>JAGIQG010000006.1:89275312-91675312 GCA_024679065.1 Sphyrna mokarran | reverse complement strand
ACTGTTAAAATGGCAATTGACTGTCAAAAATAATGCAGGCAATTGGGAATTTGCGATTTACTGTGATCTGACGCACTTTATTTGTCACAATATCATCACTCTGTCCGCCAGATATTTTTGTCTTGACGACAGACTGTAACTGTCAAAGTGATTTTTATTTCCCACTGCGGTATGCTATATGTGAAGGCTGATTTGCTATCTGTAATAGATTTTTTTTTGTCCTTTTGAAACTCATTGAGGGATGCTGTAGTCGTGATATGCAACCTACTATAGATTTGTTCAAGTGACTGGACCCAATTTAAAAAAGAAATTACGTATAGATTTCCACCAATGAAAGCACAAAATAGAAACACCGGCTGCTTTTTGGTGAAAGGAAATGGCAGGCCAATTTGACTTAGACTGTCTACATTCGACAGCTCAAGGGTTTATATGTCAAGAATGGGCTGATCATTCCTCAGCATTTTGCATTCTATTAAATTTCAAGAGATTAAAAAAAAAGAAAGAAGTCAATGCAGATTGAACAGATGTATCATCGACTTGTAAGGGCAGAAGTGTGTTTGCCTTTTTTGATATTTTGTTTCTGTCGATAGATGGCCTTGTCAACTTGGTTATCAGGGCTGGCACAGGGTATATGTCAAATGTAATTATTACGAATAGTTGTGAAAGTGCCCAGCAACAATGTAAAGACTGCCAACTGTTTTTCCTTTCTGTTTTCAGCTTTATTAGAACTTCATAATGATTGCTGGTAAGTTCATATATATCTGGTAACAAAGCATGCCGTAACCAGGCAATTACTCTCTGCATCAAGCAAAAAACTATTCTGCATTTTGTATCCACATAATTCCAGAGATGCTCACTACCCACCTGAGTACTTTGAACCAAATTTAGCACAGTTCTTAGAATTTGCTGTAAGGCTAAGTATATGAGCTGTATCTGCACTTTCTCTAAACATGGGGGAGCTTCTGTGTTGTTCAAATTACACACTGAGAGTGATCTTCCCACAAAAGTGCAAGTTGGGCCTGAAAAGGGAAGACTTTCTGATCCTATTTTTTGGGGCAAATTCAAAATCTGCTAACTTATGCATTTAGAGTGAAATAAATTCTCAGAAATGGATTTTCGCCTACAGGGGAAGGAGCCAAGACTTAAACTACCCGAACATTGGCTCAGAGCAGTAGAGGGCACTATTGCACATGTACAAGTCTCTAGCATCAGAGGCCTATCACTCAGTCTCTGCTGCTGTTAGCTAGCCTCCATGGCCTCCATAAAGCATCCACCAACACGCCCCCCTGTCCCCAGCCATCATGGGGGCCCACGGCCTATTACAACCCCCCGTCTACCTCGACCAATTCAAGCTTGTGATACCCCCGCACAGACCAATCCCCTTCTTTCCCTCCCTCCTCCCCCTCCCCCCACAGAATCGCCAGTCTGGGGCTAGCCCTGATCATCTCCTGCTATCTCTCCACCAATCCCTACTGCAGCGTGGCAGCAGAACCCTCTTCTGCCATCAATTCCTAATACAGAGTGTGGAGAGCCCTTCTAAGACCCCTAATGCAGATTGTGCAGTGTCCCCACAGGAAGCTTCAATCCCTTTGGCCCTGCTCCTTTGCCACTGCTTGTGCCTAATGGGCAGTGCCAGGGTGCCAGGTTGGCAGTGCCAGGTTGGCACTGTCCAAGGGGTACAGTGCTAGCCCACAACTTGCCCAGGGCTTCAATAGCCCCTTGTTCTACTGATGAAGCCATTATAACTAGTCTCCATTGCTGGGAACTAGCTATGATCCTTGCTAGAGAGGATCATAAGGGCACAAAGGCTAGTGAGGCCAAATGATAACATCCTGAGCTCATTAAATCAACATGATTTACACAACAGTTAAACAAATTTTTCAGCCTCAAGCTGGAAATGGGTGCGAGGCTGACTGTGTTAAATATCTTGTGCTGGTAAGATCACGAGAGGCAAGTAATTGGCTGAGAACTTGATTTCTTGGCTCTACAGTGATCTTACTGGCTTGCTCTGCCCATCATTATTTCAGTACTTTCTCAAATTGTTTTCTAGAATGGCTTCATTTTAACACTTGAAAATTAATCCAGCAAAAATAAGTGGAAATTCAGTTGCTTAGTAACATTCAGTATAAAATTACTGAAGTTTGAATACCATAACATCCACTCAATGGTATAAAGTGATTTACTGTTGAAATTTGAAGAGTTAAAGTGCACTGACCTGCTCTGAAAACTCTGTTCAAACTTCCTTTGGCTGGAGCCACTTGGGCCTGCAGCATAGTAATCTCCAAAGGTTACAGGTCAGTGCAACTCTGGTGAACTTGGGGAGGCCATACTCACTTTTTTATTGCATTGGCTGTCAAAAAGCAGTCTGGTTTAAAGAAACCAGTAAAACTGACAGGCCAGGAAGAAGGTAAGTATCCGGATAAACAGATGAGATGAGGGGGGTCTATGTTGCAGATTTGGAAGGATTGGATACAGTGCAGGGGTAGGGGTGGAGAGTTCAGAGGGAAGCTGGGAGGTAATGGTGGCAGGGAGGAGTCAGGTTTGGTTGGATTGAGTCAAATTGGAGGGTGGTCAAGTTGAGCGGGGGCTCAAGTTGGGGGGGTGGCGTTGTCAAATCAGAAAGGTTGAGACAGGGGATTGTCAAGGCAGAGAATTGTTGAGTACAAGTTGGTGGTCTGGGGGGGATATGGGGAATGGTCGATTTCAGTCACGTTCAGGAAGATTGGAGATTCAGGGTCAGAGGAGTCAGGTTCAGGAGGAGGTTGGGTTTGAGTCAGGTCGAGTTGGAGGGCAGTTGGGTTGAGGGGGCAGAGGGGGAGTCAAGTTAGGAGTAGGATCAAATTGGTGCTAGGTATGATGTAAAGTGAAAAGTGGGAAAATGTACCTTTGACAAAACTCAGCCAGTTTGCAGTAATGCTTTTTAATTCAGGCACATTATGCAGTGAGATAAACAAAGGGGACAAGAATCAGGTGAAGGTCCAACACAAATTTATTGAATACTTCATCAAGGAAAAATAGTATTCAATCTCTTCATAGGATGCTTCAGTAATCTTTAAGTAAATGGTTTCAAATCTACTCCAATTATTTACTTCTGATCTGCACTTGTGAGGATTCACTACATCTTAGCCACAGTCCCTGTCACTCCACTTGAACTATTTTTCTGAAAAGACTGATGATATTCAATAAGGCTGGAACAGGTTGTTCCTTTATCTTTGAGTATTGGCTAATGTTTCAGAAACTGCAGTTATCAATTTGAGCTTCCCCTCACATCTTTGGGTCATCTCACTGGGTGGTCTTCTGAACCTCATCAGTCTGATGATGCTAACCACGAGGTACAAGGAGTTGGAGAAGCTGTGCCGCTCAGTTGCCAATCGAAGATGCTCTCGAGTCACCATTGAAGAAGATGCGAAGAGCAAAGAAAGCTGGGACTGCAGGTTGCCACTTATATTCCCCTCGTCATGCTCTTCTCAAAGGTCCCTATGTCCAATGCTGGCATGATGTGGAACTGCCGGCGTTGGACTGGGGTAAACACAGTAAGAAGTCTCACAATACCAGGTTAAAGTCCAACTGGTTTACTTGGCAGCAAATGCAACTAACTTTTACAGTGCTGCTCCTCTGACAGGTGAATGGGAAGTTCCATGGAAATATCAAACTATGGGAAGTTGATTGTCCAAGAACTGTCAGTTTTACTGTTTTTTTTTAAACCACTTACATCACTCACCTGATGAAGGAACTGTGCTCCAAAAGCCAGTGGTGTTTGCTACCAAATAAACCAGTTGGACTTCTTACTTCCAATACTGGTATGGCAGGGGCAGTAACAACTTTCCATATTTGGAGGTTGCAGAACATGGTTTTGAACCTTCTACTGTGAAGCCAGTTCTTGTCACATTATAATTCCAGCTTTCTACTGAGCTGGGTGTCACCAAGCCTGTGTAATATTCTTCTAGCAAAGCAGGTTCACTGGAGGTTTAAACAATAGTTCATTCTGAAACAATGTGGACGTTAAATCTAGCCAAGCAGTTCCAGGCCTGTTTAGTTTTGATAAGAAGTTGGTTGTCCAAGGCCTGGCTGCACAAATACTGTCAAACTCTGCAGTTTGCAAATTGCAAAGTCCAGCTTGGTTTAAACTTAACTTCCACGTTCTGAGTTTTTATCTGTGCTCATTAAAAAAAAAATCAATGTTTCTGTGACAATTCTGGAGGTCATGAGTCACCTGACCATTGGTTGTTGAGTTAGGTGGTCCAGTTGGGTGGGATGGGGTTTAGATCGGATTAGTGATGGTCAGGTTAGATTAGGGTTGGGGGAGGGGGGAGTTGGGCCAGATCAGCAGGGGAATTAGAGTTGGCCCATGGTTTGAAGGGGGAAGGGGGTATCACGTGTACCTAAGGAAGTGGGAGTAATCCCGTGGGTAGGGGGTGGCTGGAGGGATCAAGAATGCCTTGGGAGAGTTTTGTTAGGAGGGGGCTATAGATTGTGGGGGGTATATCTTGTGGGACTTGAGCTGGTTGTTTAAAATAGTTATGCTGAACTTAGAAGTGGTTTTATTTCTTCTAAGTAACTATTAGTGTAAAACTGGCAAAATCATGCAAAATTAGCAATTTAAATCATTTTGTTGGATAGTCCTCAGTGCAGTGCAATTGCCCAAGGGAAGTCAATGCTTCTGGAGAATTTCAAGGTTAAATCCTTACCTGGAAACATCTGAGAAGGGTTCACCAGTGCATCTTTTGTGTATGCCCCAAATCTGACAATGGGGAGCTAGGAAGCTACGGGCTATCAGATAATTATGAATATCTGTATTTCAAAAGTATTTTACTTTGTTACTATTTTATGTATTCACTCATCCATTACTTAATTTGAGCAACACCAGTTCCTAGCCTTTGGTCAGGAAACAGCAGAGCAGCAGGGTGTTGAGGTGGCTGATGGAGCCCAGATTGTTCTACAGTACCAGAGTGATAGGAGTTGGGCTCAGACAGCTCAGCAGTGTAAACATTGCCACTGGATTCACGGTCGGGGCTGGGCTTTGAAACTCAGAAGCCTCCACGGACAGGAGAACATAAAGAGAGAGAAACAAGAGCCAAGCAGGGCAAAGGCAGGACCAGAGTTTACCTGAATCTTGGTGGCTTTGCAGAGTAGTCTCGGAGAAAAGGGAACCCGTGGCAATATTTGTTGTCATAGCTCACAGTTTGGAAACTGCTTCCAATTTTCATTGAATCAGAGAATCCTTAAAGTGCAGAAGGATGCCATTTGGTCGATTGAGTTTGAACTGACTACAATCCCATCTGAGTCTATCCCCATAACTCCATGCATTTACCCTAGCTAGTCCCCTTGACACTAAGAGGCAATTTAGCATGGTCAATCCACTTGACCTGCACATCTTTGGACTGTGGGAAGAAACCGGAGCACGTGGAGGAAACCCACACAGACACAAGGATATGCAAACTCCACACGGACGGTCACCCAAGCCGGGAATTGAACCTGGGTCCCTATCGCTGTGAGGCAGCAGTGCTAACCACTGTGCCACCATGCCACCCTGTTTCTGTCATTTTGTTAAAATTTTGAAGTAAACTGAACTTTTGCTACCAATATTTTGGTTTATATAAATTCCATAGTGACAAGTAGAATGTGGGAGCCAGAGGCAGATTAAAGGACTTTACCAAAAGTTCAAGGTCCTAAAGGCAAGATTAGAGAACTAAGGAGAACCAGAGATGTTGTTCAAATTAAAAAAAAGCTGTTTATGAGATTAAATATTGATTTGCCTTTGAGCTGACTCTTGATTGACTCATGCCTGACAACTTCATTAGAATTCTTTGAACTGCTAATCGAGCAGGATAGATAAAGGTAACAGTAGACGTAATATTGTTGGATTTCCAAACAGCATTCAATAAGGTACCGTACAAAAGGCTATTAAAAAAGATATGAGGCATGGAGTTGGGAGTTAGCTTCAGTATATGATTGGCTAACTAATAGATGATAGACAGTTGGGATAAGAAGGATGGCAATCTGTAACTAGTGTAGTGCCACAGGGATCAGTGTGAGGCCAAAGTGGTTTACAATTTATATTCATGACTTTAGCAAGGAAAGTAAATGTACTATTGCCAAGTTTGTGGGTGACACAAAATAGGTGGGAAGGCAAGTGATGAGGATGATGCAAAGGGATATAGACAGGTTAAGTGAATGGGCAAAAACTTGGCAGATGAAATACGATGTTGAAAAATGTAAGTTATGCACTTTGGTGGGAAGAATAAAGTAGCTGAGTGTTATTTGAATGGAGAAAGACTGCAAAGCACAGGGATTTGTGTGTCCTTGTGCATAACTCACAAAAAGCTAGCACCTAGAGTTCAGCAAGTAATTGGGAAGGCAAATGGAATGTTAGCCTTCATTTTGAAGATAATGGAGTATTAAAATAGGGAAATTTTGCTGAAACTATACAAAGCAATAGCTGGACTACACATAGAATACTGTAAACTGTTTGGTCCCATATCTAAGGAAAGATGTATTGGCATTAGAGGCAGTCCACAAGGGGAAGAATGAGAGGCAATCTTATTGAGACATATAGGATTCTCAGGGGACTTGATAGGGAACATGCTGAAAGGTTGTTTCCTATTATAGGAGAGTCTGGGACAAGAGGTCATAGTCTCAGAATAGGTGACCACACATTTAAAACAGAGATGAGGAAGAATTTAATCTCTCAGAGGTAACTGAATCTGTGGAATTCTTTATTGCAGGAGCTGTAGGGGCTGGGCCAATAAATATGTTCAATGCTGAGACAGATTTTTAATCAGTAAAATAAACAAGGGTTATGGCGATATGGCGGGAAAGTGGGATTGAGGATAATACCACATCAGATCAGTGATGATTTCATTGCATGGTGGAGTAGACTCGATGGGTCAAATGGTCTAATTCTGCTTCCACATCTTCGGGCATACTTAGCTATTGTTAACAACCAGCTAACTGGTCCTGATTGCTGTTGCCATGCTGAGATGATTCAGTCTAAAATCAGCCCTTAGGTCAAAAGATACTGAAGGTCGTCTTCCAAGGCCATTTACAATCTCTTCTGTCTTCCATCAGCTGTGCTATCACTGTGGGACAATACCTCCTAGGAGCACTAAAACAGACAAAGATACACAGAAGAGGCACTAATGAAATGCATGAGGATAATTCTTTTAGCTTTGTTTGCAAAATGGCCTGATTTAATTTGCAAATTTGGATTGGAAATTGTACTTTGTTTTGATTTTTATTTTATTGTGGTTCAGAGGACAATGTGGTGGAGAAGAGGTTTGAAGTGTTGAATTTCTGAATGGAGAATTAGGATTGAGGTAACTGGTATTACAATTGAATTGATTCTTCACATATAAACTAGGCAGAAAAAGGCTTCGAAGTTTGAGTCTTTTTTTTCTCTTTCTTGGACTCATCCACTCCCTCCGTAGATTTCTGCCTGATCGGTGGTGACATGGACTGTACCCTCAGGATGGAAAAGTTGGGCGGTATGCCATGATAAATCTTGAGATCTGCTGAGCTGTGTCATGCAGGGTCTCTCCAAAGTGATCCAGGCAGTGGAATCATTGCTGCAGGACAGCAATGGTCTGTCTGCTTTATTAGGTTTATTGTAGCAGCATGGCTTCTATTGTAAGCATGTTGCTGCTTGTGTGTGTGTGTGTGTGTGTACTATAGACAGCAATCATGAGCCATGTTGTCCACAGATAAATTTGTCATCCAGTAGCCATCTTTTAATTTGCCTTGGTTTTTTAAAATTCATTCATGGGACATGGGCGTCACTGGTTGGCCAACATTTATTGCCCATCTTTAGTTGCCTTTGAGAAGGTGGTGGTGAGCTGTCTTCTTGAAACTCTGCAGTCCACGTACTGTGGGTTGACCCACAATGAAATTGAGAAGGGAAGTCCAGCATTTTGATCCAGCGAATGTGAAGGAACAGCGATATATTTCTAAGTCAGGATGTTGAGTGGCATAGAAGAGAACCTTCCGATGGTGGTGTTTCCATGTATCCACTGTCTTTTTAGCTGGAAATGGCTTTGGAAGGTTCTGTCTAAAATCTTTAGTGAATTGCTTGATGGTCGAAATATAGCTGGCAGACTGGGCTACTAGAGAAAGATATATTATGACTACTGCCAAGATGATCTGCAAGATTTGCTACCTGTGATCCCAAACCAGTTGCTTGTTGGGGGAAAGAAATCCCTTTCAGTTCAAATTCAAGACAGAGTTGATATGAGATATCTGCAAAGCATTGTGCATGCAATTACTAATACCCTTGCACCATGCCTGCCATCATTGCAAGCCCTTATACTTGTGCTACCCACTTGTCTGTGGAATGAGAGAATGAGTTGTAATGTATGACTTTGTTTAGAGAGCCTCACTGACTGACCACACTGCAAGTTGTGAGGTATTGCTAATAGCAGTCCTGAAGGGCCAAATCATAAAAGGTCATAAGTAGTGTCACCTTGACAGTTACTATCAATATAGGCTTTACCCTATAATTCTGAAATTAGAGTTGTGGCTGCAGTACTTCTAAGTGTTCTGTAGACATCTCAAAGATCAATTGTCATTGAATTTCAGATAGTAGAAATACTTCCTAAACACTCTGTGCAGTTAAGGCATTCTGCTGAGAACTCTTCTCCCCTTCCTCCTTCTTCCACTTCCAGCAGCTTGCCTACCTCTACCTGGCCTCTGCTTATTCTCACAGTCATGTTCAACGTCAAGGGGAAGACCGACCAATGCATCATATGTTGAAGCAATTGATTTGTGTAGAAGCTTAGGGAATCAACACAAAAATACTTCAACCTTTAGTGCACTACTATCCAAAGATTTTGAAACTTTAGACAATTATAGAAAGCACCCAAAATATATAGAACTGCAGCAGTCAGAATAAATAAATAAGCAACCAACCTGAAAGTGTTTGATGAACCGTTTAAATAGGTCTGGCGGCAGGTCCTTCATGTTGATTAACAACTTGTTTGGCTATGTGAGATTGAAACGGGATCTATAATGGAACGTGAACACAAATCATGGCAACACTGGCATCAAATCTGCAATATGTGCAAACAGATGTTATGACCTGCTGAATCGGCAGGTTGCCACCAGACTTTAGGTGTATGCATGCACAATAGAAGACTCAACATATTTTGCGTCAGAAAAGCAATCTTAAGGGTCCTATTTCTACCTAAAAACTGCTGTTATCAAACCCAGTCTTCCCCTGAATAATTTTTGTAAAAAATAAAGGTGCGCAGCCATTTTAAAACGTAGGATTCGACTCGCACCTTCTGTCCTGTAGTATTTACACAGCACCAGATAATCGACAGCTTGATTTAAGTCAACCATAAAAGACCCAAAAATAGGACAATAGATAGTCGTGCGTAGAGAATAAAACAATGAGATGCATACGCAAACTTTGGGAGAAGTGCAATAAGAATGTTATATTGATGTTACTAATTCTGAAAAGCTCTGCCATTCATGCCATTTTTGGTAATCTCAATGCATAATTCTATTAATTAGAATAATGGTTTTACTCAGATAACGAGAACTTAGCTATCAATTAGTGTCAGCAGTTAATTAGCTAGTTAGACTTTACATGCATAATGATTTGTGCATCCTTGAGTGCTTTTTCTGAATGTTTATCAGCCTATCAATTTTCATTTAAAAGTCTCAACTTGCCCATTATGTATTCTGAATACATATAATGGAATAAATGAATTCGGAATGAACATCAGCTACTATTAATTGGTTAGTACTTTATCAATGGTGACATTGTAATTTAAGAAAACAGCACAAAAGGGCTAAGGAAAGTATCACAAACTTCAAATAAAATGCAAATACCATATCCCCGTAATTTTGGATGATGAAGTGAACACATTGCATCATTTTAATATTTGAAGAAATGTATCGAATGGTTACATTGGTCAACGTAAAAGACAAATTATAATGTTAAACAGCTGTATTTCCGTGACTCAAATTAGTTATATTAAGTGATTTATAACGAGGAAAGAGGAATCGAATGTAATGCATAACTCAACATAACAAGTTGGCTCCAAGATAGCCTGTGAAGTATGTTAGTTCCTGAAGAATGGGAAGAGTTTGAAAAGGCATCAAACTAGATAATGGTTGGTCTTCGACTGCAACAATTTTCTGGGGGTGCTGTCTCCGTATCCCTTAATATCTTGAATATCTAGAAATCTATCAATCTCTACCTTGAGAGTATTCGATGACTGAAACTCCACAGCTTTTGGGGTACAGTATTCTAAAAATTTACCACCCTCTAAGTGAAAAAGCAATCTTCATCACTGCAATCCTGAATGGCCTGCCCTTATTCTGATACTACAGGCAGAATTTGCCTGTCTTACCTGCCACAGGAAGTGTAATGGCTGGGAAACGGACCATGCAAAGGTCCATTGACTTGGGGGCACGATTTTCTTGTCATAGGACAAGCATAGCTGGGAAATCCCACCCTATGTCTCCTGGTTTTGCACTCCTCCTCCCAGGGGAAAATCCTTCCTGTGTTTGACCAATTGACCCCGATAAGAATTTTCTTTGTTTTAATGAGATCATCTCTCATTCATCTGAACTCGGGGAAAGATAGGTCTGCAGTCTCCTCCGGATCTCTCCTCATGGGATAGCTTTGTTTGCATTTTAACAATTCAAAGATGTGCGTGTTATGTTGCTTGGCCATGCTAAATTGACCCTCATGTCAAGGAGATTAACAGGGTAAATGTGTGGGGCTTCAAAGTTAAGGCTTGGGTAGGATTGTGCTACTTCTGCACTGTATGACCTCCTTCTGCACTGTAAGAATTGTATGCTTCAATGAATTAATTTGCCCTAAACCCATCCATATTAAAATGACTCCTTAACTCTCCTTCTTCAAGCATTTTCAGCCGTTTTGTTCAGAGTCAGGTTGGGCTCTGAATCTAAGCTAAGCTTGCAACTTTATTATTGGTGTGAATTGAAACTATATTATAATGATATTACTATTATAGAGTAAGTGCTGATGAAATACCAGCCTTGTTCTACTTTGACAGCATATTGACTAGACCTAGCAATCTTTATCTGCTACTGCTACCGGTCAATATCTTGCAACTGCTTGATAACAGCAATAAGACACAAATGTCCCATTGTCCAAATTTGTACAAATGACATGACCCACAAAAACTACTAGATTATGGTCTGATGGAATGCTACAACTTAAATTATCCAACTGTCCCCACAAGTTTCCTCCGATTTGCAGACCTCTGCAAAGGCAGAAGAACAGTTGGAAATTCAAATATTTTGATGAGGTTAATAACCTCACTTGTAATTCTAAATTTTACTCTGGGTGGGCAGGTATTCGAGGCTTTAGGAGCTCCAGCAGATGAAGGGAAGTAAAGACAGATTTGAAGAGAAGTTAACTGCATTTACAGCAGTTCCTGTGGGTCAGGAAGACCTGGAACACAGATTCAAATGGCTACTCACCTTGTCCATCCTTCCTCCACACTGCCAGGATCAGAACTGGGATTGTGTTAACACAATCCAGGCTTGCGCTGATAAACAGCAAATACCGTTTGGGATTCTACCGACCCACTGCACTTTTTGAGTAGCGCAGCCTATTGGGAGACATCAGCAGTGGCCATTTGTGGGATTTGGGCTGAGCGCCTGGGTCTCCACCCACCAATTTAGCATGGCCAAGCAACATAACACGCACATTTTTGAATTGTTAAAATGCAAACAAAGCTGTCCCATGAGGAGAGATCAAAGGGAGACTGCAGACCTATCTTTCCCTGAGTTCAGATGAATGAAAGATGATCTCACTAAAGCAAAGAAAATTATGTTTTTTTAGCGTAATCAGCTCTGCTCTGGAAATCAGCATTTCAAAATGATTAGTAGGCCCAGGACAGTTTCTCTCCCCCCCATGACTCTCACCAAAAGAGATTCCCTCCAAAGACATTTACAACTGTTCTGCACTAATGGGAAACAGGCACCCACCTCTGCTGGAGGAAACAGAGGTCACTGAGACCCCCAAGAAAGGTTGGGGGCTAGCATCCTGGCACTGCCCTAGGGGCAAACTGGCACTACTGACTGAGCACTGGCAGGGCCAGGACAGCACCAGAGGTAGGGCTGGGTGATCGGTGGGGAGTGGGGGTGAGTTTGGAGGAACCTGTGATCATTCTGCAAGAGGTTCGGCGGGGTAAGGAGGAAATGAGGGCTATTGGGACTGATCAGGCTATTGTTGGGTAGAAGGGGGAATGGACATCAGGGCTGGTCCGGGAGGGACTGGGAAGCCAGCGACCAGGGGCGTGGGGAGGAGAGTGGAGGTGGGGAGGTTGGAAGGCTAGCAATCAGGGGGATTGAAGGCTAGGCCAGTGGTCAGAAAGGCTGGCAATTGGGCGGCTGGCACTGGAGGGTCACTCCGCATGTCCGCTCTGATAGATCAGCACATGCGCAATGCCCTGCTTAGTGCTGTGCTGCCAGCCTCTCGGGCAATCTCTGACAAAAGAAAATCCAGTCATTTCCCCTTGACATTCAATGACATTATCATTGCTGAATCACCCACTATCAACATCCTAGAGGTTGCCATTGACCAGAAATTAAATTGGACTAGCCATATAAATACAACATTAGAGTGGATCAGAGGCTGGGATTCCAATAGAAGAGTAACTCATCTCCTGAGTGCAGAAAGTCTGGCCAGCACCTACAAGTCACAAGCCCAGGGGGTGATGAAATCCTCTCCTTCTGCCTAAATGAGTGCAGTTCCAACACTCAAGAAGCTCAACAACATTGAGAATAAAGCAGGTCATTTAATATTCACCCCATCCACAACTTTCAATGTCCATTTCCTCACCACTGATGCACAGTGGCACCAAATTGGGCCATCGACAAGATGCACTGCAAGAACTTACCAAGGCTTCTTCCACAGCACTTTCTATATCTGCAATCTCTACTGCCTAGAAGGACAAGGGCAGAAGATACATGGGAACACAACTATTTATCTACAAGTTCCCTTTTAAATCACATACCATCCTGATTTGCAAATATTTCACTGATCCATCACTGTTGCTGGGTCAAAATCCAAGAGCTTCCCCCTCTCTAAAGGCCTGTGTCTATACTACAGGAACTGCAGCAATTGTAGAAGGCAGCTCACCATCATCTTCTCAAAGGGGATTAGGAATGGGCAGTTTTGCCATCTTAACCAGAGTGGCTCATGTCCCATGAATGAATAAACAGAAGCCACACTCAGACCATTAGCAGCAACTGAACTATGTGTACCAAAGTGCCTGCCTTCTGAATGGAAACCAAACTTGTCACTTAGGTCACATCCAAGCACAGACCTTGCAGAATTGTAAACTTACCTACATTTGTGCCATTAAAACTCCCCAGTTTGGGCTGAATTTTATTGCATCCCAGGGGTGGAAGGCAGAAACAATATAAAATTGGTGGCCATGATGGACATTTTACCCATAGCAGACATGGTGTCAGACAGCTGCCCACAAATGGGCCAACTGAGGGCACTTAACTGGTCAATTAATGACCACTGAAAGGCCTCCTCCCACCTTAGGCCCAATGGAAGTCCCCCAATACTTTACCTCACCCCTCACATTTCCCTTCAGCATTCCCCACCAACCGTACCACCCCGCCCCCCCTCCCCCCCCACCTTGCTCACACAATCCTGCAACTCTCAGCCCTTCCAGGCCTTGACTCCATCACTGGAGCATGGTAACCTTCCCCGGCATGCTCTAAACTCACCCGTTTACAAATTCTTTGCTCTAATCTGTCAGGGACTGGTTGTGGCCCTCATGCAAGCTGGATCAAGAGAGTTGCTGCCCATTTGAATATCAGCAGTTCCCAGTGCTGGATGCCAATTAAAGGCCTTTAACTTTTATACTAGGAGGAAGTGACTTTAACATCCCCTCAGCAAAATTTAACCCCATATGGGGAAACCCTAGATTTCGCAAATGGTCTTGGTCCCCTTTAATATATTCCACTGCTGCCTAAATCAGTAACACCAGTGTCAACTCTCCCACTCTACAGTATTATATATACTCAGTACATGGTCATAGTAATATTTTAGAGATAATTTTAGTTCTGGCAAGAGTGAAGTTTTATTCTAAAAATTGGATACATACAACTAAAGCAGCTTGAAGACTATTACACTTAAAAAGTTGGGGCCATATTGACTTTGGGGCTAACAGTTAAGGTGAGATCATAAAAGCGCAGGTGGGGTACTTAGCTGGAGAGTTAGAGATGTTGCTTACTTTGTTTTGCTTTGGGAGTTCGAGCAACATTTAATATAAGAATATTCAGTGGAAGGCTATGTTATTATGGAGATGGGGGACCTTATGAAAGTACTCAGATTTCAATTCATTTGTGCATTTGGTGGGGAAGTTAGTCTGCAAAAGCAAAGAAATATGCTGCGGTTAGCAAACTACAGGCAGCAAAAGTCTTAGTGTTAGATGGCTCTGTGTAGCTGGACTCAGGGGAAATTGCAAAAGCCCTTTGTTATACCTGTGCAGTTATGGTTTAGGAAAAATCCTGGCAAGCTGAAAAGGTGGAGAAAGGTCAATGCTCCATGCTGGAAATGCTTAGGATCAGAAAAAGCCCTGGAAGCTGTTTAAGCTCAGTGTAGGTGGGGAAATTGGATCTTGGTGAAATTTAGATGTGGCGCCAACCTGGTAAAGAGCTAAAATTGCACCTGTAGGTTGCAGCTGAATTGAGGACTTGGAAATCCAGGGCAATGGAATTGCTTAAAACCCTAGGTGTGTGCAGTTATAGAGACAGTGCAAATTGAACCAGCATTACAGGGAATCCTTCAAATTGATTCCCTGTAATCAATCTTCAAAATTGATCTTCAAAAGTGAAATGTATGGAATCCCTCATAAAGGAGCCAGAGTTCCAGTGTGATTGGCTGACCCAGTATTTACTGAGATCTGGGTGCATTGCAAAGAAATCCATGAGATCTGTTTTGGTTACATTACAATTTATTGTACAGTGCCATGTATCCAACCACAATCTATTAATTCATAGATACTTACTATTAACCCTGAATGATAGAGTATAAGATAAATACAGTAAATTGTTCTATATTTTTGATCTTGTAAAATTAACTTTTGTTTGTTCAAGCTCCATGGAATCTTGTGGCTTTATTAGCAAACATCCAGAGTCTCAAATTTTGTCTGCTTTAAACAAAACAATTATTGGTCCCTAACCAGATCACACCAAAAACTTTGGTATCTAATCTCGGATCATAACCACAGCTAAAACCAAGTTGAAGTAGATCCTTCAATATTTAGTCTTACGCACCAAGTTGCAAAATAAATATTTAGTTTCATTATCTCGGCCACTGGTGCAAAAAAAATCTGGGTTTGGGATAGTCAGTCAAATCTCAAACTTCACTTATAAGGAAGTTGTTCATAAATCAAGCATGGTTTCATTGCACATTAATTTATCATTTAAAAAGTTAACGGAAAGTAGTTGTGAGAGGTGCAGTGCTAAATTTGGAGAAGATGATGAGCGGAAGACCTGGAGAGATTGAGGATTGGAGAATTGGGTAGGGTTGGGGGTGGGGTATTGGGTTGGGGGGGCAATGCTTACATACTTATTGGTCCTGATGCACATGAATAAATTGGTTACCATAACTAACTGAGTTTGCTAGTTTTGCTGACAACACAAATGAGAATGACAAAGACTGAGGATCCAGTTAAATATTTGCAGAATTTACATCAGTTATGCAAGTCAGTAGATAAATAGCAAAATAAATTTGACATTGATAAATATCAAGTGCTGCACAAGGGTAAAATAAACATGGTTCATCATACAATCCATGCAATTGAATTAACACATGGTGATTTAGAAAGGCTCTTATGAGAAAGGTAAACTCAATTCTTTCAGTTTATAGGCAGTATGACAAATAAACTCTGGGCAGGATTTTCCTTATAGTTTTAGGATTTCAATGATCAAGCTTAAATGAGTATCAGAAGCCCACACCGGTACTCGGCTTTAATTTTCTCCAATTTGGCCAATTAATGACCAAAGGGTGCACTTGCCCTAGAAACATAGAAAATAGGAGCAAGAATAGGCTTATCAACCCTTCATTATGATCATGGCTGATCATCCAACTCACAGCCTGATCCCACCTTCCTCCCATATCCTATTTGCCCCTTGAGGGATATCTAACTTCTTCTTGAAAACCTACAATGTTTTGGTCTCAATTATTTTCAGTGGTAATAAATTCCACAGGCTGGGTGAACAAATATCTCTTTATCTCAATCTTAAAAGGTTTACCCCATATTCTTAGACTGTGACATCTGGTTCTGGATACTCCCACCATCGGGGAACATCCTTCCTGCTTTCTTAGGGTTTTGAAGTTGGAGAGCAAATCGGAAACCTTCCAGTTCAGCAAGACTAGAACCTGGCTTTTCAGGGTAAGAGCATCAGAGAGAGCTCCAAGATGGAGGCACTCTCTGTTTGACTTTGGACCATCACTGTGGTGAGGCTGCAGCTGAAGCTAAGCCACAGGGAATATTGATATCTCTACCTGCCATTGGAGGGCCACCTCCAGGCACCTATCCTATTCCTCGACATCTCCGCAATCTGGAGGCTGACTGGAAAATTCTGACAATAAGCCTCGAATGGCTTTTAATTTCCACTATTGGACTCCACAGAGCTTGCAGGCTGCATGCCACCTCCCCATTTCCTGTGGAAAATGTCTCATGGGAGGGATGAAGCCAGAAAACTGGCATGCCAGCTGGCAGCATGAAATTTCACCCCTCCAGTCTCCCCGCCCATCTCCATAGGTGTCTAAAATGTCAGCCCTATGCATGTTATCAGAATACTCGGATATGTACCTAGAATAAGAGAAAATTAGTGTCAGTCTTTACAAATTGTGTGACTGTTCAGTTTTAATCACCATTCCGTACTATCTCTACTTCATTAGAAAAACTGCAAGGAAAGGCAATACTTATGTTATAATGGTCAGCTGCAAATTATAACTTATTGATGCCATGTGCTGCCATCTAGTGCAACCTGGAAGGATTACTTGGTTTAAAAGTGAGGGAGCATGGTGCCTTCAATTCAGGCTCCAAATGTGACTGCTGCAGGTGGCTTAATTCAGTCCCCTGAGTTAAAGGAACTGAATCACTTCTCAAAGAACTTGAGTTAGGAAAAGAGCTCCTTGAAAGTCCCGCTATAGTTACTGTGTAGTGCTCTCCTCCTCCCGTTTTCTGATCCTTTCTGTCTACTTTGCTCCTTGTCTTCTTGGTTTAGCTTTAAGGGCAGCTGAACCAAACCACCTAAGATGAAAACAAGGTGGCGCTGTGGTTAGCACTGCTGCCTCACAGTACCAGGAACCCAAGTTCAATTCCTGACTTGGGTCACTGTGAGGAGTTTGTACGTTCTCTCCATGTCTGCGAGGGTTTCCTCTGGATAATCCACTTTCCTCCCACAATCCAAAAGGCGTGCTGGCCATGTGCATTGGCCATGCTAAATTCTCCCTCAGTGCACCCAAACGGGTACTGGAGTGTGTGGTGATTCGGGGATTTTCACAGTAATTTCATTGCAGTGTTAATGTAAGCCTACTTGTGCCCAAACAGGTACTGGAGTGTGTGGTGATTCGGGGATTTTCACAGTAATTTCATTGTAGTGTTAATGTAAGTCTACTTGTGCCCAAACAGGTATTAGAGTGTGGTGACTTGGGGATTTTCACAGTAACTACATTGCAGTGTTAACGTAAGCCTATTTGTGGCATTAACAAATTTAAAACTTAAACTATCTTGAAGCAAACCAACAAAAGCAGTATGGAGAGGGGAATGTAATTTAAATGAAAGTGAGCATGTAAGTTTGGGGTATGTGGGGATGTGAGAGATATAAAGTCATGGAAAAACATGGGCACATCAGAAAGCTAGCTTGAACGTATTGACATTTAACTGTGGTGTATTAGGCTGTGTGTGAACACCACCACTCTTGCAAGAGACTCAGCTTGTTAATTTCAATATGTTAATTGTTCATTTACAATGATTTCAGTGTGGGTTTTGCAGTTTCACTTTGGTGCCACAGTGTTTCTGGAGTATCTTGGGAACTCACCGATGAAAGCAAGGCAAAAACAGAAGGAAAGCAGGGTGAAGCTACATGAGAGAAAGATCCCAGTAAAGTACTCAATACTCACAGTTGCTTTCTCACCTGTCTTTGTGACAGGCTGTGAGTCACAGAACCATAGAGGTCTCTGAACACAGAAAAGTCTCTCTGTCCATTGCATCTGTGACAGTCAAAAACAAACATCTAACCATTGGAATCTCATTTTCCAGCACTTGGCCCATTGCCTTGGCATCACAGGTGCATATCTAAATACTTCTTAAGTGTTGTTAGAGTCTACCTCCACCACCCTGTCAGACAGGGAGTTCCAGACTTCCACCACTATCTGGGTGAAAATATTTTCATCACATCCCCATTAAACCTCCTGCCCCTTACCTTAAGTCTATGCCCCTGGGAATTGGTCCCTCCACCAAGGGCTAAAATTTCTTCCTAACTATTATCTATATTCTTCATAATTTTATACATCTCAATTATGTCCCCCCTCTGTCTCCTCTACTCAATGGGAAGCAACCCCAGTCTATCCAATCTGTCTTCATAAGGCAAGTATACCATAAGTCTTAATTACTTTATCCACCTGTCCTGCTACCTTAAGAGTCTGGTGTACGCCAAGGCCTCACTGACTCTCGGTGCTTCTTAAGGTCCTTCCATTCATCATGAATTTCTTTGTCTTGTCTGTCCTGCCCAAGTGCATCATCTCACACTTAGTCAGATTGAATTCCATTTGCCACTGACCTGCCCATCTATATCCTCCTGTAGTCTAAGGCTCTTCTCATCACTCTACTAATTTTCATATCATCTACAAACTTACTGATTAACCCTCCTACATTCATATCTAAATCATTTATATAAACTACAATAGCAAGGTCCCAGCACTGATCTCTGCAGGACCACACTGGATAAAGGTTTCTAGTCAGAAAAAATACCCTCCACTCTGCTTCCTGCCACTCAGCCAATTCTTGATCCAATTTGCCAAACTTCCTCGGATCTCACAGGCTCTTACCTTCATTATCGATTTCTCATGTGGGACACTGTCAAACACCTTGCTGAAGTCCAAGTAGAAATGTCAAATGCGTTGCCCTCATCTACACAGCTGGTCACCTCTTCAAAATATTTGTTCATTCAAATTGGTTAGACAAGACCTCCCTTTAACAAAACCATGCTGACTGTTCCGGATTAATCGCTGCCTGTCCAAATGCAGATTAATTCTGTTTCTCAGAATTGCTTCTAATCATTTCCCAGTACTAAGGTTATCCTTTCCTCCCTTGTTCACAGTACTTGTGCTAAGAGAGTGCCTTACACATGCTCCAAGGGTGTCTCCTACAATTTGGGGGCTTGGAGTTCTCTTCTGCAATTTGGAACTCTAACCTATCATTGTTTGGATGCTGTTTACTCTTCCTTTAGACTCAGTGAATGGCCATGTACACCATCAGCATCATCAAGGAGCCTCCTGCTCACAGACCTTCATGGGAGAGAGAGGGGCTCCGCAGAAATAGGCAGCTGGCAGGAAATTATGCTCAATACATATGGTCCACTGGCAGAGAGAGGATAAACTTCCTCAATTAATCATCTAAGGTGATTCAAGGTGATGCATCAGGTGACGACAAGTATTTGCGGCCTGCTGGACATGGTGGCCACACTTTACCGATGCTGGCAAAATCACTATAGCCCTCCCATTGTTTAGCCTATGGTTCCTTTCAGTGTTTTGCCTGAGATAGTTGCGTGATCTTGGAGTTGGTATCATGCAGATCATTGAATCGCAGAATCATAGAATTCTATAATGAAGATGTAGGCCATTCAGCCCATCAAGTCTGCACCAACCACAATTCCACACAGGCCCCACCTCACAATCCCATGCATGTGTCCTAACTGGTCCCTTTGACACTAAAAGGCAATTGAGCAAGGTGAATCCACTTAACTCACACACCTTTGGACTGTGGGAAGAAATTGGAGTTCCTGGAGAAAACCCATGCAGATGCGCAGAGAATGTGCAAACTCCACACTGAGAGTGACCCAAGCAAGGAATCAAACCTGGATCCCCGTGAGACAGCAATGCTAATCAATGTGCCACCATGCTGCCCCTAGAAAACAGCTTTTTTTTAATTGCCTGGACCACCAATTATTTCACATTTGCTTGTAGTAACCTCAGCCAGAATGAATGGAGGTTCATGTTTGTGTTTCTGTTTGTCTTCCCACTGGTGCAGGGTATTTGACGCACAATTGAGTTACCTGTAGATCATCTAGAAATATTTATCAAAGGCTTCCACTATATCAATGTGTAGCTGGTGTGCAACTTTCTAGGAGCAGAGAGAGCCAGACCTGTGAGGAATACCTGTGCTGGGGTAGCTGATAAATGCAGAGTGAGGTTCAGGGCTTTCACTTACATTCCAGAGCAGAGACACCAGACCTGTGAGAGCCACCAATATCAAGGCAGTGGGATGAGTTTGAAAAAGAATTCTCAGAGTGATGGTAAGGGAAAATTACTTGGTTGATGAGAAGCTGCTGTTATGGATTATATTTAAATCGCTTAAAGTAGAAAAATGAGTCATTTAAAGAAGTAGCTCTTGACTTTCAGTAGAAGTCCCATGTAGGACATTAGTGTGTAAAATTTAAGTGCTTGGGATTGGGGTAGTATATTGAGATAGAAAGAAAAACAGCTTGCTGACAGGAAACAAAGACCAGGAATGAGTCATTTTCCAAATGTCAGGCAGTGATGAAGGCTACTGTAGGGATCGGTGCTGGAACACCAGCTATTCACAATATGTATTAATGATTTAGATGAGGGAACTAATATGTCCACATTTGCAGATGATACACAGTTGGATGGGAGGGTGAGCTGTGAAGAGGATGCAGCAATGCTTCAGTGTGATTTGGATAGGCTGAGTGTGTGGGCATATGTGAAGTTGGTATCCACTTTGGTAGCAAAAACAAGTGTTGAAAACCTCCAAATTTGTCTGCAGCTGGGATTCTCTGCTACTGCTGCATTGCATGGAATTTTGGCTCAGTCAAATGGTACATTGGTCTTTATAGCAAAAGGATTACAGTACAGGAGCAGGGACGTCTTGCGGCGATTATCCAGGGCCTTGGTGAGGCCAGACCTGGAGTAATGTATGCAGTCTTGGTCTCCTTATCTAAGAAAGGATGTTCTTATAGAGACAGTGCAGAGAAGATTTACCAGACTGATTGCTGAGATGGAGGGACTGACATATGAGGAGAAATTGGGTTGATTAGGATCACATTTCTTGGCATTTAGAAGAATGAGAGGACATATCAAGGAACTGACAAAATTTGAACAGGACTAGGCAAGGTAGATTCAGGAATAATGTTCCTGATGGTGGGGGTGTCCATAACAGGGGTCGTATCTAAGAGTGAGGGAAAAACCCATTTAGGACTGAGATGTGGAGAAATTTCTTTACCCAGAGAATGGTGAACCTGCAGAATTCATTATCACAGAAGGCAATGGAGGCCAAAACATTATATTTTTTCAGTCAGTATTAAACATAGCTCTTGGAACAAGGGTGGGGGGAGGCTTTTAAAGGATTTGGGGGAAAGTGGGAACAGATTATTGAGTTGGAGAATCAGCCATGATTATAATGAATGGTGGAATAGGCTTAAAAAAACAACTGGTATACTACAGCTCTTATTTTCCAAGTTTCTAACCACTAAAAGATATTCATACACTTGTGTGCAAAATTCCTCGACAAATGCTTTGATGCTTTCACCTTGTGGTGTGTAGTCTTTCTGGTTTCTTTGTTCCCTGATGCAGTATTACTGGTTGGCTTGCTGGAGATGAGGAATATCCATTTAAAATATAACTAATGACTCCTCTCAAAAGGCTGAAGAATGAAGCTCAGGAACACCAGAATGAATGACATGTCATCATCAACGGTTCATTTAACTAGCTATCAACATCCTGAAGATGCAAACTAGGTACCTGGACAGATTTGGAGGCAATCTTAAGTGTGCACCAACTAGATGTCCAGAGTCTATGTTGTGTTGCAATCGGCACGTTGCACGTGTTTTAGCTTATCCAGTCTTAAAGTTTCACAGACAGCTGGAGACAGTGACAGCAACTGTGAGACCGAGTTAGCTGTTGCCAGAATACAGATGAAAATTGATGCTAAGCTTTCAGAAATCATCACCAAGGAGTCGGTGTGAATGATGAAATGAGTCTGCTGAAGATGGAAACCTGGAACATACCAGAGGTGAGCAACTGTGCACAAAAAAAGAAACTATTGGAAGTAATGTAATAGTGCAACAGATAAGAGTGGGCCCAGATGGGCACTGCCTCGAAGGTGGACTGTAAAGGAGAGAAATTGAATGGAAACTGAATGGCCAGTGGTCTCAAAGGCACTAGAGAGTATGAGGCAGGACAGTGAAATGCGTTTCCAATTACACAGTTGGCGATGCACATTTTTGCAGTTTGTGTACTCTGGGTTGGAACAGGGAGAAGTAGAGCATGGTGACAAGCAATGATATGTTCCTGGATCTTAGGCTGGAAATGGGGGGAACCAATCTTACAAAACAATTCTAAGTGCCAAATGAGCATGGCAATGAAAGAAAATCACACCCACTTTTTTGACAATCTTTAGCTGGCGCTTAAAAAAAAAGTGGTCACAAATGTGATTCTTTCCAGGAGGGGGATTGTGCAGAAACTATTCACACCAGGAAGCTGGCTGATGAGCTGTAGGGGTGCTATTGTGCATATGCACCGATCTCTCAAGCACTCCTTAAAGATAGATACAGATGATACTGTTATAGGAAGTCAGGAAATGGCAGAAATACAAAATCACTGCTTCACATTAGTCTACACAGTAGAGGAAAAAGCTAAAACATGAGAAATACAAATAACTAAAATAAATCAAGGTAAGGTGAGGAATAAACTAAATGCAGCATAAGATTAAAAAATTGTAATAGAATAACTAATGAGTTAAAAGATAGGTAAAGCTCCTCAACCAGGATATGAAATGAAATAGTGCATTTCGCAAGATGTTTTAAAAGTATTTTAATTCAAGAACTGTTGGATCAGAAAGTGTTGATGTCATTCCACTCTTTAAGATGGATAGGTTAAATAAATCAGTAGGCTATAATAAAACTGTATACATCTCTTGTTAGACCCCATCTCGAATACAACATTGAGCTCTGGGCACTGAGCTTGAAAAAAGGGGTGCAGCACAGATTTACTAGTTTGATACCAGGGCTGAACTAACAAAAGATTACATATAGAAGATTAGGGATGTTTTAATTGAGATGTTTAACATGATTAAATAATTTGAAAGGACAGAGTGAGAGCGAGAGAGAGGGAGGAACGACTTCCTCTGAAAGCCCAGAATAAAAAGACATAACATTAAAATGAGAACTAGATTGTCGAGAAGCAATGTCAGGGAATACTTGACTCAAAGAATATTGGAAATCTGGAATTGCCCTCTCTCGCTCCCTGAAATAATGATGTGAAATGGGTAGTGTTTTATTAGGTTAGGGTATTAAGAGATATGGCCAGATTATGATACAGATCCAATGAACGGTGGAACAGGCTTGAATGATGAATGGTCTCCCACTGTTCTTATGTTCCAATGATTTAGAGTAGGTTGATTTCTTTGAGGATTCTGACTGTTACAGTGACTGGAGATAAAGACAGGTTTTCAGGTGGAATGACAGTGTATATAATGTGATACGAAAAACATCACAGTTATAGGTTGGATGGACCAGAATGTCCTTTCCTGTCCTTCATTCTCACATGTTTGTATATTCATGAAATACCTCCATCCACTATTTCAGCCGAGGCAATAACTCATTTTAAATTATTCTCAGCATACTGGTCAACTATTCCTGCAGTTCTATTTAAAAAAAACAGTAAATTATTTAGCAAGAACAAGATCTTGCATTTATAAAACATGTTTAACAATTGGAACTATTCCAACCCTGTTGTTGATGCAATCTTGAAACTTTACTCAATTGTTTGACAAACTCACATGCAGGACGAGGCAGCTTGAACTGGCTGGTCAGAGGTTTGAACAGAAAGAGTCAAGTGGGAATATGATGGGCTTTATAGACAAGATATCATTGAATGGGTGAGGAGAGTAAAAAGGGAGATAAGGGACTCAACTTTGTTTCAAAGCTCCACCCCTCCCTCACCTTCATACTTTGACTCTTCTCAATCCTCAGGCTCCAGCACTCCTTCCAGGTGAAACAACAATTTGATCCACTTCGTCCAAACTATTATTCTGCATTTGCTGCTTGTAGTACAATATCCTTTATAGTTGGGAGACCAAATGCAGATTGGATGAAGACTTTGCACAGCACCTCTCTGTCTGCAATACTCTGGACTTCTGTTCGCCTATCATTTTGATTCTCAGTCCTAATTCCATATTGATCTATTCCCTCTGTACCATTCTGAACCCCCTACTGTCCTCTTGAATTCCTGCCTACTGAATTCGATGCCCATTGACCATACAGCAAATCCCAACTATTCCTAACATCCCAATACTTCCAACACCTCCGACTAGTCCCACCTGAAGAATATACCCTACCACACCCACTACCTGAAAGATGAGGGATGACCTAAAAGATAAAAGGTACTGAGAGAGTGGATATAGAGAAAATGTTTCCTCTTGTGGGGAAGAATATAATGAGAAGCCATTAGCATAAGATACATACCAAAAAACCCAACAGAATTTTCAGAGGAAATATTCGCCCAAAATGATGGAAAAGATAGCATTGGAACGAGATGATTTCTTGTAAGCTATCCCCAAGAAATCCTCTAATTCCATCTTTTACTCCCATTCTTTTTATTTAAAACTGAACTCTAACTCTATACTGTGACCGAACTGTATTCTGCACCCAATCCTTTCTTTCTCCTTTGTGTAATTTATGAACGGTATATTTTATCTGTATAGAATGTGAGAAACAATACTTTTCTCTTATTCTAACACATCTGCCAATAATAAATCAAATCAAAAATCTCAATGGAAGTTTGAAGAACAATACTTCTAGCTGCATTTCATGGCCTATTGTTGACCACACTCTGAGGTTGAACAGTCCTGCTGATGACACACCATCAATTAAATATAATTCCATGCATCAATTAAATGTCTGGTTGATCATAGAATGAGTTGAGGCAGGAGGCCTGTCACTCAGGAACAGGATGTCCCACTTCAAAAGCCGACAGCTCCCTGGTGCCAGCAGCACCACCGTGAGCAGTGGCCACTGCCGGTACTGTACTCTGAACTTGAGGAAATATTTGGTATTGGACTAGGACTGGCTAAGTGTTTGGGAGTCATGGCAATGGGAGGCAAGTGTTGTGAGATTGAGGTTTCAGAGACCAGACAAGGTGAAACTGGGGGCTTTATGCTCCATTCAATCTTTCCCTCATTTTTCCTCATTTGAACCTTGTGTTCTCTTCTTCGTATATGCTGGACTAATTTCTCCTTCAATGCAGCTATACTATTCAGTTCAACCACTCCCTGTGCTAGCCAGTTCCACATTCTTGCAACACTTTAGGTGAAAATGTTTTCTCTGAATACTCCACTGGTTTTTTTGGTGTCTGTCTGATACTGATGGCTTCTAGTGGTGCTCTTGTCCACAGAATCATTCTCTCTGCATCCACTCATTAATGCCTTTCATTTCTTAGGTTACCCCTTGCCCTTCAGGTAGTTAGATGGTGGGTAGAGGCATAGTGTATTCGTGGGGTGTGGGTAGTCGGGGTTTTGTGAAGTTGGGGTGGATAATTGGATGTTGTGGGTATTTGGAATTTGTTGTGTGGTTGGGGTGGGGGTGGGGGGATATTCGATGGATACTCTGGTAGTTGTCCAAGAGGGAAGTTGGGGATTTGGGAGGGTAGTTGGCCAGCATGAGGGGTTGTTGGGTAATCAGAGGTAGTCAGGTGATCAAGGTTTAGTTGGATGGTTGAATGCATTGGGCAGATAGTTGGGATTGGTGTGTAGTGGGGGTTCAGGAGAATAGTCGGGCATTCAGAAGGGTAGTCAGGACTCAAGAGGATAGTCGAGGATCTGGAGCGTAGGTAGAAGGTGAGGGAATTTGGGGGGAATCAGACGTTTATTCGGGGATCAGGAGGGTAATCAGAGTCAGGAGGGTAGTTGGGGGGGGTCAGGAGGGTAGTTGGATTTTGGCAGATTAGTCGGGGGGGGTTTCAGGAGGGTAATTGCTGTTGGGGTAGTAGGATGTCAGGAGGGCAGTCAGGGGTGGGGATAGTTGGGCGGGAGGGTTTTGAGAAGGTAGTCAGAGGGTGGAGTGATAGTTGGAGGTTCAGGAGAGTAATTTGAGAGTGGGGAGATAATTGGGGGGGGAGTGATTTCAGAGGAGTTTAGTTGGGACATCCAGTGGGGAAGTCAGTGGTATAGCTATCCAGGAATTTGAAGTGATTTTAACCCTTCCAAATTTTCCTAGGCAACTATTGTGCTACGTAAGTTAGAACCATCCAAATTCTCTGATTTTATATTGGAGATTTGGAGGGTTCCATGAGCAGGGTGTTTGCCCACTGGAAGTTGAAACTTCCGGGGGCAATTCTCATGGATTCCTTATATGGGTATTTGCCTGAAGGGCTTCTGGGACACTTTGGGGTATCACTCTCCAGAGGAGTGAAAATCTAGGTCATTGCTTCTTCCGCAATAAAGGAAATATCCCTAACTTTTCTGCACCGTCAATATATGCCAACCATGAGGAGTGCCAGTAAATTTAATTCTCTGACCAAGCCAGGCTCAACAAATAACAATGATGCATACATGAATAAAATGGAACCCATGTTATTTATGAGTGAAATTTCAATTTGAAAACAAAACACTCGTGCCACTTTATGCTCTCAATACGTCTTATGTTAATGGGAGTGGAGTTGGGCAGTGGAAAGCTTTGGTCATGATGCAGAGC
The DNA here is from genome assembly GCA_024679065.1 of Sphyrna mokarran. Classification (NCBI taxonomy): domain Eukaryota; kingdom Metazoa; phylum Chordata; class Chondrichthyes; order Carcharhiniformes; family Carcharhinidae; genus Sphyrna; species Sphyrna mokarran. The sequence continues at coordinate 91,648,369 of JAGIQG010000006.1, read as the reverse complement.
CACCCTATTTGACCAGTAAACTCTTCTACAGCCTGTCCATAGGTATAGCACTGTCAGCTGACAGCAGGTTTTACCATTGGAAAGCTTCGTGATTGCGTGTGTCTCCTCCAAATGCCACCAGCACTTCAAATTTTAATTGTAATTGCATGCAAAAGCATGCAAAAGGGGAAAAGCAAGAAAGTGGAAATAATGCATATGTCTGATTGTGCTATTGGGAGCGGCATGCCACAGTTAAAATTGCATCTTCATGGTGCATTCCAGATCCAAACCACTCACCGTGTCAGTGTTTTCATTGTTTCTTTTGCCAATCTTTTTATATTGGGGAGGCATGGTGGCATAATGGATAGCATTGGATTTGATTCCAGGCTTGGGTCGCTATCTGTATGGAGTTTGCATGTTCGCCCCATGTCTGTGTCCGGGTGCTCTGGTTCCCTCCCACAGTCCAAAGAAACCCAGGTTTGGTGCATTGGCCATGCCAAATTGCCCCTTAGTGTTATGGGAATTAGCTAGGGTAAATGCATGGAGTTATATGGGCAAGGCCTCTGTGGGATTGTGGTTGGTGTAGAGTCGATGGGCCAAATGGCCTCCTTCTGCACCACAGGATTCTATGAAATTGGCGTGCTCTTGTTTTTGATCCTTCCACACATGGGAACAATTTCTCCCTCCTTCCTCTGTCCAGACCACTCATAATTTGAATACTTCTATCAAACCTCCTCTTCATCTCCTGTTCTCTAAGAAGAATTTCGCCAGTCTCTTCAATCTATCCAAACAAATGAAATTCCTCATCTCTGGAACATTCTCATGAATCTTTTCTGCATTCTCTCTATTGTCATCATATCCTCTCTGAAATGTGCTACCCATAACTGAATACAGCATGTCAGTTAAGGCCAAACTAGTGTTTTATATTTTCTTTTGTACTCTTTTTTCCTATGGGCAGCATGGTATCACACTGGTTAACACTGCTGCTTCTCAGGCCCAGGGACCTGCGTTTGATTCCCAGCCTGGGTCACTCTCTGTGTAGAATTTGCACATTCTCCTCCTGTCTGCGTGCGTTTCCTCCCACAGTCCAAAGATGTGCGATTAGGTCAATTGCCCTTAGTGTCCTGGGATGTGTAGGTTAGAGGGACTAGTGGGTAAAAATGTAGGGATAAGGGGATAGGGCCTGGGTGGGATTGTGGTCGGTGCAGACTTGATGGGCCAAATGGCCTCTTTCTGCACTGTAGGGTTTCTATGATAGTCTATGTTTGTATTTATAAAGCCTGGGATCTGATATATTTTATTAACTGTTTTCTCAGCCTTTTCACCAATGATTTGTGCAAATATAACCCCCAAATTACAATGCTTCTATACTTCTTTCAGAAACATCACATTTTCTGCGTTGCCCTACCAAAATTAATCATTTTACACTTCTTTGCTTTAAATTTCATCTGCCACATGTCTACCCAGCAGCCTATGTCCTTTTGAAATTTAACAGTTGTGCCAACATCATATTTTGCCAAGAAATATGGAATTGAAAAACATAGAAGAACTTCAAGTTGCCATGCTTATGTGATAGAAACTATCCAAACTTGGCAGGAAAAATTAATACTTGCTCATTTCAGAGTAAACATATTTCTAATGACATGAAACACCTTAATTACTGATAAATGGCCACTCATTCCTTCATATTTTAATTATTGTCAGAGATGTTTTTAAAATCTTATTTTATAGCATAATTATAAATAAATAATATGAAATAAGGTTTCATTTTTTAACCTTTGCTTCCTATCTCTTATTTCTTCTAATCTTATCATTCTTTCTTTCTCTTAATTTAAACTTTCTGTATGTAGTTTGATTTTGAATTAAATATTCTAGGCTATAATTCCTGTTTCAGGCTTTGCATGTCAAAGAAATGTTTCTCTAATTTGGTAGGTTAAGGAGGTATAAAGTTGTTTTCCCTATTCTGTTCACAAGGTTCTCACATACCCGTTGAGAACTTTACATCAAAATGAAGTTGGTTTTTAATCTATAGATCTATAAACATGGACAGGGATTGTGGATAGAGGTGGGAAAATCGGGGTGGCGGCGCGGGCTCATTGGGCCGAAGGGCCTGTTTCCCGTGCTGTTTTGTTCTTTGTTCTATAAATGCAGCAAGTCACCAGGACAAAAAAAACCACGTAAAGTATGTGGGAAAATGAAAGGGTCATGAGTGGGCTGCTGCTATTTGTTTATTGACTGCAAAATCTAGGCCTGTATCACTGTAGAAATCACAGTATGCGTTTGGTAATTACAATTTTGCAGTAAAACAAAGATGTGCTAAATCGATTGATGACATTATTTTGCTCAATTTAGCCCAATTTGCACTTTGAAAAATATCTCCCAACATCTTCATTTGTCTGGCAGCAAAAATCTTAAACTTTGAATGGCATATTGTATAGGTCAAATATAATAAATAAAGTTTTCTCCAGTAATTTGAAACTGTGAAAGATTTGTGGTGAGATTTCAACCTGAATGACATTTAGCATTTGTTACATCGGAATGGTATAAAAATGTCCACTCAACTTTGTAATTTAAGATTTATCTGATATTTATGTATGTTTTGACTGTTTTCTAATATATTGGGCAATATTTTATTTGTGGGTTTCTGTTTCCAACATTGGAACTGGAAAGGGTTGACACTTCTATTCGAGTGTTCGATGGTACCTCTTATATAATTTTAACTAAAATTCGAAGTGCTGGTGGCATGTGAAACAATGCGATGGAGTGAGTTTTTTGTTCGTAGTGCAGCAGGTTAGGGTGGGTTACAAAATAAGCTTCTGGACAAACAGGGGTCTCTGCATCTCAGTTGCAATTTTCTTGCCGAAATCCATTGCCTTAGTAATCTTTATTTTCTCACTTCAGCAAACTATGTTTCTCACTCCACCTCAAATGCCCACTCTGTTACTCTCTAGCTTATTACGTATTGTCATTTAGCTTTGGTACCACATTTTGACATGCTGCAGCTCTAAGAAAATGTGTTGGCTGTGTCATTTCTAAATCAACTGTTTTCCTATGTATTAATCATTTGAGTCCCAAATGTCAGTAAACGATGCTTTTTAAGTGAAAAATGTTCATGGTGGTAGGCATTTTCTTTTAACCTCTCCCTCAGAGCCTGTGCACCAATTCTCAGACACTTCCTCCTACTCCACTGCCGATCACTGATCTCATGTCTTCTGGAAACATTCCCTCCACAGCTTTCAATTTCGTAGCCTCCCAACTTCATGCAACCTACTTTTATACCTTCCCAAAAATCCACAAACTGTACTGCCCATCATGTTAGCTTACTTCTGATTCATGGAACTTATTTCTTCCCGTCTTGATTCCATTCCCTCTCCTCTCATCCAGTTTCTTCTCAACTACATTCCTCTGATGACCTACATCATATCAATAATTTCCAGTTCCCTGGCCCAAACCTCTTCCTCTTCACTATAAACATCTATCCCTCTACATCTTCATCTCCCAGTCTCAGGAGGGTCTCAGGACTCTTTGCTTTTTCCTTGAATAGATGACAGAACAATCCCCATCCATCATTCTTCTCCACCTGGCTGAATTTGTTTTCTCACTCCACAATTTCTCCTTTCCTTGTTTCGCTTCAGCCAAATAAAATATATAACTATGTGTACCCACATGAGTCCTACTCTGAACTTTAATGGGGCATGTGAAATATTCCTTGTTCCAGTTCTGCTCAGCACCCCCCTCCCCACAACTCTTTTTCAATTGCATTGATGATTGCATCAGTGCTGTTTCATATTCTCATCTGGACCTGATGATAATTTATCATTTTGCTTCCAATTTCCACCCCTTACTCACCTTCACGTGGTCCATCTCCAGCACTTCCCTTCCTTTCCTTGACCTCTTTGTTTCCATTTCTGATTGATAGGCAGTGGACCATCAATATTCATTACAAGCCCATTGATTCCCACAGCTACCTTAACTAGAGCTCCTTATATCCTGCTCCCTATAAGAACTCCATCCCATTTCTCCAGTTTCTCTGCCTCCATCTCACCTATTCCGATGTTGTCACCCTCAAAAAAGGTAAGTTTTAAGTTTTTTACACTTATTTATTCATGTCACAAATAGGCTTACATTAACACTGCAGTGAAATTACTGTGAAAATCCTCTATTCACCACAGTCCGGCACCCTCAGTGTACCCAATGTTAATGAGCGCATCTTTCGGACTGCGGGAGGAAACTGGAGCATCTGGAGGAAACCCCCGCAGGTATGGGAAGAACGTGCAGACTCCGCACAGTGACCCAAGCTGGGAATTGAACCCGGGTCCCTGGTACCGTGAGGCAGCGGTGCTAACCACCAAGCCATCGTGTCACTTTCTCACATGTCTGTTTTTGTCCTTAACTGATGTTTCCCTATCACTGTGGTTAACAGAGCCCTCAACCATGTTTGACCCATCTCCCACACATTTGCCCTCAGCTCTTATCTCCCTTCCAGAACCCTTGTCCTAACTTTTTGCCCCATCAGCCACCATACTCAAAAGATCGTCCTCTGCCATTTCTATCAACTCCAGCAGGATGTCACTATGCAACACGCCTTGCCTTCACCACCAACACCATCACCACCTTCTCTCTGCTATCATCATTCTGCAGGGATCCGTCCTTCTTTGACATCCTGATCCCCTCTTCCATCCCCCACAACCACTCTGTCTCTTCCCAAGCCACCTTCCCATGCTATCATAGAAGGTGCAACATCTGTCATTTTACTTCTCCCCTGCACACTGTCCAAGGCCCCATACACTCCTTTCAGATTCACTTGCATCTCCTTCAATTTGTTCTACTGTGGGAAACTCAATGGTTAGCATTGCTATCTCACAACACCAGGGACCCGGATTTGATTTGTCCTTGGGTGACGTTTTGGAGTTTGTAAGTTCTCCCTGTGTTTGTGAGGACTTTCTCTGGATTTCCTCCAACAGTCCAACAATGCGCAGGTTAGGTGAATTGGCCGAGGTAAATGTGTGGGGTTATGGGGATAGGGCAGAAGGTAGGCCTGGATAAGATGTCTTTCAGAGAATCCGTGCAGATCCAATGGGCTGAATGACCTTCTGTACTATAGAGATTCCTAAGTTTATGTTTATTTTATTTAAGTTTATTTATTTATTAGTTACAAGTAGGCTTACATTCACACTGCTATGAAGTTACTGTGAAAATCCCCTAGTTGCCACATTCTGGCACCTGTTTAGGTGCACTGAGTGAGAATTTAGCATGGTCAATGCATCTAACCAGCACATTTTTGGAATTTGGGAAGAAACCGGAGCAGTCAGAGGAAATCCAGGCAGACATAGGAGAATGTGCAGTGACCCGAGGCTGGAACTGAACCCGGGTCCTTGGTGCTGTGAGGCAGCAGTGCTAGCCCCAAAATATTTTCTGCTTCCAATACGGTCTCCTGTACATTTTGGAGACTAAACGCAGACTGGGTGGCTGCTTTGTACAATACCTTCACTCAGTCTGCAAGCATGACCCCAGAGTTCTTATCACTTGCCATTTCAACTTACCATCTTGCCCACATGTCCATCCTTGGCAAACTGCAACATTTCAGTGAAGCCCAACACAAACTGGGGGAATATATCTTCTAATTAGGCATGTTACAGTCTTCTGAACTCAACATTGAGTTAAATAACTTTAGACTGTGAATTTTCTCTTCCAACTTGATTTTTTTTTAAATCAAAAATTGTTTTTGTTCTAATGCATTTCCCCTCCCCCACAGCCATCTGCCACTTGTTCTTAAGTTTGGCTTTCACTGAGCACTGACTTTTTCCTTCCATTAGCGCATTCTGATCTCTTACCTTGATGCCATTATCAGCATCTTCAATGTGCTAACACTTCCTTTGCCTTGTGCCCTAAACATCTTTGCACAATCTCTCCTCGCTCACACCTATCACTGAACATCTATTCTGCTCCATCTGCTTCACCGCCTCTTAAAAATTGTAACATCGTTTACATTTCTTCCTCTCTTTCGCTTTGAAGCAGTCATATCAGACTTGAAACATAAATTCAATTTCTCTCTCCACAGATGCTACCAGATCTGCTGAGTTTTTCCAATATTCTCTGTTTTTATTTCAGGTTTCCACCTGCAGTAGTAATCATTTTGTTTTTTTTAAATTTGATTTTATTTCATTTGATTTATTTATTGCCATATGTATTAATTTACACTGAAAAGTATTGTTTCTTGTGTGCTACATAAACAAAGCTTGCCATTCATAGAGAAGGAAATGAGATAGTGCAGAATGTAGTGTTGCAGTCATAGCTAGGGTGTAGAGAAAGATCAACTTAATGATCCATTCAAGAGTTTGATGGCAGCAGGGAAAAAGCTGTTCGTGAGAGGGTTGGTGTGCAACCTCAGACTTTTGTATCTTTTTATTGAAAAAGGTGGAAGGGAGAATATCCTGGGTGCGTGGGATCCTTGATTATGCTAGATGCTTTGCAGGAAGTATAGACAGTTAATAGATGGGAGGTCGGTTTGTGTGATGGACTGGGTTACATTCACGACTTTTTGTAGTTTCTTGCTTTTACTTTGAACCGTGTGGTATTTTAAATAATTGAGCTTTAATGTAGCTAGAATTTTAATATGCAACATTTTTATTATTTAGTTCCAGCCTATTAAAAATATGAAGTACAGAAAACCTGGCTTAGCAAAACAACAAATCACAGCAATCTTTACACTGGGTCTAATTGCACATTTCTGCTGAAGGAAGTGATTGATCATGTCCTTGAGTCCTCTGCCTACTAATGACGTGCAGTCAGATTGTAACATGTTGGATCCCAATGCATTGAGGATTCTGTATAGTCTGACAAACATAAAAGCTGATATCCAGCTTCTGAGAGGCCTTGCATGCACTGGCATTATAATTAATTAATTTTACCGAATCGTAGGGGAGCTGATGGCCTAGTGGTATTACCACTAGACAGACCATTAATCCAGAAACTCAGTTAATGTTCTGGGGACAAATCCTGCCATGGTAGAAGATGGAATTTGAATTCAATAAAGAATATCTGGAATTAAGAATCTATTGGTGACCATGAAACCACTGTGGATTGTTGGAAAAACCCATCTGGTTCACTCATGCGGTCCTTACCTGATTTGGCCTACATGTCACTCCGGAGCCACAGCAATGTGGTTGATTCTCAACAGCTCTCTGAAATGACCTACCAAGCCACTCAGTTCAAGGGTAACTAGGGATGAATAAATGAAAAAAACATGTTTGTTCGCAATCTACACTGTTTTACGAAGTATTTCTTTAGTACTTTTAGTAATGTCATAAATCCCGGGTAATGTGTTGTCCAGCTTCCTTCAAATAATCTCTGAATGCACTGATTACAGAAGTAGATAACAATTTAAACTGCTTGCAGCAAGAAGCATTTGCTTATTCTCCATCACCTGGAGGCATTTCAGCTGACCAACAGTCGTTGTCAAGAATGCACATCAGAGAGAACTCAATCAGAGGGGCACAACTCAATTGGGCTTCAGAATCCGAACGAGAGCCTTTCAATGATATTCAATTTTTAAAATTATTAGTGAGACTGGTAAAAAAAAACTGCTGATAGTTAATACTGATAATCTTACTGTTGCTGTTGAAGGGAACTGTTCCAAACTTTCCCTGTGCACCATAACTTTGGTCTCAAGCATTTTTGTGACAGGTCATTCTTTCAGTCCATGTAAAAAATATATATGCTGTGAAGGATCAGTTTGTCTGCATACATAACTATTGTAATGTGTTTCTGCAAATACTCTGAGAGCGTGCTGGGTTCATCTAATGTGTCAAAAAGCAGAGCTGAGGCTAAGAGAAACTGTTTCAAAGAAATTCTCTTTAACCTCGTAGCTTTTCCTGTCAGATGCAGACTTATTTCATCTTGCTTTGCCAGTTCAAAATGAGCATAGAATGCTTCATAAATCTATCATACAACTGACACTGTTCAAAATAAGCTTGCTACTCATTTGGTGCTTAAAATGCAATTCATTTTGGGAATTTGTTCTAATTTAGCAGCATGTTTGGCCAGTTGCCTCTGATTGATTCCTAGCCTCTTTTTTCCCTTCCTTTATAGTGATTAGGTATAAGTAAGTGACTTGTTAGGCCATTGTAGAGGATATTTAATAGCCAACCAAGTTGCTGTGGCTCTGGAGTCACATGTAGATCAGACCAGGTAAGGGTGGTAGCTTTCTTTGCTGAAGGGACATTAGTGAAGCAGATGGGTTTTTGTTCCATTGTCTTTATCAGACTTTGAATTCCAGATTTTTTAAATTGAATTTTATATGCCACTATCTGCCACGGTGGGATTTGAACCTGGGCTCTGGAGCATTACTTTGTGTTTTGCCTGTCGCACAGTCTGTTGTAATCCTTATACGGTGAACAACTAACTGTGAGTAGATGTCTGGTTAGTTCAATCGATATTTATTTAAGACACACAATCAATAATCATCCACCCAACAAATAATCAGTTATCTTTACAGAAAATGACAGCTCAAGTCCAATACAAGACCTTGACTTAACTTTGTGAGACTGGCACGTACCCAAGCAGATATTGGCTTTTATCTGTGTGCTGGTCTCAGTTGTCCTCTGCGTAGTCTGGTCCTTTGGGCTGGTCTGGCACTCTGGCTCTGGTCGTCCTTCTCGGGTGTGGTGGCTCTCCTTGTGCTGGTTGTCGCTGGCTATGATCACCAGTGTTGTAGCTCGTCTATGGGGTCAGAGAGACAGAGAGAGATTCTTGATTGTGCAGCATCCTTTATACCCTATTTGGTTTCGTGCTTCTTTTGGCCATTGCCAATCAATCTATCAGGACTTGATCCAATCGGGTGCTGCCACACCAATCTCTGAGCCTGTCTCCAATGGCCATATCTGCAGGTGTTGGGGGCATGTTACATACACACCTCCCTCCCAAATAAGGGATTACAGCACCCCTATGTCTGGTAAACAACTCATTTTGACCAGAAAGTCTTTTTCATCTTGGAGATGACCCATATCCTGTGTATTCACTCGTCTGGGTTGCAGCCTCTTTATCTCTGTCTTTAAACTGCAGCCTGTTGTTTTAGTTCTTGCCCAATTGTCCCAGAGTGTTTTACAAATCGCCATTTTAGATGGCCTATTTGGCCACGCTTGGGTCTCTAGATTAGTGGTCCAGCAATGGTAGCACTAATCCATCACTTCTCCCAATTCATCAATATGCATCAACATTTTACAATTTATTAATTCGATATGTTGGAAAATTTTCTTCATCGTTTTGGTAGCTATGTGGTCGATAATTTCTGCAGCATCTTAACAGGAATGCAACGCAATTCTTGTGTTAGCGCCGTTTTGAAGTTCCAACAGGCCAAAGTGGTCAGAGTATGGCTTTGAGGCAAGTAACATTCAGAATTGAAAACTGCACACGTTGCCTTTAGATGGGAAGTGCCAGGTGGCCATAAATTTTCCCAAGGATATCTTTGTTTTTTCAGCGACCAATGCACCATGATGTGAACCTTTGACAATTTGTGTTCTACAGTCTTTTTCTGAGAGATTGTAACTGTACATTCCAATGGGACCCATTGTCTGACACTTAATGCAAATACTATTCATTCGAAAGTCTCAATCCCTAGGATGTGAAAAGTGATCAGCTACCAATATTTGCAAACATTTTAACTCAAGTTTTTCATCCTAATAGTCTTTCCAAATATACATCTCTTTTATCCTCTTCCACATTTCCGCTTTCCACACATCCCGCAGGGATTCAGAGCTGTCACTGTATCAGGCTCAGTTTTAGATGTATACTCTTGTGGTCAATTTGACTTTGAGGCAGCAGCAGCACTGAATCTCTCCTCTTCATTGTCACTCAGTGTGAAATAATTGAATGTTTTCCTGCAAAAGGAGGTTATGCTTCTTTGTTTGCAGTCATTACATTGCTATCAGGCAGTTTGAAGGTTTGATTGTTCTCCGCATTTCCCCCCTTTCCACCCCACTCCTGCAAATACACTTATAGCAGATTCTTAGGCTTGTAGATTTCAGAAATTATCCTGTTTCCAATGGACAGCTGTTAGTAATTCACTTGCATTAGTGCCTTGTGCTTACTCTTTGACAAATCTCACTCAAAAAACTAGCCAAGTGTCTGGCAGTGTGTCATAAAGGTTATAGAGCTTGTAACAGCACTGAGCTATTTTTTGCACAAGGAAACTGAAAGAGATTGATTTCTGCTTGGTGAAGGTACTAATGGAGATAAAGTAAAGGTGAACTGAAAATGCAAATGAAACATGTGTGGCAGGACATGCATATGATGATAATGACTTTCCCCTGCTCCTTTGCTGGCAGAAGACCACAAAATTGTTCTCATTCAACTGACAGTGTATTAGTTTCTTCAGAAATGTGAAACATGTATTTGTTACTGAGACCAGCCGAATGGTTGACTATGATACACCTCAAACAGCATCAGTCTTTTCATAGATCCTAAACAGCTAAATTGCCATTTGATTTAAGCAGTATGACTACTTAAGCCCTTAATCCAACTATGGGGTTCTTAGTTCTTTTGTTAAAGAGCCTGAAGGAAAAGTAAGAGAATACAATTTACCAGTGGATTAATCTGTTTCAGCTGCCTCAGTATATTTAAGTTCCACTGAATGAATTGAACTTCAGAAGCAGTTGTTTTCTTGTGCAGGAAACATTTCAGAAGTTTAAATCTCTTCAGCATGACCCTTTTGTCTTCTCTCGGGATGACAGCATTTGTGCTCCCATGGAACATCACTCTGCTAGGGCCCTGGAAATTGTCTCTATTTTTTTCATTTATGGGATGTAGGGATTGCTGACAAAGCCAGTTTTTATTGCCCATTCCACAGGGTTGTTGGATCAAATCCAGGATTTTGACCTGGCGACACTGAAGAAACAGCAATATATTCCCAAGTCAGGATGATGAGTGACTTGGAGGGGAATCTCCAGTTGGTGATATTCCCAGGTATCTGCTGATCTTGCTCTTCTAGACGGTTGTGGTTGTGAGTTTGGAAAGTGCTGTCAATGGAACCTTAGTGAGTTCCTATAGTGCATCTTGTAGATGATACTCACTGCTGTCACCTTTCACCAGTGGTGGAGAAATTGTTTGTGGAAGGAATAGTGATCAAGCAAGCTGCTTTGTCCTGGATGGAGCTTCTTCTGTGCTATTGGAGCTGCACTTATCCAGGCAAGGGAAGAGTATTTCATCACATGCCTAACCTGTGCCTTACAGATGGTGGACAGGCATTGGGGAATCAGGAGGTGAGTTAAGCTCCACAGGATTCTGAGCCTCTGACCTGCTCTGTATATATGTACAGTATATATATGGCTAGTCCAATTCAGTTTCTGGTCAATGGTAAACCCCAGATGTTGATGCTGGGGGATCCAGTGATTGTAATGCCATTTAAGGTCAAGGGATGATGGTTAGATTCTCTCTTGTTGGAGATGGTCATTACCAGACACTTGTGTGGCACTGCCTGGACATGTCTGTCTTCTTCTGGAAGCTATGCTTACCATTGCACTCCTGGGAGGAATCTCCTTGACTGATTATTGTTTTTCAGAACCCATTGTAAACAAGTATGAATATTCCATAAGGGGAGAATCATGTGACAGGGAAGGCATGTTCAGTAAGTATATTATAATATATTGAAGCACATTTAATTGAGATTCCAGCCCTTTCTGGGCATGATCCTCAATACATCACTGGTGAAGAGGGTGGAAGAGTGGAAAATGTGATCTTGCCACTCAGAAACACATTTTCCAATTCTTGCAGGATCTTGTGCTCATGTTGCCATTTTCACTGACAGCCGATGCAAGCTTCCTCAGCGACATGGAAACTTTTGGTAAAAAGGTTTCTCTATTCAGCTGTGTGCCTTTTTGCAGTTGAGCATGACTGGAAAAATGAGCAGAGGTGGCACAAAAGAAAATAAACTGCTTAAAGAGAGAGGAGGAGGATTCTCAGGCCATATTCATTCAGGATGCCCAGGAACAATTCTCTTATCTCAATTTCAGTGAGGTACAATGTATTGGAACCTCTGCTTCGCCAAGGTGGAGATCACTGAAATCAGCTGCTTGTTGTAGCCTCAACCTCAGCCTCCAGACAGAGTGAGAAGTGTATTGCCAGTGACTGTGATGGTCAATGTGGCTGGGAATGATTATGCCTTAGGCTACTTCCAAGATAGAACAGATGATACCTTCAATATTGATGGTTTGAGTTATAAGGAGAGAGAGATTAGAATATTTTTCCCTGGAGTGTAGGAAGATTAGGGATGATTTTTAAAGAAGTCTACAAAATAATGAGGGGCATAGATAAATAGGCAACATTTTTTCTCAAAGATAGGGGAATCTAAAGCTAGAGAGAATAGGTTTCAATGAGAGGGGAGAGATACAAAAAAGTCCAGAGGGGCAATTTCTTCACTCAGAGGGTGTAAGTGTCTGGAATAAGCTACCAGAGGCATTAATAGAGGTGGATACAATTATGTCTTTTAAAAAGCATTTAGACAGATACGTGGGTAAAATGAGTGTAGAGGTATAAGCCAAATGTGGGCAATTGGTACTAGCTTAGTGGCAAAAATTGGGCGGCATGGACAAGATGGATGGGTTGAAGGGCTTGTTTCCATACTGTAAACCTCTACGACTTTATGGCTGGTGTTTTACGACCTCGTCCAGTTGAGGCTTGTAAAATCCTGCCTAGGGTTAACGGAGAATTCTGTTCTGCAAGCCACACCTGCCCCTGATTCTGGCCAGGCATGGCGGTAAAATTCCATTATAGATCTCAAAATTCTCCACCACTGGTGAGTAAGTGAGATCACTGATACTCTGTAAGCAGAGAGCTGGTTGCATTTCATTTACTCTTGCCAGAAATAAGACAGCAGAATGAGCACATGACTTTGTGAGGATTGCAGCTTTGCTCATGGGGCTCTGTATCATTGACTACAAGAACCCCATTTTGCAGGTATGATGTGTACATTAGGATCTGCCACAACTGAAATGGATTTTGCTCCCACATTGTCCACGTGGTGTGCAATCACATGCAATATATAATGCAGGTTAACCTATATAGTAAAAGGCAGAAGCATAGGGCTATAGAGAGTTTAAAGTGTATTTATTAGTGCCACAAGTAGGCCCGCTGTAACGAAATTACTGTGAAAATCCCGTACAGGGGATCGGGAGTAAGATGCATGTTACACAATCTACATCTTGTAATTCAGAAGAGATTGTGGTATGAGAAGGAAGGTGGAGTGAGAAGGAGGATTAGGAATCAGGCCAAGATTATCTTCAGCTCTGTTGCTATCTGGAGCTTCACTAGTGGTTATCCGATGTTGGGAGCAACATCTCCTCCATGGAAGAAGGACATGCAAGCATGCTTGTTCTCTGTTGGCTTATCTTCTAATATCTCCAATTGTGCACCGCTTTTTCCTGCAAGAACATGGGAGGATTTTCAATGGGTTTCCTGCAATTGGGTAATGTAGCTTTCTTGACTGAATAGCTATCAGCAAGATAGGAGATATGGCTAAGAGGTTTGCAGCAATAATAGTTGTGTGTGGTTATGGTGAGACACAATGTTAGGTTTAGATTATGATCACTAGAAATTGTTGGTAAGTGAGTGTTAGTGAGTTGACCCCTGCATGAGAACAATGGGATACTTCTTTTGACGATGCCCCTTTCATGTAAGGTAACTGAAGTGAACCCTCAGGGCTATATTACTGATATGGACCGGCACAGCTATCTGTTCACACTGTCTTGTGTCTACTCTGGTGCTTCTCTGCATCTCCTTGATCAAGAGTTCCAGTGCAACTGCAGAAAATCTTGGAGTCCACTCTCTTCTATGCTGTGCTACTATTGAATGTTTGCCTTTCTACTCACACTCCTTTTTGCAACCAGTTCCAACTTTTGCTGCAGCCAGTTTTATGCACCTTTCCTATAAGACTGACTTTAAGTGGTATCAGTTAGATTTCAATAGTGCTAGAAAATGTTGTGGCCCTCCTCTGATAAGCAGAGCTAACATTGACTGCATACTGCAATAACTGGGCATGAGATTTGTACGCTGTCTGCATTGGAAGCAGGAGATGTTGAATCATTTAGCATGATCCCCACTTCTGTTTTTTGGGTCTTATTGAATTATGCAGTCTGTATACCATTACAGAAACTCACTGGTATTGTTTCTTATGGGTCTGCAACTATATTAAGATCAATAATTGGTCGGTTATGACAGTTTTCATGAATTGAGGACATTTCCTTGCATTGTTCATCAGAAGCAGCTGATGCCAGAGTATCGAAACCGAAAACCCATCACAGAGATTGTTTTGGAAATTGTGAGCTACATTGAAACCTATGCACTGAATAACAGACAATTGAGAAATCTGATTGAAGCACTGTGATGAAAATTCCACTTCAGGTCACTGTTGTTTCACTGTGTGTCAGATATCCTTGCTTGCAGAAAGTGATTGTTCAGTCTTGTAATTGCTCAATCCAGTGATAAGCATCCACAGAAGGACAAGAAAAAGCATACTCTGAACTGATGGGCCTTTCTAGCAGATGTCATACAGCATCTGGATAACTTAAATCTGGAATCAAAAGATGAAGTTGTTACCTGAACATTGGCAAAATGGGTGTTTCCTTTCTAAACAAAGTTTAGAACTGTTTCAGACACAGTTGCAGAGGTGGAATGGTAAACTGTTCAGCCCTAATTAGGGCTCTGGAAAATGATAATGTGAAAGAAGGACCACACTGTTATAAGTATTATTTGATCCTTTTCCTAGGTCTTAAATAGTATTTTTTTTTAAAGATATTGAAGAACGTGCGGGTGAGATTTCAGGTTGACCCTTTCAAAGCAGCAAAGTCTCCAATAGATACCAGTGAAGCAACTTCTCAATTGGAAATGATCGAACTACATGAACATCACAAACTGAGGATGATTCTAAAACTGTGAATCTTTCGGAGGCCCCATTCACCATGTTATCAAATCACATTATTGTCGCTAAATCTCCTGAGGGCCAAAAATGGGATTTGTGCCACCGTGATCTCAGCTTAAGATCATCCCCACCCACTGACAGTGATATGATCTGATTCGCACACAGGTCACGAACCTGATTTCCATGACTTTAAATACTTTTTAATATAATTAAAGAGCTTTAGACAGTGGTACCCACCCAATATGTGCTCTCTATCCTGGAGGAGTGATGTCACGCTGGTGCACATCATTGCTGCTTTTCAAAAACCAAAATCAGCCATATTGACCATGCCGGAGGCATTAAGGTTCATGGAGGCCCTAGGGGTTGAGGGACAAGGCTGGGCATTGTCCCTGGCACCCTGAGAGTGCCCTGGGACAGTCAATCTGCAGAGTCAGATTTACAACTGGATGGAAATTTAAAACTCTTACCTTCAGAATCAAATCGCTATTCCAAAGAATAAACAGGCATTAGCTCAGAGGTAAAGGAAAATGAAAGCAGCCATTAAAAATATTTATTTCCGACCTAGGCTGAAGATATCATTCCCTTCTATCTAACTGACAAACTTTCTCATCTCTAAAGAGCTTCTTCTGGGTGTATTTTTCTAATTTGTGGGACATGGTCATTGCTGGTTCGCCAGCATTTATTGTCCAATCTAGCTGCTCTTGAACTGATTGGCTTGCTGGGCCACTTCAGAGATCAGCTCAGAGTCAACCACATTGCTGTGGCTCTGGGGTCACATATGAGCCAGACCCCAGGTAAGATGGCAGATTTTCTTCCTTATAGGATATCAGTGAACAAGATGGGTTTTTCTGAAAATCAACAGTGGTTTCACAGTCATCAGTAGATTCTTAATTCCAGATTTTTTTTATTGAATTTAAATTCCACCATCTGCCATGCCTGGATTTGAATCTGAGGCTCCAGAACATTCTCTGAGATTCTGGATTAATAATCTAGCAATGATACCATTAAGTGATAATGGACAAAAGGCAAAGCCAAGCAGTACTCTAAGAGGACTACATTTGCATTCATCAATCTCCTTACAACACTTTTCAATTCTGCTTATAATGTGCTGATTCAGTTAAAACAAAAAAAAACTCTGCATCACACGCTGCAGCATTTGTAAACAAGAAAAAGCAATCCATGGTGTCCTGATGTCACCCTCACAGATGATTCCTTTACCGTGCTGAACTGACATTCTTCAGAAACAATCCTGTTGCAACAATTCATAATGGAGTTTCTCTTCTTTCTTTGGCCGTCCATCGATTTCGATGTTGACTGTGTTGGAAGTTTAGATTCTGCAGGCACATTGGTGTGTTATAAGGCCTGCATTGGATCAGCATTGTCTCCCACATCGGTGGCAACTGTGATTTGTCTGATTTGTAACAAAATGTCTGCGTTCATGGTCTGCTTCATATTTTTCCTGCCTTTTTTTCTCGATGAGTGGGATTGTCTTCTAACCATCTGCTGAAGTGCATAAAGTTACCAGCTGTGTTCAGCTTGACAAACTTTCAGCAGAATTTTCAGGCTATCCCCTTAGCAGTTTGGTAGGGCTCGTTTGGTAAATTCAGTATTGCAATTCCACGCTCATTGAATTTAAATTGATGCAATTTAGTCCATTTTGCTGTACCTACATTTGGTAAGAGCTACATTATAAAAGTCACTTGCTGTGTCAAATATCAATGCAACAAAATCCAACCTGATTCTTCTTTCAAACACTGGCAACAAGAAAAGGCTGGAAATAAGCCACATGTGAGTTGATGCACTGCTGGTGCATCACAGACTGAAACAGCTCTGCTGATTCCAAATTTGCAACGTTTCCAGAAATGTTTACATTTCAAATACTCTTTCATCTCCAGTTGCAATCCGAATGAAAGTTAAGGAAGCCAAAGATTGCAAGTTCCAACTTACAGTAAGGATAATATTTTAAAAAAGAAAGGAGGAGAGGGAGGGATTGTTAAATTTAACAGAATTTAGTTGTAGTTTCGGTTTTCCATCAAACTATAAAAATGGCTGCAGGATTCAGTTGAGCCTGCAATGTTTTACATATTAAAACAAAACTATTAAGAAAATATGAGCAAGATGATCAAAGTCTAAATCATATGAGATAAATAGCTAACCTGAATAAAATACTACTACAGAGCTAATGAAAAGAGGCAGGGCTCTTTATAGATTCTCATTGCCTTGAAAATATAAACTGGAATTTACAATCTGCTGCCAAAGAAATCATAACCGTGACATTATTTTCAGCATATGAAAAGATTACCCTGATCAATAAAGAGTAGAATATCCTGTACTCTGCACAATATAATTCAAACACTTTAAAATGTGTTCCAATCAGGTTGGGGATTGTTAACATTTAAAGAGAAATCTGAACACCTTGGGAGGAATTTTCCTGTTCCGCCTGCCACTGGAATTGCAGTGGGCAGGACACAGATCATACAAAGGCCTGTTGACCTTGGGCAGGATTTTCTGGCTTTGTGGCGAGCATGGTCAGGAAATTCTACCCCTTGTTTCAACCAATAAAACTATACAACAAGTTTTCACATTTTTAAACAAAACGTTATGAAATAATTCAACAAAACAATCATGATAACTTAGAACTATGTAAACCAAGCACTTAATTTTATTCCTTACTTCCCCCAAATAATTCCCTTATACTTTATGATATTGTAAGAGTTATTACTTTTGTCAGAACCACCCAAACTATGCATAGTCCACTGCAAATTACTTCAATTCTCTCAGTAACAGCAATTCTCAAAAGTTAAGTCTTTCATTTACTATCTTTTGACTATAGATGTCTCAGACCCCTGTTGTGGTTGCCTATCCAGTAATTCTCAATCAAATACTGCTGGTTGTTTTCTTTTCATAGAATCATAGAATCCTGCATTGCAGAAAGAAACTCTTTGGCCTTGCACCGAACACAAACCAGTCCAGGCCCTACCCCCATATCCCTATATATTATACCCACTAATCCCTACGCATCCCTGGACACTAAGAGGCAATTTTCTTAGGATGACCAATTAACCTAACCCGCACATCTTTGGACTGTGGAAGGAAACCTGAGTACCTGGAGGAAACCCAAGCAGACACGAGGAGAATGTGCAAACTCCACACAGAGAGTGACCCAAGCTGGGAATCAAACCCAGAACCCTGGAGCTGTGAAACAGCAGTGTTAACCACTGTGCTACCATGCTGCCCATCAATTTGCCAGAAGACTTTGTGAGGACAACTGTAGGTTTCCATGAACTTAAAATTAGACTATTTTCCAGCTTCTATTCCTTCACAAAATTCAAAATGGATTTAATCCTCCCTGCATTTCCTGTGGTGGATAAAGTTAGTTTTCTCTGCTTACAGTGCAGGTCGACATACACTTGTATACTTTGGTTATCTTCTGTCAATGAGCTGCAAATTGAACACTCCAGGTTCAATTGCAACGAACTATCTTAACAAACACCCAGATAAATTGAAACTCGAGAAATTCTCTAAATTTCACCCATCTCCATGATGACATGGCATGCTCTGGGTTGTCCTTGAGCAGACCTTTACGTTATGTATTCCTCATTTAAAATTCCTTCTTTGATCTGATGAAAGAAATTGATTTTATAATCCTTCAAACTTTACAGAATGCTTTTAAACTAATTAATCTCCTAAAATATCTCTCTGGACTGCCTTCACAGATTGTAGATGTCATATCTCCACCAAAAGGCCCATACACAGGCAGGTTATGCAGTGTTCAAATTTCTCCACTTGTAGTTTTATGATCTTAAGTTTTCAGTTGTTCACCTCTTCAGACAAGAAATGGCCCTAACTGCTTTAGTCTACAAGACCTCAAGCATGTTTTAATTGCATTTAATCCATTTTCTGCAGGTAAAGCTTGAAGTCCTAAAACAAAAAATTACATTCTTAAAAATGAACCATGAACTAGGTACTCACAACACATGCCATAAAATGCATCCTAGTTTATGAAATGTTGCTGCCTTGGACAAAAAACAAACTAAGGCACAATTAAAATTCAGAATTACATTGGCAGCAGTTGTTTCAAGTTTTTCTGTCAGTGATGACAAAACTGAATAAGTTGAAAGATCAGTTGGCTTGCATTGACAAAACAAATACATGTGTCGTTATGCAAATATGGAACTTATCTGTTGTATGAAAGGATGATGAACCTTTTTATCCAGTAGGTCTGCTGTACAAATATGCATGTATAAAAAATATCTCAATGGGCAGCAGAAAGCAGAGAAAGCAGGCCGGGAGCAAAAAGCGGGAGTGATGGCCCTCAGAAAGAAGGCCCCACCCTCACAACTTAACTGCCCTCTTATCCACCCATCCCCTGCTACCCAGACCAATCGCGATCCCCTGCCCCTTTCCCCCCCATCAGAGTGGTAGCGGATCCCCTGTACCCGCCACCAAAGATCCATCTGGCCCCTCCTCCTCCCCCCACCAATGAGCGATTGGGTCTCCCCCCCTACCCTTCCACTACAGATACATTTTACCTGTTTCCCTCCCCCCCCTCCACAAACCAGAGAATTATCTGGCCTTACTCTCCTTCCAGAGGTACATCTGTCCTGCCACCTCCTCCCTTCCCGCCCCCTCATTAGAGAATGATTTGGTCCATCTTCCTTCCCGCACCCCCTCCCTGCCCCCACCAACTAGACAACGTCTCCCCCTGCCCCCACTGTCATTGATCTGAATTGGACAGCTGTTGAAAGCTCTGAACTTAACTCTTTAGCTGCTGGAGCACCCAAAACAGATTTTTATTCAGCATGTCCATTTCAGCCCGATTCCAGATTGGTAAACATGGTGGTAAAGGGGGAAATGCTGATAAAGTTGGGTGGGCGGTTCATTAATTCAATTTAAATGCATGTAAATGTTGTGCCCATTTTGGGTCCGAATTGGATTGCGACTATTCCTGGGCTCACTAAAATGGCTATCTGTGCTAACGCATTAATGGCCTTATGCCTGACTTTGCTACATTTTACCTTATGAAAATGGGCACGATGCAATGGTAAAATCGGGCCCAAAAAGAGACCAGAGCATTTAAAAGGACACAGGGAGTCCAAAAAAACCAACTTTGATCAAAAAGGAAGTCTTGTGAGACTCAGAACAGGGTAATGAAAATAAACTATTCTATTTCTATAAAAGCACAGACATGTTTTAAATCCTAATGGACAATTGTAAAAAAAATTAGCTTATCATATGCTAAAACAGTTAAAACCACAAAATGCAAATTTTACATCAAATAAAAACTGCCTTGCTTGAACAAAAAGAACACTAAATAAGAGTAAGATGGCTGTAGGTTACTCAGAGAAGGTTCTTAAATATGTACCTGATACTGCCTTGTGGCCAGAATGCAGTAGGTAAATGCTGAAGCAAAATGTGACAACAACATACCGACAGTGGTGCAAACAGAAAGTCAGTGCAAGTATAATGCTGGCTGTGCCTCTCCACCCCAATTTTCAGCAGAATCCAAAGGGCTTTAATGCTGATGTGATTTCCCCTTCAGATGGTCCCTGCCCCCCGCCAACGGGATAATGGAGTTCCCCTACTGAAAGGTTGAAACCCCATCTCATCAGTAGGCTTCCCTGCTATATTATTCCCCCACGTTAGAGTTTCCCCACTACCAGCGTGATGTCATGTCAGAGGATTTTACAACAAGTCTGGACCAATGCGGACTTGGAGAGTAGTTCCCACTAAGGGTCTATAAGGGGCAGTTTCCAGGCACTACCAGGGGACAATTGTCTAGTTGGTGGGGGTAGTTCTGGTGGGCACTTCAGTGATAGATGTTCAAATCGGGGGTGCTGCTGGTGGGATTGGGGGAGAGAGGTTCAATGGGGTCTTTGATGTCCTATTTTTAGCTTTTTTTGAGCAGAGCACCCTTTAAAACAGCCATGGTTGCAGACAGGGCAATCCAGCATGATATTCTTGCATCTGCCTGAGACAACATATGATTTAAAAAAAATGAGAGTATATATACATATATGAGACACATCGACATGCACATAGGGTTTTAAAATCATGTGTAAAACTAAGATACAATGGGGTTTAAAAGTGAGGGATGTTCAGACAAGAGTGTGTAAATGCAATCCAGTTCTCATTTTATAGTTACATATTCCATCTTATTTTTATATGACAGTTATTAAGACATGTGGAAGCTGAAAGGCAGAACTGATTGGAGCATGAGTATCCATTGGTGACGAAATTTGAGGAGTTGGAAATTGCTGAACCATTATGCTGAGAAGAGATGTAATTACAGCATGGCAAGTTAACCTAAATCATTTCCATTATAAATGTGGATGCTGAAATTTAGACAGAGTGTGTGTGCAGGTATGTTTGGCCAAATTTACTGTGGTCAGGCACCTTCAGAATCATAGAATCCCTACAGTACAGAAGGACGCCATTTGGCCATCAAGTCTGCACTCGCCACAATCCAACCCAGGCTATATCCCCTTAACTCCATGTATTTACCCTGACACTATGGGGCAATTTAGCATGGTCAGTCAACCTACCCTGCACATCTTTCGATTGTGGAATGAAACTGGAGGAAATCCATGCAGACATGGAGAGAACGTGCAGAGTCCACACAGGCACTGACCTGAGGCCAGAATTGAATCCAGGTCCTTGATGCTGTGAGGCAGCAATGCTAACCACTGTTCCACTATGCATGGACATTTGTCATTCGACTTGTCCATGGAGCCTTCAGCTGAAAAGCTTTCCCCACAAAATTATTGAAAATGTGAATTGGTAACAATACAAATAGCTGGAGTTCTCCAGCTTCCCAGGTGTGTATATCCTGCCAACAGGAAGTAGCGCATTGTTTGCGAGTGGCAGCATTCCCTGGTCCCTCTGCTGTCAATGGGAATTCCCATTGATGTCACCCACGGTGGCGGAAAACCCGTGGGTGGGGGGCATGCGCTGCTGGCGTTGTGAATGGTGGGAGAATTCTGGCTGTGATATTTATCTGGTATTTGTAAACTCAAAAAGCAGAGAAAAAGGCATTAAAGTAGATGCAGAGCAGGGGAAGAGAGGTGATGAATTCAATATTAACTCAGATATAGAAAGAGAAACATAAGGCAGGATTTTCCAGCTGTACTTGCCCCAAAACCTGAAAATCCTGAGGCCAGCAGACCTTTCCATGGTCCACCTCTCGCCGGTGATGATTCCCATGGCAGGCAGTACAGGAAAACTCACTCCATAGAAAGAGAAAGATTGAATCATGAGGGAGAGAAAAAGTAATGAGGAGAAAAAAAAGTAAAGTACAAAATTTGACAATTTTAATATCTACAATTAAAACATGAAAGAATGAAGGTCCACACTTCTAATAGCCTATTTTCAGTTCCAGACAGGCTGATTGACAGTATTTAACAATTATCATATCATTAAAAGTGCACTTACGCTTGAAATGACAAGACTTAACTTGTTGCAAGGAGTTTCCATCACACCACCCATAAACAGAGTGACAATGACATTTCAGTGACTATAAGTGGTACAGTTGAGAACCATATGCATTTTTCATAAAAGCAACTGACAGCAAAGTTTGAATATTCACTTTTAATTGCACAATTGCTCCTTGACTGAAATTGCTGTACCATTTACCCCAAAATAGTTCTGAATCTCACTGTTATTTTGACAACAGAATCAGGCCTAAGATTTTGCACAAGACATTTTTAACATGATGGAGTACCACAGGCTGTAACTGTATGGTTCTTGTGCTGATGGAAAATAGATGATGCAATTGCTTTGCAATTGAGAGAAGTGAAGATCTGTTCTCATCATCTCGCTCCCAGGGCCTGAGCTGAACCTCAAAAGGTCCTTAACTTTTCAGATCTTTGCCAGGTACATCTTATTCCTGCACTCTGAAAAGTCAGTCACACCCAATAATCCTGGGTTGTATGAGAGCATTGGAAAATAGTTGAGAAGAAAGACTGACAATGCATGGTAAAGATAGTTGGTATCAGGATGTTGGTGGATAAGCACCATGAGTACCCAGTTTGGCTAAGAGCTGAGGCTGTAAGATGGAGGGAGGGAATTTTCACCTGATCACAAAAAGACTGGGTAGTGTAATGGTACTGTTGTTGGACTATTAATCAAGAGATCTGGGATATTGCTCTGAGTCCCGGGTTCAAATCTCACTGTGGAAGATGGAAGGTTTCTTTCAAGGGAAGGGTGACTGATTGTAGGGTCATTTGTCTTGGGACAGCATGGCGGAATAGTGGTTAGCATTGTTACCTCACAGGGTCCCCGGTTTGATTCCAGCCTTGGGTCACTGCCTGTGTGGAATTTGCATGTTCTCCCCATGTTTGCATGGATTTCCTCCGGGTGCTCTGGTTTCTTCCCGTGCTGTGGATTAGGTTGATTGGTCATGCTAAATTGCCCCTTAGAGACGGGGTATCAACAGAGTAAATATGTGGAGTCGCAGGAATAGGGCCTAGGATGGGATCGTTGTCAATGCAGGCTCGATGGGCTGAATGACCTTCTCCTGTGCTGTGGGGATTCTATTTTCACATCTTCTGCTTAGCATTTACTTCCTGTTTATTGGTACTATTTTTACCATGATTTTGTGCTGATTTTGACATGAACTGACTGAGTTTAATGCACAGAATTGCTTTTAATTTGTGGAATTTGTTCAGGTTTCCATCCTTATTTTGGTCCTCCCCAACTTTAATTGAAAAAGTTGCTTTTTCAAGCTTCATTTTTCTAGCTAACGTTGCAGGTGAATTTTGGAAGACTGGTATTTGTAAACATTACACCCTACTTCAAATAAAGGTGTCAGCATAAATCTAGCAACACAGTGGCACAACATAATGGCACTGTGATTAGCATTGCTGCCTCTCAGTGCCAGGGACTTGGGTTCAATTCCAGCCTTACATGTTCTCCCTGTGTCTGCACGCATTTCTTCTGGGTGCTCTGATTCCTTCCATGGCCCACACATGAGCAGGTTAGTTAGATTGACCATGCTAAATTGCAACTTAGTAACCCAAGATGTGTAGGTTAGGGGGACTAACAGTGCAAAGATATTAGGTTATGGGAATAGGGCCTGGGTGGCATGTCCTGTCAGAAAGATGCTGCAGACTCAATGGGTCAAATGGCCTCCTTCTGCACTGTAGGGAGTCTATGATTCTACAGACCCTTCATTCAGTGATGGGAAAGCTTTTAGAAATGATAATTCATGTCAAAATTAATGGTCAGTTGGAAAAATGTGGATTCATTAAGGAAAGCCAACAGCATTTGTTAAGGGCAAATCACATTTAATTCACTACCTTGAGTTTTTTGATGAGGTATCAGAAGGGGCTGTTGAGGATAATATGGTTTCAGCGGTTAACAGAGGCTTCCAAAAAACATTCGATAAATACCACCTTAGCAACGAAGTTAGAGTCCATGGAATAAAAGGGACAGTAGTTGACATATGAGCTATCCTTCCCACTTTGCTTGGCTGCAGCCCATTCATGACATGTGACTCACCCTATGCAAGTCCTGACCCTGTATTAATCTGCAAAGTTTACATTGTGCCGACAATTGAACTGGTGGGATTGAGTGTCAGATCAAGTGCTTCCTCAACATTGCAAAGCTATAATCTCTTTTTTATGCTCCTCTGGCTATTGTTGCTGGTCAGGCAGTATTTGTTGATATCTGAAAGCTTAAAATCAAAAATGGAGAGATAGAGTGAGGGAACCAGGATGGGATGTAAAACAGGAGCTATCTAACCGTGTTAGATAGCAGGATAAGAGGCAGGTGGGAGATAAGAAAGGGCATTAGGCAATATTTTCACATCATTCCAAGTTCTCTCAGCAATTCTGGGGTACTACAGGCTCTGTCATAGCCAACTTCGTGATGTGTAACATCATTTCCTCATTTAGATTGGTGAAAATGCCTTTGATCCTCGCCAGTTGTGCTGTGCTGTCTTCTATTGTCAACAACCTTGTCCTGCAAGAGAAAAGATAGAATGTCAGCGTTTGTGTTATGTGCTGGAAACAGTGAGAGGTGGATGTAAAACTAGAACCATTGCAAGGTATATGAAGGTAAATTGGGGCAACTGGATATTAGGCATGAATCCTGAGTGCTGGAGTCAGCTGGTGGTTGAGTAATAAAGCTGTGGTCCAATTTAGTTTCTTGTCAATGGTAACTCCCAGGATTTTTAAAGTGGGAGATACAGCAATGATAATGCCATTGAATGACAAGAAGATATAGTAGGATTCTTTCCAGTTAAAGATGGTCATTCCTCAACATTTATGTGGCACAAATATTCCTTACTACTTAACAGCCCAAGTCCAAAGTTTAAAGTTAAAGTTTATTTATTTGTCACAAGTAAGATTTACATTAACACTGCAATGATGTTACTGTGAAGTTCCCTTCGTCGAACACTCCAGTGCCTGTTCAGATCAATATACCTAACAAGCATGTCTTTCAGAAGGTGGGAGGAAACTGAAGCACTTGGAGGGAACCCATGCAGACATAGGGAGGAACATGCAAACTACACACAGACAGTGATCCAATTTGAATTTGGATTCCTGATGCTGTGAGGCAGCAGTTCTAATTACTATGCTACTGTGCTGCCTGAATGTTACCTATGTCCTGCTGCCGTTGGACATGGATTGGTTCAGTACGTGAGGAATTGTGAATGGTGCTGAACATGGTATAACCATCAGCAAATGTCTCTACCTGTGACTTTATGATGGAAGGAAAGTTATTGGTGAAGATGGTTGGGTCTAGGACATTATCCTGAGGAACTCATAGAAACATAGAAAGATAAAAACTACAAGCAGGAATAGGCCTTTGGCCCTTTGAACCTGCTGCATCACGGATTTTGATTATGGATGATCATTAAATTCAGTAACCTGCCTTTCTGCATATCCCTTGATCCCTTTAGCCCCAAGAGTTACCGTAATATAGAAACATCTATATCGAAACAACTGATTCCCATTGACTCAAGTTTTGCTAGGGCTTTCTGATGCCATACTTTATGAAATGCTTCCTTGATGTTAAGAGCAGTCATTTTCATCTCACCTCTCGAATTCAACTCTTCTATCCATATTTGGACTCTGGCTATAATGATTCAGGAGATGAGTGGCCTAGCCGAATATGAACCGAGCAGGTTATTGCTGGCTAAGTGTCACTTGATAGAAATGTTAACAACAGTTTCCATCACTTTGTTGATGATCGAGACTAGACAGGACATATCTGGGCAATTTTCCACATTGCTGAATAGATACCAGTGTTATAGGTGTACTAGAACAGCTTGGCTCGGGGTACAGCAAGTTCTGGAGCACCAGTCTTCTGTTCTATTGCTGGGATGTTGTCATAGACTGACATCCGTGATCCTGGGGACCTCTGGAGAAAGTGAATGCATCGTTCACTAGTACTTCCAGCTGAAGATTGTTACAAAAGTTTCAGCCTTGCCTTTTGCACTAATGTGCTGGGCTCTCCCATTATTGAAGATAGGGATATTTGTGGAGCCTCTTTTTTTGTTAACTGTTCAATTGTCCACCACCATTCACTGCAAGAGTAAGAGAGATCGTAATGTGGGGCATTTGGTCTGCGAAATAATGGGCTCAGGTCATGAGCTGTGCCAGCCAGCAGATAGGGTGTGAATTTAATGGTCAGCTTGTCAGTCAGTGGGTGTGTCAGATGATGTCCATGGGGATGGGTCGATGGCTTTGGTAGTTGTGGGATCAAATGGTGGCTGAAGGGATAAAATGTGGTCAGGATGTCTGATGATTCTCAGGTAAGGACATGGAGCAGATGGACTGCACAGGTTCACTGAGTAGCTTGTTGACCCTGAAGTAAACAGCGTTGCTGGATCGAATTCTTCTGGCATTCATGCAGCAGTTGAATTTCTTGAGATCTGGAAAACCAGCAACCTATGGGAAAAAAATAATAATGAAGGTGGATAGCTTCATTGTTGCTTTAAAGTGACCAGTGCTCATCCATTTCTGTTAAAACTGAAAATAGATGGGTTCAAGATGAATCTGCTTCTTCATAGAACCAGCGATGAAGGAGGCCATTTGGCCCCAATTGCAATTCTACCCAGAGTCTATTCCCGTAACATCACATATTTACCCTAGCTAGTCCTCTGCGACTAGGGTCAATTTATCATAGCCAAACTTGCACATCTTTAGATTGTGGGAGGAAATCGGAGCACCCGGAAGTCTCCACACAAACCTGGGGAGAATGTGCAAACTCCATACAAATAGTGATCTGAAGCCAGAATGGAATCTGGTTGCTGGTGCTGTGAGGCAACAGTGCTGACCACTGTGTTACTGTGCCACACTTGAGCAATGGTGGTACAGTGCTTGGTGCTGCTATGAAGCATTTGAACCTCCAAATAACCCCAAATTCCCATCCTTCAGCCTCAATTTTTGCTCAGTAACTGGGACAGTTTTTTTAAAAAATTCATTCATGTGATATGAACGTCGTTGGCTGGCCAGCATTTATTGCCCATTCCTAGTTGCCCGAGGTCAGGTAAGAGTCAATCACATTGCTATGGCTCTGGAGTCACATGTAGGCCAGACACGGTAAGGACAGCAGATTTTCTTCCCTAAAGGACATTAGTGAACAAGATGGATTTTTCCAACGATTGACAATGGTCTCATGATCATTAAATAGAATCTTAATTCCAGATTTTTTTAAACTGAATTCAAATTCCACCATCTGGCATGGGGGATTCGAACCTGGTTCCCCAGAGCATTAGCTGAGTTTCTGGATTAATAGTCTAATGATAATACCATTGCTGAATTCTCATACTCTGTTGGCAGAAGACAATTTAGTTTGACTCGGTATACTAAGCTACTTGTCATGTATGTTGAGCATATTTTGTAGGATTATATATATTTTTTCAAACTACTTTTACATGCATGTTTCTTCTTCTATTGATGCATTTTTACCTAAACAGTTGCTGATGCAATCCAAACTCAGTCCAGCTTTGTTTCTCATACTCAATGCAAACATTCTCCTCGACAATCTGTGAAATGAAGCAAAACATTCGGTGTGAAATAATCTATGATAGAATACCTTGTGTGAAGATTAGACTAAACAACCAAACAGTCATTCACAGCAGCAAGCAGTGACAACAAAACTGCTGAAGTCAGTTCAAATAACACAGCAATCTTGAACCAGTTCATGAAAGATTAAACAGACAAATCTATCAGTCAGATTCCTTTGAATAGCTTTCCTAGCAGATCTTTCAAAGAAAATATAGATAAATACTGATCAGAAACTGATTATTCAGCTAATCCCTACAGGGTATAATCTTTCTCTGAATTTCATGACTGTTCCTATATGTAGAATCACATTTTGCCTTCTTATAAAAACTGTAATGAACTGGTATATCAAAAGTGACTGATCCTGATATCATAGATCTGTTTGAAATACAGTGCTTTCAATGAAATTTCTATAAGCAATTTCCAAAATACATACAGGAGACATGGTGGCATGGTGGTTAGAACTGTTGCCTCACAGCACCAGGAACCTGGGTACAATTCTGGTATGGAGTGACTATGTGGAGTTTGCATGTTCTTGCCGTGTCTGTGTGGCTTTCTTCCGGGTGTTCTGGTTTCCTACCACAATCTAAAGATATGCAGATTTGGTTGGTTGGCCAAGCTAAATTGCGTTTTAGTGTTAGGGAAATTAGCATGGTAAATACATGAGGTTAGGGTCTGAGTGAGCTCGATGTCGGTGCATGCTTGATGAGCCAACTGGCCTCTTTCTGCACTGATTGTGCGATCTGTGAAAGTGTTGGTTACATGGTAGTGGCTGACAATTGCTGTCTGTGCTTAGGTTATTCCTATTCAATAAGGTCTCTGATTTTTGATACCTATGAATGGTTTCTTGTGATTAAGTAGCTCCTGTATATTAGTAATTAACATTTTGGATTTGACTGACTTCTTTTTGATATAATCCATGCACAACCGAAAGAATAGAGATCAACCTCCCAGCACTGCAGAAGTTTTCTTAAAAGAATTTGACAAGACATTTAGTATAAGAGTCCACGCATAATGGGCAGAAATCGGTTACCTTTGTTGAACAATTACCTCTTTCAATGGTTTCACTAGTAATGTTTTGACATACATTTGCCATTTTACACATTTTTCCAAATTCAGCAAGACATTGTCCCACACCAATGGCACGACACAAAAGCAGCAATACGTTTTATTACTTTACCTGGAGCTGAATTTTATAATAATATTTGAATCCTTCCTCAGAGTTAAACATTTAAAAAGTTGAATTACTTCTGTACAAGAGATGCACAAGTTATCACTTGAGATGGATAACTCCAGTCAGCGGCCGTGTCCCTGGTTAAGGTCATTTGTCCCTGACTTCTGCAGATCCTTTCTCTGGCTGATTCAGAGGCGCTTCATTCATGTGCAAATGTGCGAGAGAAAGGATCATTCATTGTTAGACTTCCCTTCTGGAGCTGTCATCTGTTGATCGGCACTTACGGAACTATTGACAATAACTGAGAAGATCAGTTCAAAGATTCTCATCAATCACCTACTGGAAAAACTCCATCATGAGTCACTGTAGTTTTCACCATTAGAGGGACATCACAGACATTAGGTGAAATGTTCTGGCTCTTCATACCAGTGGGAATTTCTGTCCCACCAATGGCATACTGCCTTTGCAGATTTCCCGGCAGCATGGGATAGAATCAATGAAAAAGCCTATTGATAGAAATGGGACCAGAAGATCCCACAGCAGGTCAATGGCGTGCCACATCCCACCACTGAGAAACATGCCACATGGAGACCAGAACATCTTGCTCATGATCTTCACTGCACAGCAAAGGTGAGAAAAATGCAAATATAACAACAACCACTGTACATGGCTTTTTTTGGTCCCATTAATGCATTTGATGTTGTCAACCACCAAGGATTTTGGAGTATCTTCATTGAATTTGGCTGCATCAGGAATTTGTTCTCCCATGTGTCTGCGGCTCTTCTCTTTCTAGATATCAGTGGGCGTGGGTTTGGAAGGTACTTCCTGAGGAGTCTTGATGAGTTCCTGCAGTGCATCTTGTAGATGATACGTTGCTGCCACAGTGCACTCTTGGTGGAGGGGTGGAATTTTGTGTGTGGGCTGCCAGTCAAGCATACTGCTTTATCCTGGATGGTGTCAAGCTTCTTGGAGTTACAATCCAGCAGGCAAGAGGAAAGTATTCCATGAGATACCAAACTTTGCCTTGTGGATGGTGTACAGACTTTGCAAAATCAGCAGGTGAGTTACTCGCCATAGGATTCCTAGCCTCTGATCTGCACTTGTAGACATAGGGCAAGATTTTACAACCTCACATGGGTGAGATCGTAAAATCCTGCTCGAGTCCAATGGAGATTTCTATTCTGTGAGCCTCACCCTCCCTAGTTCTGGGTCACGTGAGGTGGTTAAAATCAGGTTATCGTATTTATGTGACTAGTACAGTTCAGTTTCTGATCAGTGGTACCACCCAGGATGTTGATATTAGGGATTTAACAATTGTAATTATATTTGAAGTTAGGGGGTGATGGTTAGATTATCTCTTGTGGGAGATGGTCATTGCCTGTCACTTGTGTAGTGCAAATGTTACTTGCCACCCAAGCCTGGAAATTGTGCAGGTCTTGCTGCATTTGAACATAGACTGCCTCAGTATTCAAGGAGTTGTGAATGATGCTGAACATTGTGTGATCATTAGCAAATGTCCTCACTTCTGATCTGATGATGGAAGGAAAGTCCTTGATGAAGTAGCTGTAGACAGTTGGGCCTACAACACTCGCTGGAGGAATTCCCATATCTGTGAGCCTCCTCTCAAGGAAGCCAGACATGAACAATTATATTTATCATTGCCTGTAATGTGCTAGCTTAGTCTTCAGCCGACTGATGAAAAGAAAATTTGAAGACCACGATCTCAAATGCAAGATTATGATCATGTTTGTCTGGTCAATCATGATCCCCACATTCCTATATGTCTTTGAGAGTTGCATATCCTACAACAGAGACCTCAAAGCACTGGAGTGGTACTGTCAGTAATGCCTTTTCAATATCTTTAAAATCCAGTGGCAAAAAAAGCTCCACATCCTCTCTGAAGCCAGCATTCAGAGCATCTAATTACTAATCACTCAAAACCAGTTCCACTGGGTGGAACATATTGTCCAGATGCCCGACAACAGATTCATAAAACAAATGTCCTGCTTAGAACTTGGTCATGGCAAGAGACTCTCAGGGGACAGCAGAAATGTTTTTGGGATGTCCTCAAAGTATTCCTGATGAGATCATCCTGCCGTTTCGTCGAAATCCCTGGTTCATGAATGAACAAAATGGAGACGGTTATTTGGGAAGGCATATTCTGAGCCGTTGGGGACAATTCTCCCAAAAGTATTAAATGTGGGGGAAAACAGTTATAAATCCCAACTGCTTGTCAGTTCAGCTTCTCACCAGAATTGCTGCACTCTGTGCACTGCAGAGGTCTCAACTGTGAATATCATTAGGTTCTATTCATGCTGGAGTTTGCACGCACGGCGGTTCCAATCTGTCAGGCTCCCCATTTGCTGGTCAGCTCGATTGTTGGCCAACTCGGTAGCCCCACAGTACTGCCCCTCCAGCCCCGTCCCATTCCCCAATCACGGCCCCCACACCAATTCCCAAGCCAGCCCTGACACCCCCTGCACCCCCAGCCTGGAGCGCCCCATTGTATAGCCCTTGCACCCCCTTATCTTCGCATTCCTTCCTCCTGTTGACATTCCCCAGAGTCAGACCCCCCTTTTTGGAAGCTGCCCCTCTCACCTCAGACCAAACCCCCACACCCCCAGCCATCCTCAATCGCTGACCTCCCTCCATCCCAGACTGATCCTGTGTGCAGAATGGCAATGGGACCCCTGCACCCCCACTGATCACCCCTAGGCCCCACCCACAATAGGCCCACGAGCAGTGTCAAGGTGCCCCCAGGCAATGGACACTTTGCCCCTTGGGCAGTGCCAGAAAATACAGGTTGGCATTGGCAGGGTACCCATGCCCAGAGGGCACTACACCCCTGCTGCTTGACTCCTTGGGGGGCCCCAATTGCCTCCCTTTTCATTCTGGCTGGATCTCCCGCTGGTTTCCCCAACATGAGGAGTAATGCTGAACCCCGCAGGAATGAATTATTCCTGGCGAGGTGGGAGATTCGATCAGGACCTGAAAGGTCCTGATAACGAACTGCTAAGCATATCTAAAACATATCTTAAAATGATATAAATTACTTACCTGCCTTTCTGCTGATTTCCAGCGTGGTCTGACCTGTGACTGTTCGCGGGTCTTGAGAAATGTGCACGTGCTCTAGTGCATGTGCAAATCCCTGCTCAAGGCTGGCAATGCGCATCTCCCATCCCAACTTGCCAGAAAAGTTGCAGGTCACAATGGGAGAATTGCAGCCTTGTTGGGAACATAAAGAAATTAAGTGAAAGCTTTGGAGAGAGCACACAAACCTCCAAACTATTCATCTGCCTGACTCTTCAAGCGCCATCTGCCCTGCATGTGGCAGTGTTTGTAGATCACACATTTGACTTAATCAGTTAGCTCAGAACCCATTGAACGGGAGTGGAAGCAAATCAACCTCGATTCCCAAGTGCCTGCCTTGGAATACTCACTGAACATTGGGCAGTTTGTCAACATAATAGTAAATGAAGCTTGAACATGAAACCTTTTCAGGTTTTACACTGCTGGTATCAAACAGGTGGAATATCACTCTACACCCAGCCTAACTAATGGAGGTGAATGTTGAAAATTGTCAGCTGGGTATTTAATAATGGAATACTTTCTAATCTATGAATGGTACAAAAATAATAATTGGAATCCATCACTGTGCAATCTGAAATAGTACCACTTGCAGGAATCAGCCACATTCTCCTTCATATCTGGATGGATAACTACACATGATGCTTGACATTCACCAGCTCTCACCTGTGGTTCCACATAACAACTTGTGAATGTCAGCGGCCACACCCTGATAAATGCTAAGTGAGGCTAGAATGCAGGATGGGGTTCACACAATGAGGAAGATGCCTAACTCCAACCATCTTTTTGCTAGTGCATAAAAAAGAAGCTGCTTTAACCGGTGGAGAAGAGGAAATTATATTCCATTGCTGGGAAGTTTAGAGTTCTTTATCACAGTGTTGCAGATCGTCTACTGCCATCAGCGCATCTCTGGTCATAGAACAAAAAACAGTACAATACAGGAACAGGCCTTTCAGCCTACCAAATCTGCTCCGACCCATGACGCTTTTCTAAGGTAAAGACATTTTGCCTCTGTTTGAATTGATAAGTCACTAGGAACAAATGTGCAAGACTAAGCACTTTGAGTTGGTCAAATGCAACCCATCTCATAGAAACATAGAAATTAGAAGAGTAGGCCATTCAGCCCTTTGAGCAGCTCACAATTCACTTTGATCGTGACTGATCATCAAATTCTATATCCTGATCCCGCCTTCCCTCCATATGTCTTGATCCCGTCAGCCCCAAGAGCTATATATAGTTTTTTTCTTGAAATCACATACTGTTTTGGCCTCAACTACTTTCTGTGATAGTGAATTCCATGGATTCACTACGCTCTGGGTGAAGAAATTTCTCCTTACTTCAGTCCGAAAGGGTTCACCCCTCATTCTCAATCTATAACTCAATTCTGGACTCCCCTTACTTCGGGACATTCCTTCTGAATCCATCTTGTCTAATCCCATTAGAATTTTGTAAGTTTCTACGTGATCCCCTCTCACTCTTCTAAACTCTAATGTAAATAATCCTAACTGACTTAATTTCTCCTCACATAACAGACCTACCATCTCTGGAATCAATCTGATAAACCTTGGCTGTATTCTCTTTATGAGAAGGATATTTTCCTCAGATAAAGACACTAAAGCTGTACACAATACTCCAGCTGTTACCGCACCAATGGCCTATACAATGCACTTAAACACCACTATTCCGATACTCAAATCCTCTTGCTATGAAGGCCAACGTACCATTTAACTTCTTTTCTGCCCTTTGCACCTGCATACTTACTTTTGGTGACTGACATACGAGGACACTAAGGTCTCTCTTTCTCAGTTTACACCCATTCTCCATTGTAATCAACTCATACATAAGTATTCCTTATTTACATAACTTATTGATTCTGGAGTTGAGAGGGTTGGCTTATAAGGAGAGACAATAGACTGGGACTATACTCATTGAAATTCAAAAGTATGAGGGGGCGATAAGCTAATGAAGGGAATAGATATGATAGAAGCAGGAAGGTTGTATCCACTACGGGTGAAACTAGAACTAGGGGGCATGGCCTCAAAATAAGGGGGAGCAAATTTAGGACTGATTTGAAGGGAAACTTCTTTACCCAAAGCATTGTGGATCTGTAGAATTCTGTGCCCAGTGAAGCAGTTGAAGCTACCTCGTTGAATGTTTTTAAGGCAAAGGTAGATAAATGTTTGAACAGTAAAGAAATTAAGCGTTATGGTGAGTGGGCGGGTAAGTAGAGCTGAGTCCACAAAAAGATCAGCCGTAATCTTATTGAATAGCGGAGTAGGCTCCAAGGCCCAGATGGCCTACTGATGCTCCTTGTTCTTATCTTCCTTTGTTCCTATTCACTCCTTCGCACCAATCCTGTTATATCCTGAAATGCATTCTTTAGTATTCATCTGCACACTACACTATATTGCAGATGAGACAAAAAAAGAAACAGGAACACTATTTCGCAAACAATTTTTGTCCACAATGTGGAGAGCCATTCAGTCCTGTAATCAGGTCCCATAGCCACATTAGAATGTATAACAGATTAGACCTTGGGAATACACAGACTTGGCATATACGTTTCTATGTGTGCAGTTGCTTGATTCTGAGTGCTTTTAAAATGTCTGTTCTCATCCTTACAGCTTCTTGCCAACAGTTTAGTTTCTCTTTCACAGTCAGCCATACTTAAATAATTACACACAGTGAATAGTCAACAGGCACACATAATCAGACACCAAACAAATTAAACACTACAGATGCCTCTGCACACAAAAGCAGTGGCTATCTTTGATATAAAGGAAAACCAGTAACAATGATCCCACACCTTTATGTATGAAAAATAAATGTAAAGACTTATAGTTCAATAATCTACGTTCTCCTACAACAAAATTTAAGGCAGCCTCAGGCAACCTCACAAACATTCTATTCCTCTACCTCACTTGGTACTCCTACTGTTGAGATCGGCAATTCATTTAAGAACTTTAAAACTTGATATTTGCATTTACAGTGGACATCAAACAATACTTTAATACAAAACAAATGTCTACTGTTCCAAAGTATTGTATATAAAAAAACAATCTAAGAGAGACCAGTGCTGGATAGTGTGTGGGTGTTTTAGCCAGAAACAGTCACACTCTGTCAGCTGCAGTGTGCGACTCTCAGCTCTTTTATAGTTATCTTCAGACATTATTTGTAGTTTCTCACTGCACTGACTGCCAGTTTCTTCTCCTGAAGGCTCAAAAGAGATGGAACGCAATCAGAGAGTAAATTACATGACTCTTGCTTCACTGATTCAGAAAAGGAGAAATGTGCAAAATCTATTCTAACTGAAAACTTCTTGGATGTTTTGTGATGGCATTTATTCTTGAAACTTCTGTATTGTGCAGTTGGCACACTTCTGTTATATTGGCTTATGGAACATTTTGATTTGGCTTTTCTCCTATTTGTTCTTTTGCTTCCTTGGCTGCTTAATATAAATAATGTTGTTTGCCAGCAGATCTTAATATATATCAGTTGATGTGAACTCTTCGCAATGTACAAGCAGACATATTCCCACATCAGAATTTGTGGATGCTTTCTTGTGTTACTTCACTGTATTAAAAACTGCAGCAATTTTCCACATAGCAGATTCATAGAAAAGAAAAATTAGTTTACATTAAGTTACGGTGGAGGAGACAAAATTATTTTGTTACTCCAAAAACTTCATATTACAAAGATTCAGGCAGTTTATAGAAAGGTCTATGGACCGTCCAACTTCTTCAGCGGCCTGGAGAGAATTTGGATGTGGAGTGTAGCCAAAAATCAGGACTCCTGTGCGTGTGAGAGCTCTCAAGATTCACTTGACTTTGTCTTACTGCTCCTGTTCGGGTTACCACCCAATGATCTTTGGATTTGCCAGGGCTAGATATGACACTCTCATCCTGGCAGAGTGGCAAGGTCTATCCCTTGCCCCCATTCTAACTCTATCCAACTCCAGGTATTTTGAATCCCCACACCCAACTCAGGAGTGAAACTTTAGAAATTCAGCTCTGCACCCAGGTTTAAACAATCAAATACAATGATCAGTTATCAGAATAGCATAATCAAATGTATATCAATTAAACACTATAGTAATGGAGGGGGGTGCTAATCAAATGGTCTAATGGGCTAATACGCCCTGGATGGTATTACATTTCTGTGGTGTTGTTGGAGCTGCATTCATCCAGGCAAATTGAGAGCCTTCCATCACACTCCTGATTTGTGCTTGTAAATGGTGGACTAGCTTTGGGGAGTCAGGAGGTGATTCATTTGCTGCATAATTCTCAACCTCTGACTTGCTCTTGGGGTCAAAGTATTATGTGACTGACCTAGTTAAGCTGCTGATCGGTGGTATCCCTATGGCATTGATGGTAGGGAATTCAGCCTTGGTACTGTCTTTAAATGTCATGGGGAGATGGTTAGATCTTCTCTTGTTGGAGATGGTCATTAACTGGCACTAGTGTGGTAAAAATGCTACTTGCCAATTATCAGTCGAAGACCAGGTCTTGCTATATGTGAAAATGGATTGCTTCAATATCTGAGTCTTTGTGAGTGATACTAAACATCCTCCCTTCTGATCTGATGCTGGAGGGATGGTCATTGATGAAGCAGTTGAAGATGGATGGGTTTAAGAGCAGCTTGAGGAGCTCCTGCAACAGTGCCTTAGGAATGAGAAGTAAGTACCAACAACCACAAACGTTTTCCTTTCTGATGGGTACGACTCCAACCAGAATTGTGTTTTCCATCTGATTTCCATTAACTCTAGTTTTGCCAGGGCTCCTTGATGTCACACTTGCTCAAATGCTACCTTAGTGTGAAGGGCAGTCACTCCCACTTCAACTCTGGAACTCAGCTCTTTTGTCCATGTTTGGATCAAGTCTGCATTGAAATCTGGAGCCTGGCAAAATCCAAACTGAGTGTCAATGAGCAGGTTATTGTTCAATTTGTGTCATATGACAGCACTTTCATTTACACCATCTATAACTTTGATGATTGAAAATAGACAGGTTGGTATTCATCTGGATTCGCTTTATGGACAGAGCATATTGGGCAACCTTTAACTTTATCGGACAAATGCCAATGTTATTGCTTTAATGGTTATGGGTCTGGATGATTTGGGAGCATAGTTTGTCAGTATTGTCAGTGGGATGTTGCCAGCACCTATAGGCTTTGCTGTAAACAGTACTTTCAGCTGTTTCTTGATATCTTGTGAAGAGAATCAAATTTGCTGAACAATATCAGCTCCTGAACCAATCCATGCTGCGAAGCAGCAGAACTTGGGCGATGTTCAAGCATGGACTAATAAGTGGCAAGTAACATTTGGGATATATAAGTGCCAGACTATAACCATCATAAGAGTCTAACCACCTCTGCTGGCCATTCAATAGCATTACCATCGCTGAACCCCCCCAGTGTTGACATTCTGAGGTTACCATTGACCAGAAACCGAACTGGACCAACCACTTAAATATTGTAACTATATGAGCCAGTCAGTGACTAGATATTCTGCAATGAATGCCTCAGTTCCTGACTTCCTAAAATCCTTCCACCATAAACTGGACACATGTTTAGAGTATGAGGAATACTCCACTCGCATGGATGAGAACAGCTCCAACAATACACAAGAAGCCTGTTGGCTTTTTAGAATAATGACCAGGTTAGTTTTTACTGATAATCAGTAATATGTCATGGTCTACTCAATCTGAATTACGTTTTAATTTAAATTGCCCCAGTGGGATTCGAACCCAGACCCAAGATTACATGTTAATTATTTAGTTCCTCTATTGCTGGTGCACAATGGATGCTGTCTGTACCATCTATAAAGAGATCTTTGAAAGCACCTCCCAGACATGTGACATCTATCACCTAGAGGTGGTAAGAATAATCCCTCTGAGGGCAGTGGGTTAGTGTATCAACCTTTGACACCACTACTGCTAATACATAGGTGTAGGTCCTTGGTGCTGAGTTAAAGAGCTTTGTGAGGAGGAATTAAGGTGAAGCATTTGCTGATCAGGTTTGGTGAAGAATGGTGGGGCATAAATGTCCTCATTAACCAGTTGACCCAAATTAGCTGTTCCTGTAATGTACGCTTGATGCATTGCTGTGTAAGATCACATATCAGAGGCTATCAACATTGCTGAATAGGCAACTCCTAGGCACCTCTGAATGGCTGATTCTCAAGTGACTTGGCAGAGATTAGCTTGCTTCTTGTATAGATGCCTTAAGGGAATCTACATGAAGTGAAAAAGTATGATTTAAATAAATATTGCTAAAAGATTGGTATGAGGTAGCAATTTGATTGTTCAACTTCAGGCTGTGATCACTGAAAGCATTTACTTTCAAGTATCCAATGATTCAATCTTTGACCAGATCTTCCAATCTTCCGCCACCAACATCTCAAGGAAC
Source organism: Sphyrna mokarran (assembly GCA_024679065.1). Lineage (NCBI taxonomy): Eukaryota > Metazoa > Chordata > Chondrichthyes > Carcharhiniformes > Carcharhinidae > Sphyrna > Sphyrna mokarran. Next base: position 91,609,800 of record JAGIQG010000006.1, on the reverse strand, counting down.
AGGGCCAGATCAGATCCCCACCGTGTTCCCACGGAACCATTCATAGACAATAGGACCAGATGCACAGAGGCTACTTATTTCAAAGAAATAAATGGGTGTAAAGTAAAAATTTAAATTAAAAGCATACAAGATGCTGATGTAATAATGACGTTACATCCCATGACTAAGAAGCAAGATGGATCTTCAAATCATAGAATGCCTACAGTGCTGGAGGACGCTTTCAACTCTCCAACAGAGTATCCCATCCAGATCCCATCCCTGTATCCCTGCATATTTACCCCATTAATCCTCCTAATCTACACATCTTTGGACTCTAAGGGGCAATTTAACATAGCCAGTGGGATGTTGCCAACACCCATTGGCTTTGCTGAACAATGTTCAGATACTGAACAATCCATGCTGAGAAGCAACAGAACTTGGACAATATTCAAGCTTGGACTAATAAATAGCAAGTAACGTTTGGGTCATTTAAGTGTAAGCAATGACCACCTCCGTCATGAAAGAGTCTAACCACCTCTCCTGGGCATTCAATAGCTTTACCATCGCTGAATCCCCCATTATTAACATTAATTATCTAACCTGCACATCTTTGGACTGTGGAGGAAACTGGAGCACAGGGGAAACCCACATAGACACAGGTAGAATGTGCAAACTCCACACTGATAGTCAGTGCTAACCACTGTGCCACAGTGCCCCCTTAAATCATGAAGAGAACAATGCTGTTGGTGTGGAGGTTCAAATGTGTAAATATTTGGTATAAATAAATAGATCTGCTTAAAAACACGATGGTCTTAGGCAGCATACAATTAGACGACTAGACAATCATCAAACCCTGTCACACAACATAACAGCAGGTAGCTACTTACATAATATACAATTAAAGGTATTATTAATTGGTGGGCCCACAGAACATCCAATTTGATGGTCACCCGTGATAAAATTGACAAACTGCTGCTTTGTACCCTGATGCCAGGAACCTAATAACCTATCCCACTTCGCTTCTGAACATTTAACTGTTTTATCATGTGCCTGTATATCATTGTAATGTAAAGGTGCCCAGCAGAGCAAAGGTTAATGTGGGACTGCAGAACAGCACTGCTTATGGTATGATGTATAGAGCCAAACGGCTGACAGAACCGTCTAGAGACAACATTCTAGAAGCAATCTACCTGCATAGCAACAATACCATGCATGCCTGTAACCTGGGATACATAAAAAGTTAAGGGCTACCAATATAGGGTTTAAACACAAAAGTCTCAAGATCGCACAAATGAGACATCTAAAGAACTCATATTACAACATCAACTGTTCAAGAAATCTTAGAATTCTGGTTTAGATCATCTGAATGAATTCCAAATTACTATCCTACATCTCATGAAGAATTGTTTTGCATTTCAAAAATATTACCTTCTTAGTGTAGAATTCATTTTTTTGCAGTTTCTCTTACAACGTCATTGCTACTCTGTAGCATTTTCATATTACCAGAGACATTTTAGGATAAAGCATCAAGTAGAACATTTTCATTTTGACAGGACTGATTTTTTTATTTATTAGTATCACAAGTAGGCTTACAGCAACATTGAATTGAAGTTACTGTGAAAAATCTCTAGTTGCCACATTACGGCACCTATCCAGACAAATTGAGGGAGAATTTAGCATGGTCAATGCATCTAACCAGCACATCTTTCAGACTGTGGAAGGAAACTGGAGCACCGAGAGGAAACCCACTCAGACACGGGTAGAATGTGCAGACTCCACACAGACAGTGATTTAAGCTGGGAATAATTTAAGCTGACGCTATGAGGCAGTATTGCTAACCAATGTACCACTGTGCCACCCCAACAATAGTGCTCAAGGTGGGACTCAAAGCCATAACCCTGAGATTAAGGCCAGAATTTAATCACCATGCCATACCCTGACTTAAGAGTTTCATGTTCTGCTGAATGAGTTAGCAGGGCAGGTTTAGTTGTGAGAAAGAATCTCAAAGAGCATGGTTTTTGTAATGTGGCGTTGTGTTTATTAATCTGCATGTTCTGTAATAATCAGAATTTTAAATCACAATTTCACATATTTCACAATATGGATCTGGGTTTTACATGAAAATTAATAAAATAAACTGCATCTCTTTTAAAAAAAATCAGATTTGTACTTTTCATTTTTTGAAACAAAAACTCCCAACTGATGTATTATATCCAAGCAGATATAATAAAAGGAATATCCCCAAGGCAGGCATTGCCTTTTAATAGAATTTTGTGAGTACCACAAGTAACAAGTCATGTTTAGCATTAAACGGCACTTCCATTCCTTCATATCCCCAGAGCACAGATCTCCAGTCCTGATAACACGTAGATGGCATTCATCACTAAACTGTTTGTTTAAGTCAGTCCTAGAGTGAGGACTCTTTTTTTGCTAGTATAATAAGTGTCAAAGAAAAATAAACATTCTGCAGGGACAGATAAAGTTGCAGGATCTATTTGAATTCAGATTAAAAATGAGAAAAGAAGCTTCTTGTGCAACATGCCATTTTAATATAATCTGTTACCCAACCTCCTGACCAAAGAACGCTGTCAGGTTTTGCAAAGGATAACAAAAGAAAAATTGAAATGGGATAAAATATTTATGGGATGAATGCATTCATGTTTAATAGTATTCATCATCAGTTAATCAATGTCTCAGTTTTAATATTCTCGTCATTATTCTCAAATTCCACCACAAGCTCCTCCCATTCTCTGTAATCTCCTCCAGCCCTTCAACCCTCTGAGGAAGAAGAGGCAAATGGAGGTATAAAGATTATTTATTAGTCGCAAGTAGGCTAATGTTAACAATGCAAAGTAGTTACTGTGAAAATCCCCCAGTTGCCACCTGTTTGGGTACAAGGAGGGAGAATTTAGCATGGCCATTGCACCTAACCAGCAGGTCTTTTGGACTGTGTTATTCAGATGACAGTGCACCCAGAAGAAACACACACAGACACAGGGACAACATACAAACTCCACACAGAGACCTCAGCCATGAATCAAGCCTGGGTCCCTGGTGCTGTGAGCCAGCAGTGCTAACTTACTATGCCACTGCGCTGCCCTCGGCATGTGATTGTGCAGAGTCAGGAATTGTAGAATCAATTGTTGGAAATGCTCTGGATATGATTAGAAAGCAAAGAGGAGAATCAGGAACAGTCTCAATAAGCCGGATAATCAAGAGAAGGAGATGTGGTGGTTGGTGTGTCAAAGGTTGCTGAGAGGATTGGGAGGGATTATACTACATGGTCACAATCACAGAAGGTAGCATGTCATTTTGATTAAGGTATTTCTGGAATTGAGGATGGGGTGGAAACCAGATTTTAGCATCTTTACAGAAAACAAAATGGACATAGATTTAAGAGGTGATAATATATTGAAGAATTTTGGTGAGAAAATGGAGAGTGTAAATGGGATAGTGCTCGCTAAGGCAGAATGTCAGAGACTTGCGCCGAAAACCTCTGACCTCATCCGCGGCTGGGATTCTCTAGTGTTGCTGTAGTGACTGGAGTTCTGGCTGAACACCAAATTCTCTGTTTTCATTAGCAGCTGGATGGATATGGAAGAGGTGGGAGAATCCTGTCCTTGTTTTTCAACAAAGTGCGGTTGATGGCTGTTTTGAAGGGAGGAGTTGAAATACCCAAGGAGACAATGCCAGCAAGGAGACAATGCCAGCAAGGCTAAGGGTGAGGAAGAGTATTCGGACAAGTAGTAGTTTGTTAGAATATAGCCAAGGGATCTTGTGCACCAGCTGAGATTGGATAATGCTCAAGGGGAAATAAGATAGGAAGTAGACAAATATGGTAGAGATTTGAGACATGGAGAACTGCGCTGAATCATTTGATTTCTTCGGCTGTAGCTTTTAGCGCACATTGCTTTTAAGATGGCAAAATACGTACTATATTTGTTTGAACATTCGTTCAATACTGAAGAAAACTTTACTTCTGAAATTAACAACAAATTGTATTTGTATCATGCCTTTAACATAATACAACATTCCAATGCCCTTTAATTCATGATAAGACTAAATAGTTATTCTATTCAATGTCCATTTAAAATATTTGCTATCATAGCATCAAACTGTAGTTTTCGCTATTAGAATTGCATATCAATAGTTCCATCTTTCCGACATCCCCATGATAATAGAATGAGGTGTAGTTCTAAAATGATGCCTAGTACAGGTGCAGCCATGTGGGCAATGCACTGGGGTTTTGAATTTGGATACAATAGAGAGATATAGATTTGCACATATAAAGCCTTACAAGTTACCAATTTCATCTTAATATTAGTAGGTGAATACACAGTGAGAGAGAATTAGTCCAATAATGGCTCCTGCATACCTTTATTAACTATTATAAAATTAAGTATGACACCTGAGGAGATATGTGAACTGTGATTGACTGAAGAAATAGATTTTAAGAAATGTCTTAAAGGAGCGAAAAGAAGTATGGAGGGAAGGAGGATTGTGGAGAGAATACTACAGCATGGCACCAAAACAGCTGAAGGCCTCTGTTGTGATTTAAAGATGAGACCACTCGAGTGTGAAAGTTCCTATGGCTAGAGATCTTTAGTCGATATATATTAAGGGATCAACCCTCTGTGGCCTTCCAAGGACTTCTCACCCAATACAAGGATTTACAGCATTACTTATACCTCAAAGTTGACGAAATCAGTTAAAGCATAAACACAATGATCAAAAACCTCTGACCTCATCTGTGGCTTCAATTCTCCAGTTCCACTGCAGTGAATGGAGTTTTGGCTGAGCACCACATTTTCTATTCGCACTGGCAGTGGAGCAGATTGGAGAATCCTACCTAACGTTTTGCAAATGCAATTTAAAAAGTAAACTGAATCAGTGAACACATAAAATAATGGTTGTGATTCTCCAGGACAAAATCAAAGTACTGCAGCCAGGGAAAAATTGGTGCGTTTTCTGCTGCCACTAGCAACACAGATAAAGTAGGATTCAACAACATTAAAAGTGAAAGAACTAACCCCATGTGAATCACATCAGCCCAAAAGCACCAGGCATGTGAAGCTCTTGAATCGATGATCAGCTATTCAACTGACATTCAAGAACATTTCCATCTTTTCTTTCTTTGAGAACAACTGAAGGAAGAATAACACAATCTCACGTTAATGGAGTAAGCATTTGATCTTAGACTTTTTATGAAAACAATTTTTGGAATTACTTCTAACAATCTCAACTGCAACAATATACCAGAACACCTCATTGGAACCTGTAACAGAATTGCGCCCCAAAAATTTAATTCATAATAAGACTAAATAGATATTCTACCCAATGTCCATTTAAAAATTGTGATATCACAGCATCAAACCTGTAGTTTTCCCTATTAGAGTTGCATTCCAATAGATCCATCTTTCCGACATCCCTATGATAATAGAATGAGGTGTAGTTCTAAAATAGTGCCTAGTACAGATGCAACTATGTGGGCAATGCAGGGGTTTTGAGTTTGGATACAATAAAGTAGAGAGATATAGATTTGCACATATAATGCCTTACAAGTTACCAATCTCTTCTTAATATTGGAAGGTGAACGTTCTTCACACAGGGAGGGAGATGTAGCCTAATAATGGCTCCTGCATATCTTTATTGACTAGCTGTTCAACAATTCAGTCATGAATAGTGAATATGATGAGAAAACCATGAAAAAAGGCTTGCAATCTTGCATAGCACCATATCGTGTATTCCTGTGTTCTAGAGTGCCAGTGAATTACACTGAAATATTAATAACTGTACTTAAGAAGACGAACATTGATGAGGAGAAAGGGAAATCACATAGAAGCAATCTGGTGCTTTAATTAACAGTTTTCTCTTATCGGATCTGGCATGTTTGTTTGGTGTGGTATTGTCATAATTGCAAAGGCAATTTCAGATCCAAAGTAGCAACAGGAAGAGTCAGACTTTTGAAACTTCTAAGAGCCAGTGAAGTACCAAATGTTCAAATGCACAAGATTCTACATCCTCATCTCATACATCAATGGTAAAATTATTTTGGTGTCTTATTTAACTAATATGAACGGTCCTTCTGCAGATATTGGATAATATGAGGAAATTGGCTCTAGACTTATAAAAATTAGTAATAGACAAGATGGCCAATCTGCCCATCATAAGTCTGCTGACTGAAAGAGATTCCATTTTTCAGCTCTTGGCAATAGCCCGTAGATCATGATACTTCTACAGTATAACCATTCATTGCATGTTTTAGAAACTTTCTTAATCCTAAATCTATGTTCCTTTGATCTCTGATCACTGACCAGGTGAAATAATATTTCACTACTTGCCTTCTCAATTCCTTTCAACATTTTGAACGTTTCTCCTAACTTTGTACCCCTCCAGTGAATTCTGTCTTTTCAAATCTTGACTCTGGCTTTATCAAAATGTTCTAGCAGAATCTAATTAGGCATGTCAAGAAAATCTTTGGTCCAGATGAAGTTGAAATTGTTGTATGTCTTTTATCCCTGACTACTTGTTTCTGTATTTCCAAACTAGATTTACCTCTGCATATGGAATGTGACACTTCATTCTAAAATCCTAAAATTTACGACTGTTATTGTCCCTAGTCAATTGAATTTGAGAACAAGGCATGTACTTTGAAAAGGATTTTTTGCCGCATTAGCTGGTTATTTCTTTTTCAAGTGACAGATAAAGTAAAATAAAATTTGGGAAATATGTATGGAGTTGTTTCTGGCATATGGGGAAATTTACAAGTTTGCTGAATGGGTGTGATAATGGAAGAACATGTGCTATAAGCAAATAGTAAAATTTGTCTTTGAAACAAATCAAAAATCACATTTCAAGTTCTTAGTGCCTGAGAGGAATAATAGAAATGAATAATGATTTTTGCAGCGGCAGTACAATGTGCTCCAACTAGATTTGTTCAATATAGTTTAATAGGCAGGAAATGAGCTTTCAGAAAAAGAAAAAGCGAATTTTTTTGATTTGTTTGAATAACCTAAATTATATTCTGACATTAAAGCCAACAACCTTGTTTCCGTACTTAATGAGTTTCTATTAGTGGGTTTTATCCACATCCAATTTGTCCTTGCAAAAGTGACCTGACAAAAAAGCGAAAACCCAGCCAAGTAGACAGTTAATCAGATATTCTGAGGTGGCACTCCCAAGTGCATTTGCTTCTGACCTTTTTTAACTGCGAAAGCAAACTTTTATAATAATATTGAAAAATAGTTTCAAAATTAATGCTTTTAAAATTGTATATGTGCTGTTATGTAAATGAGTTGCACTTACATAACACACTTAATGTGAAAAGTATTCAGTACAGTGGCATGGTGGGTCAATGTTGTAGATCGAAGAGGAGGAGGAGTGAAGAAATATATTAAAAAATTAAAGGGGATGCATGGTAAACTATGATGGGAATGCTTAAGAGGTGAACAACAGTATAGTTGGAATGGTAAATCTTGAGAAGTTTTTAAAGATAAAGAAATGCAAGAGAGATGTTCAAAAAATAGATTTGCAGTGGCTGAAGGCTCTACCAGCAAAAGGGTAAGGAAATGGCCTAGTGGTATTATTGCTAGATCATTAATCCAGAAAGTCAGCTAATGTTCTGGGGACCCATGTTCAAATCCTGCCATGGCAGATGATGGAATGTGAATTCAATGAAAATATCTGGTATTAAGAGTTTAATGATGATCAAAAAATTATTGCCAATTGTCAGGAAAAAAATCTAGTTCACTAATGCCCTTTAGGGAAGGAAATCTGCCGTCCTTACCTGGTCTGACCTTCACATGACTCCAAAGCCATAGCAATATGGTTGACACTCAACGGCTCTGCAAGAACAACTAGGGATGGGTGATAAATGCCGGCCAGCCAGCGACGCCTATATCCTGAGAATGAATAATTTTAAAAATTCTGGGACAAAGAGATGGGAAGATGCACAGAAGACCAGAATCAGAGTACTGAAGAGTGAGGAAGAAAACCTGGAGCAGAACGCAAGGACTGAATGGGCTGAAAGGAAAGGATTGTAGGCAAATAGGAGAAGTTAGCTTCAAAGATTTGTGAAACTAGGATCCAATGTAAGTCCACGAGGATGGATTGATGGTTCAAAACGGCTTAATGTGGATAAAATAGAGATAGATGAACTCTGAATCAGTTGTTGTTTATGGCACATGGAAGATTAGCCAACAAGAAGAACCTTAGAAAAATTGAATCTAGAGTTGAGAAAATCAGGGCTAATGAATTCAGTAACAATCACGCTGAGATAAGGGGAAGTTAGTAATGTTATAGAAGTGGAAGTGAATGGTTTAAGGACAGACAAATGAGGATTTGAATTTTAGCTCTGGATTGACCTGAATGTCAAAGTATTTTTTAGACTTATTGAGCCTAAGTGTGTGGGTAGTAAGGGATAGGGAGCTTCTAGAAGGAGCAGTTTATTCTGGTTTTTGGGGAATTAGGAATCGAAGTCAAATATTATGATTTTGATCTTACAAACGGGCAGTTTCATAGAAAATGTGCAGTTGAATTTTTAGAATGTTCCCGAATTTTACAATAACTTACATACGAACATACACATTAGGAGCAGTAGGCCACTCAGCCCCTTAAAACTGTTCTGCCATTGAAGATGATTGTAACTGGTCTGATTTTAATCTCAAGTTCATATTCCACTTATCCCTAGATAATCTTTTACCCCCTTGCTTATCAATAATCTATCTACCATGTCTTAAAAATATTCAAAAATTCTACTTTCACTGTCTTTTGTGTAGTCTAATCAGCTAAAGAAACGTGGAAACTACAACCTTACAGCTGATAATGTGAAGTTGATATAAATTTTGCCTTTAAATAACAAGGTTGGACCTGTGACCCCCACAGCAAAATTTCACGAAGCTTATCTATTTTGTCAGTGCAGAGTAGTGCTGAGAGAATATTGAAGTTTGAAGTACCATGCTTTGATTAGCGCCCATTCCTGTCTATTGGCTCCAGTCATTGTTATCAGATAGAAGATCACATCCAAACACAAGATTTATGAACCATTTGCACCCCCCCAAACGCTCCCCACCCCACTTTCCCACATCATCTTGAATCTGTACTGCTATTTAATAAGATAATCACTGATCTGATTATGGCCTCAATTCCACTTTCCTATCTGCTCCCCCTAATCTTTGACTCTCTTCTCAATTAAAATTTATCATAGCTTTGAATGTGTTCAATGACCTAGCCTCCAATTCTCCCTGGGTAGAGAACTTCAAATGCTAATGACCTTCTATGGGACTCTCATAATGTAATACCTTCATTCCAGCAATCAGTTTAATGAACCTTCTCTGAATGGATTCTAATACAATTCTGTAATTTCTTTAGTAAGGTTACCTGGGGTAGAATTTTTCCAGCTCTTGTCCCACCAGAGGACACTCTGTGATGTCAGTAGAGACAATAGCTTCACTGTTGATGTTGGATAAACACTAAGATATAGTGGTAGGAAAATAAGAAGCATTTGGAAAACATTGGTGACAGTGGTGTTAACCACATGTTTGCAATGTTCACCAATGTAAATACAAAGCAATACATTTCAATCAATAATTCTTCTAACTTTTTCAGAGTAGCTATTAGTGTAGCTCGGTTGGAAGCATTTTAAGTTTCCAATTAAAGTCACATTTTTGAATGACCCCCCAGATCAATTCCCCAGAAGTTAGAATTTCTGGGAAATTGCTGTGCAAACCGTTACCCCTGTGAAGTTCTGAGAGGAATTCCCTCAATACATCTTTGGGGTACCCCCTAAATCTGATGCTGGGCACTCAGAAGTTGTGGCACAATGAACCTGAAGTGTGTACATTAGAGTAGATAAGAACTCTGTGAAATCAGTCATGCAGCAATAATCCAGTAATGGATGCTCTCTGAAATTGTAAAATTGCAACAAAATCAATTTTTAACACCAGATTTTTTTGAGAAGGTTTAAAGAGCAGGAGTTTTAAGTGCCTGATAACTCAATACCTCAACTTGACAGATTCTTTAACAGATGATTCTGACAGTTTTGACAAGTCTGTTGCTAATTCAAATGGACATGACTGATGATGATGCACTTTTTACGTATGAGAATGTCTACTTTTAACAATTCCATTGGCCACCTGACCTACTCAAAAGAGCATCTTACTTCTCCCAAAATTATATCAGGACCAGATCAAAATAGAACATAGAACATAGAACACTACAGCGCAGAACAGGCCCTTCGGCCTTCGATGTTGCGCCGACCAATTATGAAAAAAGCAATGACCCTCCAAACTAAACCACTCCCTTCTCTTCCATAAACTTATCAACTAACCACTTAAACGCCACCAAACTTGGCGCATCTACAACTGACGCAGGCAGGGCATTCCATTACCTAACCACCCTCTGGGTAAAGAACCTACCTCTGATATCCGTCCTATAACTATCACCCCTTAATTTAAAGCTGTGTCCCCTCGTGCTAGCTTTCTCCATCCTAGGAAAAAGGCTATCACTGTCTACCCTATCTAAACCTCTTAGATATCATCTTATATGTTTCAATAAGGTCTCCTCTTAGCCGCCTCCTTTCTAATGAAAACAACCTCAAATCCCTCAGCCTCTCCTCATATGACCTGCCCTCCATACCAGGCAACATCCTGGTAAACCTCCTCTGTACCCTCTCCAATGCCTCCACATCTTTCTTATAATGTGGGGACCAGAACTGCACACAATACTCCAAGTGCGGCCGCACTAGAGTTTTGTACAGTTGCAACATGACGTTGCGGCTCCGAAATTCAATCCCCCTATCAATAAAAGCTAAGACTCCATATGCCTTCTTAACAAACCTTATCGACTTGACTGCCTACTTTCAGGGATCTATGCACAAATACACCAAGATCCCTCTGTTCATCAACACTATTAAGAATCCTACCATTAGCCTATACTCTACACATTTATTATTCCTGCCAAAGTGCATTACCTCACACTTTTCCACATTAAACTCCATTTGCCACCTCTCGGCCCAGCTCTGCAACTTGTCCAAGTCCCTCTGCAAACTATAACACCCCTCTTCACTACCTACCACTCCACCGACTTTAGTGTCATCCGCAAACTTACTAATCCATCCTTCAATACTCTCATCCAGATCATTTATAAAAATTACAAACAGGGGCCCCAAAACTGACCCTTGAGGTACATCGTGGATATTCATCGAACTCCACGATGAATATCTCCCATCAACCACCACCCTCTGTCTTCTATCCACTAGCCAATTCCTAATCCAATTAGCTAAATCACCCTCTATCCCATACATCTGCATTTTCTGCAGAAGCGTTCCATGGGACACCTTATCGAACGCCTTACTAAAGTCCATATATACCACATCAATCGCCTTACCCCCATCCACCTCTTTGGTCACTTTTTCAAAAAACTCAATGAGGTTAGTAAGGCACGACCTACCTTTCACAAAACCATGCTGACTATCCCCAATCAATTCATTTCTCTCTAAATAACTATAAATCCTATCCCTAATAATTCTCTCCAATACTTTACCCACAACAGAAGTAAGACTCATTGGCCTATAATTCCCTGGAAAGTCTCTCTTCCCCTTCTTGAACAATGGGACCACATTCGCTATCCTCCAGTCTTCCGGAACTATACCCGGAAATGGGTACCTTTCCTCTCCAAAGAGGGATGCTGGCTATTCAAATAGATTCACAAAGTTCAATCTGTTCTTATCTACTCTAATGTACACACTTCAAGTTTCACACTCCTGGCCTACCAAAATTTCAGTGGAGACAGCTGTTAATTTAAATGCCAGTTCTTCTGTAAAGCACAGCAGTGCAAAATGAGTTCCACCCTCATTCCCACTCCTTGCAAAAATGGAAAATGCTGTGTTCAGGAGAGATCATAAGATTTTCAGTCACTTCTGCCACTTTTGTCATGACAGAGAATATGTGTGTGTGAACATGTTTCAGCAGAGTATCGTCACATCTACATTTAAGTGATCAAAGTTCATCCAATAATAGAAGTTCTAGCCTTTCTGAAATACCAAAACATTCCAGGTCTTAGGAAGCCAAAGGACCATTGAAGCAGAGAACAAAAAAGCAGTACTATAATTTGGAAGCTTCAGATAAACTCAAAACTGAAATCTGATAAATTATTCCACATCTCACACCTGTCCAATGCTATAGATTTCACGGTAAAAAAGGACTCTTGATGGCATTCAGTGTGAATACTAGTTCAAGATGTCAGACAGAGTGTCAGTCTCAATTTTTAAATAGTAAAATATTTGCTGTGACTGCCAATGTGAATCATTCATTTTATCAGTGAGAATGAGAGCATTGGGAATGTGTGAAAGTTGTATCATTTAGCACTGAATGCTACTTGGGAGGGGGCAAGGGTTTTTTGATGTAAGTAAAGTTGAGCAATTCACATATATTGAATCCTCTGTGTCAGCTCTCTATTCCTGTGACATTATATCAACTCTAGCCTGATCAAACTCTGAAAACCAGGCCCCAGGCTTATTACACTCAGCATACTGAGCTGGGACTAACTGCTCTTCTTCATCTGTCAAACCATGCACCTAGCATCAAAGTAAACTGTCTGCTGTGCCTTATACAGAAAGGTCTTTGTTCCTGAAATGTAGAAAGTCAGTCCATCACTGGAGAGACATGTTGCTGTTTAGTTAAAAGTCTCTTCACTGACCAGCCACTTTTAATATTAGGTCATAGAATCACTATAGCACATATGGAGGCCATTCAGCCTATCGAGACTGTACCATCCACAATCCCACCCTATTCCTGTAACCCCACACATTTACCCTGCTAAGCTGCCTGATACTAGGGTCAATTTAGCACAGCCAATCTATCTAATCCACACATTTTTGGACTTTGTGAAGAAACCAGAGCACCTAAAAGAAACCCACACAGACATGGGGAGACTCCAAACAGTGCAAACTCCACACAGATGGTGACTGAAGCCAGAATTGAACCCAAGTCCTTGGTGCTGTGAAACAGCAATGCCAACTGTTGTGCTACCATGCTGCCTCAAGTCCAAGTACTAATGTGCTTCATGAGGTTGCAGATAGACTGTTAAATAGCTTTAACTGATTAATTGTTTTAATTCATCTTGATTTACCGGGAATACTGAACAAAATATATACACTGGGGAATTCTCTTCATTGACCTCTGAAATGTCACGTCCAGCAGGAGCTGTGGCTCAGTTCATGAGATGTTTGTAATCAATAACTTCTTGGGAGCTCAGAACAGAGAGGCCCCAGCTGAGGACAGCAACAACTCAGTGTCAAGTGGGTTTTCTCACAACAGAGTGGCCACCGGGTGTGGTAAAAATCCAGCTACATAGTCATCTTACGAGGTGCAACATGCTCAATTCCCTTCTCACATTAACTCTTTTTACTCTTTTGGCTACAAACTCAGCCGTCCCTCTAACGTGCTTGGGAGAAGATGGCAAGATGTCCAGGATCAGAGTGAAGTCCCAGCCTGTTAAATTTAGAGAAGTCATAGTATCAGAATTCCCAACAATTGCTATTAATAATGGCACACAAATTGCCTGATGTTGTCGTCTATAGCCTGAAGGAGGTGATCATTTGTGCCATTTTTGACTACAGACAATGCCATGTTCCAAAACCTAATACAAATTGATTCCTCTGCATTCCCAAACACAAGTTCCCTCACAGGCAGTCCATTTAAAAATTGTTGGTTAACAGAAAACCTCTTCCTTTGAAAGTCTGCCTTCTTGAAATCTGTTTTTTAAAATTTCCTCGGCAGACCTTGGATGAGAGTTTATTCTCTGATGAGGCTTTTTCCTTTTGCTGTCCTTTCTATCTGCACTTCTACTTACTCACCGTGAATTATGCAGTGCAGATCCCCTTCACCCACATTTTATACCACACAGGATGCCCATTTTTGCACTGGAACTTAGCTGAGAGCAAAAGACATCGCCCTCCTTTTTCTCTTGTAAAGTCTGACAATCGTTCAGCATGTAGCAACATGTGTAGACAGAGACAGATGAGCGGCAGTGTAAGAATTCGTCTGATTGAGATGCAAGTGAGAAAGGTAAGTAGAAAGAGAGAAGAACTTATTATGAATGTCTTCAGCCTTAGTCAGCTTCGATGTAAATGGTCACATCTTTTATTGGCAACATCATGCTATAGAGGAAAGGTGTTCTCATGTTCTAGTATTCTTGTATTCATTTTCTTTTGTGCCTGTTGCTCCTACATTAGGTATTGCAGAGTGCCCAGTCAAGGGGTTTATAAGGTTCCTGAGGCAACTCAACAGAATGGGCATGAGAAGTGAAAACTGATCCTCTAGGGAATAAATATTAAAAAGCTTCTGCCTAATGGGAAGCAAACAATAGTTAAAACTTGTAAAATAATTTTGTAGAAATTATGTTTGTGTTTTAGTTAACATCTAAATAGATATGAATTAAATCAATAGTAAAGTTAAATGGTTCATTGCATTCCCCACTACTGCCAAGCTGTAGGTTCAGATATCCAGGCATTGATTAAAAAATACTATAGTGACACAGTAGTTAGTACTGCTGCCTCACAGTTCCAGGGACCTGGGTTCGATTCCTGACTTAAGTGACTGTCTGCGTGGAGTTTGCATGTTCATCCCATGTCTGCGTAGGTTTCCTCCAGGTATTCCAGATTCCTCCCACAGTCCAAAAACGAATGGGTTAGATACATCGGCAAAGCTAAATTGCCTCTTCGAATCTTGGGATGCATAAGTTAGAGAGATTAGCAGTGTAAATATGTGAGGTTGTATGGGTAGTGCCTGGGTGGGATTGCTGTTGATGCAACTCAAAGGGCTGAACAGCCTCCTTCTGCACTGTAGGTTTGCTATGATTTCTATTCCACTATTTCTTGGGCAAATCTTCAATCAAGTTCCAATTAATAGCATATGTAAGGCTGCAATTTGTAGCAATTCTTAAACATTTATTAAGCTTTAGTATCTAAATTTAATTGTAGCAATTAACAACATCTCTAGTAGATTAAATTCATGGCTACCCATTTTCTCAACTTGTGATAACTGTGATATACTCTGATTTGTCACAATATGAATTAAAGAAGACATGACATCAGGTTCCAAGAGTATTCTGATAACATTCAATGCTACCTGATCACTACTTCTCACAACCCTACACTTTCTTTTTATTATCACACTGTTTGATGGATTCAGTTCTCAATGAGATACATCTGCCTCCAATTACACACAAAAAGACCAAACTCATTTTCTGTGAGCTCCAGCCAAAGCCTGAGTTCTCTGACCATTGATTCTATACTTCTCCCTGGCACAGTCTCAGGTGAACCAGATCTTCATTCACAACCTTCAAGTCCTATAGGTTTCAAGCCACTCATCATCTCCATCACAAAGATCACCAACTTCCACCTCCATAATGTCAACCATTTCAATGCTTCAACAAGAAACTACAAAAGGTTGTGAATGTAGCCCAATCCATCAGGCAAACCAGCCTTCCATTCTTTGACTCGTTACATTTTCCGCTGCCTTAGCAAAGCAGCCAGCATATTTAAGAACCCCATGCACTCTAATATATTCTCTTCCATCTTCTTCTGTCGGGAAAATGATTCAAAAGTCTGAGAACACATACCTCAAGAACAGTTTCTTCCCTGATGCTGTCAGACTTTTAAATGAACATATCTCACACTATGTTGATCTTTCTCTATGCCCTAGCAATGAGTGTAACACTACATTTTGCACTCTCTCCTTCTCTATGAACAATATGTTTTGTCTACATAGCATGCAAGAAACAATATTTTTTCACTATGCTAATAGATGTGACAATATCAAATCAAATTAAATCAAAATTGCACGTGCAGCTGAATGGCATTCTATGCTTTTGTTTCCTCCAGACTTGACCATTCTAATGCTGAACACTCTTATAAAGAGCATATCCTCTCATATTAAGAGCAATAGTTGCCCATTCACCCCCTCAAGCTGCTCTGCCATTCACACTCGAGAAAAATAAGCCAGACCATCTTGAAGTATCAAGCAGCCGTAGCTGATTTCTACTGAAAATAACAGGTCACAATTAGTTTTTACTGAATGCAACCAGAATTAAAGGACTTTATAATTGGATACTGGTTGGTAACTTCCAACAGTCAGCTTTGACTGGGATAATTTGAATCTCACTAGAACCAGTTGAATTGTTTATTATTTCAATGGTATACAAGCAGGATAATTGGTACTTATAATGGGGAACCAGTTGTGATTTCATTTGCCCAGTTGACTTCAACTGTATCTACTTGAATCTTACTGGAACCAGTTGCTTCTGTTGGAACAAGTTGACAGGTAAACTGTTGGAATTATTTGATATGTTGCTGCCTCAATGATCTTTAAATTGGAGATTGTACATTGAAATCAGCTGAAATGACTTCAGTCCAAAGACTGCCTGAGTAAGTGTGCCAAGCAAAACGTCATTGGTTGGATAGAGCATATTTTCACATTAGGTTTGCAATGTGTTACAAAGAACATGATGGTATTTATCTCCTCTCTGCATAAGTATGTTTAATGCTATATATTCAACCATTTCATGACTTTTTTTTCTGATTTTGTTTTAGTGCAGCCAAACCCAAAGGGCCCAAATGGTCTAAGCAAATTATAGGCTATATTATGTTGAAAAACTTTCAGGTGTGAAAAAAATATTTTTCTTTTTGAGAGGCATGGAAAGGGCCTTTATAGGATTAACCATTGCCATGGTAAGTACCTTGGTTGCATTGCATCATTATACCTGAAAGATAGTAATGGAAAAATGTAAGAAACGTAATTAATAAATACCTTACATTCTCTGATAACCCATATTAGGAATGGCAAGGAAAACCTATATGGGCATTGTCTGTATAGCGTGCAATAAACAATACTTTTCATTGTATGCTAATACATGTGGCATGAATAAATCAAATCAAATCCCTTTAGATTCCCAGTATTGCATTGCTAACTCTGGCAGAATCTATTCCTGGAGCTTATATCATGTGCCCTCCCAACCTCAACTACCCTGCCCAGTCACCTTCAATATTTTTACATCTTTAGTGTAAAAGATGTTCAAAGAGAAGAAACCCTCACAATTATTTTTAATATGGCTCAATGATTTTGTTCACCCAAAACTGCTTAAACCAGTGTCATAGAATCATAGATTCCCTACAGTACAGAAGGAGGCCATTTGGCTCATTAAGCCAGCACCAACACTAATCCCACCCTATTTCTGTGACCCTGCTAATCCCTCCAAAAATAAGGTCATTTAGCATGGCCAATCAACCTAAGCTGCACATCTTTGGAGTGTAGGAGGAAATTGGAGTGCCCAGAGGGAACCCATGTAGACACAGAGAGAATGTGCAAACTCCTCACACACAGTGAACCAAGCCAGAAATCAAACCCAGCTGCCTGGTGCTATGAGGTAGCAATGGTAACCACTGTGCCAACTCTGGCATTCTAGGAGATTTATCACTACTTTCTGGGGACTCAGGTATTCCTGAAGGATTTACAACCTTATAATGACCCCACTTCCCTCCCGCTCCTTTTAAGGAGACAGACGTCCTCCATGGTATTTGACATCAACTTGCCGCTGCTTCCGGACCTCGTCCTGATCGCCGAATTATTGGGTCACCCTCCATCCTTCCAACTGCACTTCCTGAGGTGTTGATCTCAGTAATCAGCTTCTGAGAAGTGCAGGTGAAAGGACAGCGAGTGACCCAACAGGGAAGTTGGTGTTCAGCCCAAGCCGGGAAGGAAGCAACGGGAGGGAGGGAGATGTTACACTCGTGAGGGTGGGAATGGCCATACCAGGGAATGGAAAATAGACATCAAGTACCAGGGAGAGAAAGGTGAGTGCTGGGATGGGAGGGGGTTTATGAACCATAATGAGGGGGTACAAACCATAATGAGGAGTGCAAAAGATGTGGCCATAACAGGAATGGCAGGGACACAATAAACATAGCCTCAGAGTGCCAGAAGGCAGTGAAGCCAACAATATGACTTGCAGAGCCAGGAAGAGAAGGAAGCTGGAGGAGGTCCTGCCCACTGTTTCCTGATTTGCCAGCTTAAACAATATAGTTTTTGGTTCAGTCACAGTGCTTGTCAATAAGCAATGTGTGTTCATCTCTTCATTCAGTGTGGAAAAGGGAAAATAGTTTCTTGAATTTTCTCTGTGACGGTGAGGCAAGGAAAGAATTTTATTTGACAGCTTTACTGGAGACAGGTCTGGGGATATGAAATTGTTCTAATACCACTTTTAACACTTGCATTTCGTATGTCATTTTCTTGCCCTGCTGTGCTACCGGGAAGTGTGCGAGACTGACTTAAGTATTGATACATTAACTTAAATCCTTTTAGTGAGTTCCAGACACTATTATTCGGGCTCACTTGGCTCACCAACCTCACCAGAGAAGGTCCCCACTAGTGGAGATCACATAAAGTCCCCAGCAAAGGTAAGTCCAATGGTCTGGGGTTGTGGTGGAAAGGTGGGGGTGGGGTATAGTGCCCCGCAGCTTGAGGTGGCAGGGCCTCACAGTGTTGTAATTCACAACTCCGAGGTTCATAGCCTGGACAAGGGATTTATTAGGGCGGTATGGTGACACAGCACTGCTGCCTCACAGCACTAGGGTTGATTCACGGCATCGGGTCACTGTCTGTGTGGAGTACACACATTCTCCCCATGTCTGCATGGGTTTCCTCGAGGTGCTCTGGTTTCTTCCCTCAGTCCAAAGATGTGTGGGTTAGATTGATTGGCCATGCTAAATTGCCCCTTAGTTCAGAGGGACCAGCTAGAGTAAATGCATTGGGTTATGGCGATAGGGCATGGGTGGGATTGTAATCTATGCAAACTTAATGAATTGTCTTTTTTTGCACTGTAGGATTCCATGATTCTATGGTAGCGGGGCCAGAGAGGGGCAAATCCAAATGCGTGAGTGGAAGTCGGAGGGGAATGAAGGGGGGGTACTCTGCATCGGGAAGTAGGGACTAATGGTGGGACCAATAGAGGACTGGGGCTGACCATCAGAGGTCAGAGCTGCCCATCGCGTGGGGAGGTGGCAGGGGTGGTCAGGATGCGGCGATGTCTCAGGGCTAGGGTGAGGGTCATAGTGGTAGAGGGAACTCAGCATGCTTAAACAAAAGGCGGGAGAACCTTTCACTTTGCCGCTAATTGGACGCTTTGATTTTTTGGGGAGGAAAATTGCTCCATATTTTTTGCTCTTTGCTTCATGGGAGACCCATTCTTTTCACTTACTTTTTCAACACTGGTCTCCATATCTTTGTTAAATCCTCCATCAGCAGTGCGCACATCAAGCTGTACAGCATCACATTAGCAATTGATCTTAAGCCCCTGTATATTGTGATGGATTCCAACATGGTGGACTGCAAGATGTTGAGTAGAAAGCAGATTTCAAGTTCTCAGCTTATCCTCATGCTTACAGGTAGATTTCAAAGATAAGAAGAAATTTTGTCTTCATCAAAAGGATTGAGAATATTTGTGAATCTTTTACTTGGAAACCATTTGCCTGATAACCTGTTGTCTCCTCCACCATAAACTCTGATTTTCCATAGTAACCTTTGATGTGGCACCTTGTCCAAAAGTATCACCTGCTTTCCATAATTTAAGCTCATACAAAATTATGCTGCCTTGATCCTGCTCACTCTTACATTCGCTGACCCACATTAGCTTCCAATCCATAAAACCTTGATTTTAAAACTTTTATTCTCGTGCTCAATTTTTTCCATAGCCTTATGCTCCACTTCCCACACACTTTCACAATTCAGTCAATTCCTCCAGCTCTGGAATTTTGAGAGCTCAATGTGTCCCCATCTGAAGGTGTCTTGTGCATCCCTCGCCATCTTTTCAACGCGCAGCCCAAACTTAGGAATTCGCTTCTTAAGCCTCTTTCCCCTCTCTCATTTAAGATTTTTGGGAGGAGCAAGGTAGCACTGCAGTCTCACAGTGCCAGGGACCTGGTTCATTTCCAGCCTTAGGTGACTGTGTGGAGTTTGCATGTTCTCACTGCGTCTGTGTGGATTTCCTCCGAGTGATCTGGTTTCCTCCCACAGTTCAAAAATATGTAGGTTAGGTGGATCAGCCATACTAAATTGTTCCTTAGTGTTAGGGGATTAGCAGGGTAGAAAATGAGAGGTTGCAAAGATAGGGCCTGGGTGGGATTTTATTTTATTTGTTTATTATTGTTATGTATATTGGTATACAGTGAAAAGTTTTGATTCTTGGGCGCTACACAGCTAAAGCATAATATTCATAGAGGGTATTGGGAGAAGGAAAGCAGAGGGTGCAGAATATAGTGTTATGGTCATAGCTAAGATGTAGAAAAGTGCAGACTCAATGGGCTGAAAAACCTCCTTCTGTAGGGATCCTATGATTCTTCAATGATAAAACTTAATGTTGATAAAGTATTTGGTCACCTATCCTGGTGTATACTCTTTGACTTGATGTCAATTTTTCTTCTGATTCTGATCTGATGAAGCATCTTGGAATATCGTAAAAGTGCTACATAAATGCAAGTTGTTGTTATTGAAGATTCATTATCCACCTTAGAATGTTTTCTTTATCCTGTACGTTGCAAATTCTCTATGTACCACAATCCAATTAAACCAACCTTGCAGTGCTGTAGGATATAGTTTTCTTGAGAGGGCAGGTTTCAGAGTTAATGAAAAATCATTTTCACTTTTACTCCAATTTAAATTGAACAGGAGCTGTGGCACTTGTCCTGTGGCTTTGTATAATGTAGCAGCAGAAGATGGCATGTGGGAACATCCATCTACTGTGTCGTGACATGTTTGTATTACTGCATAGTATGTAATTTCTTTAGAGGTAACTATAATGGAATTTTGCATTTAAGGTGTGTGTGTGGAGGAAGCATGTTATTCAAAGAATAAAAAGCTAATTCATGAGTTTATAATATTACAGGAGACAATGGATACTGTCCATTTATTATTCCAAAGTATTTAACACTTAGTTTTTTTCTTGCATGCACCAGGAAATAAAATCGCATTTATAGTGTTTCTCTTTTTATTATTGGCTTGCTTCTCTGTTAAATTCTGCATCTTGCCTGCTATCTGGCTCAAAGACCAATTAAATTGCATCTGCGGGCTGTGTTAAAAGTTGTTGTGTTATAATGTGATACATTTTTGACTATCTCATCTTGCCAGAAATGTTATTTAAGAGTCTTCATTTTCCTTGACACATTTTCAATTTATTTATTTTGCTCACAGTGTGCTTAGCAGAAATTAAGGCTGCAATTATACTCTAACTATAGATCTCCAATCAGGAGCTACAATATATAATCCCGTAGGCAGTAGTTTGTTTATTGTGTGCTGAGTCTCACTCCTGGGTGCAGAATATCAATTGCATTGAGAATGCAGTCAGAAGTGTCCATTCTCTTAATACGCTCAAATAAGCTATAGATAAATTTAAAAATTGTCCAGGAGATCCAACTGTGAAGGACCAGGGTTCACACACAGACTGGACTGAGTTACCTGCTTCAGCCAAGAAATGCTGGAAATGGCACTGTTAAACTCATAGGCCTGAATTTTACTGCCCTGCCCACCACAGGAATTGGAGCGGGCAAGGGGTGGACAACGGGAAGATCTGTTGACCTCGGGTGAGATTTTTGAATTTTGGGATGAATGAGGCTGTAAAATCGCATAGGGCAGGATTTTCTGACTATGATCATCCCAAGATTGGAAATTGCTGCCCAAGGACCTGTGCATGGTCCGCTGAATTTTCTATCCTGCCTGCTACAATTTGTGTGGCAGACGAGCTGGTAAAATTCCACCCGTAATTTGCTCGCTAAGAAGAGAAAATTCAGCTTGATTTTTTTTTTTCTCTTTTGGGCCCATTACGAGAACAGGAAACAGAAGCAAACAAACACGGGAGTTCCTGATGCTGGCCAGCATGTCAACACCACAGTCCTGACTCCCATTCATTTCCTTAGAGGTTGGAGTGGTCGAGCAATAGCTACCCATCAGTGATGGGTAGTTTATTAATGCAACTAAGAATGATTAAGGCTGTTGATCAAAAACCGACTGGAATTCTAGATGATAGAACAAAGAACAAAGAGCAACACAGCACGGGAAACAGGCCCTTCGGCCCAACGAGCCCACGCCGCCGTCCTAACGTTCTAATGACATATCCTTGTCTTTAGGCTATGCCTATTGTTGAAGATTCCCATATAGGGACCAATATAGGGATAATTTGTTACCCAATCAGCCTAAGAGCACATTTTTGGGATGTGGGAGGAAACCGGAGCACCCGGAGGAAACCCACGCAACCACGGGGAGAACGCGCGAACTCCCGCAGACACAGGCCCAAATCCATGTGTCAGCACAGCAACAGCGATAGTCTCTGAGCTGTCATGTTGCCCATCAGATAGTGCAGTTTAAGCATACACTAACGACGTGAAGCACTAGGCAACTCCTGAAGCAACCTCCAAGAGCAGCTCTCGCACGACATGCCACATGCATGCCCCTTGTTGGTCAACAAGGTGGACCGAATGATAGACCAGGTTGCCACATTAAAGACCCCTAACACTAGCGGCCACCACACCTATCTGGCCACAGGAATGGCTGTTGTGCAAGGGTACAATGGCAGCTGTGGCCATTTATAATATCAAATATTTTGTTACTGTTGAGAGAGTGACTCAAAATGAAATTCTTCTCTCGCTTATCTGCAAAGGTATGCCGCAGCTCTTTTAGTGCGGAAGCCCTCTTATTAACCCTGCAGCTTTGAGGGACTACCAGCCATCCTTAATTGGATGACAAGTTTGTCCCTTGACTACTAATTGGCCAATCCTTCTTAAATTGCCGTCAGGTTACTGCTTCCAACATGGTGCAGGTTGGGATTTGCATTTGATCCCGACTTTGGGGACTTGATCCCAAATAGAAAGTCCAGCCCTCGGTCACCTTCTAGTGATTTCAGCATGGACGTTTTTACTTCTGAATCCTTTGATTTCCCTGCTTGTTTTAGTAAAGACACTGGGACAGATTTTCCCAGCCCTTGATCAAAGGCAAGATCAAGGAATGATCAAAGGCAAGCAGGGTTAAAATATAGCTGCAACGTGCACAGCCAGAATTCCCACCTCCGTTACTGCTCTTCCCAATTTTCCAGAGGGTGGAGGAGAGTGCTGGCTTCCAAACAGGCCCAACACACCTATCACAACTAACTTTATCACAAAAGTTAAGGCAGATGTGGGCTTATTATAGTCTCTTTCTCATTCTTTTCTCTGTATTCGCAGTGGAAGTTGGCATTTAGCAGCTCTCTGACCAGTTGCAGGGTCATGAGGACTATATCTACTGAAAGCAAGAGTTCAAAGAGCTAAGTGAAAATGTTGTTCAAATGTTAAACAGCTGACACCTTTGAAGTAAAAGTTACAGCAGCTCATCATAGGACACGGGAGAGCCAATATTAAGAACTTTGCCAGCTCAAGAGGCCATTTTATTCCTGGCATCATGTAAGCATTGGAGCAGATGAGAAGGCTGTTTGGATCCACCCGAACATGAGGAAAGCTATTGATAGGAATGGGTGCTGCACCCTCAGAAATCTAGGCCATTAGATGTCAGGACTAGCAGTCTGCACAGGCAGGGCAGAACACTATACATTAGGAGGTCTGCAGAGAGACACAAGAGGCATAGTGGAGAAGGAGACATTTCCTGAAGCATAGGATCTACAGGTAAGTGTGAAAAGACAGGGGAGAACCAGTAATTCTATGTGTGCAAGAAATTCAATCCATCAATGCCTTAAAATGTCTACTCTACAGGCAGAATTAATGTGTGAAGTGCAAGCTCGATATAAAGAACTGGAAAGTGTTATGAATCCTGGTCCCACTGAGATCAATTGAGATGAAATGGCAGCCGGCATAAATCTTGGCTGCATTAGGCCGAGGATCGCTGAGAGTGGGTGCACAGTGATTTCAAAACTGTGAGTCTGTCAGATCCCACTGGCCAGAGGATTACTGCCATGGATATCAGCACCAAAATAGCATTGATATCATCAACCTACTTCTCATGCCCCTGACAGTGAGAAGTAGGCCTGGCACATCTAGATGTAGCATCCACAAATGTAAACCTAAGGGGTTTGCACAGAGTGACCTTGATTTTCTTCAATCTCATTGTTTTCTGTAGATTATCCAAATCTATACTGTATTATGTGATTGTTGTCACCACTAAATAATTACTGCTGACAAAACATCAGTGTCCTATATGTATGAATGGCTTCAGCCTCATTAATGGTTGTGGATAGACAATTATGAGTCAGGCTTTTGGGCTGATTGTGCACTTTGTTGTGAGATATCTATGGACTCTGTGACAGGGTACCTGAAAAATGTTGAGTTAGGGGCTCCCTTGTGTCTCTGTCCCCAAATACTCCTGATGAGAGCCTCCTCATCCTGGCCTTCTGGCTGCCCGGGATCTGCATCCAGTCAATGTGGGTATCCTCTTCTAATCCAGGTACATCCTGCTCCAGAGGTTCACCACTTAAGAACAAGATTATGGAGACAACAGCAGACAACTACAATCAGTGACGCTTCAGATAGAGACTAGACAGATTGGTCCAGGCATCTGAACTTTATCTTCAGCAGCTCAATGGTCTTCTCCATCACTGCCCTTCTGGATATATGGCTGCAGTTGTATCTCTCCTCTGCCTTTGTCCTCAGATGCCTGATAGCTGTCAGCCACCTCTTCAGCGAATACCCCTACTCACTAATCAGCTCTTCTTTGAGGTTAGCTAGAGCAGTGAAAAGCCTTAGCATTTGAGAGTGCTGCAGTGTATAGGCATTGTTATAGCTGCCTGGGTACCTTGCATGGATCTTACGGTCACAGATATCTGAACATTCATTATGTGGAGTCCCCTTCTGTTCACAAATGTACCCAGCTTGCCAGCTGGCATCCTGATAGTCACTTAGGTGCAATCATGGGCACCCTGACTGCAGGGAACTTGCAATTGCTGCAAAATCTCTGGAACACTGAGCCTGGCTGACTTGGTCAATCCTGAAATGAATGAATATCCTCATCCATTTGACAGGGCTGTTTGCAGCTGTCTACAAGACTCCACAAAGATGACTCACAACACCCTGGAATGATCTGGAGGCATAAAGATTCAGTGCCCCACACATCCTTGGGCATTGTGTGTCCATCTTACAATTGGAGGCCATCTTCGACTGCTCATAGAATGTAGACTATAGAATATAGAACATAGACCATTAAGGCACAGTACAGGCCTTTCAGGCCTCAATGTTGTGCTGAGTTATGTCCAATCCCAAGATCAAGCTATCCCCTCCTTACAATTCTGGAGTGCTCTGTGTACCTATCCAATAACTGCTTGAAATCTTCTAAAGTGTCCGACTCCACTATCACAGCAGGCAGTCCATTCCACATCCTAACCACTGTCTGAGTGAAGAATCTACATTGGACATCCCTCCTACATCTCCCACCATGAACCTTATCGTTACGCCCCCTAATAACAGCTACATCCATCCGAGGAAATAGTCTCTGCACGTTCATTCTATCAATCTTTCTCATCATCTTATAAATCTCTATTAAGTTGCCTCTTATCCTCCTCCACTCCAAAGAGAAAAGCCCTACCTCCCTCAACCTTTCCTCATAAGACCTACTCTCCAAATCAGGCAGCATCCTGGTAAACCTCCTCTGCACTCTCTCCAATGTTTCCACATCCTTCTTATAATGATGTGACCAGAACTGAAAACCATACTCCAAATGTGGTCTCACCAAGGTCCAGAATAGTTGCAACACATTCCCATGGCTCTTAAACTCAAACCCCCTGTCAATAAATCCTAACACACTATGTGCCTTCTTCATATATATTCACACTATATTCCTCTATCCACTTGAGTGGCAACCTTCAGAGATCTGTGGATATAAACCCCAAGATCTCTCTGTTCCTCCACATTATTTAGAACCCTGCCGTTGACCCTGTAATCTGCATTCAAGTTTGTCCTACCAAAATGAATAATCTGGCATGTGCTCATTGCTGCATTCCTTGAAAGCTTTAACCCTTCTGTGGCACTGGACCTCTGTCATGTCCAAATAGTTTGAATGTTGCCTGCGCACCCTGGTAGCTGGTTAGTGGCGTCCCTGCTATCCCTCATAATTCAATGCCTGCACCTCTGCCAGAGATGGATGCATGTGACCACCAGGTCTCCTCCCTCTTTATTCTCTGTCCTCCTTCTGCTGAATAAACAATATCCATTTGTGAATATGCAGATGGGGCTGGCCTGTGCACACAGGGTGGCAGAGGGAACCAAACCTCTGCCAATGGACAGCAATATCCAGAGAGTTTCACACTACGCTGAGGCCAACACAGAACTTATTATCTCAAAACGACAAAATACCAGTTTTAGTCTCTCTCTGAAATTCCCAACTCCTCATCCAGTATGTTCTTCATTTCCCTTTTACCCTGCCCCTACACCCAAAAAGTTGAAAAATGATTGAGCCACCTGCCAATGTTTCCTGGGCACAGAGTTAGTAATTACATGGGGCATGTGAAATTTTGATCAGTTGGGGATTTTATCCCCTCAGCAAGTTGGATAATTATCATCGGACACACATCTATATCTGCTGACAAAAACATCACACCAGTACAAGATGATGTTAGGATATGCGTTTAACACCATCACTTGCAATTTAACATGCTTCCAGATGGAGTACGTGCCCAACCAGCGGATATAAATTCTATCCCATGCTTCAACTCTATCTTCCGGTTCTTTCCACAGTTTGGTTATATTTTTCTCTGAGTCCACACCCAGACTTAACCAATCAAGCACTGTGAACATTAATAGTAAACAGATTCACATTATCAAACACAGAATAGTTAAATCATTTAACAATGCATTCTTTCTGCATAACGAGGTGGCTCCTCCTATTACCCTCAGGGAAGAGGGATCTCTCAACTCCCTCTTTGGTGCCTATTCTCTGGCTCCCCTGTGCCAGTTTAGATTCTTGTGGTACAATGACTGGGTTTGGCACACTGTCCCACAAGACAAGCAGCACTCAGTGGTGGCTGTCTCAGATGTTTGAAACTTGTCTCCTTTCCTGCTCCTATTAGCATTAACTGAACAATAAACCCATTTCCTTATCAATTAAAGGCTCACTTTCACAAATATTCAAACTTCAGTCAGTTTTCCACTGAAGGTGGGTTTTGGATACAAAAGTACAACTGGCCCCTGCTTCTCTCCTCCAAGGGGAGGGAAAACTGGATTCCATTGTTACTGGCAGGACTGCAGCATCATGGCAAAGTTGCCATCCTTCAAATTCAATGTTGGTAGACTACTCGACTTCTATCACTTTAGCCTGATCCTGTAAACAACTCTGATCCATGTAAAGCAGAGATCACCAGATAGTGATCAGAAATGGGAAATTTGGCTAAACTGTTACCTCCTTGGAGAACAATCAAGTGATAGATAATTTGATTTTCTGCATTTATAATATCTCATTATTTGAAATTTAAGATATACAATTATATTTATTTGAATAGACTGTATGTTCTGAGTGAAAACAGGCCACTGTAATATGAGCTTTATGAGAAGATGAAACTGAAATGCAATGAATTATGAACAATCATGCTGTTTATATGCTTGATACAACCAGGAAACAGACAGACAAAACTTAATTAAAAAGAAATGTTTGTGAGTTTATTAAGAAGACTAACTGGAATACTGTTGTTTAGAGGTCAGTGCAATATAAATTCTGCAATGAATAACACATTTAATTATTCACTCTGTCAACCTGTTTTAATTAGCCTGATTCACTACTAATGAGGAAGCCTCACAACCTCTCGAATTGATTGATATGTCTGGAACCAAAGGGAATGAATCTGGTGAAACATTGTTGCTTTTTTGGATACTATGGAGAAAAGGTGTGCATGAATGGCATAAAGTAAGTTTAAAAGGGGAAGGAAAATGAACATCCTAAAAGATGATTGTGCAAAACAGGTGAAGATCCTCTTATCACATGATGTATTTGCAAGTGAGGTCATGCTAACATGATAGACATGTTAAACTACTACCACTGATTAAGAGGAGCTGATATCAATTAAATTATCTTGGGAATTTGAATCAGATTTTGACCCACTCGTTAACTTGTGCTCAGCTCAATTTGATGTTTAAGCCAAAAATTAGCCCTGACACAAACATGCTGAGCTAATTAATAAACAGCATTTACAGAGATTATCCTACAAAATGTCTGTGGCAATGGATTGTACTTTTGTGTGAATAATAAGTTTCAGTACATTATTGTTGCATTGTCTGAAGCTATCAGTTCATGATGAACTGGGGGAATGGTGAGGTGTAGTGGAGATATTTAAGAAGTTTGAACAAAAGTACAGATTAATATACAGTAGTTTCCTCAATGGCACGAGTGAAGAGGAAAGGACCAGTTGGCTTCTCTTGTGGGCGGGAGAGAAAGTTTTAGATCTTTCAAAACCAGGGAATGGGTGAGAATGACAGTGAAAACCTTGGCAAAACATTTGAAAATTTCAGACACATTTGCAACCAAAGTCAAAACCATTGGATATTAATTTCAAAGCTTAAAGTTGAAAATTTCTTAACTGAAAAATGCAACCAGCAATTGTAAATTTGAGGGAAAATGAAAGGCTGGTTGAGCAGCTCAGCTGTGGCTCTGCACACCCTGCTGAACGAAAAAAAAATCTCAGTAGAAAGGAAATGGTCACAATATTCCAGGCTGTACACACTCTCGGAGCACACAAAGGAACGAGCAGGAAGATGGAGATGCTGACAACCCAAACGACTAGCCTTCAGTTAATTTGAAGGAAATGATAGTAGAGTTGAGGCAGTTAAACAGCAAAGGAAAATACCAGCAGACAGAGGAAAAGATGTGCAAGAGTTGTGGATGACCACGTGGGTTCATAGATAGAAGAGAATGACCCACATATGGGTTAAACTGCAGAGCTTGTATATAACCCCAGTGTCTGTGCAATGTTACAGAGATAGGGTGGGTAGTCCCCGGTACGATGCTCTTTCAGAGAGTTATGTAGACTCGATGGGCTGAACGGCTTCATTCTGCACTACAGGGAGTTTATGGCACTGGGAGAAGCAAGAAGATGGTAAAGGAATTACCACAGGCAGAACAAAGAAAATAAATTAAATTATCCTGAAGGATGACAATGAGGATACAATAGAGATAGAAGTCATAAAACTGCATGAAGTGGCTGGATGCAACAATTCCCAGAGAAATTTATACAGCCATCCAGATCAGAAAGGGAGTAAGAAATAAACTCACAATCGTAACTCTGAAGCAGAAACTTGATTGTGGAGTAACATCAGATTACAGCAGAAAATTGTAGAAAATTTGAAAGTAACTTTGTTTCTAACAAAAAATGCTTTGAAACTGAACGTCATGCTGATAGCAAATGACAGAACGAAGATTCCACAACTGGGGATAATCCAAATGAGAGGAATACACAAAGGAAAAAAAAGTTAACTGAAGATTCTACACCACAAAACAGATGATCTTGGTATCCTGGAGTTTGTAAAGGGTTACAGCTAATGTCAATAAACCATGAGATGAAGGAAGCATCACTGAAGGTAGCACCATCGAACTGCAGAATCCTTAGAATGCAGAAAAAGGCTATTTGGCCCTGCACCAACTCTCTGAAAAAGCATCTTAGTTGGGCCCTCCCCCACTACCCTATCCTGTAACCCTGTGCATTTAGCAGCTGAAACTCTACTACCTCATCCACCATGGAATCAGCGCAGGCGAGGATCCAACAACGGAAATCTCCATTGACCCTCGGCAAGAAGTTTCAATCTCTTCGAGCGAGGCCGTAAATTCCTGGCCACCACGTATAACCCAATTGAGCTACACATCTTTGGACACTAAGGGGCTATTTATCAATGATTAATTCACCTGCATCTCTTTAGGCTGCAGGGTGAAACTGGAAACCCATGTAGACAAGGGGAGAACATGCAAACCTCACACAGACATTCAACCATGATACACCCATTGAAAAATGCCCTCTGATTGGAAATAAGAATGATTTGGTCCAAATTTATCCAGAGTGTTTTGATGATTGGACACTTTTGATGATTGTGAGTATAACATCACTATTGATCCAGAGAAGAAACCATTCATCCCCCAGGGTAAAGTACTAATTGTGCTAAAAATATAAAGCTTCAAAAAGAGCTCCAAGTGATGGAAGAAATAAAATTGATTGCCAAAGTCAAACAGCTTACAGATTGGGTAAATTTTAGCACAGTGAGAAAGAATCAAAATGGACAGTTGTGAAGTTGCCATGATCCCAACATTCTAAATCTAGCCATAAAGAAGAGATCGGGGAAATGCTTTTAAAGAGTTTAAAAAATCTTTACTCTTGC
Source organism: Sphyrna mokarran (assembly GCA_024679065.1). NCBI lineage: Eukaryota > Metazoa > Chordata > Chondrichthyes > Carcharhiniformes > Carcharhinidae > Sphyrna > Sphyrna mokarran. Next base: position 91,579,448 of record JAGIQG010000006.1, on the reverse strand, counting down.
CAAATTCAACACATTCTTTGAATGGTACAATTCCTGCATCTACATTTTGGCCTTAGAGAGAGCATGGATATGTAGTAGACAAAGGATGCAAAGAGCAGTTGTCGTAACTGATTATACCCAGGTCTGTGGGCTGGATGAAAAGGACCATGAATACCATCTACATGAAGCCATCACAGGAACCAGGAAAGCTAGGATTAAGCTAAACACTACAAATGCAGGTGGCAAAATGCGATTCTTCAGACTGGTTTATATACCTGATGGAACCAAATCCTGAAACAAATCACAGCTATCTCTCAGAATGGAAGCTCCAGGAATGAAGAACCAATAGTGAAGTTTCCTTGGCTTGATCCAGATATAAATTCTTTCAAACCTCACATGTCAGAAGACAAAGCAAACCTACGAGAGCTGATGATAGAGGATCACAGAAAATCTGGAAAATCTCAGCAGTTTGACTTTATCTAAGGACAGAGCACTCTCTCACCACAGATGCTGCTCTGTTTTGTTCTTTCAATCTTGTTTATTAGTTTATTTATTTATGAATCACAAGTAGGCTTACATTAACACTGCAATGAGCAATTCAAAGTCCACAATCCAAAGATGTGTCTGTTAGGTGGATTGACCATGCTAAATTGCCTTATAGTGTCAGGTGGATTAGCCAGACGAAATGCATGGGATTGTAGTCAGTGCAGACTCAATGGGCCTCCTTCTGCACTGTAGGGCTTTTATGATAATAAAATCACTGCTTTAATGATCTGGGAGAATGTTAAATAAGAGAAGATGAAATTCTAACCTCTAAACTATTATGTTCGTTTGTTGATAAAAAGTAAATTATATGAAGAAAAAGAGAAAGCAAACAAACAACGAGTCTTATGGCCTTCTGCCTATTGGGGTCCCTGGTAACCTCCCCTCCTTTACAATGTGGTATAAACAAGTTCTGTGAGAGTCTTGGTACAAACATACTTGGAAAATAATACACAAAAATATCACTCAAAGGTCAGCTTATTATTGTTGTGCAGCTGCAATTTTAGATTGTCACAGTTTGAATATTGCTGAGTTGACTGGGTTGACCGGCAGATATCTTAACTCCTTACTTTCTATTCAAATTCTGTCAGACATATTGAGATTTTTCAGCATTTTCTGTTTTTGTTTCAGATTCCAGCATTTACAGTAATTTGCTTTCATATTATGATAAACGACATTGTGTACTCGTGGTCAGAATCACAAGATGAGTTTTAACAAATTCAAAGAAGTATGCAAAGAGACAATCCTGTCATACTACAACCGGGAGAAATCTGTTATCAGTCTTTTGCTACAAAACTATCTATGATAAGAGGAAAAGGCATCCAAAATTCTCATTTCAGCTGAGACCAAGCACTGAGAGCTTTTGTTAATTGTGTAATGTGGGATGTAAGAAATGTTGGGGGCAATTTTCCCAAAAATGATTTAATTGCTGAATTCACAGGAAAAATGGTGTAAATCACAATTGTTTTTTTCAGTGGGAGTTCAGACTCAAATCTCCCACACTCTGTGCACTGCAGTGATCACAATAGTGAATATCATTAAAAGCTCAGGGGGGCAGGGCCAATTCACATGGAAGTCTGACAGTTCCGGCACTCTGCGCACGCACAGTGGCCCTGCACTGTCAGTCTGCAGTTCACTGGCCAGACATGGACCCATGCAGTGCTCCCCCTCCCCAAACTCCCCCAAGCCCGATCACAACCACCACAAGCATTTCTGGACTATCCCCAACCCCGCTCCCATTTTGGAGCACCCCCGATCTCCACCCCTCCCAAGCAGTGGCAATCCCCATCCCACCCTCCCGTCCAGAAGTCCATCCTCCACAGGAAGCAGATGTTTCCCAGGAAGCAAACACCCCACGCTGGCAGATCCCCCTATGGGAGACAGGCACTCCCTCCCCAGGGAGGAACTCCCCCCCCACCCCTGCAGACCTCCCTCCAATGGGATGCAGGCCCCCCCAGCAGAACCAGATCTGCCACCCAGATCACCGGCTCCCTCCAGCCCCTGATCCTGTCTGCAGCGTGGTAGCTGGAACTCCCACCCATTGCCCTGCTCCAGCTGGGCCTGCCCTCCCAGGCCCTGCCCCCTAGGCCCTACCTCGCGGCCCAGTTGGCAGTGCCAAGATGCCTCTGGGCTTGGGTACTTTGCTCCCTGGGCAGTGTCAGAGAGTACAAGTTGGCATTGCTAGGGTGCCCATGCCCAGGGGGCATCATCCCCCCGACTGCTCCAATTGACCCCATTCACTCCAAAGAGTCTCCCGCTGGTTCCCCGAAAGTGGGGAGCTGCTCTAAACCTTGCCAGAATGAAATTATACTGGTAGGATGGGAGATACTATCAGGCCCAAAGAATTCAGTCCCGGGCCTGATAATCATATTGAAATCACACTTAAGTAAGATTGAAATAACTTATCTGGTGTTAACTGATTTTCTGTGTGGTCCTGACCACACTGGATTTCTATCGCTGGGAGATGTGAGTGCATCAGGAACGCATGCGTGAACCTCATGAATCAGTGCACACATGAATCTCCCGGCCCAACACACTAAAAAATTAGTGAGCGAATCATCCTCCTTATATCCACCTTTATGCGTGTAATTCCATACTGGACAATGATCATTGTGCACTAGGTCAGATCTTCAAGATAAATTTGTGTAGAATCATACAATCCCTACAATGCAGAAAAGGCTATCTGGCCCATTGGGTGGCATGTGACACAGTGGTTAGCTTTCACAGTGCCGGGGACCCAGGTTTGATTCCTGATTTGGGTCATTGTCTGTGCTGAGCCTGCATGCTCTCCCAATGTCTGCGTGAGTTTCCTTCTGATGGTCCTGTTTTCCCCCAGAATTTGCAATGTGTGCTGGTTAGGTTGCATTAGCCATGCTAAAATCTCCCTCTGTGTACCTGAAAAGGTGCTGAAGTATGGTGACTAGGGGATTTTCACATTATAGAACAAAGAACAAAACAGCATGGGAAATAGGCCCTTTGGCCCAACGAGCCTGCGCCCCCACCCCGATGTTCCCACCTCTACCCACAATCCCTGTCCATGTTTATAGATCTATGGATTAAAAATCAAATTTGAGACAATTTAGGGAGAATTTGTTTTGCCAATTAGCCTAAGAGCACATCTTTGGGATGTGGGAGGAAACCGGAAAGTCTGGAGAAAACCCACGCAAGCACAGGGAGAATGTGCAAACTCCCACAGACACAGGCCCAAATCCATGTATCTGCACAGCACAGCAACAGTCACTGAGCTTTCATGTTGCCCATCAAATGGTCCAGGTCAAGCGTACACTAACGACGTGAAGCACTAGAATACTCTTGAAAAAAATCCAAAAGAAAATCCATCAACTCGTGAACACACCACAGAAACTGAACTTAATTAGAGATGAGACCAGCAAAAAGAAGTCCTCTCACGACCCATCGCGTGTAGGCCCCTCATTAGACAACAAAGTGGACCAAAGCACCTGTAGGATAAAAACAAGTACATCAATATCATCATCTATTTACACACTTCCCAGGGACTCCCAAGGCTCATGATCCCTATTTTAAATCAGTTTTCTATACCCCTCCATTCCCATTCTGTTCATGTGTCCATCTAAGTATTTCTTAAATAACTCCAGAGTACCTGCCTCCACCACTATACCTGGCAGTGCATTCCATACCCCCACCACCCTCTGTGTGAATAAACTCCCTCTAGCATCCAAATTATACCTTACCCCCCTCACCCTAAGCCCGTGACCCCTCATGCAATTTGAGTCCACCTAGGGAAAAGCTTAACCCTGTTTACTCTATCTATCCCCTTCATAATAGTTTTAATGCAACCTACTTGTGACACAAATAAACTTTAAATTTAAACTCTGCCCCATCTCCATAACCCTACATTTTTACTTTGGCTAATCCATTTAATCTACACATCTTTGTATAGTGAAAAGAAACTGGAGTTCTCAGAGGAAACCCACACAGACACAAGGAGAATGTGCAAACTCTACACAATCACCAATGGCTGAAATCAAACCGGGGTCTGATATGTGGCTATGGTGTGGATATGGTGGCTATCCACTGTGCCACCATACCATTGTAGAGCATGAAATGATTACTCTTGTAGCTTCAGAATTATGATTTTGCTCTGAAATACACACCAGGAAGAGAAATGATACGAGCAGAAAACCTGGCCAGAATTCTATCATTCTGCTCACTACTAGGCAAGGGGTGGAGCATTGGAAGTTTTGTTAACCTCAGGTGGGATTTTACGGCTTTGGGATGAGCGAGGCCACATAATTTTACCTCCTTTCTCAGTTGTTGCTATCTAAAAATAAGAGCTTAAAGATGTAGAGATAGAAGATCCATCAACTCGTGAACACACCACAGAAACTGAACTTAATTAGAGATGAGACCAGCAAAAAGACAGAGTGACAGCTGCTCCCAGCAAGTGCTCGAAGTGTAAGCTGATATGATATAACAATTGCATCCTGCAATATGGTCTGTTAGAGATGACATCTCACTTGTACCTGATGTTCTATTGGCTGGATCCAGAATCATCACCCCAAACAATTTGGAGGGAATTTCGTCAGAAGGTATATGGAGATCTCATGGGAATAGAGAAGGATAAGCTCAGATCCCAAGATCAGCTGTGTATTGGATTTGTGTCTCCAAAAACATCAAAAAAATAGTATCTGCATGTAGTGCATGCCAGAAATATAAAACATATAGAATCCAATGGTGAAGAAGGAGGCCATCTGGCCCGTCAAATCTACACCAACCACAATCCCACCCAGGCCCTATCTACATAATCCCATGCATTTACTCTAGGTGGTTCTCCTGACGCTAAGGAGCAATTTAGCACGGCCAATCGGCTTAACTCATACAATTTTGGACTATGTGAGGAAACCAGCGCACTTGGAAGAAATCCACACAGACACAGGGAGAATGTGCAAACTCCTCACAGACAGTGACTCAAGTCAGGAATTGAACCCAATCCCTGGTGCTGTGAGGTAGCAGTGCTAACCACTATGCCATTGTGCTGCCCCTATATATATCAAAAAGATGAAAAGATAGCCAGTGAAGTACCACCAAGACCATGGTATAACACGGGAGCTGATATGGTTATACACAATTAAGAAAGATATATCAGAGTAGCAGAGCATTGCTCTTAAGATCCTATTCATCAGAAACGTGAAAAATTCATGATTTACAATCTCGGCAATAAGAGCTCTGTTTGCTGAGCAAGGGATTCCTGAAAAGGATTCCTGAAAGGGATTCCTGAAAGAGTAACATGTGACAATGGAATTAAAAGCATGTCCAAAAATACAAAGAGCTCGTTGAATAATTTGGGTTCAATAGCATGAGCTCATCACCATACCTCACTGGGGAACACAAATTTCTATGAGAAAAGAAACAAATGGTCGAGAGAAGCTTTATGAAATAAAGATGCAATTTCTAATTTTCATTTTTTAAGATGGATTATAAAACATAATTTTGACTCTCTGAAGACAATGGAAAATTGCCCAGCAAGTGGGATGAACAAAAAAGGGCACTTAATCTCAGGGAGACTGAAACACCTTGCTCCTGTTGGCTTTATATCATCCTGAGACTCTTCAAATATTTTGGAAATGAAACTCAAAATGCTGTTCTGAAACAATAATTGGAGCAGACTTGAACTTAATAGAATTCCTTGGAATATTACACCAGTAAGATATTTTAAGGACTACTTGCCAAGTAGATGAGAGAGAACAAGAGACAATGTTGTACTGAACTCAGGCTATGTGAAGCCGTGTACCATTGCTGCCTCTTTCTCTTTCTCTCTTAGAAGTGCTGCCCAGGTTGCAAGGTAACCACTCTGAGAAGAGAAATCTATTGTAAACTCACAACATTTTAGAGTAAAATACACTCAGGAAAACAAAGGAACAAAATGGTCACAAAATGGAGTCATTGCATTAAGTCCAATCAAGGACAAACTAAATATGTCCTCTTCAGTTTTATTTCTAAGAACTGTAAGAAAGTCCTATAAGCCTAGCAACTAACTCCGCCAAAAGTATTGGTAGGTGGAGGACTCAGCAAATGTATGCGACATATGGGTGATTGTTATGATTATTGAGTTTATTTTAGTTTGGCTAATAGTTTTAATAAACTTATATTTTTCATTGTTTAACCAAAGAAAACCTGTCTTTATTTTACAACTTAAAAGTGTACATAGTGGGAATTGGCAAATAATTCCTTTCTGAATTCACAAAATTCCTGTTACAATCAAACCTAAAGTAGGAGAATAGCAGAGTCATTTTACTCTTCCTGACATCGTTGTAAAAAATGCCAAGAGGCAAAGGAACAGCTGAATCTTTTCTTGTTGTCATTCTGAGTTAAGGCTAATATGACTTTGTCTGTGAACCTATTTAATGGTAAAAAGTATTATGGGTGGCATGGTGACACAGTGGTTACCGCTGCTGTCTCACAGCGCCAGAGACTCAAGTTTGGTTCCCAGCTTGGGTCACTATCTGTGTGGAGTTTGCACGTTTTTCCCATGTTTGCTCGAGTTTCCTCCCACAGTCCAAAGATGCGCGGGTTAGGTTGATTGGCCATGCAAAATTGCTCCTTAGTGTCAGGAGGACTAGCTCAGGTAAATACATAGGGTTACGGCCTGGGTGGGATTGTGGTCGGTGCAAATTTGATGGACTGAATGGCCACTTTCTGTGAAGTAGAGATTCTATGAAAGTACAAGACAACTTTGTCAAGCAGATACATTCTCCAGGAGCATGTAAACAGCAAATCACTGATGTACAGGAAGAAGTATTAACTTCATGACAATAGGGTGATTGAAGTCGTGGACTTCTCTATTGCGTATGATATACTTTGTACTTCATTGGATTACCTGATCTGGAGGCCAAAGCTCAGATAGGACATATGAGAGGTAATAACAAAGCTGCAGATGCCTTGAAGCTGAGTGCTCTTGTACTGAAAATGTGTTATTAAGAAAGTTTATAGCAACTGTTTTGGTTATCCTGCAACATAAAAAAATGACATGGGGTGCAATTTCCAGACCCGCTGCACAGCCTGACAGTGAAATGTCAGTGGAGTTGCTATAGCAGGTTTGTGACTGGCATTCAATCAATCACGACTTTCCTGGGACTTTTCTATGGTGTAATAAGCCTCATACTGTTTCCAGCACAAGACTGAATACCATATTTAAGTTGGCATGTCAATGTCAATAGCGAGCCCAGGATGGTATTGTCTAGGCTCGCAAATGTTTCCCCCACTGCAGGGTGAGGTTCCCACCAATGGGAATTAAAGCTGGTTCATCCCCATCAACGCAGGGGCATGGAGGGAGGGGGGTTTCGGCATGGCTGATGATTAGGTGGAGGAGCATCAGGAATATATCGGGAGACCAGTGTTCTCACTACTGATAGGTCGGCACATATGCAGTGGCTGGCTCAGCGCGCCGGTGCCAATCTCTCAGGTGGGATTAGGCCCTGCCCCCATCTTACCTGCATGAATTCCCAAGTGGACTCTGTGATGCACAGAGTGCTAGAAGTTCAACCAATCAAAATATGGACGGGAAAATCTTCTGTTTTCCTGCCCATCGGGCACTTAGTTTCTTTTTGGGAAAATCGTTCCCATGGCACCAGGAGTGAATTAACTGCAGTGATGGTTGGAAGGGAAATCCTGCTGCAAGCTGCAGGAGATCCCTGTAGCATTCCAGCTATGAGCAGTAATTAGAAAGACCCACAGGTACAGTCTGCCATCTTCCTTAATGTAGCAGGGGAAGAAGCCCTAGAAGTTTATAACACGTTAATATTTGAAAGTGATGGGAAATGTAATAACTTGAAAGAACTAATGGGAAAATTTGAAACATACTACAGCCCTAAGAAAAATATTACGTGCAAGAGACAATTTTTTTATGGGCATACAAGATGAGTCAACACATAACGAAATTGAGAACAAAAGCTAACACTTGAATTTGGAGAGTTTGAAGAATTATTCATCCAAGATGAACAATTTTCAAGATCACAAATCATTCTCTGAGAGAGCAGCAACTTTCTGCAGAATGGCAGAGATAACAAAATGCTAAATTCTCCCTCAGTGTACCCAAACAGATGTCAGAGTTGGCGACCAGGGGATTTTTACAGTAACTTCATTACAGTGTTAATGTAAGCCTACTTGTGACAATTATAAATAAACTTTAAAAATATGGCCAAGCAGTTACATGAAATTAAACAGAAATGGAGTTGGGTAAGGAAATTGACAGACAGAAGGGGAAAACAGCAAAACTGATATTAAAACATTTAAACCCTGTTGATGCAAAACAGACCAATTACCACGCAGTTATTCAATCTATGGAAAGTAATGTAAGGATTATGATAAACTAAATCACTTTGCTAAGATATGTAAATCAAAGAAAATGCACACGATTGCAAATGATGACAGCCACTGAACCCAAACTTTTTGCTGGTGCAGTAATAGCAAGTTCAAGGAGATTAATGGTTGGTTTAAAAATTGCCAACATGTTGGTGAATTCCCAGCTTGACACAAGTGCACAAGCAAATGTCATTCCTATAAAGCTGAATGGTCAGGTAAGTGAAGGAAAACAGCTAATTCAAACAAAGGTAAAGCTGTGTACTTTCACAGGTGAAGAAATTGTTGTAGAAAGTCAGTGCACACTTAAATTGAACTACATAAACAGTCTCAAGTACTTCCATTCATAGTGGTGAAAAATGATACCACACTTGTTCTTGGAATCAAAGCTTGTGAAAATCTGAAGCTAATCAAGGAAATAATGACTGTCACCTCCGATGATATCCTGAGTGAGCACATAGATGTGTTCCAGAGGATGCCTAAAGGGAGAACTCAACATCAAGATTGGGCAGCACAGTGGTGCAGTGGTTAGCATTGCTGCCTCACAGTGCCAGGGATCTGAGTTTGATTTTGGGTTTGGGTCACTGTCTGTGTTGAGTCTGCACATTCTCCCCATTTCTGCTTGGGGTTTCTTCTGGGTGCTCTAGTTTCCTCCAACAGTCCAAAGATGTGCGGGTTAGGTTGATTGGCCATGATAGATTGCCCCTTAGTGCTAGGGTGTTTAGTAGGGTAAACATGTGGGGTTACGGGGATGGGATCTGGGTGGGATAGTTATCGGTGAAGCTCGATGGGCAAATGGGCTCCTTCTGCACTGTAGATTCTGTGCTTCCATGAAGATTGATGAAACTGCGATACCTAAAATACACCCATCTAAGGAAGTACCTATTATGCAGAGAGATTGACTGATAGCAGGGTTGGATAGAATGGAGGAAGTTGAAAAATTTACAAAATAGGTCAATCCAATTGTAATTGTAGAAAAATCAGATAAGAATCTGTGGTTCTGCTTGGATATAGTAAGAAGTCTCACAACACCAGGTTAAAATCCAACAGGTTTATTTGGTAGCAAAAGCCACTAGATTTCGGAGCGCTGCTCCTTCATCAGGTTAGTGGGAGTTCTGTTCACAAACAGGGCATACAAATACACAAACTCAATTTACAAGATAATGGTTGGAATGCAAATTTTTACAGGTCATCAAGTCTTAAAGGCACAGACAATGTGAGTGGAGAGAGGGTTAAGCACATATTGAAGAGATGTGTATTGTTTCCACCCAGGACAGTAAGTGAGATTTTGCAAGCCCAGGCAAGTCGTGTGGTTTACAGATATTGTGACATGAACCCAAGAACCCTGGTTGAGCCTGTCCTCATGTGTGCAGAACTCGGCTATCAGTCTCTGCTCAGCGACTCTGCGCTGTCGTATGTCGTGAAGGCCGCCTTGGAGAATGTTTACCGGAAGATCAGAGGCAGAATGCCCATAATTGCTGAAGTGTTCCCCAACAAGATGAGCACACTCTTGCTTGCTGATTGTTGAGCAGAGTTCATTCATCTGTTATTGTAGTGTCTGCATGGTCTCTCCAATGTACCATGCCTCAGGACATCCTTTCCTGCAGCATATTAGGTAGACAACGTTGGCCGAGTTGCAAGACTATATACCTTTTACTGGTGGATGGTGTTCTCATGTGAGGTGGTGTTATCCATGTTGATGATCTGCACATCTTACAGAAGTTGCTGTGGCAGGGTTGTGTGATGTCATGGTCACTGTTCTCCAGAAGGCTGGGCAGTTTGCTGCGTACAATGATCTGTTTGAAAGCAAGAAATGGGGATGCAGGGATGGCCTTGGCAATCTGCCTGGATAGCAGAAACCTAAACCAGGCAATAGGACAAGAGCATTCTCACAGTAGAAGGGATTATGGGTGGGAATTTATGATCACACTCATCCTGAAACCATAAAATCCTGTCTGAGGTCAACAAACCTTTTCATTATCTGCCCCCTCGCCTGCTCTGATTTCCGTGGCGGGTGGGACAGTAAAATTCCAGTGCAGGTGTAATCAAGCTGATGTTAAATACTATTCAGTTTATAATGTGAATTCAGGCTTCTGGCAAGTCAAGCTGGATGAACACAGTTCCTAACTCTGTATCCTTAACATACCATATGGGAGTAACAGATTTTTATACTGACCTTTTGGTATTAATTCAGTTCCACAGAAGCAGCTGTTTGAAGATTAGAGGACTTGGAAACTTCTATTGGTGATGTGCTGGTCTGAGGAATCACACAAGAAAAACACAACCACAGACTGAGGCAGTCAAAAAAGGAGAAATGCCATGATAATACGATGGTTATGGTGATGGACTCAATGTTAGATGCAATACGGTACCCTCTATACTTCATGGCATCACTTGATTGGGGAGGATGGGTCGAAGGTCAGATAGCACATGCAAGTGGAGATTATAGCAAGGCCTTGCAGTTGTGTGTTCATGTTCTAAAAATATGTCATTAATAAAGTTGGATTACAACAATGGCGTTGGTCATCCTGCAACAGTCAACACTTCAACAAACATGCTCAATCCTTGCCTGAGATGCTGAGGGCAAACTGCAGATGCACAAGATCTAACACTGAGAACCTGGAACCCAGAAAAAGTGATTGGTGAAACTGAGACTCCAAAAACTTAATGAAAAATGAAACTGGTAAACAGATGAGCAGGAGCAGAGTCCATATTTAGCCGACACCTCAGCTAGTGAAGCAGTAAGATTATCAGCAACACCAGTGAGATCCCGAACAAGTGAAATAACATCAAGAGAATAACCAACAAGTCACGCAATGATAACAACAAATGACGTGTCAATAATAGCATGCACAACTCTTCCAACACCAGGAGCATGTATACAGACACCAGTACAGCCTGCCAATTCATCAATGAGCATGAAGAATACCAAATCCATGAAATGCAGGCACAATATCTTACAACCAAAGCGATACCGTCAATATTTCTTTTGAGAAAAGACTCATAAAGTATTTAATTTAATTATAGAAGTGGATTATTAATTCTCTTTAGTTTAGACACAATAGGTGGAATTTTACTAGATTTTTCCTTAAGTGTTCAGTTAGTGTGAAAACAGCAGAGTTCCTGACCTGTTTTGCGGGTGAGTTTTCACTCTCAATCATACGCACGCCTTGAAAATATGGGTTAGACTGTTTCTAGCCATGAGAGGCAGTAGGTGGGCCTAATTCACCAGACTGCTCAGAACAGAGCCACAAACTGTGCATGCGCAAGAAAAGCAGAAAGAAAAACATCTGCTGCCAAAACACCTCCTCCCTCCACCCTCACCCCAGCCCCCGCAGCCAGATGCAGCCTACTGCCACTTTATGGATATCAAGGACCACTCAAAATTATTAATCCCTTATGCTTCCCCCACACCTCCTTGGACCCCCTTGCTCATCACCCTCCCTGGCCATAATGGCTGATTGAAATAATCTTCTCTCTCCCTTGCCCCTGATCATTACAGAAGAATGAGTCTCACCCCTCCAGCCACCCTGTTAGCATACCTGCAAGTGCTCATTTGTCTTCCCTTCATGATAATAAGGTAAACTGCATTAAACTTGCTGGGCGGCTCTAAAGGGTGAGTGATTCATGCAAATTAATGATTTGTCCATTTTGAGTACTCGTTAAAATGGGGATGGGTGTGAAAACAGGGTCCATTCCCGCTAGTCACATCGCATGTGATTTTATAACATTTTTCTGCCGCAAAATAGGCATGATGAGGTCATAAAATTGTGTGATCACACAGATACATCATGGGGAAATTCTCCCATGGGCATTGTAGCAGGTGGGGGGTGAACCACGCAAAGGTCCATTGACCTCGGGTGGGCTTCTCTAGATTTGGCGTGAACACAGCTGGAGAAACCCCGCCCTCCACTATTGTTTTAGAGGATGAAGGATATTATATTCTTCTTTTATTCAAAAATAATTAAGAACCAGATTGTAATTCCCATGTATACCTAAGTCTCCAGGATGCTGCAACACTCACTACTGTAAAACAGACCCTGTATCAAAGTATCATTCTACAGTGCATGATGAGATCAGAAGAAATACAATTATGGGTGAAATCTTGAGACCAGGCTCTTTGTGCATGGTCTTTGGGTCCTGGACCAGAATCCCAAATTACATTAGGAAGCCAGACGAGACCCCCAAATTTTTTTTTATTTTGGGCATAAATGAGAGGATAGGACACTTCACTCCAAGAGTAAATCTGCTGACAAATTAGGGATTGTTTGTAGTAAACAAATTTTATTTAACAACACAGCACAGCTTAACTATCACTCTAACAAATGAAGCAGCTTAACTATTATCTGTTAGACCAATATTTAAACATGAAAAAAGGCAATTCTAATTTCTAACTTATCATTGTTTTAGTTTCAAATGAGCAACATTCTTCTTACTGACTCAAAAAACACTTTAAATACAGTTTGCAACCATGAATATAATTGCTATTATTGGTGCAGTCAACCTCAAAACTGTCAGAAAGATTTTGTGGAGAAAGCAGGTTGCAGACTTCTGCCTTTAAACAAACTTCAGCCAGAACTCAAATGCTGTTTTGTTTTCCTCTGCTACCTACCTAGTTCCTCCCAGTAATCACATTATCATATGGCCCTGTCAATGTTAATCTATCCTCCATTCCTTTAATCAAAAAATCTAGGGGACATTTTCTTTTTGTGAACTATATAAATTAGCTCCCTCCTGAGTAAACAATACATGGCTAAAATCTTGCTTTCCCAGCATCTAAACAGGATTCCTTCCAAACATATCAACTGCCTGTGCAAAAAAAACTGAACTTCAAAACAATTGTCTTAAACATAATATATAAATATATATCTGTAACAATAGTACACTATCATCACAGTCAGATCACTACTGAGGGCACAAAATCCAGAGAGAATCAGAAATCACAACTCTCACCAGCAAGATTGTGATTTGCAATTTTTCTCCACCCCTCACTGGTGGTGTAATCAGGTTCATGTCCGTAACGATTGAGAATTTGATTTTGTTACATTTGAGTTAATGTCAGTTGAATTATCTAGTTCCCTCCTCATATGATTTCCAACCCCCCTCCCCCAACTCACTAGATATTCATATCCGTGTTGATGAGATTTACAACAGGTTTGTCCAGAAGCAAACCTGTCAATACAATTCCTTCAGGGGTAAGCATAGCCCATGGGGGAGAGGAATTTGGCCAGGCAGTATCCTGCCAATGCACCTTGTACAGATTGGCACTTCCAAGTTGGCACTGTCAACTTGTGTCAAGCAGTGCCATGAGTGAGTGTTTGTGGGAATGCCATGGAGGGTGGTGGTGGGGGGTGCATTTACGTGTGGTGGGAAAAAGGGAGAGCAATCTCTGAGAGGTAAACTGCCAACAGTGATTGTCAGGGGCATGGCATTGGTGCAAATGCCAGTTTAGAATTGTGGGGACACCTCCATAGTAAAGAGGGGAGTTTATTTTTATTTCTGGTTAGGGCACCCTTTAGAGATGACATTCTAATCACTATGGAGGTTGTTTTCAGCTCTCTCAATTCCCACCCTGCCAGAGTGGTGGTATAAACCAGCTCAATCATTTTTTTCTTTAAAGAGACTCAAAATCTGTAAGGAAAACAGGTCTGTGCGACTGAAGACATACATACCAACTTTCTGACTGAGCCTGACACAAATTCTGATTAGATTACGCCTCTAATGTCTGTTTCAATAATTGGGGATGAGAAAAACACAGTAAGAAGTCTGGCAATGTCAGGTTTAAGTCCAACCGATTTATTTGATAGTAAACTCACAAGCTTTCGAGGCTGTCCTCTTTGTCAGGTGAATGAGGTGTTCTGGTCTCAAACAGCACATATAACAGCACAGACTGTTTACAGATTACTGATTAGAATGCAAATCTTTACACCAAACTGCTATTCAAGTTCCACACGCATGAGGGCAGTCTCAACAGGAATCTTGGGTTCATGTCACACTATCATGTCACACTATAGCAGGTTAGGTGTAAAGATTTGCATTCTAGTCAGTAATCTGTAAATAGTCTATGCTGTTATATGTGCTGTTTGAGACCAAAACATTTCATTCACATGACAAAGAGGACAGCCTTGAAAGCTTGTGAGTTTACTGTCAAATAAATCGGTTGGACTTAAACCTGGTGTTGTCAGATTCTTACTGTGTTTACTCCAGTCCAATGCCAGCGTCTTTACATGATGAGAAAGATATCAGCCGTGATTGAATGGCAGAGCAAACTCAATGGGCTGAGTGGCCTAATTCTGTTCCTATATCTTATGGTCTTATAAGAAATAACACTATGGATGAAATACGGAAAGATCACTAGGTAATGTGAAAGTGACATTTAGGGTGGTACGATGACACTGTGGTTAGCACTGATGCCCTTACCGCACCAGAAACCAAGTTCAATCTCAGCCTTGAGATTGTGTGGAATTTGTACATTCTCCCTGTGACTGCATGGCTTCCCTCCAGGAACTACAGTTTCCTCCCACAGTCCAAAGATGTGCGGGTTAGATTGATTGCTAAATTGACTCCAGTGTCAGTGGGATTGGCGGGGTAAATATATGGAGTTATGGGAATAGGGCCTTGGTGGAACTGTGATTGGTGTTGACTCAATGTGCCGAATGACGTCCTTTTGCACTGTTGTGATTCTATGATCACTGAAAGTAAAATTCCACTGCCATTATGGAAATATATGAGGCTTTGGATTATCTTCTTGCATGTCCCTGAACCAGCAACACCTATCCAACTGTACAGAAACAAAAAAGAATTGCTAATGATAATGAGATTGTGTCTTTTCAATCCTTATTTTGTAACGAGGTACTTTTTAGAATTAAAGATGGTTAAATGCCAATCTTTTGCTGAGTTCTCTAAAGTGGTTGTCAAACGCTGACTATCACACCCTTTCGGAGTGTGAAAATTGGAAGCATTAATTAACCAACAAAAGCTGAAATGTAATTCTATTTCTGCACCTTTTTTAAAAACTGTACAAATAAACAGAAGGGTGTGGGTTGAAAGATATGCTGTGCAAGGCAGCCGCTTCATGACTCGTGATCAGCCTCCTCCTATAACATTTATTCACATTTCTATTCTGAAAGGCCTGGAGATTTCTGGCTTCATTCTGCTCGCAGTTTAACTAGTTTCCAGATAGTGGAGGTAAAGAGCAGCAACAAATTTAATAAATGTGTCACGTTGATGGGACTTAGATTGTTCAAATAGCTATCACAAAGTCTTTAATTAGATTTTTAAATAAGTGCCATAAAGGTGTAATGACACAATCTTTTTACACAAAGTGGATAAACTACCGGAACTTCTTAAAAAGTGTAGAACTTTAATGGAGAATAAACAAATTTCCTTATACTTCTCATTTGAACAGGTGTTCTTATTTTACAGTTTTGTTGATAGTGGCAGGTCGAAATTAAACTGAAAGAGACAGTATAAGAGTGTGTATGTTATTATTTGACTTTGTGCATTTTTTCCTTCAATTTTTCGATCTTGTTCTGGTGCAGAATTTCATTACATAAATTATCAAAAATATTTGCCCTGCGTTTTCATTATTATTATGAAATTTAATGTGGGATATCGGAACAAGGAATTCCTCAGATCTATAAAGCTGATAACTAATCACCAGACTTGTTCCTTGATCATCAATCATGTTGGACTAACTGTCCTATTCATAAATAGTATGGGGAGAGTTTGTCTTCATTGCTTTGCTGCAGACATGGGAAGAGGAATATCATTTGCTTTTCCTGAGCATTGGTAAACTATGAGGGAATCTTTGATATCCAAAAAAAGCTGGATATACTCAGTAATTCTCACAGCATCTGAGCGAGAAACAGATTTAATGTTCCAGGACAAAACGATAACTTGGCACCCCATCCATCACCTTAAACATTCACTCTCTTCACCATCAGCACCCAGAGGCTGCAGTGTGTAATATATTCACTGCAGCAACTCGCTAGGGCATCTTCAACTTTTCATTATCTTCCAAACCCATGACTTCTAATTTGGTGGGGGAAGAACTCACATAATAATTTTGATATGTTGCTGGGGGTCCTATCTCTGTTTTGTAATAAAATTACCTCACCATCTTAAAAAGAAACATACTCATATGTGAAGAGGGAAGTCTCTTGTGGACATGAACAAGAGTGGTGAAGTCACCTGTCATCTGTGTTGTTGCAGGAGCAAGGTGGTTGTTTCATCACAGAAAAGCTCTGTTCGCAAATTATATTTAGCTGCATGCTTGCTCTCAGTGTCGGTTCAAGTTGTACTCTTTGAATACGGCGACACTTTCTGTGCAAACTAAGCGCTAAGCTTTCCCTGCTACATCCATAAAAAAGTATTTTGGAGCCTATTCCTTGTTAAACACTCGATTCAATGTGTACTTTTATACCTTCGATAAATTTGTATTGTATCTCTCCACTGAAGCTTGACAAATCCAAACTCCTGCAAAACTGAGAACCATGTAACTAATTTCTGCACAGCTCTCACACTAAACAGTTGGCTGCTACAATTGGCCACTGTGATCAAAGCAATCAATCACAGGCCTGTATCCTGCATGAAGATATCACATTCTTTCTTCCTGTATGGCACTTACCGATAAAATAAATTTTGTTCAAAATACAATAATCTGGCTTTTGCTTTTGTCTGGTTTGGGAATTATAGTGGGTTGGACACAAGTAATATATGGGCCAGATCCAGTCTGTGGGCCATATTTTGCCTATTTCTGATCTAGAAGGACAAGGGCAGAAGATACATGTGAATACACTCCTCCAATTCTCCCATTATCATCAATTGGAAATCAATCGTCGTTCCTTCATTGGGGCTGGGTCAAAATTCTGGAACTCCTTACCCAGAATCATAAAGTCCCTCTATAGTGCAAATGAGGCCTTTGGCCCATCAAGCTTGCACGGATCACAATGTCACCCAGACCTTATCTTCGTAACTCCACATAATTACCTTGCTAATCCCCTGACTCAGAAGTCAATTTTCCCCCAACCCAATCCACCTAACCTACACATCTTTGGACTGTCAGAGGAAACCAGAGCACCTGGGGAAAATCCATGCAGACACAGGGAGAACATGCAAACTCGACACAGGCAGTGGCCTGAGGCAGGAATTGAACCCCGGTCTCTGGCGCTGTGAGGCAGTAGTGCTAACCACTGTGCCACCATAATTGACAGCACTGCAGATGTACATACAGTAAAAAGGTTGCAGTGATTCAAGAAGGCAGCTCACCACCATCTCCTCAAGGACAATTAAAGATAGGAAATTGCCAGCTGTTTACTGGCAATGCCTAGATCACATAAGCAAAAATCTGAAATGATCTTTGCAGTTCACAATAGCAAAGGTAGGATGGTCTATTTTAAATCAGTATATGATCTCATTACTTTGATTTATCTGTTTCAG
This sequence comes from Sphyrna mokarran, assembly GCA_024679065.1. NCBI lineage: Eukaryota > Metazoa > Chordata > Chondrichthyes > Carcharhiniformes > Carcharhinidae > Sphyrna > Sphyrna mokarran. The sequence goes on along the minus strand of JAGIQG010000006.1, from coordinate 91,561,649 downwards.
TACTGTGGTTGGGAATCAATTGTATCTTTTGAATTATATATAGAAGTTTGTGATATTTGAAGGTGTATTGTATGGGGACTTTGACTCTATTCCTATGTCACATATAATCAGTAGCTTTAAAGTAACATAAATAGAGCAATGAATAGTCAAAAAATTTAATTTTCCAGTTGAGTGAACAAAAACTCTATTTTGTCAGTGCTATAGAAGCACTGACTATCTGTTTAAGGATTTAATATATACAAGAGTAAATGTTGAGGACAAAATGTCAGAGACTGTGGGCGAAATCTTACCAGGTCAGAGTGTTGGTTCTGATGAGAAATGCATCATGTTTTCCTCCCGATCTTATCACATACTGCTACAAAAAATCAGCTGGGTGGATTTCATACTGTCATGTTTGGAGGCTGGGCTGGGGAGTGCGTGGAGCCTCAATATACCAGCAAAACTTGGCTTCACTGAGATTAGAGTGCCATATTTAAGGGGCCTCACGCTCAAAACATGAATAAGTCTCTGCTTAACCCAGCGTAGACGTCTCAAAAGCTCCCAATCTCTCACGCTAACCGGAGCCAACATTCACTCCACTCACCACCCCTGTCCCCACCCATCCTCAATCGGAGTTGGAGCTGTAGTGCTTCTCCATCATCACACCCTCTTCACTAAATCAGAGCTGTCACCTCCCACAACCCACAGTCAGTGCCAGTACCATCTCTCTTTCCCCCGAACATCAGACCCCCTTCCCTCTCCTTCCATCAGCCAGTGTTAGTAACTTCCCCTTCCTTATGAACATTGGACCCTGATCCTTCAACCACCCCAAGCTCTCCAAACGACCATCGCCAGCATCCCCAACTTCCATGTCCACTCCCAGCCACCATCTACAGAGACTACTGGCAGCTCCTATTTAACCCCATTCAGCTAGTACTGCCTCAAAACTGAATTAGTGTGTTACTCGATGGCTTGTCAACATTCATAGCAGCTGAATTCTGAAGCAGTACTTTAAACAGCATGTCACCTTAGTCTTTTGGAGGACTTGTTAATCTACAAGAACTGAATGCCATTCCCAGAGTGCTCAGGCAACATATTGTCCAACAGTTACACCAGAGATATTTAGGTATCACCAAGTGTAGTTCCTGCAATTCAGCCAGGCATTTCCAAAGCTATTGAAAACATGCTTTCTAACTGTGCTATTTGTGCCATTCATAGATAAGACCACAAAGCACCACTGACAGCCAGTTCCTTGTCACTCCGACTGTGGGAGTGTGTTGGGATGAATTTTTTTGCTTTCAAGAATAAAACCATTTTTATTGTTCTGGATTATTACTCTTGGTGGATTAAGGTTACCAGGCCTACCTTAGCAGTAGTTATTGCCATGCTAAAAGGAATTTTTGCAAAGCATGCCAACCTTTACTTGGCTGTAATAATGACCTAGAGTTTACCAATGATTGCTTCAAATGCTTCACTGAGATATACAGCTTTGTCCACATCACTAGCTCGTTCAGGTACCCAACAGAAAAGAGCGGTTTATACTGTCAAGTGCTTATTGAAGAAAAATGACAATATCGACCCAGTTACAGGTCTACATCCTTGCAGAACAGTCCAGTTTTGTTAGAAATCTTCATGAGTATGAGATTACACACACATGTCCTTTGAGTAAGTCTCAAAATGATAGACATAAATTAAGGTGCAGGAAAGAGAGGACTACTAGCATATGGACTAGACCCCAACATACAACTTGTCACAAAGCATAGGATGTACCAGCACTCTTGTCAGGGGAATCTATCTGGCCCTGAGAACTGAACTGGCCTGGCCAGATTTGGAGTCAGCCCATTCATCAACATTCCTACCTTGTGCACACTGACCATGGTATCTTTAGGTGGAACAGATGTGCACTGGTATCCGTCAGCAGGTGGCCTTTACAGGATTACAGGATTGGTTGCCTGAATGATCAAGGAGGCAACAAGGCCAACTTATTCGATGGTTCACCAGACCCGTCCACTAGAACACTGTGACCCTACCTCTCTTCCAAAAGAAACAAGAACACAATCGGGCAAGATGAATCAAACCACTGCAGCACCTTTCTCTTTGACTCAAGGGTGGTGACAGTGACTTGCAGGGGGAGGAAGTAGGATGTATAAATATTTCATAAAATCATAGAATCCCAGACGTGCAGAAAGAGACCATTCATCCCATCTAGCCTGCACTGACCACAATTCTACCAAGGCTCTATCCTCATAATCCCATGTTACTAGTCCTCTGACACTAAGGGATAATTTAACATGGCCATTCAACCTAATCCATACATCTTCAGAGTACGGGAGGAAACCAGAGCACGTAGGGGAAATCCATGCAGACACGGGGAGAATGAGCAAACTCCACACAGACAGTCACCCAAGACTAGAATTGAACCGGGATCCCTGGTGCTGTGAAGAAGCAGTGCTAACCACTATGCCACCATCCTACCCCAATGAATTGATTGAAAGACTAGGGAGGTGATATAATATAAAGGGCTAATAGAATCACCGATGTACATCATTAATGATTCCAGATCATGTGTCATAGGAACGGAGAGAGAACTGTTGCTGGAAAGAACCTTGGACGTAGTTGTATACAGTTAATAAATATTTAGAAGTTTCTGGAAGCTTGGAAGCGATTCTCCCAAAAGTGGTGAGAAAACTGGTCTAGATCACGATTACTTTTCCAGTGGGAGTTCACACTCAAATCACTGCACTCTCTGCAATGCAGAGGTCACAATCGTGAATATCATTAAAAAGGGGGGTGGGGGAAGGGGGTGGTGTGGGGCTTATTCATGCCAGAGTTTGACAATTCTGTGCATTGGTCCCAGTTTGTCAGTCTCCCCGTTTGTTGACCAGCTCAGTCGCTGGCCAGCCTAGAACCCCCACAGTGCTGCTCCTCCAATGCTCCCTCCATGGCCTAATCGTGGTGCTCACAACAATTCGCAGCTAGTCCCAATACCACCCCCAGTCCTGAAGCATCCCTGGTGTCCAACCCCCCACTTTGCTCACCCTGGCAGACACCCCCTGGCAGAGATCCACTTCCCCATTGCAGACCACATTTCCCTCCCAGTCCACCCCGATCACTGGCTTCCCTTCAGCCCAGGCCGATCCCCATGCAGAGTAGCAGCAGGACCCCCACCATCACCAATCGCCCCATAGGTCCTGCCCACAATAGCCCTGCTCCCTTGGCTAATGCTCGCTGGGCAGTATCAAGGTGTTCCTAGGCTTGGACAATTTGCCCCTTGGGCAGTGCCATCGGGCACAGGCTGACACTGCCAGGATGCCCGTGCCCAGGGATTGCCACTCCCCCCACTGACCGATCCTCTGAGGGGTCCCAGTTGCCCCCTCTTCCCTCTTGCAGGGTCTTCTGCCACTTTCTGAATGTGGGGAGTTACTGTGAACGCTGCCAAAGTGAAGTACTCCCGGAAGGGTAGGAGATGCTATTGGGCCTGGCAAGTTCCGTGCCGGGCCTAACAATCATATGCAAAATAGACTTAAAATTAAAAGCAAGGTTTAAATCACTCCCCTGTCTTCCCGCCAGTTTCCAGCACAGTCCTGACTGCACCTGTTCCCTAGCTCTGGGATACGGGAATGCATCAGGAACGCATGTGTGAATACTGCAAAATGGCTGACATGTGATTCTCCACACCGGATCCCCAGAGAACTTGTGGATTGCAATAGAGAATTGCGTCCCCTCGCCTTGTATTTAGGAATTGCTGTTAAACTCATCCTGGGACTATTTATGATGATACTTCCACCAAATGTGGTGGAGGAGAGATTCTGGAATAGGTTGAACATTTCTCAGACCTTGGCAACCGCCTCTTTCGAAAGGCCACCATTGATGAGGAGATCCGACAGTGGGTCATTTGCACTGACTCAGCCTTTTATAAACCGTGGTAGTGTGTGTTTGACAACAAAGACCTCCACAAGTTGACTACGTCTGAGTGTACAGAACAGTTATTGCCATCACAGTCTGTACTTCACTGAGACCTGAACTGTTCAAAACATTAATTTCACATGCTAGAAATTACAGACGTTACTATGGAATGAAACACACATTATAGACTAGGTAAAATCCTTAGGTGCATGTTGACCAAATGATGACATGTTGTCACAATATATGCTAGTTGTTCCAAAAGAAAACTGAGTAGTAGGACATAAAAACATAGTCTATAAGATCAAGAACTACCATTCTCTGTGAAGCATGTGTGAGCTTGTGTTACTGTGCTCAATTTAGATCATATTGCGTCAAAAGTGTGAATAGAATAGATTCAAAGAGCGTAACAAAGGTGGCTTCAAGCCTTGGATCATTGAACTCCTTTGGCTTCTCTTTATAGCTCAGCTATTATTGGAAAAGTGAAAATGACCTTGGATGAGAGAAACATTTCTTTTTAACCATGAATAAAATGAATCGTCTGAATATGGTTGGAATCAGAATATGGTTTGGAGTATGGTTTGGAATCAGGCAACCATGGGAGAAACATAACTTTTGTATACTGAGTAATTAAGCTATATGATAGTCTGTTCTATCAGCTAATGCTTAATCAAATTTAAAAAAAAATGTCTATTATTACAGACCAGTGGACAGATAACCTCAAAAGAGATAGTAAGACCGCAGGAAAGTTTGCACAAACAAAAATGAAATTCTTTCTCAAATGAACAGAAGGCAGTGGGAATGGGAAAATAATCATGCAATTAAGTCAGTGATTCCAGTGATAGTCAGATTAGACAAAGAACAAAGAAAATTACAATACAGGAACAGACCCTTTGGCTCTCCAAGCTTGCACCAACCACGGCAGGGCAGAATTTACTGGCTGTTCCCACTGGTGGAATCTTCTAGCCTTTGTGATGCTGACCCCCTGCCATTGTGGCTGGGGTGGTGTGAAGGTGTAATTGTGGAAGTTTCACCTGAAGGGTTACTCCCAAAAGAGAAAGAAGGCAGGAATGGTTTATGAAAAGATTTTTATGATGGCTCTGAGTAAAAGTCACACAGAGTGTATTGAGCTATATGGACCAGCAAAGATCAATTCCTGGTCGGTGCTGGGTTCCTCCATCACCAGGGTTCACTGCCTTATGGGCTAGGAGAAATAAAAATGTATCCAGTCTCATACTCCTGATTGCTATTTGGTAAATGCTGCTGGAAAGTACATAAATGGAGACAAGATTAACTGTGATTTTCCCTCCCCATGATTGTTAACAGCTCATAGTCACTTTCTATGCTCGGAAAATAAGAATGATTAATGCAACACTTCTAACATGTAATTCTGTTAATGACCTATTGCATTTGTGTTGTTTATAGTGTGAAATTTAGTGAGAACGATGGACATTTTCTTTCTTTTAATATTAAAAGATGATGCAAAATTGTAAGTGTTTATTAAAGCTGTTGAAGTGAAATGGTGGAGGGCAAATGGTATTTATTGAACCAGAGGTGAAATTTTATGGCCCCTCTCGCAGGAGGCATTTTCCAGCCCCACTGAAGTCAATAGAGTTTTGAATTGCTTGCTGCATTTTCCAGTCCCTGTCCACTGCATTGAGGTTGGAAAGTTCAATCCTATATCACGTTGGCATCCTGGATATGGGTGCAAAAGATGGGGGGAAATAAGAAAGGAATTTATGCCATGCTTGGAATATTGTCTTCAATTCTGCTCACCACCCTACCAGAAGGATGTGGAGGCTTTGGAAAGGGTACTGAAAAGATTTACCAGAATGTTGCCCAGTGCAGGAGGCATCAGCTGTGAGGAGAGAATTGAGAAACTTGGTTTGTTGTCATTGGAACGACAGAGGTTGAGGGTTGGCTTGATAGAAGTCTACAAGATTATGAGGAGCATGGACAGAGTATAGTCAGAAACATTTACCCCAGCGTGGAAAAGGTAATTACTAGGAGGAACAGGTATAAGTGTGAGGGGCAGGATTTAAAAGTGATGTACAGACAAGTTTTTTTACACAGAGGCATAGGTACCCAGAACTTGCTGCCGGAGAGATAGTGGAAGATGATATGAAAATAGTTTTTAAGAGGCATCTGACAAATACATGAATAGGATGGGAATAGAAAGATACGGTCCCCAGAATGGTAAGGGGTTTTAGTTCATATGGGCGGTGTGGTTGGTGCAAGTTAGGAGGGCCAAAGGGCCTGTTCCTGTATTGTAATTTTCTTTGTTCTTTGTCTAATCTGACTATCACTGGAATCACTGACTTAATTGCATGATTATTTTCCCATTCCCACCGCCTTCTGTTCATTTGAGAAAGAGTTTCATTTTTGTTTGTGCAAACTTTTCTGCGGTCTTACTATCTCTTTTGAGGTTATCTGTCCACTGGTCTGTAACAATACTGACATTTTCTTTTACAGACGGATACACAGTCCATTATCTCAAATGAACCTTTTGCCCCTCCGGCATCTATTAAATCCAAGTGGTAGAATTTCTTCTTTCTACTCTATCGTTTATCTATTGATTTCCTTCTCCTCTACACCCTGCCACTTTGTTCCATCATTATATTGGTCTCGTTTACTGATTTACCTTTCGACAAATCATTGGCTTGGATTTAACTCTATTTCTTATTCTTTTGCCCTGCTTCTTTGCACATTGGAAAACCTTTAACATGCAACTTTATGAAGTATTATGCACATGAGGTAACAGATCCAAGGTCAATTGAATTTTTTGCTGCATTATTGGATTGTGTATCCATCACTACTTGAAAGAGATATAATTATTTTATGTTGTTCAGTGATTTTGCCCATCCTAATTTTTTAAATCCATAACATCAAGTTGAATTACTTCAATTCAAAAAGCAATTTTCTAAAAACTGAATTACTCATACTTTCAGCTCACCTTTATCTGTCTTTTCATGTCTTAGAGACATATTGACAAGCACTAGCAAATATGTTTTGTAGAAAATCGCGGAGTTGCTCATTTATTCATTTTCTTTGGAATGTTTCATTTCAAATTCTTCGGAATATCTGCGTTCTGTTTGTCCGATAAGAGCAATTTTAATCAAAAAGAATACTATCGCTGTTTATCTTGCAAAAGGCTTCAAAGAGGACAAAAATTGGGAGATCCAGCCTTCCATCCAATAACTCTGTCTACATGTCCCGCTGCCTCAGAAAAGCAGCCAGCGTAATCAAGTATCCCACATACCACGGACATTCTCTCTTCCACCTTCATCTGTCGGGAAAAAGATATAAAAGTCTGAGATCATATACCAACTGACTCAAGAACAGTTTCTTCCATGCTGCTGCCAGACGTTTGAATGCACCTACGTTATATTAAGTTGATTGTTCTCTACACCCTAGTTATGACTACAACACCACATTTTGCTTCCTTTCCTATCCTTCTCCCCTTTGTACTCTATGATCAGTACACTTTGTTTACATAGCATAAGAAACAATACTGTTCACTGTGTACTGATGCATTTGTAGAGATGCCAGCATTGGACTGGGATGGACACAGTAAGAAGTCACAAACACCAGTTAAAGTCCAACCAGTTTATTTGGAATCATGAGCTTTCAGAGCGCTGCTCCTTCCTCAGGTGACTCACCTGAGATTTTTTGCTGTGCCAATACATGTGACAATCATAAATCAAATCAAACTAAAGACAAAGGTGAGAATGTTAGCAAGTGAAGCATTAATTGTCAGTGAACCATCCAGAGGATGTGAGCTAATATGTGATAAATAGCAAGGATAGGATCTAAAGCAGCATGTATACTATCTGCGTTGTTTTCTAATGCAGCTCAGAGTAAATCAATCAAGGACAACAATTATGTTGCTCCAGGGAATTGTGCAAAACTTTTCCCTCCAAATTCCAATAAACAGGACATGATCTGCACTCTTCAACTTTAGCCTCCCTGCAGTGAAAGATAGTGGAATTTATCCTTGTATTTCTAAGGAGGAGACATAACAACACCACTACCTCATAAACCAAGAGACAAACTACTAAAATTTGTGAGATTGAGCAGAAGAATAATGAATTACTGTTTTCTGTTCAAACATCGATTGATAGTTTGGTTCTAAAATCATGAGTGACTAATTTCATCTCGAACATATCATTGCATCTTAAAATGCTTTACAAGAAGAAGAATTCAAGAATCCTCAGCAGGATCTTGAGCTGAAGAGACCCTAAAGTGACATTCTCTTCTCAAGAGACTAGTGAATCAGAAGCAAAAGGCACTGGATGCAGATCTGCTCCTACAGAGGTGCTGATGCTGGGCACGGAGTGTCGATGATCTATTTATCATTATTATCAGGACGTGATACCAAGGAAATGCTAGAACCATACCCACAAAGAGGGCATGGTGAGGAAGGCTAGGTGATAGAATTGCACATTTACTCTGATGACCCCCAAGGCTTGTTGCAGAAGGCTCCAGTTTTCTCAGTTTGATGAGGTCCTGTAGATATACATAGGCCAGGATATTATGAATATTCATGTTGTATTGAATACCAAGCTCTGAACCCCAGGCAACAGGAATCCCTCAGATACCACCATTCCAGAGCTGAAGGGTATTCCATTTATCCAACATCACATGCACATAACTTATTAGAGAGAGAGAAGTCAGAGGCTTCATGGGGAAGGCAATTGTAGGTCTCAATCATAGTTGGTCCTTGAGCTGGCGTCTGGATTCTGAGTGTAAGTGTGAAGGTAAACATTCCAATCCCAAAAAGAAAAAACAGTAAAAATGGGGAAATAAGATTGTTGGTCCAAGCTGTTTTTTTCTGACTGGAAGTTCATTAAGTCCTCGCCTTGAGAATGTGGCTGAGTTCCCAGATGTTCAGGAAATATAGCTGACAGCAATAAATTCAGAATCTGAATGGTGCTAAACCTCTATCTCAATATTATATAAAGTTGCAACCCTCCTCTTTGGATTGTTGATGCAGGGTGACTGACTCTGGATGAAGTAAATTAAGGGACCCTTCACTATGGAAAGCGTGGTGGTGGACATCGGCTGCTGCCAAGACCACTGAGAGTGTCAGGGGGTTGGTGGGTAGCCTTGTTGGCAAGACCATGAGAGCAGTGGGAAGCGCTGGTAGAACCTTCGGAGCTGCATGGCAAAGTCAGTACTTCACTACTGCCATGGCCAAACAATTTGTCTCTCAAGTCTGAAAATGCCAGCTTAAACCACCCTTCTGGTCAACAGCTAGACTGCCCAGATTCCACATCACCAACCTGCTGAGCTTGAGGCACATGCAGCCACAAATGCTGCCAAAACCAACCAAATCCAGGACAAAGTGCAGCAGGGGAAAGATTGATGCGGGAAGTAAAGGCCAAATTACAGGACTGGTCTGGAAAATCCAGGGGAGTTGTCTATTCACCTTCCTGCCTTAATCAGAATTGGAAATAGGCAAATTGGAACTGAATTTGGGATGGGGAACAAATTTCATCGAACCATAGAATCCCTGCAGTCCAGAAGGAGACCATTTGGCCCTTTGAATCTGCGCTGACCACAATCCCACTTTGGCCCTATTCCTGTAATCCCATGTGTTTACCCTGCTAATCCTCTAACACTAAAGGGCAATTTAGCATGGCCCATCAAACTAACCCGCACATCTTTGGATTGTGGGAGAAAACTGAAGCACTCGGAGGAAACCCACATAACACAGGGAGAATATGGAAACTCCACATAGACAGTGACCTGAGGTCAGAATTCAATCTGGGTCCCTGGTATTGTGTGACAGCAGTGCTAACCACTATGCCACCCCTGATTCTTCACCCTGCCACCCGAACCAAACTCATGTTTCTTTCCATTAAAGTTCAGCAAATTGCTTATGTGAAAATAAGATCAATTAAGTTCCAAGCCCATCAACATAAATCATCTTCGTAACAAAAATCCATGCATGTATAACAACTATAATTGAACAGTTAATTGACTGGACACTAAAATAATTAATTTCCTTGTGTTTAGATGAATATTTTGATAGGAAAATGGTCATAGTATGACCCTTTAAGGGGGATCACTTCCCCCTGACCAAGTGGTCAGCAGTGGCCTTATGGAATATCCTCAGTGGAAAGTTGTATCAATCAATAGGAGGGGGTGTACCACGAGTTTGAGGAGGCACTCACAGTTGGAGCCAGGGAATCGAGATTTGCACTTGATCTAGTCAGGCTTGTTGTATGTAAATATTTCTTCTGTTGGCAATAAACTCTTTAATTATTAAAGCCACATTGAATTGTCCTCAATCTATTACAAAAATCCTACTACTTTACCATTCTACATTTTAAAAATGAGTCCAATCAAATGGCCTTCATTTTAAAAGATGATTTTAAATCCACCGATACTATCAAATCTGTTATATCTTAACGTGAATGCAACGTGCTGTAATCTAATGCATATTTTCTGCAAAACTTGAATGCTGGGAAAATTTATAAACGTCAGTATCTGTAAAGTTACACTTGTTTACACAATTAATCTATACTGTACCTTTGACGATAGTGGGGAACTGTCACTTTTTGTAAGGGATAAGCATTATTTTGTAAGAATTGGTCCCTTAGTGATGTTTCACAACTGCAACTTCAACACAAATTACCACGTACTGTTTGTGTCTTGATGAGAAAAAGAAAACATTATGATTTGGGGCTGAGGCCGAGAATAAAAGAACATCTTCGAAGTCTTGCAGAGCTGCTTCTTGTCACCAAGTAAGCAATCAGCAGACAATGAGCTGGATTTTGGAAGGTTGCTGGGAGTAGGAATGGGGCCCAGAATTTCTTGATGCCAATCAGCATGCTGGCTTCCCACCACCACCCTGCATCTGGACCATTTTTAAGGAGACAGGCTGAGTGGGGTGACATTTACTCGCCCTGGGGTGTGGTTATTTTCAAGAATTATTGAGACCAAAGCTCAAAGGATGAGTGGAAATTGCCAATGAGCCTTTGGGCTGCCCTGGTTTTCTAGAGCCTGACAGATGCCTGGAAAGCAGTTTTTGGCAGTAGACCAAGACTCCAGTGATCAATCCGAGTTTCCTCAACCCCAACAACAGTCTCATACCTACACAGTCATAGCTACAGCCATGAGTCACCCTGTGGAGGGATTCCTCTGGCCAGCAATTGGTCTTCCATTCTAAAATCATGGTTTGCATGTAACAGCATGGGGTTGTTGGGACTCTGAATTGTCCCAATGTCGGGGTCCTAATCCAAATATGAAAAGCCAATCCTGAAAGTAAGCAATCCAATCTGATCTAGCTTCCCTGAGCAAATATCAGCAACTGAGTAATCCCAAGACCTCTTGAGTGAAATCTCATTTTTCTTATAAATAGCATCTCTCATAATAGATTCATAAGACTTGGCATGTCTGCATGATTCATGCTGATTTCTGGCTAGTTGAACAATTTAAAATGCCCTACTTCCCACTGTGAGAAATTTGTTTGTGTGTTATACTGTTAATTACTTCTGTGAGCCAATCTCAATTGACATACTGAACTCTTTGGCCATTTATCCTGACACTTTCTTTTTGTGGTTCAGTGTCAAAAATGTTACATTAAATACAGACTTGCAAAGTGTCTCAGAATGCTTTGCAATGTTAAAGCAGCTATATAGAATCCTGGAAACATACACTGCAGAAGGAGGCCATTTGCCCCATGAAGTCTGCAGCAACCACAATCCCATTCAGATCCTATCCCCATAATCAGATCAATTTACCCTAACTAGCCGTCCTGACACTAAGAGGCAATTTAGCATGACCAATCCACCTAACCCGCACATCTTTGGAGCATGGGAGGAAACTGCAGCACCTAGAGAAAACCCACACAAACATGGAATAAGATGCAAACTCCACACAGACAGTAACCCAAGTCTAGGAATCAAACTCGAGTTCCTTCAGCTATGAGGCAGCTGTGCTAATCACCCATGCCTCCCAGGATTGCAAGTTATTGTTGATGTTGCTGTTGTGTTCATTAAACACCTTTAGAATTGAGTTCTGATGAGTAAGCAGAGTATATACTGATTGTTTCTCCCTCAGTTTGTAATGATGCTGATATTGGAAATTACATTTTGGAGACAGTGCAATTTTTAAAATATATTCATTCATTGGACGTGGACGTCACTGGCAGGCCAGCATTTATTGCCCAATCCTAGTTGCCCTTGCAAAGTAGGTAGTGAGTTGCCTTCTTGAATCACTGCAGTCCATTTGCTGTGGGTTGACCCTAAATGCCATTAGGGAAGAAATTCCAGGATTTTGACCCAGCCACCACGTAGGAATGGCGATATATTTCCAAATCAGGATGGTGAGTGGCTTGGAAATGAACTTGCACGTGGAGGTGTTCCCATGTATCTGTTGCTCTTGTCCTTTTAGATGGTAATGGTTGTGGGTTTGGAAGGTGCTACGTAAGGATCTTTAGTGATTTGCTGCAGTGCAGCTTGTAATAGTACACATTGCTGCTACTGAGCATCAGTGGTGGAAGAATTGAATGTTTGTAGATGTGGTGCTGATCAAGCAGGCTGCTTTGATCTGGATGATGTCAAACTTCTTGAATGTTGTTGGAGATGCACCCATTCAGGCAATTGAGGAGTATTCCATCACACTCCTAACTTGTCCCTTGTAGATGGCAGATAGGTTCTGGAGATTCAGGAGATGAGTTACTCATCACAGTATTCCAAGTCTCTGATCTGTTTTTGTTTATATGGTGAGTCCAGTTGAGTTTTTGGTCAATGGTAACTCCAAAAATGTTGACAGTGGGGGATTTAATGGAACATAATGGAATTCTTTGAGAACATTACATGTGCAATGGACAATGGGGAACCTGCAGATATTGTATATCTGGATTTCCAGAAGGCATTTGACAAGGTGTTGCACCAAAGACAGCTACATAAGATGAATGTGTATGGTGTTATGAGTAATGTATTAGCATGGATAGAGGATTAGTTAACTAACAGAAAGCAAAGAATGGCAGTAAAGGGTATTGGTAATCAGTGACTAGTGGTGTGTCTCAGGGATCAGTTCTGGGACCGCAGCTGTGTCCCACTTACATAGATGATTTGAAGTTGGGACCAAGTGTAGTGTGTCAAAATTCGCAGATGACACTAAGATGAGTGGCAGAGCAAAGTGTGTAGAGAATGCTCAAATATGCAAAGGGATATAGATATAATTGACTAGATGAGGGTCTGGCAGATGGAATACAATGTTGGTAAATGTGAGGTCATCCATTTTGGTAGGAACAACAGCAAGATGGACTATTATTTAAATGGTAAAATATTGCAGCATGCTGCTGTGCAGAGGGACCTGGGTGTCCTGTGCAAGAATCACAAGGAGTTGGTTTGCAGGTGCAGCAGGTAAATAAGAAGGCAAATGGAGTTTTGTCCTTTATTGCTAGAGGGCTGGAGTTTAAAAACAGCGAGATTATGTTGCAGCTGTATAAGTTGCTGGTAAGGCCACACCTGGAGTATTGTCTACAGCTTTGGTCTCCTTACTTGAGAAAGGACATACTGGCACTGGAGGAGATACAGAGGGTGATTGCAGAGTCAAGAGAGTTGGCTTATGAGGAGACACTGAGTAGATTGGGGCTATACTCATTGGAATTCTGAAGAATGAGGGGCATTCTTCTATTGCCCGCAGGTCCGGGCTACTGAATATGCGGTACAGGGATCCATTGTCACTAAAGCAGCGGAGATCGAGAAGGAGCTCCAGCAGGGAGTCCAGAAGCCCTTCGCAGAAGTAATCAAAGCTAACGTAGGAGATGCTCATGCTATGAGGCAGCAACCAATCACATTTCTGAGACAGGCTGCTGCTCTTTATATTTAGCCAGAGCTGTTTGAGAGTCCACAATTCCCTACTGATGCAAAGGAGAGATCCCAACATATCCTGATGGACCGTGGAGGAAACAGTTTAGGTTTCTACAGTGCAAGCCAAGGCCTGAATTATATACTTTAAGAAGAATGTGAAGGCAATAGATAAGACAGAAGCAGTTTCCACTGGCAGGTGAAACTAAAGGGGGCACGGCCTCAAAATAAAGGGGAGCAGATTTAGGACTGAGTTGAGGAGGAACTTCTTGTTGTATTTTGAATATAGACTGCCTCAGTATCTGAGGAGTCGTGAATGGTGCTGAACATTGTGTAATCATTGGCAACCATCCCCATTTCAGACCTGATGATAGAGGGAAGGTCACTGATGAAGCAACTGTCGATTGTTACCATAATATGAAAGGCAATGGAGGAAAATAATTTTTGGTTCAGGTTTTGCAGCCTTTGATAAGTCCTACATAGTGGCAAGTTACTATCATGGAAGATATTAAAACAGTGTATTTCTTTATATGCAGCCAGGATATGCAAGCATGTTCCTGCTGGTTCCATAGCAAAACTGCTATCACCCCACGTTCCTTCAGACATAAAACAACCTTCCCAGCCCCACTGAAACACTGCTGAAGATTGCTATCTCTGATATAGAGGACTCAAACTAGATAACGTGAAAACGGCAGGCTGCATCTCATATCATCACAGGCACCTATATCCCGCTGATACATAGACAGGGATCACGGGTAGAGGTGGGAACATTGGGGTGGCGGCATGGACTCATTGGGCCGAAGGGCCTGTTTCCCATGCTGTTTTGTTCTTCGTTCTTTGATAATATTGAGATGAGTCCTGAAGCCCAATTTAGGGCAAGGCTTTTAGGCCTCCACCTTCTAGCAGCCCAAGGGAGCATGTTTGTCAGTTTATACTTAAATTTGGGCCTACAGTCTAATTCAAGAAACATTGTAACTTGCAGCATATAAATCTCATTTCTTCAGTGTTGGCATATTCTCCTCTTCATTTTTGAGTCCATTAAAGCTGGCAAGTAATTTGAAATGTGTGTTTGCATGAAACTTGACATTGTGAACATGAGCTGAAAAAAAACTGATGATTCTAAGGTTATATCTGCGGAAATAAAAATGACAAGAGATACAAAATAGATTGTCTTTTTACTATCAGCTATACCTTACACCACCTCATAATGCCACAATCTATTTGTGGATGTGAAAATGGCTTGCTTCTCACTTTCATACATCTATAAATGCAATCAGGGTGGACAAGGAGTGTCCATCAATCAGTGAGAGGCATGTTGTAACTTAAAAGCAGTATATTTTGCATAAATAAATATTAATATTTCACCATATAAAAACATAATTATTACATTGGATTGTACGGAATGTTAAACACAGAAACAAGCCATTCAGCCCAGTTGATCAATACTAGTTTTTATACTTCTCACAAGCCTCCACCAATCCTCTCCAGCTGCTCTGAAAATGGGAGAGTTCCAGATCAGCTTATTAGGTGGGTTTTCATGCCTAATCTTATGCAAACTCCTTCTCTAAAAGGATAGGCTAGTCAGTTTCTAGCCAGAGATGCTGCTAGGGCATAACTCAGCAAACAACCTGCAGAGGGAGATATTGCGCATATGCAGATCTGTTAATGCACATGAGCGTTAACAGTAGCAGAGGTCTGATAGACAGAGCGCTATCAGGCCACTGCTACTGTAGGTAGCTGCAACTAGCTCCCCCCACCCCCCACAATCATGGGGGCCTGCAGCCCGAAATGCAGCTCCCAGCCGCTCCCTTAGCCCCAAAAATTGAGTATCAGTTTGCCAAACACATTGAAATGAACATATACATAAATTAATTAGCTTTGCACCCATATCCAGTAAGAGGCTGACTACAAGGGAAATCCAGGTGTTGTAATATTGCGACAAACACCAATGTCATTCACGCTAGCTCCTTTACACCTGATTTTACAATATTTTTCCATCACAAAACAGGTGTAAAGCAGCTGTAAGATTACGTTTTATAAGTGTAACTGACCTACCACTATTCCAGATATTCCCTTAAAAACTTCAAACTTTGTTTCATAAAGGGTAGAGTAATTTACATATGAAAATTTAATTTGTATTATTACATGCCTCACAACATTACAGTAATGGTTTTATATTGGTGTGACTAACTTAATTAAACGATCGCAAATTTTAATTAATAGTGACCTCCCATTACTAAAGATAAGATACATAATAATTAAAATTGATTAAACACCTCACTCAGAAGACAGAAAATCCCAGATCACAACATTTAAAACATGATTAAAGACTTTTGGGCCTAATTATCTGCAAGACTGTGTTCTCTGAGGTCAGCTGAATGTTTGGAATGGTTGTAGTGGCATCACAATCACGTTAAAGATGCAAAGATTTGGATTTTTGAGGTTTTTTTGGCTCAAAATAAGACAGAATAATAGATTATTAAAAATAATGGCAAAGAAATTTGTATGGGAAGAAATAATCATACAGAAATAATTACAATGAGGGGAATAAAATTATCAGTGATTAAAAGCAATGCATATTGAGTATATTAATTATCATTTCCATGTAAAGTATTCACTGGAGAAAAATATGAAGCCTGGCTCAAGACTTCAACTCAAAGCAATTACTTAAGAACATAAGAACGTAAGAAATAGGAGCAAAAGTAGGCAATTTCCCCTCTTGAGCCTGCTTTGCCATTTAATAAAATCATGGCTAATCTAATTATGGTCTTAATTCCATTTTCCTGCAGCTCCTGTAATCCTGGACTCCCTTATCAATCAAAAATCTGCTTAACTCAGCCTTGAATATGTTCAATGACTCCACTGCTCACTGAGGAACTCTAATGACCTTCTGGGAGAAGGAATTCCTCCTCATCTCTACTTTAAATCAGAGACCCCTTATTCTGAAATTGTGTCTCCTAGTTCAATCTACACCCCCTGCCCTCCTGCCCATGAGAGAAACATCTTAGCATCCAGCCAATCAAATCCCCTCAGGTCCTTACATGTTTCAATAAGGTCATGTATTATTCTTCTAAACTCCAATGAGTATAGGCTCACCCTGCTTAACTTTTCCTCATATGTCAAACCCCCTCATCTGAGAATGACCCTAATGAACCTTTTCTGAACTACTTCCAGTATGTTCCTCCTTAAGTAAGGTGACCAAAACTGTACACAGCACTTGAGATGTCATCTCACTAATGCCCTGCACAATTGTAGCAAGACTCTCCTATGTTTTGTTGTAACATGAGTTCTTTGGATATCTGGATAATGAAATCTTGAAACTTGTATATTTAAACATGAACCATTTATTGTCAATCTTTAACTGTTTACTAATGTTGAGTTACTCTCAGGCGTGGAGCTGCTTCTCTGTGCAAGTAGACTTCTTCTACTATGTTCTCCGAGTCTCTTGTCATGTGATGCTATATATTGTACCATTGGCATTATTCTCCAGTCTCACATTAATCTTTATACTGCCAAAAACCTTTACATTACAATGGCATGCGTGCAATATCATAACATTTCTATACCCCATTCCCCTTCCAATAACGCTAAAATTCTGTTGCTGTATCTGCATGCTGACTTCTTGTGATTTATGTATAAGGACACCCAGGTCCCTCTGTACCATAGCATCCTGCAGTATCTTTCCATTTAAATAAAATTATGCTTTACTATTCTTCCTGCCCAAATGGACAACTTTATATTTTCCCACATTATACTCTACAATTTTTGCTCATTCACTTAATCTACTTATATCTTTTTGCAGACTCTTTCTTTCTTCCTCACAACAAGATTTTTCTACCTATCTTTGTATCTTCAGCAAATCTGGTGATAAAGCAGTTGGCCCTTCCTTCCAAGTCATTAGTATGCTTTGTAAGTATTTAGGGACCCAGCCCTAATCCCTAGGAACAGTTTGCTATCTTGAAAATATCTCATTTATCCTGACATTCGGGGCTTGGTTTTACCATCATGTTGTGTCCGTTTTCAGGTTCAAAATCTTGGGTAGAGCCAGGCGTGAGGCGGGTAGTGTGATCTGCATCCACCTCCGCACCGGTTCCTCCCTTACCAAGGCCCAAAAATAGCCGTGATCAGAACCATGCCTGAAATGGACACGACAACTAGAAAATTCATTTCTACGCATTTAAATTGACTAAATGGGCTACACAACAATCTAATCAGCACTTCCCCATTTACCATTGTGTTTGCCCTCCAGAATCGGTGCAAAAGAGACATGCTCTATAAAAGTCCAATTCGGACACTTCACTTAGTGAGGAGTTAAGTGTTGAGTATTCAATGGCTCTCTGCTTAAGATTGGTGGGGGAGGGGGTGGGGAGAGAAGAGAGCATCCGCTGCCGCTTTGCCTGAGATCAGTGAGAGGGAAGGGAGGGTCCACTGCCATGCTGCCTGAGATCAGTGACGGAAAAGAGGTGTTTGCTGCCATTCTGCCTGAGTTCAGTGAGGGGGAATGGGAGGAAGGACCCTCGATTTTTCTAGGTGGCGGAGGTGGGGGGGGGAGGTTAAGGGGTCAGTAAAGTTGTAGGGGCGGGGCAATATTTGTGAGGACCAGTGGGAGGATTATCCTGCCTAGGACGGATGTGGCAGTGGGCAATTTTCTATCATTTTTTTCTACACATATGCAGTTGGTGGCGTCGATCGAAGCTGCAGGATTTCAGCATATTAAGTCCTGCCCAGAGGCTTCTATAGTGCAATTCAGAATTGCATATGGGCACACCTCAGAACGGGCCTAAGAGTCGGATCTGAAAACACTCTCAGTTTCAAATCCACCCAGGACTTAGAATGAAAATGGTAAAATCGGGCTCATTGTTTCCTGTTGGTTAGACAGTTCTCTATCCATATCATTTGCTATAACATAAACTTCCACTTTGTATAATTAACTTCTTTGTGGCACATTGTTAGAGAAATTTCATATAATTAGGGATTTAAGACACTAATAAGACTACTAGCATAAAATGAAATGACTCCAGATCAGACTTACAAACTAACAGGGCTACTGTCCCCATAAAGATGCATATAATCACAGCAAGAGATTTAAACAATTAAGAGATTTGAACAAGTATTTCTGATTTAGACATGTATTTTGGATTTCAGAGATATTTTTAAAATGGTGTTTGTACTTTGACCAAAAGGCAACTGCTCCAAGGGCATGATAGGGTGAAGACTTAGTAACATAAATTATATTCTTTGGAACAATGAAACCACAGGGCTGTGTATATTCTTATCAGCCCAAGTTACAGACAGTATAGATTCCCAAAGCTGTAGTGTAAATAGAGCAGTTCAATTTGTACTGATAAGACAGAGCTACTGACATGAGAATATCAACTGTCTGACCCGACCATTCGATATAATTGAGATGTGAAGGGGACAGTACCTTTGAACCCCATAACTAAGCATCAGGGGCTGCTAAGCAACAAGGGGAAGAAGCATACCAATTCTACAGACTATTGAAATCTCATGATGTCAGAGAATGGAATGTAATTGACTAAGATATATGACATCTGTTAACAATGATTGATTTATACTAATGATGACTGATTCATAACTAATGGGAAGGCTGGAAAAGTGAACTTGAAAATGTTTAATTGTCCTGTGTAATGTAATGTAATTTCAGAATCGTATTGGAATGCTCAGGGTGTTTTCATTAGAGGAGTGTTGGACTCCACAATGCTATCTCTCCCAGCGATTGTTGGTCAAATAAAGATACGTCTTTAACCAGGATACTGGCTTCATGATACTTTGTATTAGCTGAAGTCTCTGAGAAAACAGCACACATTATCGAATGCCTTTTCAAAATCCATATAAACTACATTCTTGATTCAGCTCAATCCACTCTGCTTGTTACATTCTGAAAGAATTCTAATATATTTGTCAAACAAGATTTGCTTTCACTAAACCATGGAGTGGAATTCTCCCATTTAAGAGTGAGTCCAATGACAGAGTTGGGAAGTGTTTTCTACGAGAGAGTAGAATGGGAAATCAGGCCATACCTTCTGGTCTTGACTTCATTAATTATGTAACCAGGGATTTAGCGTGGTGGGCTTGATTGTGTACTTCCCACTGTTATATCTAGGTGCCAGATTTAAAAGATGCTCAGCATCATTGTTTCACAGTTGAAGAAAGAACTTGGGCCTCCTAAAAAAAGATGGACCACTCAGGACATGTTGAAGATGAAATATCAATCTCCTTTATGATACTGAAACTGAAAGTTCACCTTGACAGATGCTCCCCATCTATTACTGTGATGTTTCAGGTTCCAGGGTCGCAAGTGGCCTATATACCAAACTCCGGAGGCAGCCCCGACATTCTTTAGTTGGGTTCCAACTTCTGCAAGATATGTTGTTCCCGTGCTCCCAATACTGGGATGAAAATAAGTTTCATGCAGGCCACCAGCGGGTTTTCCGATCCACCATGGCGAGCACCTGTGATAGATTCCACTTTTGGAAATACACACCAATGTAAAAACAATTTTTGGGTCTCCTGATAAATTCTCTCTGCTCCCCTGCCATTGAACCCACCACCAGTAGGGGCAGATCCACCCATGGTGTCTCTCTGCCTGATTCTACCATTTTCAATATTTTTGCTATGATCTCTTTAATAATAAACTCTCTCATTTTCCCAGTGCCAGACTTTAGACTAAGTGGTCTATACTTTTCTCTGTTCTGTCCTCCTTGCAATGATCAAGCGAAAAGTCATCAAATGACTTTTCTCTTTATTCTCTATCGCCTGATGGCAATATGAGTTATTTTGCTAGAAAGGGATAATTTTCAATGCAATAAATACTTGATTATTTATACACTCTGATCATAACAAGCCAATTGGACAAGTTTTCTTGCATTTAACAAAGAAACAGGTTAGCATGGAGCAATTTAAGTAAAATAATAAAACACATAGAACATTGAACATAGAACAATACAGCACAAACAGGCTCTTCAGCCCACGAGTTGTGCCGATCACATTTATATCTACCAATCCACAGACCTATCTATAACCTCCTATCCCATTCGTTTCCATATACTCATCCAGAAGTCTTTTAAAAGACCCCAGCGAGTTTGCCTCAACCACCTCCGACGGCAGCCGATTCCATTCACTCACCACCCTCTGAGTGAAAAACTTACCCCTAACATCCCCTCTGTATTTGCTTCTCTGCACCTTAAATCTGTGTCCTCTCATAGTGACCATTTCAGCTCGGGGAAATAGTCTCTGAGAGTCCACCCTATCTATTCCTCTCAACATTTTATAAACCTCTATCAGGTCGCCTCTCAACCAACGTCTCTCCAGTGAGAAGAGTCCCAGCTCCCTCAACCTATCTTCATAAGGCCTGCCTCCCAATCCAGGCAGCATCCTTGTAAATCTCCTCTGAACTCTCTCAATAGCCTCTACATCCTTCCTATAATGAGGCGACCAGAACTGCGCACAATACTCCAACTGAGGTCTGACAAGAGTCTTATAGAGCTGCATCATTACCTCCTGACTCCTAAACTCAATTCCTCGATTAATGAAGGCCAGTACACCATATGCCTTCTTGACCACTTCCTCCACCTGGGAGGCTGATTTAAAAGTCCTATGGACCCGGACCCTGAGATCCTTCTGCTCTACAACACAGCTAAGACTCTTACCCCTTATATTGTACTCCTTCATCCCATTATTCCTGCCAAAATGGACCACTACACATTTATCTGCGTTGAAGTCCATCTGCCACTTCTCCGCCCAGTCTTGCATTCTGTCTATGTCCCGCTGCAACTTTTGACATCCCTCCAGACCATCTACAACACCAAAGACCTTTGTATCGTTGGCGAACTTACTAACCCATCCCTCCACTTCCTCATTCAGGTCATTTATGAAAATGACAAACAGCAGGGGTCCCAGAACAGATCCCTGGGGCACTCCACTGGTTACCGACCTCCATGCAGAACAAGACCCGTCCACAACCACTCTCTGCCTTCTGCCGGCAAGCCAGTTCTGGATCCACGAGGTCAAAGCCCCTTGGATCTCATGCCCTCTCACCTTCTCCAGAAGCCTTGCATCAACTTTTACACACACAGTGACACACACACACACACACACACACACACACGTACAGAAGGAACGAAATTGATAAACGTAAGTCAACCAAATCAGAGTCCATGAAACAAAGTAAAAGCTGCATAGTTCATAGTTTAGATGACTCAGCTGGCTTCAGGCTGAATTTCCTGTGTTCTGATGTAAAGATGCAGACGTCTGAGCTTGTTGTTTTTTGGAGACACAATTGTGGAGTTAAATTCTTTCTTTCAAATCTCTGTCTGTTGTACATGAAAGAGAGAGAGAGAGTCAACAGCAGACAGAGCCTAAAGCATGCAAGTTGTACAGGGAGACAGAGTTGGGAGTGACCTCACTTAGCTTCTGAAACACTTGTATAGTTCTGCAGAGAGAGCATGTGCTGAAAACAGAAAGGGGATCACTTGTCATGTGACCCATCCTCTAACTGCCAGTAATTTCAACTGAGTGTGTATCTCAACTATACTTGATTAGCTCATGTCTGGAAAGTTATCTTGAATCAGGATGCCAGTGTTCAAGAAATTCAGTTTTAATTGCCCACCTCCAACAGTTGAATACCTCAAGTGATTGCCGTAGGTGCCTTGTTAATGAAGCACATGATGTAAGGTATTTTACAATTCTCAAAAATTATTGTCTTTGGTTAATTTTGAAGACTTGCTGTTTTCAACCCAATGAGGTTGGAATGTGGGAACCATAGTAAGGCAGGTTAGGTATTTATTATGACCATGAGCTCAGGTCATTTTCAGCCTGTGCTGTAAAAAAAATCTGTTATGTCATAAATTCAATTTCATATTCCAGTCAGTGAAATAAACTGAACTGTTTGGCATAAAGCACATCTTCATGATACCCACTTTTCATCAACAAAGATGTGCATTTGCACTTTCCCAGTGTGTGGGGACTTTTCTAGAATTTAGAGAGTTTTGGAAAATAACAATCCTTCACTATCTCTACAGCCGCTTTTTTTTTGGAATACCCTTGGATGTAAGCCATCGGGTCTGGTAGATTTATTACCTTAGATCCCATCAGGATTTCCATTATCTTTTCTCTCATAAATATGACTGTTTTAATTCCTTTGTGTTTCTCCGGAAGGAACCCTTCAAATGCAGACAATAAAAATATAACAAAATTTACTCCAACTTATAAATCAAAGAAAGGGTTTAATAAAAAAACTTCAGTACTCCAAACTTGGGGCCTCACCCTGGGCCAATCCAAGTTCCCCACATTCCCAACAGATTCTTACTTATAGTGGGTCAGCTGGTCAGCTGACCATCACATCATTCTGTAATTGGTTCCATGATTTACTGGGTCGGCTGACTCTTCCAGCTTATTACAATTGGTCACATGATGTCTGATATGAAGCTGTCACTGGTTACATTCTAATACTCCCTTCCTTTTGCCTCTTAATTTTCTCCTATTCTTGGATGATTGAAGAGAGATATAATACTCCTGTTCAATGCCCTTGCTATTTTTGCATTTCAGATTATTAAACTTGACTAGTAAAAACCTCTCTGGAGTTTTAGTCTCTTGATAACTTATATACATCCTCGTTATTCACTCCGAACATTTGACAAAATATAATGGCCAAAATTGTACTGTCCCGACTGCTATGAGAATTGGAGCAAGCAAGGTGTAGACCATGGAAAGGTCCATTGACCCTGGGCAGGATTTTACGGTCTCAGGACGCATAAGACTGTAAAAAGTCATCCATAGTAATGCTTATGGAGTGGCCGCAGTCAATCCATTTGTTCTATGTTGGAGATTGAGAAGATAAAATGGACTTCGTATTTCCATTTAGTAGGCGGAAGTTTCCAGTATCACCATTTTTGGTTGCAAATTATGAGATTGATAACAGCCCTCTCTAACCTAATCCCAAACAAAGTGAAATTAGCAGCAATGGAAAATGCAGCATTAACTAAGACTGTGCCAGAAGTTAGTAACAATCTTTGATTGGCCAAACCTGGAAACCTCTAGTATAGCACATGTTGTATTGCTGGGTGAGGGTGGCATGAGAATTTTTCCTAAATTTTCCATGTTTCTGATCTCAGTTGTTGTATATTGTTATAAGGAGGAGGAACTCTAATAGTACATTAAGAAATGACAAAGAGAAAAAGATCATAATCAATCAAGCTTGCCTCACTCAGTCAGGTCAACTGATGCATCATGATTAGGCACCCATTATGCAATGACAACTATTTAATCTCCTTGGAAAGGCAAAAAAAAAGCCTCAAGTCAATTAGATAAATTCCTCTCTAATTTGCCACCTTAGCTGATTAACACTATCCAAGAGACCACATTGTGTTGTGTGTGACTTCACCTACCTTTTTATAAAATGTGGTATATGCCCCAGCTCCGAGTCTGAAACTATGCAAAAAGTCATTAGTCACCTACAATCCTGAAACTTCTTCCATAGATCTACTAAAATCTGCAAAAGGAATTGCCCAACATCTATTCCAGCCAAACTGTTGTGTAACTTATGCACAGAGACCTAGCCTTACCCAATCATTTTGCTACTAAATGTCATCAGTGGTCAGTTGGTAGCAGTCTCACCCCTCAATCAGGTAGGTGAAGGTTCAATTCCCTTTCCAGGACTTGAAGGCACAAGTGCAGACTGACACTCCACTGCAGTACTGTGCTATTTGAGGTGCGGTATTTTAGATGAGACAATAAATCAAGAATCCATCTGTCCTTTTATCAGAATGTGAAAAATCAGGGGAGTTATTCGTAGTGTTCTGATCAATGTTTAGCCATCAATCAATATCACAAAAACAGATTGCCTGATCATTATTATATTGGTGTTCATAAGAATTAACTGTATGTAAATTGGTTGCTTGTTTCCTATACTACAACAATGCCTAGACTTCAGAAGTATTTCATTGGCTATAAAGTGCTCAGATAGTGGTGAAAGGTGTTATATAAATGCAAATCATCTTTTCTACTGGTAACATAATTCATCTCATTTAATGTCACTTAGTAAAGTGATTTATTAAATCACAAAATCTCTCTATCCCTAAAGTAAACAGTGCAAGCTTGTTAAGGACATTTCGTATTTGAGTTATTTTTAAAGTTGTGCATTAACTTTATATCATTGGTCTTTTCGCATCAGCAGCAAATGCAAATAGGCCCATATCCCTGAGCTGATCTTGCACATATGTAGCAACAAAGGAAGAATGGGTAAGCATGCTCTGAAATATAAATCTCCTCTAGAAATATGTAAAAATCATTAGTTCTAGGAAGGGGAGTAACCATCTATGTATTTGCCTCTGCAGATTAACCATCATTTTATGACAACAGCCTTGCTTTCAGTAATGTAACAGAATTGATAATTATTGCTGCACCATCTGCCAGGCAGGGCTTCAGTGTTTGATCTTTGTGGATGTATAATGGGTGATTTAGCACTCCTGCAGTCCTAACTGTAACTGATCCTCCCTGCAATTATGGATCCCTACTGAGAGCACAGACATGCAGAATCATCTTTGCTTCTTTCATTGAATTGATCGTGTTGGCCTTGGCTAGAAGGGCCACATTTTCTGGAGGATTTGACTTTTCTCCAAGCACTTGCAGTCATCTTATCAGCAAATTCAATCTTTGTTTTTCTGTTTGTTTTTTTTCTTTCATACTTATTGTGTCTATAACTTGGCATTTTGAAGGTTTTTACAGTGACCTCAAGTTTACAATATTCTTTATAAAGGAGTATTCACTGTACTCAAATATGGTATGTTTTGGGTTTTGGCATTATTGTTTCTTCCAAAGATAAAATTTCTTCAATAGATTAAAGACCAAAATGTACCAATATTTTACTTTTCTCTTTTTGTCACGCATTGTATTTTTTGCCAATCTTTTCCATTAACGTATTTTTAAAATGCTGTTCTTGGTAAATTCATACTTGCCCTGACATTTGATTTTCTCTTTAATTCATTCTGCTCTGGTGTTTTCTTTCCCATTCAATCACTTTTTATTTATCTTTTCCTTGCGTCCATCTTGGTTTCTTACTTCATAAATAAAATGGTAAATTCGGTTTAGTCTCTGCTCAGCTTTTCATTCTCCCTCTGCTCACTTTCTCATAATTTAATGCGTCGTTTGCCCGTCAGTATTGAAGAAGATCATCTTCATTTGTGATCCAGACATTGGGTTGTATGGGTGCGAAGGTGGCTGATGAGTCCTATCTTGGCACAAAACTGTCACAGGACAAGTGGTTACCTTTAAACTTGTAGATGTGCAGTGAGGACAGAACAATGAGGGTGGTAAGTAGATGGGGCACTGTTCTCATGATTTTTTAAGTGCCATGTGCTTGTTTTGGGCTGGCACTATCCATTTTGCCTTAATGTGCCTTTGACAGTTGCACTTCTCCAGCCTCAGCAATCTTGGGCAAGGATCTTTCATGATGCAGTGTCAATTTAAAGTCCTTGAGGGAGGCTTTCAATATTTCCTCAAAGTGTTCCTTCTGGCCACTATGGAAGCATGATCCATTTTGCAGTTTACTATAGAAGATTTACTTTAAGAGCTGGTATTCAGGCATTCTGGTTGGCAATCAAGTCGATAAGGTTGTTAAGAAGGCATACGGAGTCTTAGCTTTTATTGGTAGGGGGATTGAATTTCGGAGCCACAACGTCATGTTGCAACTGTACAAAACTCTACTGCGGCTGCACTTGGAGTATTGTGTGCAGTTCTGGTCCCCGCATTATAAGAAAGATGCGGAGGCATTGGAGAGGTACAGAGGAGGTTTACCAGGATGTTGCCTGGTATGGAGGGCAGGTCTTATGAAGAGAGGCTGAGGGATTTGAGGTTGTTTTCATTAGAAAGAAGGCGGCTAAGATGAGACCTTATTGAAACATATAAGATGATTAGAGGTTTAGATAGGGTGGACAGTGATAGCCTTTTTCCTAGGTTGGAGAAAGCTAGCATGAGGGGACATAGCTTTAAATTGAGGGGTGGTAGTTATAGGACAGATGTCAGAGGTAGGTTCTTTACCCAGAGGGTGGTAAGGGTATGGAATGCCCTGCCTGCTGCAGTTGTAGATACACCAAATTTGGCGGCGTTTAAGAGGTTAGAAGATAAGTTTACGGATGAAGAGGGAATGGTTTAGGTTAGAGGGTCATTGCTTTTTCTTAATTGGTTGGCACAACATCGAAGGCCAAAGGGCCTGTTCTGCACTGTAATGTTCTATGTTCTACGTCCAACCCATCAGAGCAATTTTTGTTGTTACATTTTGCAGATGCTGCTATGCCAGTTCTTCCTGGGACCTCATGTTTGGGACTTTGTCTTGCTACTAGATGTTGAGGAGTTTGCAGAGGCAGCAAAACTTTCTTCGTATGTCACTGGTAAACAATCTAGGATTCATTCATATAGAGTGGGGAGGACAACTGCTCAGTAAACCTTGAGCTTGGTCTTTAGGCTCTGTATTCCCATAATGAATAAGTTTTAAGTTTACTTATTTGTCACATGTAACTTACGCTAACACAGCAATGAAGTTACTGTGAAAATTCTTAGTCGCCATACTTGGTGCCTGTTCGGGTACAGTGAGCGAGAATTTAGCATGGGCAGTGCATCTAACGTACATCTTTCGGACTGTGGAAGGAAACCAGAGCACTTGGAGGAAACCCACGCAGACATAGGAAGAACATGCAGGCACTAGACACTCAGTGACCCAAGTTGGGAATCAAACCCGTGTCCCTTGCACTGTGAGGCAGCACCGCTAACCACTGTGCCATCATGCAGTCTGCAAAGTCTTCCAAAAGACACCCTGGCATTGATTATTCTGGCATTAATCTCATCATCAATATGAACATAACGTGAGAAAAGTGCTGCCTAAGTAAGTGATCTGTCCATAGTGGTCAGCTTCTGTTCATTCACTCCTTCTGTCAGATTTTGATAGAGCTTTCCTAGAGCAGGTTGGAACATGACATCTATCTTCTTTGTGCTGATGTTGAGACTGATGTTATCACAGGATGCAGAGGATGGTTCCATAATTGCTGCATGTCTACCTCACTTTCAACATTTTGTCAGAGTTCTGATGAAGAGTCTTCTAGACTCGAAACATTGGCTCTATTCTCTTCCCACACGTGCTGTCAGACCAATAGAGATTTTCCAGCATTTTTTGATTTTGTTTCTGGATTAATAGTTGAGTGATAATACCACTGGGACATCATCTTCCCATACGACAAAAATAAATCAAACAAATCTAAGCTAAAATAAGACAAACAGGGCCAGAGAATATTATAAATGCTTAGATGTATTTACACATTTTGCACTGTATTTTTCAATGAATTACTAAACATTTCCAGCTACGTGTAGATACCAAACTGAGTAGGAAGCATTAGATTTTGTTCAGTAGAAGCACCCTCTTGCTTGAGACTGAAGTCCCAGTCCAGAATCTAAAACACCTAAGCTAAGAAACACTTCAGCTGAAAGTCCACCTTTCAATGAGATGCTTAACCAAGGCTCCATCTACCCTCATAAACATGAAGTAATCCCACAATACTATTGAAAGAAGTAGTGGGAGGTTCTGCTCATATGTTGACAAATAAATATTTGGTCAATTATTTTACTGCTGTTTCTGGAATCTTGTGTGTAAACTGTCATTTGCATTTCAGAACATTTACAACAGAACATTGGCTGAGAGCTCTAACCTTGCACCAGAGTTACTCACGATCCCGTCAAGACAACTGTAAGTTGGACAGATGGTATCTTAATGTATTAATTGCTTATACCTTTCTCCCTACCTCCCACAATGAATGTCCCCCAACTTCTGTTCCAAAACAGCTCTGAATTACCACCATAAAATAAGTAAGAGTGTGATTTAGATTACCCAAAGGAGAAAAAACTGCATTAAGGAGGTGAATTTAGTTGCTGTAACGGAAGGTAGTATTAATTTGTTTGCAAGTTGGTCTTTTGACAGCTATTATCAGGACTTTTACTGTTTATTTTCATTAGCGCTGTACAGTGTACAGTTTTAGGATAAAAGTATGATTTCTTAAAGGGAATTTTCTGTGTTTGGAAGAGTATAAGAAGATGTGAAAACATTAGGATGAGACTTCATGGGAAACTATTGTCCCGACATGCAGATGCCCTCTCCAGAGATGTTTGTGAACATTATTAGATCAAAAGATTATACTTCCTTCCCTCTTTGCAAAACTAATAGCAGCAGGGGAGCACCATTTTCTGTATCAGTCAAAGTCAATATTGAAATATAAGGGTGTTGGGGGTAAAACAGAGGTTAATATGGAACTGTGGAACAGTATCACTCTCGATTTGAAGTAGAGTCATATGATGGTAGACGATGTAGAGTAGAATCTAGAAGGAGCCAGCATAGAGACAACACCAATGCATGGATATGTATACAGTCATGTGTTACCAAAAAACGATTTCTGTTTAACTATACAAGCCTCCAGACCATTAGAAAGATATCTAACAACATTACAATAAACACCATCTTGAATTATTTGTCTCCTTCCAGATCACATCTGGTGAACTTTAAAGGATTAGTGAGGCAGCGGAGAAGATGAATGATATTCTGTTCAGAAATGTTACTCAGTTCATTTTTCCCCTAATGGAATCAAAGCAACAAAGGGAAAGGCCTATCTAGTTTTACAGATGGGTTGACTTCCCAAAGGAACTATTAATAGAACATGCACTGAACATCATAGGACACTTCTTCCATTTGATGAACAGGTAACTATTTAATTTCTTTAATTGGCATTGTACACTAGGTGCACACCATCTTATCCTACATATGATATCTAATAGCCAGGAAGCTATTGTGATGCTTTCATCTTGCTGTATTTTCTTGAAGTAAACAAACAGCCTATTATTCATCCTGCTATAATCAATCATGTATCAAGATGATTGATTAGTAAACAGTGTTATTCCCTGCAATTATGATTTATTATGGTAGGAAGGCATATGTAGTCCAAAGGGTCAACAGATATAATGCCAGCATAAAATGTGCCACAGAGCAAATTATGGGATTCTCAAGTCTCCATTTAAGTGCCTGGATAAATCACATGAACCCTGAGATGCAAGCTAACAGGAAACAGCCAAAATTATTGCAGTGTGCTACGTACTGGTCAACATCAAAATGATGAAAAACTTCTGATTTCTGGAAGTTGAAAGGACAATCCCGAAGGCAGCTCAAATAATAGTCAATTTTTTTCTTCACCTTCCTCCCACTATCCTCAAAATCCTGCAAAGTCCTACACTGCCAAAAGCTAAAATCTATTTCCTTTATCAGCCAAGAGTTTGCATTCTCCTGCCATTACCCAGCTCGCAAAATTTTGCAATTGCATTTTCAAATAGACTCTGAAATCCATGGATTTACTTTACAAAACAACATTCTTCAAAAATGAGAGCGAATGCATTCACCCTCTGAACTACATTTCATCATTGCTCGTACACTTTGCACCAGCTACCTTGCTTGCTGAAGTTCAGAGGATATTCACAAGGGATTTTCATAGCAACTTCATTATGGTGTCAATGTACGCCTACTCGTGATACTAATAAATACGCCTTAAAACTTTAAGGTTTCTACAATAAGCTTCTTGAGTGACATAAGTTTTAGTGCTACATTGCTGAAAAATTCTCTGAAGCTTTAAGAAACCTGAGGTGATATTCATGTCAGGATATCAGGTATCTCAAAGGAACCAGTCTTTCTTTTTGCAACGTCTTGGATTGTTTATTACTGAGCCTTCTTCCTGTGTAAACATTGGAGGGGATTTAAGGATATTGGTTCATTGTCAACTCTGCAGACACAGCTGTATCATCAAAGATAAATAGTCCAAATAGGATTTGGAATCTCCGTGAAAGTGTTCCATTCAAAGCATGTGTTATCTTATAAGGAGAGGTTGAGTAGGTTGGGATTGTATTTATTGTATTTTAATAGAATGAGGGGAACCTTACTGAGGTGTATAGGATTCTCCGGAGGCATAACAAGGTGGATGCTGAGAGGTTGTTTCCCCCTGTGGGAGAGTCAAGGGCCGGAGGGCATAATAAGGGCTCATCCATTTGAGATAGAGAGGAGGAGGACTTTCTTCTCTCAGACGGTAATGAATCTATAGATGATTTATCACAGAGCCCTGTCAGGGTTAGGCCATTAAGTATGTTCAAAGCTGAGATAGACAGATCTTTAATCGGGAAAGGAATCAAGGATTATGGGGCTAAGGCAGGAAAGTGGAGTTGAGGATCATCGTCAGATCAGTCATGATCTCACTGAATGGCAGAGCAGACTGGATGGGCTGAATGGCCCACTTCTGCTCCTACATCTTATGATCTCATCATCTCATTAGCAAATATGCTGGTACATTTTTTGCTTCAATAATCTTCAACCTTCACAATCTCAAGGTGTTCCACATGTTCTGGGAATCTTCTTGCACCTGGGTAGAAATGTGACCAGTGGACTTGCCCCTTTTCTCGACCATATGTGCAGAAAATATCTTCATATCTTTGGTGTGGCATCACCACTCACTTATCACAGCTATTAAAGACAATACTCTTACATTCTGGGTCATTTACCTCTTCAGCTATTGACAGGATGGCATGGTGGCACTGTGATTAGCACTGCTGACTCACACACCAGGGAACTGGGTTCGATTCCTGGCACTAGTCACCATCTATGTGGAGTTTGTACATTCTCACCGTGTCTGCCTGGTGTCCTCTAAGTGATCCGATTTCTTTCTGTACTCTGGGATTTATCATAGAATCTTGGAATCCTATAGGGTAGAAGCAGACCATTCAACCCATTGAGCCTGCAGCGAGCACAATCCCACTCAAGCCTTATCCCCATAATCCCTTGCACTTAAGTTTCCCTGACACTAAGGGGTAATTTGCAGGGCCAATCCACTTAACTTCCACATCTTTGGACTGTAGGGGGAAACTGAAACATCTGGAGGAAATTCATGCAGAGACCGGGAGAATGTGAAAACTCCAGACAGACAATGGGAATCAAACTCAGGTCCCTGATGCTGTGAGGCAGCAGTGATAACCATGGTTAGGCACATTGGCCATGCTAAATTTTCCCTCAGTGTACCCAAAGAGGTGACCGAGTATGGCCACTGTGGTTGCAGTAACTTCATTGCAGTGTTAATGTAAGCCTACTTGTGACAATAATAAATAAATATTTTTAAAATAAATTTAGGATGAACATCTTCCTCCCTTTCATTTCAACGTCCTCATTCCCACCAGTGTGAAGTGTTTCACTCAGCAAAAAAACTGACTCATTGACTGCTAGCTCTTGTGAGGAAGTCTGTGTGATGGTGTTTGTCCAGACAAGAGGTAGGTGTGTGGTGGGGCGTGTTCAGGAGATCTCCCATACTCTCAAATGCATTCATGGAAGTGTTGTTGGATTTAATGAGGACGAGAACTGATGACCTTCGCACACTCAGGGCAGGGAATGATTGTGTTGCTGGAAGTTTATGTGTGTTCATGGGAGTAGTTAGCCTCTTCCTCCATGTCACTCACTATGAGGTGAAATATAGAGGAGTGTGCTTAGCCGTATACACTGAAATTTGTACTCTAATGAATAAGAAAATAAAAAGTAGGAACAGAGTTAGACTATTCTGCTCCTTAAGCCTACTCTGCCATTCAATAAGATCAGATATAATTCTGGACGTAACTTCATTTTTCTGCCAACCAAGCTCCCAAAACCTTTAAATCCCTTGCAGATCAAAAATTTCTCTCATTCAACATTTAATGACCCGTCTCCACTGCTTTCCGGGGTGGTGAAATGCAAGCACTAACTAGTCAGAGAGAAGGAATTCTTACTCATCATTTTAAATCAATATTCTGAAACTGTGTCTCCTTAGTTTCAGTTTCTCCCACAAATCTCCTCTCAGCATCCACCCTGTCAACCATCCTCAGAAAAGTATGAGTGTAAGGACACTGGAACACTTGACAAAACAGTCAATCTTGACATTACTTATAATGAGTTGTCCATGAACTATCTTTTGCTTTCATCTTGCCCTCAAACACATAATGTCCCACAGCCTTTCTTATTGTCTGACAATTATTTTCTGAACTCAGGCATGGTGGCACAGCGGTTAGCACTGCTGCCTCATAGCTGCCACAAGCTCCACACGGACAGTTTGGGTCACTGTCTGCAATTTGTGGTTTCTCCTTGTGTTTTCTCTGGGTGGCCCAATTTTCTGCCAACAGTTCAAAAATATGCAGTATAGGTTGATTGGCCATGCTAAATTACTTCTTAATGTCAGAAGGATCAGCAAGGTAAATGTGTGGCAATAGGACTTGGGTGGGAAAGTTGCCTGTGCAGCCTTGCTGGGCTGACTGGCCTCTTTCTGCACTGTATTCTATTCTACTTCCTGTCCATGAAGACTCAGGGCTTTCAGTATACAACTCACCTATGAATTGAAATAAAAGAGAATTACTGCAAATGCTGGAATCTGAAACCAAAAGAGAAAATGCTGGAAAATCTCAGTAGATCTGGCAGCATCGGTAAGGAGAGAAAAGAGTTGACGTTTTGAATCCAGGTGACCCTTTGTCAAAGCTAAAAGGCATAAAAGTGGGAGATATTTATATTGCAGGGTAAGGGAATGAACGACGATTCATAGGCACAGAAAACAGCGGAAAGGGCTGCTAATAGCTGTCCACAGAAAGAATAAAGGATGTGAATGGCCAAATGGCAGAGAAGTTGTAAGTTGTGACAGATAGAAATGTTGGGGGAGAGGGGGAAAAGGGACAGAGGTAGAATGTAGAAAAGGATAAGCAGGAGGGAGAAAGGGATTGAAGTAAGGGAAAGGAAAGAGTGGGGGGGGGGGAAGAAAGACCATAAAGAAATAAAAGGTAGAGAAAAGTAAAGAATTAAATAAAATAGAATGAAAGCAAAGGGGGCCGAGATGGGGTAGAGCCAATCATCTGAAGTTGTTGAATTTGAAGTCGAGACTGTAAATTGACTAGCTAGATGATGAGATGCTGTTTCTTCCAGTTTGTGTTGAGTTTCACTAGAACATTGCAGCAAGCCAATGGACAGACATGTGGGCATGGGAGAAGGATTGTGCGTTAAAATGGTAAGCAACTGAAAGGTCAGGGTCCTGATTGCACACAGACCAAAGGTGCTCGGCAAAGCGATCACCCAGACGATGCTTGATCTATCCGTTATAGAGGAGACCACATTGGGAGCAGTGATTGCAATACACCAAATTAAAAGACATGTAAGTGAAATGCTGCTTAACCTGGAATGAGTGTTTTGGGCCTTGGATGGTAAGCATGGAAGAGATAAATTTTACTTCTTCTGTGATTACATGGCAAGGTGCCATGAGTGACGGGAGAAGTGTTGAGCAGAGCAGAGCAGTGGATGAGATTATCCCTGGGAGAACAGTCTCTGCGGAGTGCTGACAGAGGGAGTGAAGGAAGGGTGTGTTTGGTGGCAGCATCAGGCTGGAGTTGGTGAAAATGGCGGAAAATTATGCTTTACATGCGGAGGCTGGTGGAGCGAATAGCGAGAACAAGGAGCATTCTATTATTGTTCTGGGAGGGAAGAGAGGGGGTGAGGATCATGGCGCGGGAGATGGACGCACGCTGTTGAGGGCCCTGTAGGTGGGAATCCATGGTTGAGGAAAAAGGAGCAATTATTTGAAGCATCACTTTGGAAAGTGGCATCATCAAATGCAATGGAAGCAAAGGAGCTGAGAGAGGGATGGAGTCCTTATGGGATGTGTATTGTGAAGAGTTGAAGACTGGTTATCTGTGGGAGTTACTAGGCTTGTAATGAATATTGGTAGATAGTCTGTTGCCAGAAATGGAGGCAGAAAGATCAAAGAAGGGAAGGGAAGTGTGTGAGATGGACCAGGTGAAGGCGATGGAGAGGCGGAAATGAAGCAAAATTGGTAAATCTTTTGAGGTCTTTGCCCATATGTCTGTCCTTAGCTTATTTTTCCCCTGATTTCCCCTGGTTTCTATGGCTATGACTCATCTTTCATTCCCTTCCCCTGTAGTATAAAGACTTATATTTTCTACACCTTTTAGCTTTGACAAAGGGTCATCTGGACTTAAAACGTCAGCTCTTTTCTCTGCTGACAGTTGCTGCCAGAGCTGCTGAGATTTTTCACCCATAAATTGCTTTTGGTTCCATTCCATATGTTTTGAGTGGAAGGGAAAGAGATTGTTAAAGTAGTGTGAGTTATTAGAGCACACGTATCTGGTTATGTGTGCCCATGGAGATGGCAGAATCCCTATAGCAGGTGACATGAATTGACCAAACAATTGTGCTTGAGCAGTTTTCTAAGCACTGAAGGGAAGAAGTATGATCGAATCTTCAGTCACCACCTTCCTTCCTAGTGAATGAAGAACGACAACTGTATCTCGGTTAACTTTATGAATTTAAGGAACCTCTTCCAAGGTATGTACCACTGTATACAACTGATGGCTTCACCAATTCTGTCAGTGTGCAGCAATTGATCTCTTCTTTGTCCTGGCTTCATCCAATGATACCACCATGAATATATTGGAGTGTTTGGCAACTTTTCTGCAGAGTTACCCGTTCCCCCACCACCCCTCGAAGCTGCTGCTCCTCTACAACTGGCTGCAGCATTACAAACAAGGATCCAGGAAGGAAAGCTTCAGTGAGTCAATGATGGAAGCGAGGGAGCTGTCCTGATCAACCTTTAATTTACCAATAAGATGGGAGGAGATTAAATGAAGAAGCACTGAAAACAAGTGTGAAAAACTGTGAAGACTTTCTTTGGTTTTCAATGTTAATGGAAGAGTCAGATTATTAACCGGAGTAACATATCATCCATTCCTCT
This sequence comes from Sphyrna mokarran, assembly GCA_024679065.1. Taxonomy (NCBI): domain Eukaryota; kingdom Metazoa; phylum Chordata; class Chondrichthyes; order Carcharhiniformes; family Carcharhinidae; genus Sphyrna; species Sphyrna mokarran. The sequence goes on along the minus strand of JAGIQG010000006.1, from coordinate 91,526,107 downwards.
GACTGCAGTTTGCTCTCTACCTCTTAACTTGTTTGTGTTTCCAACACTTGTACATTATTAATTCAACCTCCTTTTTAGAAACATTGATAACAATGGTATTGAGTTGGCTAAAATAGTGGGGCATAAATTATCTGTTATCTGTTCCCTGCTTCATTTCCTGCAGATTGATATCGTCAGTAAAATCTGATCTCTTTTGGAGCTGTCTAAATTATTGAGAGGAACATTTTATTGAAAACTGCACCTGGGTTACTGCTGTTTGAATTGAAGGTAAGGTTCATATACTGAAGCGATAAAATGCTGCATATTTGTGAATGACAAATATTTGATATTGTGGCTGAATTTGTAAGGATGTGCGATTTTTTTAAAAATGATAATGATTTACATATACCTCTCTTGTAGTGTTGTATTTTCAGTTGCATATATTTATGTGTGCTTTTAGTTTGGCATGCTTATTTTCAAATACATATTAATGAGGGAATCTCGTATAAAAACATTATGAATGGGATTTTCCTATCCTGCCCACCAAGGGAATTTTAGCTGCTAAGACACAGACCATGCAAAAGTCCATTAACCTTGGACCAGATTTTCTGACCTTGAAGTGAGCAAAAAGTACAGAATATTTGAAGAGCTAATGTACGTATTTGTGCAGCCAGTCACAAAATAAAATGTTAAAACCTGAGTTGCCTATATTAAAATTTTAAATCCCAACATGCAATTAAGTAACTACTTGGGTAGTCCTGCTTCAGGAAACTTCTTCACATGAGAAAATTGAGCTTAAAATCAAAGTTTACCGATCCATCAATTTTGGAGCTTGGATTTACTCTCCTGATTATTAATAATTTAAATACATAGATTTATAATAGGCACATTTGAATTTTTTTTTCCAAAGGAACATAAAGCTTGTGTTGAAAGAAAATTGGCCTGAATTTTCAGTTCCCTCCGGAGACTGGATTGGAGGCAGATAGGGCACGAAAATGTCAGTGCTGTCTTACCATCCAGTGCCATTTCTGGTGATGGTCATATTCACTACCACATTTTCAAGCCCTATTGGGAATGGCTAATTAATGTGTTAGCCTTGCTAGCCATAACCACATCCATAAAAGTATAAAAGAAAGCTGGTTATCAGAGGAAGATAATGTGTTCAAGGGGAGGGTGGGGGCTGAAAGTGGGAGGAAGTTGCATGTGTTGATGTAGTTTGGAATACACTGTGGAGCCCCCTTGGGCCCATTAAAGGATAAGCTGCATAGACAATTGAGAAACAGGTGAGCTGGCAGTATAAGGAGTCATCGCCTTCCTGTCAACATAGGAGACAGGACAGGAAGCAAGGCTTTTCAAGGACAGTGTGAAGATCAATTGTAAGCGAGGCAGCAATTGGCAATGGAAGCAGAATTCCCAAGTTTAGGCTCAGCACCAATAAGGAGTAACAACCTCTTATAGGAAGGTTATAACTCCGGGCATCAAGAGGGCAGTGGAAAGGAAGGAGAGGCAGGGAAGATACGGAGACTATGTCCTCTGCATAGGAATTACCAACCAAGTCAGAACTATCCCAAGAACAAATGGCACAAGAGATTTGTGCCTTTGGCGCCAAAGACTGCACACCATTCAATTCTACTCATTATGCTTTGCTAGTAACCATTGGTCTCAGATAGCCAGCTGACAGCCAGTTTTATTTCTTTTAAAGGGGAAGAGGGCAGTCGGTGTACAAAAATTCTCTTTCCCCAGCACCATACTCCCTCACTCCCCCAACCATTCTTATTGCCAAAGGAACTGCTAAAACTTTAATGAAGTTTGCCTTAAATAACTTCACACATAAGCGTTCCATCAGAATCAATGCAATTAGCTGGAGTTATCTTGTTAATGTTAATTGTTTAATAATGTATTCTCTCATCATTGAATACTTTGTACGTTCCTGTATCAGCAAGAGTAAATTAAAAAGCAGAACTGGGATTGCAATATTATTGTCTTTTGTCTGATATGTGAAGGGACTTTCCATATCCTTTCTCAGGGATGAAATTGATCATTGCTTGTAATGAAAAATGAACAATGGTGAATTGACAATCCATTTTGCACCTCAATCAATTTTCTTCCCATTTGAAAGTCAGTAGGCTGCAGATTTGTGATCATACTATGCTTTATCGCTGATGACCAATTGTACCCTCACTGTTTCTTGTGTGTGAATAAGTCAATCATCTTTTTTTAAGGTTTATTTATTATTATCACCAGTAGACTTACATTAATACTGCAATGGAGGTTCTGTGAAAATCCCCTAGTAACTACACTCTGGCTGTTTTTCAGGTACCTTGAGGGAGAATTTAGTCTGGCCAATGCACCTAACCACCACGTCTTTTGGACTATGGGACGAAATCGGAGCACCCAGAGGAAACCGAAGAAGTCACTTGGAGAATATGCAGATTCTTCACAAATAATGATCGAAGCTGGGAATTGAACCCAGGTTCCTGACACTATAAGGCAACAGTGCTAACCACTGTGTCATCATGCCACCAATCTAGACCTAGTAACTGAGTCACACTGCAGTCATTTTTTCAAAAATAGCGTGCCTTAGGATCAAATATGGTACTTGGTATATTCTTGTTCTGTGTATCATACAACAATTAGTTCCAACATAATCATAATCAGGGTATGTACCTCAAACAAGGCTAGATAGTTTGCATATGCAGATAGGAAACTTATTTCTGTACTGAAACCCTTTTATAAAATTTGTTCTTAGCAATATAACAAGGAAAGGAGTGGGCCTAGCATTGGTTGCTGGGATACATTTTCAGTTGCCAATTAACTTTCTATCCATACTAATACATTTCTTCGCTGACCATATTTTTTGTAACAGGTTCGTGTGAGACATCTTTATTTTCTAAAGTTCCAAATACATTACTCTACTTGATTCTCCTGGTTCATCTTCAGTCACTCGTCAATTGTTTTTCAGACATAATATTTTTATTTAACAAATCCATACTGGTAGCTTTTCATCACAATTAATTTTTTTATTAATTTAAGTGATGTGGACTGTACTGGCTATGCAGCATTTATTGCTCATCCCTAATTGTCCTCAGAAAGGTGATGGTAAACTGCCTTCTTGAATCGTTGCAGTTCCTGTGGTCTAAGCACACCATGATGTGAAGATGCTGGCATTGGACTGGGGTAAACAGTTTGAAGGCAAGAAGTGGAGGGTGTGGGGGTGGCCTTGGTGAGAAGTTTGTCTTCATCAATGGCATGTTGGAGACTCTGGAGAAGATGTTATAGCTTCTCCACTCTGGGAAAGTATTGGACGATGAAGATATTCTGTCCATTGTGTCCCGTGTTTGTCTTCTGAGGATGTTGGTACTGTTTTTGGCTGTGGTGCTTTGGAACTGTCGATCGATGAGTCGAACATCATATCTTGTTCTTATGAAGGCATCTTTCAGCATCTGAAGGTTTCAAACAACCACACAACCTCAGACAGACCATTTTCCACGGCAAGTATCCAGCCTTCAGGAGAACAGTGACCACAGCACCACACAACCCTGCTACAGCAATCTCTGCAAGATGTGCCGGATAATCAACATGTGGGAACACCATCCACCAGGTACACGGTACATACTTTTGCAACCCAGCTAACAATGTTTATCTGATACACTGCAGGAAAGGATGCCCTGAGCATGGTACATTGGGGAGACCATACAGACACTATGACAACAGATGAATGAACACCGCTCGACAATCACCAGGCAAGATTGTTCTCTTCCGATTGGGGAACACTTCAGAGGTCACGGGCATTCAGCCTCTGATCTTCGGGTAAGCATTCTCCAAGGTGGCCTTCATGACACACGACAGCGCAGAGTCACTGAACAGAAACTGATAGCCAAGTTCCGCATATCTGAGGATGGCCTCAAACGGGATCTTGAGTTCATGTCATACTATCTGTAATCCCCGCAACTTCCCTGGACTTGCAAAATCTCACTAACTTTCCTGTCTGGAAACAATACAGGACTTTTTACCCTGTGCTAGTGCTCTCCCCACTCACATTGTCTGTACCTTTAAGACTTGAGCTGCAAAGACTCACATTCCAATCATTATTCATGTAAATTGAGTTTGTGTCTTGATATGCGCTGTTTGTAATCAGAACTCTCACCAACCTGACGAAGGGACAGCCGGTTCCGAAAGCTGGTGGCATTTGCTACAAGTAAAGCTGTTGGACTTTAACCTGGTGTTGTGAGACTTCTTACTGCATCTAGGCATACGCAGAGTGCTGTTAGAGAGGGAGTTCTAAGATTTTGATCCAGCAACACTGAAGGAATGGCAATATTTTCCTAAGTCAGGAAGGCAAATGGCTTGGAGGAAAATTTTGAGGTGTTGGTGTTCCCATTCTGTCTGCTGCCCTTGCTCTTTCACATGGTGGTTGTTGTGGATTTGGGAGTTGCTGTCTAAGGAGGCTTGGTGAGCTCCTGCAGTGCATCTTGTAGATGGTCCCATACTGCTGCTATTGTACATCAGTGATGGAGGGAATGAATGTTAGTGGATGCGTTGCCAAACAAGTGGGCTGCTTTATCCTGGATGGTATAAAGCCTCTTGAGTGTTTTTGGAGCTGTACTCATCCAGGCACATGGAGAGCATTCCATCTCACTCCTGACTTGTAGACAGGGCCTGGGGAAGCAGGAAGTCAGTTGCTTGCCCTCTTTTACTTCAAATTATGCATAACAGTTGAACCACCAATGGTGCGAGATTAACTGGTCTCTAGATACTCAACATTTCTTTCTCTTCTTCTTGAATAAGGCTAATTCAATGCTACTTTCTGGATTACCATACAATTTGCATATTTAAGAAACATTGAAATATTAGGACCAGACACCCTATGTATTCTCTCTGACTTTACAACACTTAGGATATACACTATCTTCAGTTCTTCTATTATTTCTTAGAAATAATTCTTTTCTTACTTTCATTTCTAACAACTGATCCTGTAGCACAGACATATTTTTACCTCTAAAGCCATTTGTAAAATTTAAATTATTTATTTTAACATCTCAGCCATACTTTCATCCATCACAACTTGACTCCATTCTTTGTTCCTGTGTGGTCTGCCTTTTCTTTCTTTAATTCTAACAGCTAGTCTTTTTACATTTTCCCTTTTTACTTCTTCCATCCTCCCTTTTCACTTCGATGTTGCTCATGATTATCAATTTATTGTTGTGGGCCTTAACTTTAAGTTTCAATTTGGTTATAATTGCTAGGTACCTATTAATTCTATATGTTGAAGCATCTTTTCTTGCTTATAAGAGCATATTTATTTTGTGCTTTATCCTGGGATTTTCTGCCCCTTACCTGCCTGGCAATTTTTCCAATGGAGGAAGGGGGAATTACCTCACCTGGCAAGAGATCTTCCAGTCCTGCTGATGTTAACAGCATTTTGCATTGTTCAAAGCCATGTCATCGGCAAACTTGCTGCGAGGGAGTTGCCATTGGCAGGACCAGATTATCCTGCTGACAGAAAGGTCTTTATTTCAAACCTATGTATATCATATCTGAAAATTTTTTTTGTGTTTTACTTTTGCTAGATTATTTTCTGGACTGGCTGTTGTAAATGGAATTCTCATCATTGTTCAAATTGAGTAGCCAGAGCTTTACACTTGCACAGGCAGGCTTTTAAAAAACATTGAAACTTTCATTGCCTGATTTTTATTAAAAAGCCTGTTGGAAACCCACAAAAGTCTTTCCTGCTCTCAGCAACTGTCAGCTTTTGAAAGAAAAATAACCACCAGTCAAACTGTCAGGGAACTAAGGGATTGATTCCAGTTGCAAAAATTGTGATAAAATCCTTCAGGGCAAATAAGGCCTCCTTCTCAATGTTGAGCCATAGTGCCAAGGGGGAAACTCATAGGCAGTACTCAGGAACACTCGACCCAGATACATAGTGGGCGATTCTCTGAGGTCACTAACCCCTTGCAGGAATCATGATGGCAATCGAATTAGGCATAAGGCAAAAACAGGATTCTCACCAAGGGTCAAACCTGTTGTGAGACTTCCAGCCCTCATACCAATTCTGCTGGAAGTCCAATTCAATGTCCCTGGTGTTGCACCTGCTTGCCCAGCCAGATGCCTACTAGATGGAATTTGGTGTTGTTCCTGACAAGCATGGACTGGCACCTTGGATTCTGAGGGGGGGGGGGTGCAAGGCAATAAATTTTGTGCCTGTGTGTCCCTCTACCAGATGTAGAAGGAGGTTCCCCAACAGACCTGGGGATTTGGTAGGCTCAGGCTGGGGAAGGAGTTGACCTGAGCACTCTTCCCAAGGGATGGGGGTCTCATGGCTGCACTGTCCCTTCTTGCCCTGTGAAAAGGGAAGTACACTCTTGGCAGCTTTTTGTTCCAAATTTTCATTTTCATGTCTGTATACTGTGAAACCTTTGACGTATCCTGGTCACTTTAATGACAATGTCACCTGGACAGATGGAAGCCATCAAAATCACAGCAGCACTTGCTTTCTCTCAGAAGCCTCAGATCTGAGTAGGACCCTTTGAAGTGCTTTGACCTCAAAGGGGCCTATTTTGGAGATGCCAATTTCTCTAGGGGATTCCATTTTTTTTTGCCTAAATGAACAGCAGGTACAGCCTAGTGACTTTGAATTGCTCTGATTGACACACCAGAGCAGATCAAATTGTTAATTGTTTATACCATCCAGTAAGCTTGTTCTCTGCACATCTGTTCATTTAACCTCATTCTTTTAACATTGTTTTTTTTTTCAAGTTTCTGAGCCTTCCTGGAAAGCTCAAAGGCTTTGAAATGCACTGTTTGCATTTCATTTCATGCTTTACCAAAATTTGCTGGATTCTGGGGTGGTTCTGGCAGATTGGAAAACAGCAAATCTGATGCCACTGTTTAAAAAAGGGGGTTGACAAAAGATGGGTAACTATAGGCCAGTAAGCTTAACTTCTGTAGTGGGGAAAATGTTTGACTCTATCATCAAAGAAGAAATAGCGAGATATCTGGATAGGAATTGTCTCATTGGGAAGATGTAGCATGGATTCATGAAAGGCAGGTCATATTTAACTAATTTACTGGAATTCTTTGAGGACGTTATGAGAGTGGTGGACAGTGGGAAACCGGTGCATGTGGTGTATCTGGATTTCCAGAAAGCATTTGACAAGGTGTCACACAAAAGATTGCTGCACAAGATAAAGGTGCACAATGTTACGTGTAATGTATTAGCACAGATAAAGGATTAGTTAACTAACAAAAGGCAAAAAGTGGGCATAAGTGGATGTTTTTCTGACTGGTAATCAGTGATTAGTGGTGTGCCTCAGGGATCAGTGTTAGGACTGCAATTATTTACAATTTGGATTTAGGATTGGGAACCAATTGTAATGAGACAAAGTTCCCTGTTGACACTAAGATGGGTGGCAGACCAAAGTGTGCAGAGGATGCTGAACATCTGCAAAAGGGTTAGATAGTCTAAGTGAGTGATCAAGTGTCTGACTGAAGGAGTACAGTATTGGTAAACGTGAGGTCATCCATTCTGATAGGAATATCAGCAACAAATTGGAGCATCATACTGAGTAGAGGCACTTGGGTGTTCTTATGCATGAATTGCAGAAGTTGGGTTGCACATGCAGCAGGAAATTATGAAGGCAAATGGAATTTTGCCCTTCATTGCTGGTGGGATGGAGATTTTATAAACAGGGAGGTTATGTTGCAGCTGTATGAGGCATTGATGAGGCCACACAAGGAATATTGTGTACAGTTTTGGCCTCCTCACTTGAGAGAGGATACAATGGCACATTGTATCCTAGGGGATTCACTAGATTGATTCCGGAGTTGAGAGGATTGCTTTATGACGAGAGACTGTATAAATTCCAATGAGTATAGTCCCAGTAGTAGGACTATACTCATTGGAATTTAAAAAATTGTTGGGGGATATCTTGTAGAAACATTTAAAATTATGAAGGGTGAAACAAGAACTGGGGACAAAACCTCAAAATAAGAAATACGAGTCAAAGTTTATTTAGGGAAGCAGAATTAGGACTGAGTTGAGGAAGAACTTCTTCATCCAAAGGATTGTGAACCTGTGGAATTCCCTGCTCAGTGAAGTAGTTGCAGATAGCACATTGAATGTTTTTAAGGCAAAAATAGATAGACGTTTGAACAGTAAAGGAATTAAGGGTTATGATGAGTTACGGATAAGTGGAGCTGAGGCCACAAAAAGATCAGCCATGATCTTATTGAATGGCAGAGAAGGCTTGAGGGGGCAGATGGCCTACTCCTGCTCCTAGTTCTTATGTTCTTCAGTACCATTAATAGTGTCTCAATTGACAGTGTGAGACCATTACACAGCAGGCAGCAGACTTGTTTGTTTTTGTTTCCCTTCATGGTTGCATGCATCTCAGCTGACTGTTTTGCTTTCATAGTGATTCTTCTTCAAACTTTCATGCTGGAATTGCAGGCTTGTATTAGAGGTGGTTTTCAGTCAAAGAAGAGGCTGGCACCATAGTAATAGATGATCATCTTTCGATATTTTTAGTGGAAGGGGAAGAGAATTGTTGTTACCATTTCATTGTAAATGGTATCAATAGAATATGTCAATGTTGTCTTGTTTCTATGTTGCAGGATGCCCAACATCATTGCTGCAAACTAACTTTATTAATAACAGAATATAGAAACATAGGACTTATCCTGTGGAGAAATAAAGGCCATCCAGCTCATCACATTTGCACTGATGCTCCAAAGGACCACTATTCCAGGCCCTGCCCTCTGCCCTATTCTTGTAATCTCATGGATTTAGCTGATCCACCTAACCTACACTAAAGGAAAATCCATCATGGCCAATATGTCTAACTAGCATATTTTTGGAATGTGGGAGGAAACTGAAGCATTCAGAGGAAACTCACACAAACACCGAGAGAATGTACAAACTCCATACAGACTAGTCACCCGAGTCTAGAATCAAACCCAGACCTCTGTCACTGTGAGGCAGCAGTGCTAACCACTGTGCCACCATGCCATCCATGGTGCTTGGCTTTCAGTGAGGATAACATTTATAAAAGAATAATTAGGTCAATATGTTTCTGTGAATCTGTTGCTACTTGTAGGAAGTTCCCAGTCCTAATTTTCTTCCTAGTGGGGTTCTAAGACAGATTTCTGTTTCTATAGCGAATAATTCCTGGAAGAGGTCACTAGTCTGTCACCAGAGGCTTACAGCTTGAGGTGCACCACTTCACATCAAGTGCAACTGACCAAGAGTCTCTGCTGCTCTCTTACCACCCACCATTGGCATGTTGTAAACTGACACACTCAACTTATTTGACCATGTTACGAATGCATCTTCCTTGGCCATCAAGACCTGGAGTGAGACTCAAACCTTGAGCTTCTGGCACAGAGCTAGGAATGCTGCTGACTGCTCCAAAAGATCTCCTGGACACGCATTACAACCCATTGCAGCCTGATTACAACCTATGTTCATATGTGCTAACTCATCTTTCATCCCTGGATCAGGTGACCACATGGAATTCAGAATGTACCATACTACATTTAATACTGGGGTCTACTATCACAATCACCCTAATATTATGGCACGTGTGAGAAGTTTTTGGCATGTACAGATCAAAATTCTCAGAACTTAACTGTTTTGTTGTGTACTGACTGTTATTCTCATCCAAAGATCCTTCAAATGGGGGTGACCATTTTGTTTATGATGGATTTGGGTCAGAAAATGTTCAAATCTTTTAATTTGCCTAGTGCTTTTGTGGCAAAATGATGTACAGCTCGTTGTAAATATTGCATTGATCCCTGAACTAGCTGAATCACTTAAAAGGACCAAGTTAAGTGGGAAGATGCAGGAGAATAAAATTAAAGCCAAAAATGTTGATCTAATAGCAGGCTATTCACTGCATTCGCTTCAGTGAACTATACCCATTGCAGTGATGTGCCATTGGCATTCTGGCAAGAAGTGAAAGGTTATGGTAACTCCAGCATTATCTTTCAGAATCAACCTTCATGAAACATTAGCGAATATAGGCCTCTTCAAAAGTTGGCTGAATAGAAAGCCGAATAACTTCGTATATTTACGAGGATGTTGCCAGGACTAGTGAACCCAAGTTATAGGGAGAGGTTTGGCCAGGCTTGGAACATTGTTCCTTGAAGCATAGAGAATGAGGGGTGATCTTATTGAGATGTTTAAAATCATAAGGGACACAAATAGGATGAATGCACATAGCCTTTTTCCCAGTGAAGAGGAATTGTAAACTCGAAGGCATAGAACCGTAGGACCATAGAAAATTACAGCTCAGAAACAGGCTTTTTGGCCCTTTTCGTCTGTGCCGAACCATTTTTTATCTTGTACCACTGACTTGCACTTGATCTATATCCCTCCACACCCCTCTTATTCATGAACCCGTCCAAGTTTTTCTTAAATGTTAACAGTGACCCTGCATTTACCACTTTATCCGGCAGCTCATTCCACACTCCCACCACTCTCTGCGTGAAGAAGCCCCCCCCCCCAATATTGCCTTTAAATTTTTCTCCTTTCACCCTTAACACCTACCGTCTGTTTTTCTTTCTCCCCTAGCCTCAGTGGAAGAAGCCTGCTTGCATTCATTCTATCTATACCCATCAAAATCTTATACACCTCGATCAAATCTTCCCTCATTCTTTGACACTCCAGGGAATAAATTCTAACCTGTTCAATCTCTCTCTGTAACTCAGCTTCTCAAGTCCCGGCAACATCCTTGCGAACATTTTCTGCATTCTTTCAACCTTATTTACATTTTTCCTGTAACTGGGTGACCAAAACTGTCCACCATACTTTAAATTCGACCTCACCAATGCCTTACATAACATTAACATAACACTCCAACTTTTATACTCAATACTCTGATTCATAAAGGCAAATGTACCAAAAGCGCTCTTTACGACCCTATCCACCTGTGACATCACTTTTAGGGAATTCTGTACCTGCATTCCCAGATCCCTCTGTTCAACTGCACTCTTCAGAGTCCCACCATTTAGCCTGTATGTTCTATTTTGATTTGGCCTTCCAAAGTGCAATACCTCACACTTGTCTGCGTTAAATTCCATTTGCCATTTTTCAACCCATTTTTCTAGTTGATCCAAGTCCCTCTGCAAGCTTTGAAAACCTTCCTCACTGTCCACTACATCTCCAATAGGGTTAAGCTAAGAGTGGAAAGATTTAAAATAGACTCGTGGGGCAACTTAATCATACAGAAGGTAGTGCATTTATGAAATGAGCAGCCAAAGGAAGTGGTTGAGGCAGATAGAATAGCTGCATTAAAAAAATATTTGGATAAGTATGTGGGAGGGAAAGAAGTAGAGGGATATGGGCCAAATGCAGACAATTGGAGCTATCTGGGAGAGCATCATGGTGGTATAGAGTAGTTGGGCTTAAGGACATGTTTCCATGCTGTATTGCTCTATTATTCTATAATTGGTTTACCTTGGTTATTCATGCTTGCAATGCAGAAATGAACTGCTACTTAATCCTGGTTTTCAGTAACCAAAGATAAAAATGTCAAATTCAGCAATGTGTAATTAGCTATCAAATGTCAAACTTATACATACTTTCTCCAATTAAACAGGAGACAAAATACATTCCAGTCCACATTGAAACAATCAATATACCTTTAGACCACGAGAGGACCATCCAAAGCAAAATTTGTTTTGAAGCAAAAATGCAGTAGGAAAACTTGTAGGGTAAAGTGTGTCTCTTTTTATCTTTGTGTGCTGTAACATCTTTCCAAGTCCAGTAATGATGTATTTGGAGGTAATGTTACTTTAAGGCTCTCTGTTGAGTTGATGAACTGGATTTTCATGAGGAAGGAAGTGTAAAAATAGTGGCTCCAATTCTGGCATTCTTGACTCCATTCACCAGTGTGGGTTAAAGGTCTTGGCTGGTCCACCTGTGAGCCCATGCCCTGCATTCCCAGCTTGACTGGCTGCTTTGTGGGGATAGATATGTTCTATTCCTCTATAATTTTAATGGGGTTGGGCAAGCATTTAAACAGCTCATGGCACTTCTGAGGTTCCCTAATTTGAATGAGGGAAACTTTTGAAAGATAGAGGAAAGGTTAAGATGTCCTATTTACCACCCTATCCCACACTCCCCCCCCCCCAAAAAAACACACACACACACACACCCATGGCCCCTCTCATACACTCTACGCCCAGCTATGGCACTTCCATACCTATTGACCACAATAGGATGTGTTAAAAAAAACTAAAAAATAAAATCATTCATTCATAAGTTTCCACTTAGTTAAAAAAGACTTCTTTCAATACAAGCCAATGAAAGATTATTGTGATAGTTTGTTGAATTTATTGGTGATTCAGTGAAAGGGAAAAATGTCACATGTATGTGGGGAGGGAGCGGAGGGCTAAGTGGGTGAGAATGAAATTAGGGACCTGGAAACAGAAGCAGTATCAAGGCCCAAGATTTCTTCTCCTGACCCTGGGAAGCCGAGCAGGAGGACCCACAGTGGTGTTCATGTTGCGAATACACGAGAAGAGACAGGCACTGCTGACACAGGCAGAGAACACTCACGGCGCTTTAGAAAGGAAATACTCTCTGCAGCCTTGGGAAAATTAAAAATTATGCATGGCTACAGCTGTCAGCCTATCATCGTGGATGGAGAAATCTCACCACACAATGACTTAAGTCAGCAGCAGCTGTGACCATTACATCCCCACAGCTCTCTGCTGGGGTGTTTGTGCAGAGATGTTGATGAACTATGCCCCTCACATCCCCTATTTCTTTTCTGCTGCCAGGAGGCTATCTCTTGCTGTTTCCTGGTCTTCCATCAGGGAGATGCTGATTGTGTTAACAATCTCCCTCAGTTGACTCTTAATGGGCCCAACTGGCTGCCAGCCACTGCTGTGCCAGGAAGACCCTGGGTTAGTAGAGTTGCATTATGAACACTCCCTGAGTGTGGGAGGGCTAAGTTATCAGGTTACTGATTTTGACTTGATTTGATTTATTATTGTCACATATTAATATACAGTTAAAAAAAACATTGTTTCATGCGCACTTTACAGATAAAACATACTGCTCAGAGACACGAAAAGGAGAGAGTGCAGAATGTAGTGTTACAATCTTAGCTAGGGTGCAGAGAAAAATCAATTTAGTGTGAGGTAGGTCCATTTAAACTTCTGATGGCAGCTGAGAAGAAGCTGTTCTTGAGTCAGTTAATATTGGCCTCAGTTTTTGGATCTTTTTCCCAACTAAGGAAAATAGAAGAGAGAATGTCCGGTGTGCGTGGGATCCTTAATTATGCTGGTTGACTTTCTGACGCAGCGGGAAGTATAGACAGAGTAAATGGATGGGAGGCTGGTTTGCGTGATGGATTAGGCTACATTCATGACCTTTCATAGTTTATTGAATCTGGTGCAGAACAGGAACCATATCAAGCTGTGATACAGTTACAAAGAATGCTGTTTGTACTGCTCTTACTACTACCCCTCACAAAACTTATATTTTGAGTTATGGGTCTATTGAAGGATAAATATCGAAGGTTGCAAGTGACTACTTCACTTTTGAGTAAATGTCAAAAATCAGACAGATATTCATCCGCTGTTCCTTGTCAAACCAGATCTGATTTTCTGAGTTCATAAAAAATGCACCTGCCCAATGCACTAACAATCATGGTCTTTCAGAAGCATTTTCATTCTATCATTTTCTGAGTTGGTTCTTTTCTGAATTTCATTCACATTGAAGCCTAACAGCAGTTAGACAATAAGGGGCTGGAGAAAGATTCCAGGCTGTAACAACCCCACCAGAGCAGTCAGTATTTCAATAACTTTACCCAAAATAACATGACAATATTAAGTTAATTCATGAATTCAAAGTAAAGATGTGACTGCAATTTAAATAAGCTGTCAATTTTGTTATGATCGCTGTCGCTGTCAATTGTGAACAATAGGTGTGTGGACTCGTAGGAACTTTTGACCGTTCAAAAAATTAACAAGAATTGACCAGAAGGCTACCTGTTCATAGAAGTTGCAAATTAGATCCTACTCAACTGTCAGCTTAAGTTTTATAGAATTATCTTTGAAGAAACCAATGGACAGCTTTAATGGAATTTGGAATCTTTTGCATGCAGTTTCCTAAATGTAACTGTGATCCTAATCTGCAACATTACATAACGCGACAATGTGAATCTGCAGTCTATCTGCGGTATTAGGCTAAATGAAAACAGATTGCTTGCTTCATACAGCAACAGAGATGAGCAAGAAAGAAAAGGATAAAGGATCAAAAATTACACGTTACGAGAAGCAGTTTATACACATCATTAGTGTGTTTATTTAAGTGGCAATTTAAACCCATACATAGAGATGGGCTTGTATTTCACAGGAAGGTAAAATGTTACAATTCTTAAATCTAGGTCACAGCATGACCAATTCTGGTATTAATACAAGTAGGATGATGATAAAGCAATCAGTCAGCACCCAGGAAGCCGAATGAGGATACATGTCTCCTTTTAACACAGCCCCTTTTTTACTGGCTGCTGCCTGGGTTTATCAGGCCTTAGGAGATATTGTTGGTAAAAGGCAAGGAGGCAAGATGAATCCATAAGGTTGTGGGTCAGAGGCCAGACAAATCCCAACAGGCCCAACAAGCTCAGTTTGTAGTTAAGATAACAAAAGCCTCCCATCATCTGTCTAATGATGTCCCAGTTCCCCCAGTCCATCATATCTCAGTAATATCACAACTTTCTCTAACTTCACAATGTCTCCACCCCATTCCCACCTCTTCTTCCACCCCTTGCAAAATGTCTTTCCCACTACAGCAACAGAGCTGATATTTATATCATTCTTCAATTTGGGAATATGTCCCAAGGTGCTTCGCAGAGCATTATCAAATATGAGGCTGAGCAACATAAGAAATATTAGCTCACACATCGAAAAACTTGATCAAACTTGTAGGTTTTAAGGAGCCCCTTAAAGGAGAAAGTAATTGGAGAGGTGTAGGGAGATAACTCCAGAATTTGGAGCCTTGCCAAATGAAGGTGAGGCACCATTGGTGGAGGATTAAAATCACGGAGGCTCAAGAGGCCATGATGAGTGTGGATACCTTGGAAGATTGTGGGATTGAAGGAAGTTTCAGAGATAGGGAATGGGTAGGCTGCATCATACATAGGAAACATGCACTTCACCTAACTTCCCCTCCATCCCTTCTATCACTCTGCCTTTTGTCTCCATACAGGCCAAACTCATATAACAACAAGAGCAAGCCCAGACTGGGGGAAGGACGGTAGAGACATTCACCCTCACTGATATGAGGATGCTTCAGAGCTTGCCAGTGAGGACAGGGATCATCCCTGTGGTGATGCAGAACGTGGTCTCTCTCAGCAACCTAATACTGACCTCAGCTCCATCATTTCACCGGATCCTTCAATTTACACCGAGTGCAATGTATTTTATCAATCAATAAGGATTTATTGATAAATCCTCATCAATAAATCCATCCTTTAGTATTTTTAGGTACCAGCAAGTCACAGTCAACTGGCCAGCTGCGCATCTCTCTACATCACCCATAGCACTTCTGAGGATGAGGGGGTTCAGGAAGATCTGTCACAGCACTCACCCACATTCTCCACCAGTGCAGAGAGACCCACATCAGTAGACTCAGAATCAGCCTCTGGGGAACACCTCACAGACATGTCCCAGAGCAGCCAGAGACAAGTTCAGCCTAGTAGTCTGGCCTTCAGAGGGCTTCTAGAGGCCAATTACCTGCTTAATCCCAATCAGATACTGAACATCAGGATATAGCTGCCAGCTGACTGGTGGAGATGCCAAGTGAGGCAATGGAGTATCGGGCATAATTTTAAGAATTTCTCAGCAGACTTGAGAGCACAATGGAGGAGCCTGTCTGCATTCTGTCCGATGTCAGGGCTCCAATTTGAGAGTCCCTCAAGGCACCATGGGAAGGTTGGCAAGCACCATGGAGATGTTGGTTCAGCAGGTATTGCTGGATTTGCACTCGGTCCTACACTCCATGGCCACAAACTCTAGTAGACGCCATCAGGATGTAGGCTACAAAAGGATGAGGCATCTTGATCCCATCCCCTCCAGAAACCCCAGAACAAGCAGGAATCATGCCAGAGCCCGCTGGCACCCAGATGGATAATGAGCATCAGTCTGACACCCGGTAGGCCTTCAGTCAGGCCCACAATGGTGCTCAGCATTTCAGAATCCCCACTACCTGTTCTTGCATGATCTCTTGCAGCACAAGCTGCTGAGGGTCCATCTGCGTTTTGCAGGAATCCTTATGAGTCTGGGTCCTCTCCATGGTTTGGGCCACCAGAGGGCATCTGCCAAGGGTTAGCACAAGAATCAGCACGCAGTAGTCAGCAGGCTGCCTTTACCACTGCTGCAGATGTCCGACTATGCATAGTGGTGAGGTTTAGAAAATTAAAATCAGTCCTACAAACCTTCTGCCTCTCAAAGATCCCAGATACCTGGAAGTGATTGAAGATATAGGAGTCATTGCAGCTCCCAGGAAAACAATGCATGTACATGCAGAAAGTTCTTGCAATGTTCATACGCCAATTGCACTTTGATGGAAAGAAAGCCCTTGCAATTAATGAAAATTAAGAGCTGCTGTCAGGGTGCTCTTATAATTAAATGGGTGCAGTCTATTACACCCTGGACTCTGGGGAAGCCTGAGATAGCTGTGATTTCTGAGCCTGGCTCTTGTCATCCAGAGCGAAATTTATATAATGATGGGCCTCCTGTAAAGGACATTGATCACCTCCTGAATGCAGCAATGTGTTGCTGAATGTGAAATGCCGCACAGGCCCTAGTTGCTCACTAGAAAGACTCAGGGACAAAGAAATTGAGTACTGCTATTACCCTCAGGGTCACTGGCAGGGGAGAGCTTCGAAACCCAAAGGGCACCCATAGATCAATTATCTGTTCTGTGCCCTTTAACCATTCTGGTCTTTTCAAAGAGGAGGCAAAAGTGAGGTTGGATCCAATGATCCAGGCAGCTTTTCTCAATATCCTGATTTGAGGATGAAATGAAAGAGTGAAAGATATTGATGTGCACACATATCTCCAGCAGGAGGAACTTCCTGAGACTACACACAGGGGAGCCTGAATATCAACAGGAGGCTGAGGAATAAAAACCCAGACAACAGAAATGACTCACCACAATAAAGACCTGGTGTTGATGAATCTTGGAGTATGTGGCAGATGTGGCAAGATCGCTGGACAATTTCAGCCTCTCACTCATGTAGGTCAGAGATTCATCAACAACAGGTCTTTATTGTGGTAAGTCATTTCTGTTGTCTGGGTTTTTATTCCTCAGCCTCCTGTTGATATTCAGGCTCCCCTGTGTGTAGTCTCAGGAAGTTCCTCCTGCTGGAGATATGTGTGCACATCAATATCTTTCACTCTTTCATTTCATCCTCAAATCAGGATATTGAGAAAAGCTGCCTGGATCATTGGATCCAACCTCACTTTTGCCTCCTCTTTGAAAAGACCAGAATGGTTAAAGGGCACAGAACAGATAATTGATCTATGGGAGAGGTGGAGTAGCTAACCTTTGACATCCTAGATTGCATTGTGCCTCATGTAACTGTACTGTTGTGACTCCTGCACACACATTCAGGGGAGCAGCATTCTATTTCACAGATGGCACTCTGCGATGGGGAGCATGGGATGGAGTGAAAACTTGTGAATTACATGATTGAACCAATTTGAGTCTGAAATCCATTCTTTGGCTTGATTGAACTATGAGCTTCTGGATGCTCATAGTGCATGAATGGAATCCATTTGGCCACTGATGAATGGCTTTAATTGTTGACCTATGACTTCCCTACATTGATGGGATGGCAGAATTGATACTGCTGTCCCCCTTTAGTATAGCTTTCTTTTTCCTCTGCATTCCCACCCTCCACAATGCAGCCTTTGGAATTTCAATGTGAAGCTATTGCGTTGTGCCTATATATTCCTTCCAACCAGGAACAATCTTACTTTCACTTTGAAAGATGCCATTTTACCAGGGTGCTGAGATGGGAGTAGGGTTGGGGTGGAGTTGGGGGGTGGAGGAACAAGATAAAGTTGATAGATGCATAGTAGTCTCTAAATTTACTGCTGTTGTCACCGGTTGTTAAGGGCAACATGATTTAATGACAAGAAGTTCAATGGTAATACATGTTGCAATTTGTATACAGGTTTAGAAATGTAAACAGACCAAGAACATTTGAAAACTGAGTAGGTTGTAACACTTATATATCACATGCAAACAATCTTCACATGTTATCTCTTGGAATTATGCAAAGAACCCACAACTATCTAATTTGTTCTTTTGACTGTTCATTATTTCTTTTCATGCGATAAAACCATTATTAAATCTATTTTGAATTATTTTTATTTTGGCAAGGAACAGAGGCCAATTGAAGTAATTTGTTGTCATCTTTCTCCTGCAGGTATTGTTGCATTTCACCATCTTATTGATGGATGATAACTAATTCTGCACTTATTAATGATAAGAATTTAGATTAAGAATTTAGCAAGCTAATGTCCACAGGGGTTTTTCTGACCATAGCTATAACTTCAGTTATAGTTCTGTCCATAGAGGGACTCGGTGTTGAATTTTAATGAAATGCAGAGTGCCTCATTTACAAATGAAAATTGTCAGGCTGGAGATCCTGAGACACTTGTTCATTCATCTATTGTCGTAGCGCCTGCATGGTCGAATATCGCTCAACAATCACCAGGCAAGACTGCTCTCTTCCTGTTGGCGAACATTTCAGCTGTCACGGGCATTTGGCCTCTAATCTTCCGGTCCAAGGCGGCCTTCACGACACACGACAGTGTGAAATCGCTGAGCAGAGACTGTTAGCCAAGTTCTGCACGCATGAGAACGGGCTCAACTGGGATCTTAGGTTCATGTCACACCGTAAGCCCCACAACTTGCCTGGGCTTGCAAAATTTCATTAACTTTCCTGTCTGGAAATAGTACACATCCTTTTAACCTGTGCTTTATGCTCTCTCCACTCATATTGTCTATACCTTTAAGACTTGATTAGCTGTAAAGACTCATATTTCAAACATTATTCATGTAAATTGAGTTTGTGTCTTTATGATCAGAACTTCCATTCACCTAGCGAAGGGATGGTCTGTTCTGAATAAACTTGTTGGACATTAAGCTGGTGTTATGAGACTGCTTTCTGCTTTTACTCTAATCTAACGCCGGCATGAAAATAGAAGTATGTGAAAAGCAGTATAATATCCGATTGGTCTTTGGTCTGTGTACAAGCTTCTTTCACTCTGGGATGAGGGTATTTTTTGTTCTCTCTTCACGTAAAGGGGATGAATTACTGAGTGAGAAGCAATGTGTGAATGAATGAGAATGCAGGAGAATGAATGTGTGAGTAAGAAATGGGAGCAAATTTAATCCCCTTGGTTATCAGGGATGATGTTAAGAAAGGGTTAAATTCATAATGAATCCACTTGCCTGAGGCAACACCATTCCCATCTGCTGCCATCTTCTCTTACCCTACTTTGAAGTTGACTGTGGCTCTGGCTGCAAGTGAATGAGAGTCTGATTTAATTTTAAAGGCTAAGCCTCGATGACATTGTCGCTGTAACAGCATTTTCATTTATCAATTCAAGGAGCCTACATGAGGCTAAACCTGATAGCAGGAGGCCCTGGCTAATGAGCAGAAGCCAAGATAAATTAAAAGAAAACTTTTTTCTGTGAAGTTCTTGAAACGAGCAGAAATTCTGTCCCCGTGAGTCCTGGTTCCTACATCACCCCAAGATCTGACTACTAATTGTATATTAATTGTGATAAATTGGGTGCAGGTGGTGCACATTAATTGAGGATTCATCTCCCTTTAAATAGACACAGATTGAAACAATGGTTGTTGGGTTAGGAGGTATGTGCATGTAACATGTAATTCTGTAAATAAAAATGTAGGTATATAAAAGTTAGCTCCGGTCTATGCTTCATTATCTTTCTGAAGTAAAATGCTGGCCTTACTTTTCTCTTTCTCCACTGGTAAAGGCTGCCAAGACCTTTACTGAACACTGACTTGATGCTGAAGATCATTTCTTTGCACTTAAGGCTCCAGCATTGATATCTAGACTCATAGCTTATTTAAATTAAGCCCAAGAATTAAGATGGCATGGCCTTTAAAACTCACCTGGCTTGTGTTTCGCCATTATCTGTCAAGTCAAAACCCAAAGAAATGATTGAGATCCCGAGTGTGAATATATGTGACAATGAATGAGATGAGTTAATCTCATTCTATGTTCTATGAACATAGAACATAGAACAATACAGCACAAACAGGCCCTTCAGCCCACGAGTTGCGCCGATCACATCTACCAATCCACAGACCTATCTATAACCCCCTATCCTATTCTTTTCCATATACTTATCCAGAAAGAATGAGTGAGAAAGGAAGTATATTTGTGAAGTGTATGAGAAACTGAATGTATAAGGGAATATGTGTTCCATTCTGTGGGCGGCAAGGTAACAAATGGTTAACACTGCTGCTTTACAGCTCCAGGGACCTGGATTCAATTCCCGGCTTGGGTCAATGTCTTAATGGAGTTTACACATTCTCTTCATGTCAGCATGGGTTTCCTCTGGGTGTTCTGGTTTCCTCCCACAGCGCAAAGATGTGTGGGTTAGGTTGATGGGCCATGTTTAAGAAAATTGCTCCTTACAATCCTGAGATGCGTAGGTTAGAGGGATTAGTGGGTAAATATGTAGGAATATAAGAGTAGGATCTGCGTGGGATTGTGGTCAGTGCAGACTCGATGGGCTGAATGACCTCCTTCTGCATTGTAGGGTTTCTATGATTTCTATCAGTGAATGGGTGTTAGTCAAAGAATTAGAGGTAATACAGGTGGTACACAACAGACTTTAGTGAGCATCAACTTAAGTGTTAACCTTCTCAGTCAATCCTGCAGTCATGATGGAGGTGGGAGAAGGAGAAGACAAAATTTAGCTATTACAAACAAAACTCTTTCAATACTCAGATATTATTACCAGATCTCACTCAAGTCAAAGCAAACAAAGCAATTTTCAGACTTGTCGTGTAGTTCATATGCTATGCTTCTAAAGCTTATGTAATCATTGTCCTTGTATTATAATTTTGTTAAGTATTTTTATATTACCTATGGCAAGCATGCATTTTCACGATCATGCATGGACAGATTTGATATCAAATTATGTAGGTCATAATTTTATTGGCACAAAACATTAAGGACGTGTACTTTACAACAACTTCCAGAAGCTCTGGTTGTCCCTCAGTGTATTATATACTTTTGAAGTTTTGCCACAATTGAAACATAGGAAATCTGACTGCCTGTTTGTGAATAGCAAGCTTCCACAAGTAGCAATGTACCAATGACCATTTCAACTGATTTTAGCAGCTCTTTGAGGGATATAGATTGACCATGATATCACATGATTCTCGTTTGATCTTTTTTGAATGGTACCATGGGATTTTTTCCATCTCGCTAAAACGGCAGAAGGGGACTGAGTTCAACACCATACCTGAGAGATGACACCTCTGCCCTGGAGCGGGGCTTGAACACACAACCTTTGCTCTGAATTGTTAACACGGCTGACAACCAGTGAAGCAAACAAACGTTTACACCGAGTTCGTAAATGCCAGTCCCTATAGTCCCAAAATGAATCTGAGCATTATTCTCTACCCCGTTGTTGTTGAAGGAACTTCCATCTTGTTTCACACCATGCTGGACTCAATATTGAGCACACTGCTTCATTTTAAATTATTGGGAATAGCCTGGGTCTGTTCAACGCAATTCCAGATCTCTTTATTCCAGTTAACACCTCAAATTGAGGTTGTTGTGAGACAAAGGGTCATGCCTTCTGAGGTTACAGGGTTTCTTTCATCTCTTTTTGTGTATATTCCTTCTGCAGCATACTGGAAGTGTCAGTAGGTGGTGCTCATTTAGTGTTTCCCAAGGCATTTCCATTACCCAAGCACTCTGTGTGTTCCAGTGAGTGCCCATCTCATTAATACTGTGACAGCTCCTAGGCTTGCCAACCATCTGCTGCACAACCAAGATGCCCACATTCATTTAATAGTCACAAATGTTTGGTACAGCTTTTGCTACCAAACTTTGTTCCAGTTAGGATCATTTGCTCTCCTAAGGTCGCGTGTTGCTTGTTAGACTGACTGATAAATGTGTACCTTTGAGGTCTCCGTCATAATGAATAAAATGCAAATAACAAGCACGAACAAAACAGTGAAATAGATCTAAGGCCTGCTGCAAGGAACTGGCAGTGGTCCAGCTATGTGAATCTTGAATTTCTAACTGAAATGTGACCTAAAAACAGGAACATTAAGGAGTTGCAGCATTTCCTTTGTGTAGTGGTTTTTTAATTTTTGCTATGGGGATAAATACTGACAGTTCCGACATTTCAACAGTGAATACACTTCAAAAAGTACTTAATTGACTATACAGCACTTTGCAACATCCAATGGTTATGAACAGCGTTATCTAGTTATAAGTTTTGCTTTTGTTTTATTCTATAAAAGCTCTTTAGTGCTGAAGAAGGCCATTCAGCCCATTGTGTCTGCACCAACTCTTTGAAAGAACATCTTACCCAGGCCCTCCCTTCTGTCTTATCCTACAACTCCATGCACTTACTATTGCTAATCCACCTAGCCTACCTATTTTTGGACAGCAAAGGTCCAATTTTACCATTTTAGGGTGCAAAAACTTAGAAAAGTGAGGCGATTAGCATGATTTGTGCATGTGTCCACACAGATGCCCACTTTACCAAGGCCCAAAAATAGCCACGATCCTAACCACACCTGAAACAGGGGCAACAGCGATTTAAATGTGTTTGCATGGGCTGCCCGCCCAACTTTACCAGACTTCCCCCTTTACCAGCATGTTTGCACATCCAGATTTGGCACTAAACAACATGTTTGGCAAAGGTCTGTTTTGGGCGCTTCAAATTCTAAAGAGATAAGTTCACAGCTTCCAACAGCTCTCCGACTCTGATCAGTGGGAAGGGAGGGGCAGGCCAGATCATTCTCTGGTGGGGTGGAGGGAGCGGATCAGATGCATTTCTGGTGAGGATGCTATGGTGGGGGTATGTGGGGGCTGTGGAAGAAAGTCCGATCATTCTCTGGTGGAGAGGGTGGAGGGAGGGTTGGGGAAGGTCAGATGGAATTTTGGTGGAGATGTGGGGTGCAGGGATGGGTGTCACTGCTACTCTGTGAGTGATCGGTGGTGGGGGAAGGTAGGGGGAGAAGGTCGCAATCGTCTGGCTAGCAGATAGGTGGGTGGATAAGGGGGACAGTTATGTTGAGAGGGCGATATCTGTAGGGACCACCACTCCTGCTTTTCGCTCCTGGGTCACTTTATCCACTTCCTGTGGCCCTGGGAGCGATGCGCCAAGATAGCATTTCTCAAATTTTTTTTCATGTGCAGTTGAAGGCTCCAATTGGAGCTGCAGCGTTTCAGGCGCAATAAGTCCTGTCCATTCAGACTTGCGATTTTTTTTCAGGCTAAGTGCATATGGGGCTCCAGATATGGGGCTCCATTTCCAGTGCTGGAAATGTAGCTGTGGAGAGCACTGAGGTACAGGGTTGCAAATTGGGGAGTATTATAGTAGATAGGGAGGATGTGTTAGAAATTCTCGAGGGTTTGAAGTTGGATAAGTCCCCTGGGCCGGACGGGATTTACCCTAGGATTCTCTGGGAGGCAAGAGAGGAGATTGCAGAGCCTCTGGCTCTGATCTTCAGGTCCTCGTTGGTTACGGGTGTGGTTCCGGAGGACTGGAGGATAGCGAATGTGGTCCCATTGTTTAAGAAGGAGAAGAGAGACCTTCCAGGGAATTATAGGCCAGTGAGTCTTACTTCTGTTGTGGGCAAAGTATTGGAGAGAATTATTAGGGATAGGATTTATAGTTATTTAGAGAGAAATGAATTGATTGGGGATAGTCAGCATGGTTTTGTGAAGGGTAGGTCATGCCTTACTAACCTCATTGAGTTTTTTGAGAAAGTGACCAGAGAGGTGGATGGGGGTAAGGCGGTTGATGTAGTATATATGGACTTTAGTAAGGCGTTTGATAAGGTGGCCCATGGAAGACTTCTACAGAAAATGCAGATGTGTGGAATAGAGGGTGATTTAGCTAATTGGATTAGGAATTGGCTGGCAGATAGAAGACAGAGGGTGGTGGTTGATGGGAGATATTCATCGTGGAGTTCGGTGACGAGTGGTGTGCCTCAGGGGTCTGTTTTGGGGCCCCTGCTGTTTGTAATTTTTATAAATGATCTGGATGAGGGTATTGAGGGATGGATCAGTAAATTTGCAGATGATACTAAAGTTGGTGGAGTGGTAGATAGTGAAGAGGGGTGTTTTAGTTTACAGAGTGACTTGGACAAGTTGCAGAGCTGGGCCGAGAGGTGGCAAATGGAGTTTAATGTGGAAAAGTGTGAGGTAATGCACTTTGGCAGGAACAATAAATGTGTAGAGTATAGGGCTAATGGTAGGGCTCTTAATAGTGTTGAGGAACAGAAGGATCTTGGTGTATGTGTCAATAGATCCCTGAAAGTAGGCAGTCAAGTGGATAAAGTTGTTAAGAAGGCATATGGAGTCTTAGCTTTTATTGGTAGGGGGATTGAATTTAGGAGCCGCAGCATCATGTTGCAACTGTACAAAACTCTAGTGCGGCCGCACTTGGAGTATTGTGTGCAGTTCTGGTCGCCACATTATAAGAAAGATGTGGAGGCATTGGAGAGGGTACAGAGGAGGTTTACCAGGATGTTGCCTGGTATGGAGGGCAGGTCCTATGAAGAGAGGTTGAAGGATTTGAGGTTGTTTTCGTTAGAAAGGAGGCGGCTAAGAGGGGATCTTATTGAAGCATATAAGATGATTAGAGGTTTAGATAGGGTGGACAGTGATAGCCTTTTTCCTAGGATGGAGAAAGCTAGCACTAGGGGACACAGCTTTAAATTAAGGGGTATGAGTTATAGGACGGATATCAGAGGTAGGTTCTTTACTCAAAGAGTGATTAGGGAGTGGAATGCCCTGCCTGCAGCTGTTGTAGATGCGCCAAGTTTGGTGGCGTTTAAGAGGTTAATTGATAAGTATATGGAAGAGAAGGGAATGGTTTAGTTTGGAGGGGCATTGCTTTTTATTTTGGTCGGCACAACATCGAAGGCCGAAGGGCCTGTTCTGTGCTGTATTGTTCTATGTTCTATGTTCTATAGCAGTTTCCAAGTTGGATCTGAATTGTGCCGAGTTTCAGCAACTTAGAATCAAAACGGTAAAATTCGGCTCTAAGGGACAATTTAACATGGCCAATGCACCTAACCTGCACATCTTTGGATAGTGGGAGGAAACCTGAGCACCCGGAGGAAACCCATGGAGACAGAACGGGGAGAACATGCAAACTCCACACTGACAGTCACCCAAAGCCAGAATCTAACCCACATTCCTGGCACTGTGAGGCAACAGTGCTAACCACTGTGCCATCCATTATTGAAGGACATAATATCCTGAGCCCATTTTGAGTTCTCTTGTTTGTCAAGAAAATGTTAATTTGCACTCCCCTTTGGGTTAGAAATTTGTGGGTTCAAGTGCCAATTAAGAGCACAGAAGGCTGACATGTCAATATAGTACTGGGGAAATATTGCACTGTAGGAGGTGCATCTTTTGGATTAGATATTAAGCTCAAGGTGTCATGTGCCTTTCAGTTAGATATAAAAGATCACTGCAGTGAATTCTTCCTGCCATCCTGACCAATATTTATCCCTCAGTTAACTTCACAAGTACATCGCTGGTATGGTGACATTGTTGTTTGTGAAAATTTGCTAAGTTCAAATTGGCTGCTTTGTTTCCAACATAATTCCACTTCAAAAGTACCTCCTTGATGTAAAATATTTTGGGACGTTCTGAAAGCTGCTATAAAAAATGGCCACATAGTTGCACAGTGCTTAACACTGTTGTCTCTACAGCACCAGGGTCCTGGATTCGATTCCCAGCTTGGTTCACTGTTCTCCCTGTATTTATGTGCATTTCCTCTGAGTGATCTGGTTTCCTCCCACACTCTGAAGGATGTGTTGGTTAGGTGCATTACACCTTCAGTGTAAATTCTCCCTCAGTGTACCCAAATAGACACCAGAGTGAGGTAATTAGGAGATTTTCACAGTAACTTCATTGAGGTTAAGCTCTTGTGACACTAATAAATAAACTTAAAAATTCAAGTTGCTATTTCTATTATTTGGATTATTCATTCTCTTTTTTAAAGGAAAGGAATATGAAAATAGCACGAGCAGAGACTTCCTTTCATCAATTTTCTTGTTGTCCTTTGGAACTTTTTCAATCAAGTCTAAAATATAAATTGTATGTTTTCTATTAGAATACAAAAATTAAAAGTATGCAGTAAAAGGTCATAAAATGTATTACTTTTCTAATCTTATAAGGCATTGGTCATGCATGAAATATGACAAATGACTGGTTTTTGCAATATATGCATTTACAACCACAGTTTGGATGTGTGCTCGAAATGACATTTGGATTTTGTGGCTATTTTCAGAACTGACATTTTAATTTTGCTGAGAATATGACTGGGCTTAAATAATGTCATTTTTAGCAGAAGAATCAGCAGGATACTGTCACAGTGTTCTGTTCACTGGTCCAAATCTCAGCAGTGACTGGCGCTCCAACTGGCCAACCATATGTAGGCTGATTTTGCCACTGTGAGTAGATGTGCTCCATCTATCATGGAAAAGCGATTTATCTCACAGAAACATGCCCCCTACCAATGGTTCAACAGCAGCTGGAATCCAGGTTTACTCTCTTCCTCTATACACCATTGAAAGAAGATAAATGAGCAGTTATAATAGGGAAAGGATTTATTTTTAAAACTAATAAAATACCTATGCTTTTTCATTTACTGCAAGAGATTAGATAAATGTGAGATCCCATGACAATGTAAATTGTACATATTCTGTTGCGAGAAAAAACATATCTTGCTTATTTGCTTTTTGTTCTATTGTACATACTCTTTTCTTATTATATTCCTATAACAGGATGAATATTACTGTTCAACTGACCCAATATTGCAAATGATTACAGCAGAAGCTTTGTTAAAGGATCTCCTTCTCCTTCAGCAGTCCCTCAGAATTGAGGATGACTTTTTTCCCACCCAGTTCAGTGCATTTTGAGATGGCTGGTAAATCTAATGGATATTCTGCAGACTCTGTCACATTCAGGACAGTTGACACTTGAAGGGTTGGGTAGATGAGTTCTATAGCCCTTCCTTGACATCCTGACTTTGCATCTGTGTATTCTCGACTAAGTCTCTCGCTGTGTTTAAGGGGAGATATTATTTCATTGGAGGCAGTTCAGAGAAGGTTGACCAGGATTATTATCGGTATGGATGGATATATCTTATGAGGTAAGGTTAAACAGGTTGGAGATTTACTGATTGGCATTTAGAAGAGTGAGAGGTGATCTCATTGAAACATATTGGATTCTTGAGTGGCTTGACAGAATAAATGCTGAGAGGATGTTTCCTCTTATGGGACCAGAGGGCATAGTCTCAGAATAACGGGGTGCCAATTTAAAATTAAGGTGAAGAGGAATTTTTCTCATAGAGGGTTGAGGGTCTTTGGAACTCTTTGCCACAGAAAGCTGTGGAGGCAAAGTTCTTGAATATATTTAAGGCTTAGATAGATACATTTTTGATCAGTAAGGGAATCAAGGGTTACAGAAAAAGGACAAGAAAGTAGATGTGAGGAACGTTGGATCAGCCATTATCCTATTAAATGGCAGAACAGGGTTGAAGGGCTGAATGGTTTGTTCCTATTTCTATTTCTTATGATCTTATGTTCAATACTTTCCCAAATAAAACTTCTCCATTTTAATTGGTCACAAGTCAGGGATTCTCATGAGTCAGCAGGATGTTTGACCTCTTCATAGATGTTTTGTGGACATTGCAAAAGTATTTATCTGTCCTCCTGGAATTCTGCTACCATGACCAAGATTTGAGTAGAGCAGTTGCTTCAAGACTCTGGTAGCAGACATACAAACAATACATCTTATCTGGTGGTGCTGGTTTTCAGTGATTAACATCTCAAAGGTGGACAACTGTTACTGGACCACCTTTCTTGCCACTAGAGAGTCTTGTGAAGGCACCATTCTGATATTATGCCAGTGCTTTGAGCTACCTGCTGTAAGTTGTCCAAGTTTCAGGAATATATAGGAGCAGGAGGATAAATAATGCCCAGTAACTCATAAGTTAGTCTTGGGTTTAAGATCCTGGTGCTCAAATATTTTTTGTCAGTTAGCTGAAAGCACGTTGGAGTTGATGATCAAATTTTATGCTTATGTCTGCCTTCATTGAGGTGAAGCTCCCAAGGCATGGAAAATGGTCAACATTTTTCAGGATCTCACTGTTGATCGCACAAATGTGGGAAGATGCTGTGCTTTGGGAGTTGGATGAGAGAGGGATGAAGCTTTCTATCCGCTTGGTGTAAAGCCAATTTTTAAGGCCCATTTTTTCATCTGTTTTGGAGAAGATGACAATAACCTGGACCTCAGTTTCTGACTGAATATGCACACAAACATCAACTGCATACTGAAGCTCAGTGATGGAGTTGGGATTTTTGGATTAAAAGTGGCATTATTGAACTCTTTCCCAAGTGTTTGATAAACTATTTTCACACCCCTGGATAGTTTGCTGGATGTGAGGAAAATGGAGAAGAGTGTTGATACACTGATAAGGCCTTGCCTGACCCCAGTCTTCACTAAGATTGGATTTATAGTAGTTCTATTGGTGGGGTTCGTACATCATTGTGGAAGATGGTGACCAAATTTGAGCAGGATGAGGTAGAAAACTTCACCACTGATAGAATCAAAGGGGGTTGAAAAAGGAACAGCCCGTTTCTCATGATACTGCCTGAAAGTTGGCATCACATCATAATCAACAGCAACATATCTTGACCCTGATTTGATTTATTAATGTCACATGTATTAACATACAGTGAAAAGTATTATTTCTTGCACGCTATACAAACAAATCATACTTTTCATAGAGAAGGAAATGAGAGAGTGCAGAATGTAGTGTTACAGCCATAGTTAGGGTGTAGAGAAAGATCAGCTTAAGGTAAGTCCATTCAAAAGCCTGACAGCACAAGGAAGAAGCTGTTTTTGAGTCAGGTGGTATGTGACCTCAGATTTTTGTATCTTCTTCCCAATGGAAGAAGATAGAAGAGAGAATGTCCAGGGTGCATGGGCTACTTAATTATGCTGGCGAGGTAGCGGGAAGTGTAGACAGAGTCAATGATGGGATGCTGGTTTGTGTGATGGATTCTACATTCATAGCTTTTTGGAGTTCCTTATGGTCTTGGGCAGAACAAGAGCAATACCAAGCAGTGATACAACAAGAAAGAATGCTTTCTATGTTGCATCTGTAAAAGTTGGAGAAAGTGTAGCTGATGTGCCAAATTTCTTTAGCCTTCAGAGAAAGTAGAGGCATTGGTGAGCTTTCTTAACTATAGCATCAGCATGGGGTGACCAGGACAGGTTGTTGGTGATCTGGACACCTAAAAACTTGAAGCTCTCAAATCTGATAAAATTCCAACCATATCTGTATTCCATATCATATCTTCATGGAATAAATGTGGGGAATATGGAACAGTCTTTCATCTGCTTCACACCAGTTGAGGACCAGAGCAGTGACATAGGCTGCAAATTGTCCTGCTAATGACACAACATAAAACTGTTACAGCCAGTTAATGAGACAACTATGCCAACCAGTTTGCAACCAGTTCTTTCTGAGCAAGCTATTCGGGTTATGCTGTGCGCAGAAACCGGATAACTTACCTTACAACCACTTCTCCACCACCTAGGCTGAGGAAACTTTGGGCTGCTGTGTCATTTGCCATAGAATCATGCTTGGACATTACTTTTCTTTTGACTTTGTTTCTTTTTTTAAACTTTTCACTTAACTACCTCTCTCTCTCTCTCTCAGTCTCGGCAAAGGCTGCAACTAAAATTTCTTTCAAAATTACAGTGGAATTTATGTCCCCCATTCTCTTTAGTCGTCTTTATTCCCTTTAAATTTCACCTTCACAACTGGTCTGCTCCTGTATCTATTTAAAAGTTGGAGCATTTAATATTTATGCAAAAGAGTATTATTATCACATTACTGCTGCTGAGATTCTCATTAGTTCTTGACCATTCACAATAACTTACACCATGTCCCTAGTAATAACTGCCAGGTACGATGATTTAACAGCCGGGCAAGCCAGATATAACAGTTTCCCTCAGGTCCTGTGGAATTTAACAGCGAGATATGATCTACGTTTTTCAAATTAGATTTCTAGTTGAAGCCATCCGGATAGAGAGGCTGGCCGGTTGTTGGGCAGTTAGACAGCCAGAGATCAGAGTGGTCCTGATTTATACATCTGGAGAATGTAAGAGATTTCAATTCAGGCAGCTGAGATAGAGAAGTCTACTATTGATCAGTTTGGCACTCAGCCATATCTCTGTTCGCTGCAGCAGAACCAGAGAATCCTGCTGGTGTGAACAGACCGAGAATCATGCCCTACCTCTTCGGTTAAGTTTTTGGTTGTGCAAAATCTTTATGTGGCTTGGTGTCATACTTAGTTTTATAATGCTTCTGTGAAGTCCTTGGGGAGTTTCATTATGTTAAAGATCTTATAGAAATTCTTTTTATTGTTGTTATAATCACATCACATCTGATGCAGCTATTAATTTTTACATGGGCATTTTTGGGATCCATTTGCCTATTATTATTCTTACAATTCTGTCTTCTGTTGTATTCTGTTGTCTTCTAAAAAAGTTTTCACCCTCCTTTAACTCTTTCAATTTATTGATATCCAGACTAAGTCTAGAGTATTTTGAAATATGGCAATCTCTTCACTTCAGAATGGCTCATTTGTCCTACAAAGACTTAAAGGAATGATCGTTTCCCAGAATTTCTTAAAAGGCAGCAGACATCTGATCCAAATGGGTCTCTTTCTCAGTGAGATCCAAGAGCCTGCCAATATGAGACATCATCACACAATCTAACAACTTAAACCTTGGGATAAATGCAAACTACTGCGGATGCTGGAATCTGAAACACAAACAGAAAAATGCTGTAAAATGTAAGCAAGTCTGGGAGCATCTATGGAGAAAGAGTCGAACTAACCTTTTGAGTACAGATGACCTGTCAGATCTGCTGAGATTTTTCAACACTTTTCTGTTTTTGTAACTTCAACCTTAGCCAGGTATGGCCACATTAAATCTTATCAACGAGTTATAATTTTTTTATAACTTGTTAATTCCATGACATATTCTTCCATGAAGTGACTATCTACATTCTGAAATCAATCAAAGACTGACCAGGTCCCCAGGCATTTAAAGATCATATTTCCCATCAACTTCATCAAGAAGATTGCTAAACTGTTTATTGCTAAACAGTTGTCATGCATTCAGCTTACAAAATATTTTATTTCTGTTTGTACTTCTGGTATGAAGAAACAGCACCAAAACCTTGTATTCTTCTTTGTAGGTGTGCTACCATGTGTCCCTATCCGCATCATTTCTCTACTAGATATGCGATTCAGACTCAGAACATAGATGTGTGTTGAGTGGGGGGAGGGTAAACATGAACAACTTACATTGGCTCTGCTATTTTTTACGATGGATACCGTTGCAGTTTTTTGTCTGTTTTATTTTTCCTAGCTTCTAATCTTTATCTTCAGTTAAATGTTTTTTCTACAATGAAAATCTTTTTGGTGAAGGAGCTGCAACCAATCTTTATACATTTCTGTATTTATTTACAGAGTTAGGTGTTTACAAGTATGCAATTCCTAACCCAACAACCACACTTTTTGTCTTTCTCAATTTATATGGAGTTCAAGTGAATACACAGTTAATGCATACAATTTAACACAATTAATAAACAATTGGCAGTCAGATCTCAGGGTGATTTACACAATAGATTAGATAGGAGGTGGAAAACGTCTTGCAGGCCCATAAGCAGTGCTGGAAAGCATTTTCATGTTCCATCTAATTTGCTTGCCTGCCTATGCTGGAACTATTGAACATAAATCTCAGTGAAATTATATTTCAAAATCCTGAATTATCATTTCTAAATAACATTAATTGCTGTAATAATTGCCCTCCTGCCTGCATTATTAAACTCCTAGTTGCAGTGAGTACATCACTTGCAGGAATCCAAATAGCTTGGTGTCAAGTTGCACCATTATCCAAAGATCTCATCCCCCATCTCACTTGGGGTTACAATTCACCACCCCATGTTAGATAATAGAGACAAACTGTTAATCCTGCTTATCTTATCCAGCCAGACAAACAAAAAAAGCCTTTTTTTACATCATATAATATCCTCTTATTGAGGTATACATTTTTTACTTCCACACTTTAATCCAGAATATCATTAAAGGATTACTACCATTTGTTTAAATGCTCTTCTTGATTTGCCATCAACCAGAAATTTTCCTTTCACAAGCTTTAAACTCTATTGCCTTGTTCTGTTATCTTGGCATGCATTGAAATAATGCAAAAAATGAATCTTTCCAACATCACTTAAATCTCATCTACTTTAAAGTAAATCTGCTCAATTGCTACCTTTCAAATTTAAAGAATATATTCTTTACCACTTTCCCCCTGCAGTTCCATCCTCTAATGCTAGGAACCAGTTATGTGGTTTTTGTCTACATGGTCTAAATGTGTTTTCTTTATATGTTGGCAAACAAAACTAGATCTAATACTCAAGATGTGGTCTCATCAAATCACTGTATTATTAATGTACAATACAGCTTAATACTTGGTCTCTACTTTTATAATTATATAAGCTGCTTATTTAGCTGGATTCATTAAAATCCTATAGCATTTTCTTTTGAAGATGAAGAGTTGTCCTCTCTCCAGAAATAGATAAATAGTCCTTCCTCTCACTACTATTTCACAAAATTGTTGCAGGCAATTCGAATGTTGCATCAGTCTACAAAAAAAAAGAGGAGACTTAAATAATTAATTAGTTGCAAACATTTGTTGTTGGTAAGAAGAGGGGATAGCTTAAGGATATTAAAAGTGTTATAAATTGTCATTTTCCTCCTCCTCTTCTTCTTTTCCCTCTTCCTTTTTTATAAGTGGAGGAGGGGTAGTCTCAAATCAAACCCATTTAAAAAGTATAACCAGACAATTAGTTGACCCAATCTTTAACTATATTGTTTTACCAGCAGAGGCAAAACTGTGTGACCAACTAAGGGAAATTCCAAAAAAAATCCTTTTAGACTCCTCAGACAATCCAACATATTTGGAAAGGACCATGTTAATCACAACTAACTTGCAACTTGCTCTCCACAGCTGGAAGAGCTCTCTTTATTCAGGCATTTGCCAAATTTCCAAAGAAAGGACTAAAGGAAATCCCTACCATGGGGTTTGTTTGGTGAGCAAAGATACTGAAGGACATACTTTCCTTCTACATAAACCTTTAGCTACAATTTTTACATGTATTGCCTTTAGACTGACTATCTTATATATCTATCTGAACTGAGTCTAGTTTCTTTATCATTCAAAAAAATATCTAACATATACTCTTTACATTTGCCAAAGTAACCCTTCGCAAGGAGCCTTTCCTTATAATATGGAGCTCTCAAACTAGGTCCACCTTTCCACCTAAATTATACCTAGCACATACATATATGATGTTCTCTCTTCCTGTTAAAATGGGATCGGTTGCACTTCACCTGTCACTGATTCTGTATGACAACAGATTTTATTGCCCTCCTGTCTTTCAGATCCCTGATTATTTTTGCCTATCTCCATCCCCATCTCTCAATCCTAATTTAGTGTTGTTTGTTATGAGTTGATATTGTGTATTCAACTGGGTCAGTAATATCGATCTGACTACACGTAGTGTCCCAATATTGAGCCTTGTGATATCTTACTGGACATTTCCATCCTCCCCATTACCCACCCCCCACCACCCCCTCCCCCCCACCCCTCACCCCTCACCTCACTTTGGCATTAGTTCCCCGACA
The DNA here is from genome assembly GCA_024679065.1 of Sphyrna mokarran. Taxonomy (NCBI): domain Eukaryota; kingdom Metazoa; phylum Chordata; class Chondrichthyes; order Carcharhiniformes; family Carcharhinidae; genus Sphyrna; species Sphyrna mokarran. The sequence continues at coordinate 91,492,082 of JAGIQG010000006.1, read as the reverse complement.
GATTCCATATATTTTCTTCATCCCAAACAATATTTTACTCCAGATTTCATCTTGAATTTCTACTGTTTTTACCTTCAGTCGCACACTTTCATGAAGATTATTTATCAAAGGCTTTTTGGAAATCTAAGTACACCTGGTTCATTTTGGAAAAGTCACTTAAGTTTCACAACAATTACATTCAGAATTTTTCCCAGAATTTCAAAACGTTATTTAATGCTTTCAAATGCCAACTTTGTGTCACAACGTGAGGTATTATCACAGCAGTCATGTTTTGAAGCTGTCAAAATGCACTGTATTTTGCTTTCATGATGTGAACTGTTGTTCAACATTGCCATTTAGTTATCATACTCTGAAAAGACTCACTAATAATTTGTCAAGTCTGGATCTGTCACAAAAAATATCCCCTGCCCATTACTTGATTAGAGCTTTCACTCCACTTTTGTCAAAAATTCTTATTTGTATTAGTTACTAAAACCTCTTATTTTAAGTAATCAAGGTGCTCATAAATTGTAATCATTTTCTTTTTAATGAAGGTCTCATCTCTCTGGAAGCCTTAAGATTCAAACAATATGTTGCTATAATAATGAAACTGGTTAAAGAGGCATATCTCTATTTCCCTCTGTGATTAAAGGTCTTGAGTGTTGGAAATTGCCGTCTGAACATATAGGAGCAGAAGTAGTCACTTACATTCAAATAGACTCCTGAGCCTATTCCATGATTCAATGAAGCCATACCTGAATGGTGACCTAACTGTGTATACCCATCTTTGTACCATATCCCTTAATGTCTTTGGCTAATAAAAATCTATCAATTTCAGTTTTCAAATTAATCTGGTGTCACAACACAAGCTACTAATCCTACAAGCAGCAGTGCACAACAAAGAAAAGATTGCTGGATGAGGTGAAAACACACAACTGATTTACTTTGAAACAGAAATACAATTTGTTCTAATGGATATTCTGTTCTACTTGCTTAACATGATCTGAAATTAATAGTTACCATTAGAACACAATGGTAGAATGGCCTAGTGCTTCATGTCATTAGTGTACGCTTGACCTGGACCATTTGATGGGCAACATGACAGTTAGTGACTATCGCTGTGCTGTGCAGATACATGGATTTGGGCTTGTGTCTGTGGGAGTTTACGCATTCTCCCCGTGCTTGCGTGAGTTCTCTCCGGGTGCTCCGGTTTCCTCCCACATCCCAAAGATGTGCTCTTAGGCCGATTGGCAGAACAAATTCTCCCTAAATTGTCTCAAATTTGGTTCTAATGCATAGATCTATAAACATAGACAGGGATGATGGGTAAAAGTGGGAACATCGAGGTGGCGGCGCAGGCTCATTGGGCTGAAAGGCCTGTTTCCCATGCTGTTTTGTTCTTTGTTCTTTGTTATTCAGCACCATTGATGTCAGCTTTTGCTGATAGTGGCGAATAACATTGTGCCAGGAAATGGCCATCTCCAAAAAGGGAGAATCTAATTATCTCCTCTTAAGATTCAAAGGCATGACTATTGCCCATCATCAATATCTTGGGAGTTACTACTCACTATAAATTTAAATAGATCCGTCAAACACAATGATTATAAAAGCATGCCATAGGTTAGGAATTATGTGATGAGTAATTCATCTCCTGACTCCTTAATATCTGCTGACAAGATACAAATCAATAGCCTGGATGAGTCCAGTTTCAACAGCATTTAAGAAGCACAACACTATCTAAGCCAAGAGTATCTGTGGATCTGCACCTCACACCATCTTCATAATTTACTTCTTCAACCATGGCACATAATGACAGCAGTCATACTTCAGCAACTTAGTAAGCTTCCTTTGACATAATATGATTATATTTTACATTCAGTTTGAGGGGGAGAAGAGTGAGTCCAAGGGTGGTATTTTTAACTTAAATACGGGCAATTATGTGGACATGAAAGCAAAGCTAGCCAAAATAAATTGGTAAATTAGGTTAAGGATTGTTAATAGAGATGCAATTTTAGACAGTTAACGGGATATTTCAGGAAAAACAGAATAAGTATATTGTGACAGGAAAGAAACATTCCAAGAGGAAGACCCTCCCTACAGGATTAATTAAAAAAAATCAATGTTAGTATCAAACATAAAGTAAAACATATAATTGCACAAAGGTAAGTGGCCGGTCAGAAGATTGGACAAAATATAAAAAACAGCAACAAATGGCTAAACGATTAATGAGAAAGGAAAAATCAGAATACGAGAGGGAGATAGTTGGGAATATGAAGACAGATAGTAAGGATTTATATAGTAACCAAAAAAAAGGGAGCATTAATAAAGTGAATGTTGGTCTGATAGAAAGTGAGTTTAGGGAATTAAAAATGGAAACTAAAGAGCTTACAAATGAATTGAACAGATATTTTCCATCAGTTTTCACCAAGTGATACATGTTAGATAGTGATAGCTACAAAGGGAGGGAGGAACTCAGAAAAATTACAGTCAGCAGGGGGGTGAATTGAGCGAATTGTTGGAGTTGTGGGCTGACAAATTCGTGGGTGTTGATGGCCTGAATCTAGGATCTTAAAAGAGATAGCTGATAAGATAGCAAATGTATTGATTTTAATTGTCCAACATTACTTAGGTTCAGGGAAGTTTAAAAATGTATTTGTTATGTCACAAATGGGCTTATATTAACACTGCAATGAAGTTACAGTGAAAATCCCCTAGTCGTCACATTCTGGTACCTATTCGGGTACACTGAGGGAGAATTCAGCATGGCCAATGCATCTAACCTGTACGTCTTTTGGACGGTGGGAGGAAACTGGAGCACTCAGAGGAAACCCATGCACACATGGGAAGGACATGCAGACTTTGCACAGACAGTGATCCAAGCCAGGAATTGAATCCGGGTTGCTGGCGCTGTGAGGCAACAGTGCTAACAATTGTGCCACAATGCCACCCATCTAGAAAGGATCCAGTGGATTGGAAAATAACAAATGTTACTCCTTTATTCAATAAAAGGAGATGACAGAAAGCAGGAAACTACAGGCCAGTTACAAAGATAGGAAGAAAGGTAAATTGTGAAGAGGATGTACAAAGGTTACAAAGGGATATAGATAGGTTAAGTTAGTGCACAAAGATTTTACAAATGTGAGAAAATGTAAAAATATCCATTTTGGCAGAAAAAATAATAAAGAAACATATTACCAATTACCAAGATGGTGAGAGACAGCAGAGCTCTGAGATGCAGAAGAATCTGGGTGGTTTCGTGCATGAATTACAAAAGGCTAAAATTGCAAGCACTGCAAACAATGAGGAAGGTTAATAGAATGTTATTGTTATTGCAATGGGAATTAAACACAAAAATATACAAGGTTTTGGTCAGTCCACATCAGGAGTACTGTTTGCATTTTTGTCTCCTTCTTTAACAATGGTTGTAAATGTATTGGAAGCAGCTCAGACAATGTTTACTGGACTAATACCAGCAATGAGTGGGTCACCTTATGAAGAAAGGTTGTACAGGCTAATTTTGTATCTATGTCCTTCATTGCAACTGAGTCAAAATCATGGAATTTCCTTACCAACAACACTGTGGTGTACCTACACCACAAGAATTGAAGCAGTTCTGGAAAGTAGCTAACAACCCTCTCTCAGGGGCAATTAGTGACGGGCAATAAATGTTGACCTTGTCAGCAATGTTCATGTCCCACGAACAACTAAACAAAAATCCTTGTTGTCTCATCAATAGGCCACACATGTTGGAAATTACCTGCTGAGGGGAATAGATTTATGACTCGTGACCATCCATTTAGTACTAGCAAAATGGGGTAAGTTTTTGAAGGTTGCTGGCTTCCAATGTCTACTGAAAATGTGCCTGATGTTATCTTTAGTCAGGCATGCTTCATCAATAGAGTCTGCCAAAACATGCGGACAATTGAAAGTTCAGCACCTCATTTTTAACTCTTGGGATGCGGGCATTGCTGGAAAGGTCAGCACTTGTTGTCCATCCCTAATTACTTTTGGCGTATATCTGAAGACGCATACATCCAGGCAAAGTAAAGATCGCATACTTAATTCCCTAAAAAATATTAATGAACAAGATGGATTTTGCAACGATCAGTGATAACTCCGCGTTTACCATGGTGAGATCAGCCTTCAATTCCTGATTTTATTTGTTGAATTTAAAATCTGTCAGCTATTATGATGGGATTTGGACCCACATCTCTTGGTGTCTGGATCATTAGTCCTGTGACATTATCAGGTTACCACAACACGACCATTACTCATGGTCGTTGTGTCAATTTTTAATCCCTTGTAGGTGTTAGGATGAGGGAGAGTAGGAATGTCCACAACAACAATGACTGGATCTAGAACATCCACAGGGATGGTTGCTGGGGATAAAGGACATCCACTTAAACACTAACTCATGGCCCTGGTGCATTATCCTCCAGCTGAGGACAGGTGCAATGCTCTTTACAGCTCCACCTGCTCCCTCACAGAGCAAACCATAGAATGCTGAAGCTATGATTCAGATGCCTGGACCACTTGTGGCTTCCTGCAATCCACCCAGAGAGGATTTTCCGTATGATCACAGTTTGCTGTGCCCTTCACAATCTGGCTATGCAAAGAGGCGAATCCTTATAGGATGAACCTGAGGATGGAATTTGAGCGACATGACAGATGGGATGGTGATGATGTGAAAGTGTGAGAAAATACGTGTTCCCCATTAATGAATGACTGAGATCTGCAAAGCTGTTTGAGGACATGATGTGGCATGATGCCATGAGATTAGAAGGAATTCACAGTGAAGAGAGGGGAATTATCCTGAAGGGGCAGATGAGATCATTCATCCACTTGCTGTGCTGTGTGATGCTTCTGGTAAGGTTATCAGTCACATTGACCACCTGAGTAACAGTGAGATTGGCACGTTTCCTGAAGCCTTATCTTCAGTACAGGATACTCAGGCTTCTTGAACCAAGCCCTCGAGGGAATGGTGATTGAGTCAGGGTATAGACTTCTTCATGAAGTTGCTAGCCTGCCTCTTGTTGAGGATATCCGACATGGGTTTGTGGAGACAGATGGGCCAAAGAGCGTGATATGAGTTCATTGGTCTGATGTTTATATATGGTGCCCCCACCTCTGATGGCAGCTGAACGAATCAGCTCCCAATCCTCCAGATAACTAAGAGTGATTCTTCCTCATGTGTAATTAATGAAGCTGTAAACACGGAATCGGGTGTGAGTGCATGCCATTCCTAGCAATGGGAAAGGTGTTCCAGAGCCTTGCAGCATCAGACCTAGGGCCCGATTTTACCATTGTGTCCTGCCCTTTTTCGGTTACCCGACTTCTGGTAAAGTCGGGCATGAGGCAATTAATATGATTCGCACCAGCATCCATGCAGATGCCCACTTTACCAAGGCCCAAAAATGGCTGTGATCCAAACCGCACCCAAAACAGGTGCAATGGCTATTTAAATGCATTTGCATGCAGATAAATTGAATTAATAGCCTGCCCGCCCAACTTTACCAGCATTTTCCCCTTTACCATCGTGTTCACCCATCCAGATTCAGCATGAAACAGACATGCTCCAGCTTCTCAAGAGATAAATTCAGAGTTTCCAATGGCTCTATAACTCAGAGTAGTGGTGGTAGAGGCTGTGGGAGGAGAAAAAAGGGCCAGATCATTCTCTGGTGAAGGTGGGGGAGGTAGCGGTGAGGAGGAGGCTTGTTCTCTGGTGAGGGGGAAGGGAAATGAGGAGGGAGGAACAATCATTCTCTTGTTGGGTGGGGTGAAGGAATGCCAGATGGATTTCTGTTCTAGGGACCAGAGGAGGGGGGATAGTGGAAGCAGGAGCAAGGAGGGCCACTGCCATTCTGCAGTGATCGGTGGCAGGGAAAAGGTTGCGATTGGTGTGGGTAGGGGAGAGATGGGTGGATAAGGGAGACAGTTATGTTGTGGGGGTGGGGCAATATCTGTAGGGGGCCATTGCTCCTGTTTTTTATTTATGGGCTGCCTTATCCGCTTTTCTGTGGCCTGTGACAGGGGCGCTTTTTCAAATTTTTTTTTACTGTGCATGTGCAATTCAAAGATCTGATTGGAGCTTCAGTGTTTTGGGAGTGCCAGGCCCCACCCACAGCTCAATTCTGACTCGTAATCTTTTTCCAAGCTGAATGTGTGTGGGAGTGCCTGAGAACAGGTTTCCAATCACACCCAGATTCAGCACTTAGAATCAAAATGGTAAAATCAGGCCCTTATATTCATAACTGGAAAATTCCACCCTGCGTTGTGAGGACTGAAGGGAAGTGATAAAGAGTGGGGGAGGGTAGGCTTGTGATTGCTGGGGTTACAGATGCTACAAAGCTGAACAGATAGCGAGAGCTGTGTGAGCAGGAATCGTACTCTCACACTGACCAAATTGTTAGGGATGAAATTTTACCTTAAGTGCTAACGCTGTAGTTTTACTATTATAGCAGTAAAAAGATTGAGTAGATTGGCACTTAACTCATTATGTTGCTTATCATTGCACTTAATACAAATGCCATAAAAGACTTCAGTAGTTTTGAGAATTGGCCCACCAAGGCTCAGTGAGACTCAACTGATCAGCTGCTGACACAATGCATGAGAATTTTGGTTTAATTTGATTCATGTAAACCATGTGCAACTGGTCTCTAAGTGATCTGACATGAATGAAAGTGGGGAAATTGAGAACTTTGAGATGTCCACAAACTTTCTTTGATTTTTAGCATCACACATCTGTTTTTCTTTAGTTGTAATTGTTCTGCTTGTATTTTAAATCTTGTTTGACCTGCTTTCTAGCAGGCAGAGAAAGTTAAAATTTGTCCTGTATTGTCTTCTCAACCATCAGCCTCAAATCTTTGGCTACAAGAGACCTAATGGCAATAGTACAGCACTTAAATTAAAAAAAAAATTAATGACTGACTAATCTTAAAGTGCTCTGTGATTGTCTAATGTATTTCCAGAAAGGGGTGTTCATAGCTAATAACAATACATAAAGCATTTATTAAGACTTCAGAATCTATTGGAACAATGTTAAGGATTTATGTTTAAAGAAATAATATGTATTTGAACAAATTTTTCTCGAAAAATCATGCCAATTATATTTAGCATGTCTCCAGGATTTAGTTAACCAGGGGCAAATTAAGTTCCATTTTTGTTCAAACACATTCATTACTAAATAGAAAATTAGCTTGTTAAGTTGGTCAGCCTGGTTTTTCTTTTATTAGCTTGTGATTTTCATTTCTTTTAAAAATAATAGGCAGGAGTGGAGTCCTTGAAAGTGGAGTCACAGGTGGGCAGGGTGGTGAAAAAGGCATTTGGTATGTTTGGTTTCAATGGTCAGAACATGGAATACAGGAATTGGGATGTCTTGTTGAGGTTGAGACATTGGTAAGACCACACTTGGAATCCTATTTGCAGTTCTAGTCACCCTATTATAGAAAGGATATTATTAAACTAGAAAGAGAGCAGAAAAAATTTACTAGGATGCTACCAGGACTTGATGGTTTGAGTTATAAGAAGAGACTGGATAGACTGGGACTTTATTCTCTGGAATAGGAGGCTAAGGAATGACCTTAAGGAAGTTTATAAAATAATAAGGAATATAGATAAGGTAGATAGTCAATATTTTTTCCCAAAGATAGGTGAGGATAAAACTAGAGGGCATAGGTTTAAGGTGAGAGGAGAGAGATATGAAAGTGTCCACAGGAGCAATTTTTTCCACACAGAAGGTGGTGAATGTCCAGAACAAGTTGCCAGAAGTAGTAATAGATGTTGGTAGAATTTTGTCTTTTAAAAAGCATTTAGATAGTTACATGGATAAGGTGGGTATAGTAGGATATGGGCCAAATGTGGGCAATTGGGATTAATTTAGGGACTAGGGCGGCACGGACAAAATTGGGCTGAAGGGCCTGTTTCCATGCTGCAAACCTCTATGATTCTATAAGTGGTTAGCACTGGTGCCAGTGACCCACGTTCAATTCTGGTCTCGGGTCACTGTCTGCACGGAGTTTGCACATTCTCCCTTTGTCTGTGTAGGTTTCTTCCAGATTTTCCAGTTTCCTTCCACAGTCCAAAGATGTGCGGGTTAGGCTGATTGGCCATGCTAAATTGACTCTATTGTCAAGGAGATTAGCAGAGTAATTATGGAGGGTTACAGGGATAGAGCCTGGATGGGTTATGATTGGTGCAGTCTTGATGGGCCAAATGGCCACCTTCTGTTCTGGAGGGATTCTATGAGACATTAGAAGGTTCAATCAGACAAATCATCCAACATGCTGGAATAAAATATACCTACTGTTTCTTTATGGCTAGGAAAGAATGCTGAGTTTACACATTACTCTTGTTGAATCCAGAAACAAATAGGCTTGAATCCATCTGATACAGATAAAACCAATTTGATCTCAACAAGTAACCCTTGCATTGTTGTTCTTCCACTTCCGTAAGCATTAAAGAAGGAACTTCACCTTTCTCAGAAACCAAGCGGAATGGGAATTGATATTCAAGCAGCAGCGTGTTTCTACTGAGTGCTAATGCTGAAATCTGGGTGAGTGACTCGGATGGAAAACAATGAATTGATGCAAATTAGTGATAAGACCACAAAGCCCTTTGGCCTACAGAATAGGGTTCATTGTTGATAAGAAGCTTCTGGACACCACGTGGAGACATTAAAGGTAAGATCAAAAGTTTGCGAGTGCCATAAGGCAATAACACAACCTCTTCAAATGCTCTAGAAGTCACTTCGGGCAGGTCTCTTATTGGTTCTACTTAAATGAAATTCAGCTTTTAAAGTAACCTTGTACCATCCACAGCCTTTTAGATGGTCTACTCTTGTACTCCGTGAGCTGTCTGCCTGGGAATAAAAGCATACTCTCTTTACCTTTCATCCTTGTTGGTTTATAATTTATTCTGTAGGTGCCAGAACAAGAATAGTTTCTTATATATCCATGGGTTCCAGTGGTCAGTGTCCTCTCAATCACTATACTCACATGTTCAGTGCTTTTCAAAAAATTTTACAAATTTTTATTTGTCTTTGTAGGCCAAGTGATCGCAGAATGACTTGATAATGTGGTTACTTAAAGGATCTTGTGTCGAAAGCACAAGAGGTTTTGCCGGAGCACCGACAGATTGGAAGCATGTAACAGCTGCTCAGATTATTCAATAAATTATTATTATAAGTTCTTGATCATCAGTTGGAACCCAGCACTTTAACATGATATCAGGAGTTGGCAGTATGGCAAAGGTCTTTGCACCTTGACCCACTCATGTTCGACTAAAACATTGTGGACAACCGGACCAAGTTTGAAAAGGAGTAACACATCTACTGCTGGTTATCAGGCGAATCAAAAAAGGTGCAAGCATTCACCTTATTAAATCTAGCAGTACAAACCAAAGATTTGACAAGTCAATATAGTCATTCGCTGCAACCATAAAAATTTTAGCAAACAAAAGTGCATTTGGCAGTCTTACTGATGATTTAGTCAAGGATTGTACAGTCAGTGAGTTCCACAGTGATCAGCTGCTACAAGAGAAAGATTTAACATTGTAAATAGCCATCAGCATCTGCATACTAAATGAGCCATCTGAAAAAAGTAGCAAAGATTTCAGGCAAGAAATAGATATTTTCATGGTGCAGGGCACACCCTGTTTCAATTATGGTAGCCATCATCTCAAAACAGAACAGCATGTTTGGCATTTGATAAACTCTGCAGCACATGTCGCAAGTGGAACTATTTTGTAAAATGCCGCAGATCCAAACGATGGCAGCCCTCCTATATCAGTAGCCATATTGCAGCTGGACTTTCCTGCAAGGTTCAGAGTGTAAGCAAGGTGAACAAACTGGAGCTCAGCCAAATCACCGAGCTTCCAACAACAATCTACTGTAAGAGTGTCGATACTGGGACTGAAAAGGGTGAGTCTTCATCACTCTGAACATGGTTTGCAGCACTGAAGGTAAAAATGAACACTGGAGCAAAGTTCAATGTATTGCCCAGGCAAATGCAATGGAGACTAGTCCCATATTCAGCACCAGACCCCAGTGTCAGGTGGAGTCATGGCCACTGGTGGACAAACTATCTGCACTGAAGGTATGGCCATTCTCCATTGAATACAGGGCAGCTTCAAGTTTCACAAAGTTGTAATGTAAGACTATAATGTAAGACCACTGTTAGGTCTGTGGGACAACATCACACCGACGCTCATCTGCCTTGGTCCAAACATACATATTCTGCAACATCAGGCCTCAGAAATGAGAGAGTACAAAGAACTATGCAAACAGGACGTCACTGATAAGCTACCTGTAGCATATCACATGAAGCTGGAAGTTAGATGATGATATTGATGTACTTGTTTTTATCCTACAGGTGTGTTGGTCCACCTTGTTGTCTAACAAGGGGCATACACGTGATGGGTCATGAGAGGGCTGCTCTTCATTTATTTTTCGAGAGTATCCTAGTGCTTCACGTCGTTAGCGTACGCTTGACCTGGACCATTTGACGGGCAACACGACAGCTCAGTGACTATCGCTGTGCTGTGCAGATACATGGATTTGGGCCTGGATTTGTCTGTGGGAGTTTGCGCATTCTCCCCGTGCTTGTGTGGGTTTTCTCCGGGTGCTCCGGTTTCCTCCCGCATCCCAAAAATATGCTCTTAGGCTAATTGGCAAAACAAATTCTCCCTAAATTGTCTCAAATTTGGTTTTTAATCCATAGATCTACAAACATACATAGGGATCACGGATAGAGGTGGGAACATCGGGGTGGCGACGTGGGCTCGTTGGGCCGAAGGGCCTATTTCCCGTGCTGTTTTGTTCTTTGTTCTTTGACCATTAGCCATGAAGCAATGGTTGATGCAGCAAAAAAAAGATGGCTTGGTCAGGATTTGCATTGACCATTGTTATTCTGACCTCATCACCCTGTGAAGATGGTTGAGAGAGTGATAGTTGACATGACTGGTGCTAATGTTTTCAGCATTCTGGATACAAAATGCAAATTCTGGCATCCCCTACTGGATGAAAGAATCCTTAAAATTTACCACATTCATGCCTCTGCTAAACCAATGCCATTTTCTTTGTACGCCCAATGGAATCTCTACTGGCAGCAAGATCTTCCAGCAGTGCATGGACCAGCACCAGCAAATCAAAAGGTAGCCCAGCTATCTACTTAGGCCTCCAAATCTGTGGAAATATAGGCTCCTCCAAAGGACAATGCTGCAATACCTACACCCACTGGATGAACTGAAGGAACACCTCAAGTCATCCATACTGATGACACCAGCCTGAGAGCATCTTCTGCACAGACAACTGGCATAATGCTCAAGACATATGACAAAACCAAGCACAAGGTTTCAGGACTATGCAACAAACTGGTCTGAAAACGGGCTTTTTCTTTTGCTGGGGGTGGGTGAAGGAAGAGGCGCGATGGGCTATGCACCTGCTGCAACAGCTTAATCCATGTTTGACTCCATGTAAGTAGTTCTGTATGTTAGAAAATGGTTTGCACACAGTTACTGTTTATCCACACTGTTGCATCTCTGTACCACCAGTTGTTCCAACTTAATGGGGAAGATATCGTCTAAATGGTTACATGATGATGTGGCTACTTAAAGGATCATGTATTGGAAGTTCAGGATTTCTCCCTGGGGCATGAGCAAAGTGGAAACATGTAAGAGCTATTTAGAGTACTTAATAAACTATTGTTGTCACAAGTCATTGAAACCTAGCACTTTTACAATCCTGATTAATTTTCAGGGCAGGAATGGTGGTTAAACATTTAACATTTTTACTTCTTTTTACCATCGGAAATGTTAATGCAGTGTTTTTAGCATGGTAATACTAAATCACTATCTTTATCTCAATTTTACAGCACTGCATTAGTTTGCAAAATATTGCTATAATTCCAATAATTCCATCTTCTTTTAAAAGATGTGCTTAGTTTTTTTTTTAGTGATATTTTAAGTTCTGGGTAAACATCAAGCACTGCATAGTTTAGCTGAAAGATCAGTTCATCTCTACATGCCCAAAACACTCTGACTACAACAGGTTTTTCCTTGATGGTTTCAGGCTCTCCTCCCACCACAACTTTCCTGCAGCACATGAATTGCATCTCATATAGTTTCCTTGATCTGAGAAAGACACTTGTTTGTCAGATTCACAGTCTCTGCATACTTGATAACTTCCAGAGCATGTTATTCTGTCTTGTAGCATGTGGGAAATTTCATGTTCTGTACAAGGATCGTCAACTTTCTTGAAAGGGTGTTCAGTTCTTGACAGCCTGTTGATGCTTCCCTTGCTTGTACTTTACCTTCAACTGATATCTATGTAAACATAGTAACATCCATTGTAAATGCTTTGGAGCAGATAGAATAAGAAAGATGCTTTGAAGTATTTGTGGTCAGACTTTATCATTCTTCATCTCTAAACAGGAAACAAGCAAAGACGTCTTCTTTCTCAATCTGTCTCATAGTTGGGATCACTTTAAGAGAGTGTAAGTGGAGAGTAACTGAAGAAATGATGTTGAAAGTGATTTACAACCTGAGAGTGTAAGGTATAGATTGACAGAGTAAAATGTCTGAGAATGTGTTCCTGTACTTGTGGTGTGTGTATATATGTTCCAGTTTAAGTTACAATAAGTCTATGATTCTATAAACATTGTTTGTATTTCTGTCAATCCTACATCAATTACATTTAACGGAGTAAATAATATAACGTAGCATTGCTCATTTTATGGTAATACTTTGAATGCAAATGCATCAAGTTGTCCTTGCTGCTGAAAGGTTACTGCAAAGCCTCTTTCACTGGCATTACACTTCACGGAGCTTCAGGGTGACTTTGCAATTGACATCATAATACGTCAAAATAGGCACTATTGTTTGATGTGAGTCAAAGCTGCTTCATGTTCTGTGTCTCAATATCTCTGAACATCATTTGCAGTTAGCCTGCACAGAGGTTTACAATCCAATGACAAATCAAACAAGAAATTGGCTAGTTCAATGATCCAACAAGACATTGGAATGTCTTCACATCTGTTGGTTGCTGCATCTCTGCTGCAGCTTGCATCCTATCAGGATCGGGGCTAAAACTTCTTTTGCTGGTAGCTACGTGGCCCAGAATGTAATGAAGCTACTCCAGTTATCTTCGTTGCAGCTATTTTCTTGTTCATCTTCCGGTTCCTCCAGCAAACTTTCTCTAAGAGTCTCACTAGATTTTGATTATAGTCAGCAATGAGCTCTTCTATTGTGTCTCCACATCCATAGACTAGCAGATTGTCTGTGATTGCTTGCACCCCTGGTAGATCATTGATTATCTCATGTTATATGTGTTGATATCATTCCAGAGCAATATAAATGCCAGATGGCTTGTGCAACCATCTGTACTTCCCAAATGGCACCCCCAATATAGTCAGAAAACTGCTGCTTTCATCTAACTCCACTTGCTAAAATCCATCTTTAGTATCTATGGTAGTAAAGACCTTTTCCTAGCCAGGTTGTGGCAGAATTACTTTGCATAGTGAAATCTCCTTGAAGTTTTATTAAGATCCTTTGGATCTATGCACACCCTTGTCTTTCCAGATTTTGTCATTGCTACCTTGCTGCTAATCCACTCTATAGGAATTGTCACTTTCTTAATTACTGTAATCTTTTCAGGCTACTCTAGCTAATATTTCAGGTTGCAATTGAGGAAAGCTTCAATGATCCTTGGAAGATGCTAAATTGGACCCAGACTCTCATCTACTTCAAGCTTATAATCATCAGGAGGACATTCAAGATCTTTGAACATATTCTTGTAATTTGCCAGGATCTGTTCAGTAATCAATGGCTTGGTGTCATGTGAAACATTGTAAATCTTTTTTGACACATGATAGGTTATCAGTGCAAGCTTTTGACCTTTTCCAGTTGAGATGAAGAGATTTTGCTTAGTGTGCACTGTTGGGATTTATGTTCTTCATCAAAGTGCCATTTTTTAAAAGCAGCTTCTGACAAAAACTCTGTCTCCCCCAAAACATTCTGGAGGTTTATAATGTGACAAAAATGCCCGCTGTCCATATCCATTGTGCAGGTTGTTCTCTAGGGGTTGGTGAACTGGCTCAGAATCCCTGTCTTTTGAATCATTCTTCATCTCTAAACAAAGACGTCTTCTTTCTCAATCTGTCTCATAGTTGCCTGTTTAATCACCATGTGCTGGTCATATTTGGATCCTCCTAGACAAGCTCAGCTCCCCACAACTGGGTGTCTTGGCCTGGATGGAGAGGGTGTATGCACCCTGGCACTGGAGATCTTCTTTCTTCCTATTGTCTTTCAGCTTAGTTTCCACTAGGAGTCAGTCTCCTATCATCATCAATTCCCAACTTTATCTTCTTGATTTTATTTTCAGGCCACATATTGAACCACTTCACATAAGTTTGCAAAGCATTTGATCTTGCATATAGGATCAGTGCCTGATGTCATTCACTTGATTCTCTCCTTCTGCAGTCATCATTCCAACACAAAACAATTCTTAATTTGAGACCTTTTGGCAGCAATCCAGAGCGATTTGTCAGAATCATCATCCAACATCTCTTCAGTAACCATCTCTTCTTCCTTCTAGTAAAACACTTACATGCAAGTATAATTCAGCTTCTTTCCATTAGAACACTACTTTCCACATTTGGAACATGCTTCCTTTTCCTTCTTATGACACTCTTCATAATCAATACTTTTAAAACTCTGGCCTTGATCTTTCAGCTTGTCCTTCTGTGTGTTGTCTTTTCTCTCAGCATAGTGCATGGTCTCATCAGTTCTCCTGTCAATGTTCTCTCTAGCTGCAAGTGTTAACATCAGGATGACCTGATACTGATGTAACTACTGATATAATTGTAATGCAATGTTAAATGACTTAGAGATTGGCATCTGGTCGACAGAAGAATAACATTGTATACAAGATGAGATGTGTATATAGATTTATAAATAAACAAAAAATGGATTTTACAAATAGTGGCCAATGGTAGCATTCTTAAGATAACAAGAAAACTCTAAAGATATCCCATCTAGTCTCTGACACATAGTGCCTGTGGCTGTGGCAGCTGTTGTTTTCTATTAAATGTTCATGTGCACTACCTGAAACATGGTGTCAACAAACAGAAAAACTCTAAGATGGACTGCAAAACTAATAGACCTTGAAATCCTTGGAAAGAAACAGGAAGAATGACTGAAGACTCACTTGAAAACAGCGCAAGTAGATACCCAAACCCAGGGTGGGAATTTTCCGCTTTTGTTTGCCCCAAAACTGGAAAATCCCACTCGAGGTCAACAGAACTTTGTGTGGTCTGCCTCCCACCCGCCACGGTTTCTGTGGTGTATGGGATGGGAAATTCATACCCCCCCACCCACCTACCCCTTTTCCAGAGTTCAGATAGCAGTGAGTACATATCAGTCAAACAGCCAAACTTCTGAAGTAGCAATAGTTCATGAGCTAAGGGTAAGCATGGAATCGACATTGCTACTTTCAGAACTGTGGAAGGCTTACAACACTTTGAACACTGGGGCAATTGGAGGAAGAGATTCTCAGCTTCAGTTTGCATTAGAAGGGAAAAAGGGTTCAAGTCAGTACTTTATGCAGTAAGGGTTATAGCAGATCATGTTATTGTAAGACAGACCATTGATGAGTCTTCAATGTGAGGAAGTTCTCTGGCACTTGATTCAGTGTTCGAAAAGGTTTATTCATTGAATGGGTGAAATTTACCAAGAGGAAGCAAAAACTGACTGAATGTATCAATTTGTTTATAAATTACCTGTACATAATCACAGTAAATTGTGACCGTGAAATTTTCAGAGGTGAATTAACATGCGATTGTATAGTGGTTGAGGTCTTGGATGAAAATTTAAAAGACCTTTTGCAAATGAGGGAACATTTAATTCTCACAAAAGCAGCAGAAACAGTACAACAGACCAGACAAAAGAAAAAGGCTTAGTGTGCGGACAGAGAGGTCCCTTAGAACAATAAGTGAATCCATTCAATATATTGGATAAAAAAAGAGAAATCATCGTCAAGCAAATGCTTGAGGAATCTGGAAAATGTGGTCTCACTGCCATCATCCAATGCTATTGGTTGGTGGAAAAATCCTACACAAGCCAGAAGAATGCCTGACTTGAGAAGTTCTGTGCCAAATTGTAGGATGTTGTGACATTTTCAAATAGTTTACAGATGCAGAGGAAGAAGAAGGTAACAACAAAATGCAGTCAAATTCAAGACATAGAAGTTCCGTGGAAAAAAAACAATCTTTTCAGAGAAATTAACAAAAGAGAAAATAATTATTAGAGCATTCAATTCGAGATTGATGGTCATCCTACAGAATTCAAGCTAGATACTGTGGCAGACATTTTAGTATTATCTGATAAAGTGAAATTGCTTAAAAATATTACTAGGTTGGCAATTCTCCCAGCCCACTGCACTGTTCTAGCAGTGCAATAGGCTAGGAGATATAACCAGAGGCCATTGGGCACCATGGTCTCTGCGTGTCTCCAGAACCCAGATTTCCAGCATCGGCATGGAGATGGTTGAAAATATTTAAATCACCATTCAAATCTTATTAGAGAGCCCAGGACTGAAATCCCCAAGCCTGTTGCATCCCTTCTCACCTTGCCCCCCTACTTCCCCCGCTGAGTGTTTCACTTCCGCTGCATTTACAACAGCTCCTGGCTAACAGGAAGTTGACAACCTCACCCTGCTGGAATGAAGAGAAGCCATAGAGGCCCCCAGAAGGTCAGGAGTGAGGGGGTGACTCCTGGGCGTTGCCAACCTTGTCCACTGGCACTGCCCAAGGGGCAAAGTTGCAATGTCCACTGGGCATCGGGCATGCCAAAGGGGTGAGACCTTAGAGAATTGGGCCTGTTGGGGAGATTGTTGGGTGTGGGGGGTATCCCACTGCCATTCTATATACGGATCGAAGCAGAGGTAGGAAAGGACTGATTAGGGCTGAGAGGCTGGTGCTGTGGGGGCAGGGTTTATGCCTGCAGGTCGGAGGGTGGTAGGGGGCGGTAGTCGGGGAGATCGAGACTGATGGGAAGGAAGCACTTGGGGCCAGCCCAGAGATGTCCAGGAGGCTAGTGATTGAGGTGGGGTATTTTGGACGGGATCAGTGAGACAACGATAGGGGGTTGCTCTACTGACCAGTGATTGGTATTGTCACTAAGCATGTGCCGATCTCCGCTATGACAATTCACGAATGCGCAGTGGCCTGCTCAGCGCTAGGCTGTAGGCCTATCCAGCAGGAATAAACCCCACCCCTGGATTTTGCTAGAGCACTCTACAGTGTTCAAAATATGAGAGATTCGTTTTGAAAATACCTGAATTAGGCACTTAGAATTTCTTTTGGGAGAATTCTGGCCTAGATTGCAGCCATTATCCATCCAGTTCCAAGGTCCAGGAGAGAAAATATTAATAGAGCTATAGAATCCTTACAGTGCAGAAGACGACCATTCGGTCTGTCAAGTCTGCACCGGTTCTCTGATGGAATATCTTAGCTCCTGCCCTATCCCATAACACTGCACAATTATCATAGCTAATCCACTCAAATAGCACGAGGGGTCACGGGCTTAGGGTGAGGGGGGTAAGGTATAATTTGGATGCTAGAGGGAGTTTTTTCACACAGAGGGTGGTGGGGGTATGGAATGCGCTGCCAAGTAAAGTGGTGGAGGCAGGTACTCTGGAGTTATTTAAGAAATACTTAGATGGGCACTTGAACAGAATGGGAATGGAGGGGTATAGAAAACTGATTTAAAATAGGGATCATGAGCCTTGGGAGTCCCTGGGAAGTGTGTAAATAGATGATGATATTAATGCACTTGTTTTTATCCTACAGGTGCTTTGGTCCACCTTGTTGTCTAACGAGGGGCATACACGCGATGGGTCGTGAGAGGACTGCTCTTGAACCTTTTTCGAGAGTATCCTATTGCTTCACATCGTTAGTGTATGCTTGACCTGGACCATCTAATGGGCGCAGTGACTATAGCTGTGCTGTGCAGATACATAGATTTGGGCCTTTGTCTGTGGGAGTTTGCGCATTCTCCCTGTGCTTGCGTGGGTTTTCTCCGGGAGCTCCAGTTTCCTCCCACATCCCAAAGATGTGCTCTTAGGCTAATTGGCAAAACAAATTCTCCCTAAATTGTCTCAAATTTGGTTTTTAATCCATAGATCTATAAACATGGACAGGGGTCGCGTGTAGAAGTGGGAACATCGAGGTGGCGGCGTGGGCTCGTTGGGCTAAAGGGCCTGTTTCCCATGCTGTTTTATTCTTTGTTCTTTGTTCTTAATCTGTGCATTTCAGGAAACCAGAGCACTCAGAGGAAACCGATGCAAACAGGGGGAGAACATACAAACTCCACACAGTCAACCAAAGGCAGAATTGAACACTGTTGGTGCTGTGAGGCAGCAGTGCTAACCATTGCGCCACTGTGCTGCCCATAAGCCAACACTTGGCAAGCTTCAGATACAAAGGGAAAGAAATTGTGGAACCCCTGAATGTGCTAATGAACTTGGAATCATCATTACTGAGCAGAAAAGCATGTTTGCAGCTGAGACTTATGACAAGGTTGATGAGAATGCTGATGAGCAATCTTGTGAACTATTGGGATGAATTTCCATCCCAGGCTAACGAAAGCTGGAAATTGAATATCACATAACCCCAAAGGGCAGATGTTAGGTCTATATGTTGATTCACAGTGAGGAAGGTCCCTCATCCACTTGTGACAAAGTCAAGAGCGAGATTGAACACTTGTTACAACAAAGGCTCGTCCCTCCCAGAACTATACTGATGAAATAGTATTCTGGGATGGTTACCGTTCCAATGCCTAATGATTCAATTAGAATCTGTGTGGACTTGACTCAATTAAACAAGTCAGCAGAGCGCAAGATTCACCCGATGGCACCAGTGGATGAATGTCTCGCCAAATTAGCAAAAAAAAAATCACCCTCTTGTCAAAATTAGATGCGAACAGTGGCTTTTGGCAGATGCCTTTGGACAAAGAATCCAAACTGCTGACTACTTTTATCACCCAAGGTACACTCCAAATAATTCAGCACTTTACCAACCCCTGAACAGAGAAAATATCTGATAATTATTGAAGATTTCTTAGTTTTTAATTACTGCCTCACCATTTCTAGGATCACTTTCACTCAAGGTCATCAGCAAACCCGTCCAGGTCATTTGGGAATAGAGCCCAACAGTCAATTTGATGGCCAGGCACCAGTCACTCCATTAAAGAGTCAATCACAAATTGTCTATGTGTACAGTCCATAGCCAGCAGCAGAGTCAATCACTTGCACCATCTCCTTTTCCTTTGAGGCAATAGGAGAGTTTGGGGATGGATTTATTTGAGTTTAAGGGCTAAGTTTTCATACTTGTTGTTGACCACTATCCCTGATAGCTGGGAATGAGCAGACTGCATAGCAGAAGCAGTCATTACATCACTAAGATTCTTCATGACACATCACATCCGAACGTTGTGTCATCAGACAACAATCCTCAGTTTTCCAATGAGTGGCATGCTGGCACAGTGATTAGCACTGCAGCATCGTAGCACCAGAGACCCAGCTTCAATTCCCGGCTTGGGTGACTGTGTGGAATTAGCACATTCTCCCTGTGTCTGCATGGGTTTCCTTCGGGATGCTCCGGTTTCCTCTCACAGTCCAAAGATGTGCAGGTTTGGGTTGATTAGCCACGCTAAATTGATCCTAGTGTTGGGGGATTAGCATGGTAAATGTATGAGATTACGGGGATAAGAGATTACGAGGGATTGTTATCAATGCAGACTCAATGGGTCGAATGGCCTCCTTCTACACTGTAGCATTCTATAACTTTGTGCTGTTGTGGGAATGTTCATGTACCATTCTAGAGGTAGAATATTGATGTTTATTCAAACATACTTGGCAAGATAATTATTCTCAAAATATGAATGACATAATAGCCGTGTTTCTACTTTCTCCTAATGTGGCCAACCATATTATTCTAACTAATCCCGTTAACAACTGTAAAATTCAATCAATCAAGAGTTTCTATGGCCATATTATTTTGGCTAACCCAATCAATCTTAATTTAATAATGGCCATATGGGTGTTTCAAACTTAGTACCAGTACTATTTCAATGTATAAATGTGGTTTCATGCATGTGACTAGTTTGTCTCGATGTCCTCAGTTGAATGGAGAAGAACAAACAGGAGTTTGAGTAATCAAGCAATTAATTAAGAAAATCAAAACAGACTAACTTAGTTCTTCTTAACCACAGATGGGAAGATGAATGTGAACACAATTTTCAGCTCTACCAAAATATTACAATGTAACATTCATTCAAATGAGAAAACTGGGAAGCTTGAGGAGAAACAAAGGGACAATCAAACCTAGAATTTCAATTTCAGGCACAGAACATGAGATAGTGCTACAGCGCAGAAGAGAGTGTGGATAAAAGATCAACAGAAAGAAGGCTTCATAATAGAAAGATTTCTGCAATTGAGATCTTATAAAATTGGCTGGGGAAGTATCAGAAGGAACTGAAGATCCTTGATATGATTGAGAAAGAAACCAGTGGCAGCTTGGACATGCTATTTAGATTTGGATAGAGACAAGGAACCACCCAGTAGGAAGATGCATTTATAAAATAATGAGAAGGTGCAGTCAATCTTCAGCCTCGACATGAAATCAGGACCAGCCCAGGGAGATTGGTCAAGGATATCAAGCAAAGCTAAATATACCCATTTAAACCCTGAGCTTAAAGCAAAACACTTCACAATTTCTGTTCATTTTTGTTCCTGGAGTGGATGTGATATAAAATAACCCTCAGTCTCATGTTAACAGAAAACATGAACTATCAAGCATTGATTTTGATTTTGATTTTGAACTCTAGTCTGTTTAAGCCTAGCAAGATTAAATCAATTAAAACTAATAGTTCCAAAGCAGTTTAGCAGTTCTTTTTGACATCTTAGAAGTTATTTGACAGTTTTGACAATTATTTGACAGCTTTGACAGCTTCAGTAAATCTATGGACTTTTTAGTGCACAATCGTATTTATTTTTAACAATCCCAGAAGTTGCTGTACCTCTCCATAGAGTGCCATACTTATTCCAAAGGTGTCCCAGCACCATGTCCAAAGCAGTGTTTTACTTCTCCAAATGTGTATCCTGCTTATTGAAACTAATCAACCAAGTTCATACCAGCTCATACCTGTTCTAGTCACTTCGGGTTTCATATTTCTGGCCTACTAAAATCCTATTTTGGTTGTGGCAGTTTATGATTTATATAGCCAGCTATGTCCATAAAATGTATATGCACAAATCCTGGCCCAACTCCATTCCCATTCCCACAAAAAAGAAATGCTTTCTTTTAAAGGTGGGTCTTAAGAACTTTGCCCATTTCCACTATTTTCACCATGACATAGGTCCAAGCAATCTGAATGTTTTTTACAGCTAATGATGTAATTTTTAATGTTTAAATGAGGTGTTGACATCTTTTGCAGTCTTGATGGAGAGTCATTCAAGTGCAAAGGATGTTAATGTTTGAAATTATGATAATACAATATTATATTCATTGCTTGATAAAAATTGTTACTTATTGAATATCAGTTCTACCAGAATCCTGGAACTTCTCATATTTGGGATTCTTAGTTATCAAGGACATATTATTAATGTTAATATCCAGTACCAGGTTGAAGCCTTATTATATTCTGCCCTGTCCACCATTGATGTTTTAATGATTATTATTTCAGAGAATAAAACCATAACATAAGCTAAGAAGATAAAGCATCTGTTTCAAGCAAATTTTAAAATGTATTTCAGCCTTTGAATGATTCATTGCCCATTTTCACTCAGTGAATTCTGTTATAAATGATAAGCTTGCATTTAAACTGCACAATGGATAACTAACTACTCATTAATAAAACAACAGATTTTCTGACGCTTGTTTATGACACAAGTAGTAATAATCGACCTCCTAAACTCAGCACTAGATAGTGGTGTACATTGATCCAGAGCTTATAGCAAGAATCTTCATTTTCATGAAGCATCTGTATACTGTTTTTGGTACATGCGGCATAGCTGATGGTCTGTTAAACCTATAGCTGGATGCTTTCTGGCATGTTATAATAACCTTAATGGAATGTGGCTATGCAGAGCCAAAATTGGAAACATAACTTAGGATACGAAGGGAAGGTGTTGAAAGTAATACAATAGCTCGTGTTCATACTGGTGTGAAGGTAAAATGATTTATTCTATCTTCTAAGTGCTTTAGTTTGCACTATTACCATGGAATTATAATTAGGTCCACATTTTAAGGAGGTTCTTTAACACACAGAAGAAACTTTCATCTCAGTCATAACACCTAGATCTATAATTTTTTAAAATTTTATCAGTGTCACAAGCAGACTTACATATACAATGTAATGGAGTTACGATAAAAATCCCCTAGTCACCACATTCCTATTCAGTTGCAGTGAGGGAGAATTTAGCATGGCAATGCACCTAACCTGCATGACTTTTGGACTGTGGGAGAAAACCAGAGTACCTAAAGGAAATCCATGCAGATACAGGGAGAACATGCAGACTCCATCAGACAGTGACCCAAGCTGGGAATCAAACCCAGATACTTGGTACTGTGAAGTAGCAGCGCTAGCCAATGTGCCAATTTTCTGCACTATAAAACACTATACGTTGTGTGTCAGCAAAACCCAAGAGAATCAATAGCCTGTCGAAAAAGAAGTAACATAAATATAACAAATGTAAATGGCATGAATCATATTCTGAATGACTATTTCCTCTGAGAATTCATTAGCGAATACATTAGTTACAAAACCTTCCCAAACAAACTTCTGCCAAGTATAATCAGTGACTTCACTATAAATGACATGGAAACAATAGACAAACTAAATGAGCTCAAAACAAATAAGTCTCCAGAGATACATTTTGCAGAATTTAATATAATTGATGTCATTTCGGCCTGCTGTTTGTTAGACTGGTCAGATGAAGTGCCCGTCAGGCACGAGCTTTCCAAAGATTCAAAATCCTAGGGACAAAAGCCCTGCACACTAATGATGCCTTGACAGTGGGAGCTGGTGGAGGGAGGCGAGGTTGACTTGGGTGCTAATGTGGATCTTGAAGGAAAGAAAGAGGTGAGGACAGAAATGCAGGAAATAAGATGAACACAGTTAAGAGCTCTATCAAGTATGGTGGAGAGGAGCCCTCAATTAAGGAAAAAGTTTTAAAGTGAGAACTGGTTTGAAGGCTGCATCAACTGAATAAATGTGGTAGAGAAATTGAGAAAATGGAATAAAACTCTTCCAGGAAATGAGGTAGGGTGAATTCTAATCAATGTACCTGTAGGAATCAGAGAGTAGATAGTTGGCATTGGTTGACAGATTAATCATATAAATAGAAATAGAGAAGTTGAGGAAGGGGAGAGTTGGAAATTAAACATGTGAAGGCAAGAAGGGATAAAAATTGAAAGCAAAGATAACACAATTCTTACAATTCTGTGCAAGAGCAGAAAGCTGCACCAAAACAATCATTAATGTATTGGAGAAAGTGTTACGGAAGGGAACCTGTGGGGAACCAGAACACAGAATGTCTCATGCATCCACCAAACTGGCAGAGAAATATACACTTAGTGGCAACTTCTATTTGAGTAATAAATATGTTGAATCAATGGAGAGTAACAAAATTAATCTATCGAGCCAACAAATTAGAATGTAAGTTATAGATGTGATCACCAATCTACATAGTACTCTGAGCAGTTCACATTCTGTCCAGTTCTGATGACCAGAATAAAGCAGTGTGGAGTAAATGTGAGGCTAAATACCATTGTCAATGGTTTAAATAGACCAGGACCTCTTGGCCTGGAAAAGAGGTGCATAATTTTTGACTTTTACAGGCAAATCTTGGCTACAGTGCCTGGCTGTGTTCTGTAACTTCGCGGTGTATACAGTTTGCTTAACTCACAAAGCTGATGTTTCTTTGTTGCGGTTGAGTAACCAAGGAGAAAGCTCACAATGCTGTTACTAAAACAATCAATGTCTGCAGGGAAATCCAAAAATTGGCATTAATAATCAATGGAAGTATAATAAATTGCCTCCGGTCTTGTAGTTAGCAGTTAGTTGCATCTGAAAGCATAAAATTCAGTTCCTAAGCCTGTTTCTACAAACCACTTTTATTTGCACTTTGCGCACTGTAATCATTAAAAAACAAGTAATGATTTTTATTTCCAGTACATGCAAATAAACCTTTTTGACAGTTTCAAAAGAGCAGCGTAGTCTGGAAATGACTGTCGGTGATAATAGCAGATGGCCATTTAATGTGTCTGCTTGACATTCCTCTATCCATTATTTTAATGGGAGGGTGTTAACCCATTCATTTATAAGAAAATGTCAAAATGCAGCAAATGAATAAAAGCTTTACCTCTGGTGACGATCTCCCTCTGCTGGATATATATTCATTTGCACAGCATTTCATTGTATAGAATATGCAGTTTGTGCCGATTAAATGAGAATGTACCTGTGAAGAACAAGATGGTCTGCATATCCAATGCCTCTTGTTGAGTCAAATATTAAACCCGTTCAGTGATCTTTATTTAGGCTACACTTTCAGAGAAGATTGGAAGCACTAACCTCTCCTCTTTGAGCAGTAGGTCACGTAGGTAGAACTTATCCCTATCCTTCTGGAAGTATACCAACCCCTAATGTATTTCATTCAGTCAGGATTCATCCCAGATGTATTTGGAATTCTAGTGAGAATAGAGGGAACTCATCAATTTGAGGACAGAAAACTGTTCAAAGACAAACATCTTTGACCAACTTGATTAAGATCTCTGTTGAAGTAATGGAATATGGTGAATCTGGCTTTTAATGAAGTTCTGTATAATAGTCTTGTTAACAAACTCTGGGCACCATAGTTTAGACAGGTGTCATTTATGGCTCAGTTAATTGCCCTCTGAGTCAGGAAGTTCAGACGTTCAAGATCCACCCTACAACTTGAGCACAATAATTGACATTGAATCTCCAGTGTCGTACTGAGGGAACGCTACGCTGTGAAAGGGACTGTCTTTCAGATGAGATGTTAAATCTGGTTGTCCTTTCAGGTTGACATAAAAAATTCCCATTTTGAAGAGGAGTAGGGGAGTGATCCCTAGTGTCCTGATCAATATTTATCCCACAATCAGCATCATAGGCAGAGATTAACTGGTCATTATTAGATTCTGCTCATAGGAACTTGCTGTGTGCAAATTGACTATTCTATATTACATAAGTGACTATACTTCAGAAGTAGCTAATTGGCTGTAGAACCTTTCCAGACATTCGGTGGATATGAAAGATTATATAATTGTGATCCCTCTTATCATCAAAGGATATCAAAGATTGGAGAGGATGCAGAAGTGTTTTGCGAGAATGGGGGATATCACTTACATGGAGATATGGAGAAGTTGGGATTATACAGTGCTGGAGACCATCCAGCCCATCATATCTGCACAGATTCTCTGACAGAATATTTTATGCACACCCTTTCCAACAACCCTATCCCTGTAAGCCCACAGATTTATCATAGCTAATCCATCTAATCTAAAATTTTTTGGACACTAAGGAACAATTTAGCATGGTCAATCCACTTAACCTGTACATCTTTAGACTGTGGAAGGAAACCAGGGCATCCAAAGCAGACACGGGAGAACATGCAAACTCTACAGACTGTCATCCAAGGCTGGAATTGAACC
The DNA here is from genome assembly GCA_024679065.1 of Sphyrna mokarran. Classification (NCBI taxonomy): domain Eukaryota; kingdom Metazoa; phylum Chordata; class Chondrichthyes; order Carcharhiniformes; family Carcharhinidae; genus Sphyrna; species Sphyrna mokarran. The sequence goes on along the minus strand of JAGIQG010000006.1, from coordinate 91,466,379 downwards.
CACATCCCTGGCACTGTGAGGCAGCAGTGCAAACCACTGTGCCACCCTTCTTTGAGTGTAAATAAATTTAAGGCCTGTATTAAATAGACTTTAAAATGATGATAGGTTCTGATTGAGTAAATAAGAATAAACAGTTTCCAGGAGCAGGAGAGGATTAGTAGAGCAAATAGGTGGGATTAAGGGAATATAGCCTGTGTGGTCAGTGCAGACTCAATGAACTGAATGGCCTCCTTCCACTCTGTAGGAATCCTATGAATGCCATTAACCAGGGAATATGGATTTAAGGTAATTGGCAAAAGAGCCAGAGGCTAGTGTAGGAGAAATTTTGGAGATAGTGTGCTACTGTGATCTGAAACACACTGCCCAAAAGAATGGTGGAAGCAGATTCAACAATATCTTTTAAAATGAGATTATAGATAAATATTTGAAGGGTAAAAATTTGCATGACAATAAGAAAACAACATTAAAACTTCTTTTGAAGAGGCATTGTGCAGATATGATAAACTGAATGGCTTTCCTCTCATGATATTTTGTTGCATAATTCTATTGTTCTTTTCAGAAGAGCGTTTGTTAGTCCTAGAAATCTTCTGATTTCTACAAAAATGTTTGCCTCTTATTCTTTTAATCATGATCTTCAAATGAAAGTCCTCCAGTTACTGCCCTCTGAATATCACAGAATCTCAATGCAAATCTTGCTACAAGGTGCATGGGGAAAGACAGGGTTGAGGAGTACGCAAGGCGATATTGCACGTTTTTGGTGACATTTTAATTTCATTGATTTTCATTGGCAGAAACAAAACTTACAAAAAAGTCATTTTCCAATAAATAGGTTATGGTCTGTTTTGAAAAGCTACAAATAAACAGTGAACAGGTTTTCTTAAGTTATAAAGTTTTTATGTGTTTACAGAGAAGCGTGCTGACATTTAAATTTTAGCTGCCTCTGAAAATCAACATGCAGGCTTTTGACGCCTTGAGAGCTTTTGCCATTTGTTCTGATTGGGTCTGTCTGAGGCAGATAAGTCTCACAGGTAATTGTGCCCAGAAACAACACGAAAAAATCCATTTGATTTTTTTTTCCCCTTCAATTCAAGTTATATGCATAGAAACCTCAATTATATGACATAATAGATGGGACCTGCTGAATCATGGAACTTGCTGTATACTCAAGCTTCACACTGGAATGAGGAGAGCATGCATGCCTCTGTGTGTGTGTGTGTGTGTGTGTGTGTGTGTGTGTGTCCTTCTCAGTTAATGAAAATAGTTATAAAGAGGAACGGGTTGACAGGGGATAATCAAAACAAAACTGTACGCAGGCAAATTATAGAAATCGCAGCACAGAAGGGGGCTATTTTGCCCAGTGGCCTTATTATAGAGTAAGCTCTTAAGTGGAACTCCTTACTCTAACTTCATTATTTCTCTGTGTGCAGTATATTACAAATAGGATATTAAAGCACAAGAAAAAAGTATAGAAAAGATTTACAAGGCAGTTAGAATTGAGACGATACAACTATCTGGAAAGATTGAGCAGGTTTAGAGGATTAGAGCAAGTTACTTCATCTTAAGATCTAATTTTGGCTGGTAATGTGATGGTCCTTGGAAAACAGCTGGTAGCCTGGATCGTTATTAGCATATGATTCAAGATAATAATCTTATAGAGCGAATAAAATGAAAACACTGAAGATAAAGCACTTCAGTGTCAATATAGGCCACTTAGAACAATATTCCTGCAGTGCAGAAGGAGGCCATTTGGCCCATCGAGTCTGCACTCAACTCTTTGAATATCTTACCTAAGTGTTTTCTTCAAACCTATGCCTGTAACCCCACACATTTACCATGATTAATCCAGCTAATCCACATCTTAGAACCCTGAGGGGCAATTTACCATTTCATCTAACCTGCACATTTTTGGATTGTGGGAGGAAGTCAGAGCACCCAATGGAAACCCATGCAGACACGGAGTGTATGTGCAAACTTCACTCAGACAATCACTCAAAATTGGAATCAAATCTGGGTTACTGGCACTGTGAGGCAGCAACGCTGTTCCACCGTGTCACCCAATAACATCAGTTTCAGGCAAATTGAGTCCACAGATAATAAAACCATGATCCTTCATTCTACAGAAATCCAACCTTTATAAATTAATGGAAAAACTTAACACAGAGAGAAAAAAACTATCTACAATGGACAGTGATCACTGATACTCCAGATGCACTAGGACATCATCAAGGGCTTCACCCCTTTACTCATCCGGATATTAGAGTTCAGTTGGCGTGAGTTACTACTGCTAATTTCCCATATCCATCTGAACCATTTCTGGGAAATTATCTTATTTCCCAGAGAAGAAGAGAATGTTCCTTTCTTCATGGCTTCTTAGACTAAGGGGTACTATCCGTGTGGTCCAACTAGGTCAGTTTATCATTTCTACTCCAGTTCTCCAGGCCTGTTTGTTGTTTTGGCTCTGCCAAGCTGCAAATTACAAGGTTCCTGTTCCTTCTGTAGCCCTTCCTTTTTCCGAGTGACTTCTGGATCGCAGTCTGCGAGGGATGCTGCTTTCTGCACAATGGGTTCCTCAGGGGCTGACCAGTTTCTCTGCTCTCCTCACCATCGCCACCTGCAGACAGCGGTCTCACTACAATTGGAACACGGAGGGAAATCAGGGATGAATATTCAAAAGTGGGAGCCAAGTGGGAAAATTAAAATGACAAGCTGTTGGAAGCTCAGGAGCAGGATTGTATTCAGAATAGAAACATAGAACATAGAAACATTACAGCACAGTCCAGGCCCTTCAGCCCTCAATGTTGTGCCATACTATGTCCAAACCTAAGATCAAGCTATCCTACCCCTTATCATTCTGGTGTGCTCCATGTGCCTATTCAATAATCGCTTGAAAGTTCCTAAAGTGTCCAATTCCACTATCACAGCAGGCAGTGTATTCCACATCCCAACCACTCTCTGAGTGAAGAATCTACCTTGAACATCCCTCTTATATCTCCCACCATGAACTTTATAGTTATGCCCCCTAGTAACAGCTACATCCACCCAAGAAAATAGTCTCTGCACGTCCACTCGATCAATTCCTCTCATCATCTTATAAACCTCTGTTAAGTCACTCCTCATCCTCCTCCACTCTAAAGAGAAAAGTCCCAGCTCCCTCAACCATTCCTCATAAGGCATACCCTCCAAACCAGGCAGCACCCTGGTAAATCTCCTCTGCACTCTCTCTAATGCTTCCACATCCTTCTTATAGTGAAGTGACCAGAACTGAACACAATATTCCAAATGTGGTCTCGCCGAGGTCCAATATAGTTGCAGCATAATCCCACAGCTCTTAAACTCAAATCCTCTGCTAATAAACATTAACACACTGTAAGCCTTCTTCATGGCTGTATCCATTTGAGTGACAACCTGCAGAGATCTGTGAATATGAACTCCATCTCTCTCTGTTCTTCCACATTCCTCAGAACCTTGCCATTGACTCTGTAATCTGCATTCAAGTTTGTCCTATCAAAATAAATCATCTCGCTCTTATAAGGGATAAATTCTATCTGCAACTTTTTGGCCCAGCTCTGCATCCTATCAATGTCTCTTTGCAGCCTTCAAGAGCCCTTCACCTCATCCATTACTCCACCAATCTTGGTGTCATCAGCAAATTTACTAACCCACTCTTTAGTCCCCTCTTCCATGTCACTAATAAAAATCTTGAATAGCAGAGGACCCAGCACTGTTCCCTGTGGTACTCTGCTGGTAACTGGCCTCCAGTCTGAAAATTTTCCTTCCGCCACTACACTCTGTCTTCTATGAGTCAGCCAGTTACTTATCCAATCAGCCAAATTTCCTTCTATCCCACACTTCCTTACCTTCTTCATAAGCCTACCATGGGAAACCTTATCAAATGCCTTACTAAAATCGATGTATACGACATCAACCACTCTATCTTCATCCACACACTTAGTTACCTCCTCAAAGAACTCCATCAAATTTGTGAGGCAGACTTACCTCTCACAAAACCGTGCTGACTATCCAGGATAAAACTGTATCTTTCCAAATGGTCATAAATCCTATCTCTCAGGACCCTTTCCACTAACTTACTGACCATCGAAGTAAGGCTAACTGGCCTATAATTACCACGGTCATTTCTATTTCCTTCCTTCAAGAGAGGAACAATATTCACCACTCTCCAGCCTCTGGCACAATCTCTGTGGACAGTGAGGATCCAAAGATCAAAAGGCTCCACAATCTCACCCCTTGCCTCCGATAGTATCCTAGGACATATCCCATCTGGCCCAGGGTACTTATTGACCCTCAGGTTTTTCAAAATTTGTAATACATCTTTTCTCAGAACATCTACCTCCTCTATCCTATCAGCCTGTATCACACACTCATCCTCAAAAGCATGGCCCCCCTCCTTAGTGAACACTGAAGAAAAGTATTCATTCAACGCCTCACCTGTCTCTTCTGACCCCATGCACAAGTTCCCACTACTATCCTTGACTGGCCCTAACCTCACCCTGCTCATTTTTTGACTTCTCACATAAGTGTAAAAAGCCTTGGGGTTTTCTTTTATCCGACCCACCAAGGACTTCCCATGCCCCCTCCTAGCTCTCCTAAGCCCTTTCTTTAACTCATTCTTAGCTACCTTGTAACCCAACTGAATCTTGTTTTTTCATCCTTACATATGCTCCCTTTTTCCTCTTAACAAGATATTCAACCTCCTTTGTGAACCATGGTTCCCTCACATGGCCATTTCCTTCCTGCCTGACAAGGACATACCAATCAAGGACACACAGTCTTTACTCCTTGAAAAAGCTCCACTTTTCGTTTGTGCCCATTCCTGACAGGTTCTGTCCCCATCTTATGTTCCTAATCCTTGCCTAATTGCATCATAATTACTCCTGCCCACATTATAAACCTTGCCTTGCCACGTGACCCTATCTCTCTCCATTGCACTAATGAAGGACACTGAATTGTAATCACTATCTCCAAAGTGCTCTTCCACAAATGGAGGTGCTCTGCAAAGCAGTCACCTAATCTGTCCTTTGTTCTCCCCCACACCATAAAGTAGACTACACTTTAGGCAGCAAATTTACTATCTTCCTGGGCAGTCCCCAGGCTTGAGATGACTTTCTTTCACTTCAGTTTAATGAGTTCTTAGATGGCTGCTAAGTTCAATGCATGATCTGCAAACTTTGCCACATGTGCGGCAGGTGGTGGTTCTTGAAGGGTCAGTCAGAATAGATTTTTGGAGAGTCTGTGGTTGCCCTGTTGCTGAGAAAAACCATTTGCATGTCAACGTGGAATAAGTAATAATATTCTGAGGGCAGCCAAATTTGAGGAGGGATGCTCCATAAGCTTTTGAGGTTGATAGAGTCAAAGATTTTCATGGAGTCGAGAAAAGTCACATGGAATAGTCGGTGCTGCTCCTTACATTATTCTTGTATTTGTTTTGTGGTGAAGATCTTTTCTGAGAGGCCGTTTGATGGCTGAAAACTGCACTGTGACCACTGGCAGCAGATAATTGAGGAGAATCTTGTGGTGATCTTTGCAGTCATGAAGAGTAGGAAAATTTCTCTGTAATTGCTGTAATCGGAGTTAAGTAAAAAGCAAAGTTTATTTATTAGTCACAAGTAGGCTTCCATAAACACTGCAAACAAGTTACTTCAAAAATCCCCTAGTATCCCAATCTCCCTAGGAGTTGTCACACTTCTCGAATGTGGTTGTGATCACAGTGTCCTTGAAACCCCCTAGCATGCAGTTCTCTTCCTAGGTATCACTACTGTATTTCAGATTTTTGGCTGGGATCTATTTGCTCCAGTGTCCTTGATGTTTTTCAGCTGTCAAATATTTTTTTCACCTTGGTTTTGGACTGGAGTAGCACTCAGAATGAGCCGGAGAGGATATTGATGCAAAGCATTGAGGATGTTCAAGTTGAAGACAGTGTCTTGGTAGAGGATGTTTCCATGTATTGGTAAGCTCCCCTAAATGCTTGACTCTCAGTGGCATGGGCCTTTTAGTGCTTGGGCCAATGGAAGTGTTGTATACTAAATTGCAAGGACTACTAGTAAATTTGTGTTTCCCTGAAAGGAATGTTCGGGACTTCGTTGGTGAAAATGGAGGGGATAAAATGGGCAGCTGTTTCATCTCCTGCACTTGTGTGGAAAGGCGATTTGGGAAGGGGAGATGGTATTGGAGGTGACTGAGGAAAGGGCCATGGTTTTGCAGAGGAATGGTCTCTTCAGAATGTGGAAGGTAAGGGAATATGTGGTTTGATAGTGGCATCATGATGGAGACGGCAAAAAATAATCTATTAAATATGAAGGCCTGTGGAGTGGAAAGTGAGGGCAAGGGAAACTTCTCATGATTCTTGGCGGGGGCGGTGCGGTACGAGGAGGGGTTAAAGAGGGTCAGGGCATAATTGTCTGGAATGAAGCCGATATGGTTGGATGCCTTTTCCACACAGTGGGAGGTGAGGAATCCTTGATTGAGGTAAAAAGGAAGTGTGAAAATAGAAGATTGCATTCGCAGAACAGATGAAATTGGGAAAACAGAATCAAGTCCTTACAGCATGTGAGGAAGAATAGTCAAGGTAGCTGTGGGGGCAAGTGGCCATATAATAAATATTGGCTGATAGCCTATCCCCAAAAATGAAGGCAGAGAATCATGGAAGGAAAGGAAAGAGAAAGACAAAATTATAAGCAAAGTCGATGAACTTTCTAGTTAAGGGTGAGAATTGATAGTCATCAGTGTATCAGAAAAAGAGGTGAGGGAAGGGCTCTGAGAACAATCATAATGAAGAATGCCCCACAAAAAGGCAGGCATAGTTAGGAACCAAATAGCAACAGGTTTTAATGAATTCCATACAGATGAAATGGAATCAATTAGATAACATAAGCTCAATAGATGGAGGTTTTATTTTTTTAATTCATTTGTGGAACATAGGTGTTGCTAGCTGGCCAACATTTATTGCCCATCCCTAGTTGCCTTTGAGAAGATGATGGTGAACCGCCTTCTTGAAACACTGCAGTCCGCGTGCTGTAGGTTGACCCACAATGCCTTTAGGGGGGAATTTCCAGGATTTTGACCCCGTGATACGAAGGAATGGCAATATATTTCCAATCAGAATGGTTTCCTTCAGTGATGGCATCCATTTAGCACCGAAAACAGCACCAGTTAACCAATGGAAAAGAAGCCTTTCACTGCAGAGTCTTAATTTGTTACATTTACCTATTTTGGATCAGCAGTTGTGAGTGACCTCAACATTCTCATATGGCAGCTCCAGGTGGAACCATGAGTGTCACATTTCACTGTCAATTGATCTACCATTTGTCAAATCTGCTGTACTTCACCTCTGGCATAAGATGGCGCTGCAATAGCATCTCAGAAAGCAAGGCAGGCAGATAATTTCATTGCATTCACCTCAGGGCCCACAAGAGTCAAACTACCCACAAGCCCATTCCACTTGCTAGCCCCTTTTTATTTGGTTGCTGCCCATATTTGGTTTGTATCTTCCCAATGTTTCACCTTCATTTCTTTATTTAATATTCCCTTCTGAATTTGTGACTTCTCTCTCATTTAATAACCCTGCAAGTTTATTTCTTTTTAACAGCTTTCTCTTCATTGTATTTACAGCCATCATGCATTCTTTTCTCTTTTCTGAACGATCCTGCTCCTCTTCCACTCTTCTACTTCATTCCTTTTCCACATCCTCCCCCTTTCATTTACTGCAGCTTGACCCTAATACCCTCCTTCATGCACATGCAACCTCATCCACTTTGTCCTTTTTCTCTTTCCCATTCTCCTCCACATCTTCTTTTCCCATCACCCCGTTCTAAAATTATTTCTGTCAATGGCTCCAGTAGTTCGGCCACTTCCTTTAACCTTTAGTCTTGCTCTGACATCCTCCAGAAACTTTTAATCTTCAATTTATCACCCCTTTCACAAAAATTCTCACTGCAGATCTCTGAATCTCCTCCCCAATCTCTGACTTCACTCTACCATTCCCTTCAAATACTACATTAACCTAATATACATACACCGGACAAATTCAACTGTATTACAGAAACACTTTGGTTCTATTGTAAACCTGATAGAGGTTTACAAGATGTTGAGAGGAATAGATAGGGTGGACTGTCAGAGACTATTTCCCAGGCCTGAAATGGTCGCGATGAGAGGGCACAGATTTAAGGTGCAGGGAAGCAAGTACAGAGGGGATGCTAGGGGAAAGTTTTTCACTCAGAGGGTGGTGAGTGAATGGAATCGGCTGCCGTCGGTGGTGGTCGAGGCGAACTCGCTGGGGTCTTTTAAAAGACTTCTGGATGAGTATATGGGATCCAATGGGATTGGGGGTTATAGATAGGTCTATGGCTGGGTAGGTTTTGATGTGTTCGGCACAACTTGTGGGCCGAAGGGCCTGTTTGTGCTGTAGTGTTCTATGTTCTATGTTCTATGTTCTATTCTACACCTTTTCCTACTGCCACTCAAGGCAATTCTTTTTATCTTTGATAGTGCATTGTTTTAAGTTGTGCTCAATTCTCCAAAATGTGCTCCTGACACATAAGCCACAAAACAAAGTAATGAAAATGAAAATTTACACCAAGTAGCCAAGCACTGCAGCGGCAGAATTTATCTATTTTGCAAACTAACCCATTATAGAAAATCTTCTTGGAAGCAAATGATAATTTATAGAACATCTATAATTCAAGACATTGGTTGGAAAGGTAAGTCATCCATGGCACATATGAATATGTATCATTGTATCGCAGACCTTCTGATGCTCAGTTTCTGAACTCTAATCTTCCTGTTTTGTTGGGTTGATAATATAAATCTTGTAACATAGCTCTAAAATTAATCTTGTCTAGCAGATTAGAGAATGTATTGCATTTATGATATGCAGCATGCAACATTTAACATTAGGAGCTTTTCCTCAGCTGAATTAAAATAAAAAAAAACTTTGTCTTCTGTGCATATGCAAGGAGGATGGCGTTGTCATTTTAGGCCAATCCTAATGTTAATAGGGTTCAGAGGCTATTTGCCTTTGCCTCAACGTAGATCTCAATCACAGTTTGTCTGACTCTGGGCATTTGACAGTTCAGCTATTTTAACTTTCCATTTTTGCTATGTGGCAAAGAGAATTTGTTAGCATTTCAAAGCCACTTCAATGCAGTCAGTGAAATAGCCCTATTCTATCAAAGCTATGTAATAGAATGTCTCTGATTTGATTTTTTAAAAAGCATTCTTGCTGTAGAAAAGAGAACGGTGAAATGGAAGAAGGAGAGATCCTCCTCAGAATAACTGTCAGCTTTGGGGACATCAAAATTGTCACTCCCCCACCCACTCCCCTCTCTTCCTACAAACCATCCCCCCCAACCCCCCCACACTACCACTACCACCACCAACCTAAAGAAAAATCACCTGCATTCTTGTCTGAAAAAAAATCCCTATTCAGGGGGATCCCCAAAATTGCTTAGAATTCCTTATAGATAATGTAAAGTGAGTGTGGTCAGCCCCTTTGACACATTTCCTACTATTCCTGTCCTAAACCCATCCAAAATCAATGCACATACCATTTGCAGAAGCTAGTTTTATTGTTCATACTGAATGCTGGTGCTCCTTTGCCTGCATCGAGGATGACAGCTAATTGCACACACTTGTTTCAATCTCCATAGAGACCAGTAACTGACAAAGAAAAGGGATCCCCACAATTAGAAACAAAACCACTGAACTTTTATTGTAAAACAAAACTAAAATCAATATCATGCAAACATTCAATAAAGGGTCAAGTATATTTTAAATCGAAAGGTCAACTTCATGTTAAACAGTCACTGTAACCAAGATGCAGCTCATATTGTTACAAGCGCTCACATTACTTCCTGCATAAATGTGTCACTGCTGGTAATCTCACAGTCTTTTCAATTCAGCCTTCACTACCTGGGATCTCCAACTTCTCACTCAACCTTCCCTCTTGAGTTATGTTCACGAGCTACTTATTCTATTCATTGACATGATTCACATCTTTCTCCTTTTCTCATTTTGGTCACAACAGTTCTGATAGTTCATTATCCCAGTGATCCCCTTCTCTGAATCTACAAACAGTCTGGTGGACTCCAGCAGCATGGAAACAGCAGCAGTAGGTCTTATCCAATTCATAATCCCTTCTTCTTTCTGTCTTCTGCTTTCTGCATTTTCCATTAACACACTTAGCATAGGGTAGATTTTTCCAGCCACACTCACCTTAAGGCTGAAAAATCTCAACCAAAGTCAACAAATCTTTGCACGGTCTACCCCCTGCCCACTACTCATGGTGGGCAGAATGGGAAAGTTCCATCCATAATGTCTGTTCTATCCTCAGAGATTTGCTTTAATACCAGGATGTGTTTTGAACTACCAAATAGACAACTGATCTTTTCAGAGAAAGTGTTGGTTGTTTCCTCTCACATGCACACACTCAGTATGTTCTGAACTGCCAAACAGAAGGACAGACTGAAATCCAATGCCACAACAATCAACTTTCTATTTACCCTTTGATTCTTAGCAATGTGAGGTGATGCATATTTCTTGGAACTTAACAATGTCAATCATAAAAACAATCTTCCTTCAACTAATTCACCTTGTTCTTAAAGGGGATACAACACAAAAAAGGTATTTACCCAAAGGAGAGAGTCAATATTTCTCCTTGATCCTGACATTAACCTTTCCCAATCAAAATCATATTGCCATTATAATATATTTATTCCTTCCCTGTTTAACAAATTAAAACTTTCCAATTCTTTTTGGCTTTTCCAGGTTCCACCTAAGGGCCAAGATTGCAGAAGATAATTGGCCATTCGTGCTTTACATGGAAGTGAAATGGCCTATTCCTTCTGGTAGTTGTTGCTGGCAGGAAAACATTGTTGGATGTATCTCCGATTCAGGCCTCATTTCTCATTTCCTCTGCAGTATACTACTTAGTAGGAGGAGTCCTTTGGCCTGATTATGTGCTGCTGTCCTGAGACAGCAATATTAATTGGATGGTTCCCACTCATTGTCATTCAACTGTGGCTTGTAGCAGTGGCCCTGAAAGGGGCACACCTACACTTTCTGCTACCCTTGTTCCTTCATGCTCAATGATCAAAAAGCATTTTGCTTGTCCACATTCCAGCATTTTGTAGGAAGTCAGAAAACTTTAAAATAAAATAAAATTAATAAAATTACTAACAGGGAAAATTAATTTAGAATAGGGACCATAATATGCTTTATACTTGTTTTATACAAAGGTATTACATGCATAGACACTCACCTAACTACTGCTATAGGAATTAAACATGTATTTTTGATTTAACCAAGTCTTTTTAAATGTATTGTGCATTTTGAGTTAAATCAGACAGACCAAATTCTTTGGGAACAATAAGCCATAGAATACAGCTAGGTTATCAGAAAAAGCCATGGAAAGTGCAAGTTCTCATATTTTAGAAAATGAACAAAAGTATTCACAATTTATATAAAGTATTCAATTCTTACTGATAACAAATCAGAATGAGGCAGCATGAAATTCACCTTTTCAACTCTGTGGCTTATGATGGGGAAGCAAAATTTGAACTTCACGGATTTATGTAAATAAGGTTGCTTAGTAACAGTAGGTAGGAACTTCTGGTCCTATAGACCAATGAATTCTTAATTCCACTGGAGGGTAGGATGCGATTGGCTGAGATAAATAATATGTATCAATACAATTGAAGCATCCAGTTAGGATGATTGGGTAGATGGGAGAATTGAAGTTTTGAAAATGCATAACCATTTTGCAATTGCATTATAAAATTCAGAAAGGATTTAGTGTCTTCAGCTGTCTTTCTCCAAACATGTGTCAGCAATAAAAAACATCTTTAACCAGCATACTGTCTTTCTTGAGTCTTAGTAATAGCTGTTCAGCTCATTACTTTGTATCTGAGAGAAAAAGCCACTTCAAACACCACTGTTGACTCTGTTTCAAAAGCTGTCTCAATAGCTCATTGACCTTTGTTAATTCTGATTGGAGCTTGCCAACCTGGTTGATGATTCTAAGGAATCTTTAAATCCAGTTCTAGTCCTGCATTGTGTTCTAATCCTGCATCATGTTCCTGCATTGTGGACATTCTCTGATTATTTTCTGCTTTTTGTACATCAGCTATGATTCCAGTGACTTGTATCATGTGGTCTAGAAACTTGAACACAAGTTTGAGGAACTCACATTTTTCACTCAATGTTAGGCCTGCATCCTGTGAAACTCTCTCGACTGCTCTGACTCTGTAATCATGTGCTTTGTTCATGATGCCTCATCCGGGTATGTTGTCCTTATAGCGTATAATTCCAAGTATGCCTACTCGAGTGTAAGGCGTTGCTTTCTATGAATCTCCTGGAGCAGACGGTGTTCTAAAGAGTAATCTAGTGAAACAATAATGACTGAACCACATTATGAATATGGGCAGCAATCTGGATTCTTCGTCCAGAAGTGACTGCCAAAATCTATTATTCACATCCAATTTGGTAAATAAAGTAATCTTGGCTAGTCTGGCAAGGCTTTCATCCCACTGAGGGCATGGGGTGGATCTCACATCCCACCGATTAGTTTAATTGAGATAAATCCACACAAATTCTTATTCAGCTGTTTGGCTTTGAGATCGTAACCATTTCTGAACACAATTTTGTTGACATGGTGATCACTGAGGTAACCTTTTGCTGCTGCATCTTTCCAATTTCACTGAATAAAGAGTCAACTGCTTACGGACTTTTTCATAAGAAGTTGAAGCCTCATCAACCTTCTGCCTTGCTATCATGTCATGGGAGATAGATCCTACTGCATAAAGAAATGTGTTGAACTGGTCTATTTTGTTTAATCCTGAAGCAGTCCTGTACTTTGTGATCTTTTCTCTCCAGTTGCCTCAGTTCTGGACCTTCTGCACTGTGAAATTGTTCTGGGAGTGGTAGTGTGGATTCTGTATTTCTATAGAATCTTCTGTTGCTGCTTTCTGCATTGGGGCTGTAGGACCGTAGAAATAACAGGATAATTACAGTGTAGCAAGAGGACATTCAGCCAATCATGTCTGCACCAGCCAAAAAGGAGAAAAAAAGAAACTAGCCACTCATTTGAATCCCTCTTTCCAGTATCACACCTGTAGCCTTGCAGATTATAATAATTCAAATGCAGATCCAATTACCTTTTAAATGAGTTCAGCATTTCAGCCACAATTGAGGCAGTGAGTTCCAGATTTCCACCGCCTTCTCAGTGAAAAGGTTTTCCTCGAGTCCCCTGAAATGCATCCACCAGTTAACTTAAATTTATGCCCCCAGTAATTGATCCCTCAGCTAGGGGAAACAAGTTTTTTCTGTCTATCCTATCTAGGGCCTCATTACTTTGCATACCTCAATAATGTCACCCATTAGCTTCTGTGCTTCCTGCTTTGGGTCAGTGCTCACTGCTGTCTGGTCTTGTAATGTCACAGCTTGCATCTGTTGCCCCTTGATGTTTTAGGGTCTTGCTAAGCTTTAAATATTTTTTCTTTTGTCATTCTGGACAGGTGCAAAAAAAGTAGGGTTGTTGTAGTGGGAGACTTTAATTTCCCTTGTATAGACTGGAAATCGCTTAGGGCTGGGGGTCTCAATGGGGAGGAATTTATAAAATGTGCACATTTCTTGGAAGGTCTAGAAATGTAGGAAGGTTCTTTGGAACAATATGTTGATATTCCAACTAAAGAGAGAGCTATACTGGACCTAGTACTGGGGAATGAGCCTGGTCAGGTCATCAAAGTCCCAGTAGGGGAACATGTGGCAAATAGTGACCACAATTCTGTAAATTTTTGGATAGTAATGGAAAAAGATGAGCGTTGTCCTATGGGTAAGGTGCTGAATTGGAGGAAGGCTACCACAGTCGGATTAGGCAGAAGTTGGTGGCTGTTGATTGGGAAAGGCTGTTTGAGGGTAAATCCACATCTGGCATGTGGGAGTCTCTTAAGAAGCAGTTGATAGGGGCCGTAGGACAGGCATGTGCCTATAAAAAGGAAGGATAGGAAAGGTAGAATTCAAGAGCCTTGGAAATCCAGTGAAATTGTGGGTCTAATTAGAAAGAAAAAAAAGGCATACGTAAGGTTTAGGCAGCTAAAAACAGATGGAGCACTGGGAATATAGAGAAAAGAAGTCAAACAGGGAATAAGAATGTCAAAAAGAGGTCATGAAATGTCCTTGGCAGATAGGGTTAAGGAGAATCCTAAGGCATTTTATACATACGTTAGGAATAAGAGGGTTGTCAGAGTCAGACCCCTCAGGGACAAATGAGGGGAATTATGCTTCGAACCAAGGAAGTAGATGAGATTCTAAATGAATACTTTGCATCAGTATTCACAAAGGAGAGGGACATGTTGACTGGTAGTGTCTCAGAGGGATGTGTTGACCCGTTAGAAAAAAAATCTCAATTACAGGGGAGGAAGTGTTAGGTTTTTTTAGGAAGCATTCAGACAGACAAATCCCCAGGGCCTGATGGCATCTATCCTAGACTGCTCAGGGAGATAAAAGATGAAATTGCTGGGCCTCTAACAGAAATCTTTGTCTCTTCACTGGACACAGGTGAGACCCCAGAGGATTGGAGGATAGCAAATGTGGTCCCATTATTTAAGAAGGGTAGCGAGGATAACCTGGGTAATTATAGGCTGGTGAGCTTGATGTCCGTGGTAGAGAAATTGTTGGAGAAGGTTCTTAGAGATAGAATATATGCACATTTAGAACTAAATAATCTCATTAGCAATAGACAGCATGGTTTTGTATGAGGGAGGTCATGCCTCACAAATTTTGTTGAGCTTCTTGAGGAGGTGATAAATACGAATGAGGAGCGAAAGGCTGTGGATGTCGTCTATATGGATTTTAGTAAAGGTTCCTCAATGCAGGCTGGTGCAAAAGGTTAAATCTTACGGGATAAACAATGAGCTCGCAAGATGGGTGGACAACTGGCTTGCCGTAGAAGACAGAGGGTAGCAGTGGAGGGGTTTTATTCCAGTTGGAGGTCTGTGACTAGTGGTATTCTGCAGGGCTCTGTACTGGAACCTCTGCTGTTTATGATATATATAAATGATTTGGAAGAAGATGTAGCTAGTGTGATTGCTGGAGTTGTGAACAGTGATGAGCATTGTCAGAGAATACAGCAGGATATAGCTAGGCTGGAAAATTGGGCGGAGAAATGGCAGATGGAATTTAATCCAGATAAATGCGGTGATACATTTTGGTAGATCTAATGTAGGGGGAGCTATACAATAAATGGCAGAACCATCAGTAGTATAGACACACAGGGCGACCTGGGTGTGCAAGTCCACAGATCCTTAAAGGTGGCAGCACAGGTGGAGAGGGTGGTGAAGAATGCATATGGCATGCTTGCTTTTATTGGACGGGGCATAGAGTATAAAAGTTGGCGTATGACGTTGCAGTAATATAGAACATTGGTTAGGCCACATTTGGAATACTGTATCCAGTTTTGGTCGCCACACTACCAGAAGGATGTGGAGACTTTGGAGAGAATATTGAAAAGACATACATATGTATTAACAGCCAGCTGTGGACAAACACAAACATAAATGACAGATTACACTGTTGGGAAAGGAAAAATTCTAGTAGCTTAGAGAGGATTTTAAACAATTAAGCATTCAGGGCATTGACAGAACTATCAGCATTGAGTGAAATGATCTTAAATCTGACTTATGCACTAACAAAAGAATGGCTTGCAGTAAGAGATTTAAACCAAGTGATTATGATTTATATATGTATATATATAGATATTTTAAATGTATTTTTATAAAAAGATTGTGCATTTTGGCCAAGAACAAATTGCTGCAAGGCCTGATAATATAGGGACTTTCAGACAGAACCACATTCTTAGGGAACAATGAAACACTCATTCAAAAGTAATCAATATTCAATTACAGCCAATGGTTTTGATCATTTATGCTATGTGGGTACAGTTGCAACCTTGATTAGTTTACTTAATTTTAATATTCAATAACAAAGGGTATATCTACACATGTTCAGATCATCAACTAACACAACACTTATATTGTTATCTAACTTACGACTTATGATCCTTGACATCCTAATCATTTGGACAGTGACTTACAGTTTCTCTTATAGTTAACTAAAGCATCTATAACACTTGGCAGTTCTCAGGAACTAGTAGTTAAGCAGCTTTTTATGATTTTTAACCCTTACAAAAGTATATTTCCAACATTACTTTATCGTATAACTGGCAAAGTTACCCATTGAGAAGAAGTTGGTTGTTGTCCCACATCAATTAAACTTGGAAGTGAACAGATTGAAGACAGTTTAATTTTAGTTTGAGATATTGAAAATTCTCACATCTCATTCGATCCTAACCCACCTGATTTTTGAGATAAAACTTATCCTCATATATATTGGATAGAATTTCCCCATCCCACCTGCCACGGGAATTGTAACGGGTGAGACAGGATCATGCAAAGGTCAGTTGATCTCAGGTGAGATTTTCCAGTCTGGGGCATGCTTGGCTGGAAAATCCCACCCATTGTGTAGGAGGTCCTGTGGGACACCCAATAGCATCCCTACCTCTGAACAAAAAGCTCTAGGCTCAAGCCCCAATCCAGGATTTTATGGCCAAGGAAAGTATGTTCATAACATGACCAAACAGGTTGAGTATCGATCTGCAAATCCTTTTGACATGCCAATATCTAACAATAAGAGTGGGAGAGACTCCTAATCAGCCATTGTTGTGGAGTAACGCCCTTCAAGCTATAAACCTCTGACGATACACTAGCGACGTGTTCTGGAAATCACTAGCTCTGGAAACAGACAAAAGTCTGCCTTGGTGACCGCTCAAGGTGGGAACAGAATTGAAAATTGCAATTATAGAAATATAGAATTGAAAAGAGTCATTCAGCACATGTGCAAACCTTTTCAACTGGATCAATTTATTCTACTGGCATCTGCCTTTTATAATTCTTTTTCTAATACTTACTCAATTTAAATGATGTTCTTGTTGCTTCCTCAAAAATAGCTTTTGATAAGCATCCTATACTCTAAAAGCCCTCTTTGAAAGCATTCCTCCTACTGTGAGTTTATGCTCACTTGCAATTGGTAATGCCCATTCAAAATGTATCACCTCAAAATCTTTCCTAATTCTTTATTAGTTTCCCTTTTTTACCTTCCCTTTCCCAGTGTAAAAATATTGCTGCTTTCTTCATAATTATAATTATTTATTCTTGGAATCCAGCTTATGCATTTTTACTACATCCTTTCCATGGTTCTGATACTTTTGTGATAAGGAAATGATGAAAACCCCGTGTTATGCTGCTACTGTGGCTTAAGCAGTGCCTTGTACAAATTCAGCATCACTTTCATCTGTTCACTGTCTCTATTTATGATTTGGAGAAAGGCCTAGAGGGAATGATGTTGAAATTTGCAGTGAAGCTAAAACAGGATGTATAATTAAATCTTTAGAAGACCAGGAGAGCTGCAAAGATATATTGATAAGATGAGGGAATGAAATGAAAAAAGGACAGATGGAATACAATGCTAGTAAATGTTAAGTGATCCATTTTTTGGCTGAAAAGTAACAGCAGTAATTATATTTTGAATGGGAGGAGGCTAGTGTTGTGGAAAAGCACAAAGACTTGGCAGTAGTTGTTCACAAGACACTAAAGGCTGTGCCTCAGCTGACAAGGTGGCATAAATAGGATTCCAAGTTTTATTACAAATGCAGTAATGGCAAAGGATTGGTGACCACTGCTTAGTATAAGGAACTATAATTTTTTTTTACAAGCAGATAAATATAGAGAGAATTTTATGATATTCTCCCTTAATCTCTGGGATCTATTGTGATTGCAAAAGATTACATGCTGTACTGTGATCCCTGTGCTTGTTCTCCATTGGGCACTTGGGTCACACGATTCTCCCAGTGCACAATGTACACCTATTAAAGGGGCCAGCTACTACATCCCTCCCCCTGTAAGTCCCTTATTATATATCCTTCCCCCTTTATGTCTCTAATTATACAATATATTAATAACGTAGATAGTTCCAAAACAATGACAATAATGAATACTGTTAACACAGTTTATCAGAAACTTAGTCTATCAGGGGACTTCCTCTTTCTTCAGGAATGATGTAACTCAATTGGTTGAAGTTTGACTGTAGAGGTGATTTTGGTTGAACTTGCTTCAGTAGGACTCACCTGTGGAACTTGTGTCTCACTATCCTTGTTTTTACTGGGCACAGAACTTTCATCTGACACTGGCTAATCAGACACTTCATCCCTTGGACAAATAACAACGCTATTTGTTAGCACAACTGGATCAGGTTATAGCACTCAGGCAGTAACACTGGCTCTTGGGATGGTTCCCACCTCCTCAGATGATCTATGTGTTTCTTCAATAACTTGTCCTGCAATTTCACCTTATAAGGCAGTGGTCCCATCCTGGCTACCTGAGACTAATTCATTTTACGTTCAAAATTCTTCACAAAGACTGGATCGCTCTACTTTTGACAAATTATGGTTCTTTTTCTGCTTTGTCTCCATCCTTCTCCAACTCTACCTTGCTTCCACCCTTCCTGCCAAATTTGGAACTGCCAGGCTCAACCTGGTGCTTAAACATCAACCCATTAGTGATTCAGCTGGAGCTATTCAGATAGCAGAAAATGTGTAACTTTATAGTGGCACGATGGCACAGTGGTTGGCACAGCTGCCTCACAGCATCAGGGATCAGGGTTCAATTCCAAGCTTGGTTACTGTCTGTGTGGAGTTTGCACATTCTCTCCATGTCTGCATGGGTTTCCTCCGGGTGCTCCAGTTTCCTTCCACACTCCAAAGATGTGCGGGTTAGCGTCAGGGGAGTTAGCAGGGTTTACAGGGATAGAGTCAGGCTGGATGGGATGAGTGGCCTCGTGCGCTGTAAGGATTCTATGATTCTATTTTGTTTCTAATCAAGCAGATGTTTGCTTCTGCATACTGGCCTGGCAGATTGCACTGCATGTTCAGCCAGTCCATTTGATAAGCGGCAATAAGCTGCTGTACGAATATGTTTTATTCCATGGAAGACCATGAACTTCTGGAATTTGGCACTTGTGAACACTGTCCCATTGTCTGAGACAGTTACTTCTGGTACTCCATGCGTGGTAATGTATTGCCGCTGTTTCTTAAGTGTGGCATATGAAGTTGTGGACTTCATTTCAATTATCTCTATCCATTTCAAACTGGCGTCCATTAACAAAAGGAACATTGCACCCATAAATGGTCCAATATAATCCACATGAACTCTTATCCATGGACAAATTGGCCATTTCCACTGGTCTAGGAGGCAATAGCTGGTAGTTTTTGCTGGAACTGGCACTGATCACATTGTTTGACAACCTTTTTTATCGCACCATTGTTTGAGGCCACCAGAGATAGCTCCTCACTAGTAATTTCATCTTTGCCACTCCCAGATGGATACTGTGCAACTCTTCAAGCAATAACTCCTTTCCTGGTACGAGGAAGTCCACTCTCACTCACAAAGGTTGACACCACTCCGACACCTGAGCTCATGCTTCCTGAGCCAAAGAGGCTTAATTTCCTTTGAAGCTCTCTCATTCCACCATCCATGCAGTATCATATGTTTCATCTTTGATAACAATGGTTCTCTACTAGCCAAGTACTTAATTTATTGTGTTGTTACAGGGAAAGAGTGCAGAAAGTTTAAAGCCATTACGATCTCTTGCCAGTCTAGAGGGGATGGTGTGTTCTTGAGTAACAGGAGACACTTAAGACTCTGCATTAAATATATGAGCCCCTAGCTGATGTTCAAAGGTACATTTGTAAGCTGACAAGAACAGTGCCCAGCATTGTACTCTATAGATAGAATCACCATGTCCTCCGTGAAAAGCCCTTATAGTTTTTATGGTCTGTAATGGTAGTAAAATATGTCCTGTATATGTACGGATGAAACTTCTTGATTCTGAAGATTACTTCTTTTTCTGTCTAGAACTATCCTCTTTCCCCATCAGATAATATTCTTGATACACAAACAATGGATCTCTCAGACCCATGATCCATTGCATCAAATAATACAGCCTCAGCTCCATACGGTGATGCATCACATGTAAGTATTATCTTCTTAGAGAGGTCAAAATACACTAATAAACTTAAAGATTGTAGTACCTGCTTACTTGGTTAGAAGTCTCTTTTATTAGACTCTTCCAATTTCAACTTTTTTATTTCTTTTTTAGCAGTGTATGCAATGGAGCTGGCAATGTTGATAGATTTGGGAGGAACTGCCATAACAGCTGACCATCACAAGGAAGGCTCTGAGTTCTGAGGTGTTCCTAGGGGTTGGTGCCTCTTTAATCACTTTCACTTTGCCCTCTAGTGGGTGTAACCCTTGAACATCCACCCGAAAGCCAAGACAAGCCACCTCATTTGTTTGGAAGATGCACTTTACTGTTTTTAGACACATTCTACCTCCTGTGATCTGCCCAAAGCTTCATCTAAATTTGCCAAATGTTCCCTTCTGATGAATCCTGTCATTAGGATATCATACAAATAAATGACAATTCTGAGCAAACTCTGCAGCAAACTCTCCATAGTTCACTGAAAGATGGTGCAAACCAACACAACCCCAAATAATAGATGTATATATTGGTGTAACCCCTTATGAATATTAATGGTGACATATTCTCTTAATGTATCTTCCAGTTCTTACTGTCTGTAAGTATGACTCATGTCCAATTTAGTATATGTCACATTCCCCAGTCAATTTCACATATAGATCCTCTATTTTGGGGATGGGGTACCTATTTAGTTTTGCAGGCTGTTATGAAGTAGAGGTGGATTGCTCTGAAAACGAACCATTCGAAGAAAAGTACCTCACCTCAAAGTGAGTGTGAAGTGGTACAATCTCCTGTTCAGCAATAATTAGTGGTAATTCTACATTCTCTCTCAACAAGTAACAATTTATTTAGCTAGCTAACAGTGAACAAGTTAACTAAACTATTAACAAACCAAATAAAACATGATTCTACTGGAATGCTGTTGAAATACAATTCCCGTTTATTAAAAAAAACTAAAATTTTAGTCATTCTGTAAATGACAATCAGGTTTTGTGTATTCCAGAATATTCTGGACATACTTTGTTGATTCTTTTTCCTTCTTGCTTTTTTACTATCTAGATGAAGCTTTGAGCTGAAAGCTATGAACTGTGATAGGTGGTAGTTGCTTTCTGCTTTTGTCCCACTGCCTTCTTCTTTTTATACCTGTGATGACATATCAATATCCCCCACAATAGGACTGGTCCTAGGTTGCTAAAACCTTTAGATTTAAATTTAATAAATCCTTAGTATCTAAATACCTGATTTAAATTGATTGGCTGAATTCAAAAAAATTCAAAAAACTCGAAAGTCTGTTGCCTTGGTAACACACTGCTTGGAGTTTCAATACAAATGTTTCATTCTGGATCTTTCATTTTGGTCACTCTATATGTACTTGCGCGTTTTTAACTTTCTAAGCATAGAAAAAGCACTACCTTTTAAAGGGACCATATACTGCCTTGTCCCCAGTATTTTACAATTTTATAAATGCCAATCTATAATTACTCTCCCCAACAGCCTTGTTTACTGTTAACTTATAGTCCAAGCAGATATGGATGTTCTACTGGCACAATGGATGCTGCCCACTTTGCAAATTTTATGGGCCTGATGACATCCAAGTTTTCTAGTTGTTTTAGCTCTACCTCTACTTTTCCGACCAACGCATAAGGCACATGTCTTGCTTCAAAGAATCTTGATGTAGCTTTTGGATCTAAATGGATTGTAACTTGCAATCCTTTAATCTTTTCAAGTTCCTTTTGGAATACTTCTTGGTGTTTCCTAATGACTTCATGCAGGCCCCTTTCTTTTATCTGAAATATCTCTTCTCAGTTCAACTTTATCTCCTGGATCCAATCACAGCCCTTTAAATCTTGGCCACCGTCACTGGTAGCTGTATCAACTGTAACTGACTGTAACTCATAGGGTTGCAATTGTTCCTACTATCTTTATAGCTTCTCCGGTATATGTAGCTCATCTTACTATAGTGTTCATCAACTTCAGGAGTTGAACTCCTGCTTTAACACATCAGTAGATCCACTTACCTATAACAATAACTGATGCCTCCATGTCTACTGCATTTTCCATGGCCATCCTTTCACTGTCAACACTACTGTAATGGGGGCTACTTTGCCTAGTTCCACACTGGACAATCGTTTATATTTTGCATTGAGACTGGGTTATTTATTCTGCTTGTATTGGGCTGGCCCTGCTTGCTTTTACATTTGTGCCTTAAATAACCTTTTCTTCCACACCCAAAGCACTCTGCTCCTCTAAATCTATACACTTCCAGGGAATGGCATCCCCCATATTGAAAGCACTCTGTGTGCAGCCAGAGTTGATCCTGGAGCTAGTAATGTTAACATTGTGAAAGTACTCTGTATATTTATCTGCCTGTAAATAAACCATTATACTTCGTTATACTAACTGAAGTTTGCTCATCCTTGCGATTACTTGCATTGGTGACAAGGGAAATTGGAGTGACTCGATTTGCAGCATGCAATTTGAAGAGAATGTTGTTGCAAAACTGCAGAGTGAATCAAGCTGGAAAAAGAGGGAGCAGGAATGCTTTTCGTTTGGAAGTTTGAAGTTTTTGACACAATTACTGACAATTAGGTACAGTGTATGGAACAGTTGGGGAATTTTTTCTGGTAATGGAATAGATGGAATACTGTACGTGGGACTCAGACGTATGACTTGACCTGCAACTTTAACATCTCTGCATGTTCATGACACAAAGACATTTGCAGGGATCATTGAGTTAGCAAAAGGGTAACCTTAAAGCCTTGGAAACACTGCAAAGTTATAAGTTAAACTCAATGGGAGGGCCCCAAAGGAGATCACTGCCACTTTTGTAGTGATGCTAAAATGGGTTTGCAATATATTTCAACTTTGGTCAGCTTTGAATCACATGATGAAATGAATTGGTATGCAGTGTAAATAATGCAGCTATTCAAAGGAAATTGTTGACTGAGTTTGAGTTGACTTTTAAAAAAGTGGTGGAATTGACAACAGCGATTGAGATAATGGCATCCAGGAATTACAAAGCTGGCAAAGCAACAAGCTTCACCAGTTAGGGTGGAAAACTCTGAGAAGTGAAGTTGTGGGATCAAGCTCAAGCAGTGAGTTAAATGTAGAAGCAGGAAGAATCATTAAATACCAAAGATTTAAGCAGTCTAGGAGCTCACATTCTACACCAAGATCCCCGCACTTATTCCCCATTGAGTGATCGGGTCACACGACCCTTCTACTGTATACCCCTTAAAGGGGCCAGCTAGTATCACAAAATGATACAATACAAGAGTCATGGTGAACCACTATAAAATCTTAACAATATCTCTGATACAGTCTGAGCCCAGTATGGGCTCTGCACTATAGGAATAATTTTGAGCTTTCAGAGAGAGTGCAACACAATTTCGCATGGTGCTGCTGGTGTGAAGAAATGAAATAGCTGAAAAGTTGAGTCTCTTCTGCTGTAAACGACATGGATTATGGAAGATTGGAAAATTTATGACAGAGTGGGACAGAATAAACAGGAGCAGGTCGCGTCTAATGCTAACAGATTATAAATATGGATTAAATGAAAGAGAGTTAGCAGACGATACTTCTTCCCACATAGTTACTAGGCTTTGTGGTGGTTGAGGGCAAAAAACTATTAGATTTAATGTGTGTGTAAGGAAAAGTGTTTTAAAGAATATGGGAACAATGGATAAACATAATTGGAACTATCTGCCCACTTTGGTCTATTTGGTGTTGCAACTTTTCCGTTATATCTGTTGCTTTTGTATCCACTGGTCTTATTATGTATTGGGATTCGTGGACAGTTTATTGTCTTTTTAATTCATTCAAGGGAAGTGGGTATCTTTGGCTTGGCCAGTGTTTATTGCTAAAATTGCCCTTGAGAGGGTGGTAATGATTTGTCTTTTTGAGCCACTGTAGACCATGTGGTATATGTACACCCAGTAAGAAGTCTCACAACACCAGGTTAAAGTCCAACAGGTTTATTTGGTAGCACAAGCTCCTTCAGCACTTCTGAAGAAGAAGCAGCGCTCTGAAAGCTATTGTTTGTGCTACTAAATAAATCTGGTGTTGTGAGACTTCTTACTGTGTTTATCCCAATTTAACGCTGACATCTTCACATTATATTTAGGTACATCCACTATGCTTTAGGGAAGGTTGTGCTCCTGGATTTTCCAGCAGCAGTGACAGAATGGTGGTCTATTTTCAAGTGAAGATAGTGAATATTTGGCAATGAATTATATTGAAGCAATAAAATGTTTGATATTTGAATTGGAGTATGTCCTAGAAGATTCACATTTTAGCGAACAGCAAGAACTGGAGACAATGGGAGGTGAGCAGTCAGACCAAATTGAGTCAGCTTACCTTACTGTTGTTATCACAGCGCGGCTACAGCTTACAAACATCTATGCTATTATTCCTGGGATAGACCAATTAATTTCAACTCAATATGAGATGTCAGCTGACAAATCAAGAGGTAGCTTGTTTCATTGATGGGCTCCTTGCAGTATCAGTCAACAGGGGACAGATCAAAAGAGCTTTCTACTTCCTGTTGTCAGAATTAATAAAAAGGAGAGAAAGCCTATTCAGAATCTGCCAATCCCCACAAAGGTTGAAAGAACATAGCCTTTGTGGGGACTGCAAATTAAGCAATAACTCATTGATTTTCACAGATAGGAGTTAATCCGGAAGAAAAGACAATGGATGAGAAATTTCGATCCATATATCCACAGGAGATGGCACCAGGGAAGCAGATCACCCCTGCAGGTACGTGCTACACTACCAAATGCTACCAACTCCCTCTCATGCAGTGCACCAGCTTGACAAGGGCATGAGTGAAGTTCTCTTGCCTGCTCCAGAGGCTGTAGAATTGATAATCCCATGACGTTACACAGCCCCTTCACCTGATATGATGCCTATTCCTCAAATTTAGACTACACAGGGCCATGCAACAAATTTGCATATAACTCATAAAGGATCAAGCATTGAGCTACAACATGAACTGGACATGAATGTACTTAAAGGGCCATGCACACAACTTGCAGTTTGAAGAACTGCTGTTTTGCAAAATCTCTGGATGTGCAAGAGTGTTTTTGATGTTGTCTGAGGTGTTGTGGTGAATTTCTGGATTTGACAGGGAGCATTGCATTCACACAGGGAGGGCAGAGGAGAGGAGCATCATCCACACAAAGACTGCAATTCAAATGATGGGAAGGGCAAAAGGGCTGCTGCAGTGAAGTGCATCTAGGTCAGCAATAGGAAAATGGAGCAGAGGCTGAGGAGAGGGATAGCAGTGTACCATGCTATCTGTCAAATTGCACCCTTGGATTTCTTCATGACCTTGGGCAATGACAGGAAGTTGCCTGGCAGGTCAGCCAATGTACCAGCATCTTAATGTGCATATTTATCAGTCTGCCAAACCCACTGATCATCTTATCTGAGCCTGTAGCCAAACTCATCTACTGTAGATCTAAATTATTCAATTTCCCTGTCCTGGCTACAGCCCATTCATGACCTGAGAGGCAACATGTCCTGATCCCAACTCAATACAACTGGCAATGATGTGTGCAGGATCTGAGCTTTAAGCTTCATTAAATGATGGGGCTCCTTCATCAGTGCTGTGCTGTTTTCCTGTCTTCTCCTGGGATAGCTGTGGCTGGACAGACTGAAGATGGAAACTCTGAAGGGAAAGGTTGGTGCGAGGAAAGGGGAGCGGGACGGAAAGCAACTTCACAGTCACATAATCAGTAGCTTGCTCATCATGCCAGGTAATAAAGGCTGGGAGTAGAGAAAGCCTAAGGCAATAAAATACCATCATCCTCAATGTTCTCAACCATGTCTGATGCCATGGGCTGTATGCAGAAAATAGCCTCATTCCTGGGCTCAGGAATACTGGAGTCTTTGCCATTCTCTCCTCTCCAGTTCTGCTGTGCTCCCTTCTCTTTTTTGTCACATTGCCTTCAGGAGAAGGAGAAGAATGCAAGTGTTTGTGTTGCACTGTGTTTGATGAATGTATCTCCTCCCATAGCTGAATATGGAGGCAAAAGAAATGTGTGTGAGGGTGGGCAGCATTGATAGGCGTGTGAGGGATGTTCATGGTGAACTCTGAGTGTCAGCGGCTTCTAATGGGTAAGTAGCTGGTGATGTGGTGAGTAGGACTTGTCCTCTGAAGGTACATTCACTGGCCTTGACCACCCTCATGAGAATAACAGACTTTTTGTGACGGATACCAGGACCTTGGGCCAGACTGCAGGAACTCACCTCCTTGACCATTTGCTCCTAATCTCCATTGATGATGGTTTCAGATCCTTCTGGCCTCCTTTCTTCACTAAGATTCATCCTTGACCCTGTAGTCCTCTCTCTCTTTCCTGTGTTCTATTTTCCTTAATTAGAGTTGGAGCAATGGAATTCAGTTGCAGCATCCTCCTATAATTCCTTTATAGTTTCCCTATAAGGGGGACAGACTTCCCTGAAGATCAGAAGACTAGCTGCATTAGGTATTTTCTGTAAATACTGCTCAGTTTCCTGCAGACTCTGTGCCCTACATTACATTCATCCTGATGAGGTGGTAGCACAAAATTTATGTTCTGCCCATCTCCACTAAAACTGACCCCTGCACATGAAAGATGATGAAATAAAATTTCAGCCCTATACTTATAAAATAGAGCCTTCAGCCTGTCATCTGTGACTGCATGATGTGATTTCTGTATTCCATAAGTTAGTGAAAAATTTCTAGAGAAAGTTAACAAAAGTCTAGAAATACCAAGTGTTTGGGTAATCATTCTCCAAGGTGGCCTCAAGACAAACAACAACGCAGAATCGCCAATTAGATACTGATAGCCAAGTTCCGCATGCATGAGAATGGCCTCAACTGAGGTCTTGGGTTCATGTCGCATACTGCATGTAGCCCTACCATTTGTCCTGGGCTTGCAAAATCCTACTAACTGTCCTGGCTTAAGACAATTCACAACTCTTTAACCTGTGATTATCCCTCTTTCCACTTGCATTCTCTGTACCTGTAAACACTTGATTATGCATAAAGACTTGCATCCCAATCATTGCCTTGCAATTGAATTTTTGTCTATTTATGCCCTGTTTGTGAACCCCAACTCTCCACTCACCGGATAAAGGAGCAGTGCTCCGAAAAGCTCCAAAACCTGTCGGACTTTAACCTGATGTTGTGAGACTTCTTATTGTGCTCACTCCAGTTTAATGTCGACATCTCCACATCAAAGAAATACCAAGTTGCATGTGCTTGGTAAAAATCAGTTGATCTGCCTCAACATGTGCTCATCAGCTCTGCCTGACAGAAAATTGAAAAGAATATGAAGACATATGTGAGAGAAATGGCCGATGTCGGTGATGCAGGGCTGTCAATAGGCAACCAGCATCTTGTTTTATGTTCTGTATTATGATCTCGGTGGAGATCTGTACAGCAAATTTACCTCATGATCCTGAATGAAGAAATTACCAGGCGAGATTTTATTTTTTGTAACTTTCATCTTAACATGAATCAGAATCAATGTAAATTCAAATGACTTGACAGGAAAATCATGGTCAGTACAGATTGTAAATTGCACATAAAATAGCAGATATAATAAAGACTATTTCATAACTATGGTAGGTAGATTATCCCATGTGTATAATCCTTCCAAGCAGAATTCTAATAATTTTCCCTTCAAGCATTTAGATGTTTCTCTGCAGGCTTCAACTAGCTCTTTCTCTCTTTGTGTCTCCCTTTCATGACACACAGTATCGGTATTTTCACTTTCTTCATATTGGTATTTTTCCATCAAGGGTCACTTGATCACATGGACCAGTACTACCTAAAAATTATAATTAAACTTTTTATAAGTGATACAAACTGTTAAAAGTTCTTTTCAAACAATTAACAGTCCATCAAAAAACAATTACTGAATCCTCAAGCATGTTACAAATGGTCGTTGGATAAGGTTTTCCCAGTTTATGATTCTAGATATGATACATCCACATTGTTATGATCCTGGGAGAGGAGGAATTAAACTGACTCTTTTATACAACCCTCTTAGTTGGTCACAACAAGATTAATTCAAAGAGAATCCTTTCCCTCATGGATATCTCTTCCTAGTCCCAGTGTTTGAAAAGGAGCCAAATTTAGCCATGCTTTCCTGAGTTAAAGAGTGAGTTTATTAATCACTAAAACATGAGGAAAAAAATAATAGAAGACAACACAGAAACACATAGTTTAGAAATAAGAATTGAGTCTGAAAAGAAAATAATTAAAAAATATACTAATCAGTCTTTGGCGTGTCTGTGAGGAGTCGATGGTGAAACGTTGTGGCCATTAAGTGAAGTGATTCTACAAGTGCTGGCATTGACAGCTGAACAGTTGGTTCTGTTAACACCATACAGAAAACTTACATATTTTTTCAATTGTACAGTGAATTTCCCATTCTGCCGCTATACATTGCAACACATGTGTGGGCCCTGCAGCTTAAAGAAATCTATCTGACTTTCTTTTCCCATTGATAAATGCTAGTTTTTTCCTTCCTTCCTGTTTTTTTTACATGGTCTTTGTTCACTGAAACTTCAGCCTTGTTGCTGATATTCCCCAGCCTTCTGATATCCCCTCGAACCACTTCCCAAATTTATCCTGAAACACATCTGAAATGAACTTCATTCCTGACCTAGCCCAACTCCCCAGTATAAACATGACTAAAACTTTCTGCATGAGTATCCTCTCCCCTGGCCAGCAACCACTTTTCCAAAAGCATCTGTCTCAACTATCCCCCAATTAAACCAACTACCACCCTGACATATTCACCCAGGCACTCACTCAATCACCCATGTGCTCATTCATCCATTCATTCTCCCACTTACCACCCACCTGCTTACCCATCCACTCCCCTCCATCTATTCTCTTTCCAGTCACTTGCTCACTCAGTCACTTATCTACAAACATCAAAAAGACTAGAGGCACTTAAAAACTTACTCAAATACAGCATCTGATGTGTCTTCTGTGCCGCTCCTTTTCACTTGTGCTCCCCTTGGATGGTTGCACTGATCCTGCTGTTGCTGCCGAGATCAGGAGTTCCATTTGGAAGAATGCAAAATGTAAAAGAAAAGAGACCTTCACAGTCAGTGGTAGTCACACCAATATCACTGCTGATATTGGGCCATTATGTTGGCCATTCAGTTTCTTTCAATCTTCACAAAAGACTTTCTTTTTTCATCATTGCACGGTCTGCACAGCTTTTATAAGTTCTTGGTGCATTGATTCTTCAGTCTTGGCTGGAATAGAAGATTGGTTAGGACAAGATTAGGGCCAGTCATAGACAGCAGTGGGAAGTTGTGCGTGGAGCCTGAAGAGATTGGAGAGGCACTGAATAAATATTTCTCTTCGGTATTCACGCAGGGTGATGTAAATGTAGTTATGGAGAACACTGAGGTACAGGGTAGCAAACTGGAAAGTATCGAAGTAGATAGGGAGGATGTGCTAGATATTCTCGAGGGTTTGAAGTTGGATAAGTCCCCTGGGCCGGACGGGATTTACCCTAGGATTCTCTGGGAGGCAAGAGAGGAGATTGCAGAGCCTCTGGCTCTGATCTTCAGGTCGTCGTTGGTTACGGGTGTGGTTCCGGAGGACTGGAGGATAGCGAATGTGGTCCCGTTGTTCAAGAAGGGGAAGAGAGACCTTCCAGGGAATTATAGGCCACTGAGTCTTACTTCTGTTGTGGGCAAAGTATTGGAGAGAATTATTAGGGATAGGATTTATAGTTATTTAGAGAGAAATGAATTGATTGGGGATAGTCAGCATGGTTTTGTGAAGGGTAGGTCGTGCCTTACTAACCTCATTGAGTTTTTTGAAAAAGTGACCAAAGAGGTGGATGGGGGTAAGGCGGTTGATGTGGTATATATGGACTTTAGTAAGGCGTTTGATAAGGTGGCCCATGGAAGACTTCTGCAGAAAATGCAGATGTATGGGATAGAGGGTGATTTAGCTAATTGGGTTAGGAATTGGCTAGCAGATAGAAGACAGAGGGTGGTGGTTGATGGGAGATATTCATCGTGGAGTTCGGTGACAAGTGGTGTACCTCAGGGGTCTGTTTTGGGGCCCCTGCTGTTTGTAATTTTTATAAATGATCTGGATGAGGGTATTGAAGGATGGATTAGTAAATTTGCAGATGACACTAAAGTCGGTGGAGTGGTAGATAGTGAAGAGGGGTGTTATAGTTTGCAGAGGGACTTGGACAAGTTGCAGAGCTGGGCCGAGAGGTGGCAAATGGAGTTTAATGTGGAAAAGTGTGAGGTAATGCACTATGGCAGAAATAATAAATGTGTAGAGTATAGGGCAAATGGTAGGATTCTTAGTAGTCTAGATGAACAGAGGGATCTTGGTGTGTATGTGCATAGATCCCTGAAAGTAGGCAGTCAGGTCGAGAAGGTTGTTAGGAAGGCATATGGAGTCTTAGCTTTTATTGGTAGGGGGATTGAATTTCGGAGCCGCAACGTCATGTTGCAACTGTACAAAACTCTAGTGCGGCCGCACTTGGAGTATTGTGTGCAGTTCTGGTCCCCACATTATAAGAAAGATGTGGAGGCATTGGAGAGGGTACAGAGGAGGTTTACCAGGATGTTGCCTGGTATGGAGGGCAGGTCTTATGAAGAGAGGCTGAGGGATTTGAGGTTGTTTTCGTTAGAAAGGAGGCGGCTAAGAGGGGACCTAATTGAAACATATAAGATGATTAGAGGTTTAGATAGGGTGGACAGTGATAGCCTTTTTCCTAGGATGGAGAAAGCTAGCACGAGGGGACACAGCTTTAAATTAAGGGGTGATAGTTATAGGACGGATATCAGAGGTAGGTTCTTTACCCAAAGGGTGGTTCGGGAGTGGAATGCCCTGCCTGCAGCAGTTGTAGATGCGCCAAGTTTGGTGGCGTTTAAGAGGTTAGTTGATAAGTATATGGAAGAGAAGGGAATGGTTTAGTTTGGAGGGGCATTGCTTTTTATATTGGTCGGCGCAACATCGAAGGCCGAAGGGCCTGTTCTGTGCTGTAATGTTCTATGTTCTATGTTCTATCCCCCCTGCTACTGGATTTCCAATGGGTGGGAGAGAGGGCGGAATAGTCTATTGAATTTGGGTAGGAATCTCTGTTTATCAGGCAAGCACAGCCAGAGAATCCCAATTATGTTGCTTTTTAGAACCAATGTTGGATTGTGCACCCTAGGGTAGTATTCGTGATGGGTGAAAATGTTTTACAATTTGTTTAATCTGATGATTGCTGACAAATCATCTGAATTCTGGATACTGGCACTGTGAACTATAATCCAAGAAGAAATCTTTAGTGATATGACATCTTACCCTCTTGATTCAGCAATTTCATTTGTTCATCTTTTAAGTCTGGCACTAAATCGTCATCAAGATTTCCATGTTTTAAAACAGACTTTTAATATTGTTGTGAATCCATATTTTTTATCAAAAGATTACTTTCGAATTTGCTGGCAGGAAACCTTTAATTGATTTTTTAAAAAATTGATTTGATTTATTATTGTCATGTTTATTAGTATACAACGAAAAATATTGTATCTTGCATGCTATACAGACAAAGCATACTATACATAGAGAAGGAAAGGGGAGAGTGCAGGATGTAGTGTTACAGTCATAGCTCGGGTGCAAAGAAAGATCAGCTTAATATAAGGTAGGGTCCATTCAAAAGTCTGAATGCAGTAGGGAAGAAGCTGTTCTACAGTTGGTTGGTGTCATGACCTCAGACTTTTGTATCATTTTCCCGATAGAAAATGGTGAAAGGGAATATGTCTGCGATGCATGGGATTCTTTATTATGCTGGCTGCTTTTCTGAGACAGTGGGAAGTGTGGACATGATGTTCAAAGAAAAAAGTACTTTTCATGTTTTTGAATACTTTTATTTATTCATTTAAGATATTGAAAAAGAGTTTCACTGGGTATGGTGGTTGGAGATGGAAGTCTCTGTGATGAAATCTTCAACCATAAGTCCAACCAATGCTGACAATTTTATTGGAGTGATTCTCACATTGTATAACTTCGCATATCAAGCAATAGCATGGTTTTGATTTCTGATGGGTTAAGGCAAGATTTACAGTTTTACTGCTTGTCCATTTGGTTTAACATTAAATACAAGACATAACTACCATTAATTACAGTCAATTAAAGTTCTGCTTTTGAAATGAGGAATATTTACATATTTAGTGACATTTCCATTATCAATGTCTTAGTATATGCAGTAGGACTTATATTGATGATGATTGTCATTAGTTAGAAGCCTAGACCGCTCAGCTGTAAATATTTCTGCAAACTAAACTTCCATCTAAATATTTTACGAGCATCAGATCAAATAGTTTCTGTGAAAACATTATAATAAGCATTTTCAGCAGTAATTTATGTTAAGTAACTAATTATAACCTAACTGCATGCCTTGTATGGTAAATGTGCAACATTCTAGCAGTCAATTAATTTAGAGTTGCACTATTTAGCTCTGAGTACAGCTGTAAATTAGTTAAATAGTGCAGAACAGAATTTTAAATAGTTACTAACCTTTGGGATTTGCCTTTCAATCCTGTTTGATAGGTTGGATGAAGGGTTATTATTCCCCTGGATATTATGTTTCTAAGTTTGACAAGTTTTACCAAACTCTGCCCATACACTATCACGATCTACTGAAGAAAAGTCAGAAACAGAAACAATTTACTAATGTTGGAGATGACTGATTTACCTATTTGAACATATATCAGAGGATTGTACTACAGAATACAACATGTATTGTTGCCACAGTCCTTCTAACTATGCTTGGTGTATACACTGATGGACTAACAAAGATCTGCTTTTTAAATGTTTCCTGAAGTGTATCAATTGCTGCATAGATAACAGTGATTTAAAGGCATTCAATTTTACTTATAAAATCCCAACCAATTATGTCACAGACAAAATATTTGTCTTTTCTTTCAGTAGGTTTGTGGAAGAGGGGTATGTGCTTTCTTATGGATTGAGCAATTAAATGATCCCAACAGCAAACAAGATAAAAATTATGGCTATTTATATTATTCACTATCCCAGATGTTCAAAATACAGTATCTCACTCACATCTCTCAATCATGCTATCAAACACATGAAGACTAAAAGCAAATGGAAATAATAGGCCATATAATTATATCGGTCTCTTTTGTGACAGGCCTGCAGTTTCTTAGATGAAGTTGATTTAGTTGAAGTGAAGCTCATACAAAGCAGAGAATCTTATTCAGCATCGAATCTTCATGTAGATGAATTTCCAGGAATTGGTTATCAGGGAACTTGAATTTGAAACAGGTTGGCAGAAATTCTGCCCCCGTTTACAAGGTATTACTGTTTACTACCTTAGCTGTTTGGATGATTTGCAGTGGGTTCGATGGCTTCCTGTAGAATTCTTTGTCTCAAGCAGCAAATTGTCGTCTTAAAGCAAGAAAACAATCATGGCTTTGTCATCATGTGATTTCCACACGTTCAAAGCTATTTTTTCCCTGACAAAGGATGGTATATTGATGACACATCCTGTGTAGTCATTTGGCATCTTGAGAGTTTGAGACAGCCAGTGTCTTTGGGATATTACAACCGCGCTCCCCCTAAGGCCAGAAAATCATGCCTAAGATCAATGGACATTTGCATGGCCCTGTCCTGCCCACTGTGATACCTGTGGGAGACTTCTGCACTTTGTGTTTAAATGACCCATTCAAGTCATGAAATCCTTTTTGATTAGTTTCAGGAAAGGCATTGATACAACATTGGTCTGGAAGGGTCTTTTTGAATTGGGAATGGTTTCAATCCACAAATGAACTCAGGTGATACCACAAGACCATAAGATATAGGAGTAGAATTGTAGAATTAGGCTGCTCAGCTCATCAAGTTTACTCCGCCATTCAATCATGGCTCATACTTTTCTTATCCTCATTCTCGTGTCTTTTACTCATAATGCCTGACCCCCTTATTAATCAAGAATCTATCTATCTCTGTCTTAAAGACACTTAATGACTTAGCCTCTACAGTCTTCTGCGGCAAAGCGTTCCATAGATTCATGACTCTCTGGCTGAAGAAATTCTTCTTCATCTCTGTTTTAAAGGATCATCCCTTTAGTCTGAGATTGTGCCCTCCGGTTCTGATTTTTCTTACTATTGGCAACATCCTCTCCATATCCACTCTATCCAGACCGCGCAGTATTCAGTAAGTTTCAATAAGATCCCCCCTGCCCCTTATTCTACTAAACTCCAACAAGTGCAGACCCAGAATCCTCAATCGTACTTCATGCTACAAGCTCTTCATTCCAGGGATCATTCCTTCTCTGGAGCCTTTCCAAGGCCACCATATCCTTCTTCAGATATGGGGCCCAAAATTGCTCACAATATTCCAAATGATATCTGACCAGAGATTTATAAAGCCTCAGAGGTACATACCTGCTCTTGTATTCTAGTCTTCTTGACATGAACGCTAACATTGCATTTGCCTTCCTAACTGCCAAATGAACCTGCAAGTTAATCTTAAGAGAATCTTGAACTATGGCTCCCAAGTCCCTTTACAGTTTCCTTAAAAGTTTGTAATGTACTGGGACATGACAAGTATCATATGTTTAGGTGTGCTGTATGTGGGATACACAATGAAAAGATTTAATAAGCCTAATTTTTTTAATATCAAACATAAGAAATCATTAAACTACAAATATCAATATTGTGCAATTAAAAACATGAACAGCATCTGAAATGTATGTTCATATTAAATCTAAACTTTTATCAGAACCCGCATCTGCATTTAAATTTCACCAGATTTCCTTTTTAATTATTTACTGTCAATAAAGAATTGCAATAAAAACACATTGCCATCAGTGTGCTGTTAGCCATTAATGCAACAAAAATCCTGTAAGATCCATGCTCCATTTCATGCTTCTATGGTTTGTTTTTGGACAAAGCGCTTTTAGGTGAGAGCACGATTAAATAGCAGGCGGAAGCATGGGGCCTGCACATCATTTTTTGCCGGTGGTATTGAGATGATGGTTGCATCATGGCATATTATGGAATGTTAAGGGGAATGCCTCAAGGCATGTTGCCACTTCTACAATGCTTTCTGAATGTGTTGACATCATAGTTTTGTAAGATAGTGTTACCATAGATTTTATTGGGACTGTCAAAAGTGATGAGATCCATGTGGATTCCACACATGAGGTACAGTGAGATACTTGCAGTTTTACCATTTAGAAATACAAGTAGAAGTGAACTCAGTAATTTTTTTTTATCTCATTATAAAATGCTAACCGCAAGTAACAGCATAGAGTGACACAATTGTTTTGGTGTGCAAATACCCAGGTAAGAAGTTTCCTGTTTTGACTCTATGGGATTGAAGTTCCACCTGGAAAACCAACACTTCATCCATAAGTAAGGAAAAGTATCACATGAATCAGCCTGAGCTGCTTATAAAAGCACAGAATCCTTACAGTGCAGAAGGAAGCCATTCGGCCCATTGAACCTGTATCAACAACAATCCCACCTATTCCTGTAACTCCACATATTTATCCTGCTAATCTCCCCAAAATTACGGTCAATTTAGCACAGCCAATCAACTCAACCCTCATATCTTTGGACTATGGGAGGAAACCAGAGCACCCGGAGGAAACTCACGCAGACATGGGGAGAATGTGCAAACTCCACATAGACAGTAACCCAAGCCAGAAATCAAACCCAGGTCCTTGGCACAGTGAGGCAGCTGTGCTGATCGCTGTGCTATCATGCTCCTGCCCAAATCTTATTCATTTTCTTAATTGGACAGTTTAAGTAAAATGTTGCCTTCCTTCCTTTTAATGGGAATTTGAGATCTTAGGGAAAGTGATGGCACAGTGATATTGTCACTAGACTAATAATCCAGAGACCCAAGATAACATCCTGGGCTCTGGGTTTGAGTCCCACCCCTGCAGATGGTAAAATTTGAATTCGGTAAAAAAGAAATTATTTGATTGCATTAAAACCCATCTCATTTACCTATGTCCTTTTCTGACTTACACATGGATTTCTGATATATTACAATGTGGTCTTAGATGCCGTCACAAGCCATTGGGTTCAAGGACAATTAGAAATAAGTAAAAAAAAACTGATCCAGCCAGCAACATCCACATCACATGAATAAATAAAAAAAAATAGTAAGGACTGATCATAAACAAAGGCGGATGGAAGCCCTGATAATTAAAGTGTCTACTATATGTCAAAGACTTCCCAATAAGAAAGGGTAATGCAGGTATATTTCTATGCTGCATGGAATGTTCATTTTATGTTACATATCTGAGAATAAATTGCAGCATGTTTCTTATCGATTTTTTTTTATTCCACAGGCATGAATGAATTATTTATGTCTATTTTATAAGTTAAGTTAAAATCTATACAACACTTGCCACCATCTGTGATTTTATTATATGCTTGACGTCTTGTCTAAAAGCCACTCCAATCAGTGTCGTGATGTCAGATGTACCAATATTTTCACGCATGAGACTTGATTTCAGCTTCTCACATGTTCAAAATCATTTGAGGAACTGGATATAATATTGACTGCCAATAAAATATCAGGGATTAATCTTACCAGCGGAAAAAGTGTAAATCACATCTCAGCCTCTCGAGGTATTTGCCTCATCAGTTCCCCTTTAACAATTGTGCAGTTTGCTCTGTTAGACTGCATCGGTTGGATTATCTAGTGTTGAATTTTTCACAATTCTTTCATGGGATGTAGGCATCAGCGGCAAGGTGAGCATTTATTGCCAATCTTATTTGAAAAGGTGGTACTGAGCCTCTATATTGAACTGCAACAGTCTATGTGGTGAAGGTACACCCTCAGTGCTGTTAGGAAGGGAGTCTGAGGACTTTAATCCAGAGGAAGTGATAATGTAGCCCCAAGTCAGGATGGGGTGTGACTGGGAGAGGAACTTGCAGATTGTGGTGCTCGCAAGCTGACCCTTGATCTTCTAGGTTTAGAAAGATTTTTAAAAACAGCATAAATCAAGGGAGCATGTTTCATGCCAGCATACATGCTAAAACACTGACCAAACCCAGCTGCACTGAGATCAGGCCACCATCTTTAAAAGGCACACCGATCATAACAGGAATAAACCTCTTCCCTCCCCCCCCCAACACAGCATGGAGGTTTCAGCAACTCTCCTCCTACCACCCATCAGAGTCAGTATTTCTCTCCTTTCCATCCCTCCCTTTACTTACCCCAATCATCTGCCCCTCAGCTGAACCAAGGTCTGTATTCAGCAACATTTGTACAGATAAAGTTGAAAGTTGTTACCTTTACCCTTGTTCCCCCTTCATGAAACTGTCATACCCCTGTTGAGTTAATCCATTTGTCAGTTATGAAACTCAGCCAAGCATTCAAAATTAGCCCATTTAGAGAAACTACAATATATCTCTGTTGATAGAGTTCCTAGATGATTCTATTATGGAGAGGGAAAGGGACATAGAGGTGGCATATTAAAGTGGTTAGGGGATTGAGAGGATGTGGGGATGAGGATTGGAAGGTTTTTAAACAATTGGGATAAAGTTCCACAAAACTGAAGTGGGCCTTCTAAATAGCACACATAGCACTTGCCTGCCATGGGGCTTCTTCTGATTTCCTTCCTTTATTGGTGCACCTTACTCAGTCCCCATTGCACAGCAATTAGCCCTCCTGCCTTACAGTGCCAGGGATCTGAGTTTAATTGCCAGATTGGGTTTTTATCTGTGCCAAGTCTACACATTCTCCACATGTCTACAGGTGCTCCAGTTTCCTCCCACAATCAAACAACATGTTGGTTAGGTGCATTGGCCATGCTAAATCCTCTCTCAGTGTACCCGAACAGGTGCTGGAGTGTGGCGACTACGCAATTTCCACAGCAACTTCATTGTAGTGTTAATGTAAGCCTACCTGTAACACTAACAAATAATAATAAATAAAATTACTTACCTGCCCTTGTTCCATCTCCCTGGAGCATGGATTCTCTATGACAGGGCCGTTATATTGAGTTGGGAAAATTTCCTGACTTAAGCTATTCACCTCAGCAGCAAAAGTTTGGCCCCTCATACAGGTGGGATGGGCCAGTCCATGTTCAGCCAGCAATGATTTTTCATATGTTTCGTGGTAGTGCTTCAACACTTCAAAGTACTTTCAGTTCACCTTTTATA
Source organism: Sphyrna mokarran (assembly GCA_024679065.1). Classification (NCBI taxonomy): domain Eukaryota; kingdom Metazoa; phylum Chordata; class Chondrichthyes; order Carcharhiniformes; family Carcharhinidae; genus Sphyrna; species Sphyrna mokarran. The sequence goes on along the minus strand of JAGIQG010000006.1, from coordinate 91,428,108 downwards.
AAGACGGCAGACGACACGATGATGCATGCAATTTCACAGTATCCAATCAAGCATCACTGGCTCTATCCCTGGATAGTTACCATTCCCAGACCATTAGATAGTTAATAGACAAATGATATCTCAATGGTAGAGTGTACAAGCTTCATTTAAAGCAGTGACTATTGATGCTTGGATTGTAGAATTGTAATTCTATAAAGTTTGAAAAAGCCATTAAAATCCACTTGAGATACCAGAAAGTAAACTTGGCCCACTAACATCATCATACAAAACAGGTTGTCTTTGTTTACCACTTCACCCTAATAGGGTAGGAAAGGCAAGGAATCTTAGAGCTTGTCCTATCATTCACGTGACAAAGCATGATGCAGCATCATTGCTAATTTACATTCCATCTCAAATTGGTGATATCCTCTGAGTTTATTTTCATGAGATTTTTCTAAGGTTCTCATCTCGTTCACTCCAGTGTATGCTGCTCTCTAATGTTTCTGTTTCATCAATGGGTTTTTCACAACCAGCATTTATTGATACTTACTCTTTGATTGCTTGGAAATGCATTTCATATCACTACAAGTCCCAAGCTGTGATTATCTTAGATAACTGGAGGGTCATGACTCCAAGAATCAGTACTTACAGGTATATGATGGCTGGGCTTAACGGAAAGCTGGAGAGCAATAATCAAGTGTGGGTAACTATAGGGAATAGTTACTCAAGACAGACATGGAAAAAATGGAACATTTTTCAGCAGTATAATCTGTACTTAGAAGTAGATTTTGTTGAGCTTTTTTTTCCCTTTTGAGTGCTGTTGCTTTCATTTCCTCATATCAATGCTGGATGTTTCTTATGTTATTAATAAGCCATGCACTATCAATAGCAATGCCTGACAAACAGAGTGCCATATTATATACCCTTCAATCTTATGTTTATGTTTGTGTGTACATATCTATCCTTGAACTTAAGACTGAGTGTTTGAAAGGACTGTACTGGATTTACACCAAGCCAGGGTGATTTGGGAGCCTTTTAAAATGGTGGGCAGGTCCAGATTCCAGAATTCCTGACCACTTTCCGGAGTTATCTGATTTTTGGGAGTGCCTTTAAAGGAAGGGTCCTGTTCAATGTCTCTATCCAACACACCTTTAGCCTAGCCATTTCCAGTGCAGAGACAGACATTTCCTAATCCTTTATAATTTTCATTGAGTCAGGCTAAGTTTTCAAAGAGTCCTGGTTCACCGTCTTCAGAAAAGCCATGAACCATAGTCTGTGTGAAAGAACCTTCCAGAAATCTCCCCTCACACTTACATGTCATGCTATTTTCCTCCCCCCATCCACCCCCATGGCCTCTCATACCCCCAACGCTAAGCTCCACCCTCCCACCCACCCCTTATAGTCCCTATGCCAACCTATAGTACTTACATGCCTATTGAGCCACTGTACACTTTTGAGAACCAATGAACCCTCTAGTATACAGAGAAAATACTTTGAAAAGGAATAATTTATTGATAACTTTCTCCTCTGTTGGGTAAAAGGATGAAGATTGTCATAAGGTATCATAAGATAATAATGATCATATTGAGGCTTGGGCTGACAAGTGGCAAGTTTTATTTACACCACACAGCTAGCAGTCGATGACCATTTCCAACAAGAGAGGATCTAACTATTGCCCCTTGACATTCAATAGTATAACCATTGCTGAATTCTGATCAACATACATGAGTTACTATTGACAAAAAATTAACTGGACTAGCCATATAAATATTATGATTACCAGCAGTTCTGAGGCTAAGAATCCTGCAACAAGTAACTCACCTCCTAACTCTTACAAACCCTGTCCATTATCTAAAAGGCAAGAGTGTAAAGAAATACTTTGAATGAATGCAATTCCAGGAACAGTCAGGAAGCTCGATGATATCCAGCCTGTTTGATTGCTACCACTTCCACAAACATTCAATCCCTTCACCACTGTTGAACAGTGGCAGCCATATGTACCATCCACTCACCAAGGTTCTTGAGGTAGCACATTCCCAGAAAGTCAGTGAAGCTATTGTATCAGGGGAGTTTGCCCATGAAGACAGTAAAATTTAAGATAGGACCATGTGTTAAATGGGAGGGAAGGTAGGTGGGTGGGGGAGCAGCTTTCCATCAGACCACAGAAGCTTACCAGGAATTTTATTTTTTGCAGGAGCTTTGGGTGGGTGTCTTTATCTGGTGGACACTTTATCACAGTATTCAAAACAAGGTAAATGAGTATCATGGCGAATGAATATGTGGCCATTATAAGACATGGTTGCAGGATGGTCACAACTGGGGGCATCAGACTGTTTGGAATGACAGACAGGAAAGTATGTATGTGCTGTAGCTCTGATAGTTGAGGATGACATCAGGGCAGTAATGAAAGATTTATAGGTTCGATGGAAATAAATGTTGAATCCACTTGGGTGGAAATTAGAAATAGTAAGCATAAAAAAATCACAGATGGGCGTAATCTATAGGCCACCAAATAATAACATCATGGCGGTGTGAGAATTAAACAAAGAAATAACTGATGCATGTAAAATTGGTATATCAACTATCATGGGGGATTTTAATCTGCATGTTGATTGGTCAAACCAAGTCAGTCAAGGCAACCTTGAGGAGGAGCTCATAGAATGTATCCACGACAGCTTCCTTGAACAGTACGTAATGGAATCTACGAGGAAGCAAGCTATCCTAGATCTGATCCTGTGTAATTAGACAGGAATAATTAATGATCTTACAGTCAGGGATCCTCTTGGAAGAAGCGATCACAGAACAGTTGAATTTAAAACACAGATGGAGCATGAAAAGGTAAAATCCAATACCAGTGTCTTGTACTTAAACAAAGGAGACTGTAATGGGATGAGGGAGGAGTTGGCTATGATAGACTAGGGGCAAAATCTTTATAGACAATTGAGGAGCAGTGGAGTAATTTTAAAGCAATTTTTCACAGTGCTCAGCAAAAATATATTCAAGTGATACGGAAGAACTGTAGAAAAAGAAATAATCAGCCATGGTATCTAAGGAAACAAAGGAGGATATCAAACTGAAAGAAAATGCATAAAAATGGCAAAGATTAGTGGGAAACTAAAGGATTGGGAAATCTTTAAAGGTCAATAGAAAGCCTTGACAAAAAGCTATAAAGAAAAGTAAAGTGGATCATGAGAATAAACTGGCTCAGAATATAAAAACAGATAGCAAAAGTTCTACAAATACGTAAAGCGAACAAGAATGGCTAAAGTAAACATTGGTCCTTTAGAGGATGAGGAAGGAGATGTAATAGCAGGAAAGGAGAAAATGGCTGAGGCATTGAACAGGTATTTTGTGTTGGTCTTCACAGTGGAAGACACAAATTACATGCCAAAGATTGAAGACAAGAAGATTTTGGCAGATGAGGACCTAGAAACTATCATTATCACGAAAGATAATGGGCAAGCTAATGGGGTTAAAGATAGGCAAGTCTCCTGGTCCTGATGGAATGAATTCCAGGGATGGCAGGGAAAATAGCAAATGTATTAGTGGTAATTTTGTTGATTTTACCAAAATTCATTGGACTTTAAGATGGTTCCTGCAGATTGGAAAACAGCAAATGTGATGCCACTATTTAAAGAAGGAGGTAGACAAAAGGCAGGTAATTATAGACTAGTTAGCTTAACTTCTGTAGGAGGGAAAATGCTTGAATCTGTCATCAAGATAGAAATAGTGAGACATCTGGATATAAATTGTCCAATTGGGAAGATGCAGCATGGGTCCATGAAAGGCAGGTCAAGTATGACTAATTTGGTGGAATTCTTTGATAACATTACATGATGAGTGGATAATGGGGAACCGGCAGAAATGGTTTATCTGGATTTCCAGAAGGATTTGACAAGGTCCTGTACCAAGGACTGCTGTGTAAGATAAAGATGCACGGTGTTACAGATTATGTATTAGCATGGATAGAGGATTGGTTAGTTAACAGAAAGCAAAGAGCAGGGATAAATGGGCGTTTTTCTAGTTGGAGATCAGTGACTAGGGATGTGCCTCAGGGATCAGTGTTGGGATTGCAATTGTTTATAATTTACATTGATGATTTGGAGTTGGGGACCAAGTAGGGGTCAAAATTCACCGCTGACATGAACTTGAGCGATAAAACAAAGTATGCAGAGAATGCTGAAAGTCTGCAAAGAGTTGTTTAAGGTTTACTTAGATGGGCACATGAGCGGACTAGAGATGGAGGGATACAGGACCCTGTCCTAAATAAAGATCAAGAGCCTTGGGACATTCCTGGGAATCAACTGATTTCTATGGACCTTCCAACATATTTTATGGCTCACTTGTCTTACTTCTGAGCTTCTGGGGATTCCGTGAATGTCTATGAAAGTTGTGCATGTTTATTGATGTCTTTTCTTTTAAGCCACAGGTGATTCGGTCCACCTTGTTGTCCAACAAGGGGCATACACATAGTGGGTCATGCGAGGGCTGCTCTTGGATGCTGCTTTGAGAGTTGCCTAGTGCTTCACATCGTTAGTGTATGCTTAAACTGGACCAGCTGAAGGGCAACATGATAGCTCAGTGACTATCACTGTTTGCTATGCAGATACATGGATTTGGGCCAGTGTCTGTGGGCTGGTGTCACATTCTCCCCGTGCTTGTGTGGGTTTTCTCTGGGTGCTCCAGTTGTCTCCCACACCCCAAAAACATGCTCTTAGGCTGATTGGTATTAACAAATTGTCCCTAAATCTGGTTATAATTCCTTTATTGTGGAGTTCAATAGGCATAGACAAAGGTCATAGATAGAAGAGGGCACTCACAATGTTAAAATGGTGGTGCAGGTTCATTGGGCTGAAGGGCCTGTTTCCCGTGCTGTGTTGTTCTTTGTTCTTTGGTCTTTGGATATAGGTAATCTAAGTGAGTGGGTGAGGATCCAGCAGATGGAATATAATGTTGGTAAATGTGAAGTCAGCCATTTTGATTGAAATAATGGCACAATGGACTATTAGAACATAGAACATAGAAAAACTATAGCACAAACAGGCCCTTCAGCCCACAAATTGTGCAAAACATATCCCTATCTACTAGACTTACCAATAACCCTCTATCTTATTAAGACTATTATTTAAATGGTAAAATTTTGCAGCATTCTGGGTGTCCTTGTACATGAATCACAAAATGTTGATTTGTAGGTGCAGCAGATAATTAAGAAAACAAATGGGATTTTGTCCTTCATTGCTACCGGGATGGAGTTTAAAAACAATGAGTTTATGTCACAGCTGTATAAAATGCTGATGAGGCCACACCTAGAGTACTGTGTACAGTTTTGATCTCCTTACTTGAGAAAGGATACACTGATACTGGAGGTGGTACAGAGGAGATTCACGAGGTTGATCCGGACATTGAGAGTGTTGGCAAATGAGGAGACACTGAGTAAAGATGGACTATACTCACTGGAATTTAGAAGAATGAGGGGATATCTTATTGAAAAGTATAAAATTATGAAGGGAATAGATAAGATAGAAGCAGGGAATTTGTTTCTACTAGAGGTTGAAACTAGACCTAGGGGGCATGGCCTCAAAATAAAGGGAAACAGATTTAGGACTGAGTTGAGGAGGAACTTCTTCACAAAAGGGTTCTGAATCTGTCGAATTCCCTGTCCAGTGAAACATAAAACATAGAACATTACAGCGCAGTACAGGACCTTCGGCCCTCGATGTTGCGCCGGCCAGTGGACCCTTTAACCTAAACTATTCTAATATCATCCATATGCCTATCCACTGACCATTTGAATGCCCCCAAAGTAGGCGAGTCCACAACTGTTGCAGGCAGGGCATTCCACGCCCTCACCACCCTCTGTGTAAAGAACCTGCCTCTGACATCCGTCCTATAACTACCACCTCTTAATTTAAAGTTACGTCCCCTCGTGTTGGCCATCACCATCCGAGGAAAAAAGCTCTCACTATCCACCCTATCCAATCCCTTGATCATCTTATACGCCTCAATTAGGTCACCGCGTAACCTTCTTCTGTCTAATGAAAATAACCTCAGGTCCCTCAGCCTTTCCTCATAAGGCCTTCCCACCATACCAGGCAACATCCTGGTAAACCTCCTCTGCACCCTTTCCAATGCTTCCACATCTTTCTTATAATGCGGCGACCAGAACTGTACGCAATACTCCAAGTGCGGCCGCACCAGAGTTTTGTACAGTTGTAACATAACCTCACGGCTCCTAAATTCAATCCCTCTACCAATAAAAGCTAACACACCGTACGCCTTCTTAACAACTTTATCAACCTGGGTGCCAACTTTCAAAGAGCTATGTACTTGTACCCCAAGATCCCTCTGCTCGACAACACTATTAAGGGTCCTTCCATTAGCCCTATATTTCATATGCCTGTTATTCCTACCAAAGTGAATCACATCACACTTATCCATATTGAATTCCATTTGCCACCTCACGGCCCAGCTCTGCAACCTATCCATGTCCCTCTGCAAACTGTAACATCCATCCTCGCTGTCTACAACTCCCCCCCACTTTGGTATCGTCAGCAAATTTACTAATCCAACCCTCTACACCCTCATCTAGGTCATTTATAAAAATGACAAACAGCAGTGGCCCCAAAACAGATCCTTGAGGTACACCACTTGTAACTGCACTCCAGGTTGAATATTTCCCATCAACCACCACCCTCTGTCTTCTATCAGCTAGCCAATTCCTAATCCAAACTGCTAAATCACCTTCAATCCCATGCATCTGCACTTTCTGCAGTAGCCTACCATGGGGAACCTTATCAAACGCTTTGCTAAAATCCATATACACTACATCAACTGCCTTACCCTTATCTACCTCTTTGGTCACCTCCTCAAAAAACTCAATAAGGTTTGTGAGGCACGACCTACCCTTCACAAAACCGTGCTGACTATCCCTAATCAATTTATTTCTCTCTAGATGCTTATAAATCCTATCCCTTATAATTCTTTCCAAGACCTTGCTCACAACAGAAGTCAGGCTCACCGGTCTATAATTTCCAGGATGGTCCCTACTCCCCTTTTTGAACAAAGGGACAACATTTGCCATCCTCCAGTCTTCCGGCTATACCTGTAGCCAACGATGACATGAAGATCAAAGCCAAAGGCTCTGCAATCTCCTCTCTAGCCTCCCAGAAACAGTTGAGGCTACCTAACTGAATGTTTTTAAAGCAAGGGTAGTTAATTTTTGAACAGTAAAGGAAATAAGGATTATGGTAAGCGGTGTGTAAGTGAATCAGCCACAATTTATTGCATGGCTTGAGTAGGCTCGAGGGGCCAGGTGGCCTATCCCTTTTCCTAGTTCTTATGTTCTTATGAATCCAGGATCATGTCAAATCAATATTAGGCAACATTTTTTCATTTTTTGACTAAAGCAGTGTGTAGGCTACCAGCCCCATTACCAATTTTCTTCCTCCATATTTTCCGACACAGCCGAAAAAATTCCAGGAAATGATCCTCTGACGTCACAGTGGTGGAGCAGGCTTTGAATGAACTTGCCCTGCCAGCTTATCTGAGCTCTTGGTACAGTGTGCCTTGATTTAAAGAAGTAAGAAGTCTCACAACATCAGGTTAAAGTCCAACAGATTTATTTGGAATCATATGCTTTTGGAGCACTGCTCATTCCTCAGATGAATTAGCATGAGTCATGAAGTGTTCCAAAAGCTTGTGATTCCAAATAAACCTGTTGGACTTAACCTGATGTTGTAAGACTTCTAATTGTGCCCACTCCAGTCCAATGCCAGCATCATCATATTATGAAAAAGTAAAAAAAAAATTAAGAAAGGAAGTCCTCCGCAGACTTAGAGAAACCCTGCTCATTGCAAGAATCCCCTGCTTCATGGTCGTGTCCTCCCATCCTCTTGCAGGTTACCTTCAACAACCCAAACCTCCACAATGGAAAGGCTTTCCCTCACTGCCTTCTGCTCCCCCGCTTAGGGCTGAATCTACCTCTATGCTCCCTGCAATTCTGTTCATCAGTTCCTTGTTTACAAAAACCTGCTAGGGAGACATTCCTATGTAGGGCGATTTTCCAACCATGAGTCCCAACTAATTATATTTAAATTATTTCAAATGGGATTCCCATCATTGTATGGAGGGAATTCAGTTACATCACCACCTGGGGGGAAGGGGTTGGGATATAGACAATCAAGCAAGGAAATCCCACTATGAAAGCCATTTGGGAGTCCATCCCAATTCTCTGCCTCTGCTGCCATTCCCCACCCATCAGAAACAAGGATGGAAAATCTCCCCCCACCACATTAAGTATGAAGTATGTTTGCCTTCTTGGAACACAGCCTCTTGGGGACTTCTAGGATCAGAAGCGGGGATTCAGCCAAAATTATTCTGCCAGAATGGTAAGCTCTCTTTTCATAATCACCTGAGTTTTGGACTATAATTACTGAAAAATGCATCAAGTTAGCTTACAGATGAGGGACATATGCAAACACTATAAAAGATCCTTGTATGTCCACATGATAACTGCAACTAGACTACCATCTAGGCTGTGCTGACAATTGTAAACAAACCAGGTTCCCAGAAGAGCATGAATTTAAATTGTTGGATATGCTATTTATGGTGGAATTCTAAATTTAGTATTCTACTCACATTTCTGATATTCTTACTTTACGGGATATTCCAAGTGAAGTACTAATTGCCTGCAATTGACATCTTCACAATAACTGGAAGGAGTGCTTGAATTGTACTAACAAATGACATATGACTGGGACGTGACTCACTCTTCTATTCAGGTGGTTAGATAAGTGTTTTCAAATTCTTAAACCCTCTTAGTTTCAATGTCATTTGCTGGCCCTTGCAGATATTTTTACAGTGATTGAGGTAAAATTTTAATTGCATATTATGATACTATTAATTTTTTTGCAAGTCTCATTTACTTTTTAATTGACTTCTAAGGAGGAATTGTTAATTCTGATTACTCAGGCTGTCTGTCTTACCGGTTACAATTCCACAATTTAGAGTACTTTTCAGTGAGTTGTAAGCTAAGATTATGATTGGCTTTAAAGATAGAAGCGAAATAAAGATTGTTAGATGGAGAAGGCGGATTCTTGCAGAGACAACATGGGTTTTGGCTGAGAGATTTTCAGTGCCTCCTTTGGGGAAGGCCCACTGATCTTTGATTTAATCAGGCAGTTAAAAGGCCTTTGCCAGTGTCAGGACCAAAGAAGTGGAAGATCTTACTCTCCGAATGCTTTGGGTCATCAGAGTCAGTCAATCCTTTTGTTTAGCAGTGCTATTCGGGAAGGCAGTGACAGTTGTTGGAATGGCAGCCATTGGAAGCCCAGGATTATGGAGCAACCCAGGTCAGAGATAAGTAATAGAGGCTTGGGTTTCAGGAGTGGAGTGGAGTGGGTGAGGTAGATGGGATGGGGTGAGGGTGATGCAGAGGAGTCAGCAGCAGCAAGGATGGTGAGTCTCAGCATGCTCTCTTTATTCAATGCCGGGTCCTTTGGTCAAGTAATGAGTGCTTTTGAAGAAAAATATGTTTCAGTCTTGAATACTAATATACAACAGAGTATCTAAAAGACTTATTAATCTACTTGGGGAATGTAACTAATAGTTACAAATAAATGTTACATTTTAGATGAGAGTTAGTTTCATGTATTTTTACCTTAATGTGATGGAAAACTGATAGTATCTGGCCCATAACTTATTTCTACGATATTTGGTTTCATAGTTTAAAAAAATAGCTGATCAGTTTGCATTAATTTCCCATTAGGCAGATAAGGCTGTGAAATGTATGATAACTAAGTACAAATGGAATTACTCCTGATCATCACAAAGTTACAGCCATTTCCCAATGTATTGATGATGCTTAAAACACAATCTGTTCTGTTACAGCTACAAGATTTTCAGGCGCCATTGTAAACACTGTTGCATCAAAGTCCTCCAAAGAATCATAGCATCCCTACAATGCAGAAGGAGGCCATTCAACCCATTGAGCCTGTACCAACAACAATCCCGCCAAGGTCCTGTTCATATAACCCCACATTTACTTTCCTAGTCTTCCTGACACAAAAGGGCAATTTATCACAGCCAATCCAACCAGAAATCATTTGACTGTGGGAGGAAACCAGAGCATCCAGAGGAAAGCCACACTGACACAGGGGGAACATACAAACTCCAAACATACAGTGACCCAAGGTCAGATTTGAACCCAGGTCCCTGGCATTGTGAAGCAGCAGTGCTAACTGCTGTGCCGTGCTGTTAAAACAACAGCTGTAAGCTTGGTGTTATCTAACACTCTACCAACTGGAATTCTCTACCAACCGGAATTCTCTACCAAACAGAATTTCTGATATTTCCGAATAGGTATCATCACTTTACCAACTGGAATTAATTTTAAGTTATTTGGAATTCTGAGCTGTATATGGTACTATTTTATACTTTGACTTTATGCTTTAATGCATTGTTGAAGACTGGAAATAAAAAGTATATTTTTCTTTTGCTTCCTAAGTACATGCTACTGTACTGTCATCTGTATCTTATGCATGAAGTAATCTTAATCAATAACCACGAATGATCAGAGTTAACTCCTATATCTTGAGTGATATATGTTAATTACTTGTAATTAAATTTGAAACTATAATTGCTTGTGTATTCCTGAAATCTGGACTCTGACTAGTTATAGACTGTGACCTGTGGCTTTCCAGTGTCTTTTAAAGAACAAAGAACAACAATCCTTGCTATAACTTGCATTAAAAATAGCTGTTTAAGAAAATCCTGTGACTTGGTCTGGTTACTTGAAGAGCCATGACATGGAGATGCTGATGTTGGACTGAGATAAGCACAGTAAGAAGTCTCACATCATCAGTTTAAAGTCCAATGATTTATTTGGTAGCACAAGCTTTTGAGCACTGCCACTCATCAGGTTAGTGGGAGATATATTCACAAAGAGGATGTATATAGATACAAACTCAATTTGTAAGATAATGGTTGGAATGCGAGTCTTTATAGGTAATCAAGTCTTAAAGGTACAAACAACGTGAGTGAAATGAGGGCTAAGCACAGGTTAAAAAGATATGTATTGCCTCCGGCCAGAACAGTTACTGAGATTTTGCAAGCCCAGGCAAGTTGTGGGGGTTACATATGACATGAATCCAAGATCCTGGTTGAAGCCATCATTAGGTGTGCAGAACTTGGCTATTAGTTTCTGCTTAGTGATTCTGCATTGTCATGTACTCTGAAGGCTGCCTTGAAGAATGCCTACCCAAAGATTTGAGGCTGAATGCGTGTGACTGCTAAAGTGTTCCCCGATAGGAATAGAACACTCCTGTCTGGTGATTGTCAAGCGGTGTTCTTTCATCCATTGTCATAGCGTCTGCATGGTCTCCCCAATGTACCATGCCTCAGGACATCCATTCCTGCAGCGCATCAGGTAGACAACATTGATTGAGTCACAAGAGCATGTAACGTGTACCTAATGGATGATGTTCTCATGTGAGATGATGGCATCTGTATCGATGATCCGGCACGCCTTGCAGAGATTCCATCTCACTATCAAACTCACCATGGACTACTCTCCAGAATTGTTTGTATCCTTGAACACAAGCATCTCCATCAAGAATGGTCACCTCAGCACTTCACTGTACCACAAGCCCACAAATAATCTCATGATGCTCCACTTCTCCAGCTTCCACCTTAAACACGTTAAAAGAAGCCATTCCTTATGGACAAACTTTCCATATGTACAGGATCTTGTCAGATGAAGAGGATCACAATAGATACCTAACACGGAAAAATGCCTTCATAAGAACAGGATATGGCGCTTGACTCATCGATTGACAGTTCCGATGCACCACAATGAAAAACTGGATCAATCTCCTCAGATGACAAACACGGGACACAGCGGACAGAGTACCCTTCATCGTCCACTATTCCCTGGAGCAGAGAAGCTGCGACATTTTCGCCAGAGTCTTCAACATATTATCAATGAAGACAAATATCTCGCCAACACCATCCCCACTTCTCTCCTTCAAACAACCACACAATCTCAAACAGACCATCGTTGCAGCAAACTACCCAGACTTCAGGAAAACAGTGATCATGACACCACCCAACCCTGCCACAGCAATCTCTGCAAGACATGCCGGATCAATTTCATGGATGCTATTATCTCATGTGAGAACACCATTCAGCAGGGACACAGTACGTGCTCTTGTAACTCAGACAACATTGTCTACCTGATACACTGCAGGAAAAGTTGTGCTGAGGCATGGTAAATTGGGGAGACCATGCAGATGCTACAGCAATGGATGAATGAATACCATTTGACAATCACCAGGCAGGAGTGTTCTCTTCTAGTTGGGGAACACTTTAGCAGTCAAGGGCATTCAGCTTCTGACCTTCGGGTAAGCGTTCTCCAAGGCAGCCTTCACCACACACGACAATGCAGAGTCGCTGAGCAAAAACTGACAGCCAAGTTCCCCACATGAGGCCAGCCCCAACCAGGATCTTGGGTTCATGCCACACTGTCTGTAATCCTTATTACTTGCCTGGGCTTACAAAATCTCACTAAGTATCCTGTCTGGAGACAATAGACATGTCTTTAACCTGTGCTTAACCCTCTTCCCACTCACGTTGTCTGTACCTTTAAGGCTTGATTATTTGTAAATACTCGCATTCCAACCATTATCTTGTAAATTGAGTTTGTGTCTACATATGCTCTGTTTGTGAACAGAACTCCTACTCACCTGATGAAGGGGCAGTGCTCCAAAAGCTTGTGCTACCAGATAAACCTTTACCTTGTATTGTGACTCTTCTTACTGCACTTGAAAGTATCAAAATTGTGATCAATTAAAAGGCTGAACATCAAAGCCCGCAACACATTGGTGAATGGAACTCTCCATTAACTGACATTTTTAACTAATTGGTATCATCTGTTCCCCACCTACATTAGTCTGTTAGCGAGTATTTGTAGGTTGAATGTTTATTGCGATGATTCATGAGCATACAATTCTGTCAGCAATGGCAACTACTAGGCAACAATCCAAAATATACTTTTGTCAATGGAGCCCATGTTGTCTTTTGCAGCCTTTGTAATACAATAATGGCCTTTATGGAATGACTACCAAGATAATAGTATAAAAAACAGGGATTGGAGGCTATCTCTGTTCTGCTGAGATCCTAGCATGCCTGGACTTAAGAGAGGAAAATATCTGGGACTCCTAGTTCTGTACTCTTCCACCATCAAGAAAATTATTTTTGAATCTACCCTGTCTCGAATTTTATCAGTTTTTATGCAATCCCATCTCAACTTCAAGTGATATAATGATAACTGACTTTGTCATATCTCATATGGCAGTCCCACCATCCCAGGACTCAATGTGGTGAACCATTGCTGCACTCCCTCAACAGCAAGAACATCCTTGTTCAGATAAGCATATCAAAACTTCACACAATGCTCCAGGTATGGCTTTATCAACACCCTATACAAATGCAGTAAAACATCCCCATCAGATACTCATATCCTCTTGCTATGAAGGCCAACATACCAAATGCTTTCTTTGTTGACTGTTGTACCTGCACGCTTACTTTCAGTGACTGATGTACGAGGTCCCCACGTCTTGCTGAGTATACAATTCTCTCAATTTCAAATAATAATCTGCCTTCCTATTTTTGCTTCCGGAGTAATAACCTCACATTTATCCACATTATACTGCATCTGCCATACATATGCCCACATGCTTAGCCTGTCCAAATCACGCTAAAACATATCTATGTTCTCCTCACATCTCATCCTTCCACCTAACTTTGTATCATCTGCAAATTTGGAGATAGTACATTTAGTTCCCTCATCCAAATCCAAAAATATAAGGTGGAATTTTCCAGCCGTGCTTGCTCCAAGACTGGGAAAACTCCATCCTAGGTCAATAGACCTTTCATAGCTTATGTCCCCCCCATTACAATCCCTGTGGCAGGCGAGATGAGAAAATTCTGCTCTTAATACGAACAGTTGGGGTTCCAGCATTGAACCCTGCAGTACACAATTTAAAAGATTTTGAATTATGAGTTCAGAATTTCAAACTTTTTACTTTGAATCGGGGTGCAGCTGCAATTTGAATTCAAAATCTTTTAAACTGTGTACTGAGCATTGTTTCTTGGTGTGTCTGAACCAAATATAAAAATTTACCTGGCAATTGGGAATGGAGGGCCACATAAACTGAACACATCAGGATTTGTAGCAGAAAAGAAATTAAAAATCCCTGAAAGATATAACGGAAGTTTGGTTTAGAACAAGTTAAATTTCCATATTCACCTGCTAGATTTCAAGTTATTTTAACAATACCCCACAGAATATACTTACCTCTACATCAGCAGATGCAGAATTAATCTCGCTGGGCCGAGAGGTGGCAAATGGAGTTTAATGTGGAAAAGTGTGAGGTAATGCACTTTGGCAGGAACAATAAATGTGTAGAGTATAGGGCTAATGGTAGGGCTCTTAATAGTGTTGAGGAACAGAAGGATCTTGGTGTATGTGTCAATAGATCCCTGAAAGTAGGCAGTCAAGTGGATAAAGTTGTTAAGAAGGCATATGGAGTCTTAGCTTTTATTGGTAGGGGGATTGAATTTAGGAGCCGCAGCATCATGTTGCAACTGTACAAAACTCTAGTGCGGCCGCACTTGGAGTATTGTGTGCAGTTCTGGTCCCACATTATAAGAAAGATGTGGAGGCATTGGAGAGGGTACAGAGGAGGTTTACCAGGATGTTGCCTGGTATGGAGGGCAGGTCCTATGAAGAGAGGTTGAAGGATTTGAGGTTGTTTTCGTTAGAAAGGAGGCGGCTAAGAGGGGATCTTATTGAAGCATATAAGATGATTAGAGGTTTAGATAGGGTGGACAGTGATAGCCTTTTTCCTAGGATGGAGAAAGCTAGCACGAGGGGACACAGCTTTAAATTAAGGGGTATGAGTTATAGGACGGATATCAGAGGTAGGTTCTTTACTCAAAGAGTGATTAGGGAGTGGAATGCCCTGCCTGCAGCTGTTGTAGATGCGCCAAGTTTGGTGGCGTTTAAGAGGTTAATTGATAAGTATATGGAAGAGAAGGGAATGGTTTAGTTTGGAGGGGCATTGCTTTTTATTTTGGTCGGCACAACATCGAAGGCCGAAGGGCCTGTTCTGTGCTGTAATGTTCTATGTTCTATGTAAGGATAAGAATTGTGATTTTTCAAACAGAGCTAACAAATAGAATTGTTGAATTGGTGTTTGCATCTACTCCCATGGAAGTATTCCAGAAAGATCTGCTAGACAATCACAAAATGTACAGCATAGAGGACTTATTTAAGAATGAATGTATGTACTAAGCAAACCTCTCAAGTTGATGAAGCTTACAGGTCTGAAGTGCAATGCCAATTGTTGACACATTCATTAGCATATCCAAATCTCGCAATACATGTATTGGCTTCTGCATGCAACAAGAAAATGCCCAGCTTTCCATCAATTCTGCAAAACGTGCAGCAGAAAGGGCCATTGGTAGCAGCAATGCATGACAGCAAAGGCTGATGCAGCTATAAAGACCTGTGCACAATGCTACCTTCCCGCAATAAGGATGCCCATCTAGTAACCTGTCAGAAATACGACTGAGATTAGGTGACGGTCAAACTCAACAAAAATAGAAGATATATTCTTATATCTACAAGTTGACTCAATTTCCATTGAACTTGAAGACGTCCTCCAAATTGATCACATTTTGCGCAATGCATATGCCAGGAACTTCAGGAAGGAATGATGAAAGACTCCACACTGCAGAAGCTTCAGAAAATCATCATTGAAGATGGGCTGATTGAATTCAGTCTATACATGTACACATAAGACCATTTTGACCTAACCAAGATGGATAAAAGTTTTCAAGGAGTCATTTTCAAAGGCAGACAGATCATACGGGAATCTTTACAACCTGGTATTCTTCAGCAAATTCATCACACACACATGGCTGTAGATCAGATGAGAAGACTTCTGAGAAAGATAGTCTATTGGCCAGTTGTGAACAGTAACATTGAAGTTGTCATCAAGAATTGTGAGGCATATCAAGAGCATATGCCAAGTCAGCACAAAGAACCATTATCCCTGACAAACTTTCTTCCTATTTTGGGTCCAAAACTGCACCCAATCTCTGTCATGTCCATGACACATTTTATTGTCATTGTGAACTTGTTTACCAAGTAACCCATTATTCAACAATTGCACAATATATAACTCAGAGTATTGTATTATTTTCAGTTCATTTGGTGTGCCTAGGGTAATCATTACTGAAGATGGTTCACAAACATGTGTGCAAAGAGGTATATCAATCACATTACTCGTTACCCTAAATGTAACAGCCTAGCTGAATAAATAATTCATACATGAAATCCTTAAGTCTCAAATGTAAATAGATAGGTAAGATCTATACCTTGTAATGTTATATCTTGAGAGCAAAACCTTTAAATGCAATTCCCCTATCGTCAACAGAGTTCATATTTGGCAGACCAGTATGTACCAATTTACCAAGTCTGACCATTACACTTCCTTAGAAACTAGAAAGCAACTTTTAAAAATGAAAGAGAAAATAACTAACATGTACAATAAAAATGCGAGCTGGGACAATAAGTTCGCAACCAGGATCCTACAGAAAGTGTGTGGCAACCAGCAGAAGTGACAAAAATCTGTTCAGAACTAAGTTTCTTCAAAGTCATTACACACAATGTGTAGTGGTGAGGCATATCCAGGGTTGAATCGGAAGCATTCCAGCTCTTCAGCCATTATATAGCTCTACTGCATCAAGGATAAGATCTCAAATGCATCTAGGAAAAATGTTCAAGAAAGATAATCCCACAGATCACTGTGAGATATTAAAGAAACCTCATGAGAATGTAGATTCATCATGAACACACACACACACAGGTTGAGAACAAGTATTGTTTAAGCTGCACAAATTCAGATAAATCTGTACTTTTGTGTATTTACCTGTATTAAAATCTTGCATAAGTCACAAACCTTACTCTCTGACTCATAGGGCAGGATTTTCCGGTAGCATACGTCCCAAGATTGGAAATCCCCTCCTGATGTCACCAGACCTTTGCATGATCCGTTGAATATTCTTTCCCGCCTGCTACGATTCCCATGGTGGGTAGGGCAGGAAAATTCCACCCATGAGTTTGAACATGCATTTTATGTTGCCATTCGACATTGGAAATCACAAATCAACATTTATGATGGGAATAATCTGATCTAAAAGTGGAAATATTTCCCATAATTTCCAATTACAATTTGAAAATAAACAGTTAAATCTCTAAAATGCTGCTTGAAGTAAAATCTGTCTGCCATTTTGCTGAACTAAAATTTTTGTGTGGAAAATAAAATCTTAAGAACATTTTAGAAAGATTAAAAATACATGTTTTAAATCTACCCTCTGAAATGTCGTTGATGTCTATTAATGCAATCATAAAATATTTTCCAATAAGGCCTCTCTCAAAAGCTTAGACTTCAAATGGATATCTTTACTGCACAGAAGTTGCAGAGAGCTTTCAGCTGCATTTATGTACTATGAACATATGCAGTTTACATAATTTCTTATCAGGCTGACTGTGCATCAGCATGAGTTGATTTCCTCTCATCCCACTGTGATTTGAGAGTTTCTTTGCTTTTTTGAAAAACATTTTCAACCAAAACAGTTTATTTCAGGCAAATGTTCTTTTTTAGCAGTTGTGCTCTTCAATCACGTATTCCATATATGAGGCAGTATCTGTGAGCATGTTGCCTGAGCTCATTTTTTAAAATTTATTAGAAACATTTCAGCAATATGAATTATGATTCTGGCAGTCTCACAGCTTTGTTTATACTTGTACGGCTCAGCTGTGATGGAGTTGCGGAGGGATATCATGAACTTTGTACTTTGTCCCCCAGCAATCATTCTGCCTTGTTCTTGGAAGGGTCAATTAGAGACTGAGGTGAGGGGGAGAAATTGTTGAGTAGTTCAGGACAAAAACATCACAACGGCTCTCCAGGAACACTGCAGAAGCTTGCATTATTGTGTTTCTGTGATCAGGAGTGAGCTACACATTAATGGGATGATAGCCTTTCCAATTTCCAGTTACTGAAGTTCTGGTATTCTGATGGTGAAATGTGTGAAGTCTATGTTGTTCTGAGATGTGAGAAAATGCATCCATTGCAGCAAATGTCTGAACCATCTCCTGTTGACTGTCAACAGCTATTGGAAAAGTGCTGTATAAATTTACCCTGACATACAAGACCTTGAATATCTTGTAAAAGTAGTTGTGCACTGTGGATTAGGACAGGAGCAGACAGAAATTAAGGGCCATGGTGACTGAATTAACTCTGACAAGCTGGTGTCCCTTTACCAGATCACTTTATTTATGACTTATCTCTGCTCCTAAGAGTGCTTCAGGTGCAAAGTCAAAATCCAGAGAGGCAGTAGCATTGAAACTCCTCAATATATTCCTGATTGGGCAGACAATCATTACCAATCAGCGTGCTCATACTCCAAGAGGCCAATCTCATGGGTTTTGTTGAAGTCATTATAGTGATTTTATCAACAACTGACAAAGCAATATCATCTGATGCAAGTCATTTTGTAGGAGGCCGCAAAGTCTGCCCTATGTGAAGCGTAATCTCATACTTCACTGCACTGCTTCTTTGATACATTCACAAAATAGATTCTTGGCCCATTACTCTTCTACACTGAGTGCAGTACAGCTCCTCAGCTGTTCTCTTCCAAGAGAACCAAATCTCTCTCTTGGTTCCTGAACCTGCTGCTACTATTCTTGTTCCACTATCAGTAATGGCGTCCATAATAAGATAATTCAAAGGTAAAAAATAGCGCAAAGAAGCTGAAAATGCAGCTAGCATGTTTAATGACTGGCAAAGCAGATAAATTTAAAAATGAATCCTCGTTGAACCTAAGAAAAATTAGCAGAATTATAGAATGGTTGTGGCACAGAAGGTGGCCATTTGCCCTGTTGTGTCCATGCTAGCCCTCTGTAGGAATATTTCACTCAGTGACCTTCTCAAGAGTAGATTTTGAATGCCTACATTGAACCTGCTTCCACCACTCTCAGGCAGTACTCTCCAGATCCCAAATATCACTACATCATCTAGTTATTTCTTGCAGATGCAGGGCACAGAGGACAAGTGATTCCAGTATCTGGTATAAAAACTCTGCCTTTCTGCAGACTAAAGATGATATTACATTGGTTCAGTATATGAGGCAGGCTGGGCTTAGAACATTTAATCAGACTTTATTTCGTGCTGATTCCAATGTTTCACATGGTGGTACAAAGTGGGTAGGCCCACAGGCAGTGGACTCACCCACACAAAAGCCCTCTAAACCAGGCAAAAGAACAGGAAAACTCATGCTGTCAGCTATTTTGAGATGCTTGCATTCTGGCATGGAAACCCAACATGCCAAGACTGCCTAGCAGAGGGTACAGAACCTTTCCAATATGGCAAAATGAGACACCAAGCATTTCTAAAAATCTGGTATCTTAATCAAAATTGAAGATTCGGAACATAGTAGGAGAGAACAATCCTTCCAAGAAGGGTTGGAACTGGAGTCATATGTCGGCCAGACAAGGTAAGGATGGTAGATTTCCCTCCCTAAAGGGTATGAGTGAACCAGATGGGTTTTGGACAACAGCCAACAATGGTTTCATGGTACTATTGCTTTTCTGGTCTTATGAAGAAGACTAGGAAAACAATAGTATAAAACAATAGCTATACAACTGAGCCACCCAGTTGCTATGGACTTAGAATTGTCTACTCTTTCCTGATTATGCCCACACCATTACCATGACCCTGTACTGTCTTTCAGTGACTCTGACCTGCTTCTCAGTGACTCCGACTCGCTTCCCAACAACCCCGACCTGCTTCCCAGTGACCCCGACCTGCTTCCCAGTGACCCCGACCTGCTTCCCAGTGACTCCATCCTGCTTCCCAGTGACCCTGACCTGCTTCCCAGCAATCCCAATCTGCTTTACAGTGAACATAACCTGCTCTACAGTGAGCCCTACCTGATTTTTAGTGACCCTAACCTCCTTCACTGTAATCCCAATGTGGAGATGATGTTTCCAGGATGTAGATTGGAGATTACTATTAGATTGGCCATGAATTTATGAAATGACGAAGGTGGTAGGAGGGGCTGAATGGCCTACTCTTGCTCCTTTTTTGTATGTTTGTAAGTTCTTCTGAAGCAAAGCATAATGAGAAGCCATCAATAGGGCAAAGTCAAGAAGAAATTCAAAAGGAAATTTCAAAGGAATGTATTTATCCAAAGAGTGGTGAGAATGTAGAACTTGCTACCACAGAAATTAGATTTGGTCTTGGGATTAAAGGAATCAAGAGATATGGGAGGAAGGCAGGACCAGGATTTTGAATTTGATGATCAGCCTTGATCAAAACAAATAATGTAACAGGCTCGAAGAGCTAAATAATCTGCTTAGAACCATAGAACCATGGAACACTATAGCACAGAAACAGGCCTTTTGGCCCTTCTTGGCTGTGCCAAACCATTTTTCTGTCTAGTCCCACTGACTTGCACTTGGACCCTCCACACCCCTGTCATCCATGAAGCTGTCCAATTTTTCTTAAATGTTAAAAGTGAGCCCGCATTTACCGTTTCATCTGGCAACTCATTCCACACCCTCACTACTCTGTGTGTAAAGAAGCCCCCCACCCCTCATATTCCCTTTAAACATTTCTCCCTTCACCCTTAACCCATGTCTTCTAGTTTTTTTTTCTCCCCAGCTTCAGTCATAAAAGCATTCACTCTATCTATACCCATCATTATTTTATACATCTATAAAATCTGCCCTAATTCTTCTACACTCCAGGGAATAAAGTCCTAACCTATTTAACATTTCTCTGTAATTCAGTTTCTCAAGTCCCAGCAACATCCTTGTAAACCTTCTTTGCACTCTTTCAACCTTATTAATATCCTGCCTGTAATTAGTGACCAAAACTGCGCACAATACTCTAAATTCAGCCTCACTAATGTTTTATACAATCTCACCATAATATTCCAACTCTTATGCTCAATACTTTGATTTATAAAGGCCAGCGTTCCAAAAGCGCTCTTTATGACCCTATCTATCTGTGATGCCAGTTTTAGGGAATTATCTATCTGTACCCCCAGATCCCCCTGTTCTACTACACTCTTCAGTATCCTACCATTTACATTGTATGTTCTATCTTGGTTTGTCCTTCCAAAATGCAATACTCACACTTATCTGCATTAAACTCCATCTGCCATTTTTCAGCCCATTTTTCTCACTGGTCCAAATCCCTCAGCAAGCTTTGAAAACCTTTCTCACTGTCCACTACACCTCCAATCTGTGTATCATCAGTAAATTTACTGATCCAGTTTACCACATTATCATCTAGATCATTGATATAAATGACAAACAACACTGGATCCAGCACTGATCCCTGTGGCACCCCACTAGTCACAGGCCTCCGCTCAGCAAAGCAATCTTCCACTACTACCCTCTGGCTTTTTCCATTGAGCCAATGTCTAATCCAATTTACTACCTCTCCATGTATATCTAGCAACTGAACCTTCCTAACTAACCTCTCATGCGGGACCTTGTCAAAGGCCTTATTGAAGTCCATGTAGACAACATCTACTGCCTTCCCTTCATCCACTTTCTTGGTAACTTCTTTGAAAAACTCTAATACATTGGTTAAACATTACCTACCATGCACAAAGCCATATTGACTCTCCCTAACAAGTCCCTATCTATCCAAGTATTTGTAGATCCTATCTCAGTACTCCTCCCAATCAGTTACCTACTCCTGATGTCAAACTTACCAGCCTATAATTTCCCAGCTTACTTTTAGAGTCGTTTTTAAACAACAGTACATTTTATTTCTGAATATTTCTGATTCTATTTTCCATGTTTCTATGTTTATGATCCTCATGGAAACCAATAAACTGAAAGAACAACACTTCCCAAGTGACCCCAATGGATGAAACCAATGGGCAAGATTTTACTTTTTATAGCTGCTACTTTGACAATCAAACCAAAATCAACACAAATCAAAGATGAATTAACAGAAAAATTATATTCAATAGAACCCACAAATTACTCTTCACACAGTTGACACATGAAAGATAGAACCCACAGATTTACTGGCAGTCCACTGGCACATAAGTGGCACTGTGTGCAGCTCAAAGCCCTTCATAACTGGGTCTTACTCTGGTAGAGTTCAACTCCTTTTCATCATTTGATTTGATTTATTATTGTCACATGTATTAACATACAGTGAAAAGTATTGTTTCTTGTGTGCTATATAGACAAAGCTTACCGTTCATAGAGAAGGAAATGAGAGAGTGCAGAATATAGTGTTACAGTCATAGCTAGGGTGTGAAGAAAAATCAATGCAAGTTAAGTCCATTCAAAAGTCTGACAGCAGCAGGGAAGAAACTGTTCTTGAGTGAGTTGTACGTGACCTCAGACTTCTGTGTCTTTTTCCCAAAGGAAAAATGTGGAAGAGAGAATGTCCAGGGTGCGTGGAGTCCTTAATTATCCTGGTTGCATTGCTGAGGCAGTGGGGAGTGTCAATGGATTGGAGGCTGGTTTGCATAATGGATCAGGCTACATTCACAACCTTTTGTAGTTCCTTGCAGTCTTAGGCAGAGCATGAACCATACCAAGCTTAGATACAACCAGAAAGAATGCTTTCTATGGTGCATCTGTAAAAGTTGTTGTGAATCATTGCTGACATGCCAAATTTCCTTAGTCTTCTGAGAAAATAGAGGCATTGGTGGGCTTTCTTAACTCTAGCGTCAGAATGAGGGGGATCAGGTTGTTGGTGACCTGGTCACCTGAAAATTTGAAGTTCTCGACCCTTTCTACTTCATCCTCATTGATGTAGACAGGGGCATGTAATTCTTTATGCTTCCTGAAATCGATGACAATCTCATGTAGAAATTGATCCTCCCATTGTTTTGAACAACAGATTTACTCCATCTGAGCTTCATGGATACAGTAATCATCAGAAAATTTCTGCAGAATCTCATGAATTTGTTTCATTACAGTCCTGATTATTTACTGTAGTCACCTTCACCCACACTCAATAACCCTGGTAGATGGTACAATCACCTCCGATAAAAACTGAAGCGATGACAGTACCTTTTTTTCTCTGTCCCTGCTGCTAAAACTCAGTCTTTGCTTTTCATTCTTTCTTAACTTTATTCTCTACACAGCTCCTCAGCCTATATATACTGCTTCTACCCCATTGAAACCTGAGCAATGTGTACCTTACATTTGTTCCTTTTTTCCCAATCAGCTTCTGCTTTCCGAGCAACCTAAGGTTACAGACTAAAGGGATATGGAGGGGGGTGGGGGCCAGGATCAGGATATTCAACTTGAAGATCAGTCATGAGTTCCGACAAGTCTGACAACACTACCAGGAGTCCTGGGCAATATCTTCCCTTTCCTAGAAATCTGGAATTTTGGATTTCTCTTCCAGCTCGGGCCTGTCTCAGAAAATCCAGGCTTTGAAACCATTGCAACACAATTTGTGTCACGTGGAATAGAAATCAGA
Organism: Sphyrna mokarran; assembly: GCA_024679065.1. NCBI lineage: Eukaryota > Metazoa > Chordata > Chondrichthyes > Carcharhiniformes > Carcharhinidae > Sphyrna > Sphyrna mokarran. The sequence continues at coordinate 91,404,538 of JAGIQG010000006.1, read as the reverse complement.
GGCAACATTTAGGAAATCGTGCCCAGTAGTGGGTAGCTAATTTTAATCTCACTCACCAACGGGACCATGTTCTGATTGTATCAGTTGACACATTACACATTACATTTAGTTTTGGTTTACTTCAATGGAAAACACAATTTAATTGGTGGAATTTGAATGGCTTATCTAATATTAAAAGCAAATTACTGTGGATGTTGGAACCTAGCTTTGTCAGCTTTGACAAACCATCATCCAGACTCGAAAAGTTAACTCTTTTCTCTTCTTACAGATGCTGCCAGATCTGCTGAGATTTTCAAGTATTTTCTCTTTTGGCTGATCTAATGTTGTTTGATTCCCACACAATGGGTTGGGTTCTGAAAAGAAACACATCCTATTACATGGTCAAAAAGCCTTATTGAAATGTAGCCCTGGCTTTATCTTTTTTGTTTGTTGTTCATTGCCCTGTAGGTCAAGAGCAACAAGAGCATCAAATCTTACACACTGCTTGACATCTGACCAATGTGTATAAACACTTGCAACTTTTTGAAAGAATAGTCCTGAAATTGTACAGTGCGTTAAGCGCTTACGGAGACTAACATATTCGTAAATTTCTCTCAGGTATGTTTTATAGATATCAATCCAGTTATTTTAAACAGATTCATGCATCTGCTGGAACATGCTTGCTTCCTTCTAGGACAGTGTAAGCAATAACCCATGCTTACTGTCCCTTCTATGTTGGCTAATTCTTTTCAAATTAGTTGCACTTTGGTTTTAATAAAATTTGTAAGCCCTTCTCTTTTTCTAATTAAAAGGATGCTGTGGGGTATCTGTACATTATATAAATAGAAATAAAGAAGGAAAAACACATTGAAAGAGCCAATGACCAGCAGTTGCCTTCCATAGTAATAATCTAATTAAATGAAATGTGTTTAATGTCTTCATTAGAACTGCCTACTTTGATTCCACTAGATATAGAGAGCAAGATAGGATCTCACAGGGTAGCAGGTTATTTCGGTTGGTGAGAATCAAAGTAATTCACCTTGCTCTGTAAGATGACTTGATTGGTTATAAACATGTCAAGGTGAGGCATGCTAGTGTCAAACGCAGAATATCTTTTTCTATTTTTGTTAAGTTTAAGTTTTAAGTGTCACAAGTAGGCTTATATTAACAATGCAATGAAGTTATTGTGAAAATCCCTTTGTCGCCATACTTTGGCACTTACTCAGGTGAAATCTTAGCATGGTCAATGCGCCTAACCAGCATATCTTTCAGACTGTAGGAGGAAACCGTAGCACTCGGAAGAAATTCATTCAGGACAGGGAAAATGTGCAGAATCCGCACAGACATTGACCTAAACCAGGAATCGAAAATGGTTCCCTGGCATTGTCAGGCAGCAGTATAACCACTGCATCACCCATCTTACACATCATATCAACATTTTATTCTCACAGATGTAACATGGGCCAAATGCAGAATAAAATTTCCTTTACCTAATCTCAGAAAACAATATATTCTCAGAAGGATTACCTTCTGAATATTTCCACTTCCAAGAGTTCTTATGAGGAGTTCTTTAGTTTTGACTTGCAGTAACTCTTGCCATCTTGTGATGCGTATAATTGTCACCATCTAAGCGACTGACCAGCTTTAGCCACAATTCAAGAATTATTTCTGTATTTTCAGAAAGTATTTATTTTGTATACAAAGATGCTTCTTTATGGAACAAGGCCAATTTTTAAAGGAATAAAACATCCCACTATTTTTTTTCCCACAACTAAACTGGCCTTACTTGCTGTGCAATGACTGGGAAGCATTCAATGAGTGAGGAAGATCATTGACACAGTAGGTAATTTAATGGTTGGAACACTGAGCAGATGTAACCCATGCAGCCATTAAATCTGAAATAAGCCAATATATTTGATGTTCTCATTTACTGCATTTTAATGTTTCTTGGAATTTTTTTCACTCGTCATACTTTGCTCTCTGTTGAAAATGTTGATCTTACAAATGGCTTTGCCCACTTCAAACACGGAGTTATTGCCATGAATTAGATACTGCTTCATCAGATCTTCAACAAACCAGTATGTGGCACTAAACCATTAAATTCCAATTTCTTTTATCAGTGGATAATAAAATCATTTCTCACTGTTGTTTTACTGAGAGAAAGTTGATGTGAGCAAGTTGATGTTGATGCGATGCGGATTTGAATGCTTCTTTTCAAAGTGAATGCATTCTCATAACTTAGCAAAAAGAAGCATAACTAGCATTTTATTCCTTGGAATGTGGGAGAATGAGGGGTAACCTTATTGAGGTATATAAAATAATGAGAGGTATAGATAGGATGAATGCACATTAAGCAGAATTTTCCCATCCAGCTGGCTATGGGAGTCATAATGAGCATAGTAGGACCATACATAGGCCCATTGAACTCAGGCAAGGCTTTCCGGTCTTGGAATGAGTGCGGCCAGAAAATCCCACCCATTGTCGTTTCCCCAGGGAAGGGGAATTGAAAACTAGAAGACATAAGTTGAGGGTGGGTGGGGAAAGATTTAAAAGGAACCCGAAAGTTAACTTCTTCACACTAAGGGCGATGCATATATGAAATGAGTTGGCAGAGAAATTGTTGAGGCAGCTACAACAGCAACATTTAAAAAGAATTTGGATAAGTACATGGATGGGAAAGGATTAGAGGGGTATGGAACATACGTGGGCAATTGGGACTAACTGAGCGGGCACCAAGGCCAGCATGGATGGTTGGGCCGAAGAGCATATTTCCGTGCTGTAATGCTCTATGATTCTAAACTGTTGTGCAACTACCACCTTTGGTGGGTGTGTCCTCTGAATGGCACAGAATATCCACCAGGATGGTGATGGTAGCATCTGGGACATTGTCAATGACATACAATTCCAGGGATGTCAGGCTGTTGCCTGATCAGTCTGTGGGGCAGCTCTTCCAAATTTAGCCAACCTCCTCTCCTCCTAGATGTTAGTAAGACAGACTTTGCAGGTTCAACAGGACTGGGTTTACTGTTATCATTTCTGGCACCTAAGTCCATCTGATTTTATTCCATTTTGCAACACTTTAATACAATTGAGTGACTTGTTCAGTCATTTTATAATTTCAAAGGGCATTTAAGAATCAACCACATTGCTGTAAGTCTGTATTCACATGTACGCCAGAGCAGCTGAAGACGGTAGATTTCTTTCCATGAAAGACATAAGTGAATCAGGTTTTTATTTAAACAATAATCAATAATTTTTCATGGTTATTATTGCTGAGATGAGATTTCAGATCATTAATAATTCCAGATTCATCAACTGAATTTAAATTGTTGCTGTGGTGGGATTTGAACCATTGTTCCCAAAGCCTTAGCCTTGGCCTCTGAATTATTAACCTGGTAGTATTCCTGCTATACCACAGCTTACCCCTTCTGAATACTTTCCCAATCCCCAATATCCATTGTACCAGCATTTGTGTTGAGGGAGATTATGACAGAATTTTGGAAAATGTCCCTCATCTTCTGCAATTAAAGTTCAGTCTGCTTTCAACTGATTCACACTAGCAGTCTTTAGGGGTCAGTTTAATTTTTGGGCATATTGGATTGGCTGCTAGATATATGCCTCTCCCAATTTTCTGTCCCAATGCCTCTGCCTGATCTTCACTAAATCTTTTGATGCACTGATGAGTTTGATGAATCTGAGTGATTTCAAAAATGTCACCAGATGCTGCCTGGTAGGATGCAGGGGTAAATAATTAAAAATGAGCTGTAGGTCTTTAGCCAACAATTGAGACATTTACCCAATATTCTTTTGGGGGGAAGTAGAATTGTGAATCTTCCCTGTCCCCGGTTTCTCTTCCCCCTAATTTGAACTAGTGAGGATGTCACAACAGATTCCTGTGCAGACCTCTGTGTAAAATAGCAGTCTGACGCTGCTAGACTCAGTATGGTTATTTTAAAGAAGGATTTGTGAGCTTTTGGCTAGTGTCCATCTTGCTAAATCAGAAGAGCAAGTTAAAACACACACCAGTATGAACCTTCTAGGCATGTAAGCCTAACAAATGATTTTAATTGGTTTATGCTGGTTGGACAGGGTTAAAACAATCGCTGGTCTGGACATGAATTGCGGATAAGTGGGCAGGAATATGGTGATCAGTTGCCAAGTCCATGAAAGCAATAGTTTGGAGCAACCATCAAGAGGTGTGCCAGAGTGGCCTTATAATGTATGGACTGATTTCTCCTCCTTCTTGCTTTTATTTCCCTAGAGCATATCCAATCTTAGGAGCAAGTAATGTGTAAGCTTGCTGATATAGATCCATGCCTAGCAATGCTCGAGTATACTCTGGTTTCTAATTAAAGCTAACTGCAAAATTATTCAGAATTCGACTTTTCCCAAAGAACCGTGAAATAGTTGCACTTGTAATTTTGCAATTTGAGTACTGTGTGGAAGTTACAGCTTTCAGGCTAAAAAGAAGAAATGACTCAATGTGACATTTAGTGCTAAGTAGGAAAAGTGCAAGGAAATCAATGCAGCAGACTGAAACATATTGCATTAACTCCAGACAGCAACTTTTAAGATTTCTTGACTTCTTAGAACAACTTGTTGGCGTTAATATGTTCGTAAGTAAAAGTGTTGTATATCTTCAAATAAAATTGGGTTAGAGAATTTCATCTTATAATAATAATCTAGTAAAATTTGTAGATTAATTATGCGGCTTGCAATGTGGCAGAGGACTATCTTACATTCTGATAATGTCCAAAAAGTGTGGGAGCAAATTGGTTTATGAGCATTCTTGGTAACACAAGATCCAATTACTGCCAGACATTTTTTTTGTATTATTTATAATGTCTGCTTGCTCCTATTTATATGCAGTCTTAGCAATGATCTGAATTGTTTACTGGTCTGTATTGAGATCTACATTTACAGTGCAACTGGAATAAGTATGCTAAGCTATGAGATGAGAGGTGCTTCATTTTTCCAAGTGACATGGGCAACAGGGTAATACAGATCAGAGTTATGGTGGACCTGAAGGAATGTTATATCATATGGCCTGCTACTTTAATGAAAGCAGGGCTTTTTGGCTTCAGATTTCAGGTTCATAAAAAGGCAAAATTACCAATCGCTGAAAATTTGACAGAAACATTAAATCTCCTTATAATTTCTTCCCTCTATACTTCCCTCTACAACTGCTTGGGTATTGTACACAAAAAGATGTTTGGGAGATGGAAGTGCAGTGCTAGACCTGTCTTCATTAAATCTGTCTTTTTACCATTGTAAGTTAGTGACCTTAAATTTCTGTGGGCTGATTTTTGCATCTGCCATAGCTTCAGTAGAAGAGTAGTCATCCTCCCAGAATAAAACAATATAAACTGAATTTCTGCTACTCTTTTGGACTATTTTATGGCTATTCTTCTGAAATCCACCATGTGAGTGTGAGATATTCTGTGGAAGGTCATAGAATCATCATAAAATTCCACAGTATTGAAGGAGGCCATTCAGCCCATCGCGTCTACACTGACTACAATCTCACCCCATAACCCCATACATTTACCCCACTGGTCCCCTGACACTAAGGGGCAATTTAGCATGTCCAATCTACCTAACCTACACAACTTTGAACTGTGGGAGGAAATCAGAGCACTCGGAGGAAACCCATGCAGACACAGGGAGAATGCGCAAACTCCACACAGACAGTGACCCAAGCCGGGAATCGAACCCAGGACCCTGGCACTGTGAGGCAGCAGTGCTAACCACACATGCCTGATGTCTTTATCATGTAACCAGAGGATGTGAACTCCTTTAATTTCTGTCAATAGTAGCATTTGTGGAAATCTCTCCCCAGTCAACATCACAAACAACGGCCTGGTGTTCCAATGGGCTGCACTGAATTTTTATCAAACCAACTTAACCAACACAAAGGATCCAGGAAATAATTCCAGAGCACACCAAGTTTCCATAACCTTTTACCCTGGTTTTAAAAAAAATCATCTCATCTGGCCACATCTGCAAACCTCACCATGGCTTCAGGTTGAATTAACCACTGCAGTGAGTTTTCACTAATTGCACCCATTTACGGGTTTTCAGGATAACATTAAAATTAAGCATTTCTTCTTTGCTGCAATACTACCTTAACAAAAAATTATTGTATTTTTCCTAAAATTTGCTAAGGACCCAGCTTCTCCAGACCAAAGCAAATAGTAAATAGTTCAGCATGGTTTCTTTAAGTCATTTTCAGTTATTTGAAACTGGGTTACTCAAAGATGATAGATTAGACACCAACAATGACGATAAAACGATGAACATTCTCCTTCATTAGCCTTCATTAGAACTGAGAGCAAATTCTGGAGCCTACTCATGCACAATTAATGCTCCTCTGAAGGAATTGCTACTGAATTCCCAGTGCACTGCAATCAAATAGAGATCACCAAACTGATAAGAATTTTCATTTATTAGTCCTATAATTAAAAAAAATCTTGACAACACCTTGTTGGTAAATGACGTGCAAATTAGTTTTCAATGCCATACCAAATTCATAATTACTGTTGAACAACCTCTTTGGTTCTGAAAATTTAATGCTATATTAGTGAAATTCCAATTTCTCCATTATGATTGAATGCACGTATTGAAAGTTATTTTTAAAATGTATTTATGATATTTTAGTCACTACATTAATCCCATATGTATGTTCCAATAACTTATTCATCCCTCTGTCACACAATGCTTGAGGGTTGCTTAGCTCACTTGGTTAGGCAGGTATCACGTGAATCAGATTAATGCCAAGAGCATGTAGGTTCAATTCCCAGTCTAGCCTACACAGACGTGAGGAAGTGCAATTCTCCCAAAAGTGCTGCATTGATAGGAAAACTGTTCTAGATTGTGCAAATTCTAACCGTTCAGTTACTCATTTGAATTTTCACATTCTGTGCACTGAAAAGTTCCTAATTCACATTAAAAACCCAGGGGAGCTGGGTTTATTCATGTCAGAGTTTGACAGTTCTGAAACTCTGCGCATGCGCAGTGGCCCCAAACTATCAGCACCGTTTGCTGGCCAGCTCAATCACTGGTCAACCCAGGACCCCACAGTGCTGCTCTTCCAGCTTCCTTGCCACCAATCGATCGTGGCTCCCACCACAATTCCCAGACCAGCCCTGATCTACCCACATCCCGGAGTGCCCCGATGCTCAGGCCCCACCACCCCACCCTTCAGCAATGGTGATGATCCCATCCCCTCCCTTACACTGGCAGAACTTCCCTCCACTGACCCCCACCATGTGGTCAGATCTGCCCCGAAGGCAGGCCCCCCTGGCAGACCATTCATCCCAGCCCGCCCGAATCGCTGCCCTCTCTTCATCCCAGACCAATCTTAATGCAGAATGGCAGCGGGACTCCCACCATCACAGATCACACCTACGTCCCGTCCACAATAGACACTGCTCTCTTGGCACTGCCTGATGCCCGATGGGCAGAGCCAAGGTGCTGGTGGGCATGGGCGCTTTGCCCTTGGTCACAGCCAAATGTCACAGGCCAACACTGTTAGGGTTCTCATACCCAGGGGGCAGAGCCCCTGCAGCCCAACCCATTGGGGGGCCCCAATTGCCCCTTCTTCATTCCGGCAGAGTCTCTCACTAGCTCCCCGAATGTCGAGAGCTAATTCGAACACCACCAGAATTAAGTGCTGCTCACAGGGTGGGAGATTCAATCAGGATCTGACAGGTCCTGATAATTAAAAAATCTACATATTTAAAATAGATTTTAAAAATATTTAAGTGGCTTACCTACGGGTAATGGGTTTCCAGCGTGGTCTGACCGATGATTGCTTACCAGCTCTGGGAGAATATGTATCTGTTCCCACACATACGCAAATTCCCATTCAAGACCACAGAAGCAGATCTCCCAGCCGGACCCGCCAGAAAAGTGGCTGGCGCAGATGGGAGAATCGTGACTAAGGTTTGCCACCAATAGGTAAAAAAGACATTGCAACACTTTTCCATGGTCCTGTGAATAATTACCAAGGACCTGAATTCAAAGAGAGAATAAAGAAATTGCTTTATGTCATAAATGATAATCAACATTTTTATTTTCCTGGTTTGCTGTTTGAGAACAACTATGATTGACTGATTATCTTGTGTTATGATCCCAGTTGATATTATAAGTGAACAGGTAGATCCCAGAATGGAACCTTGGTTCAAAAGGCTGTTCGCTGGCTTTGGGCGATGTGCATGTTTTTTATTGAACATGGAGGAACAGAGTCATGGGACTGTTAATTAGTTTTAAAAACAAAGGAAATATTTATTAAACATGAAAAAATGGGGTTATAATGCAATATTCTTTTAATCCCCCCTTTTGCTTAACAAATACACATCGGTTTTAAGATTAACACAAATGACAAACTATTTGAAGCTACAATGGAGTCATTAACACATAGTTCCTTTAAAAACACAAGATGGCTGTGGTCAGATACACATTGTTCTCTGAATCCAAATATGTGTTCTCTCAGAATCCCACCAAATGATTGCCATATGACAGTTTCAAGTGTTTCAAGAGATTGAGCAGCTTCCAGTTCACTTGTACCTCTAAGTGCAGAGAGAATTGAAATGACTCCATTTTCACACATGCTTCTCGCGGATGCTCTTAAAGATCAAAGAAATCTAAACACAGATTATGTGATTCTTTGGAATTCTCTACCCCAGAGGGCAGTAGAAACTCAGTCATTCAGTATGTTGAAGTTGGAATCATACAATCCTACTATGCAAAAGGAGGTTATATGACCCATTGAGGCTGTACTGATCACCTCACAGATCATCTATGCCTACCATGCCTACCTCGCTGCCCTCTTCCTGTAATCTCTGCCTACACACCCCCGTAGCTTACACATTTTTAAACACTATGGGGCAATTTATCGTGATCAATCCATGTAACCTGTACAGCTTTGGACTATGGGACGAAACTGGAGCACCCATACAGACACGAGGAGAATGTCCAAACTTCACACAGACAATTATCCAAGGCCAGAATTAAACACAGGTCTCAGATGCAGAGTAAGCAGTGCTTACCACTGTATCACCATGCAATCCATAGAGATTAGTAGATTTTTGAAGAACAATAATGTAAAGGGTTGCAGGGATAATGTGTGCAAATGAAATGGTCAATCAGTCATAATCATAGAATCACTGTGCAGAAGGAGGCAATTTAGCCCATCGAGCCTGCACCAACCAATGTTACACAAAGACCCTATTCCTGCAACCCCACATATTTACCCTATAATGGTAATCTCCCTGATGCTAGGATCAATTTAGCATGGCCAATACACCTAAACTGCACATCTTTGGATTGTAGATACATGGAGAACGTGTAAACTCCAGACAGACAATGACCTGAGGACAGAATTGAACCTGGGTCCCTGGCGCTGTGAGACAGCAGTGCTAACCACTGTGCCACTGTGCCACCCAAAAAGCATCTTACCTGGTAACCCACATATTTGCCCCACTAATCCACCTAATCTACACATCCTGGGACACCAAGGGGCAAACCAGCATGGCCAATCCACCCAACCCACACATCCTTGGACCGTGGAAGTGGAATAGTTTGGTGAGCTGAATGGTCTATTTTGTTCCTATGCACCAGGATGCTGCATCAACCTGCTTCTACTGGAAAGAATCATGATAATATTTGAAATACCTGAGTGGGTTCTTCTGCCAGGATGCCACCTACCATTAATGTATAAGCCGCCACACTGAACTGCCACAGACTACTAAGGGCAGTCTCTTTAGAGTCTGGATCTAAGAAGTGGACAGATGCCAAGCTATCCCATCTGTTCTGATGATGGCTGCCATATTGCAGTGGGTTTGGTTCAGATAAAGACAGCAGTATTTCGCTATGGTCTGAAACCTGACTGCCTGCTATGACAATGATATTGTGAGGTCATGCAAAGATCAAACCTCCCTTACTGGCGCACTTCTACTTTCAAAGGAGATAGCAGACAAATAGCTCTATGGAGGCATGTCCCTCATCTAAATATTTGAATGACACTGTGGCAGGAATTTTACCATCCTGCCAGACATGGGAATCAGAGTGGGTGAGGGACGGACCATGGGGAGGTAAACCTGAGGTTGAAATGAAATCTTAGATGCTCCGGGTGGGATTCTATGGTTTTGGGATGAGCGAGATGAATCCTGCTCACAGCATCTAAGATTTCATTTCAATTTCAAGTTTAGCTTAGCCTCTGAGGGAAGGTGAGAATGGTTATATCTAACAGGTAATGCTTTGCCACCACTGTGTATGGGCAGTAGGAGTAGGAATGTTTTTCTCCCAGTCCAGCATGCAAATCTATTAATCAGAGTCCTGTCAGCAGACAATCTAATCCACACCTTCCCCCACCTTCCCCCAACACCTGTCAACACTCTGACAACTACAACTGACTTCAGCAGTCACATTTTGTGATTTTGTCATCTATATGGATGCTTCAGTCAATAGCTGAGAAAGGTATGTACAACTTATTGGTAGGAAAATCCTTTAGCTATCTTAGTGTAGATGTACTGTTCAGTTGGCAGCTATTGTGATGGTGGCACAATGATTAGCATTGCAACCTCACAGCGCCAGGGACCTGGGTTCAATTCCTGGCTTGGGTCACTATCTGTGCAGAGTTTGCTTGTTCTCCTCGTGTCTGTGTGGGTTTCCTCCAGGTGCTCTGGTTTCCTCCCACAGTCTGAAAGACATGCTGGTTAGATGCATTGGCCATGCCAATTTCTCCCTCAGTGTACCCGAACCGGTGTCGGAGTGTGGCGACTAGAGAAATTCACAGCAACTTCATTGCAGTGTTAATGTAAGCCTACTTGTGATACAAATAAATTTAAGCTTTAAATGTTTTTATAACCACTTTTACTTCACTCTGGGCCACAGCTTACCATCATCGATTTAGTAATGCATCAGACAGAAGGATGATTAGATTGAGGTGTATAAATGATAATTTTTTTTTGTATAACATAGATATTGAGAAACTCTTCTGTTCTGGGAATTAACAATAAGGGAAGATATTTAATGGATGTCCACTCACCAGTGAGGGCCCTGCATTATTTCATCTAGAGAAGGTTCACCATATGTCACTCAAATACTTGGTAGGCTTTCCCACAGGATCAACGAACCCAGGGGGTGGAAATACAGCGCACCAGGATCTGCTGACCAATCAAAGGCAGCACCAGCCAAAAAGAAGTGGCTGTTGCCGTTATGATATCCAGCCAAGACCATTTATCATAGCACGGTCTCAGATCACAAGCAAATGCAGGTGGCAGGGAGATTTGTAATGTGGAAGTCCTAGGGAGTGGTTTGCAGTCAGGCCAGTGGGTTGTTCTGAGCAGCATTCCCCTCCCCCATGCACCCTCCACTCTCCTCAATGTCAGAGCCCTCAAATAGTGACTAAATACCTCTGAACAGGGGATGCGCCCTTCAGGCAGTCCACCAACAGCCTCACATAGATTTGCTTGCTATGCTCCCCACCTTTCTTCCCTCACCATACTGCCTACTGCTGGTTGATGCCAGTAATAGCAGGATGAGGCCCTTACGTGAGCATTAATTACCCACTTAAGAGCCTCATATGATGGTGGGCTGGAGGGCTGTCCACAGGCCTTCTCGCCACATGCATAACTGGGTTGGAAGGTGTCAGGACCCCTGTGCACCACCCTCTTATCTAATTAAATAGCCCCCCACCATCAAACCCTCAGAGGAACACGTTGAATGCCACCCAAGGCATTGGAGTGTTGAATTGGAATGAGGACGATCAGGACAAAATCAGGAAATATTTTATCATACAAAGGGCAGAATTTTTCCATCTTGCCGCCACAGGAATCGTAGCAGGCGGGAAGGATCATGGAAAGGTCCGTTGACCTCAGGTGGGACTTTCCCGCTTTGGGAAGCACAGCCGAAACATCCCGGCCAATATGTAGTAGAAATCCGGAAGTCTGATCTCCTAAAAAATATAGATTATTGGACAATTGAAGCTTACAGGACTAAGGCAGTTTTGTCTTAGGGACAAGGATTAAAGGATGGAAAATGGTGCAGGTTTTCAGTGATCTGATTGACTGGCAGAACAGGACTGAATGGCCTATTCCTGATCCTAATCTTGAGATGATATCTTTGATTGCAACAGTGCTTTCCCTTTTCCATGAGAAGCTTAGCACAGACAGGAGCAATGTCATCACAGTAAACTCCAAATGTAAATTGAATTTAAGTGTACTGTACCGCACTGGGAACTCAAAGCTAATACCTTCCATATGATAGAGACTGGCAGTTATATTATGGACAGCAGTAATCTACCAATAAGCTAGTTTGAGAGGTTTTATCGATTTTGTTGCAAAGTGATTCTTTATTATTGTTTTTGACCAGTATAGTATTGCCACCGGATCAGAGTAGTTATCCAGGTAATTACTGTCTAAATGGTTTGGCTGCAGTAATGGCTTTTCATAAGAATCTGTTATAAGCAGTGGTTGATTAAAAATTAATGAAAGAGCTGCTGCCAGCATAAATAAGTAAAATAAAATCAAAAGCATCTGCAGTCCTTATTGAGGTTTCTTTCTTCATCCAAAAGGGAATATCCAGTAGCAGAGAGTCATTAGCTGTAAACACCGTTACATAAACAGCAAGCTTTGTTGATTGTTCCATTGGCAGTTTCATTTCTTCCCCCAGTCGAGAGTTAATACTGGTCTCTCCTTCACTTAATTTTTCCACAATTAGAATCACCTGATGTGTTCCAATCCTGCTCCTGCTGATTCACATGGTGTTACTTGTAATTCTGCAGCGTGTGATTCTCTTCAATTTAGCTTAGATGATGACAGCTATATTTTTGTAGAGGGGTGCCCACGAAGGCACTAATCATACTGAGAGGATAAGGTGACATTACAGTGCGTGTTGTTTTTCATAATATGTGCTGTGTGAAGTTGTCAGACTCATATTTATTCCATTCTGAACTCATTTTAATCCAGAGCCGATATCCAAGTGCTGTTGATGCCTGATGGTGTTTACATTGATGAATTAATGATTGCGCTGTTACTGGTGGAAGTTTCTCAAGAAATAATGTACAGTTGATTACTGGAATTTCACAATTGCAAATGTTGTATTTAATATTAGAGCTACTTTTAACTCCATACATAATTATTTAAGAAAAACTAACATAGGAAACATTAACTTCCAAATTTTAATTTATTTCTCATTGTTATACCTCAATATTGGCTGAAGTTGTACTGATTCGGAGATAAATGCAGAAGAGGCCTTCTTCTTAAATGCAGACATATCTGAATCCGTCCCAGATTCAGTTGTGCGACCTTGGACACATTGCCTCGGAGTAGCTCCACATTGGCTTTACTTTTGTCATTGGATCCTGAGCAATGCTGCACAATTCAATGCACATCAAAACAACATACTAAGACTGCTCTTAATCTTCTCTGGTGTCCAATTCTTTGAATTAGTAAACTTGCACTGCTAAGTGGGCTGACTGATAAGTGGGCAGCATGGTGGCACAGCAGTTAGCACTGCTGCCTCACAATGCCACGGACCTGGGTTTGATTCCCAGCTTGGATCACTGATTGGGTGGAGTTTGCATATTCTCCCTATATCTGCATGGATCTTCTCTGGATGATCTGGTTTCCTCCCACATCCAAAGATATGTGGATTAGTTTGATTGGCCATGTTAAATTGCCCCTTAGTGTCAGGGGAACTAGCTCAGGTAAATGCATGGGGTTATGGGGATAGGGCATAAGTGGGATTGTGATTGGTGTGGACTTGATGGGCTGAATGACCTCCTTCTGCACTGTAGGACTCTATGATATTAATGTATGGGACAAAAGCAAATTACTGTGGATGCTAGAATCTGAAACCAAAAGAGAAAATGCTGGAAAATCTCTGCAGATTTGGCAGCACCTATAAGGAGAGAAAAGAGCTGACAAAGTTTTGACAAAGAGTCATCTGGATTCGAAACATCAGCTCTTTTCTCTCCTTATAGATGCTGCCAGACCTGCTGAGATTTTCTAGCGTTTTCTCTTTTGGTTAATGTATGGGGCACCAGGTTAAATGGATGTGTCACCAGCCATTCCAGTTAGCTTTGTCTAAACCCTTCAATGCCACTGAACAAATATGACCCACAATTTATGCATTTGTTCATTCACACTCTGAGATTCAGAGGAATATGAAGGAGCTTTCTAACCTCAGCAATGCCACAATGGCGCAGAATTTGCTAGAACACTGCCTTTTTAAAAAAGAGATTTGAGCTGCAAATGGTAGGATAAGTGAAGTGAGCATGGGCTGTCTGGATCTTTGCTGACAAATGGGACAAATAATCGTCATTCCTTTAACGGATGGGATTTTCAAGAAAGAAATGGAGGAGAGACTGAAAAGGAAATAGGGTAAATTGAAGTCAAATAAGGTACAAAAGGATAAATAAGAACAGAAAGATTGGATACAGGAAAGGGGAAAATGGAAACAGAAAGAAAAAATAAAAATTATGTATATAAACACATTTATTACCCACAAAAATGAGACTTCACAAATTCAGCTGTTCGCTTTCTGGACCAGTTAGCTGGAGCAGCATAGCAGGAAATAGATCACATCATTAAATGGGGCTTTGCACTGTTGAGTACCAGTCTAACATTCTGTGCCCAGTTTAATTCATAGTTACAAGCAAAATGTAGCAATGTCTTGAAATTCTTAGGGAGGTTGGGGGCAAGCTGCCATTTTGGCAGCACTACCAGTGAAGCGTGACAAATTATCCTACAATTTGTAGAAATTCACAGCTCGCAGGGCTTTTCATCCTGCCACAGAATTGCTGGACAATTTACACACTAATTATGGTGTGTGCATTGAACTCACCAATGTTGTGCCAGCAAATTTTGACCCAATGTTTTTTTGGTGCATCCAACTCGTACCAGACAGTAGTGTAATGAAGCTGAAAGATACATTAGTATTCTGAGAGTAAAGAAGTGTCCTAAATAATTAATTGCTGCAATTATTATTCGATGCTTTTGACTTAGTTGCATTCTACTTTCTGTCAAAACAATGGCCCAAATCTTCCTATATTCAGAGCAGTGAACTGTGGACTTAAGTTACTACTTTGTGTCAGGACCTGCAAAAGTCGCAGTACATTGACATGCGCAGTAGATTTACAGCAAGTTTAAAGTTCCAGTAGCTGATTTTATGCTGCTTGAATTGTTGTGCTATTTCTTACTACAGTTCCACACACTTCTAACTGAAATGTGCATAAGCATGGGGTAGATAATCCAGAAGCTGCTCAGAAAATTGTACCGATCTCCCTAGATTAATGGGTTCCCAACAGGTATTGTAGGTGTTCTGTGGAAATAAAATGCAATTGTGTGTACTTGTATGTATCATAATCGACGTTACTTTATTATTCGTGATGGGGTTGATTGGTCAAAATGTGTAGAATTTTACAGATGGGGCCTGTGCAACATTAGGCCAGCACAGTGGAGTTATTACACATATAAGATCAGTAGCTCTGCCAGCAAGATCCATTCACTGCAGCAGATGTTAGCTGCAAAGAAAATGTCTGTATTTTTTAGCCCTTAGTTAAGATCAAGTATTGGATCGAGAACAAAATCAGATGCAATGCCTTTTCTTGTCAGCTTGGATCTTGTATGTACCTCTTGTAAGGATCATGCATTGGATATAATTTGAATTGGTTTTTGGAGGAGGCAAGGAGATGGCTTAAGAGCAAACTGAGTCCACTCCATGCATTGTCTTTGTAACTTCAAGAATGGAGTAAAATTTATAAAAATAAGAGAATTTATGAAAATAAGAAAATGCCTCATGGCCTTTTTGGAGGAAGTGGTTAAAGCAGTTAATTTTATCAGGGCCCATCCACTAAATTCATGAACATTTGCAACCCTATGCACCGAGGTGGGCAGTGATTACCATCAGCTACTTCAGCACAACAAGGTCCACTAGCTCTCCCAAGGAAAGGTAATTGCAAGTCTCTTTGAGCTGCATGATGAAATGAGGATTTTTTTACTTGACTCAAAATTTGGACGCTCACAATTTCAGTAATTATCAACGACTTACCAAATTGGCATTAATGACAGATATTTCCAATCACTTAAATGGACTTAATTTGAATCTTAAGGGAAGATTGGTGACAGTTTCTTATATGCAGGACAAAATGGAAGTGATGATCAAGGAAATAGAGATGTGAGTCAAATAATTTAGAATCATAGATTCACAGAATCCTGCAGTGCTGAAGGAGTTCATTCAGCCCATTGAGTCTGCACCAACCACAGTCCCACATAGACTCTATCTCTATAACACCGTGAATTTACCCTAGTAATCCCTCTGACACTAAAGGGCAACTTAAAAGGTATGTAAAAGGTTCAGAGAGCTAGGGGATGTTAGGGATCTAGAGGAGTATAAGGTGTGTAGAAGGGAACTTAAAAAGGAAATTAGGAGAGCCAGAAGGAGTCATGAAAAGGCCTTGGCAGGTAAGATTAAGGAGAATCCCAAGGCCTTCTACAAATATGTGAAAAGTAAAAGGATGAGAAGGGAAGGGATAGGGCCTATAAAAGGTGAAGGGGGAAAAGTCTGTGTGAATCTGGAAGAAATGGCAGAGGTGCTTAATGAGTACTTTGCCTCGGTATTCACAGTGGAAAGTGAACTGGGCAATTGCACTGCAGGTTTGAGGCATACGGAAAAGATTGAGTATGTGGTTGTTAGGAAAGAGAATGTGTTAGAACTGTTAAATTCTATCAAGATAGACAAGTCGCCGGGACCGGATGGGATGTACCCCAGGTTATTGTGGGAAGTGAGGGAAGTGGTTGCAGAGCCCCTGGCGATGATCTTTGCGTCATCCATGGAAACGGGAGAGGTTCCAGAGGATTGGAGAATTGCGGATGTGGTTCCTATCTATAAGAAAGGGAACAGGGATAGTCCAGGAAATTACCGACCGGTGAGTTTGACTTCAGTGGTTGGTAAGCTGATGGAGAGGCTTCTGAGGGATAAGATATATGAACATTTGGAGAAGTTTGGACTGATTAGAAATAGTCAGCATGGTTTTGTCAAGGGCAGGTCATGCCTTACAAGCCTAGTTGAGTTCTTCGAAAATGTGACTGAATACATTGACGAAGGAAGGGCGGTGGACATAGTGTACATGGACTTTAGTAAGGCGTTTGATAAGGTTCCACATGCAAGGCTTCTGGAGAAGGTGAGAGGGCATGGGATCCAAGGGGCTTTGGCCTCGTGGATCTAGACCTGGCTTGCCAGCAGAAGGCAGAGAGTGGTTGTGGATGGGTCTTGTTCTGCATGGAGGTCGGTAACCAGTGGAGTGCCCCAGGGATCTGTTCTGGGACCTCTGCTGTTGTCATTTTCATAAATGACCTGGATGAGAAAGTGGAGGGATGGGTTAGCAAGTTCGGCGATGATACAAAGATCGGTGGTGTTGTGGATGGTCTGGAGGAATGCCAAAAGTTGCAGCCGGACATAGACAGGATGCAAGATTGGGCGGAGAAGTGGCAGATGGACTTCAACGCAGATAAATGTGTGGTGGTCCATTTTGGCTGGAATAATGGAATGAAGGAGTACAATATAAGGGGTAGGAGTCTTAGCTGTGTTGTAGAGCAGAAGAATCTCAGGGTCCAGGTCCATAGGGCTCTTAAATCGGCCTCGCAGGTGGAGGAAGTGGTCAAGAAAGCGTACAGTGTACTGGCCTTCATTAATCGAGGAATAGAGTTTAGGAGTCAGGAGGTAATGATGCAGCTCTATAAGACTCTTGTCAGACCCCAGTTGGAGTATTGTGTGCAGTTCTGGTCGCCTCATTATCGGAAGGATGTAGAGGCTATTGAGAGAGTTCAGAGGAGATTTACAAGGATGCTGCCTGGATTGGGAGGCAGGACTTATGAAGATAGGTTGAGGGAGCTGGGACTCTTCTCACTGGAGAGACGTAGGTTGAGAGGCGACCTGATAGAGGTTTATAAAATGTTGAGAGGGATAGGTAGGGTGGACTCTCAGAGACTATTTCCCCGAGCTGAAATGGTCACTACGAGAGGACACAGATTTAAGGTGCAGGGAAGCAAATACAAAGGAGATGTCAGGGGTAGGTTTTTCACTCAGAGGGTGGTGAGTGAATGGAACCGACTGCCGTCGGAGGTTGTTGAGGCAAACTCACTGGGGTCTTTTAAGAGACTTCTGGATGAGTATATGGAAAAGAATAGGATAGGGGGTTATAGATAGGTCTGTGGATTGGTAGATGTGATCGGCGCAACTCATGGGCCGAAGGGCCTGTTTGTGCTGTATTGTTCTATGTTCTATGTCCTATGTTATCAAAGCCAATCCACCTAACCTGCACATGTTTTGACTGTGGGAGGAAACGGGAGCACTCAGAGGAAACTAACTCAGATGCTAGGAGAATGTGCAAACTCATACAGACAGTGACCTAAGTCGGGAATCAAACCCGGGTCCCTGGTACTATGAGGCAGCAGTGCCGAATAATTTGAGCAGTCAAATTGTGAATTTTGGCCACAGCAAAATGCAGCTTCAAGATAATGTGAAACATAATATTAGAGAACTCCTATAAAGTTTGAAAACACAGCTATACAACTACTTTCCTGTTCCGGCACCAAGTTCAACTGGATACAAAATCCTTTTGCGAGCCTTGATGATGACATCTTCACAAGCTTGACCTTGAATGAGCAAGGACAGCCTTGTGGAACTGACTGATTTTTAGCTTAAAGTTGCTTCAGAATACTCTAGACTGTTTGACAAGACAGGAATGTTTCTGATGCTTCTGCTACAACCTACCTTCGCAAAATTGGATTTTCAGGGCTTGTAACATTGAAAACCAAATATCAGAATAAACTTGATGTTGGTCAGCACGGTGGTACAGAGGTCAGCACTGCTGCCTCACAGTGCCGGAGACCCAGGTTCCATTCTAGCCTCAGGTCACTATCTGTGTGGAGTTTCCACATTCTCCCCATGTCTATGTAGATTTTCTCACGGGGCTTCTATAGTCCAAAGATGTGCAGTTTAGACTGATTGACCATGCTAAATTACCCTTTAGTGTCAGGGGGATTAGTTTGGGTAAATATATGGGGTAATGGGAATAGGGCATGGTTGGGATTGTGGTCAGTGCAGACTCGATGAGCTGAATAGCCTCTTCCTGCACTGTAGCGTTCTATGATTGAATTAGATCTCCGATTGAGATTGTCATCCCTGGGACCAGCAGATGATATCTGTGAAACAGCATTACTTTCTCATTAGGGTAAACGTGATTTGCTTCCTACTGCAGGCCTACTACAGGTAAATATGCTATGTCGAGTGCAATGCATTTGTGAGTGTGCATCATAAACTGTTAGAAATAGCTGCATATCTAATGCTCACCAGTATATAAATTTGACTCCTTTCATCCATAGGCTATGCAAGAAAAATGTTTAAAACATCTTGCGTATTTTATGGTCCACAAAAGCTTTGCATGATGATCGAATGGTCCACATGAAGGAAAGGGTTGTGAATCATTGGCTTGGATAATACCATTGATGGCGTAACGGATTTTCAAAATAAGCAACAGATGATCCCTGAAGGTTTGTTAAAATGGTTTTGACGTTCAAATTGCTGGTAATTCTTGGTTATCTCAGTTGGATGGACAGCTGGTTTGTGATGCAGAGGGATGCTAATAATGCAGGTTTAATTCCTGTACTTGCTGAGATTATTTATGAAGGCCTGCCTTCTCGACCTTGTCTCTTGACTGAAGCGCAGTGTTCTTCAGGTTAAATCACCACAAATCAGCTCCCCCTCAAAGGGGAAAGCAGCCTCTGGTCATAAGCAACTACGGTGACTTTATCTAACTCTCCTGGATTATTAAAGAAGATAGATTGGTGATTTTATTTGCAATGCTTCTGTACAATTTCACTACTTAGTGTATTTTATGAAAAGCCTATCTGATGTAAGGATGCACCTTGGTATTTTGCAGATAACTAAAAGAAAGGCTGGATGACAGGATGAGCTCTGAGGATGATGCAGGAATGCTTTAGTGTGATTCTAACAGGTTGAGTGAGTGGGTATATGTATGACAGATGCAGTATAATGTGGATAAATTTGAGGTTACGCAATTCAGTAGTAAAAATAGAAAGGCAGATTTTTATTTGAATTGATGTAAATTGAGAAAGGTGGATGCTCAGTGAGACTTTGATGTCCTCATGCATCAGTTGCCAAAAGCAAGCATACAGCTGCAGCAAGCAGTAAAGGATGCAAATGGTATGTTGGCCTTCATGGCAAGAGGATTTGGGTATAGGAATAACAATGTTTTACTATATTTGTATAGGGTGTTGGTGAGGCCACACCTGGAGTATTGTGTGCAGTTTTGATGTCTTTATCTGAGGATGGATGTCCTTGCTAAAGAGAGAGTACAACAAAGATTTACCAGGCTGGTTCCTGGGATGTCAGGTCTGTCATATGAGGAGAGACTAAGTCAGTTTATATTGTATTCATTGGAGTTTAGAAGAGAGAGGTAAGATCTCATAGAAACTTACAAAATTCTACAGGATTATTCAGGATAGATTCAGAAAGAGTGTCCCCAATGGTGGGCGAGTCCAAAACTAGAGGTCATAGTTTGATGATAAGGTGTAAACCTTTGAGGTGAGGAATTGAGGCGAGGAGAAATTTGTTCAACCAGGGAGTGGTGAAAATGTGGAATTTATTACCACAAAAAGTAGTTGAGACCAAATGTTGTCTGATTTCAAAAAGAAATTAGATATAGTTCTTGGGGCTAATGGGATCAAAGGATGTGGGAGAAAGGGGAGATCAGGTATTGAATTTGATGATCAGCCATGATAAAAATGAATGGCAGAGCAGGCTTGGAGGGCCAAATGGCCTACTTCTACCTCTAGTTTCTATGCTTCTATATTATTCCACTTTAGAAAACCTCTTTAACTCGGTGTGAATTTTTTCTGATTATTTTTTTCAAAGTACCAAGTGATATAAATGTGCAGCCTGATAAACTCACTGCTACAGTCTCTTCATGTAATTTATTTTCATAGAACATTTTATAAAACTGTAATGTGTTATATATGCCATATGACAAGACATCTGTAAGCTGATTTAAAAATAGTGGGATATCACTTGAACAGATAATGCAGCATTTCTGTTGATTCAAACGGTGATGTGGAGACATGTTCATTACTTGGTTCTTCGGGAATCTTGCTTACTGCCATGCAGGTTTGTTAGGCAGAGAGAAGGCATAATGCAGGCACAGAAACCACAGAAGAAGAGTCAGGCACTATACCCACTTGCTGACCAGGAAGATACAACACCCAGGGTGGAATTTTGCTCCAAAGCCAGAAAATCCCGCCTGAGGGTAAAAGACCATTGCATGATTTGTATCCTGTCTGCTACAATTCCCCAGGCAGGCGGGATAGGAAAATTCCAGCCCCAGACTCGAGAGTGAATCGCAAGAGGATGTCATACAGCACAACATTGGAGGAGTTGTGGGTCAAACAACTATGCTTCGGCAAGTAGGCAATTGGCCACTTCTGCAATGTCTTGCAGGATGATTTGAAGTCAAATTCTGAAATGATACACTTAATTGCTTATCAATGGGAATGAAAGTAACCATTGCTCCTGAGTCATTTCAATCAGGTATTGGTGACGTGCAACGTCTCTCAAAACACTCTGAGTGCCTTCATACACCACTGAGGTATTTTACCATAAGACTTCTGATTCATTCAACATGTCTGCTAAAGAGATGATGCAGCAAATCCATTGTATTCCCCAGGATTGCTGATTCTCAAAATGTTTGGGGTTGAAAAAATGAGGCACCAAACAGTGAGCCTGCTTCAAACAGTAACAGCGTACCTTTCCATTCCTTGGATGTCATGATTATTTGTGATGCCAAATTAAAGATTATCATTGTAAATGCAGATAACTGGGGAAGAACTCCAGATTCTCTCACCTTGGCAAACTCAAGGTTGCACCAGACTATGGGTGTATTACCTTGAAATTCAGAATGGCTTCACAGTGATACCAAGAATGTGGCTGATGACAGGACCAGCAATGCAACATAGGAAGGATACAATCGCACACCTGTCTTAACATAACAGGCAGTGGAGAGGACATGTGTTGAAGTCAGGGTAGATTCAGAAAGAATGCTTCCGATGGCGGAGAAGTCCAGAACTGGAGGAAGGAGGGTGAACAACACATAAACCTTTTAGGACTGAGGTGAGGAGAAGTTTCTTCACCCAGAGGGTGGTGAATGGATGGAATTCACTAACCCAGAAAATAGTTGAGGCTGAAAATGTCTGATTTCAAGAAGAAAATAGATATAGCTCTTGGGGCTAAAAGAATCAACGGATATGAGGGAAAAGGGGACCAGGATATTGAATTCAATAATCAGCTATGATCAAAATGACTGGCGGAGCAGGCTCGGAGAGCCGAATGGCCTTTTCCTACATCTATTGCCTATATTTCTATTTCCATTACCTGGACAAATCAGGAGGCACTTTACAGTGATCTTCTGTACAGTGTGAAAGATTGTATTAACAGGCTGTGCATGACATAACGTTGTCCTCCAGGAAGAATTGGACCTTCGTTCCGAGGATGAGATAGCGTTGGAAATGGATGAGATGGAGGAGATAGCAAGGATCTTATGCAGACACAATCCCAGAGCATGTGAGGAGACCAGACTAGAAATCATCTGGCTGCTACTGCTTTTCAACTCTGACAAGCACAAATTCTCTCTCTTTCCCACCAAATATAAAACAACAGAACTGTTATTTAAAAGTGGAACAGTGAATGACCTTTATATCAGTGCCAGAAACTTTGAAGACTTTTGAGGTAGCTACAGCCTAAGGAGGTAAACTCCAACTGTCCAATTAAAAGGTTTTACCAAAACAATTGTTTTACTTTTCCACATATTCAAATATTTAACATTTTATAACACTTTTGTTTAGTGTCATATGAATAACATTTTTCAGAACACTTTACAAAAGCTACTGCTAATGTGTGACAGGAGCATTTAAAGCAGCATGAATACTTAAATATAATTATAAATAGAACCATTAATAAATAACTAACCTCTCAAATAAGCAACAAATCAGAACGGGATGTACATTTCAATAAGGACATAAATAGATTAAAAAATAACAGCAAACAAAAAGGGAAATGGCACAGTGTGTGGTCAAGTATCGTGATCAATAAAACAATAGATAGGGAATAGCACAGAGCACAAAAAAATCAGAAACTTCACCCTTGTGTTAAAAGGGGAGAGTAATGAGGTAGAGGAGAGATGATGGAAGGAAGGAAGCTAATTCCTTCTACATTTTCCCCATACCCGTGGCGTGATGTCTCTATTCTGAGCTGCTGCTCACTAAAAGCTGCAGCCACCATAGATTGAGCCGAGATCTGCCTGATTTCAGTCTGGGTTTCTTTGGTTATTTGCAGATGTTAACAAAGTCCTGTCTCAAAATCAAGCAATGCTTTGTACTAAATCAATCAACATCTGCTGCAGCTACTCAGCACTGGCTGGATGCCTCTCACTATCAGCACACTGCTGGCCACTTAACAGTTCATTTACATCATCTATATTTTCCACACTATCAGCAAGGGCCTGATATTGCCCTTGTATTGTTGCAGTTGAAAGGCTGCGATTGAAAGAAGGAGGCCTGAGAAGAAACTGGGAGCTGGTAAAGCTGCTTCTAAAGCTGCAAATTCCTTGCCCCCCAACATTTCTGAATACCTTCCTTCCACAGTGCCCATAACAGTCTGGGCCTCCCCTTCCTCAATAACTGAAAAGGTTACCATAAAGACAGAATTCCTAGCACCAATATGGATACCCTCTGTACCCTCAGAGATGCCAACCTACTGCTCCATTGTTTGACACACCTCTTTGTCCCCTTCCCACCTGTCACACCATCTTTGTGTGAAACATTTGCTTCCACACCTTCCACATCATTCCTTTAAGAATCTCAGTTGCTGCAAACAACTCATCTCCTTATCATTTGATTTCTTTTTCTTTATTCGTTTTACAGGACGTAGGTATCACTGGGTAGATCAGTATTTGTCCATCCCCGTTTGCGAGAGAGTGGTGACAAGCTGCCTTCCCTGAGGTGTAAGTACACCCATGGTGCTGATAGCGGAGGAGGGGTTCCAGAGTTTTGACCCAGTAACTGTGAAAGAATGGCTAAACATATTTCCAAGTCCAAATGGTGATGCCTTGGAAGGGAACTTATAGGTGATGGTGTTCCCAGTTATTTGTTGTTCTTGTCTTTCTAGATGGTAGTGGTTATAGATTTGAAAGGTGCTACCTAAGGAACCTTGGTGAGTTCCTGCAGTGCATCTTGTAGATGGTACACATGGCTGCCATTGTTTGTCGATGGTGGAGGGATTGAATGTTTGTGGAAGGTGTAGTAATCAAGAGGGCTGTTTTGTCCTGGATGGTATCAAGCTTCTTGAGTATTTCTTAGAAGTTTCATAAAAACCGTACAGTACAGAAAGAGGCCATTCGGCTCATCAAGTCTGCACTGAACACAATCCCAGCCAGGCTCTACCTCCATATCCCTACATAGAGGGATTTCCCACTAATCCCTCTAACCTATGCATCTCAGGACACTAAGAGGAAATTTTATCGTGGCCAATCAACCTAACCCGCACATCTTTGGACTGTGGGAGGAAACTGGAGCACCCAGAGGAAACCTATGCAGACATGAGGAGAATGTGCAAAATTCTCCCATTAAAAAAAAAAATGAGTACCCAACGCATGGGGAAACAGGAGATTTTCTCTTCTCATTTTTTAGGCATGCTTAGTTGAATCTCCAATACTCTGTGCTCCACCAGAGTGACTCAACGGAATTCATGCTGGTTAATGGGGGGGAGATGGTTCCATCCCATTGAAGAGGCTGGAACCAGCCTGCTAAGTGGGCCAGTGCGCAGGCCCCAATATGTCACTGGGGAGATCAGTGCCCCTGTCAATTACCGGCCTCCCAATTTCTTCCCAGGCCTCCTTCCTTCAATCACAGCCTTCCAACTGCCCCTCTCTCCCCCAGTTACTGACTGCCCAACCACACCCCCCCATCACCGGCCTCCCCGACTCCCCTTGCCTTGATCATCTACCTACCTGAGCAGCCTCACCCCTGAACTGGACCAGCCCCAATCTCCAGCCTCCATAGCCAGGCCAGCGCCCTCCCCACCATGGCCTGCAATCATATAACCACTTAAATATAGAACAATACTTCTGTGATTAAGACAAAAAATTATCTGGTGTTATACATAGGTTCAACAACACTCTAGACACAGTGCTGTTAATTATTATAAATAGTGAATTAGAAAGTCGATATGGAAGATGTCTATTCCCCTTTGTTCTGAAATTTGGCTGTTCTGAACCACAGAAGAATAATTTGGAACTTCAGTAGATACTTCTTACATTGAAACTAATTCTGTATCATTCTCGCGTAGTACAGTAGCAAAGACACAATCAACAGGCAATTCAAATTCAACAACTTTTCCATTTTAGAATTCACAATACCAGGGTCTAAAGAAGTTAGTAATTCAGGAGATGATTCTGATAAGTCAGTTCGAGATGACAACAATTGGTCAGCACAGCATTGCCAAATTAATTCACTTTCAGTTTGAATCATGTGAGAAGTTGGACCAGTTTTTGTTAAAACTATAGTTGGTATCCAGTTCTCACTTGTGGCATAATTATGAATTAACACTTGATCTCCTTGTTGAAATGAATGCTGTTTTACCCTCGCTTCTTGTCTGGCAACTTGAGATTGTTGTTGGTGCTCTACTATTTCTGAAGTTTCTGGAGGTAATAACAAATAAAACATGCTCTCAACTTTCTCTTTAAGAGTAGCTACATGAACTTTGGGTAATCACATGTGTAGCGTTGCTATAAGATGCCAAAAAAACTATTTACACAATGTAATAATGACCACTTTCCTGAAGCATTTATAGAACATTTCAGTTAATCCATTGGTTGATGGACCATAAGGTGTGGATTTTATATACTGAATACCATTTATTTTGAGATAATCCTCAAACTCTTGTGAAATAAACTGTGAACCATTATCCCTAACAATCTGTTCCGGTTGGCCAAACTTTTCAAACATTTCATTAAGTTTTCAATTGTTTGTTCGGATGTTGTAAATTCCATGATAATAATTTCTGACTACCTTGAGTGTGCACCAGTTATGACTAAGAACACGTGTTCATCGGAAAACCTTAATAAGTTAGTAAAATTTTTTAAACATTAGACATTCAGGTACTGACAGAATTAGCAGCATTATCTTCATTGACTTTTTGAAACAAACTTACAAACTAACAAGAAAGCAGTTACGCATATGAGATACAGTGATTTAAGCAAGTGACAGTGATTTTAAAAACGTGCTGATATTTTGAATGTATTAACGTATTTTTTAAGATATATTATTCATGTTAGCCAACAGCAATTTGCTGGAAAGCATCCTGATAAAAGGCATTAGGGCTAAGCCAGATTCCAAGAAAATGATTAGACGTTGAGAAAATGCAAAATTTATCAATAAAGTTTCAGATGGAGAGAATATTTAGAACACTTAATCACATTTCATGAGTAGGGTTTATTCAGTGTCCAGACAAGATGGATGCATGCCCAGACATGGAGACATGTGTTAATCTGATTCGGCGGTGAACTTTAAAGGAACCCATGGGAACATCCATTTGAATTTTGGGCTAGCCTCTGACGTTACTAGGCAAAAGCGTGTAGCTGTCACATCGCTCGCAGACTGCAGCAAGTGGAGAAAGCAGCCCAGGAGTGAAAAGTGGGAGCGATGGCCTCCACAAACATCACTGTCTCCTTTATCCACGCCCCCCAATACTCACACCGATCGCAACCCCCTGCCCCACCGCCCACACTGATTGCCTGCAGAGTGGCAGCCGAGCCCCCTGCCCCTCTTTCTCTTCTCTGCCCATGAGAGATACATCTAACCTCTCCCCACAACCAGCGAGCGATCAAGTCTCCCCCCTTCATCAGAGATACATCTTACCTGATTTTCTCCTCCCCACCACCAAAGAATAGTGCGTCCTCACTCCCCACTACCCCCCGAGCCAGAGAATGATCTGGCAGTTCTAAATTTGCTCAGAATTGTAACTGTGCACACAAAGAGACTCTCATGAGATCTCATTTTAAGGCTTACATAAGGATAATCGCAACTTGGATTGGCTTGGAAAATTCTACCCTGCACATCCTTAAATAGAGTTGAATATTTGAATTCAATGTAGTTTATATGCCCAGTTTGTGATCAAAACTTCCCACTCACCTGACAAAGGAGCTGTGCTCTGAAAGCTATTGGCGTTTGCGACCAAATAAACCTGTTGGCCTTTAACCTTACTGAGGCTGGCAAGGCCAGGAATGTGACTGATCCTAATTGCAGGGCCTCACTAATAACTTGTAGTTCTGCCTCCTACATGGCAATCTGCCACAAGGACAATCCAACTGGTAGGTTAGAGGGAATGCCAGAAGCAGGAGGTCTAGCTAGGGACGCTTGGGCGCAGCCTTCAGCAATCAGGAAGGGAAGGAAAGTCAGCAATCCAGAATAGTAGAGAGGTTGGTGGTTGTAAGGGCTGAGGAGGGGGTTGAGCAGGATTGGGGCAAGAGGCAAGTTTCCTCGAGGGGATGAGAGGGAATACTTCATCTTCTACTGCCTCACTCAGAATGCTGATAAAGGCGCTTAGAACATAGAACACAAAATAGTACAGCGCAGTACAGACCTTTCGGCCCTCGATGTTGTGCTGAGCTATGTCCGAACCCAAGATCAAACTATCCCACTCCCTATCATTGTGGTGTGCTCTATGTGCCTATCCAGTAACTGCTTGAAAGTTCCAAAAGTAAAGTAAATTAAAGTATCAGGGATGGCAGTGCAGGCAGTACGTTGCAACTCCTGTAGTATGTACGAGGTGAGGGACACCAGTAGTGTTCCTGCTGATTATACCTGCAGGAAGTGTGCCCATTTGCAGCTCCTTGAGGATCGTGTTAAGGAGCTAGAGCTGGAATTAGAGGAACTCAGGATAATCCGAGAGGTTGAGGAGGATATCGGCAGGAGTGTCAAAGAGATAGTCACTCCTATAAGTGATTCGTGGGTAACTATTAGGAGGAGGGGTAAGAAGCAATCGGGTAGACAATCCCCTGGGGCTGTTCCCCTCAGAAACAAATTTTCTGTCTTGGAAGCTACAGTTGAGGAAGAATCAACTGGAGATGACCAAAGGGAGCAGGTCTCTGGGGGTGAGCCTGCTGTGAATGCTCAGGTGGGTAGGGAGAATAAGAGATTGGGCCTAGTAATTGGAGACTCCATAGTTAGAGGGACAGATAGGAGAGTAAGTAGTAATAAAAGGGACTCAGGGCTGGTGTGTTGCCTCCCAGGGGCTGGAGTCCAGGATGTCGCAGATCGGGTTTTTAAGATTCTTAAGGGAGAGGGGAGTCAACCCCAGGTCATAGTTCATGTGGGGACACATGATATAGGAAGGACGAGGGAAGGGGATATTAAACAGAAATTTATGGAGTTGGGGTGGAAGCTTAGGGCCAAAACTGGCAGAGTGGTTATCTCTGGACTCTTGCCTGTGCCAAGGGATAGTTTGGAGAAGAATAGAGAGAGGGAATGTTTGAACTCGTGGTTGTGGGGATGGTGCAGGAGGGAGGGGTTCAGGTTCCTGAACAATCGGGACTCATTCTGGGATAGGTGAGACCTCTACAAGAGAGATGGTCTACACCTGAACCAGAGGGGAACTAATATCTTGGGGGAAAATTTGCTAAGGCTATGCAGGGGGCTTTAAACTGATTCGGGGGGGGTGGGATCCTAAGTAGTTGGGGTGCTAAGAGGGATGAGAGTAAGGGGGTCATAGAGGAAAGCTGTAAAACACAGCAGCATACGGGTGGGGTAGGGCATGGTCTGAAATGCGTATACTTTAATGCAAGGAGTATTTGCAATAAGGGGGAGGAACTTGCAGCTTGGACCAGTACCTGGAACTTCGATGTTGTGGCCATTTCAGAGACTTGGGTAGAGCAAGGACAAGAATGGATGTTGCAGGTTCCGGGGTTCAAATGCTTTAGTCGGAGTAGAGAAGGAGGTAGAAGGGGGGGAGGAGTGGCATTATTAGTCAAAGACTGTATCACAGTGACGGAGAGGAAGTTTGATGAGGACTTGTCTGTTGAGGTAGTATGGGCTGAGATTAGAAACAGGAGAGGAGAGGTCACCCTGTTGGGAGTCTTTTATCGACCTCCTAAAAGTTCTAGAGAGGTAGAGGAAAGGATTGCAAAGTCAATTCTGGTCAGGAGTGAAAGTAATAGGATAATTGTAATGGGGGACTTTAACTTTACTAATATTGATTGGAATAGCTATAGCTCTAGCTCGTTAGAGGGGTCAGTTTTCGTACAGAG
This sequence comes from Sphyrna mokarran, assembly GCA_024679065.1. NCBI lineage: Eukaryota > Metazoa > Chordata > Chondrichthyes > Carcharhiniformes > Carcharhinidae > Sphyrna > Sphyrna mokarran. The sequence goes on along the minus strand of JAGIQG010000006.1, from coordinate 91,375,179 downwards.
TGTGCAGGAAGGTTTTTTGACTCAGTATGTAGATAGGCCAACTAGAGGTGAGGATACATTGGATTTGGTGCTGGGCAATGAGCCAGACCAGGTGTTAGGCTTGGAAGTTGGTGAACATTTTGGTGATAGTGACCACAACTCGGTTACGTTCACCTTAGTGATGGATAGGGATAGGCATGAAGCTGGGGGCAGTAGTTATAGCTGGGGGAAGGGTAATTATGAGGCCATCAGGAGAGAATTAGGTGCATAGATTGGATTAGGAAACTACAGGGACTGGGAACATCTGGAATGTGGAGCTTATTCAAAGAGCAGCTGCTGCGAGTCCTTGATAAGTATGTCCCTGTCAGGCGAGGAGGAAATGGTCGAGTAAGAGAACCTTGGTGTACGAAAAATGTTGATTTGCTGGTTAAAAGGGAAAAGGAGGCTTATGTCAGGATGAGGCTTGATGGCTCGGTTAGTGCAATGGATAGCTATAGATTAGCCAGGAGGGAGCTAAAGAGTGAGTTGAGGAGAGCTAAAAGGGGACACGAGAAGACTTTGGATGATAGGATCAAGGAGAATCCTAAAGCTTTCTTTAGATACGTTAAGAATAGAAGATTGGTTAGGGCAAGATTAGGGCCAGTCATAGACAGCAGTGGGAAGTTGTGCGTGGAGCCTGAAGAGATTGGAGAGGTACTGAATAAATAGTTCTCTTCGGTATTCACGCAGGGTGATGTAAATGTAGTTATGGAGAACACTGAGGTACAGGGTAGCAAGCTGGAAGGTATCAAAGTAGATAGGGAGGATGTGCTAGATATTCTCGAGGGTTTGAAGTTGGATAAGTCCCCTGGGCCGGACGGGATTTACCCAAGGATTCTCTGGGAGGCAAGAGAGGAGATTGCAGAGCCTCTGGCTCTGATCTTCAGGTCGTCGTTGGTTACAGGTGTGGTTCCGGAGGACTGGAGGATAGCGAATGTGGTCCCGTGGTTCAAGAAGGGGAAGAGAGACCTTCCAGGGAATTATAGGCCAGTGAGTCTTACTTCTGTTGTGGGCAAAGTATTGGAGAGAATAATTAGGGATAGGATTTATAGTTATTTAGAGAGAAATGAATTGATTGGGGATAGTCAGCATGGTTTTGTGAAGGGTAGGTCGTGCCTTACTAACCTCATTGAGTTTTTGAAAAAGTGACCAAAGAGGTGGATGGGGGTAAGGCGGTTGATGTGGTATATATGGACTTTAGTAAGGCGTGTGATAAGGTGGCCCATGGAAGACTTCTGCAGAAAATGCAGATGGATGGGATAGAGGGTGATTTAGCTAATTGGGTTAGGAATTGGCTAGCAGATAGAAGACAGAGGGTGGTGGTTGATGGGAGATATTCATCGTGGAGTTCGGTGACAAGTGGTGTACCGCAGGGGTCTGTTTTGGGGCCCCTGCTGTTTGTAATTTTTATAAATGATCTGGATGAGGGTATTGAAGGATGGATTAGTAAATTTGCAGATGACACTAAAGTCGGTGGAGTGGTAGATAGTGAAGAGGGGTGTATAGTTTGCAGAGGGACTTGGACAAGTTGCAGAGCTGGGCCGAGAGGTGGCAAATGGAGTTTAATGTGGAAAAGTGTGAGGTAATGCACTATGGCAGAAATAATAAATGTGTAGAGTATAGGGCAAATGGTAGGATTCTTAGTAGTCTAGATGAAAAGAGGGATCTTGGTGTGTATGTGCATAGATCCCTGAAAGTAGGCAGTCAGGTCGAGAAGGTTGTTAGGAAGGCATATGGAGTATTGGCTTTTATTGGTAGAGGGATTGAATTTCGGAGCCGCAACGTCATGTTGCAACTGTACAAAACTCTAGTGCGGCCGCACTTGGAGTATTGTGTGCAGTTCTGGTCCCCCACATTATAAGAAAGATGTGGAGGCATTGGAGAGGGTACAGAGGAGGTTTACCAGGATGTTGCCTGGTATGGAGGGCAGGTCGTATGAAGAGAGGCTGAAGGATTTGAGGTTGTTTTCGTTAGAAAGGAGGCGGCTAAGAGGAGACCTTATCGAAACATATAAGATGATTAGAGGTTGAGATAGGGTGGACAGTGATAGCCTTTTTCCTAGGATGGAGAAAGCTAGCACGAGGGGACACAGCTTTAAATTAAGGGGTGATAGTTATAGGGTGGATATCAGAGGTAGGTTCTTTACCCAAAGGGTGGTTCGGGAGTGGAATGCCCTGCCTGCAGCAGTTGTAGATGCGCCAAGTTTGGTGGCGTTTAAGAGGTTAGTTGATAAGTATATGGAAGAGAAGGGAAATGTTTAGTTTGGAGGGGCATTGCTTTTTATATTGGTCGGCGCAACATCGAAGGCCGAAGGGCCTGTTCTGTGCTGTAATGTTCTATGTTCTATGTTCTAAAAGTGTCTGACTCCACTATCACGGCAGGCAGTGCATCCCACACCTCAACTACTCTTCTGAGTAAAGAACCTACCTCAAACATCCCTTCTATATCTCCCACCATAAATTTTACAGTTATGCCCCCTAGTAACTGTTACATCCACACAAGGAAATAGTCTCTGAACATCCATTCTATCTATCCCCCTCTTATAAACTTCTATTAAGTCACCTCCCTTCTCCTCTGCACTCTCTCCAATGTTTCCACATCCTTCTTATAATGAGGTGACTAGAACTGAATACAATATTCCAAATGTGGTCTCACCGAGGTCACTTGCATGTGGAGATCACAGTTTTCGCTTTGGTTTTACTGCTGAGTTTTTCCGACTCCTTGAAAAAAATTATGCAGCACCTTCAAATTAGGTTCTGAATTGCACTATTGAAATCTGATTTCAAACGCATTAATTAAGCAACTTGTCTCTCCAAAGCAAGACTCTTGGATGCCCTGATATCTACTCCCGTGCAAATGCTGGTAGGTGCGTGTGTTTGGCAGGTTGGGGTCAGATTTCACTTGGGACCCATCATAGGATAGGAGGGGGTGTTAAAATTGATGCCTTGATTTTTCTAGTTCAAACAATAATGCCACTGTGTATACAATGTTACATTCCCACTAGACTCTGAAGGTACAGCAACACTGTGAACCCACTTCTCTATTGAATTGCAGTTGACAGGGAACTGCTGAAATACCCATGAGTCACGTATAAAGGGAGAGAAAGAGATTGAAAATTGTGAAAATGGAATGGGACTGTCTGCATCAGTGGAGCTTGGAACAGATACCTAGGGACAATGAGAGTGCAGCTACAGCCTGGGCATAATCAGAGGTAACGTGTGCTGACAGCAGACAATGCAACAATTGGGAGGATGAAGCAAACTGTAAAGGCATGTAAGCCAACTTAAGTGCCTTGGGATATTGAGAGAAAATCTGCCTTGGGACTCGACTGTGAAACTGATTTGAAAAAGAAAATAGTCAATAAAGGCGGGACACCATGTCAGAAAAATTCTAAATTTGCTCCGGATTGTAACTGTGCACACAGAGACTCTCGTGAGGTCTCATTTTTAGATTTAAATAAAAATAATTGCAACTTGGATTGGGAAATTCTATCCTGCACATTTTTAAATGGAATTGAATATTTTAATTCAATGTAGTTAATTTGCTGTTTATGTGTTTGTTAGATAGATTGTGAGAAATTTCCAGCATGGAAACACCCTTTCAATCAGTTTTGTGTTGGTATTTGTTTTGATGACACACAGTCATCCTAATCCCATGTGCACAATTTGTTCCAATACTCTTCATCCATCATATATAATCTACTCATAGAATTATAGAATCATAGAATGTATAGTACAAAAGGAGGCCATTTGGCCCATCGAGCCTGTACCGACAAAATCCCATCCAGGTCCTATCCCCGTAACCCCACATATTTACCCCCTTAGTCCTCCTGCCACTTAAAGGGCAATTTGTCATGGCCAATCAACCTAACCTGCACATCTTTGGAGTCTTAGATGTTGCTGCACTCTCCAGCTCAATCACTGACTTGGTGGTATATTCCAACCCTCGTGATGCACTCCATAACAAGGTTCTCCGTGTCCTTCTAAAACATATTATGGATGGGCTTCTCCCAAAAAAATTCTAAGTGCTGAATTTTGCTTAAAAACTGGAATAAGTCCCGCCAGTTTTTTTCATCGGGATTTTCAAAATGAATCTCCTCCACTCTATGGGTCTGATTTTACCATTTTTATTCTAAGCGCCAAATCTGGGCAAAATTCAGATTCGACTTGGAAACCTGTTCTCAAATGCCCGATGTGCGCTTATCCTGAAAAATCGATTGTGAGTCTGAATCGCGCTGTGGGTGGGGCTTATTGCGCCTGAAATGCTGCAGCTCTGATTGGAGTTTTGAATGGCATGTGTGCAGTTAAAAAAAAATTGAAAAACACGGCCCTGTCACATCAAATCCCAACCCTGACTACAGCTTTACATCCCAGCCTATACCCCTTGCACTGACTATCTCCTCACCTATAAACTCCCCTGTCACCTGGTCACTAATACCTCCCTACTGACCACCTGACCCCCCCCCCCGTCCCGACAACCTCTCTCACTGACTACCAGCATCCCCCATTGACCATCTCTCCCACTACCCACAGCACATTCCATTGACTATCTCTGCCAATGACTACTTCCCATGACCCCAAATCCTGATGCCCAAGTCACCCTAACCTCCCCAATGTTCAATGCTATCTATTTAACATATTCACTTACCTTCTCTCTGGCTTCTCAAAGCAGCTGGACTTTAAAATTACCCGTTTTAAAGCAGTTAGTTAGTAAAAATGAGGTGTGTCTTCCTTACCATTGACTCAACTGCCCTCCACACAAGGCCTCAGGAAAACACGGCACTACATTCTTCTCACCCAGTTTAATTCAGAAAGTTGGGAGTGATAGGTGTGGCTGCATTTTAGGGTAACTAATGAGGAGCAAAGTGGCAATGAAAATTTCAACTTCTTTTAGTTTATTTATTTAATTTAAACATTTAATGTTACTTTATAATTTTTGGTCCAGCCAACTGAAGTGTTCCTATGTTTCTTGCCTGAAGATAATGTTGAGGCAGAGGATCTAAAAGAAAAAGAGTCAAAACTGGATAGATGAAGAGATAAGTGTTCTTCTCGATAAGGTAGAAATTAGATGTGATCACATTCTCAGGGGTGGAAAATGAAATCCGCCAGGAAAGTAGGCGTTTATGTAAGCAATCAGCATATATTGCAATATGACATATACCATGGATAAATGAAGGTAGAAATTTAACATTAGATACATTAATGCATTAATATACATATATAATTTTCTGAAGCTTAGAATCCAACTTATTGAACTGGAAATGCAGTGAGATTATGAGATGCTATTTTTGCTTGCTAATTTTAAGACGTGTAAGGGTAGCATGGTGGCCACCCTACACAGTGGTTAGTACTGCTGCCTCACAGTCACAGGGACCCAGGTTCCATTCTGGCTTGGGGTCTTTCTGCTTGAGCTTTGCACATTCTCTCCATGTCTGCTCGGGCTTTTGCTGGCTGTAGCAGTTTCCTCCCATTGTCCATGATGTGGGTCAGGTGGATTAGCCATGCTATGTTGCTTAGTTTTTCTGTACATGAGTGCATGTAAGTGTGGCTATGCTTGATGTGATTTAATGCTCCTCAAGCTATAAGCCTCTGGCGACAGCCTAGTGACCTGTTGCAGGAGTAATTAGCTATAGAAATAAACGGAAGTCTGACCTATGCACTATCAGGTGTGAAAAGGTTGAGGGAGAGAGAGCGATGTGATGTAGTAAAATGCAGTTTCCTTGGAGATGGCCCTAACTTTGATTAGATTTATCTCTAGTCACAGCCTCCCCCCTGCTCAGTACAACAAGCAAATGTCTCCAGTCATCATAAAATGTGACAGCAAACAGTGGAGACAAATCTGGAGCCATTTAAAAAACATTTTTAATGCCACAATGCTCGCAGGTTCTCATTGATTAGGGAGTGGTGTGCTGTGGATCAAAGAGCTAATAGAGAAATTGGTCGCTATTTGGCATCTTTGACTCCACAATAACCAGCGGTGGATCAATGTAGGGATAAGTGAAGGTGATATAATAAGCTGGATGTTTAAACAATCAAACGGGACAGTTAACTCATGTGACAAAAGTAATTGTGACTTTTTTGCCCCGGCAGATAGACAAGCATCCATGTTGCTACCAACGCTACATTTACCTACTCATCAGGGACAGAGGTTAGGAACTCAAAATCCTGGCAGTCTCCTGCTCTCCCACAGGAGTGATTGTACACCTGCATGCAATGGAGTTTGTGGAGCATTTGCGGCTGTTCTGCCTTTCTTCTCTGGGGGATAAGCCTGTCTTCTGAAGTGGAATACCTGGAGATGGGTGTTTTGGGTGTGAGAAGGTCCAAGCAGGAGTGAAGAGTGAGGCAAGTGAAAGATGCTACTGTGGCGACTCTCAAGAACTGTGTGTGCTGCCTTGTGATTTTTCTTTAACAGTCAGAGATTTAGGGATTGGCAGTGAAAGATTGGCGCAATACAGTACTCAAAAATAGGACAGAGTGGAAACATTGGTTGGTGAACACTTCAGTACACATTGCTTTAAATAAGAATATGCAGTCAATGGGCCACTCAAACACTGAGACAATGTTTTCACCAACATCGAAATACAAAGTATTGCAGCAGATGGGTCACAGGCACTTCCAATGACAGCAGGGCTATCTTTGGGGAGATTTCCGATGTTGAACCTCGCACTACTTTTTTATTGGGAAGAGGACAGCAAGTACCTACTTACGCACTCGACCTTATCCTTCCACAGATAGAAGACAGAACTCAATCTTGGCATGCACATCATGCATAGAGTCTGCCCCTTCATGCAAAACACAAAAACCTCAGGAAAATAAAGTACTCAGACTGGAGTGTGTCTCGATAGGTGCCAAAGTGTACAACTCATGTTTTCACCAGCCCAGATGATGTGCCAAGGTGTTATTTGCATCTATGATGTTTTTGTTGAACTAGTTCCATTCGTCCAGAATTTCATCCTGAGATCAATATTTTAGAAAAAAATCATGAGGTTGTTTTTATTTCAACATCCTTATCCTTAAATCTTCCTTTTTTGTGTTTTTATTTACTGATAAGTCATGTTATGCGACAGATTAAAAAGTAATATTTTGTTTGGCGCTTGGTGTTAGATGCTCACCTAAGATAAATGTATTTGCAAACAGTAGGCAAATATCACATGGTCAGATTGCAAGGAATATGTTAAACTTGAGGTGATTATCCTAATGATGGAGTATTTAGAAGATAAATAACTCTCAGTAATACTTGCCACTCTAGTTTCAATTTATACTTTGGGGTGAATGTAGTGTATGGAATCTGAGGCACACCATTTTATCTACTTTGTATTCCAAGTTTATGGAGACTACAGTAGATATATTTTCATTAAGATGTGGGTACCCAGAAAGGGAGGGTGAAATTTGAGTTCAGTGGGAGTATAAACGAAATGCTAGTGAATTGACAACCTCCTTAACCGAGGGTGACATGGTGGTACATTGGTTAGCACTGGCGCCTCACTGCATTAATATCCCAGGTTCAATTCTGGCTATGCATGATTGGCTGTGTGGAGTTTGCACATCCTCCCATGTCTGTGTGGATTTCCTCTGGTTTCCTCCCACAATCCAAAAGATGTGCAGGTTAGTTGGGTTGGAAATGCTAAACTGCCACTTAGTGTCCCATGATGAACGGGGTAAATATGTGGGGGTTATGGGGTCAGAGCCTGGTTAAGATGCTTTGCTGGAGAATCAGTGCAGGCTCGATGGCCGAATGGCCTCGTTCTGCACTGTCGGGATGCTGATACTTTACATGTGTTTTCATCAATTGGCTTTAATGACAAGAGAATCAGGTGAATCTGCTGCTGACTCATTGTCACTCATTTTACAGTGCCATCAATTTCCATCCACAATGATATGAATCTAGTTGTTCATTAAAGCATTTAGTCAATGCAAAGCTCTGACTAATCAGACAAATTAGATTAAGTAAGTAAATCAAATTAACAGATTCATCTCCAGTTTGACATTTGATTGCAAGCTAAAACACTTACCAAACTCTTGGGCTCCTTGGTATACTGGCCTATGGATGGAGTATTGTGCTCAGTTCTGGTCACCTTATTGCCAAAATAAATAGTGGGATACACTGGAGAATTTCTGGAGATTAAGCAGACTTCTGAGTGAAATGTAGACTGTGAAAACAGAATGGTGAAATTAAGCTTCACTCATCCTGCGGAGCGGGTCTATGGGTGAATAAGTAACATGATTTACACTGAATTTCTTTTCCATTGACTTCAATCTGGCAATGCGTAGACTGGGTTACCCATTCATAATGAGCCAGTTTCACACAACTGGTGAAGATTACTTTCACTCCCAATTTGCTTTCACGGGAGAAAAGGGAATTGAGAGAGGGAGTCATTCCAATTTTTAAATGGTAAAAGGAATGGATGATATACAGTCTCCGCCACATATAGCAGCATCTTGGTGTTAGTGTGATTGAAATGGTGGCCGGCACATTGCTGTGGCCCCTGGGGGCTCTACTGGTCACTGAAATATCAATTGCTGTCAGATGCAGTTTCCTGCATAGCGCTGCTTGGGAGAAACAGCAAAAGAAACGCCAGCTTGTCTGTAAAACTGAAGATCGCACATCTGTAAATACAGTGCAGGCAATCAAAGAAGATGTGAAGAACTTCCCAAAATAGTCAGCATGCTTAATGTGGTATAACAGTGTGTGGTAGGTAGCTCTATTGCCTGATATCAGCGTCTTTTCCTGATAAGTGCAAATGACATTTGCAGTGGAGTCTTAGTTACAGACTAAGCATAGGAACAGAAGTATACCATTCAGCCTTTAAAGCACATAAAAGCTGCTTTTAAATGCGAATAAGAAAATATCCAATGTCAGTGGGTCTTCCCAATTGCCTCACAGAATTGCAGCATGTTTACTGTTGGGTTGAATTGGCCACTTTTGTGATACTTATGGGTGACACGGTGACATAGTGGTTAGCACTGTTGCCTCACAGTGCCATCGACCTGGGTTCAATTTCTACTTCGAGTCATTGTAGTGTGGAGTTTGCACATTCTCCCATGACTGCAGGGGTTTCCTTTGGGTGCTCCGGTTTTTTCCCACATTCCAAGGATGTGAGGGTAAATGGATTGGCCACGATAAATTAACTTTCGTGTCAGGGGGACCAGCAGGGTAAATACGAGGGATTCCTGGAATACGACCTGGGTGGGATTGTGGTCAGTGCAGACTTGATGGGCTGAATGGCCTCTTGCTGCATTGTAGGGATTCTATGATTCTATGACCTGCCCATTGGAAGTCAGAGCCCAGAGAATGAATGAAAAGATTGATAGGTTCGCGAAGTATAAAGAAGACTGACAAGATATTTTTCTTCTCTTTGATTGGTATCACCATCCATCAGAATTAAATAGTGCTAATTCACTGAGCTTTTAGAATAAAGTATATGATTATCTGGTCAAAATTTGAATTGGAAATTATTGTGTTTGCTTTAAGAACAAGGGATCAAATAGGGAATATTTGTAATATGTTTAAGTGCTTTGAGACATTTTCCTATGTTAAAGGCTATATTAATGCTGGTTGTTGATATCTCATTCAATATAGAAATTTTGGTTTGGGTTAATGGAGGGTTATGAAAAAGCAGAAACAGTACTTTTGGAATAGAAATCAGTTGAACAGGCAAAATATTTATAAGAAAACGGGCCTGGTGGGACTGGGGCTGTCATCTCTATGAAAACATTAATGGCATTGTCTGTTTATTTTTTTGGTTCCCCCAAACATTAAGAATAAAAGTTTGTTTAAATTTGAGGTACACATTCTTATTAAAATACCTTAACGCCTGAGGTTTATGAGCATCATGATGATACAGTGGTTAACACTGCTGCCTCACAGCACCAGGAACCCAGCCTTGGATGACTGTCTGAGTGGAATTTGCACATTCTTCCTGTGTCTGCATGGGTTTCCTCTGAGTGCTCCGGTTTCCTGCCATTGTCCAGAGATATATATGCTAAATTGCCCCTTAGTGTCCCGAGATGTGCAGGTTAGCCATGGTAAGTGAGCAGGGTGACAGGAATAGGATGGGATGGGGATGGAAGGTTTGACCTGCTCTTTTGGAGTGTTGGTGCAGACTCAATGGACAAAATGGCCTCTGACTGCACTGCAGGGATTCAATGGTTTAACTATAGTGACACATTTCTGGAGAACAAGTTAATCATTAGTGCCATAATTCACCTCCATTACTACCGCAAGCCAAGAGTTGAGATGAATTTGGGTTTCAAACTTTGAAATTTTTAATCCCCTTTATCTTCCCTTCAAATCTTCTGTTGTCCATCTAGGTGTTAAGAATACTACCCAATAGTGAAATGGGCTTGATTGAGCAATCAGCCTTTACTGTTTCATGGTTTTTCATGTTTTTTCTTAGTTACAGCATCAAACACTCGCAGGTCAAGCATAATACATATTAGAAACATGATAAAACTGCTTTGCATGAGCAATGAGGAGCAGCAAATATCCTCATAGGAATATCTTCCTTTGTATCAGTGCCATTTTAGTTTCCCTTGTTGCCTAACCAACCAAGTTTGCACTGACACAAAATCATAATCAGGACTTCACACTTGGAGCTGTTGCTGCTGCTGCTGTTTTGGAGATGTCTAAATATCCCATCTACGCTCAAACGGGCTTTTTCCCGAAATGCTTTATATTCTGCCTTCACACTCCCCAAACCTGCCAAATGTCACTCATTACGAGTAATAATGCTTCATTTTCATTTAATTTTTTTTTTGATACATGTCAGTCTCAAAAATAATCACAGCTCCATATGTTTCAATGGGATCTTGCTAATAGCAATTTTCACTCCTAACATGTCCCTGATGCAGAGATTTGGCATCTGTACAAATACTGCATGTGTCCACATAGTGGCAATTTTTGTTTTAGCTTTAAAGTAACAATGGGAACACACCAGATGGCAAGTGGAAGATGGCAGCTGTAGAATGGGTACAAGGAGGGATGTGACAATCACAGTGGGAGAAAGGGCAATCGGGAGGTGGCATTGTATATCAATAAACCAAAGTGATTTCACCTGCTAATTACAAGAGTACTCAATATTTCATATCACTGAATTTTGCCTTAGTTAATCCATGCTGTTTATATTTTGCAGCTATTCGGTTTCATTATTTTAATTTGATTTAAAAGAAACAGCTGTGTATTTTTATAATACTTTGTTGTGTTACCAAACACCAACCCTTAAAATGAACTATGAATGGAGAACATTTATATTGTGTTAAATAGAATGAGAATTCCGAGCCTGTACTTTTTTTAAACAGCGTGGAAATAATTCTGCCTTCCTTAAAATGTAACATTTAAACCCAAGATAATGAGAGGATATTGTATGAATCTGCTGTTCCTTCATTATGCAGCAACATCACGTTGGACACATTATCTGCGAAGGATATTCATTTTTAATAGAAAGCTCTGAAAAATGAACAAATTTAGTGATATTTGACAAGGTGCAAGGATGCTGCTGGAGCTGTCAAAGACTTAATAGAAAAAAATGGTGCTGTAGCTGTAGCAGTTTATTAACTATCTGCAATTTGTAGGTTAAATTGATCGCAATCGAATTCTTACTTTTCTTAAAAAGAACCTGCAGTCCCAATAGCTCATCCAACAAGCTGCATGGGAGTGAACTATTACTGTGTTCATGTGGAACTCAGAAGATGGATAATGGAGCAGTGAGATTTCAGATTGATCTGAACAGTAGTTAGTGGAGCATGGAGGAAAATTTACGACCCATTCGGGAAAGAGATGGCTAGTTCTCAGCATCAAGTATATCTCTGCCAACGCGGAATGAAAATTGGGTTTCATATAATCATCCTGCTGCTGCCCAGTTTCACTTTGTTGGTTTCCATAGACTTTCTCTGACTATTTCTGCTTTTATATCTCTTAAAAAATCACCAGAAGATTGTTTCATGTTATCTGCACCAATCAGTTAATGATCGGAAAGCGCTGTGTATCCAGCAGCAATCTCAGAATATACAGACTAGGCATCCTTCAACACAGGAGCAATAGCACCTACATTTGATTCTGAAATTAAGTCAAACAGAGCCCATGTTCCACTCGGACTCGTAACTGACAAGTTTGTCAGGCATCAAGCAGGTAATAATCATTTTTCAGAATGTGCCGAGGCAGGGCTGATTTTGATTGACAGCTGATTAGACCTTGTGTTATCTCCATTAACAGTAAAGTCTCGGGGAACATTTGCACTCTAGTGACATTTTCACTAAGTCAACATGCAATAGGAAAGATTGCATTTAAGCTAGCATATGTTGTGTTGGTACTCTTTTGCAATATTCTCAATTTATCACCTCAAATTGCATTGCCAGTGACTGACTCCTACCCACAAATATTGACCCCAGTGCTGTATAGTGACAGTTCCTCACCCACTAGTATAAAATTCCAATGTTTTACATGGGAAACTCACATCCACTGGTATTATAGTCAGACATGGTTTTAAATTTAATTAAACTGAAAAGTAGGATCTTATAGGTAGTAATCTCAGGATTGCTATCAGTGCCGTGCGCTATTCAGAGTACAAATGTCAAGATAGCTAAGGTGAACACATTGCTTGAGGGATGGTGAAAGAGGGAAGGATTCAAATTTCTGGAACATTGGAACCAGATCTGTGAGAGGTGGGAACAGTACAAATTGGACAGTCTGTACCTGTTCAGGACTGGAATCAGTGTCCTAGGGAGAATATTTGCCAGTGCTATTAAGGAGGGTTTAAACTAATGTAGCAGGGAACCAATGCGGGAAGTCAGAGGGAAGAAAAGTGGTTCAGGAACAAAAGGCAATGAAGGGAAAAATGGAAGACAGAGAAACCAAAGACAAAAATCAAAAAGAGCCTCACGATATTATTATTCTAAGAGGGCAATAAATGCTAAAAATACAATCTTGAAAGCTTTGTGTCTCAATATGAGGAGCATTTGTAATAAGGTGGATGTATTAACTTGTGCAGAGATTCATTCACAAATATGATGTAACTGGGATCATGGAGACCTCACTCCATGGTGACCAGAGATGGGGACTCAATATCCAGGGGTATTCAATATTCATAAAAGATAGATAGAAAGGAAAGACTGGGGGGGAGTGGCGGTGTAATGTTGCTGTTTAAAGAATAGATTAATGCAATAGTAAGGAAGAACATTAGCCTGAATGATGTAGAATCTGTATGGATGGAGCTGTGGAATACCAAAGGACAAAAAACACTTGTAGGAGTTGTATATAGACCACCAAACAGTAGTAATGAGGTTGGGAATGGCATCGAGTAGGAAATTAGAGATACATGCAGTAAGGGCATAGCAGTTATGGGTGACTTTAATCTGCATATTGATTGGGCTCACCAAACTGGTAGCAATATGATTTCTTGGAATGTATAAGGGATGGTTATCTTGACCAATATGTCGAAGAACCAACTTGAGAGCAGGCCATCCTAGACTGGGTATTGTGTAATGAGAGAAGATGAATTACCAAACTTGTGGTCCCAGATCCTTTGGGGAAGAGTGACCATGATATAGAATTCTTCATTAAGATGGAGAATTAGAGGTGTATAAGATTATAAGGGGTACAGATAGAGTAAATGGAGGTAAACTTTTTCCACCTTCAGAAATGGATAGGACGAGGGATCATGGCCATAGGGTGAGGGGGGCTATGTATAAGACGAATATTAGAGGGCAGTTTTTCACACAAAGGGTAGTGGGGGTGTGGAATGCAATGCCGAGTAAGGTGGTGGGAGCAGGCACGCTGGGGCTGTTTAAGGGTCTCTTGGACAGCCACATGAGCGGTATGCAGATAGAGGGATATATTAGGACTGTTTAACTATGGCTGTTTTCCACAGGTAATTCGGTCCATACTTGACCAACATTGAGCATGCATTCGGCAGGTGGTGCGAGTACAGCTCTTGGATGTTGATTCACGGGTTGCCTGGTACCTCATGTCGTAAATGAGTGCTTTATGTGGACCATCTGAAGGGCACCATGACAGCTCAGAGACTATCGATGTGGCGGTGCAGACACTTGGAATTGGGCCGGTGTCTGCGGGAGTTTGCGCGTTCTCCCCGTGGCTGCGTGGGTTTTCTCCGGGCGCTCCGGTTTCCTCCCACAACCCAAAAATTCGCTCTTAGGTTGATTGGGAAACAAATTGTCCCTATAGTGAGAGTCTTCCATATTAGGAATAACCTAAATCTATAATAGGATAATGGAATTGCTACTATATAGTTATGACGGCGGCGCGGGCTCGTTGGGCCGAAGGGCCTGTTTCCCGTGCTGTGTTGCTCTTAATAACACAATTAAGACTGAGACTAGGGTCCTGAACTTGAGGTAAGCTAATTTTGATGGTATGAGAAGTGCATTGCTCAGATAAACTGGCAAAGGGTACTTCAGGGGTTGACAGTGGACAGGCAATGTTAAATATTTAAAAGACACACGGGTAAACTTCAAAAACTGTATATCCCTGTTTGGCATTAAATGGCTCACCATGGCTAACAAGGGGAATCAGGGATAGTGTTAAAGCCAAAGAAGAGCAATCTGGGAGAAATTTAAAATCCAGCAAAGGAGGATAAAGTGTTTAATTTGGAAGGGGAAAATAGAAAATGAGTGTATGCTTGCAGAAAACATAAAAACTGCAAAAGCTTCTATGGATAAGTGAAGAGAAAAAGACTGGTGAAGACAAGTGTACATTCCTTACAGTTAGAATCAGTAAATTCATAATGGGCAACAAAGAGATGGCAGACCAGCTGAATAAATACTTTGCGTCTGTCTTCACTAAGGAGGGCACAAACAATCTTTCAGAAATACTAGGGAACAAAGGGTCAAGCATGAGAAGGAACTGAAGAAAATCCTTACTTGTCAGGAAATTCTTTGGGGAAATTGCTGGGATTAAAAACTGATAGGTCCTCACAGCCTGATGTCCTACATCCTAGAGAATAGGAAGTGGGCCACATCCAGCTCCCTTTGAACATATTTGAATTTTTTGAAGATGTGACCAGGAGAGTGAATTAGTGGGTGTTGTGAATCTGGACTTTCAAAAGGTTGTTTACAAGATCCCACACAAGAGATTAATGATCAAAATTAAACTTCATTGTATTTGGGGCAATGTATTGATATGGATCGAGAACTGGTTGGCAGACAAGAAGTAGAGAGCGGGAACAAATGGGTTCATAGGGGCAATTTTTTCACACAGAGGGTGGGGAGTATCTGGAACAAACTGCCAGAGGTAATAGTAGAGGCGGGTACAATTTGGTCTTTTAAAAAGCATTTAGACAGTTACATGCACAAGATTGGTATAGAGGAATATGAAATGTGGTGCACAAACAGTTTGAATGCAGTTACAACAATGGCATTTATCCAGTAATGTGGAAAATTGCCCAGGTGTACCCTGTTCACAAGATACAAGACACATCCAACCCAGCCAATTACCCTTCCATCAGTCTATTCTTGATTATCAATAAAGTGATGGAAGGGATCATCAACAATGCTATCAAGCAGTTTTAACCTGCTCACTGAGACTCAGTTTGTGTTCCATCAGGGCCACTCAGCTCCTGAACTCATTGCAGCGTTGGTTCAAATATGGACAAATGAGTTGAACTTCAGAGATGAGATGAGAGTGACTGCCTTGGCTATTAAGGCTGCATTTGACCAAGTGTGGCATCAAGGAGCTGTAGCAAAACTGGAATCAAAAGTGTCTGGGGGAAAACATCACACTAGTTGGACATATACTTAGCACAAATGAAGATGGCTTTGATTGTTGAATAATTGTTTTATTCTTACTTTATCTATATATATCTATATACATATATAGATAGATAGATAAAGTAAGAATAAAACAATCTTCTACCTCATTTGGTGAGATATTAAAAGGCTTTGACAGTATTTTAAGCTCTTAAATTGTAGAGAAAACAGAACTCAAAAGAAGATCTAATACACCCCAATAAAGCATTAAAGAGATAAGAAGACCCTGAGGAAACATGTGGCCCCAGAGTGAGGGAGACAATACTCAAGCAAGCCACTAGATGGCCGCAGACCATGTCAATACAATGAACTGAATGAGCTGAAGGATTTAGTGCAGCTGAGGAACAACCAAATATTCTCAAAAAACAGAGCTTTTGACGAATGCTCACACAATACCCAACAGCAGATGTCCGTGAATAACAGACGGTTATCTGAAGGAATCCAAAAGAGACAAATCGTGCAAAAATAAAACAGGGAAATGTCTGTATCAAAGTTGAACTGCAAGATTTGAAACACAAGATTCCGGTTGAGTATATACCTTTGGAAATGCACAGTAGACTGAAGTTTTCAATAAATCAAGCTATTTGAGATGGAACAAACACATTTCAGAGCTGACACAAAAATAGCAGTTGGAAATAAGAACCCTTTATTCCATAGTTGGCAAATAAAAATGGGAGTTTGGAAAACTCAACCAGCAGTAAAGCCAGGCTCAACAGGTAGTGAAGCCACATGTCTGACCCTGACCACTGCTACCCTACAAACTGTCTATCTATCCTGGAGCTAATATATCACACCCTGTCAATGTGGTATTGACTAACAGTGGTGGAAGATACATCTCTTTAAAGATCGTTATATCACATGCTGTAGGAAAGGTTTATGCCACATTACTTCAACAGATACAGCATTCCAATATCATCAATTCTTAATGACCTCTATGTGCTGTTGCAAAATAATTCACCTTGCCAGATTACAGTAGCCCATAGCTTCATGTAGTATTGGGTGCAGCAGTATTGATGTTCACTTGCTGAACTGATAGTGAATGCAATCTCTTGCCTTGTTCTTTTTATCACATTGGGAACATTCCTCCTTCTCCTAGGCTATATAATCCCACTTCCTCACTACATCTTTTCCACTAGAATCTGGAGGTCCTAATCATATTACCACTGCACATTCAGTAGCTGGCCTCTTCCATGACATCCTGCGCATGTCAGCCTTGCTAGCCATAGGAGTGGAAGGCTTCACCACACATAACCTAAGTCTGTTCACATGCAGGAACCCGATTCTCTCAGCACTGACTGATGTTGGTAGGGGGCTATGTGAATGCAAAGTGGCATGGCATATATTCTTGTCATGCCAGTTTGACATGTTGTGTTCCTGAGCACACAAGACCCTGCAGGCTTGCTCCTTCTGAGTCATGTTCATCTGTGATAACAATGTGCTGCTGTGAAGGTAATGGGCATTGCACAACTGGATGCCTGTGCTCTGATCGATAGGTAATGAATGGAAAGGAAAAGGTTCTGCACACAATGTTGGAAATTGCACTCTGTACTAAACCAAGAATAAGGTTCTTGTCAGGAATAACCTTAATGGCAAAACGACTAATCACTAATTTACATTCCATTAGTTGAGGCATGATCTTACACCGTCTTTCCTGTGGACTCCGAGTCTTCTGTTCTCATGCTTCTTTGAATTTGGTCTCTTGATTCATGTTATTTTTCAAAATTTTAACTTAGTCAACTTAACTCTAACATACAAGCAGAATCTATTTTGCAGACTTTAACCTTAATTGTTGTAGCTGAATGTTTCACAGCTGCTTGCTGAGTGCCTTTCTCTTCCCCTTTCTCTCTCTTTTAAGCTGAAAGCAATTTCTTGACAAAGTCTGTTTAATTTTTTTTGACACAATTACTTTAGCCCTAATACTGCATTCTAACACTGACCTGGAATCTTACGTAATCCCCAATCTAGTGACAATTACATTTGTCATTTTGGGATTCTTACAGCAATCTCCAGCCTATGTCACCATTGTCTCATGCAAATACTAACTTCCTATCAAGTGCTCGACTACTTATTTCTAACATTCTCTCCAAACAAGAGTCCTTTTAGCAAGTGTCCTGAGATGAAAATGATCCCCTGGTGAGTGCAAAGATCCCTGACAAGTGTTCTATTTTTACACCCTTTTTGCCAGCAGCTTTTGCGACATTCAGTCCAAGTTGTGCATTGTGTGCCAATACAACTAATAACTTCAACCCAAATTGTAATTTTTGATCAATGGCTTCCTTTACAACAACATAATCTTAGTTTGTACCCTATATTTACTTACTGTCTTGTCTTTTGTTTACTGCTATTGCTAGACTCACTGAGCTTTGGGAGAGACACAGTCATTTGCCCAACTGAACTAATGAATTGATGGAATTACTGAATCTGATTTTTTTGAGTTCCTGAGACCACCCCCACAATACTCTCTGCAGATTAGTGAACCACTTTCGTTACAATCCTGGTATAGTGTCCACAACCTCGTGGGAGGAATTTCCCTTCTCACTCTTCGTAACTAAACGAATGGTAAAGTGTCAAGTCACCTGAACATCAAAAATTAACTTTGGAGGCAAAAACCTATCTTCAAGGCAATAGGACATCAGGGAAATTGAAATCGCCAAAAGATGACATACTGACAGAAATGGATTCCTTTAGATCAATTTTGCAAGGTTCTTCTGACTACAAAGGAAACAGTTGGGAGCTAGTGTGTTGAAAAATTAGCCCTTGCTTTTCTAAAAAGTAGAAAATGGGAAGTATTATTTATCATTCAAACTTCTGTTTGTAAGTTACTTAAACCAGTCCTCCTGCTAGGTAGATCATTAATATAGGTTAATCCTGGACTTGACTTCTGTCAGCTAGACTTTGACTTCCAAGCAGCGAGTGCTTGAATAGGAAGTTTTATAGTCCAGCTAGTCAAGCTTTTGACTCCCCCAATCTAATTGTCTGTCTGTAGATTCCAGCCTAGAGCTCTGCAGGGCTCAGAATAGCCAACACACAGAGAGGGCTTTCATCCCCAAAACTGGTTTGGATTTAAATCCAGAGAAGCAATCTGTTGGGCCATCCAGTTCTTGCAGTTTGATAGGTCTACAATAAACCTTTCTCTGATGGTTTCCTCGTTTCTCTCCACTTTCTACTTACTTCAAACCCCCATATAATCAATCACTCCATGCCTGGAGAAAGCCAACCTTGGAAAAAAGTATAAGATGACCAAAAACTTCATATAAACTTCTTCAACCTCAGAAAAACTGAAAGTTGAAAAACAGTTTTATGATATATGAAGTTGAAAGGTTGTATAGAATAGTCCAGTGGCCAATTCATAGCTTAAGCTTCAACAGCACCAACAGTTGATCATATTTATGGTTAAGGAAAATTCTCAAAAACATAAAAGTGCAGTTTGCAGCAATGATGAAAATAATTGGCTGAAAGAGATTTATTATTTGAGGCATGCCTCCCTCCCTGCAGAAGGCTTGTGATTTTAATATTCCATATTATGTATTTTCATAAACATCAAAGGTTATAATATCTGCTTTTCTGACAACAGCTAGTTTTTTTCTGGAACAGATACAGATATTTGAATTGTAAAAATAAACATATTTGTATATATTTTGATGTATCTTTCCAGATAATGTAAAAGCAACTGATCAGCTCTTGCCTAAGATATTCGTGTTTTCATTCCTTTAAAGTCCCTCACAAAATTTTAATCCCCATAGTTCACCCAACCCCAATTGTGTGTCTATATTCTGAATCACAAAGGGCCTGACCTGCTTGACATAGTGAAAAGTCTCATAATACCAGGTTAAAGTCCAACAGGTTTATTTGGTAACAAAAGCCACTAGCTTTCGAAGTGCTGCTCCTTCATCAGATAAGTGAGAGTTCTGTTCACAAACAGGGCATATAAAGACACAAACTCAATTTACAAAATAATGGTTGGAATGCAAGTCTTTACAGGTAATTAATTCTTAAAGGTACAGACAATGTCAGTGGAAAGTTTGTTAAGCACAGGTTAAAGGGATGTGTATTGTCTCCAGCCAGGACAGTTAGTGAGATTTTGCAAGCTCAGGCAACTCATGAGCGTTACAGAGAGTGACATGAACCCAAGATCCTGGTTGAGACTGTCCTCATGTATGCAAAACTTGGCTATCAGTCTGCTCAACGACTTTGCGTTGTCGTGTGTCATGAAGGCCGCCTTGAGAATGCTTACCCAAAGATCAGAATCCAAATGCCTGTAACTGCTGAAGTGTTCCCCAACAGGAAGAGAACATTCTTGCCTGGTGATTGTCAAGTGGTATTCATTCATCTTTTGTAGTAGTGTCTGCATGGTCTCCCCAATGTACCATGCCTCGGGATATCCTTTCCTGCAAAAGTATGTACCTGGTGAATGGTGTTCTCATGTGAGATGATGACATCTGTGTTGCAGAGTTTGTTGTGGCAGGGTTGTGTGATGTCGTGGTCACTATTCTCCTGAAGGCTGGGTAGTTTGCTGCGGACTTACAAAATCTCATTAACTGTCTTGGCCAGAGACAATACATATCTCTTTAACTGTGCTTAACCCTCTCCCCACTCACATTGTCTGTACCTTTTTGATTATCTGTAAAGACTCGCCATCCAACCATTATTTTGTAAATTGAGTTTGTGTCGTTATATGCCCTGTTTGTGAACAGAACTCCATTTACCTGACAAAGTGTTCCAAAAGCTCATGGCTTTTGCTATCAAGTAACCCTATTGGACTTTAACCTGATGTTGTGAGACTTCTTACTATGTTTACCCCAGTTCAATGTTGGCATCTCCACATCATGACCTGTTTGAGCCAGATGTAGTAGTAAGCAACCACCTAAAGTAATAGTGAGCTTCCTCTTCCTATCTAATTTCTTTTCCTACTCAAATTATTCCAAAGGCTAAGGAAATCACAACATTTTTCTAGTATGTAGCAATATTACTTCTTGAACTCCTTTCTTTTGCTTATCCCATTTTCACCTCGAGTGGAGTGGGCATGGAGAGTGTTTGCATTGTGAGGGGATGTTCAGAATGAGAAATGGAGAGACGTTGTGTTTATATTTTAACTGGGACAATAACTCCTGGGGCACTGAGATAGGCCTTTTAAACAACTTGCCTCTGTAACCGGCAGCCCTTCTCCATTAGTCTCCAAGCTCCAGCCCACACACATCCTCAGTAATGAATCATAGAATCCCTACTGTGCAGAAGGAGGCCATTCGGCCCATTGAGGCTGCACCAACAAACTCCCCCCGTCTCCATAACACCCATGTATTTATCTTGCATGTCTCCTTGACATTAAGGGATAATTGAGCATAGCCAATCTACATAACCTGCACATCTTTGGACTGTGGGAGGAAACAGGAGCACCTAGAGGAAACCCATGCAGACACGGGGAGAATGTGCAAACTCCACATAGTCACTTGAGGCCAGAATTGAACCCAGGTCCTTGCTGCTATGAGGCCATGCCACCCCAATGAAGATTATGAGGATAGTGCTTGGGTGGCATTATTGTTGATGCAGGCTGAATGGGCTGAATGAACGATTAGCTAAATCAGAGGATGCATTCCTTAATTATTTCAAAGTAAACTTGCAAGGTGACCTGTGCGTCTTATATTTGTGCTTCTGTAGATTTCTAAGGGTTTCCTTTGCTTCTGGCACTGCACTTGCTAATTTGACCATGCTTAATGGTACATTTTCATTGGATTCACTGTTTATGTAGTTATGCTTCTGGTATCATTTGCTGCTGTCAGTATTTTTATGCCAATTAAATCAATGGTTGACAGTTTTGAAGCAAGAAAAGCTGTTTATTTGCCCTGAGCCAATATTGCAGAATTCACTAAAATCACACAGAAGAACCAAATTCCGGAATGCGTGGGAATGATCCATCGCCACCAGTTGGGAGAATGAGGGTGAGGGGGGGACAGATGATGGGGTGTGTGAGACTCTGAGCTGATGGGGGAGAAGGGAAAGCCCAGAGTAAGGGAAATTTAAATTTTTGTTGTGAGGTCTGGAATAGCACCCCAGCTCATCTTACCTCACAGAGAAATCTACAATTTCTCAAATTTGACTCATCGTCTGACTCTCTGCAGATTCCACAGAATCACAGTAGTGTTACAGCACAGAAGAAGATCATTCAGTCCATTGTCTACACTGGCTTTCACCTGTTATGGAAATTATCACTGCTCCTCTGCTCAGGCCTCTGTATGAGACTTTTCACTATCCTCATAATCTTCCTCGGGGTGGCATGGCCTCATAGCAGCAAGGACCTGGGTTCAATTCTGGCCTCAAGTGACTATGTGGAGTTTGCACATTCTCCCCGTGTCTGCATGGGTTTCCTCTAGGTGCTCCTGTTTCCTCCCACAGTCCAAAGATGTGCAGGTTATGTAGATTGGCTATGCTCAATTATCCCTTAATGTCAAGGAGACATGCAAGATAAATACATGGGTGTTATGGAGACGGGGGGAGTTTGTTGGTGCAGTCTCAATGGGCCGAATGGCCTCCTTCTGCACAGTAGGGATTCTATGATTCATTACTGAGGATGTGTGTGGGCTGGAGCTTGGAGACTAATGGAGAAGGGCTGCCGGTTACAGAGGCAAGTTGTTTAAAAGGCCTATCTAGTGCCCCAGGAGTTACTGTCCCAGTTAAAATATAAACACAACGTCTCTCCATTTCTCATTCTGAACATCCCGTCACAATGTAAACACTCTCCATGCCCACTCCACTCGAGGTGAAAATGGGATAAGCAAAAGAAAGGAGTTCAAGAAGTAATATTGCTACATACTAGAAAAATGTTGTGATTTCCTTAGCCTTTGGAATAATTTGACAGTTTAGTTTCCCTACATGTTTAAGGGAAACACTATAGAATCCATAGAATCTTTACAGTGCAAAAAGAGGCCATTCAGCCCATCAAGTCTGCACCAACTGTCCAAAAAGCATTTTCCCAGGCTCACCCGTTCCCTGCCCCCGGCCTTATCCCTGTAACGCAACACATTTATTACGGCCAACCCACATCACGGACACATCTTTGGACACTAAAGGGCATTTTAGCCTGGTTAATCCATTTAACCTGCAAATGCTTGGACTGGAAATCTGTCATGTGATCCAGTCTCAGTTTAATTTTTGCTTTCGGCAACACGGCAATCAAAGCTCAGAATATTTCCAATTATAATAAAAATATAACATTATCGTCACGTGCCTCGTCTTAATAGATGGACCCACGATGGTTACTGTGTGATTGGTGCGTTTTGTCTTATACAACAAATAAGCTCAAGAACTTCCTTTCCTTGAATGTAAGAGAATGAGCGAACAAACTTACTGAGGTGTATAAAATCATGAGGGGCATAGATAGGATGAATGCACAATGTGTTTTTTCCCCAGAGAAGGGGAACTGAAAATTAGAGGGCTTAGGTTTAAGGTGAGAGGGGAAAGATTTAAAAGGGACTCAAGGGGCAACTTCTTCATGCAGGTGGTGGTATCAATATGGAATGAACTGCCAGAGGAAGTGTTTGAGGCAGGTACAACAGCAATATTTTAAAAACATTTGAATAATTGCATTGTTGGAAAGGATTAGAGGGATATGGGCCAAATGCAGACAATTGGAATAACTGAAAGAGCACAATGGGTGGCATGGACTGTTTGGGCTGAATGTATATGTTTAAGCATTTGAATAAGTACATGGATGGGAAAGGATTAGAGGGATGTGGGCAATTAGAACTAGCTGTGAGGGCACTATGGTCAGTATGGGCTGGTTGGGCTGAAGGGCTTGTTTCCGTGCCGTTTTGCTCTATGACTCCATGGCCGACACCATTATAAAAAAGTTTCCAAATAAGATTGCAGAACTAGATTGTAATATCAGCATTGGACTCCATCTGCAAATTTAAAGAAGATCCTTGCTTCCTTTCTGCAAATCCGTGTCAGCTGCTCAAAAGAGCAGCTTAGCATTGAGATTAGGCAGAACAGCAGTGGGAGTAGAGGGTGTAAGTGCATAAGCTGCATGGGGGGGGGGTACAATTAAAAGCAGTGCCACCATTCCTTCCTTTCCACTGCAACGTAGCACATGAAGGCAAATCCATGACTTAGTTCACAAAGGAACAAAGTGCACCAGTGTCAGAAATAGGCAGAGCATTGAATGCCTATCTCACAACAGAATTGCACTGCTTTCAGTATATTAGCAGATATTTCTTTCTTCTTTAACTTTGGTAGCAAAAGACAAACAGGCATTTCCACCCACAGCTTACAGCTGCTTGGCAATAAATTGCTTTGCTGGCAGGACAGCTAGTGGCAGATAGATAAAACACCAGAACATGTGTTAGAAGCTATTCTGAATGTTATCTGCCCTGATTTCAGGGATGCTGATTAAATGGAAAAATTTCAGAAGGTTGCAATTTGCAGTGAAATTAACATTGCAGAGTGGAAGCCGAGTTGATGTGATATGACATTGCAGCTGTTTGTTCGTGTCCTTTGTGGATCATACATGTACGACACCCAATTTCAGCTAGATTGTTGGCATTTACAGATCATTAGTGAAATGGAATTGTCTGCTCATGTGGTTTGTCTCACCTGCCCCCCTCTTATCAAATTACCTTTACTGTTCTGTTAACAAATATGTAACGTTTTCTGTGAAGCATGAAGCTATACTCTGTCAGCAATTTTTCATGACGACTGATATTGTGGGCGGACTTCTCTCAAAAATCGACAGCGGTGAAGCGAGTGGGAATATTGCCGAGGAAGCCACCTGCCCCAAAGGCAGCTTTCCCCGTCGCATTATTGTCACATAGCCAATATAAAATACAGGGGTGAGCCCAACACTGTCATCAGTAATTTTTGTTCTAAAAGATTAGGGGTCTGATGCAGGAAATTAAAAGTATGAAATCTTTCCCCACCTGCTGAATAGCCCCCAAACACCCCATTCTTAACACTGCCCTCCCTGCGACTCCCAAGCTGTGCCCCCACTCATGGGGCACTCTTCCATGCTACAGTCCCATCTCTATCCTCCCAACAAACATCCCCCATGGTATTGTCCACAGCACTACCCCGGCACTATCCCAGGCACTATCCCCGGCATTGTCCTGGCACAGCCCTGGCACTGCTCACCAGCACTGCCTGGGCAATGCCTAATGTCACTGCCCTGGGCAATGCCAGAGATAGTGCTAGGGAGCACCTCCAAGGCAGTGCCAGGAGTCAGTTCCTAGGCAGTACTAAGAGGCAGTGGCAGGGCAATACCAGTTTACTACCCTGGCAGACTCTCTTCCCACTCTGGAAGATGTACTTACCTGTAGCTCTCTGGCAGTTTCTGCTACGAGGTGCATGTCGTGGGGTCCTGCCGTGATTCCTAAATAGGCAACGTAACCAGGGGTGGTGGGGAGAGGGGGAATAGGGTGCAGAGGCAATCGGGTGTAAAAATCTGAGGATGCTATTTAAATATATTCAAATAGGGACTCCGGGACATTGAATATCAGAATTTCCATTTGCATCATTGTCAGGGATCAGGGACAATCAGAATAGAAAATCCTACCAGCGTAAATCATATTTTTGGACTCCCACTGGATTTCCCCTCTTTATATTTTAAAGCACAATCAACCCATTTGTGTTTTTGCTACGTTCTACAGATGTGTGTGTGTGTGTGTGTGTGTGTGTGTGTGTGTGTGTGTGTGTGTGTGTGTGTGGTGTGTGTGTGTGTGTGTGTGTGTGTGTGTCCTATTATACAAGGTAAAGTTGGAATGTTATGAAATATAAAGCAAATTAAGAGCAGTATCTTTGCGAATGGAATGTGTTGTCAGACCTGTTCATGGTGCTATCATTTTAGTTTCATCATAATGTGCATAAGAACATACAAGACAAGAGTAATTTGGCTCTTTGAGGTCTGCCATTCATTAAGATCATTGGTTATCTTCCACCCTAATCTTGCATTATCCCCATGTCCCTTGGGCCAGGATTTTCCAGTATCTGGTGTTTCCCATCCGAAGCCAATGAATCTTTGGCTGGTCTGTCAAATTTTCCATTCTGCCCACGACCATTGATGTTGCAGGTAGGACTGGGAAATCCCAGACATGTATCCAAAAATCTATCAATCTCTCGTGATCTATTGATCTCTCATTGGCTGAGCACCCACAGGGGGTGACCTTACTATTGCGCCACACTGACTGATGGGTGGGGTGAGCCGGTAAGATCGCTAGAGAGCCGAGGAATCAGGTTGATGCCTGATTTCTCACCTCTTGTGATCTTCCCAGCGCTGGAATATCCAGCGCAATCACTCAATGTGAATGGAATTAGTAAGCCCAGGATGACGTAGCCTCAGCTGATTTACCTTAGTGCTCTTGCTGGGGAAGGTTCTCTCTGGCAAGGATCACGTATGGTCCTCCATCAATAGGAACCAGAAGTGATGACCTCACTGGTAGAGTTGGAAGCCATTGAGACCCCCTGGGAGGCCAGGGGCAGGGAGTAGCTCATGGGCAGTGCCAACCTGGTACTGCAAGCCTGGAACCCTGGCACTACCAATGGACACCCTGGCACTGTCAGCCTGGCACCCTGGCAATGTCTACCTACCACTGGGCAGTGCCAACGAATGGAGTCTAAAGGGGCTAAATGACAGTGGCAAACCAGGATTGGACTGATCATTGGGGGGGGGGGGGGGGGGAACCACTGCTACTCTACAACAACAGTCAGCGAGGGAAAGTCCAACGCCAATATGCAAAAGCGATTGGTGGGGCGCTGGTGATTTCAACCATGATTGGTCAGTATTGGGAGAGCAGGCTTGTAATTATTCAAGGCAGGATATGGGTGTCGCAATCATTCTGGGTGGGGGTGGGGGGGTGGCATGATTATTCTGGGTGGTGCATTGCAGTTGGTTGCAGAACCTCATTACCGTGTGGGGTTGGAATGCTGGGCTGATGCCAACAGAAGTAGAACATAGAACATAGAAAAACTACAGCACAAACAGGCCCTTCGGCCCGCAAATTGTACCAAACATGTCCCTACATACTAATCTTACCTATAACCCTCTATCTTACTAAGTTCCACGTACTTATCCAAAAGTCTCTTAAAAGACCCTATCGAATCCGCCTCTACCACCACTGCCGGCAGCCGATTTCACGTACCTATCACCCTCTGAGTGAAAAACTTACCTCTGACTTCTCCTCTGTATCTACTGACAGTACTGACAGGTCTATGCACCCTCAGATCACAGACACCTGCACTTGCGCAATTGCACCTTCTGCTACAATTAGCCAGCTCCCTCTACTGGTCGGTGTCACATTTGTCTAGATTTTTTTGCCAGAGTCAAGTAAGATTAGATTTTTAAGCCTCCCAAAAATGGCAAAAATTTCTCTCATTTTGATACTTATTCAGGACTTAAAATTGTTTTGGTAAGATTGCCTCTACATTCTTTATGGTAGAGCATTTCAGATGTTCAGACGTCTTGAGTAGTCCTAGATGGGAGACCCATTATTGTAAAATTATGACATGTATTTCCAGACTCCCCAACAAGAGAAAATATCTATCCGTTTAAGCCTTTCATGAATATTATGTTCTGATACAATCACTTTTTTTCTAAATTCTGGGATATATAGATCCATTCTACTCAATCTTTCCTCTTAACTCAGCACATATTACAAATGGTCTTGACAACAGAAGAAGTTTCCCATTCCTCCCATCTCAGATAAATAAGCAGAGGGGCCTCAAGTTTGAGATTTATGTGATTTCATTATATCCAAGGTTGCTATGGTTACATCTTGATCAATATAGATATTCTCTGAAGTTACTGATATGATCATCATTATCAGACAGTGCGAACAATGCGATTTTTTTTTATTTTATTGTTTGGCCAAAAATAAACTATGGCCTTCAGACATGCTCTCCCTTCTATAGACATTTTATCTTACTTCAGCAGTGAAGATGAAAAGATTGTTTTGACAATGACAGTCTATCAATTCAAAAGGAGAAGGATGGTTAATTTTAAAGCTGACAATTAGTTCTTTAAGATTTTCCACTCCAAATGATACAAGTTAATGGGAAAGAACCCTCAGAAGTATTGTGAAATACGAGAAGTAATAAACTCTGGGAGGACGTATACTAGCTAGTCAAATGCATGGCATCTGTAATTTAATGCAGAGAAGTGTGAAGTCCCATAGGAAAAGCAAGGAAAGAAAATATAACAGAAAGGCTATCGTCCTGGCCGTACCGGTGTGACAATATTGTAACTTTTTGAAAAGAAATGCTAGAATTTTCCAACATTACTAGCCCTTCCCCTCACACTCTGCACCCGCGGACTGCTAAATACCATCAACAGCAAGGGCTGGAGAATCTCTCTTGTTGTCGGGGAATTGCCTGCTCCAGTTTTCTGTGGGGAGGTAGGCTTTAATGGGAGCTTCATTGCTGGGGGGAATTCATGTATATACAGTGGGGTTGGGGGTATTTGGGGGCAGTGAGTGCGCACCGAAGTAAGGAGGAAATGCCTGCAATGTTCAGAGAAAAGGATGGGGGGGAGGAGCAGAGATGATAGAAAAATGCTGGTGATGATGGGAGGGGTTGATGCCAGCAGGGATGAGGACAATTAATTGTCCCCATCCTCTGCCAAAGACATCATAGGAATCCTGGCATTGAAAATTCAGGATTTTTATTTAAATATCATTAGCGAGTCTTTAAGCCTGAAAGTCTCCCCCTCCCCCACCCCACCCCACCCTACCCTGTTGAATTGTCCATTCGCATGGGTGTGAGGGTATGCTGATATGAATCACGACAAGCCCCCCACAACGTGAACCTGCTAAAGATGTACAAATGTGTATAGAACCCAAGGTGAAGAGGGTCATTCCCAAGCTCTGCGGAGGGACAGTGGCAGTGGGTAGGGCTGGGGGAAATGCCAGGAAGCAGTGTCAGGGAGGTTCCATAGTGAGGGTGTTGCATGGGTGAGGTGGAGTTCTGTTATGGGGTGGTTGCAGGAGGCGGGGGGATGAGGTGGACTCCTTGTCCATGGGGTGCTTCTGTGGTCAAGCAGTGGGAGTAGCGGGTGGAGTTCTGTGGTGGGGAGGGTGGGGTTCTATAGTCTGTGAGTTGGGGACAGGGAAAGTTCTATACTTTTTTTAAAATTGGGGCGCTCTTTAAAAACAGTGTGCTGATCTTTTATAAACCTAGGTTGTGGGCAGTGTGCTCTCAATGACAGACACCCAATCAGTGTCTCATCATGATTTCAGCCCCTTACATTATTTTTACTAAAAAGCTCACTATACAGCAGAGGAAGCTGCTCTTGGGGCCAATAGCCTGTTTTTCCTGCTCACTGCACCATCCTGCCAAATAATGAGAACATGTTACCCATAAAATTTTAAAATTTTTAAAAATTTAACAATTATTGGGTGGATTCTGATGAAAACATGGCAACGCATTCGATCTGACTGCACACCAGCATGTTTCTCACTGAGCTTACAACACCTTGTCAAAAGAAAAGGCAAGGGGACATGTTGCATGCTGTCATTTTGGTGGGTGGGGCTTTGCACTGAGATCAGGGTGCCTCACTCAGAGCAAAAAAATAACATCCACTCATCACGTAGGTATCAGGGGCATCTTCCCAACCAACCCTCTGTGGCCAACAGTGGCATCATCCCTCCCTGCCACGATCATTTCAGACACCTCCATCCCACCCACTCCGATCATAGTCAGCATTTTCCTCTCACCCGCTGCATCTCCGAAGTCCGAACATCGCTGGCATTTCCTCTGCACTTTAGCACACGGTCACTCCCTCCTCCATCCACTACACATACATTAACCCTCCCAATAAAGCTCTCAGTGGGGCCCACCCTTGACACTGGTACATGTGGGCACTACCAAGTTGACAATGTGTCAAACTGCTAGTGCCAACCTGTGCCAGGGCAGTGGGGGGGCAGTGCCGGGAGATGTGCCGGGCAAAATTCCCAGGCTTATCCCTCTACCTGCCGTCTATACATACCTTTGCGCACTGGGAGAAATCTCCTTAGCAGATTTATGTCTGGATGAACCTACTGTAAACCAACATGGTATCACATTGGCGAGGTTTAAAAATATGGTGTGGTGGGGGAAGAATATGATGGGAACCAAATTATTAGATCAAAATTGATTCAAATACATTAAAATGAGATTCTCACCCTTTGTGGGCATAAACCTCGCTACATCACTGGAGAGGGATGGGGAAGATCGTGGAATACAATCTCTCTGGAAAGAATTATGATTCCCGATTCTGTCTGGGTTTTCAGCCTGCATCTCCATTATATCTCATGGCAAACATGGGTGGAAAATTGCCCTCATTGACTATGGGCAGGATTTACTGACCCATCCCGCTGAAAGGACCTTCCAGTCCAACTGAAGTCAACCCCTGCCATGGTTTTCCCACTGGTGAGCCACGCAAAACGGTGTAAACTTCATCAGGACTGGAACATCCCACTACTGACCAATGGCAAACCACCTCAGCCACAAAAAAATCTGCTGTGGGAAGGGGAGGGGAGACTGGAAAATTCAAGATGGCTCTAAAGAAACTGCCAGATAGTTTTGTTATCAGACAACAAATCTTGTCGACGGAGGTGCAGTAGGACATATAATCGGGCAGTCTCGAAAGCACACTAAAGACCTGCTGCTATAGGCTATAGTTATACCCAAACTTCGGTGTAGTATGTGATTCAAATATTAAGGCTTTATTTACAGTATTTGTCTTTAGCCATCCTATCTCGATGTTTTTAAGTATTGAGATGATTGTTTTACATGTGTGTTAATCGTTTTTGTCTGATTAGTTATCGATGGTTTGGAATCTCCAGGGCTTGAACAATAGTGTGCAATTATTCTCAGGAAGTTTGAAGGGCCAGGGATGCTTCCTTAGCTATGCTAATCTTAAGGTGTCTCCGTAGGTTGTTTGACTGGTTTAGGAGTGCTGATTTAGTGGGGTGGGGATATGTTTTTTAAGTTATTTCCTGTAGGTCCATCCTGACCAGCTTCCCCTGTGTGCTAGCCCTCATTTGCATTCTAAACAGGGATCGTGGGTAGAGGTGGGAACATCAGGGTGGTGGCGTGGGCTCGTTGAGCCGAAAGGCCTGTTTCCCATGCTGTTTTGTTCTTTGTTCTAAACGCATGTTCCTGCTTGCTAGCCTGCATCTGTTTCCATTGAACAGATCTTATGAAATTGGGCACACAAGATGGAAGCAGACTAAAATCACACTCAGAGTCTCCCCACTAAAAATCACAAAGACACAAATGCAGGCTAGCAGGCAGATATTCAAAAACAAACTGTTTCCTATACAAAGACTCTTCTGGCTTAACACTGGATGGCCGCTTCTAATTCAAAAATTTCACAGCGTGTCGCTGGTGTGCCTTTAAGGCATGTATTTTTTTTCATCATGTTCTATGCAGTTTGTAATCAGGGCTTTTGTGGCACCAGCTACCTGCTTAGATGTCTTTTTATTGCTGCTTAAATGGGATAAATTGAGTTTTATTTATTTTTACTCTGGATCTCAGATACTTTCTGGGATTTGTTTTATGACCCTGCATTGTGAGAGGATAGAATGATTGACAGGTCAGGTGACAATAGTTTGCTCATTTTCAGTTTCACTGCTGTTTTAGTTTAAAACGCACTTGGACATCAGACTGAAAAGCAATGTTTTTCTCTTTCTCTCCCTGGTATTGGAAACTCTGCTAGTTTCCAAAGGAGACCAGGAGCAGGTCTCCTTGTTTTCCTGAAGTAAAAATTCTGCTGTTGGTGGCTTGCTAGCCAGTAACTAGGGTCTCTCTTCTTGGAATTTTTGGATGCTATTCTAATTTCAAGCTTGCCTGTGTGTGTATCAAGAGAACGGCAGAATGCAACCAAAGGACTAAGTTCCAGCATCACGTGAGCATTCGTCTTTTCCTTGCTAAACCTGTGACAAGAGTTTTGTTTATGGGATTTGTTTGGTTGAACTGGTATTTAGCTGCTAAATTTTATTCACTTTTCACTATTGTGATTGTTTATTTTCTTGTTTGTAATTGGTGAAATATATTGTTATATATTAACAGTATTCCTAAATAAATTTTATTTGATAAAAGCTCCCTTGTGGGTCAGTTGACCCACATGGTAGAAGTGGAACATCTCATGCTTACCCTAGGCAAACTCAAATTGTAAAACTTATGATTCAGGTGGACTTCATAAAATACTTTGGAGTTTCTGATTTGAATTCTAACAATAGCTTATGATGTGGCTTTTCCTCAAATCCAACACAACTCAATTAAATTTTTTCCATTAAATATCTTTTGCCCTTTCATCCCATGTTTCCTTGTTCTTAAATGCCTCTTTGAACTCATCTTCTCCAACATAAAAAAAAATTCCTGTTTTTCTGTTTTATTTCTACTTCAGGTAAATAAAATTCAATGTATCTACCTTTATTTGCACATAAAACCTTTGTAAAATGTAAAGGTTCCTTGCAACCTCCCTATTGAAATGCATCAACTGAAAAACAAATGTTCCCATTTATCTCACAATGAGTTTTAGATCCAACCTATTTAATTGTAATGCAAAATCAACACTCTCATTACACGTATATCAAATGAACACTTTTAACCTTTCATCTCTTAGCTCTAACAGGCAAGCTATCTCTAATAACTTCATAATCACACACACACACACACACACACACAGACACCTTTCTTTACCTGCGTAGAATACCAGCATAATCCAAAATACATTCCCTGATATTTTGGGTGGAGGAATGAGGTATGTATGCATAAACCACAATGCCCAGGAAAAATTGAGATTGCTACGATCTGAAAGTGTTAACATTTTATCTGCTTGTCTGTTTTATCAGGTTAATATTATCCCCTTAGATTAGCTGCAGTAATTAGTGTCTGATTAACCAGTGCCAAATCAGGTCAGAAGTCTTGTCAGTACTCTAACAATTCAATTCATACTATACATTGTGACGGGAAATTGGAAACCTTACACCCCTAAGCCTCAAATTGCTATAGGAATTCAGAATATTTAGCCTCTTTTGGAGTAAGTTGATGTTAGAATGTGTTTATAATCGTTATATATAACTTACAGGATAGAAAATCTTTAGCAGAGATCAAGGGGGCTTTTCGCTCTAAAAAAATTCTAAGTGTCGAATTTGCATGAAAACTGGAGTAAATTGCGTTGTTTTTTTCAATGGAAGTTTCAAAGTGAATCTCACCCTCTATCGAAACCAGGCTGCCTGTACATTATTCTCAATGCAATTTAACTAAACCTGTGCTTACAATGTCAAACCATCTGCAGCCACTTCAAGGGCAGCCACCAACCATCCCTCTCCCCTCTCAATATTGCCTCCAAAACCTGTGGCACAAGCCCACCTCAGTGGAACCTATTTTTCCTCAAAATGGCCAACACAAGTTTCCCAACCCCGACATACGTTGCAATCTATGCCTTTCCATACATTTATTCTTTCAATCCCCCTTATATCTCCACAGGAGAAAACCATCCGCAACTGGTGGGAGAGGGAAAAGACTTCTCATGTCAACCCTCCCTCCCCACCCTCTGCCCTCCCCCCTTCCCCCTGCTGCTCGGAGGGGGGCCCTGAAGAATCCTCCAAGAATAGGCACATGCATCAACCACACAACCCATTAACACTGAGACTATTACCACTGTAGTCATGTTAGCGCTGAGGTTTCTGGGTCACTTGCTGGTGACCACATCACAGCTGCTGATGCATATCAGTTGGAAGTGGGCACATCTGAGAACTGGAGCACACAGAGGTCTGCCAGAGATGAGGATTCAGTTGGTCCTAAGCCAAGTGCCGGGTCTCATTGTTCCTGAAGCTGGTGGAGATGCATCAGCAAATCCAGGAAGTTGTGGATGGGCTGTCAGCAACCATGCTGTGACTGCAAGGCTGTTTAGAGGAGTTGTCGCAGGAGGTGGTGCTGGCACAGCGTGGGAACTAGGGCAACATTACAAGGATGATGTTCACATTGGGGAATCTGGCACAGAGATCTGTCCTCATGGGTGACAGGATCCAGAATACACAAGATTATAAAGTTATTGGGTCACTCAAAGGATGTAGGTCAGCAGTAGTCAGGGTTAAATTTTGGAAAATGTTAAGAGAACAAGTAAACGTTTTTTGCACCCCATGGCTGTGACTAATTTGTCTCTGATTCTCCCCCCACAGAACTGAGTGTACCCCAATCCCACATATGAGGTACATATTTCTGTGCTGCACAATGCCAATTCCTCAGCCAAATGCTATAGGCCGCCTGCCTAACTTTCCTGAGCATCCACTAGACCCTTAGTCAAACACTGTGATCGCACCCCCCTCTCCACCATCTCCGGTGCCCCACATACTGCTCCACACACATGTGTTGCCAACCCTTACTGCTATGTGGGCCCAGATGGCAGTGTGCATTTGGAGAACTGGTAGGAGTTAGACTTGAATGGCACCAGGAGCAGGATCTCAGTGGGCCTTACAAGAGCCATCGTCATCTGCCAGCCTTCACCAAAGACTCAATACCAGTGCCAATTCAGGCCCTACTTCCAACTTCCCCTGTAGTCCAAGAGTTGCAGTTCCATAAAACTTACCTCCTTACTCTTGTTCAGTGCTGCCACACCCGATCCCGGTTTTGAAAAAAAAGTTGTAATTCCTGCCAGTGTGATGTTAAGCCAGAGTGGGGGAGGCACTAGCTGGTGGGGTGGGGAGGGAGGGAATTTGAGTCACAGAGCCACTATTTAAATGTTAAAGTATGTAAATGCACATTAGTGTCCATTCTGCATATGATTAGTGAGAGGAAAGAGAGCAGGGGGCCACTATCAGTGTGGGTGCTGGGGAGGGGGGGGGGAATAAAGGGGTCAGTTATGTTGTTGGGCTGGGGTAATGTCTGTAGGGGTCGGGTGCGGAGAAGGCACAATCTGGCCCAGGAGTGATGTGATAGGGGAATCTTTTTTTTAACCGTGCATGCCCAGTTGGAGGGACTGATCGAAGCTGCAGTGTTTCGAGCACAATAAGTCCCTCACACAGGCTTCTGCACTGCAATTTGGATTTACTGCTATTTTTTCAGGCAGAATGCTTATGCAGGCACTGGAGAATGCATCTAAAAGTCAGGTTTGAAACGCTTCTAGTTTCAAGCCCACCATTTAGAATTAAAATGGTAAAATAGAACCATAGTTTCCCCTGTGGAATTGTCTAGGACCAGATAGCATAATCTCAGAGTAAGGGATGGCCTATTTAGGTCAGAGTTAGGAGGAGTTTCTTCTCTC
Organism: Sphyrna mokarran; assembly: GCA_024679065.1. NCBI lineage: Eukaryota > Metazoa > Chordata > Chondrichthyes > Carcharhiniformes > Carcharhinidae > Sphyrna > Sphyrna mokarran. Next base: position 91,340,178 of record JAGIQG010000006.1, on the reverse strand, counting down.
AGAGAATAGTGAATCCATGAAATTCTTTATCGCAGAGAGCAGAGAAGCTTGGGTTATTAAGAATATTCAAGGCTGAGATGGACAGATTTTTAATCAGTAAGGGAATCAAGGGTTATGGGGATAAGGTGGGAAAGTGAAGTTTAGGATTAACATTTCAAACCAGTCACGATCTCATTGAATGGCTGAACAGACTCAATGGGCCAAATGGCATTCTTCTATTCCAAAGTTTTATTGTCTTGTGATAAACGTTGAATCTTTACTGGTTAAAATCAGTGGGTAAATAATCTTTAATTATATAAGCTCTATATAATTACAAAAAAAAACTACCAACATCAATCACCATTTTCCTCCCAACTCCAGCTACATGGAAATAAAATTTAAATGCTGTTGTTAAGAAAGAGAATGGAAGACTTTTGTGGGCCCCAATAGGTGAGTCTCCTGGGGACAGGTGGTGGAAAGGCTCTAAGATTCCCTGGATGGCCTTCGTGCAGCTCTCCTCCCTGCCCTCAAGCTGTCTACAATTTTCTGGGAGAGGACAGAGATAAACCAGCCAATCTTTTCCTCAATTGAGGCCCTTAAGTCGCATCATTTTCCATTCAGCCTCAAAACCTGTCCAAAACTTTCAAAACTCAAAACTAAAAAAGTTCTCATTGATGCAGAATGAGACACAAAGAACAAAATCCCTATACACCAAGGCCAGAATTCTCCAATGGCATTCATCCTGCCACTGCTGCCAACAGAACGAAGAATTTGGCACTCAACCAAATCTCCCTTGGCTACAGCAGGACTGGGAATCCCAGCCACGAATGAGGGCTGAGAATTCCGACCAAGATCTACCTTTAATAAGATTTACAAGCTCATTACACACAGAAGTTAAAAATTCTTCATCCTGTCCCCTTAGGTTCAAGAAATTATCAGTTAAAGTTTATTTATTAGTATCACAACTAGGCTTACACTGTAATGACGTTACTGTGAAAATCCCCTAGTCACCACACTCTGGTGTCTGTTCAGGTATATGATGGAGAATTTAGCGTGGCCAATGTACCTAATGTACCTAATTGGCCAATGTACCAATGTACCAATGTCCTTCAGACCGTGAGAGGAAACTGGAGTGCCCGGAGGAAACAGACAGTGACCCAAGCTGAGAATTGAACCCGGGTCCCAGGCACTGTGAGGCTGCAAGACTAAGCACTGTGCCACTGCACTGTCTGGCACTGTGAATGTTTTAAGTAGAATGATTTAATAACTCCAATTTGTGACAGTGGGAAGCGAATGAGATTGGCTCGATATTTAGAAGTAGATTTATCTTACATCAGTACTTGGAGCCTATCTGAGAATCAAAATACTTTTAATCATCTTAGCCCAGTTCAGGCAACCTGCAAAGGAGGAAACATATCTCATTGCTAAGTTCTATTAGAAAGAGATTTGCCAGAGGTAGAAGTACTTGTTTTCAAATCTTGCCTGAGTGTGATTGTCAAACTGTGTTTAGAGTATTGGGAACTGCGTTAAAAATAAAGGTTTAATTTAGGATCAATGCAGTCTAGATTTCTACATGATTCATTATTAATGACTCAGATAGCTGGTGTGTCAGAATTGTAGGAAACTGCAACATCTGCAAGAGATGATAGATTGACCTGAAGATCACAAATCCTTCTGAAATGTAAAGTAAATTCACACCTAGAGTCTCCCTGTATATTTTCCATTCCTAAAACCAGCTCAATGATTAAACTGTACAAGGTGTTTTGGGCCAAATACTTCCATAGTCATTCTGAACCCTGTGACATTGGACACTGGGGATATTGAAACAATGTCAATACCCTTTTTTTTTACTCATTCAAGGGACATGGGTGTTGCTGGCTGGGCCAGCATTTATTGCCCATTCCTAGTTGTCCTTGTTCAGAGTGCAGTTGAGAGTAAACCCATGTTGCTATCGCTCTGGAGTCACATGTAAGCCAGATCAGCTAAGTATAGTAGATTTCCTTCCCTAAAGCACATTAATGAACCTGATGGGAATTTCTATCAATTGATAATGATTTCATGGTCATCAGTAGCTTTTTAATTCTGCATATTTTTTATTGAATTCAATTTCCATCATCTTCCATGGCGGGAATCAAACCTGAGTTTCCAGAGCATTAGCTGAGTTTCCGGATTAATAAATGGTGATAATGCCACTCAACCATCATCTCCCATTATCCGCTATCTCTAACATAACATTAAAAAAATAAGAACTAGAAGCAAGAGTAGACCATCTGGCCCCTCGAGCCTTTCAATAAGGTCATTGCTGATCTTTTCGTGGACTCAGTTCCACTTTTCTATCTGCTCACCATAACCCTTAATTCCTCTACTTTTCAAAAATGTATCTATCCTTGCTTTAAAAACATTCAATGAGGTAACATCAACTGCTTCACCAGGCACAGAATTCCACAGATTCACAACTCTTTGAATGAAGAAGTTTCTAGCCAACTCAGTCGTAAATCTGCTTCCCCTTATTTTGAAGCTACGCCTTCTGGTTCTAGTTTCACCTGCCAGTGGAAACAACTTCCCTGCTTCTATCTTATCTATTCCCTTCATAATTTCATATGTTTCTATAAGATCTCCCCTCATTCTTCTAAATTCCGATGAGTATAGGCTCTGTCTATTCAGTCTTTCCTCATAAGCCAACCCTCTCAACTCTAGAATCAACCTAAATGAGTCTCCCCAGCACCCATTTCAGTGCCAGTACAGCCTTTCTCAAGTAAGGAGACCAAAACTGTACACAGTAATCCCGGTGTGGCCTCACCAGCACGTTATACAGTTGCAACACAATCTTGCTGTTTTTAAACTCCATCCCACTAGCAATAAAGGACAAAATTCCATTTGTCTTCTTAATTACCTGTTGCACCTATAAACCAACTCCTTGAGATTCCTCACAAGGACACCCAGATTCCTTTGCATTGCAGCATGCTGCAATTTTTTACCATTTAAATAGTAGTCAACTTTGAGTTATTCCTATCAAAATGAATGACCTCACATTTATGTACATTGTATTCCATCTGCCAGAGCCTCGCCCACTCACTTAGGTTATCTGTATCACTTTGCAGATTTTCAGCATCCTCTGCACACTTTGCCCTGAACCTATCTTAGTGTCATCTGCGAATTTTGACACACTACACTTGGTCCCAAACTCCAAATCATCTATGTAAATGGTAAACAATTGCGGTCCCAATTCTGATCCCTGAGGCACACCACTAGTCACTGAATGCCAACCAGAAAAACACCCAATTACCCCCCAGTCTTTGCTTTCAGTTAGTTAACCAATCTTCCATCCATACTAATTCATTACCCATAACACCATGCAGTCTTTGGTGCGGCACCTTGTCAAATGTCTTCTGGAAATCCAGATACATCACATCCACAGGTTCCCCGTTGTCCACTGCACATTTAACACCATGGGAGAGAAACTGGATCTTTGTATTTGCTTTGTGACTACAAAACAGGCAAAACAATGGCCAATTCTGGTCCTGAGACTCAAGGGCAACTGGAAAATTTCTGACCCAAAGTAAGTGGAGCCATTTTTCAGATGCTGAGGACAACTGTGTAAAACAGGCATTAGTGATGGTGGAGGAAAAGATTGCAATAGATAAGAGATGGGGGTGAGTTGAGCAGAGACACTGAACAATTGTACCAACTAAGGATATCGTGGAGGTCATCATTAGTTATGGGGTGATAAAAAGTTGTTGTCAGGAGAGATCATGGAAGTGGAGGGCTTAGATTGTTGGAGAGGGGCTGCAGTGGATCATAGAGTTAGTTGAGTCTGGGGGAAACACACTTGTTCTTCTTGGCTCAACAGATGTTAATGATGAGGCTAATGCCTGATTTACGTCCCCTCACAGAAATTGCTGTGTGCTGAGTACATCTGTCCCTCTTGGACTCTGCTGCAGCTGTCAACTCAAGGTATGGATCTCGAAACACTCCTGAAAAACCTGGTGGTGCAGGAGCATTCTCTTTTCCAAACTTGACAGTTGTCCTGACAAACACTGTCAGCTGTGATGCACTCACCATTTTACTTCCTCCTACCACTTCCCTGGGGTTGCTGCCAGCAGGGCCAGTCATCTATAAATTATCATTGCAAAAAAGCTTGCCATCTTAGGAGATGCAGGAGGCACCAGAAGCTTGCCTTAGTGATTAAAATAAAGTCCAGAGTGTAATTTTAGATCAATATTCTGGCTGCCTACACTGCTCTGATTCTAAACAGCATGAAACCTCATCATAGGACCAACTCCCAATCCCCTTTCATGGTGGCACAGTGATTAGCACTGCTGTCTTATAGCGCCAGTGACCCTGATCCAATTTCTGGCTTGGTTCACTGCCTGTGTGAAGTTTGCACATTCTCCCTGTGTCTGCATGGGTTTCCCTGGGTGCTCTGATTTCCTCCCGCAGTTTGAAAGATGTGCTGGTTAGGTGCATTGGCCGTGCTAAATCCTCTCTCAGTGAACCCAAGCAGGCATCAGAGTATGATGACTAACGGTTTCTCACAGTACTTCATTGCAATGCAGTAAGCTTACTTGCGACACTAGTAAATAAACTTTAAACAATAAGTGACCATTGTTCTCACATACACATGTACAGGTTTGCAGAAGGCATTTAGCCCTACCATAAACTAGAACTATTTATAAAAGAAAACAGGCAAGTAGTTCCAGAAGAGAAATTTAAAGGATATAAATAAGAGAAGCAATGGAATGGAAGTAAATGAATAGCTGTCTCAAAGGGGTGACACAGATTAAATGGCCTTCTTCTGTACTGTGAGCTTCCATTGTTGTCATCAGCATCGAAAAGCATTGCTGTTGATCTCAAGCTTACAGGCAAACAAGTGCTTAAAGAAGGGTTAATTTTTTTTAATGTGTAAATTTAGTGGCATTAAACTTTTATTCTATGAAATAACTTCAGTTGTGTAGTTGTCATCATCTTTGATATACATTTATTCACAATATTATGAATCATCTGATGACTCAGATAAGTAGAGGAGATAGTTGTAAAGGTCTGTTTTTATAATATCCGTCCTCTGAAAGCTGGCGTATGGGATAAGCTGTCTGTATTCCAACAAAAGACATGCTAGCATAAAGCTTATCAGGCTCTCAAATGTGGGATCAATATAAGTTGAGAACAATAAGGATGTAAACTTGATGAGTAATATAAGTGCTCAGCGCCACTGTTTTTGTTTCACTCCAATTTTAACTTGTCTCTATAAATCAGCTCTAATGTGCTAAGGAGAAACATAATAAAAACAATATTAAGTAGTTCTGTAAAGACTAAGTGTGTTGTCTTAAGCATTTTTGTTTCAGGACACTCACTAGCTTGTTGTGAAAGTAAATTTTGGTATTTAAATTGCATACAATAATACAACATTTCTCTTCCCTTATTTTCTCATTCTTGCAACTGTGATTTGCTGGGTAGTATTTGGCCCATAGTACCTGCCTGAAGTGATCATTATCATGCTATTTGGGAATAATGTTGTGGCCTGCATGTTCCACTGAGTGTTATCATAGCTTTAGCATTCAGATAATGTCATGGGTGATGTTAGCTAACCATCAAACCAAAGGAATTGGCAATGCAATTCGAGTGTTGTACTGACACGCTCATTGAGAAATCTACAATGGGAGTGATCCTACACCATCAGGAGTAGTCAGTTTGGTAGTTGTTTTTTTGATCCAGTTTTGTCAAGGATCCTCGAAAGCCTTGAAATCAGTTCTCCCATTGAATCGGTCTCCCCTGGCTTTTCCACATGTGTAAAGATGCCGGCGTTGGACTGGGGTAGTAAGAACTCAGTAAGAATTTAGCAACACCAATTTTAAATCCTGTGGGCGAACGCTTCAGCAGTCATGGGCATTCGGCCTCCGACCTGTGGGTAAATGTTCTTCAAGGGGACCTTCGTGACACACAACAGTGCAGAGTCGCTGAGCAGAGACTGATAGCCAAGTTCCACACACATGAGGACGGCCTTAATAGGGATCTTGGCTTCATGACACACTATCTGTAACTCCCGTAACTTGTCTGGGTTAGCAAAAAACCTCACTTACTGTGCTGTCTGGAGAAAATACACAATTCTCTAACCAATGCTCAGGATTCCCTTCACACACATTGTTAGCCACTTTAACACTTGAATAGCAGGTTAGATGTAAGGATCGCATTCTAATCAGCAATCTGTAACTGTCTGTGCTGATGTGTGTTACTGCAGACCAGAACACTGCATTTGCCTGACGAAGACACAGTGTCGAAAGCTCGCAATTTTACTATCAAATAAATCGGTTGGATTTAAAATTGGTGTTGCTAAATTCTTACTGAGTTTTTCCACATGTCACAATGAGGTATTGCCAAGCTAATTCCCGGCTGGATTGTGAGCTGCCCCAGCTGAATAACTGTAATCGATCTGTTGCCGGCGTTCTGTTTCATCCAAAGAAAAGCTTTGTTTCTGATACCTAGACATGGTTAAGAGTGCAATTAATCTGGTGAGATGGGCAGACATGTGAAATCAGAGAAGTGTGAAGGGATACATTTTAGTCAGAGAAATGAGCAGAGGCAATATAAACTAAGTGGCACAATTTTGAAATAGTGTGGGAACATTGAGAATTGGGGCTGTACCTACATGAATCTTTGAAGTTACAGGACGTGTTGAAAAGGTTAGTAAAAATATAAGATAGTCTGTATTTTATAAGTGGAGGCATAGGATAATAAAGCAAGAAAATTATGCTAAACTTCTATAAAATAACTGGTTAATATTGTTTTCAATTCTGGGCACCTCATTTCAGGAAGGATATCAAGGCAGAAAATATTTGCTAGAATGGTGTTAGGGATGGTAACTATAGTTACATGGGAAGGTTGGAAAGAGTTATTCTCCATAACACAGAAAAGGTTCAATGGAGATTTGATCCTGGTGTTCAAAATCATGAAGGATTTTGATAGTGTAAATAAGAACCTGTTTCATCAGTTTTTTTTAAGTTCATTTATTAGTGTCACAAGTAGGTGTACATTAACACCGCAATGAAGTTACTATGAAAATCTCCTAGTCACCAGACTCCAACACCAGTTTGAGTACTCTAATTTAACATGGCCAATACACCTAACCGGCACACCTTTTGGACTGCAGGAGAAAACCGGAGCACCCGGAGGGAAACCACGCAGACACAGGGAGAATGTGCAAACTCTGCACAAACAGTTGCCTAAGCCAGAATTGAACCCAGGTCGCTATGAAACAGCAATGTTAACCATTGTGCCATCATGCCACCAAGGGGAAACAGATTGAAGATAATTGTCAAAAAAATCATATGCTACATGAGGACATGTTTTCTTACAAGTGAATTGTTCTGATCTGGAATACATAGTCTGAAACAGAAAGATTCAATATTACTCTTCAACAGGGGATCAGACACATACTTGAAAAATAAACATCTACAGAATAATTGGGAAAAGGGCAAATGCGAGTGGGAAAAATTGGATAGCTCTTTTAAAGAACTGATATATTCATGATGGGCCAGCCAGTCTCTTTTTGCACGGTATTCTTCTATGATTTTGTGTGAAAAGGATCATTTCTTACAAGTTATCAGCAAAATCTCCAATGAAATAGAAATCGTGGTAGCTCCAGAGATGTAAGAATTCACAATGGAGGCCCATAAATTTAAGGGGATATAAATTATATATATTTATGTTCAACTGGGACCAGGAGTACCAGACATAATGGATATGCCTTCTTGAACACTTTGGAATTGCATTATCTCCCGTGTTCTTCTTTATACCTCCTAGCATGTTATTTCTGTTACTGTCTACTGAAATAAAACATACATGTGGCATTAGCACTGTTACCTTCATAGAGCTGGCAATCTCTTCTCTGGGCTAGGGCTGACATAGAGCCAAGACACTGTGCTGAATTTTCCAAGGTTACATCATAGTAATCATAGAAAGAAACCATAGAAACCCTACAGTGCAGAAGAAGGCCATTCAGCCCATCAAATCTGCATCAACAATATTCTACCCAGACCCTATCTCCACACATTTATGTTGTGAATTCCTCTAACATACACATCCTGGTACACTAAGGGGCAATTTAATATGGTCAATCTGCACATCTTTGGGCTGTGGAAGGAAACCAGAGCACCCGGAGGAAACCCATGCAGATATGGGGGAATGTACAAACTCCACACAGACAGTGACCCAAGCCAGCAATCAAACCTGGGTCCCTGGGGCTGTGAAATAGCAGTGCTAACCACTGTTCTACCCATAAGTGCCCCCCCAATGTACATCCCACTGCCCCCCAACTTCACCAGAAAAAAATTCACTGCTGTACTGACCAACAATTAACAAGGTTAAACCACAGCAACGAGTGACCTTAAGTAAGTGAACATTAGATTCTTGGCCCACCGTGGGTAAAGATCTGCCCTTGAGTGCTGATTGTCAATCTGATTGGCTAGCAGTTCTATTAATGTTTAGCAAGATTTACATTCCTGCACTCTACCGTGTACAGAACGTAATAGATTCATTTTGAAATTCCCACTGAAAAGAAAAACACTATGATTTATTTGTTTTTATGCAAGTTTAACACTTAGAATGTTTTTGAGAGAATCCTGGCCATTGTTTATCTCAGGCTATGAAAAATAGAACATCAGAAAAATAGTTTGAGCTTGTTTTTTTAAAAATTTTGCAAAATGAGTAAGTCAATTAAAATGAAGAAAAATATTGAATACTATTAGAAATTCTCCAAAAAGTCTTCAGGGGTTTAACAACGCAAAAGGAAACAACGAGTTCAAAATTGTCAAAAGTCAGTACTATTGGCAACAATGCTACAGAAGATCAAGTATTGAAGGATGTTCAGCCAGCAGCAAGTTTTGAAATTTATTCCTTTTAGGAAAACAAACTGTAAAGGATATTAACTGAGAAGATGGGCTGAGATATGGTCAGAGATGTGTAATGGTATGAGTGTGAAAGTTAGTGACCTTTATGACAGAAAGGACAAGGTTGGAAGTTCATCTCCAGATGGATGGGATGCTGAGGTTAAGATCAAGCTTGTTCTTCCAGATTCACTAGCCAGAGAATGCAATTGTCTGTCCACAGATGCCGTCAGACTTGCTCAGATTTTCCTGCATTTTCCATTTTTGTTTTAGATTCCAGCATCTGCATATTTTGCTTGTCCCTGAACGCAGAATTGTGTTAAATGTGATAGGGCAGCACAGGATAAAGCCGCAGAGTTTGCGGCGTGAGGCAAACGTAATTGATGCAATACATGCTACAGCAAGTGATGGCTCAACAGAGATGATGTTGAACTGGCTATCTGGCATGGCAGGGGCAGAGAATATGTGCAAAAGGCTTTGCCGAAGTTGATCTTGTTGCTATCAGCTTACAGATGGAAGTTGACCCTATGACTTCAGATGATGTCACCAAGAGACAGCATGGAGATATGAAGAAGCTAAGGCTAATGATAGATCACTCTTGGGTTGAAAAATGAACCACCATTGGAAATGTTTAGACTAGGATGTTCTGCTGTTGCTTTATAAGGCTCTGGTCAAATTATATTTGGAGTATTGTTAGTAATTCTGGGTCCTGTAGTTAAGGAAGGGCATACTGGCCCTGGACAAGATCCAGAGGAGGTTCATGCGAATGATGAAAATCTTGATGTATGAAGAGTATTTGAGGATTTTGGGTCTGTACTGGGTGGAGTTTAGAAGATTGAGGGGGATCTTACTGAAACTCACAGAATACTGAAAGGCCTTGATAGGATGGATGTGGAGAAGAGTAGGTGATAAAAGGATCCAAGAGCACAGCCTCAGAATAAAGGGAGGACCCTTTAAAATTGAGATGAAGAGGAATTTCTTTAGACAGAGAGTGGCAAATCTGGAATTAATTGACACTGAAAACTGTGGAGACCAGGTTATTGAGTATACTTAAGACAGAGATAGATAAGTTCTTCATTGGTGAGGAGATCAAAGGTTAAAGGGAAAAGGTGGGAGAATGGCATTGAGAAGCCTCTCAGCCATGAATGAACGGCGGAGCAGTCTCAACGGGCTAAGTGGCCTAATTCTGATCCTCTATCTTACAGTCTTATCGGATTGGAGGAGTAAAAGTGGAACTTAGAAAGAATGTTCCAATGAAATAGACCAACCACGGGAGATCTATTGGAGGCAGATTAAATGATGCCCTAAGTACCCAATTGTTTTAATTGTACATAGCTCCAGAAATGTGTCCTATGTTTTCTAAGATATAAAGCTGTGAGATACAGGTTTGCAGCACAAAAGGAGATTATTTGGCCTTTTGTACTTGAACTCTCTTAGAAAATGTCATTTAGCTCCATTTTCCTTCCTCATTCCCTGTTCATTTTCTCCCTTCTCAAGGGTTTATCCATTTACATTTCAAAGGCCATTATAGACTCTGCTTTCACCACTCTTTCTGTTTGAGCATCCATATCCCATCAAACTGCTGCACAATTTTTAAAAATCCTCTAATCATTTCCCTTTGTTTTTTGGTAATAATTTTAAATTTATGCCATTTAATTATAAACTCTTTAGTCAGTGGATATCTCTCTTCTGTTTTACCTGAGTAAATTCCTTAGAAGTTTAAACACCTCAATCAGATCTCCTCTGAACATTATCTGCTGTTTTGAAACTAGCCTGAGTTTCTTCATTCTATTCTTTTTATCAAGGCCTATTATTACCCCTAGTATTAACAACTAATACAGTACAACTAACTTAAGTAATAAGTTATACAGCTTTATCATTACATATCTGCTTTTGTACTCCTACATGCATTCTTTTTCACAGCTTTTGAAATTTGTCCTCCCACTCCTAAAGATTAACATAACTGAAACCTTAATTTGCTGCTTATCTACTGCTTTTAAGACTTTATCATTTAGTGAATATGTTATCTACTTATTCACCTCCCAAAATGTATCACTTTGGATTTCTCTGCATTTATTTTTATCTGATTCCTATCCATTTAATTTAGTAATTGTCCAATTGGATTGTAATTCAGAGCACAGTAGTTAACACTGTTGCCTCACAGTGCCAGAGACCCAGTTTGATTCCCAGTTTGAGTCACTGTCTGTTTGGAGTTTGTATATTCTCCCTGTGCCTGTGTGGGTTTCCCCAGGTGCTCCAGTTTCTTCCCACAGTCTGAAAGATGTGTTGGTTAGGTGCATTGACCATGCTAAGTTTTCCCTTAGTGTACCCAAACAGGTGCCAGAAAGTGGCAAATAGGGGATTTTCACAGTAACAATTACAATATTAATGAAACCCAACCACTGATACTAATAAAGGGACTTAAAACTATTGCTTCATGAAATCATTTATGGTTAATCACAATCCCAATGTTATGTCTTGTTATAAAGTCATGTTTTATACCAACAATTATTTATTGGGCTGAAACCATTGGTTGAGTTTTAAAAGGACTGAACAGAAGCATTTTTTAGAACTAGCTTAAATAGCAACTTTTGAGGTCAATGAATATTTGCATAATTGTATCTTACAAATTCCAAAGTGAAGTTTACTTATTAGTTACAAGTAAGGCTTTCATTAACACTGCAATGAAGTTACTGTGAAATTCCCCTAGTTGCCACACTCTGGTGCCTATTCAGGTCAATGCACCTGACCAGCATGTCTTTCACACTATAGGAAAAAATGGAAACACCTGGAGAAAACCCAAACAGACATAGGGAGAACATGCAAATTCCACACAAATAGTAACCCAAGCCAGGAATCGAATCTATGTCCCTGGCACTGTGAGGCAGCACTGCTAACCACTGTGCCACCAAAGTCATTAGATTGTAGTCAGTCTTCCAACAAGTAGCTAACTGGAGGCAGTAACTTTGTAGGAATGTGGATGAAGCATTTCCTGAACCACTGGATAAAATATCCAGGAAACATCTGTGCACTCAACTGGTTTTGAGCAACTCTTAAATACAATCACTTTAAACAATGGATCTTGTTTGAGAAGGGAACTCATAGCCATAACCTAATCATGTCTACCCTGGACCTGGAATCAGCTTGATGTGACCATTTTTGGGTAATTGATCAGTTGGTGTTAGGGGATAATTTCATGAGGCAACTAACCCTCTCATGTGCTTTTCGAAGCTATGGGACAATTCTCCCAAAAGTGCTGAATTAGTGGGCAAACTGTTTTAAATCCCAACTGTTCTGACAATTCAGCTTTCACATGAATCTCCACACCCTGAGCACTGCAGAGGTCCCAGTAGTGAATCTCATTAAAAACCCAGAGAGGCGGGCTGTATTTGCATCGGTGACTGTTAACCAGTTCCGGGAGTTGCATATGCACAAATCCTTGTGCAAGGTCAGCGACGCATTTCTCCGACCCCGGCCCATCAGAAAAGTTGTGGGTCATGTTGAGAGAATCACGGCTTACTTTTCCCCAGTTCTCCAGGTCCCCAGAGCAGAAAAAAGAGATGCAGAAGAGAGAGTGGCCTTGCCAGTCTCTGGTCCTTGCAAGCTTGAGTCTTACCTATTATTTGACCAGACACCTGCCACAGACAGAGTTTTAAAAAAATCAACTCATCAGCTGCTGACTCGAGATGCCTAAACGGAAGTTACCCATCAAAATCTTTAACTCAGCCTGACACAGAATTTGGAAAGTCTATTGAGCCCAGCCTGAAACTATTCAAGTCATTAATCAAATCCATAAATAACTGACTATTTTATATTCTTAAAATATTTAGCCTCCCTCCCACTTTTTAACATACATATTTGCAGTCTTGAATGCATGTGTATGAGATTTGGAGGACCTTTTTATTATTTTTGTTTTGACTGTATATTAAATACAATAAATAATACTCACTTTTCTTAGAAACCTGAAGCATGCTGTCACAGTGATTAGCACTGCTGCCTCACAGCACCAGGGAGCTGGGTTTGATTCCCAGCTTGGGCCACTATTGCGTTCCCCCCGTGTCTGCATTGGTTTCCTCTTGGTGCTCCAATTTCCTCCCACAGTCTGAAAGACGTACTGATCTGAAACATTGGCCATGCTAAATTCTCCCTCAGTGTACTCAAACAGGGACTGGATTGTGGTGACTAGGAGATTTTCACAGTAACTTCGTTGCAGTCTGAACATAAGCCTACTTGTGCCTGATAAATAAACTTTATTGTCAGTGCATGACTATTGCAGTCACAGCACTTATGCCATTAAACACTCACTGAATTTGCAATTGCACTCTTTCTAAAAAAAATTGCAGTAGGTAGAAGGATGGAGGGAAGCCATTCAATCTCTCCTCTCTGTGACAGTATCTTCTGCACGTTTTGCTATTGGGACCTGGATCACTGCAAATTTTGAGAAGAGCAATGCTGTCAACGGGCTGAACCTGAAGGATATCACTGTTTATATCATTCCAATTTGTGAAGCATTCATTCACCCAATTACTCTCTATTTTTGGTTCATAATAAGTTTGCTAGCCTAGCAGGTTGTGACACCCCCTTTTGCAACAGATACCTTATTAATCAAATTCTGTATTGTAACTTGAGCTGGCTTTTAGATATATTTTCCCCTGTTGGTGTCGCTGGAATATTTTTTGTTCTTTCAAGGACTTTTCCTTTGCGTTGTCTTGTTTGTGTTTATTTTAACTCCTTTTTAGTTTGTTCCTTTTGTTCATTGTTTAAAGTTGAACAAATCCTTCACACATGGTCTAGTGAGGTTTCAAATATATTAGAGATGAAGTGAAGGTAAATTTCCTTTGATCTATTTGATAATGCTCATAATACCTCTTTTCCTTTGCTTCCTTTCATCTTCTGTACTTCTGGATTTTTTAGCCTATTAGTATTTTAGGGGTGTGTGTGTGTGTGTGTGTGTGTGTTGCCTGTTGTCTATGTGAGTACTCTGAGGGATATGGGTTAGAGATCTGCACTGTAAAGATTTAATCATTACATATTTATGGATAGTTACAATGCACTGAACTATTGAATCCTTCTCAGGGAATGCTACAGCATAGAAACACACCATTCACTCCATCACGTCTGTGCTGTGTTTCTGTAACAGCACTTCAACCAGTCCTACTCGCCTGTCTTTGGTCCATAGCTCTGAAAATATTTTCTCTTTGGATGATTGTCCAATTTACTTTGATAGCCACAATTAAATCTGCATCTGTGGCACTCTCGGGCAGTACTTTCCAGATTTGAACCATAAAAACATTTTCCTCATGCCAACACTGTTTCTGTCACCCACCACTGCCACTTGATATTGATGTCTGCTGGTTCCTGTCTCTTTTGCCAACTGGAAGAGTGTCTTACTATCTATTCAATTTTGAACACTTCTTTCAAATATCCTCTCAACTTCTTTCATTCCTAAGGGGAACAACTCCAGCTTCCATAATCAATCCACGTAATGAAGACCATTATCTTTGGAAACATTCTTTTAAATCTTTTTTCCCCCTCTTAAGTATCATCACATCCTACCTAAAGTATGTGTCCAGAACTGGGCACAACACTCTAATTGATGTGGAACAAGTGTTTTATTAAAGTTAATCATAACCTTTTGATTATGATTATAATCATCTATCCGTAGTTACCTTTTCATCTTTAAGATGATCCTTCAACCATATTTCTCTGATCAATGTCATCAGGACTGAATACTCTAGGCTGGATTTCAGTCTGCCAATGAAGGCAACAAAAGGGTTGGGAAGTCTGAAAGCTTTAAGCTTCTTGCCTGCATGAACAAATTTCCTGTCCCTTCCAAGCCTCATGCTATTTTATGTGATCTTTACGTAACTGAATCCCTTATTTTTACCTCTTTACCATTGGCATTCATCTTTCCATTACCTCATCTCTGAGCTGTAGAATTGCCTCCTTCAAAGCTCCATCCATAGTTATCTCTTCATCTTTAAGATGGTCCTTCAACCATGTCTCTCTGAACAAGTTTTTGGTCAATGTCATCAGGACTTAGTACTCTTTGGGCCAGATTTCAGTCTCCAGATGAAGGCAGCAATAGGGTTGGGAAACCTGAAAGCTTTAAGCTTTTTGCCTGCAAGAACAAATTTCCTCTCTCTTCCAAGCCCCATGCTATTTTCATGTGACCTTTATACAGGTTGGGAGCCTTTGGATCATGACCCTACATATACGTTTGCAGACATTGGCCTCAGTATTATAAAAGATGCAGCCAACTTGCTTTTCCTGGCTTGCACTATTTCCGCCTGCTGTTTATGAATCTTAAAACAAAATGACCTTAATCAAGTTTTTTGCAAGGTTGGGAAGAGTACAGGATTGATGTGGAACAACATATGGCAATGTTTCCTTCAATATTTAAAAACTCTACAGCTTGCCTGCTAGCCATAGAATTCTCTGCCAGGGAGGGAGAGTCCAGGGAGGAGCAGACCCAGCATAGCTTTAGACCTGCTATTAACAGGTCTCTGTTGCCAGGAGTGTAGCAGCAGGCCACCTCCATTCCATAAGAGGGATTTATAAGGGCCAACCAATGTGTAATGGCCTCCTAAAATGTATTAGCCACAGTTGGGATGAATCCAGGATTTTATGGATCACTCCACAGTTATATAGGTAAAATTCTGAGCCCATATTTTAATCTAGCCCGAGTCCTGTTCACCCATCACCCTGTTTTGATGACCTACATTGGCTGCCAGTCCGATGGCATTTCACTTTTAAAATTCTTATCCTACCTTTCCATGGCCTCACCCTCTCTGTCCCTGTAAACCTGCTCCAGCCCCAAACAAGATCACTGCACTTCTCCAATCCTGGATTGTTCTGAATCCCTTATTTTCACCACTCTAGGCATTTTTGCCTTCAGTTACCTCAACTCTGAGCTATAGAATTTCCTCCTTCTAACCTTTATCCGTAGCTACCTCTTCATCTTTAAGATGGTCCCACAAACATTTTCCTCCGAACAGGTTTTTGGTCAATGTCATTAGATCTCCTTGTGTGACTCATTGTCAAATTTTAGAACATAGAACATAGAACATAGAACACTACAGCACAAACAGGCCCTTCGGCCCACAAGTTGTGCCGATCATATCAGTACCTACAAAGCCATAGAACTATCTATAACTCCCAATTCCATTTAATTTCATGTACTCATCCGAAAGTCTTTTAAAAGACTGCAGCGAGTTTGCCACCACCACCACTGATGGCAGCCAATTTCATTCACTCACCATCGTCTAATCTCCTCTGTGCTTGCTGCCCAACACCTTAAATCTGTGTCCTCTTGTAGTGATCATTTAGCCCTGGGAAATAACCTCTGAGAATCCACCCTGTCTATTCCTCTCAACATTTTATAAACTTCTATCAGGTCGCCTCTCAACCTTCGTCTTTCCAGGGAGAAGAGACCCAGCTCCTTCAACCTATCTTCATAAGGCATGCCTCCCAATCCAGGCAACGTTCTTGTAAATCTTCTCTGCACCCTCTCAATAGCTTCCACATCCTTCCTGTAGTGAGGCAACCAGAACTGCGCACAGTACTCCAAGTGGGGTCTGATAAGGGTCTTATAAAGTTGCGGTTTTGTTTGATAAATTTCCTTTTAGTAACCTCAGTATGTTTTATGACATTGTGTAATTGTATGTTATAGTTATTGCTGTTGGGTGAAATGTTTGAGGTTGGCCACTGCTGCCTTCATCTCAGCCTGCCAGAGTTATGCTAAACAGTGACCTACACAGAACATCTGAATCAGCAATGGCTCTTCCTGTAGATGTGAGTGTTCCACGGTTTGAAGCTTTCACACTAGCCAATCCATCCAAGCCACCCCAGGAGACACCTGCTACATCACGTTAAGTGCCATGCATACTTGTATCAAGCAAATGACAAGTGATGCCTGCAAGAGAAAATGCTATGTCGCTGCTGTGCAAAGAAAAGATTGCTAGGCTTGCACTTAGGTAGTACCTCATATGACCTCAGGATATCCCAAAGTACTTTACAACCAATGCATTACTTTTAAATTGTAGTTGCTGTCCTGATGTAGGTGAAGTGGCAACCTGTTTGTGCATAGCAAGGCCTCAGAAATAATAATTATAACAGTGACAATATGACCCCAGTGCTACTATGGATGGGAAGGTCCTAGAATGCAACTTCAACTCAAAAAATTGTAACCTTTACCTTTTTCTAGAAAACATGGATGAACAGAGATAAAGGAATACCAATTAGTTTTTAAGGACAATAAAAATTAAAAGTGAGATGTTTGAGTATAATACAAAACTCCTTCACTCCCACCTATCTTCACAAATGTACACTCATTTTAAGTTTAACGTAGGTTACAAATGGTATCTTACGCAATAATATCCTCAGTAAACACAATTATTGTAATCCAAATGGCTACCTGTGGTCACATAGCACCCCATCCTGAAACTAAATGTCACATGCCAGCTGTACTAATGTGACTCTTTTAAGGGGCAGTCCTTTAAGGGTACTTGATCAGGGCACATCCCATGGAGAGACCATGTGGAAAGGAGGGCCAATCAGTAGCATGAGCATATGTTTTGGGTGGAGGAGGATCTTCAATTGAAACCAAAGAGTAGGGAGTAAACCTGTCAGATTTATGTATATGTTAGTTAATAAACCCTTCATTTTTGGAACCACATCACATCCTACCTAAAGTATGTGTCCAGAACTGGGCACAACACTCTAATTGATGTGGAACAAGTGTTTTATTAAAGTTAATCATAACCTTTTGATTATCATTATAATCAAACATCCGTAGTTACCTTTTCATCTTTAAGATGATCCCTCAACCATATTTCTCTGATCAATGTCATCAGGACTGAATACTCTAGGCTGGATTTCAGTCTACCAATGAAGGTAACAAAAGGGTTGGGAAGTCTGAAAGCTTTAAGCTTTAGTTATTATATCATCCAATCAAACGTTTGTGGATTTCTCCTTAAATTTCTCCAGAGATTGTAACACTGAGCCAATTGATTTCACTGGACTCTGGCTTCTACCAGTGTTTCCAAAAGTGTTTCCAAACACCACACTCAAAAAAATCTTCTAGAATCTTCTTACAAACAATGCTTTCCCTCAGCCATTTTCAGCAAGGATCCACTTCCAGAATTTCCAATTCTCCTTGTAGTATTCTTTGTTTTGAATGACCACAAGTTTTCAAACAATCTCTCAGGGATCCAGCCACCAATCACTTCACAATTGCTTCACAGGCTATAGAAAGATTTCACCAACTATATAATTGTTTCGAATCTCTGCCTTCTCACTGGCTAACTCCACCAGATTTATATATTTCAACAGACTTTAACTTCAGCAAATAGTACCCAACTCCAATTCCAGTTCCTCTGTTCCTTTAACTTCAGTTTCCTTGAACTTCTCTTTTCATTCCTAGTTTCTAAGAAACATAGAAAATAAGTGCAGGAATAGGCTATTTGGCCCTTCGAGCCTGCACTGCTGTTCAATATGATCAAGGTTGATTAGGCACTTTCAGCATTCCACTTTCTCTCCATACCTCTTGATCCCTTTAGCCACAAGGGCCACATCCAGCTCCCTCTTAAATAGATCTAATGAAATAGCCCCAACAGTTTTCTGTGATAAGAATTCCACAGAATTCTCTGAGTGAAGAAGTTCTTTCTCATCTCAGTCCCGAATGGAAATAACCAACTTTTGGTTTCTGGCCTTGAGTGGGGTGGGGTCTGAATGGGGATGAGCTCTGAATGGAAGTGGGGTTTTGATGGGGATGGTATGCACAATGACAGGGAGCTTATGCAGGAGTTAGCTCTGCAAGAAGGATGATTGGCGAGGGCAGAGAGGGATGCTGAGGGGAGACTATTCAAGAGGGGAGGGGCTTTGCAAGGGGAGAGTTGTGTCAGGGGGCATGTCAGGGGTCTGCCAGGTGACTCATCAGGAGGGTCCTGATACCAGTGACCCCCTATTGCTTTGATAGCAATGCCGCCAATCATGGAGGTGGGAGGAGGTCACCTGGTTCATTAGGAAATTGAGGCACCCTGTGTAATGGGACCCAAGTGCTCTCATACTGGCCTTCCAGCCATAATTATGCTCCTCTCCCTCCTCTCTCCCCTTCACCCATCACAATGAGAGTGCTTTCACTAAATCACAGCTGGAACAAGGCGGGGCATACAATTGTCATCAAATGGCAACATTCCCTTGAATGATGTGGTAAGAAACAATTGATGAGAGTGATTCAACTGTGGCCTTCAAACAGGCAGGGGATAAACCTGAAGAGAAAACCATTGTAGGTTATGGGATAAAGGGCAGGAGAAAGAGCAAGAGAACTCGGCAAGTCTGAGTTGCTCTTGTTGAGAGTCATGGGTAAATAGGCTGAATGCCCTCTGTCTGTGTTGTAACTTTTCTATGACCCTATGGGCAGAATTTCACTGGCATGTCTGCCTGAGGTTCGTATGATCCCACCCAAGGCCAATGGGGAATACTGTTCTCTGAGTCTTCCCCACCCATGGAATCAGGGCAGGCATACCAGTAAAATTCCACCTTATGATTCATTTTTGACAATTGAAAATGACAACTTCTATAATAATGCTCAATTAGAAAAATGTCTCATTTGTTTTACAGACAATTAAAACTTCACTATAAATAGCAAGAAAATTGAATGTTTTCTAGGGTCTACATGATGAACTGTGTAAAAGCTGTCATTGCCCTTGTGCTCATTAAAGAATGAATGAAGATATTTTCTGAAGATTTCCCATCCAACAATTACTATCATTTTCTCTGTAAGAAAAAATGCATAAAGCACCTTCCACATCCTCAGGGCATTCTGAAGCACCTTACAGCCAATAAAATGTAGTTACTGTTGCAACATAGGTAATGAATAGGAATCCATTTGCTTGTGACAACTGGCTGTAAGCTTCAATATCTTTATCAAGTCGCAGAACAATCATATGACCAGACTGAAAGTTCTTACCTCTTACAGTGTGCTACTTGCATTATTTCATCAATTCCAGGCTGGCCAGTCAAGATGACTCCTGTAGTATAAAGGTGTTCTCACAAGTGAGAGCAACATTCAGCAATCTCTGTGCAATATTTCAACTGCAGCCGGCTGGGGCAGTTTGGAAGTCTATGCAAATCTGACATCGATATATGCAGAGGATTCCAAAACAGTCCACAAAATTGAGCTAGCATACCAGGAAGAAATCCAGCTATGCTGCTTGGGTGAAATCGGATTGCTAAAGCTTCTATAAATGGTCACCTCATCAATTTTGAATTAGCCATGGAGGCCAGTTTTACAGTCCTGTTGGCTAAGAAATGATGACTGAAAGGCTTCCAGCTACGAAAGACACACTTTAGGATCCTGGAGGAATCTATCTACCAGCCACATGCATGATCCTAGAACCAGACTGGTATGTCGACATGCAAATCTTAGAAATTGTTTTTGTCATCCAAAAAACAATCTTCTTCTCTCTTAAACAGGGATGTTTGTGTTGCCATTCACCTCCTCAAAGTGACAGAAAATCATCAAAACAAATTATTTTGTCAACTACACAGAGCTGCAAGTTCAAAGAACAAAGAACAAAGAACAAAACAGCATGGAAAACAGGCCCTTCGGAGCAACGAGCTGAATGCCGCCACCCCGATGTTCCCACCTCTACCCATGCTCCCTGTCAATGTTTATAGATCTATGGATTAAAAACCAAATTTGAGACAATTTAGGGAGAATTTGTTTTGCCAATTAGCCTAAGAGCACATCTTTGGGATGTGGGAGGAAACCGGAGCACCCAGAGAAAACTCACGCAAGCACGGGGAGAATGCGCAAACTCCCACAGACACAGGCCCAAATCCATGTATCTGCACAGCACAGTGATAGTCACTGAGCTGTCGTGTTGCCCATCAAATGGTCCAGGTCAAGCGTACGCTAACGACATGAAGCACTAGGATACTCTCGAAAAAAATCCAAGAGCAGCCCTCTCACGACTCATCGTGTGTATGCCCCTCGTTAGACAACAAGGTGGACCAAAGTTTTGAGAGGTCCATCAGTGAGGACATTCTGAACTGAGAACTGAGCTTTGCATTGTCTTCACTCTATGCAGAGTCAGTTTGTCCAACTCCCTTGTAGACGGCAGGTACTACTCTTTGATCAGACCAGCCAAACCTTCAACTGAACCCCACTCCCATACTTTGAGTGGAAGATTCGAATAAGAATGACCATCAACAGAATGATGTGCCCCAACTTCCAATTGTTGCTATCACACAACTGGGAAACACCGTGACAATGTAATATCCAGCAAAAGCACATAGCAGAATGACAGTGCTGGAGCAGGAGACCAGAGACTATCAAGTCACAGGAGCACACCTCAGTGAGGTACAAGGACACAGGAAAGAAGACTAAGTCAGTTAGGATTATTTTCACTGTAATTTAAAAGAGTGAGAGGATTTCTCATAGAAACTTCTTCACCCAAAGAGTGGTGAATGTCTGCAATTCGCTATGACAAAGAGTATTGAGGGCAAAACATTGTGTGATTTCAAGAAGAAATTAGATATAGCTCTTGGGGCTAAGGGGTTCAATGAATATAGGGGAAGGGGGGGAATCAGAATATTGAATTTAATGATCAGCCATGATTGTAATGAATAGCAGAGCAGGATCAAAGGACCAAATGGCCCATTTCTGATTCTATTCTCTATATTTCTATGTTTTTAAGATAATGTAATGAAAAAGCCAAGCTGCAGGTTGAGAGCTTGGCTGAGGAGTGTTCAAAGGGAATGGAGGAACACCATCAAGTCTCAGAAAGGTCATGGTGGACCCCATGGAAAAAGAAAGCATGTGGTCTTACTATAAAAAAAATGGAGTGAATACTCCCTCTGGAAGGAATGAGTCAAGTCTATGTGTCCAGGCAAAGCAGGCAAGTTACTGATAAAGAAAAGTCCAATTCCAAAGAGCACAAAAATTGAATCAAATGGCAGCAGCATAAGTAAATTTTCTTTATTAGTCATAGCTAGTCTTTCAATAACACTGCAATGAAGTTACTCTGAAAATCTCCGAGTCACTACACTGGCACCTGTTTAGATATACTGAGGGAGAATTTAGCATGACCAATGCACTTAACCAACACATGTTCCAACAGTTGGAGGTATCTAAAGGAAACCCATGCAGACATGGGGAGAATGTGCAGATTCCACACAGATAGCGACCCAAACTGGGAATCAAACCTGAGTCCTGACAGCGCAAAGAAGCAGTGCCAATCATTGTACCACCAATGTGCCAGAAACGCAGAGTACAATTATTTCAACTCCAAACCAACAAAGCCCATCCAACGGAATGAAACTTGGTCTTCCAAATGTGACAAGAATGAAATTTAGAAGAATTGTCATGTCTGCAGTCCATCTGAATTCATAAAATCAGATACTTGGGAGAGGAAAGATTTACTGCAAATATGTTGGAAAAAGACTTGGAGGAAGGCATAGTATAATGATCGTTGGCAGAGAAAGAGTAATTGTGGGACTGAAGAGCCTCACTGCCCTCTGTATGTTGTAGGGAGGCACGTGACAATAGACAGGACATAGAGTTGTAGGGAAAAAGTTAAGGAGAAACCAGCAAGGCCTTAGATCCTACTTTAGGCTATACTTTGTTTACATATGTAGATATGTGTTACCAACAAGTGCTACTATTTAACCTTACAAGCCTCTGAATCTCTCACATCAATAGCTTTATGGGAAAATACCTTCTTGATTTCATTTCATTTTCCAACTTTGCAAGGCTGATTTGACATTTTTGTAGTTAAAACACTGATAAAAGTGGTGAAACTGGGTAACCATATCCAGAAAGTCTTGTAGTTAACGTAATTTATACATTGGGCTGGATTCTAAAGAATGCAGAATTGTGCCTTCCTCCCCACCTTTATCACCACTGAGCCATGAAGGCAGAGGGAACTTGCCCATAATCCTGAAGGCTGCCTGCCTTGAAATTTAATGCTTTAGATAAGCTGCCTCTTTCTCTGTAGAAAATCCCATCTTAAATGGGTGTCAGTCAATCGAATGGCCAGCAACTCTGTAGTTTCAGCAATACCAGCCAGGAAGGATGGTCAGCAATACCAACCAGGAAGGATGGTCAGCAATACCAACCAGGAACGATGGTCGATGTTGGCTGTTCCGCCATGTCAAAAAGCTTAGGTAAGCCTGGGGTTGTGCTTGGGGCATGAGAGAATGGGGTACATATTCAAGAGGCTTCGGAAAAGGTTAATCATAGAAATCATAGAATCCCTACAGAGCAGAAGGAGGCCATTCAACCCATCAAGGCTGTACCAACAACTATTCCACCCAAGCTCTATCCCACATCCAATATGTTTACCCAATTAGTCTCCTGACAGTAGGGGGTAATTTTGCATTGTCAATCCACATAACTTACACAATTTTAAGGAGAGAATAAATTTTGGGGAGTTGTTCAATAAGTCCAAGGGAGTCTAAAGGAGTATTTTCCTCTTGGCCTCACCCCAGCACCCCACCGTTGCCTGATACCAACTTGTGCAGCTAAAGTTGCCAGGTTTTCTAAACGTGTGGACCTCATCCTGCTACAGGGTAAAATGCCAGAGAGGGAGGATAAGGCCCTTCAGTGGCCATTAAAGGCCTCAGTAAGCTCAAGGCCACCTGAAGTCTTCCCCGCCCCATATAAAATTTCATACAGGTTGGAGGCAAGTGGGAAGGCTATTGACTGGATTTCCTGTGATATTCCCATCTATTTCAGCCCCCCCTTCCCCTTTGCCTTCAATTCTAACAGTGGGGAAACATCAATACTAGCCAATTGTGTAAAACGGCAATCATTTCTTGGATTATTGCCATATAATTTTCTCTTTTCATGCATAAAGCAAATGTAACTTCATTCACTCAAAGTTGATCAGCTCACAGACAAAATGAATGTGTGTCAGACAGATCATATATCTCACTCGCTAAGGTCATGGATAATAAAGGTGTTTGTAGAATTTATATCACAGCTCTTCATTTGACAAAAATATTTCACTGTCAAATGTTGAACCATTTTACGACCCTGTCAGATTTTAAACCTCTTTACTAGTCAGTGCGCCTGTTTTCTAATAATTTGACAATGATATGTACATTTGAGGTAGACGCATCTCAGTCCACCTTTAAATCCTATGGTCACCTCATCATAGCAATCTTTAGCTAAATCAGAGTATTATGGTGGCTATATAGGGCACTGTAGGTAATCAATAGATCTCCTTGTGGGTTTTGTGAAGTACAAGCTTCTTTATTTAGCGAATGGAGGCTTATCCAATGGAAAGTAGGTTGCAAGAGGGTTACTTCAACCCACCATTGTATTTTCTGTAGGTCCTCGGGCATTGAGTGGTGTGCTGTATGCTGTGGGTGTGGCTCTTTCTTGTGTTACCATGAAAAAGTTTTCAGTATGGAAGACTGGCCCTTGGTGGGATTATTACATTTGTGATGAGGAGTAAAAACATCTTTTTCCTCTCTTTCAGGACCAAGATCCATAGTCAATAATAAGCAATTCTCTTCTGGAAAAAAAAATACATATTATGCCTCTCTTTGGGAAACTTGAACGCTATGATACCAGTGGTGAAGGCTGGTCCCAAAACATCGAGCACATGTATTACTTCTTCGGCACCATTATTGAAAGAATTGTAGGATCCCATAGAATCATATAATGTCTACAGTGCTGAAAGAGGTCATTTGGCCCATCAAGTCTCTACCAACTCTCTGACAGAGTGTTTTACCCAGATCCTCTCCTCTGTCTTTTTACAGATATACCATAGCTAATCCATCTAACCTGCACATTTTAGGATTTTAAAGGGTAATTTAGCATGGCCAATCCACCTAACCTATATGTCTTTGGACTGTGGGAGAAGCCAGAGCATCTAAAGGAAATCCTGCAGACACAGGGAGAATGTGCAGACTCACACAGACAGTCACCTGAGACTGGAATTCACTACAGAATCTTGGCAGCAGCGCTAACCATTTGGTACCATGCTGTCCCAGCAAACCTAGGGGACAAAGTACAATATTTAAATTTGTTGACAGCATTTGGGACTTTAACATTCAGCGTGATGAAGTCTGACCTACTTAGATGCCCTGACTTAAAAACTTTTGATGAGCTTTCGATTTGGTGAAAAGCCATCATGACCAAAGCCCTATTATGCTCCAGTAATACTGCTTTAACACAGCAAGGAGAACCTCTGGGGAGCCTGCCACTGAATTTCTGGCGAGGTTAAGAATATTAGCAGAACATTGCAAATTTGGATCACTCTAAAGGAAATGTTGTGAGACAGATAGCTATGCAACATAAATAATCAAAAGAGGTTATTGGCAGAATGCAAAATAGATTTCAAAGAAATGATTGAACTAGTTCTATCACTGCAAAAGACAGAAAAAATGCAGCTCAGGAGCTACAGGGGCATCAGGCAGCTATGTCCTCTAGTTCAGGGAGGGATTTTGTATAATCAGTGCTCAATGGAGACTGTTCATTTAACTAAGATATAGGAGGGTCCTTTACAACATCAGAGCTCAAATTACACCATAATTGTTTTCGTTAGAAAGAAGGCAGCTAAGAGGAGACCTTATTGAAACATATAAGATGATTAGAGGTTTAGATAGGGTGGACAGTGATAGCCTTTTTCCTAGGACGGGGAAAGCTAGCATGAGGGGACATAGCTTTAAATTAAGGGGTGGTGGTTTTAGGACAGATGTCAGAGGTAGGTTCCTTACCCAGAGGATGGTAAGGGTATGGAATGCCTTGCTTGCGTCAGTTGTAGATGCGCCAAGTTTGGTGGCGTTTAAGAGGTTAGTAGATAAGTTTATGGATGAAAAGGGAATGGTTTAGGTTAGAGGGTCACTGCTTGTTCTTAATTGGTCGGCGCAACATCGAGGGCTGAGGGGCCTGTTCTGCGTTATAATATTCTATGTTCTATAATGTAGTCAAGGAAAAGCAGTGACAACCCCAAAAATATTATGGTACATATCCTAGATTAGTGCAGTTGCTAGACACAGCCGGACATCGCCAAAGTAAAAGGGTTGAAATAGACAAATTGTTTGCTGTTCAGTGAAGAAGCAAAGACCGGTATCTGATCATACTTTGAAGGTATACACACTTCCAGAAACAGGGACATTACATCACAACAAAGTGGGTGAATGGTCATTCTTTGAAAATTGAGATAGACATGAGGTTGCAGTCTTTTTAATTGGGGAATATATATAGAAACACCTCCAAACTGGCATTCAGCTCCTGATCCTAGAAGACATGAAGGCCAGACCACCCATCTACATGGGATAACCTTTATAAATAAAAGTCATGACAATGACCCCAGTGACTTACAGGCAGCAATCTGATCAACTTCAATCATAGTTCTACGGGAGAAAGGACCAATTCTTATGGGGAGAGCGAATCCAACAGATCAGGCTCAATTGGTTGGAAATCTTCAGGCTAGGTGCGGTGGGAATTATCCGAAGTTATTAGTACATACCCTGAAATTTTTCAAGAAGGACTAGGAAAAATGAAAGGGACCAAAGCCGAGATCTACATCGATCCTGCTGCTATACCTAAATATTTCAGAGTGAGACTGGTCCCAAACTCCTTGTTGGAGAAGATAGAATTTGAATTTGTGTATCTTGAAAGTTTAGACATAATAATTTGCAGAATGGGCTGTGCCTACAGCCCTCATTCTTCAGCCACACAAGTCAGTATGTCTCTGAAGATACTATAATCTAAATTTAATCAAGTTACCAAACTTGATAGATACGTGCTCTGAATCAAAGATTGTAGATGAAGTTAGCAGGTGGCCAAATGTCTTCGAGGTTGGACATGAGCCACGCTTATCTTCAAGTTGAATTTGGCAAGTCTTCTCAAAGGTATCTGCCAATCAACATGCAACAGGGGCTCTACGCGTAAACTCACTTGCTCTTTGTTTTCTTGTCAACGTGTGCCATATTCTGATGATATATGGACAACATAATCCAAGGGCTACCCGGAGCGACAGTGCACTTGGATGATGTCTTGGTCATGGGGACTTTGAAACAAAAGTTCCCAATAAACTTAGAAGATGTCTTGCAGAGATTCTCAAGAGTCCGAGTACATTTGAAAAGGGAAAAATTAGTCTTTTAAGTGATTGAAGTGACCTACTTAAACTATCAGGTAGATGGTCAAGGTTTACACTTAGTAGAGGACAAGGTTAAGGCCATCATGAAAGCACCAATTCTAAGGAACACCATGGAGTTAAAGTTCATCCTAGGATTAGTAAATTATTGCAGAAAATCTAACTCAAATTTAGCTTCTATGCTGAGCCCTTTCATACCCTACTACAAAATACCAAGCGCTACTATTGAAGTCATTCAAAAACGTTAACGACAGCTACTGTCATCTAATTTATCAGCCCATTTTGATTTGATTTCAAGGAAGAATTTGTTTTGAAATGTAGTGCTTCTCCATACAGGGTTGGGGCAGTACTTACACACCACTGGAATGATGGGATGGAAAAGCCGATCACAATACCCATCCAGGATGCTTTCGGATGCTATGGAGGTATTCTCAGATTGAGAAAATAGGAATGGTGGTCATATTTCATGTGAAAAAATTCCATCAATATGTCCATTGCAGACAATTCATAATAGTTTCTGATCACAAACTCTTCCACCCCACCCTCCCACCCCATTGCATTGGGCCTTGTTACTTATAGTCTATAAATGTTCATAAATACCTTCTAGAAACTCGTCCTGGAACTCAAATAGCTATTGCAATGCCAGTGAATCACCTCCCATTGGTTGTGATTGCCCTAAATTGTCGGCGCCCATAAAGCAAATTAAAATCTGGAAACCAAGGATCCAATCATGTCTAAAATAAGGCATTTGATCCTACATGGCAGATTCAACATTTAACCCTTCCTGGTTAAGAAAGATAAGCTCAGTCTTGAGGATGGGATCATTTTCTGGGGATTCTGAGTAGTTGAACCTCAGTAAGACGTTTGACAACATCAGGTTTAAGTCCAACCAATTTATTTCAGTTGGATAAATCGGTTGGACTTAAATCTGGTGTTGTCAGACATTTTATTGTATTTATCCCAGTTCAACACCAGCATCTCTACATCATGACTACAGTTGAACCTCACCCAGGGTAATGTCCAGTATATGATGGTCACCCTATTGTTTTGAAATTGGAAATGCTGGTTACAAGCTACATCTGGTGACCTAGCCTCAACTCTGGCATATGGACTTTGTGAGGCAGTACGCCTTATGCCAAGAGAATCAAAAACTCCAGCCTCCCTACATTCGTGGGAGTAGCTTGGCATGCTGCTCCCTTTATGGGTTCCGTGTTATTAATCATGGTAGATGCACACTCCAAGAGGTTGGAGATCCACAGATCTCT
The DNA here is from genome assembly GCA_024679065.1 of Sphyrna mokarran. Taxonomy (NCBI): domain Eukaryota; kingdom Metazoa; phylum Chordata; class Chondrichthyes; order Carcharhiniformes; family Carcharhinidae; genus Sphyrna; species Sphyrna mokarran. Next base: position 91,311,936 of record JAGIQG010000006.1, on the reverse strand, counting down.
CATGCTATGATTGAGGAATTGCAGCAGAGATTCTGCAATCACAGAATGCCAAAAGTCCTGACAATGGCATGGCTTTTTCAAGCAGTAATTTCCAGAACTTTGCCCTCTCCAGTGATATTGGACACACCTGAACAGCACCTTATCACTCGTAGTCGAATGGACTATCAGAACAGGCTGTGCTGACTTTCAAAAATGGCATGAAGAAATAATCGGTGGCATCCATGGAGAACAAATTGTTGCAATTTTTGTTTGATTATAAAACCATGCCTCGTGCAACACCAGGAATTGCCCCAATGGAACCTTATACAATACAGAGCCTACTGTTCCCAAACCTGATAGGGAGAGCGGCATTCCAACAAGAAAACCAGAAAAAAAACAAGATCATCCAAGGGCAAGAAGAACAATTAAAACAGGTGATCTGATTCATGTAAGAACTTCAGAGATAGTCTCAGTTGGGTCCCTGAGAAAACAAGGCCAGTACCTTACAAAGATAAAGTCCAAGATAAAATTATAAAGAAACAGCTGGACTAGCTCAGGGTCAGGGAGTTCACTCCTGCGTAGTTCTCACTTCCAGCCAAGAAGTGGAAAGGGTGGGAATACTGGAGACAAAACAGACCTAATGGGGGAGGAATGTTATGATGGCCACAAATGACGTGGAGGATCATCACTGGATCTCCCCACGGACTCCATGGAATATGACCTCCCTTAGTGAGCAAATGGAGGCTCACTCAATGGGAAGCGAATTGGAGGGCTAAAACCCATTATTTCAACCAGGACCAGTATTCTGTAGGTCTCCGGGTACTGACTTGGCTCTTTCTTGTGTTATCATTGAAGGATTTTTGGTGATGGTAGGCTGGCTCTTGGCAGGATTATTACACAAGTTTTGGCTTCTACTATCCTGAAGCTTATTTCAGGTATTGATCACTTTCCTGTGTTAATAAGTGCTTCCTGGCAGTGCATGTTGCATTTTTGCATTCAGGTGTCTTATCCTAAACTTATAGTTTAACTTGAAACAGTGCTCTGGGTTACATTTTGCTATCTCACTTATTATCGAATGCATTTCCATAAGACCTCCTCACATTCCCCATCTTTCAAGACTGGAAATCCTGTCACCTAGAAATTGGTTTGCCAGAAATATATCACCTCATACTTATTCACACGGAATTGCAACTGCCACCTGTCTCCCCATTCCAATCGCCTTCTGCCTTCAGTTAGCCTGGCAGCCTTTTCATGCAGGGCTTTGGTCTATTAGGTGTGATAGCATGATATACCACCACATTAACCATCTCCCGCAGATCAATGACAGGTAAATGAAGTGACAGAAATTGTATGGAGATATTGCAAATTAGCCAGTGCTTTAGCTGCACTAAAAACGCAGCCAATTCAGCCAAAAGGTCAGAAAGTGGGCAGCTTCCCAAATAAGTTCATGCCAAAATCATCATGGTTTAAGTAAAAGATCCCCAGTGGACTATATTCTGCACTGCTATGTCTTACGGTTGCTTTCAACTGTTCCAAGACATCCCTCCCAAAACAATGCAGACAAGCAAGGATTTGTGTGCAAGTAAGTGAGGTGCAAGTGAAAACTCTTTGATTTGAGCCGGGGAGAAAATGTATTTAACTTTCTGCATAGCTGTACTGTTGACATTTTACATTTTTGTTGCTGAGGCAGTGGTGTGCTTGGTACTGCATATTAATTTCTGCTTAGTGCTGGAATTCAATTTGTACTGTACATTTCATTTCTTTGCAGCTTTAGATTTATTTGATGTTCGCTGCTTTTAATTAACTCCCTGGCAGAGGCGCTGGATGGGTTGATAAAACTCATTGGTCTGCCCGTGTGATGAGTTACACCTGCAATCATTTTCCACTTAGATGGTGGCGCAGCAACTGTCAGTTTCCATAGCAACTGAAATCTCGGTGATTGATTCTTTGCCAGTGTGGCACCACCACAGGGAGCGCAGGCTGTGATTTTTTTTCTCTCTCGTATGCTTGCAACATATGTCTAATTAAAACAGGATTACAAAGTCATTGTGGTATATCTTCAAACAAATGCACTGAAAAAAAAAGTCAATTTGTGTAAATGTCAACACTGTAATAAACATAATAGTTATAGGTTCTATGAGGCATTAGTTAACATACATTCATTCTCATCTTTCAGTTTACTGCTAAGTAAAACAAAATCATTGGAACAGATAAACGCAACTGAATTTCTTATCAGCCAAGAACACAATCATCATTTGAGAGGACAAACCAGTGCATGTAAATATATTTTTGAGGAAGCAGAGCTTAAAGCATTGTCCACTTAATGTATAGTAAATATTTTAAAATTTCATTATAATGATCGATAATTGCTCATTGAAAGAAATTCCAAAGTGTCTAAAATGGTATATTTCACCTGGAGAAGGCTTGGATTTGTGAATTATTCTGCCCATAATTATTTATTTGTTGGAACTTTTTGATTCACATGATTGAGTTCATGTGTGAGTCCTTGGAGATTGCAGAATATTCCTTCTGGCTCCATAATTTTCTTTTGCATAGTGTTTGTCTGGCCTCCCCTGAAGCTACGTGCTTTCTCTCTCTCTCTCTCTCTCTCTCTCAGAGCTTATGTGTGTTAAGCAGAATGACGGATCACTGCAAGGAAGGTCGAGATGAAAAGAGAGTGCAAGGGGATTTGTAAAAGACTGAAAAATGGAAACTGGCTGCTTTGAGAATTGTGAGGTGTAAATACTGAGGAGTAGCAGGAGAGAGGACGATGGGTGATCCATCTGTTTTCTTGTTGGATCAGGCAGAAGACAAGCAAAATGGAAACCAGAACCTTGTGGTTTGGATTTATTAGCTAGCAAACTGTTACTGTTTAATATTATTCTTCTTATTAATAGAGGATTGTAGGTAAACAATGTATGGACATGTTTTATCAACTGCTGCCATGTTTCACTTCTTTTGCCCTCTGGAAGGGTAATTGACTGAAATGGAGCCGGTAGCACAAGTCAGCAAGAACTAAAGGAGCGCAATGTCTTCTTCAGTCAGGCAGGGAGAAATTACCCATTAGTCCGACGTATTACCATGAAATATTATAGCCAAGGGTATGATTCTACTTGGAAGCAAGTACAGGATGCTGTTTGCTGTAAACCTGCTGCCAGCTGTGGCCACCTGTGATGCAGACAGTAATTAGCACGTCCTTTACGAAACTGCATTCTCTATCTGGACTTGTTTATTTCAGTTACTCACCTTGCTAGAGTTTCAAATTGAAAATTAAACAGCAAATTATATATTTTGTATTGTGCAGCATTGAACAGACCTTATAGGCCAATGATTCTGTGTTGATACTCACTCTCCCCATGAGTATTAGTCCTAATCCCATGTGTGTCCCTGTCCTATATCCCTTTAATCAGCTTTTCTTCAAACACCGAAATAACCTATTTTTACATGGTGGCATGATCCCTGCTTTAGCTCTGGCAATGCATTCCAGAGCCATATGGCCCTGTGTAACAAGGTTTTCCTGCTCTAAATCTCTTACCTTTAATCTTCTTACTGTGCGACATCGATACATTGCAAATCAGCATTACAAATGTCACTTTAGTGGTAGAGCTCTTGCCTCTGAGTCAGTGGCTGTAGGTTCGAGGCCCTAGCCAGAATTTAGGAACAAAAAAACTCCAGGCTGACTGACATCCCAGTGCAGGATAAGAAAGTTGAAGTTTATTTATTAGTGCCAAAGATAGGCTTACATTAACACTGCAATGAAGTTAGTGTCACAAGTAGGCTTACATTAATACTGTAATGAAGTTGACAAACTTCAACAAAAGATGTCAGGAGTAGGTTTTTCACTCAGAGAGTGGTGAGTGAATGGAACCGACTGCCGTCGAAGGTTGTTGAGGCAAACTCACTGGGGTCTTTTAAGAGACTTCTGGATGAGTATATGGAAAAGAATAGGATAGGGGGTTATAGATAGGTCTGTGGATTGGTAGATGTGATCGGTGCAACTCGTGGGCCAAAGGGCCTGTTTGTGCTGTATTGTTCTATGTTCTATGTTCTATGTTCTAATTCCAGCACCTGTTCAGGTACACTGAAGGAGAATTTAGCATGGCTAACACATAACCAGCACATCTTGTGGGAGAAAACCAGAGCACCCAGAGGAAACCTACAGGAGAACATGCAGACTCCACACAGACAGTCACCCAAGCCGGGATTCAAACTCAGGTCCCTGGCGTTGTGAAACAACAGTTCTAACTACTGTGCCACTGTGTCATCCTTACTGGTTGAAATGTGCGCCAGAAACCTCTGACCTGGTCAATGGCTGGGATACTCTGATGCCATGCAGTGAATGGAGTTTTGGCCCAGAGCCAAAATCTCCACGAACAAGACAAACATGATCGGAGAATTCAATCTATCACCTTCCAGATGACATGTCGTACTGAAGTCCCATTTGCCCTCACAGGCTAATGTAAAAGATCCCATTTCAAAGAACAGTATTGCACTTATCCCTGAATGAGGTCCTGGCCAATATTTACCCTCAATCAACATCAGAAAAATGGGTTATCTACTCATTATCACATGGCTGTTTGTGCGAATTGCTGTGTGTAAATTGGTTGCCATGTTCCTACAGTGTGAAAATGACTACATTTCAAAAGTAATTCTTTGTCTATAAAGCACTTTCGAATATCAGGTGGTGATGAAAGATGTATAAATGCAAATCTGTCTGATCTTACCATGTATTATTTTGAATTTCTAGATTAAGTCAAAATCACTACACACCATTATTTCTTTCCTCACTATGTGGTTACTACAATCTGTCTTCAGGTCTCTAAATGGGAGGGTTAAGACAAGCAGGTGAGCTGCAAATTGCTTTCTTTATGAGTTCTTTTTCGCGATGGGTGAGTGAATTTGAAGCACAATATTGTGAGGAGATCGACAGAAACGTCAGCTTTTTCTCACCTATGGGCTTAGTTGAGAGCTGACAAAGTGCTCAGATATTAGCAAGTAGGTTCAAGTGTCAGCAACTGCTGGAGCTTAAACCTGTGACTGCCAAACTGTGAGATAATCATTCATGCGCACCACCACAGAGACCACTCAAGGTCATCAGCATAAACCCTTTGAGGACCATTTCACAGAGAGTCAGGACTGACTAAAAACTGTACAATGCTGTAATATTTTTATTATGTCTCTTTTTTTCCTTAATTCACCTGACTTTTCACCTGGCATTCAGTCTCTTGTACTGGACCTGTCATTCAATCAGTTCATGTGTGATTATAACTCAGTTCTATTTGCCTGTCTTTGATCCACATTCGTTGACACTCTTGACTTGCAAAACATGTATTAAGCCCAGTCTTGACAATGTCAATGTATCATGCTACATGAATACCCTCACTCTGATTTTAAGATGAAAGTGGAAAATGTTGGAAATACTCAGCACTTCAGACAGCATACATGGAGATAAAAACAGAGTTAACAGGCAAGAATTTCCCTGCCATCTTCTGCTGTAAGACTCTGATGTGAGTTGGTAGCTTGCACTGTTTGGGACATGTCACTCAATTCCCAAAATAGCCAGTTAAGATATAGAGGACAGGTACATCATCTAACTAAGGATGCAGGCTCCCAAAACTGGATGGCCAATCTCCATTAATGATTTCAAGTAAGTAAAGGGAGGATATTTCTGCAGGAACATCCTCTTTCCATTGAATTGAAAATACAGAAAAAAATAATTACGGCAAGGCCGCTACAGTTGGCAGGCTGAAGATGGAAGGAATGGTGGGATGAATCCATTCACGGGGGCGGGGGGTATTCTGTGGATGCTCATGCTCCAAAGCAGGCAGCGAGGGTTTGAGACCCTGCCTAAGATGTTGGCATTCCCAGCTTATTGTAGGGAGACCAACCTGAGGCAACTAAACTGCCCCCACCATCTGCAGGAACCTGGAGATAAAATGGAAAATCCTAGTTACCTCATTTCATTGGCATAATGGACCCTAAAGGAGTGAAGTTGGCACCCTGTCATGTGCAGATGGATAGCAGCACCTTCCCATGTCGCCTGAACCGGGGCTGATGGAGAACTGACACAACAGCAGGCAGCAATAATGTTAGTGCCAGCTCATCTCTGCTCTCAGTCCGGACACAGGCTAACAACCAAACACAACCTTTCAGGTCAATGTCCATTGATGATGAAGGGTCATCAACCTATTGAAACAGAAACTCCGTTTCTCTTTCTACAGATGAATGAGGGCGGCACGATGATACAATGGTTAGCACTGTTGCCTCACAGGACCAGAGACCCATGTTCAATTCTGGCTTCAGGCCACTGTCTGTGCAGGAGTTTGTACGTTCTCCCTGTGTCTGCATGGGTTTCCTCCAGCAGCTCTGATTTCCTCCCACAGTTTAAAGATGTGTGAGTTAGGTTGATCAGCCATGATAAATTGACCCTAGTGTCAGGGGATTAACAAGCTAAATATGTGGGTTTAAGGGAATGGGCCTGGGTGGAATTGTTGTGGGTGCAGGCTTTATGTCAAATGGACTTCTGCACTGTAGAATTCTATGATCTAGGAAATGTTACCTGACCTGCAGAATACTTCAAGCAGTTTTTGTTTTTGTTTCAGATTCCAGCATTGCTAGCTTTAAAATCATGCTTCCTTGCTTTGGATGCTCCCACCGAAGTAGACTGAGCCTTGGTGACAGACCAGGAGTTGGAGAGTCTGGTAAAATGTCCTGGGAAGATACTAGATGTTGTGCCCATCATCTTCTTGTCATCATGCCATTCTGGCAGCAGCAGAAGATGTGGCAGATGGCCACTTAAATAGCCAATTAAGGGCCTCTTCTTGCCTTCAGTGCCAGTTTACCAGCTGCTAGGCAGTCTGCCAACTGTTGGGGAGACTTTTCAGGGAAACCCTGATGACATCCCACTGGGCTCAGGAATGAATTGTCCTTTTCAGACACTCTTTGACCCACAAAGGGTCACCTGGTGGCAATGGGCACCCTATGAAAATGGCACTGCCTGCCTTCGGCAACACAATCTGCCCTTTGCCAGAGCCTGCCTGACTGGCCACTGCATCCCCACACCCCAGTTATTTGACTTTGAGGGCACCAGCCATCATTGCATTTTCATGCTCCAACTGCAGCCTCAACAGTCGTCCCCACTTGCCGCATCTGAGCTATCAACACTTAGATTGGACCAGTAGGACTTGGAGGCAGGTTCACCTTTAAAAGGATGGCAGGGCTAGTAGTAGCCATTTCACTGGCTGCCATTGAAAAGATACAACCCTGAGTCCCATTGTCTGCCAAAGTGAAGTCACTTTCCTACTTTCTGCCCAGTCTGTGGCACTCTTGCTGCCTATTTAAATTCAGCTCATTGTTTCTATACATAACCTATCAATTTCTTGAATAATTTTCAGATCATGGTTACATCACCCCTCAGTTTTCTAAACTCAAGGAGGTTTATGTCGATTTTGTGCAATTGAAACCATTTTGGTGAACCTGAGTTGCATCCATTTCTAAGGCCACTATATTCAAGATTCTGTACCACTAAAGCATTTCATCTACCCATTTGTATTCCAGCCACCTGATGATAAATGATAGTATTCCACTTATCTTTTAGATATTCAATGTACCTGTGCAGTAATGTTTAGTGAGTTGTGCATCTGGGCAACCAAGTTTTTTTGTGTCTCTATCATTTCTAGGAGGTGCTGTGACACAGTGGACAGCACTCCAGTTTCTGAGCCAGAATCTCTGGCTTAAATCCTGCTCCAGGACTTGATGACCAACAAATGTGTGTTGCTAATGTGGATAAACAAGTTAATCATCAACTAATAAATCCTTCCCATACAAACATGTCAGGTGTTAAGAGTGGGATAACCTCCTGGACATCCATGTTTAATGCAGAGTGGCAACCTTCAAGTGATAGCCACTGGTAGCTTGTTTTAGGAAAAGCTATCCATGGAACCAGCCATAAATATTTTCTTCATCCAATTCATCTGACATGAGACATAGGAGAGAAGGAGATTTTTATTATCTCATTACTTACCAAAGTATTTCTATCTTTCTCAAATCCAAATCTTGCACTTTTTTGGTATGTATTCTATAAGCCCATTTCTTCAGATACCAACCTTCTCCCTTCAAATTTGCTGGCATCATTCTCAAAAAATCTAACTCTGACCTGATTATTCCTGAAAACTCCTGCCCATCTCCAGCTCTCTAAAGCCGTTGATTGTGCTATCCATCAACTCCATATCCGATCTTCTCCGATTCAATTTCTGTCCCAAACACATCTCTGAAACATCCAAGTAAAAGTGACAAATAAAATGCTGTGTGACTGTGACCATAATGCAGTACCTTTACTCTTCTTTCATAACTTGTCTGTAACCAGTTCACTGCATCACTCTCTTGTAATGCTTTCCCTCTCTGTCATACAAATAGATGGCACAGCCCTCATATGGTTTCATTTTTATTCCTTTGGTCATTGCCAGAGACTCAACTGCAATGATATTTCTTCATACTCCTGAACCATTGCCTCTGGATTTCCCCAAGATTCTATAGTTTACTTCCTTCTGTTTCTCTTCCATGTGCTGTGCTCAGGGTCAACATCTGAAAACACTTTGTGTCCTTTACATGCGCTGAAAACACCCAGCTCTATCTCATCACTACCAATTTAAAGAACAAAGAACAAAGAAAATTATAGCACAGGAACGGGCCCTTCAGTCCTCCAAACTTGCACTGACCATGCTGCCCGACTGAATTACCTATCCTTCTGAGGACCACGTCCCTCTATTTCCATCCTATTCATGAAAGAACTCTTGACCTCTCTTCTGTTTCTTAGTTGTCAGACTGTGTGTCCAACTTCCAGTGCAAAAGTGAGCAGAAATTTCTCCCAAATAAGTACTGGGAAAAAAGGAGACATTCTCCTTGGTCCCCACTAAAATCTCAGTTCCCTAGCAAATGTTTTCATTCCTCTTCTTGATCAGTTTCTCATGCTGAGCCAGGCTGTTGGTATATTAGTTTCCCATTTGATATGATTTGAGCTTTTGACCTCATATTCTCTGCACCATTTAGATTGTTTATTTCCACCTCTATAGCCTCCCATCACCAACACTACATCTGTGGTGAAACAGTCATCCACATGCCTTTGTTATCTCCGGAGTCAATAATTCCGGTGTTCCCTTGGCTGGCCTGTCATGCGTACCTTCCATAAATGCACCCAAACTTCTCCTGCTACTGTCCTAATTACCTCCAAGCGCTGTTCACCCATCATCCTTCATTACAAAATTAAAGACTCTGTGTCTTAATGCAAACAGCAACCAAACAAAATGAATGAATTGATAGTGCAAATAGAAATAAATAGGCATGACTGGATAACCATTACAGAGACTGGACTGCAAGTGACCATGTCTCAGATCTGAATATTCAAAGTTATTTGACATTTTGGATCGTCAGGGAGAAAGGGAAATAGTGGTGAAGTAGCTCTATTATTAAAGGATGTGGAAGAAGACCTTGGCTCAAAAGATCACGATGTTGAATTAATTTGAGTGGAGATGAGAAATAGCAAAGGAAAAAAAAGTCAAGTTAAAGTTAATTTATTCATCACAAGTAGGTTTACATTAACATTGCAGTGAAGTTATTGTGAAACCCCCCTAGTTGCCACATTCTAGCGCCTGTTCGCTAAGATAGAATACAACATGGCCAATGCATCTAACCAGCACATCTTTCAGGTTGTGGGAGGAAATATGAGTACCTGGAGGAAACCCACGCAGACACGGGAAGAACATGCAAACTCTTCCCGTGACCCAAACTGGGAATCGAACCTGCATCCCTGGTGCTATGAAGCAGTAATGATAACCACCATGCCGTCCCATCACATATGGCAGTATTTTATAGGCCCCCTAAGAGCAGTTACGTAAAAACATAGAAGCATAAAAGTTGGGAGCAGGAGGAGACCATTTGACTCTTAGAGCCTACTGCTGTTCATTACGACCATAGCTGATCATCTAACTCAATGGACTAATCCTGTTTTCTCCCTATAACCTTTGATCCCATTTACCCTAAATGCTATACCTAATTGCAGTTTGAGTACTTTTGATGATTTGACATCAACTACTTTCTGCGGTAATGAATTCCACAGGCTCACCACTCTTTGGTTGAAGGAATGTCTCCTCACCTCTGTCCTAAATGGTCTATCCCAAATCCTCAGACTGTGACCCCTGGTTCTGAACTCCTCCACCATCAGGAATATCCTCCCTGCATCAACCCTGTCTAATCCTATTCGAATTTTATAAGTCTCTATGAGATCCCCCCTCACTTGCCTGAACTCCAGCAAAACAATCCTAACGCAGTAAATCTCTCCTCATACATCAGTCCTGCCATTCCTGGAATCAGCTTGGTAAATCATTGCTGCACTCCCTCAACAGCAAGAACTTTCTTCTTCAGAAAAGGAGAGCAGAATTGCACACAATATTTTAGGTGTGGTCTCACCAAAGTTCTGGATAATTGCAACAATACATCCCTGCTCCTGTACTCGAAACCTCTCGCAATGAAAGCCAACGTATATTTGTCTTCTTTACTGCCTACTGCACCTGCATGCTTATCTTCTGCGACTGGTACACAAGGATACCTAGATCCCACTGCACACTCCTCTCTCCCATTTTACAGCCGTTCAGGTAGTAAACTGCCTTCTTGTTTTTGCTTCTAACGTGAATAACGTCACATTTATCCAAAGTCAATAAGCTCACATTTACACTGTAGGACAGAGTATGTCTACATGAAGGAATAATGGGGGCTTGTAAGAAATGTACTGCAATAATCATGGGAGATGATAATCTTCATATTGGTTAGGTCAATTAGATGTCATAGGCAGACTAGAGAATGGTATGTATTCAGGACAATTATTTAGAGCAATATATTCTAAAGGCATCCAGTGAGCAGGCTACTTTAGACCTGATAATATGTGATCAGACAGGATTCATTAATGACCTCCATAGTAAAAGAGTCTCTAGCAATATAACATGTTAGGATTTCATGTTTAGCTTAATGGTGAGAAATGTGGGCTCAAGACCAATGTCTTACGTTTAAATAGAGACATCCAAAAACTAATGAAGACAGGGTTCATGAAAGTAAACTGAGAAAATAGGTCAAAAGATACAGTAAAGAAATTGGCAAACATTTAAGGATCTATTTCATAACTCTTAATAAAGATATATTCCATTGAGAAAGAAAGACTTTGGGAGAAAGGTGCATCATCCCTGATTAACTAAGAAAGTTAAGGATTGAACCAAGTTTAAGAAAACATATACAATATTCTGAAGATTAGTGCTAGTGAAGATTGGACAATTTTAAATACCAGCAAAGAATGACTAAAATAATTAATGGGAGACATTAGAGTATGACAGAAAGAAAGCCAGAAACAAATAGTAAAAGTTTCTACAAGTACATAAAAAAAAGGAACTAAAGTGAACATTGGTCCCTTTGAGGAAGCAACTGGGGAAACAAGGAATGACAGAAGAATTGAGAACAAGTATTTTGTACCAAAAAGAGAAAATGTTGGAAAATCTCATCAAGCCTGACAGCATCCATGACGAGTGAACAGAGCTAATATTTTGAGTCTGGAAGACCCTTCTTCAGAACTGAAGGTAAAGAAAATAGAACAGGATTTATCCTGTTAGGCTGAGAGGTGTGGTTATGTGATTATGCATCACTCATTATGTAGCAGATGTGAAAAGCATCCCAAGAATAGTTAAAAATCGAGATGGAAAAGGGAGGGAGGGATCTAAAACAATCCTGATCACTGAGGAAAAGATATTGGGAAAGTTTTGGGGGCAAAAGGATGACAAGTCCCTTCAAAATGATGGCACTAATGGCCTGTATCCTAGGGTGAAAGGCTGAAAGATAATGGATGCCTTGGTTTAATCTTTCAAAATTGCCTGGATTTTGGAGAGTTCTCAGCAGAGTGGCAAACAAGGAAGGAGACAAACAGAAGGAAACTATGGGCCAGTTAGCCAAATATCTGCCGTAGAAAAGGCCCTTGAATTCTTTAATAAAAAGCTAATAAAAAGACATAGAAAATTTTAATCCCATTATTTAAAGACGGGTATGATTACATTGGAAGCAATTCATAGAAGGTTTACTCAGCTGATAACTGGGATGAAGGGGTTGTCTTATGAGGAAAGATGGAGCAGGATAGGTTCATACTTTTTGGAGATTAGGCGAATGAGAGATGATCTTATTCAAACATGAAATTCTGAGGGGACTTGATAGGGTGAATGTTAGGATGATGTCTTGGGCAAAGGGATCTAGAACCAATGAGTATTGTTTAAAAATAATAGGTCTCCCATTTAAAAGGGAAATGAGGATTTTTTTTTCCCTGAAAAGGTTGTCAGACTTTGGAATTCTCTTCCCCGAAAACAGTGGAGACTGGGTCATTGAATATGTTAGACAGACTTTTGATCGACAAAGGAGTCAACGATTATGGTGAGAAATTTTCTTATTTTCCAATCATTCTATAGACAATCTCCCTCGTATCTGCAACCTTCTTCAACCCTCTGAGATCTCAGCATTCATGCCAGGATTCTGCCATGAATTTCATTGTCTCCCGCTGCTAGGGCAAAATGTTCTGGAATTCCTTCCTAAATTTTATTTTTTTTCCACCTTTTAAGATAGTCTGCAAAATATCCCCTTTCATCAAGATTTTGGTCACCTGTCCTAATATTTTCTAATGTGGCTTAGCATCAAACTCTACCTCTGTGGATCATCTTGCAACATTTTAATATGGCAATATTGCCATATAGATTCATATTTTCATTGTTTATAAATTTCTACTCCCATCTGCATATACTGTGCTTCCTAAATTAGTGTTGTCTTCAAATTTAGGCAGTTGTCTTTTCCTTAGTCAATGATATTTATGGTGAAAAGAGAAAACCACATTACATATCCAGTGGGCCAAATTATTTGTCGCATCTCACCAGTCAGCCCTCTTTTCAATCTCCCAACAAAATGACAACCTATGTTATAAGGGTCTCCTCCAGTTACATGCACTCTAATAGTGTCTTCTGGCAATCCTTATGAAATGTCAATTGGAAGACCATATTGAGAACACACAGAAATGCTGCCCTCACATCATGTTAATAATCTCCAGAAAGAAATTCCACTGGGCTGCACATATGCATGATCTCCCCTTAACAAATGTGTATTGATTCTCTTTGATCTTTTCAAACCAGTCCAAATGTTGATTCACTTTGTCCTTGGTGATGAAAACGTGAGTGCTCCTTAAAATTTCTTTATCTGATGCCTTTTTTTAAGAGGCATAGAGGTATTGGGAGAGAAATTTGTCTTAAACTGTAGTGTAAAACAGCTTTAATAAGCTGCTGATTCAGTATCACCCACTTGCATTACCACTCCATAGAAATTTCGCACCCAATATATTAATCATTCTTGAACAGCAAATTCTCTCCACAAATGAGTTTCTGTTTTTGGAAAATTGTTCTGTTAACTATAACTGATTAATATGTGCATTTTAATTTGAGTTAATGCCATTATGACATTGCCGGATTTATTAAAATAAAATAATGCAGGAGAGATGCTATTTGCATACTTCCACAATGGGATATTTCTCTCTTTTAGCTTTACACTGTGTGACACTTCTGGCTAATCTTCTACAGTAAACTAGTGCTCCATCCCATTCCTGTGACTGTTAACATTCAGAAAACGTTGTGCTAATGGTTAGTGGTAGCAACATGTAGTTGTACTGCTGAGGAGTAAGACAATGAATCAGATATGGTAGAAGAGGAAAGAGGCCCTCTGAGTAAAATTAATTTAATGGCTGCACTCTTACATCAGCAACACAAAGTGGAAGATTCAAATCCCACTTCAAGGCCTGAATTTTGCTGTTGGGCCCTGCCTGAAGTCAGCCTGGGCAGGAAAAGATTATGAAACCCACTCCTGCCCAAGGTCATGTTGTTAATGTGATATTATGTTGGGTGGCCAATTAAAGCTCACCCAGCATGTAATATATCTGCTGGCTGGTTCTCCATGTGGGCCGGGCCAGAAACATGCCAGATACTGATATCAGGTGCCAATGAGGACATGGCATGTGTTTTAAAATGAGAAGAGACAGCTCCCTGAAGGCTGCCAGGAATTTTGAGGAAGGTTGAGAGTGCTGAGAGGTTAAAGACAAAGAATGTTTCTGCTCATCAGGCTCTGTTCTGAAATCTACATTCAGGATTTTGTTCCTTTTATTACTTTTAAATTTTAACAATCTACTGTAGAACTGGTTGGTCTCCCTTGCTGTAGCCTCCTTAACTTGAAGCCATCCAAAACTTTGTTGCTCATGTCCTTACATGCCATTTCCCATTCACCTATCAGCCTATGTTTGTGGATCTATGTTGGCTCCCCGTCAAACAATACCTTGATTTTAAAACTCTCATCCTTATTTTCAAATCTATCCAGGCCCTCACCTCTCCCTTTCTCTGTAATCTTTTCTGGCCCCTACAGATATCTGAGATACCTGCATTCCTCTGATTCTGGCCTTTTGAGAATCCTTGATTATAATCGCTTGACCCAGTCACAGTCATGTCTCCAGTTGACAAGTTCAAATCACTGGAATTTCTTCTCTAAATCTCTCCTCTCTGTGTCTATTTTCTCTTTTAACACACTTTTTAAAATTCACTACTTTAACCAATCTTTGGACATTTGCATAAAATGTGCATAAAATATTAGTTGACACCTGAAGCTCATGGATCAATAAATAAAAGGCAAGAGTAAAGAATTCCATCACATTCTGAACTTATGTCTTGTGGATAGTGGACAGGCTTTGAGAAGTCAGCAGGTGAGTTACTACTTGTAGATCCCAGTCTCTGACCTGCTGTACTTACATGGTTGTTCTAAATGAGAGTGGAATTTTATTGCCCCACCTGCCTTGGGATTCGGAGCAAGCGAGGGGTGGACCATGGAAAGGTCTGTTGACCTCGGGCAGGATTTTCCAATTTTGGGGCAAGGAAGTCCAGAAAATCCCACTATAGTCTCTAACAAATGGCAATCCAGGATGCCAATAGTGGAAAATTCAGAAATGATTCCACTCTCCTATCTGTTACCCTTAATGTCCTGAAAACTTCAGGCAAGTTATCACTTAAGCCTCTAAATTCCAGGAAATACCACTGTCATTAGTTCTTTCACATTGTCAACTCTCTGAGTCTGGTCATCATTCTACATTGCACTATACTATGTCAATGGCCATTATATCCTTCATATTTGTGGTGCCCAGAATTGCTCACAATCCTCCCAGTGTAGTCTAACCAAAGTTTGTGCAGCTGATGCAAAATTTCTGCGCTCTTAACTCTATTCTATTCTTAGATATAAAGGCCAGCAGTCCATTATGAGAGGTGAATAAATAAAACTCTCAAATCAACCTATTTTGCTCTTTTCAGACTATCTGTGTATTTCTAACATTATGAGCAGGATTTGTGTCCACCCGTAACCCCAAGGCTGGAAATCCTCACCCATTGTTCAACAGATCTTTATACGGTCCACCAAACTTTCTGTCTCGCCCACTACGATTCCCATGGCAGGCGAGATGGGAGAATTTCAGTCTACATGTTCTATTATTCATTTAATGTTTAATTTTTTTTTATTTGTTAATACTTTTTCTCATTCTTCCCATTCTTTCCGTGGCTGCCATTCCACGACTATTTACTAGTCAAGACGATGGCACATGAACCATTGTATCAACTTCCTCCATGTATGAGCCTCAAAATGAATAAGAAGACAACTACACGAGATCTCTTCACAAATCTGCTTTCCCATTTGAAAGCTTGCAAGTTGCCAGAAGTAAGAACTTGGCAGTCGCATCATTTAATAGTCATTTATCTTTTTTCTAAGCACAGCACTGTCATCTCCCACTTCAGTACACTGATACAACTCAGAAATTCATGATGAGCTGCAAAGGAGGAAACAGCATTTTTATTCACTTCGAGTACTCATCCCATCTCCAACCCATGTATCACACCCCCACTTGCCAGATGTGATTTAGAAAAGTTTAGAAAATGCAGCCACCTCATTGAAGGTTGCAAAAATCCCGAAACACCCACTTCTAGAATGGTGCCAGTAACTTCTAAACAAGTCCTAAATCATCCCCCACCTGCTCACCGCCACCCCCCCACCCCGCTCCCCTTAAAATAGCTGGAGAGGTGAATGGGGCAGAATTCTCCCAAAAACATTCTAAGTGTTGATTTTGTGTGAAAACCAGAATATTTCATGTTGTTTTTTCAGTGGGAATTCAGAAAAGAATCTCTCTCAACTGTGCACTGCAAAGGCCACTAGCATGGATATCATTAATAACAGGAGACGCAGCCTATTCCCACTGGAGAGGCTGAAGTCAGCGTGCTAAGTGAGCTACTGCGCATGTGCTGACCTGTCAACACTGAGATCTGTGCGTGCACAGTGGCCTCTCGATTGCTGACCAGTTCAATCGCTGGCCAGCCATGCAACCTCCATAATGCCAGCTCTCCAGCTCCCCACAGCTTGATCTCTGGCTCTCCCCCATCTATTCCCGGGCCCAACCCCGACCAATCCCTCCCAACGCTCCCCAATCTCCAGCTCCCTCCCCAGCTCCAATCCCCCCCATCCAATAACCAACCCTATCCCCTAAGTCTCAACCCTCAGCAGGTTGACTCCACCTTATGTGGAATGGCACTGGGAACCCCACCTTCTCTGACCTTGCCTCCAGACCTTGCCCCATCAAGCTCTGTCCCCAGACTCCCCTGGTATTGCCCATGCCCTATGGATGATGCCCAGATGCCACATGCGCATTGCCCCTTCGGTAGAGATGGCATCCCAGGTGGGCACTGCCCAAGTGCTAATGTCCAGGGAGCATCAACCTACCCCCACTGCCCGACCCTCTCAAGGCCACAAATGTCCCTCTTTCACTCTGGTGGGATTGCGGTCGGGGTACTAGTTCCCTGAACATGGGCAGCTATTCTAAATCTCACTCAAGTGAACCACTCTGGTTTGGGGGTACGAGTTGATGTAAGTGAAGACTTCAGTCTGGAGCCCATTAGCAGCATTTAAACTAGATTAAAATGAGCACTTAAATAGTTACTCCGTCTCCCTGCTGGCTTCCGGCATGGAGCAGATGCCACCAGAATTCTAGTGCTGGGGAACACTATCATAGTGGAAACGCATGCGCAAATCCCACATATTGCCTGCCACGAGTTCCGCTTGGCCCGCTGTGCTTAAAATTAATGCAGCGGGATGGTGGAATCATTCCCATGAAATCAGGAATTCCACCTTCATCCTCATCGCTCAGTGACCATTTTCTTCTAATTCCTAACACCATGCAATTCTGATACTTGAGTGCAAATCCATTCCAATTTATTTCCATGCTGGATAAAAGCAAATTACTACAGATTCTGGAACTTAAAACCAAAAGAAAAAAATGCTGGAAAATCTCAGCAAGCCTGGCAGCATCTGTAAGGAGAAAACAGAGCTGACATTTTGAGTCCACATGTCGTCCATATGTCTTTCCCACTACCCCCACCCCCCCAAAATCGACAAGGAGGCAGGGTCAGTATTTAAATACTCATTTTAATCTAATTTAAATGCTGTTCGTGAACCCCAGACTGAAGTCCCCGGGCCCTTCTGTTAGAGCCGTTCTTTCCAATGGGGTTTAGAGTAGCTCCCCATTTTCGGGCAGAAGTCCTGAAACACCCACTTCTGGTATGATGCCAGTAGCTTCTAAACAGCAGCTTGTGGGGTTCCCAATTCATCCCCCACCTGCAAACCATCATCCCCCCCAGCTCCTCTCTAAATAGCTGGAGAGGTGAATGGGACAGAATTCTCCCAAAAACATTCTAAGTGTTGAATTTGTGTGAAAACCAGAATATTTCATGTATTTTTCAGTGGGAGTTCAGAGAAGAAGCTCCCACAATCTGTGCACTGCAGAGGCCACTAGCAAGAATGTCATTACTAACAGCAGACGCAGCCTATTCCCACAGGAGAGGCTGAAGTCAGCGTGCTAAGTGAACCACTGTGCATGTGCTGATCTGTCAGCACCAAGATCAGTGTGTGCACAGTGGCCTCTCGATTGCTGATCAGCTTGATCGCTGCCAGCCATGCAACCCCCACAATGCCAGCTCTCCAGCTCCCCACAGCTTGATCATTGCCTCCCCGCCATCTATTCCCTGGCCCAGCCCTGACCAATCCCTCCCAGCCCAACCCAATCTCCAGCTCCCTTGCCAGCTCCAATCCCCCCATCCCAACAATAACCTACCCTACCCCCAAGTGTCAACCCTCAGCGTGTGGACTTGAAACATCAGCTTCTTTCTCTCCTCACAGATGCTGCCAGACGTGCTGAGATTTTCCAGCATTTTCTCTTTTTATTTCCAACCAGAATGCTGAGACCAGCAAAGTGCAGGAAATATTGGTTTTATGTTATTAACATTGCAGCTTTCTCTTTGCGAGGCACATTGATATCCTCAATATCAACTGAAGGTTGAAAAACACTGTGTCTGTTCCACAACATGTATCAAAATTCTTGTAAAGTACTGAGCAAAAAACACATGAAATGTTGACAAAATCTTGTGAATGCCAACAGACTTCAAGAATCTATATGAAGTGGACAAACAAACTTTAATCTGCACACTTTCACAAAATATGCAATGATGTGCAAGTATTTCTTAGCTATGGAAGTATTCCTAAATATTGCTGTTTGTTGTTACTGTTAATAGTTCCTTTGGCAAAAACCCATGATTTGTCAGCAAAACGAGTCTGGGTTTTATGACATTTTTGGAATAGTGTCTTTCATTTTTGGCTGGATGTGGAGTTTTTTTCCTTCCATAAGGAACAATTTGGATCTGATGGAATTATGATGATTTTAAAGTACATGAATGAGTTAAGATGAAAATACCACAGGAGAATTTAACTGATGCAACCAGAAAAATAATTAATATCTCAGAAAATATCTTACTGAGCTAGAAAAGGATAGAAAAACACCATTTGGGAATAATATCTTCACATGTACCAAGGGACTAGAAACAGAGGACACGGATTCAGAGTTTTGAAGGACAGGTATTATTTCTTTGTGCAGAAGATGATCAGCTATAACTTGTTGTCACACCGGATGGTTGAGACCAGACAATTAGCTCATTTTAAGAATGTGTAAGATAAAAGACAAAGAAAGAATAAAACAAAACAGGTTTTCTGAAAAGTGAAGGGTCTCCTATTTATAAATTGATGGAATAACGTCAAGGACCTTGCCATCTTCTCATGGAAACAAATGTTTCCCACACACTTGAGGACACTTACAGACTTGCTTGTTACATAAGGAAAAACAATGAACAAAGAAAATTACAGCACAGGAACAGGCCCTTTGGTCCTCCAAACCTTTGCCAATCATGATGATCTAACTAAACCATAAAAACCTTGTGCACTTACTCAGTCGGTATCTCTCTATTCCCTCCCTATTCATATACCACCCAGATGCCTCTTAAACATTGTTAATGTCTCTGCTTCCACCACCTCCTCTGGCATCACATTCCAGGCATCCACCATTCTCTGCGTGAAAAACTTCCCCCACACATTTCTTTTTAACTTTCCCCCTCTCATCTTGAACCAGAGCCTCTTGTAATTGACACTTCCACTCTGGGAAAAAGCCTGATTATCCACCCTGAGTATGCTTCTCATAATTTTGTAGACCTCTATCGGATTTCCTCTCAGCTTCTATCTTTCCAGTGAAAACAATTGTTTCAACAAAGCTACATCTATTCTGTAGCTTTGTAACTCTTTCCAAAGCTTATTTGTTGGAGTGTTAACATAATTCCTACATTTTATTACTGTTGATAATTATTATAATCATTGGCACATGGATTGCTTTAAACATTTTCCAGGTAGCTTCATGTCCCATGATTAGCAAACAAAGTCCTTTTGCATTATGTCACTTGACCAAGATTGGGCTGACAGGAATAGGTTTTAAGGAGACATTGTTTTATGGGTGAGCGATATTTTGCATATATTATAATGTCATCCTGCCTTTTTAACCCAAAGGGATAAATATTGGCCAAGTCATAAGGTCAGTTTCCCTGCTGCTTAATTAACAATCTATTTATTTAAATACAATTGATTGTATTTAAATAAATAGATTGTTTCAGCTGTCTAGATTAGCAAGAGCCAGGGTCATTCTTATATGTCCTTTAAGGGCAGAATTAGGTTAGTTGTTTGAAGGCTTTTCTTTTCACAGAGAATAATAGATATGAAGAAGAATGATAAGTGTATCATAAGCTGATTGCTGAATTTCATTGAGCCAGTGCTGGGGTTGTTCCAGGCCGTGGAAGAGATAACCTCATTCGAGAGGTGGCTTGCTTACATTGATCAGAACCAAGGTGGTCACTTGGATTTGTTTTGATCACAAAAGGGGGTTGCAAATCTACTTTCCAAGTGGACAGATATCTCATCCATAATATTGTTAATGCAGACAATGCAATAGTCTCTCAGTACCAATGTGAAGTGACTTGGTCATGACCTCAAGTGCTGGACTACAATTTTATATGGCTGGGCCAGGTATATGTACGACCTGGAAGTGTATTAAATCACACATGACATAAGGAGCATTTCCCAATATCGTTGCATGATTTCAAGGTTGGAAGGTGTGTGCGCAAAGCAGATGTATGCTAGTAGGAACATTGGAATTAGGAGCAGAAGTAGGCAAATTCAGCCTTTGAGCCTGCTCCTCTATTCAATCTGATCATGGCTGATCTCTCCCTAATCTCAAATCCACCCTCCTACTGTTCCCTTTATTCCTTTAACTCATTTTAAAAATCAGAAATATATCTATTTCCTTCTTGAAACCATTTAATAATTCAGACTCCACTGCTTCTCCCTAAATTGTCTCAAATTTGGTTTTTAACCCATAGATCTATAAACATAGACAGGGATCACGGGTAGAGGTGGCATCATTGGGGTGGGGGTGCGGGCTTGTTGAGCCGAAGGGCCTGTTTCCCGTGTTATTTTGTTCTTTGTTTTTTGTTCTTTGCTCTTTGAGGCAGTGAGTTCCACAGATTCACTGTCCTCTGCGAGAGATGTTCCTCATTTCAGGTTCAATCTACTGTCTGTCAATCTACACCGGTGACCGCTTGTTCTCGATTGCCCCAGAAGAGGAAACATTTGGTCTATATTTGTCAATTCCTTTTAAAATTTTATATACCTTGATCGGATCTCAAACTCCAGCGAGTATAAATTCAAACTGTTTAAACTCTCTTCATATGTCAACTCCTTCATCCCTGGAATCAATCTGGTAAATCTCCTTTGTATTGTCTCTAATGCCACCACCCATCAACAATTAAAGGGACATTAAAAGTCCAATGAACAGGGATTTTATACTGCCCATGCTATTTTTAGCTCATCAGCAGGGGAAAACAGGTGGGCATTCATTATGTTTCTTTAGTTTCTTATCCAAGGCGGAATAAAAGGCCTGCAGAACAGCAGCACTTTTCTGAGGTTTGGAGGACAGTGTTCCATCATTCGCAAGACAGTGGTCCTCTGCATCTGCTCCAATGGGGATAGTCTACTCTGCTGCTGGGAGCTCCCCTAAGAGGAAGAGAGGGGCAGGAGGGAGAGGAGGTCTGGTGGGTGCAGGCAGTATCCCAGACAGAGAACTGTATGAGGAAAGGTATGGGTTTGGTTGGTGCGGGGCCACCAGAAAGGCCAGGGTAGAAGTGGACACAGAGGACACCAGCACCCCAGTATCTAGGGTATACAGGCAGAACACCAACTACCTCCAAATGTCTGAGGTGCAGTCCTGCATGAAGCCATGCCTCTCCAGAGCCTCATGATAACTCTTGAAATTGCCTCTAATTGTGTGGAGGTCACCCCATGAAAGTTGCTGTTGTCCTCAACTTGCAAGTTCATTTCAAGGTCGGGGTGGGGATCTGTGCAGCGTCACTCAATCAGCTGAATACAGTTGCGGCAAGTTAGTGACTGGTGCCATTCTTGGACGGGCTCACACTTTTACCAACTATCGACTGGATGAAGGCAGCCAGGTGGAGAGAGCATGAGGGTTTTTAGCAATGGCTGGGTTTCCCCACATCCAGAATACGATATAATGCACACATTTGGCAATCAGGGTGTTAGCTGGAGAGCTGGGAGATCTCATCAACAGGAAGAGATAGCACATGATAATGCGCAGATTATATTTGACCATTGCACACAGATTTGATAAGTATGTGCCCAGGGAGATCAAATCTTGCAGCACTCCCAGGTACTAAGGCTGTTCGTGGCTCATGCAAATTTGGATGAATGTCGCTAGGTGACAATACCTATCCCTTGAATAGATGGCTGAATACCCCTATCCATCATCTAAGACAAGCCCCCGGAGGGAACATTCAATGAGCTTCCTTAGGGATCTGTTCTAGCTTTTCAATCTTTATATCTCTGATTCTGTTCTCAGAATTTGTCTGTGCTGATGATATCTGCTGTGTCTCTCAGGCTTTGACATTTTCTAAACCAGAGGAAGGACTAAACAACTATGTTGCAAAGTTGTACTTAAAACATGATGCCTTCAGCCCAGTTTCAAGTATATTCCACTTCCACAATACCAGCGCCAAACAAGAACTCAGCATCTTGAATAGCAAGAGACAGAAACACAAAGCAACATCCCAATTATCTTGGTGCTGCCCTTGATCAAATACTGACAAACAAAAAACATCAGAGCACGACAGCAACACAGATCAAAATACAAAGCAATCTTCTCAGCAAACTTGCTGGCTATTCGTGAAGTACAGATCTCAAACTTTAAGGACTTCAGCTCTTTTTGCCATCTACTCAATTGTAGACACTATGCACCAAAATGGTGCAAATTAACCCACACCAGTCTTGTAGATACTCAGCTCAACAAGACAATATATATCATTTTGAGTACCCTCAACACCTCAGTCCACAGTCCTGAGCCACATCCCACCCTCTCACATAAGGAGAATGCTTCTTGAGAAGGTCAATATCAACCCAGCCTACTACTTCACAAGGATCTTACCAATCAACCTGCTGTTTCTCTCCCATCGCCCAGCCTGTATGGTTAAGACCACCGTGCCAAGGAATAACATCAGATGCCCTATGACAGCAGGAATGGAAACAATATGCCATGGTGGCACAGTAGTTAGCACTGCTACCCTACAGCACCAGGGACTGGGTTCGATTTTGGCCTTGGGTAACTATGTGGAGTTTGCACAAAGTCCCCATGTCTGCATGGGTTTCTCTGGATGCTCTGGTTTCCTTCCACAGTTTAAATATGTGCAGGTCAGCCGGATTAGCCATGGTAAATATGTGGGGTTATGTGTATGGGGCAAGGGGAGGGCGCAGGGGGACGCTGTGGGACTGGAAAAGGTGCTCTTTCAGAAAATTAGTGCAGAATCAATGGATTAAATGGACTATTTCTGCATTGTAGGGATTCTTTTAAAGGCTATGTCCTCATCAGAAAATCCAAAGCCCACTCACCACGCACCCAGCTTCAACCTGCCATATCTACACTGGGCACTCCTCAAAATTTCCACACTGGCCAAGGCCTTCGCAAGTAGATTGGCACAAACAGGGCTTTGCAGAGAAGTCAGACAGCAGCTGTGGCCCACCCCAATCAATGACTCACATCATTGAAGGCTCGCTGACAAAATTCAATAAAGGGCTCAGTCTTTTAGTCACTGCGGATGCTATTTTCGCGGTTACTGCTCAATCTAAAGCAAAAAGAACTAGAACTAAGGCAGAGGGGAGATGCAACAGGAGTCATGCATCCAAGTCATCCAGACCCAAAGGGCTTTATTTTACTATTTTCATCCTACATGCTGGGCGGACTTGAAACAGATCCGACATTTAGACCCGTTCCCAGACACCCCTGTACGCACTTTGCCTGAAAAAGTTTTGGCAATTCGGAATCATGCTACAAAAGCCTGTGGACTGGGCTTAACATGCCCAAAATTCGACAGTGGACCGAGCCTGCACCCCCCTCGATCTGAGTGGAGCCGTCTAACCCAACTCTCCTCCCCCACAACTTTGATCTGAGTTGGAGAATCATCTGACCCACTTTCTATTCCCATCACCACCACCAACAACAACACCGCCCCCCCCCCCCCCCCCCCCCCCGTCCCCCCCAACCCAGTGGTCCTTTGCGGACCATGTCTGAATCTGGAAAGGTGAATGCAGTGGTAAAGGGGGACATACTGGTAAGTTTGGGTGTGCAGCCCATCAAGTTAATTTAAATGCATGCAAATGCATTTAAATTGACATCATGCCCGTTTTGGATGTGGTCCCAATGGTGGCCACTTTTGGCTCTTGGTAAAGGGGGAACCGGTGCAGAGGCAGGCATGAATCGCACTACTTGCCTCACACCCAACTTTACCAAGTTTTTGCATCTGAAAACGGGCGCAATTTGATGGCAAAATCACAGCCGAAATGTTGGCTCTATTTCCTCTCCACAGATGCTGTCAGAAGTGATGAGATGTTCCAGCATTTTCTGTTTTTGTTTCAGTTTCCAGCATCCAAAACTTATTTAGCTTCCCTCTATACACACGCGCCAGACTGTAGATCCGCTCTCACTAATAAACACCTTTGGTGCTAATTTTCCATCAATTTTCTTTTCGGTTCCATTCACACTATAAAAGTTTTGCCCAAAGAACACTTTATGTTTTCGCACTTTGGTCTACTCCAATAGGACATTTTCCGTACATGCAATTCAGTTATTTAAACATTGCCATACATATTCTCAGCTGTCCTGCTTTTAGCTCCAGTAATCAGGATATTCCTCCACAGTCTTGCTTCAAATCACTATGTTAAAGTCCAACAGATTTATTTGGAATCACCTGATGAAGGAGCAGCGCTCCAAAAGCTCGTGATTCCAAATAAACTTGTTGGACTTAAACCTGGTGTTTGAGACTTCTTACTGTGTCCAGCCCACTCCAATGCCAGCACTTGCACCTCATTGCTTCAAGTCAGGTGAGAAAGAAGACAACAGTGGAAAATGCAAATAGTGTGGTATGTTGCGGAGGTTGTCTTATTGCCTTTTCACCTGAACTCAATTTATCCCCCTATTCCTTTGCTGGGAATGTTACTGGCTTCTCACCACCCACCCACTCTATATAAATGGATGCGCTGGGACAGTAGGAGGGAGCTCAAACAGGGAGTTAGAAGGGCAAAAAGGGGGCATGAAATGATTTTGGCAGATAGGATTAAGGAAAACCCAAAGGCTTTTTACTCCTATGTTAGGAATAAAAGGGTGGTTAGAGGAAAAAAAAACAGACCTCTTAGGGACAGAGGAGGGGAACTGTGCTTAGAGCCCGAGGGAATGGCGGAGATCCTGAATGAATACTTTGCGTCAGTATTCACGAAGGAGAGGGGCTTGTTGACAGCTCCTGTCTCTGAGGGAGCTGTGGACCAGTTGAGGGAAATATCCATACTGAGGGAGGAAGTGTTAGAGCTTCCAGGTAGCATTAAAACTGATAAATCTCCAGGACCTGGTGGTATTTAAGCCAGACTGCTTAGGGAGGCACGAGGTGAAATTGCTGGGCCTCTGATGCAAATCTTTGTCTCTTCTTTGGACACAGGTGAGGTCCCAGGGGACAAGAGAATAGCTAATGTTGTACCGTTATTTAAAAAGGGTAGCAGGGATAACCCTGGGAATTATATGCCGGTGAGTTTGACGTCAGTGGTAGGGAAGCTGTTGGAGGGGATTCTTAGAGATAGGATGTTCAGGCACTTAGAGCATTGCAATCTGATTAGGGATATGCAGCATGGATTTGTTAAGGGGAGGTCGTGCCTTACAAATTTGGTAGAATTTTTTGAGAAGGTGACAAAAACGGTGGACGAAGGGTGAGCCGTTGATGTCGCCTATGTGGATTTTAGTTTGACAAAGTCCCTCATGGGAGGTTAGTTGAGAAGGTCAAGGCTCATGGGATACAAGGACAGGTAGCTAGATGGATAAGTAGCTGGCTTAGTAATAGGAAACAGGGAGTAATAGTGGAAAGGTGTTTTTCTAGCTGGAGGTCGGTTACTAGTGGTGTGCCGCAGGGCTCAGTACTGGGACCTCTTCTATTTGTAATATATATAAATGACTTGGAAGAGGGAGTAAGTGGAGTGATCAGCAAGTTTGCAGACGATACAAAGATGGCTGGACTTGCGGATAGTGAGGAGCATTGTTAGGCGATGCAGCAAGATATAGATAGGCTGGTAGCTTGGACAGATAGATGGCAGATGGAATTCAATCCTGATAAATGTGAGGTGATGCACTTTGGGAAAAAGAATGTACGGGGGAGGTATATGATAAAGGGTAGGCCTATTAAAGGTATAGAAACGCAGAGGAATCTGGGGATGCAGGTGAACAAGTCTCTGAAGGTGGCAGAGCAAGTGGAGAAGGTTGTGAAGAAAGCATATAGTATGCTAGCCTTTATAGGAAGGGGTATAGAGTACAAGAGCTGGCCTTTAATGTTGCGGTTGTATAAAAGGTTGGTTAGACCTCATTTGGAATACTGCATCCAGTTCTGGTCGCCTTACTACTGGAAGAACGTGGAGACTCTAGAGAGAGTGCAGAGGAGGTTTACCAGGATGCTGCCTGGTATGGAAGGTCTGAGTTATCAGGAGAGGTTAGGCAAACTGGGACTGTTTTCCTTAGAAAGATGTAGACTTAGAGGAGATCTAATAGAGGTGTACAAGATTATGAGGGGTATAGATAGAGTAAACAGGGTTAAGCTTTTTCCTAGGATAGACTCAAATAGTACGAGGGGTCACAGGTTTAGGGTAAGGGGGGTAAGGTATAATTTGGATGCTAGAGGGAGTTTTTCACGCATAAGGTGGTGGGGGTATGGAATGCACTGCCAAGTAAAGTGGTGGAGGCAGGTACCCTGGAGTTAATTAATAAATACTTAGATGGGCACATGAACAGAATGGGAATGGAGGGATATAAAAAACTGATTTAAAATAGGGATCATGAGCCTTGGGAGTCCCTGGGAAGTGTATAAATAGATGATGATATTGATGTACTTGTTTTTATCCTTCAGGTGCTTTGGTCCACCTTGCTGTCTAATGAGCAAGGTGTTAGACAGCACCTTGTCTAACACCTTGACAAGGTGCAAGGTGATGGGTCGTGAGAGGGCTGTTCTTGGAGTTTTTTCGAGAGTATCCTAGTGCTTCACGTCGTTAGTGTACGCTTGACCTGGACCATTTGATGGGCAACATGACAGCTCAGTGACTATCGCTGTGCTGTGCAGATACATGGATTTGGGCCTGTGTCTGTGGGAGTTTACGCATTCTCCCCATGCTTGTGTGGGTTTTCTCCGGGCGCTCCAGTTTCCTCCCACATCTCAAAGATGTGCTCTTAGGCTAATTGGCAAAACAAATTCTCCCTAAATTGTCTCCAATTTGGTTTTTAATCCATAGATCTATAAACATGGACAGGGATCGCAGGTAGAGGTGGGAACATCGGGGTGGCGGCGTGGGCTTGTTGGGCCGAAGGGCCTGTTTCCCGTGCTGTTTTGTTCTTTGTTCTAGGTTGGGGGTGTGGGTCTTGGCTTGTGGTAGATTTTGCTGCTATCTTTTTGCGTTATCACTCCTTCCTGGGATGGCCATAGTGAAGATGCAAAAGAGAACCTAAGAAAGGATAGAGCTATGTCCAGTGAAGGGAAATGGAATAGTAGCAAACTCTTTTCCCTCTGTTACGTCCTTGTCAATTTACCTTTGAGGGTATCAGCTCAGCTGAAGCATACAGGTTTAGCTTTTGCTGTCTTTGGGCATTCTACTCTTGTAAGTTTGAATCTGCCTTTTGTGGTGCTGTAGTGGTCGTTTCATTTTTGTACTTCCAGGATTGAAGGTCTTCTTCCTCTTGTTGGTAAGAATACCCTCACAAGCCTACAAAACTTTGAGAATGATTCCTTAGCCTAAAGAAATGGGTCAAAAATGGAGCAGATGGAAATCCCGGCCTGTCAAATCATCGTGTGAAGAGTATCGAGACTCCCATATGTTGACTTCCAGCAACTTTAGCACGTTTAGTGTCTCTGCTTTGCATTTGTCTGACACTAATGGTTTCAAGAGTGTATTTCTTCCTACCATACAGAGCAGTCAACATTTGCCAATTGAATATATTATGGTTCCATTTTAAAATCTCAATTTAGCTTTACTCCTCCGCAGTCAGATACTTACTGTATTTGTGCAGCCTTTGAGGGCAGAGTGCACCTGCACTGTCTTGTTGAAATTTATCATCAACATTGTCGCAGTTGCTTGCAGCCACAAACAATTTTAAACAGATTTTCCACGTCTTGCATTATGTGTACAAATACTCAATATATTGCTCATTTGCCCCTTGCAATTGGATCATTTCCTATCCTTTTGTCTTACACTTAGGCACAGAATTATTTTTAAATCCCCAATCATCACACATTGTAAGTGTTGTTTTTGGCACAGTACTGGTGCTCTATCTTCAAGGCAGATTTTGTCCTACTGTGGTAATTTGAGTGTGCAGTCCAGGCTAACGATTCAAAATAGCACTGAGGGAATCCTGCACTGTTGGAGGACCATTCTTCAGGTAAGATATTGAACAAAAACACAAATGAATTGTAGCTTTTGCATGCATTACGGAAGTAGCTATACATTAAATATGTATGCTTGGTTATGAAATGTGTTGCAAATGCCTGAGGGGCATCTTGACAAATACATGAATAGGATGGGAATGGAGGGATATGCACTCCGGTTTTAGTTCAATAGGGCAGCATGGTTAGTATAGGCTTAGTGGGCCAATGGGCCTATTCCTGTGCTGTAATTTGCTTTGTTCTTTCTGTGCAACATGCTCTAAAATGCATAATCTTCCTTTGCTCTTCATATCTGTCCGAATGCAGCCATTTTATGAATGCAAAATAAAAGAAACATTCACAAATTTCACAGTGAGACAGCCCGTCTCAAATGGCATGGGCATTTGGTCACTCATTAATTCGGTTGGGGCTTTTTATATGGCAGCCATGGCAACAATCTCAATGTTAAATTGGCCTGAAAAGATTTAATTTCAATGAATGATAGTCATCAGTCCATTCCCTGACATGTTCTTCCAATTGAATATGCTATGCTGTGCCTGAGTCTATATTAATACTATAGTTGCTGTTTCTCCCCTGCCACCCCTCTACCTGCTGCACCCTTTGCCACACTCCCAGCACTCATAATGGAGATAGATCTGGTCAGACTAGAGCACAGGAACAGCTTACCACAAGTGTAATGTTGAGGCCCAAGATAAAATTTAAGATGGCCCTCTTTGACCTGATGCATCTCGGCTTCAGGTCAGGTGGATCGTGTCCAGTTTTGGGCACTAATGAACTTCCCCAACAATAATAATTTTTTTTTGCAAAACTGCCAATGAATGAGTTTTCTATAATCAGGTTCAGCTTTTGTTCACTGCATTTCTTTCAGGTAGATTGTTTTTATATTCTATGTTTCACTGAGTTGGATGGTTTCAGCATTACTGTGATGCTTCACCTCAAACAAAAATTCTGGAAACTAACATATCCAGTAGTATCTATGGAGTAAGAAAATTGAATGACTGTTTTGAGTCCACGTGATGCTTCTTCAGAGTGAAAGAGATGGAGAACAGGTGACAGAAGGCCTGCTGAAGACTTGGGGAGGGTTTTTTTTCGCATTAAGGCATAAAATGTTTTGGAGATTAAAAAAAGGGTCAAGGTGGAGGAGAAAGGTCATAGTCTAAAGCTGTTGACGAAGGATCACCTAAATTCAAAACATTGGCTTTATTCTCCACAGATGCTGTCAAATCTGCTGCAATTTTCCAGCATTTTTCTGCTTTTGTTCCAGATTCCAGCATCTGCCATAATTTGCATTTATCTTTAAAAGGGAGTGTTTTAGTTGAATATAACGGTCAATGGTATTGGTACTTCAGGCTTGAGGGTCTTTCACTAGTGTGTTTGAAGGTGGGGAGGTTGGGAGGGGGCACAAAGTGTATGTAAAACAAAATGGGTGACAATCCCACTGTCTTCCTTCTCACCCTAAGCTATCCCTATACTACAGGGGTTGGGTAAGATGCTAGGCACACTTTTAGACCTACTAAGGCCCTTAAGATGCCAAATAATAGCCACTTAAAGACAATATTTTACATTAATATGTGTTGCTGGGGGAGATGGAAGGAAGATGGTCAATCTAAAACTGACAACTTGAGCTAAAAGGCAGAAAGGATGGGATGGAGTGGAGTTTGGGTGGGGTGTGTCTTTTTGAGATCCACTGTGCCCATTAAGAGTACTCGTCCAACCCCAATATGTTAACCCCCTTTTTATCTAAATAACACAGCCCCTAAAAGCTGACTCTACCTTCCCTCACTAGAGTTCCCAATATCTTCCTGACTAAAAATCCCCAGGCCTACCATCAAATCCAGGAGATAATTTCCTTTTTCTTGCGACTGCATGTAGTCATTATTCTGCGTTGCTGGGCTTGTACATGCCACCGGCAAATCTGTTGGCTAGCAGTTCTCGAGGGCAGGATTTCCTATTCCTCAGGACTGGAAATCTCACCCTGAGATAATTAAAGCCTCCCCAAAATAATATCGCCACAGGCCAGTCACTGACTTTTCGATGGGGTGGATTGGGTGTAAGAAATATGTCCACACTGCACCCCCTCCTATCCCATCACCTAAGATTCACCCCACGAGTTAGTCAGAATAAGGATTTTTTTTTCAAAAAGGTTGCGTTCTTTTCATCTTGCAGAGATCAAAAAGAAAAATGTATGTAAACTTCTGTGGAAAGTTGAATGTGTGCACATAAAAATATTTTTATTCAGTAGATTTTGAACTTTTAAAGATGGTTCTGTCATCAAGAGCTGAAACTACAGTATTGCCCACTGGGAAAGCAGGGCAAACTGAAATCAAATGAGGAATCCATGCTAAAGTAAGTGAATGTTGGCACCAGCCTCATACACTGGCATCTTACTGAAGGTCATATAGTATGTCACGATCAGGCAGGTTATCTTGAATTTTAAACCAGAAAAGAGCAACATTTTTACTCAACTTCACCCAGTCCGAATAAAATAATCACACACATACACCCACCCATGCACACATACACCCACATCTACACACACATACACACAGATACAGACACACACACGCACACACACACACGCACACTCCGCATACAACACACACATACACACATCCCTTGTGCGCACATACGCACATCTCACACACACCACACACACACACCTTACACATACAATGCATCACACACACACATACACACACCTGACACACAAACAAACATGCCTCATGCACACATGCCACACACATCCACACACACACATGCCACCCACACACACGACACACACGTACACTCTGCACACACTCATACACACACACGACACACACACACATACCCCTTTCATGCACACACACACACACACATCTCACACACACCATACACACACCTCACACATACCACACATCACACACACACATACACACACCCTATACACAGACACCCATCTGACACACAAACATACGTGCCTCACACACGCACATACCTCACACACACACGCCACACACACACACAAACTTTACACATGCCTCACACACAGATATGTTTCATACACATCTCAAACATGCACCTCACGCAAATACGCGCTTCATGCATATGTGTGCCTCATGCATACTTGTGCTTCACGCACCATACACATGCACCTGATGTGCACATGCGGCACAACACTCACCTCACTCTCTCACTCTCTCTCTCTCGCACACGCACGCACGCACGCACGCACGCACACACACACACTTCCCACACACCCATGCATACAAATAGATTACCAGGTTGGAGGGTAGAATGAGTAATTGATAGTGCAGTAATGTTAAAGGTGTTTATGGCTTTTGAAGGTTGTTAACTTGAATGGCTCCCGGCTAAATTTGGCAATCCTGCTGCTTCCACTCAATAGTCCTGCTGTTTCCATGTTCAAGGCAGTTTAATATTGTAAATGGATGATTATCTGTTCTTCTAGCAGCAGCAACACTGGTTTGAATATTTTTTTAAATCTCAGTCAGCAATACTTGCATAGTTAAAATCAGCAGAGAGTGCTCAGGAAACTTACATGTTGTATGGGGAGAGACAGGAAGGGAGAAACAAAGGAATCCAATTCAAGGTCTTGTTCCTTCAGAATCTCAGTTGCTTATCATGTTCTTCAGAGAAAGCAGATGTATAAAACGTGCAAAGGATTCATTTGACACATGAACCTTTCTTGCCAACTGCCCAGGGATCCAAATATGGTAATGGTTAGTATATTCCAGTTGTAACTTTATTAGCTCATGCCTAGGATTGTGTCTAAGTGATTGAGCCACCCATTTGAGTACCAGGAGATTGGACACTTTGCCAATGAGGTAGAAGAAGTCACATTGTCATTCAAGTGTGGTATTATAAACAGATTGCCTCCAATTCAATAGTTTGGAATGCAGAATCTATGTCTTTTAGATCACAGTGCAAGAGAGGTGTAAATACGCAGCTGTCTTTGACTGTGATCCCAAGTCACTAGAATGTGACTTTAGTCTTTTAGAAATAATCAATCAGATTCCAGCTAGGACATTCAACAATCCTTTTTTGATCTAAAATATTAATTTCACAACCTCAAGTTTGAAAACAAATGTGATGACTGTTTAAAAATAAGAAGTCACTCATTTAAGACAGAAATAACAAGAACTTCTTTTTCTCAGAAGATGGTGGATCTTTGGAACTCTCTTTCTAAATCTTTGGAGGCAGAGTCTTTGAATACCTGTAAGGCATAGCTTGATAGGTTCTTGATCACCAGGGGTTGAAAAGTTATTGGGGAGTAGAATGAACATGGGCTTGGAGTTACAATCGGATCAGCCATGATCTAATTGAATGGCAGATCAGGCTTGAGAGGTCAAGTGGCCTACTACTGCTCCTAATTCTTAAATTTGTTCCTATGTAAATGGTTGTGAATATGGAACTGTACTAAGTAAGAAGTCTCACAACACCAGGTTAAAGTCCAACAGAATTATTTGGAATCACCTGCTTTCGGAGCACTGCTCTTTCCTTACCACTCACCTGAAGAAGGAGCAGCGTCCAAAAGCATGAGATTCCAAATAAGCTTGTTGGAATTTAAACTGGTAGTGTGAAACTTCTTAGTGTGCCCACCCCAGCCTAACGCCGGCATCTCCACATCAAACTATACTATGGAAGTATATACAGTTAGGAAGGGAAATAGTTCTTATAAGATATGGTTGTTTGCATTATTTAATTTTCTATTTTGCAAGGTGCAATACAAAAATATTATTAAATTCAGATTTGCTATTTTAAATTTGTTTTTGATTTGGTCCAGTGGATTTTTTTTTAAGTATGTTTATTGCACAATGAAAGGCAGAAAACACCATGTGATTAAAGGTTTTCTCAGCTCAGTGTTGTGGATCAAATCTCCCATGACTGCTATTTTTGGGCTGGATGGAGCACCTATTACTCACCAGGTAAGCATATATCTCAACTAGCCATTAATTTGATTCCTTTCTTTTTATTCTAAAAGACCACGTATTTAAACTGTACAATGGAAATACCACCCTTTCAGATTCATGCTGAGTGCAAATAAAAAGGGATTTATCCATGAAAGTTTGCTTGCAAATGCACACTGGCATTATCATTAACATTAGTACATTCCTCGGGTGAAAGGTTTGAAAATCTGTATTTTGCTGCTCAGCATAAAATCAATATTTATTAACATCAAAGGATATTTTAAAATAAATTCATAATTTATTATACTTTTGCAATCAATCCAAAATGGAACATTCTGAATGGGATTCTGCCAAAAAAAAATTCTAAGTGTCAAATTTGCGTTAAAACTGGAGTAAATCCCGTATTGTTTTTCAGTGGGATTTTCAAAATGAATCTCCCAGAGTCTGTGCACTGCAGAATGAACTAGAATGACTACCATTAAAAATAAGAGGGCAGGATCCATTCCTGCTGGAAAGATTGGCAGCATGGAACTGAGCGGGCCATTGTGCAGGTTGGTTTGGGTGCAGTCACCCTGCACTGCCGGCCTCCTGGTCACTGGCGATATGACCTTCCTCTCCACCCAATCGCTGGCCTCCTGAACATGTGTGGGCCAGCTTTGAAACCACCTCCTCGAATCCTGGCCCACCCTCTGCCCTCACCCCCATTGCCTGATGCTTGTTGGGCAGTACCAAGATCCCTCTGGGCATTGCCATTTTTCTCCTGGGGCAATGCCAGGTTGGCAAGGCTGGCACTGTCAAGCTGGCAATGCCCAGGGGGCACCCCCTCTACCCCCAACCTCCTGGGAAGCTTTAATGTTCTTCCTTCACTCCAGCGGGGTGGGCCCACCTGCTAGTGGTGAGCTATAATAAACCCCGGTGGAGTGAACCGCTCCTGGCGGGGGCTGAGACTCTAGTTCACCCAGAGACTTCAGTTCCGGACCTGCTAATGAAACGCTAATCTCCATCTGCATAATTTATTCAGCTCTGCCCCGATTTCTGGAGACTTGCGGAAGCTGTGTCACCTAGCGGGAGGCCCGTTACATGGCCTCTGCTTGCATCTCCTGGCTGCTGTGCTGCTTTAGCAGTGCAGTGGGCCAGGAGAATCACCTCTTCCAAGTGAACAACATTCACCATCTTGTTTAGAGCTTTGGAAACCTATTTTTGATCTGATTTTATAGTTAATGGCTATCTGTTTTTTTTTCTAAAAATAGCTTTTTCTTTCTGAATGGAAAAGTATGGGGGCAGAGGGTAGAGTTTTCCAGATTCCCTGCAATGGGTTTCATGGTGGGCAAGGGAGGTGGGGGGACAGCAATATGGCAGAAGCCAAAAAAAGTCAGTTTCCCATCAGCTTGAAGTGACAGCAAGAATCTACACACCCCCAGCATATTTGCATGGGTTTCCTCTGAGTGCTCCGGTTTCCTCCCACAATCCGAAGATGTGCAGATTCGATGGTTTAGCTGTGCTAAGATGTCCCTGTAGGGCAAACCGTTACTGGCTCGTCTGCCTGAGTTTCATACATCCTGCCTGAGGCCAATGAAGATTGCCGTTGTCCGAGCCTCACCCATCCCCAGAATCCACATGGATGTGCCAGTAAAATTCCAGCCTTAGTGTCCAAAGATGTGTAGATTAGGGGAGCAGTGGATTAAATACATGGGGTTATGGGGATAGGGCCTAGGTAAAAAAATGCTCTAGCAGAGAGTTGGTGCAGACTTGATAGACCAAATCGTCTACTTCTGCACTGTAGGGATTCTTCTGATGTGGTGTGCAAATATCAGTACTTCAAGGTGGAAGTTTCCTCTCTTCAACTTCTTCAAAACCCACATTTAAAAATGGCTTCTGCAACCAGATAAACACTGTTGGAGAGCAAATGGAATGGCAGGAGCTCCTGTTCAGGGTGACTCATGGCTACTGCAACATCCAGATGGGAATTGAGGACTGAGGTCTAACATCAGGGACACATGCTCCCAACAGTTAAACTGTTTCCTGCTGCCAATGTGGACTTATCACTGCTTATATGACAGAGCATATAATAAAGGCCAGAAGTGTAAATTATGCTAATTGACTACCTAGCGTGTGCAGTCAGGCACTCTGAGGAAAAATGGATCAAGTTGGGCCTATAGAACTTTAGAAGAATAAAATGTAATTTATTGAGACTTATTAGATTCTGAGGAGGTTGACAACCAAAAGGTGAAAGGATGTTTCCACTCATGGGGGGATCTAGAACTGGGTCACAGTTTCAGAATAAAGGGTCCCCCATTTGAAAACGAGTTGAGGAAGAATTCACAGGGATTTGTTAATGTTTTGAATTCTCTTCCCCAGTGAGGAATAGAGGGTGGTTTATTGAATAAATTTGCGGCTGAGTTAGGCAGATTTTTGATTGACAAGGCAGTCAAGAGTTGTGGAAGACTGGCAAGAAATTGGATTTAAGGCCACATCAGGTCAGCCATTATCTTATTGATTGATGGAAGTGAGTAACGGGGCCAAATGTTCTATTCCTGCTGCTGTTTCTTATACTCCCATCCCACACCCTCCACCCCACCCAGTTCCACCTCACACAAAATGGCCTGACTGTGAGATGGAGCCAGGGAACTAGCAAGCTGGCCAACAAAGATATGTCCGTGACCACCTGCCTGCAGTTCCAACCCTGACAGGGTCTAAAAATCAAATCCATTATTCAGTGGGGCGGAGAACTTAAATACCAGTAATACAAACTAATCAGGTAGACCATTTTTGAAATGTAAGACAATAGAAGAGTCGGATAATTCTGCAAGATAAGACATTGAAATGAATATTATAAATTAACTGAAGGAACTAATTAGTTGTGTTTCTGGTGTGAGAAGTGATTGATGAGGTGAGACAATGAGGAGGTGAGGTTGATCTATTAAAATGGATGAGCTTGCTCAGTATAATCATCATGCAAATTTAGTTGAATCATCACTCATTCAAATATATCAGGTTGATGAAAAGGTTTATCTTTAATCATATATCCGTAAATAGTATGCATTAAATGTAACATGTAAATGTACTTGGTATAATATATAATAGACAGCCTGTTAGCCTCGTGATTAGAGTAATGGACTAGCAATACAGAAGCCATGAGTCCAAATTTTTCCATGGGAAGTTGTGAATTTGAATTGAGGAAATCTGATTATTTAACGACTGGCACTAGGAAATGATCATGGCAGTTGCCTGATTGCTGTAAAGATCCAATTGGTTCATTCACAACCTTTGCAGAAATGTATCTGCCATTCCTACATTGACTTAGCTTCACTTTCCAGTCCCACAATATTTGGTGGTCTCTTAAGGGACAGTTCTAATCCTGTCACTGTGGGTGGGTGGCTGAAACCGTCTGGGAGAATTACCTGCCAGCGTCTTGTTCTGCTCCATGCTCTCTTTATTTTAACACGTTCCTCTGAGTGGACAGAAAGGATGTCCAGTTGAAATCTGCTCTTTGAATATGCAGATTGAGATCTAATGGTGTGATTGATTGGCTATTTTAACTGCTGGCCTCATTAAGGAAGTTAATATGGCATTCCTGCCAAGTGAAAATAGCAGGAAGAGGAACTGGCATCAAAATATGCCCAAGGAGATAAGCTTTCAGATGTTACTTTTAAACTTTTCTTGTTCAACCAGGAAGAGCAGAATTGTTATTCTATGCCCCAACATGGTAAACACAGTAAGAAGTCTGACAACACCAGGTTTAAATCCAAGCAATTTATTTGATAGTAAACTCATAAGCTTTCGAGGCTTTCCTCTTTGTCAGGTGAATGGTAACACAGTGACACAGTGGTTAGCACTGCTGCTACCCAGCGTTAGGGTCTAGAGTTCGATTCCTAGCTTGTGTCACTGTGTGGAGTCTGCATGTTCTTTCTGTGTCTGCGTGGATTTCCTCTAGATGCTCTGGTTTCCTCCCACAGTTTGAAAGAGCACTGGTTAGGTGCATATTCCAAGCTAAATTCTCCCAAGTGTACCTAAACAAGAGTGTAGTGACTAGGGGATTTTCACAGTAAGTTCATTGCAGTGTTAATGTAAGTCTACTTGTAACATTAATAAAATAACCTTTTAAAAAAAGTTGTTTCTTTCTCCACAACCTTGGCTTCCATCACTTACCTAAATATTAGTGATTGTTACTTTGCTCTGGGTCAGCAACTTTCAGCTCTCTCCCATTTCTCTCCCATTTACCAGCAAGGTTCTGCTTCTGGGAAGGAAATTGGACAGAGGATGAAAATGAAGACTGGTATTCAGTACTCAGCTCAATTCTCACCCAATCCAATTTCTGGGTTAAAATCTGGCCTTTCATGTCATCAGAACATAAAGGGAT
This sequence comes from Sphyrna mokarran, assembly GCA_024679065.1. Taxonomy (NCBI): domain Eukaryota; kingdom Metazoa; phylum Chordata; class Chondrichthyes; order Carcharhiniformes; family Carcharhinidae; genus Sphyrna; species Sphyrna mokarran. The sequence continues at coordinate 91,274,161 of JAGIQG010000006.1, read as the reverse complement.
GAGTATTAGATATTGTTTTGCCAATGTTGCCCATATTCCCTGAATAATATAGAAAGTACAAGTAACAAATATGTCAAAAATGAAATGCTTCAGTTATGAATAGATTCCATTATACGGAACTGTACATAACACAATTTGGAATCACAGTTAACTCTACTATGGCAGCAGTGAAATGTTTCTAGAAATGTGTTTTTGTACAGTTTGCATTTTTATACCTCCCTTTTGCTGCGACTTTGATCTCTTCTGTCTCATCTTGAAATGTGAACATCAAACTTTTGACTCTTTCACTGTCTCAGTAGAAAAAAAATGCAACATGTGCTGTGTGAAGTAGGAAAGTCTCAAGTTTGATGTCTGCAATTTGCTGATTTAATTGTTCTTAGGTGTGTGACAGTGAGTGCCTTAAAGTGGTGCCTTAAAGTTGTCCTTAAGTATCTTCAGCCTTGCTGGTTCTTGCTTTCAGTGTTATGAGCGGACCTTACTTTGGAATATATGGAATAGAATCATAGGATCCTACAGTGCAGAAGGAGGTCATTCGGCCCATCAAGTCTGCACCGATAACAATTCCACCCAGGCCCTATCCCCATTAATCTATGTATTTACCTTACCTTGTCCCTGTGACACAAAGGGTCAATTTAGCATGGCCAATCCACCTAATACGCACATCTTTGGACTGTGGGAGGAAACCTGATCACCTGAAGGAAATCCACACAGATACGAGGAGAATGTGCAAACTCCACATAGACAGTGGCCCAAGCCAGAAATTGAATCCAGGTCCCTGGTGCTGTGAGGCAGCAGTACTAACCATTGTGCTATCGTGCCAAGCTTAAAGATTAATGAGATTTCCCTTCTACCAAATCCCCAATATCTAATAACTCACAAGGCACTCATGTCCAAGTTGGCACGAGAAAAGTAGCTGTTAGGCGAGGTACCAACAAAAAGAAACTCAATAACACATCTCAGGATCTGAAACCAACTTATAAAACAAGATAACTTATGGATAATCCTTGTGGCAGAGAGAATTGATCAGTTGCCAGAACCGTAAAGAAGATATACTTCCCTCCTGTCAAATGGGAAAAATCAATGGAAAATTATCATCCTTAACTTTAAGCAATAAAGGTATTGTTATAGGTTACTCCCTGTCTCTCTACAAGGCCTGGGAATTTCAAATGTGTTTTTTCCTGTGGCTACAACACATCTTTGTGCAACATTTCCACATGAATTGACACCTAGACAGTTGGTTGATCAAAGCCCCATGTCTGAGATCTGTCAGTACATTCATGTAACAAGTATTTGATTCAATCTCAGTTTGGCACTTTCAATTTTTATCTAAGGCTACTTACCCAGTTTAAATTCAATTATTATTCCTTTGTTGTGTCTGTCATCACACAAATCAGAATGGGGACAGATTCCAATATTAAAATGATAAGTGAGAGTGAAGTTGTCACTGTATAACTCCAGCACGGGACAATTGAGGAAATCCCAAGCAGTGCTTTGCTTCCTGTGGTGCTAGGACCCAATAAATTGGGTGATAACCTGAGCTGCAGTTTCCTTCAAGGAATCTGGCTCAGGAGTTTAAAGATCACTATCCAGATTTTACAATGCTTCCTGTGCATTACCAGCATATTTCAATTGATTAAATGGGCAAGATTCCAATCTCATTGCTACAGTACTGTCTGGATGTAACTGCAATGTACATTAGCATGTTAGTTCTGACAGCTGGTGTGAAGAAGCATTGCATCTCCTACACAACACCCCCTTCCTCCTTACATCAGCAATACTTTGATATTCTTCTATTATGTATGGAAGATTCAGAATAAAGAGACAAAAACACAGATTGCCTGCCTTATATGTCTATCTTCATTCCTACAATGGCTTTTTCCTCTACCAGTGTTCCCACTCAGTCAATCCCTGCAGGGTTTGGTTTTGGAAGGGTTGGAAGGAGGATATTGTTAAGTGGTTAATTATCTTTGAGTCAAAATCCAATGTAGAAGCAGCAGACCACATGTGGTACAGTCTATCTGTAATGTTATGATGAATTATTTATGTACATAATAAGCACATTATTTCCGCAGGACTACAGTGTGTGGGGATGGATATCATTCAAAGAAAGTAGGAACTTTTACAAGGTACTTAATCAATGTTTTTTTCCCTTGTGTGAGGCTAGACAGTGGGTTTTGGCAAGCTATTTTACTAAGATGGCATCGCAGCTGAGCCCATAATACATTTGCATCTATGTTAGCGCACTTGTTCTTTCAGCTGGGATCCCTGATCAATTTACTTTTATCTAACTTAAAGAACGCAAGTGCACTTTCATTGTTGCTGCTGTTGACTTGACTTAGATTAACTTGCACAGCAGGGAATAGGGTTTGAATCTTCCTGATTTTTGTGTCTCAGTGATAAATTGGGCAAAATCTTACTGAAAGAGTGGCAGAATATTGAATCTGGTGAGAAAAACAACGTGACACACCAATTTCCCCTTTACATCTTACCACACACTCTGCCACACAAAGAACAGCTAGGCAGGTTTTACATCACCCAGTAGCCGGGCGAGGCCTTCACCCATCGGCAGAGTCCGGCTGCACTGAGGACAGTGTGCCATGTTTAAAGATTCAAAAGAAAGCCAAGAGGATACATAAGGGTGCAAATTGGTTTTTCAGTCTCCCGTGCAATCTTCCCAGCTCATCATGCTGCTCAACTGGTGCAGTGATCTGCTAAGCTTATGCGCATGGAGTCTCAACCACTGTGTTTCCACTCAGTCAATCCCTGCAGGGTTTGGTTTTGGAAGGGTTGGAAGGAGGATATTGTTAAGTGGTTAATTATCTTCGAGTCAAAATCCAATGTAGAGGCAGCAGACCATATGTGGTACAGCCTATCTGTAATGTTATGATGAATTATTTATGTACATAATAAGCACATTATTTCCGCAGGACTACAGTGTGTGGGGATGGACATAATTCAAAGAAAGTAGGAACTTTTACAAGGTACTTAATCAATGATTTTTTTTCCCTTGTGTGAGGCTAGACAGTGGGTTTTGGCAAGCTATTTTACTAAGATGGCATCACAGCTGAACCCATAATACATTTGCATCTGATGTTAGCACCCCTTGCCTTATAAAGATATCTCTTTTATTCAAAGAAGACAGTCACTATCTTCTGCAGTGTGAGGGAGTTTTCTTTGGCTTCAGTTAGTTTTATTTCATTGTGCCCTCAGCCTAGCAGATACTACAGATTTTGATTGATGTTCAAACTGTGAATTAGTGATAAGGAACTCACAAATGCATCACGTTCCTGATCTGCCTGTCTCTCTAGCTGAGGGAAAATATTATTAGCCTAGAATTTGACTTCCCCAAATACTGTCTGCAATTTTACTGGCTCATTCTGCCCATTAATGGGCAGAGTGAGCTGGTAAAATCCAGGGAGAACTGACAAATCGGGATGTGCATGATTTTTCAGCTCTCACAATCTTATCAGCACCAGGTATCCGGCACGGCCAGCTTCTTGCCAGAAATGCACAGCAGTCTGCGCACATGCATTAGCCCTCTTTGTTGCTTGATCAGGCTGGCTGGTGAATTAAACCCTGCCCACTGCCTCCAGTAACTGGAAACAGCCTAACTCTTTTTTCATGGACTAAGTGCATAAAATTGGGAATATATACTTGCCCAAACAATGGTTCTAAAACTCACCCATTTTTACGCTAGCTGGACATGTAGAATATTTCTCATGCATATTTCTCATATATATCTCCCATTATATCTTAAATTCTGTTTTCAATTTCATCCTTCTAAGATTTTCTAAATCACTGCTGCTTTCCGGAGCTCCATTATATTCATTCGCCTAAATGGGAAAAAAAGACAGAACTTTGATAAGGTAGATAAGGTTGTTAAGAAGGCGTACGGTGTGTTAGCTTTTATTGATACAGGGATTGAATTTTAGAGCCATGAGGTCGTGTTGCAGTTGTACAAAACTCTGGTGCGGCCACACTTGGAGTATTGCATACAGTTCTGGTCGCTGCATCATAAGAAGAATGTAGAAGCATGGAAAGGGTGCAGAGGAGGTTTATCAGGATGTTGCCTGATATTGTGGCAAGGTCTTATGAGGAAAGGCTGAGGATCTTGAGGTTGTTTTCGTTAGAGAGAAGAAGGTTAAGAGGTGACCTAATTGGGGCATACAAGATGATCAGAGGTTTAGATAGGGTGGACAGTGAGAGCCTTTTTCCTCAGATGGTGATGGCCAACACGAGGGGATGTAACTTTAAATTGGGGGTGATAATTATAGGATGGATGTCAGAGGTAGGTTCTTTACTTAGAAGGTAGTAAGGGCATAGAATGCCCTGCGTGCAGCAGTTGTGGACTTGTCAACTTTAAGGGCATTCAAATGGTCAATGGATAGGCATATGGATAATATTGGAACAGTTTAGGTTAGAGGGTCATTAGATTGGTTCCACTGGTTGGCGCAGCATCGAGGGCCTGTGCTGTGCTGTAATGTTCTATGTTTACCGCATAATATGAAGTGGGAACAAGGTAAGAGTGACCAGGGAAATCATGGTGAGCATGGAGATCAGCTTCTCTTGATTTCCTGCCATTTTTCCTATAATGAGAGGAGGATCATAAAGGCTTCCTGCCACAAGGAGAACAGAGGAAAATTTGAATATGCAAAGGCCTTACTTAGGATCATTTACAGATCATCACAATTGAAGAAGATGGATTGACCCCACTCTTCATAAGATTTCATGGTATTAAACAAAGCAAACGGTTTCGAATTTTAAGATAAATTGGACAAAGTAAGCAGCAATAGCTTAACAATTTTGTTTACAAAGCCTTATTCTGTTAACTCAATGCTATATTTTACTTTGGCCCCAAGAATTCCTTTATACGTTAAAAGAATCTTGAAGGTATATTCAGTTTTTCCTGAGACCAACTCAATATTATGCCGTAGTCCTCCAAAATTCACTTCAAGTTCTCCTCAGTATTCGAGCTATTCTCTGAAATATGAAATTTAATGGGGATATTTCCATTTGCTTTTGGCTAAGCAACCCTCCAAACTCTCAACTGTTGAATTCTCAGATCATGTGTGGGCTTCACTGTTCTCTTGCTTAGTGCCTCCACTGCAGAAATGCCCCTGATTTCTTCAGTACGTTTGCTTCTGGTCTACAACTGTTTACAGTGCTCAGCAGAAGCTTTCTTTCTCTGGCTGCTGAACTCAGAGTTTGCATCTGTCAATTTGGTTGCCTTTAGCTCCAAACACTTCCTGGAAAAATCCCAAAGACAGCTTTCCAGTATCCCAATTAAAAGCTCCACTCTGAATTGTCAATCTCTATGGCAATAGAGGTTAGTTGAGATGTCCTCTTGATTTTTGATGAATTAACTTTATCTTGGGCCAAGATTTTATCGGCCAATTTCTCAGGATTTCATCAGCACTAGATTTCTGGTGCAGTCCACCCATAGGTATTTAGAGACGCAAGTATTGATTAGGGATAGTTAGTATGGCTTTGTGAGTGGAAAATCATATCTCAGACATTTGATTGAGTTTTTAGATAACAACAGTGCAGCTGATGTTGTCTACATAGATTTTAGCAAGGCCTTTGACCGCATGGTTACATATAGTTAAATCTCACGGGATCCAGGGTGGGGTATCTAAAGGACCTGTTTTCATGCAGTCAATCTCTATGACCCCTATGACTCCCATCCATTTCCAGTGAGAAATTAAATATATTATTTAAATTTATTTAAAGCAGTATTTACATCTGAGCTCAGTTGCCTTTGCCAGTTCACCGGGATTGGGGAAGAGATACAAAATTGGTTTCTTGACAGAGAGTGGTTGTAGAGGCCTGGCAGCTTGTGACCAGCAGTGTGGCTCAGGATCAGTGCTGGGTCCACTGTTATTTGTCACTATATTAATGATTTGGATGCGAATATAGGAAGTATGGTTAATAAGTTTGCAGATGACGCTAGGATCGGTGGCATAGTGGACAATGAAGAAAGATATCTCCAATTGCAATGGGATCTTGATCAACTGGGCCAGTGGGCTGACAAATGGCAGATGGAGTTTAATTTAGACAAATGCAAGAAGGTGCATTTTGGTAGATTGAACTAGGGCAGGATTTACTCAGTTAATGGTAGGACACTGGGGAGAGTTACAGAACAAAGAGACCAAGGGGTTCATGTTCATATCTCCTTGAAAGTGGAGTCACAGCTGGTTAGAGTGGTGAAGAAGGCATTCATCATGCTTGGTTTCATCGGTCAGAACATTGAATACCGGAGTTGGAATGACTTGTTAATGTTGTACAGGACATTGGTAAAGCCACACTTGGAATACTGTGTGCAATTCTGGTTACCTTATTATTGAAAGGATATTATTAAACTAGAAAGAGTTCAGAAAAGATTTACTAGGATGTTACTGGGACTGGATGGATAGAGTTATAAGGAGAGGCTGTCTCTGGAGATTAGGAGGCTGAGGGGTCATCTTATAGAGGTCTATAAAATAATGAGAAGCACAGATCAGCTGGATATCTTTTTCCAAAGGCAGGGGAGTCTGAAACTGGAGAACATAGATTTAAGGCAAGAGAGGAGAGATACAAAAATGTCCAGAGGGCAATTTTTTCACACAGAGGGTGGTGAATGTCTGGAACAAGCTGCCAGAGATAAGAGTAGGTAGATAAAATTTTGTCTTTTATAAAGCATTTAGTTAGTTAAATGAATAAGATGGGTATAGAGGGGTATGGGCCAAATGTGGGTAATTGGAATTAGCTTAGAGGTTTTAAAAAAAGAGCAACATGGACAAGTTGGGCCTAAGGACCTGTTTTCATGCAGTCAATCTCTATGACCCCTATGACTCCCATCCATTTCCAGTGAGAAATTAAATATATTATTTAAATTTATTTAAAGCAGTATTTACATCTGAGCTCAGTTGCCTTTGCCGGTTCACCGGGATTGGGGAAGAGTGGTGTTGCCCTCATTGGTAGAACTGGAGATCATTGAGGTCCTCTGGGGAGTCTAACTGCAAGGTGGGGCGCCACTTGGGCACTGTCAGCCTGGCACCTTGGCACTGCTAGCCTGGTACATTAGCAATGCCCACTGGGCACCTTGGCAATGTTCATTTGGGCCTGAATGGGATGGGGTCTATGGGGTGAGGGCTTATGTGGAGCAGGTCTAGGGATCATGGCCTGAGCTGGGGTGGGGTGGGGGGGGGTATTGGGCATACAAGGGAGTGATGTCCGCATGGAGGTGAAGCCTGGAGCTGGTGGGGCCAGACAGGGGCAACCCAATCTAGGAGGAAGGAAGGTCCGTTGTGCATTCTATAGTTATGATTGGAAGGGGATGGGGGGTTTGTCTGCTGCACACTGCAGCTGGGACGGTGAGGGAGGGTCCTGTTGCCACCCTGCCTGCAATCATTTGGGTAGTGCAGCTGCCACTCTGCCTGCAATTGGTTGGAGGAGGAATCTGCCTGGGCGGTAGGGGCTATTTTGTGGTGGTGTGGACCCCCCTGATTGTGATAGGAGGGCCTGTGTCATGGTTAGCTGCAACAACTGAGGCCTGACAGCTCTTTCTCTATCAGGCCTCTGCTGTTGGAGCTGCACATGTATAAACACAGAGGTCTACACATGCGCAATAGATTCCTTTGCTGCCTGATCATGCTGGCTGATGAGTTTAGCCCACTCATTGTCTATAGCAGTTAGAAAAACAGCGTAGCTCATTTTTTTAAGCAGTTTGTGCGTAAGATTGGGAAAATAGATCTGCAACTCTCCAATTTTCACTTTAGCTGGACATTTAGAATTTTTATCAAAAAATTCTGCCTTTTATTAAGGAAATTTTTAAGGAAATAAGTGCAATCCTTTTCAGACTTACTTGTTGTAATTCCCTAGCTAAATGAAGACTACCTATTGTTTCTGTGACTCTCACTCTGCTTACCTAGCCTTAAGTAGTCACTTTGAACTGTAATTTCCAGATCTGTTTACCAGTTCCTCAACCTGTTGTGATGTATATGTACTTTTAAGAATCATATCCAAACTACTGTCCATCTCTCCTTATTATGGGACAGGACGTGATACATAATCCCATGTGTTCTGTAGACAGAGCATCAGCCTTACAATTTAGATATGCCCACATCTCTCAGTTACTATTTTACATATATAATCTGACCTTCAAGTAAAGGACTCACGTTACTGTTTTACTATTCCAAGTTGTGTGTTTGCACTGTACAGATCAAAGCAACTAACCAAGTATTTCCATTACTTCATATTTATAAAAGTTATACTTCAACAACTAAAGGTTCTACCTCTAAGAGGCATGGTGTAGATGATTACGATAACACTAATATTCAAAGGAAATGAGACGTTCAAGATTACAAAAACAATCAAGGAATTAAATGTACTCTCAATGTAAGTGAGAGTTATGGACCAGATTCTGAGAAAAATAATGGAAATCACAAAGGTCGGTTCAGATTCATGTCTGTATGAAGCACCACTGAAACCACTTTTGTTGTGAGACAAGTGATGGATAAGTATTGGAAAGATAAATGTAAAGTGAAGATTGTGTTTATTGATCTTGTGGAGGTATATGAGACAGATGTCCATGGTAGAAATCTAGAATGTGCTAGGATTCATGGTGCCCCTGAAAAGTGAATATAGCAATTAAGGACATGTACAAGGAGTGCCAGAGAAGAACAAAGAAAAGTACAACACAGAAATAGGCCCTTCAGCCCTCCAAGTTTGTGCCAGTCATGTTGCCCTAACTAAACTAAACAAACCCCTTTTTGCCCTTACTTGGTCTGTATCTCTCTATTACCTTCCTATTCATACACCCATCCACTTACCTCTTAAATGTTGCTAATGTGTCTGCTTCCACCATCTCCCCTGGGAGCAGGTACCCACTACACCCTGGATAAAAAAGTTCTCCTACACATCTTTTTAAACTTTCCGTCTCTCACCTTGAACCTCTGCTTCCTTATAATTGAAAACATAAGAAACAATGTGGGGGTAAGTGGCAGATTCAAAGCTGAAGTTGGATTGCAGCAAGGATCAGCACTGAACCCACTCTTCCTCCTGATTATCATAAATATTCTAACTGAGCAAGTGAGGTAGGAAGCACAATGGTCATTGATGTTTCTAGATGACATTGAGCTTTGTGGTGAGCACGATGAGTACGTAACTGAGTATCTGGTGAATTGAAGAACAGCACTGTAAAACAGGAGGATGAATGTCAGTGAACCAAAAGCCCACTATTTGCATTGTCATTTTGAACTGAAGGAAGAAGGCCTAAGAAAGATTGTGTAAAGATATGGGTGAAGACCCAGGGAAAGTGAATAGTTTCAAATATCTGGGGCTAGTGGTGGCAGGAATAGAAGAATGGAAATGGAAGATAAGTAAACAATTGGTTCTGTTTGGGTGAGGGGAAGGAGTTCAGTGGAGTGTAAGATGAGAAGATAGTATCACTGAAAATGAAAGGAAGACTTGACAAGACAGTGTGAGGCGAGCCTTGTTATATAACACAGCAACGTCAAGATGAGAGGAATGATAACTTGATTCTAATATGATGATGAATCCCTCCTTTAAGGGGCTAGCAAAGTTGTGGAAGCTTTGAAGAGAATGGTTGAGAAAAATTGAAATTATACAGTCAATTGTTGTGACGTTATAGGGAGGACATATGACTGGGGATTGATGGAGATGAGACTGCTGCGAAGGAGAAGAGGAAGAAGGCCTAGGATTGTACAATGAGAAGGCAAGAGGCAGCAGGATTGGAAGAAACTTAAGTGATTGACCAGATGAGATAGAGGTGATCAACCAACAATGTGATATTCTCAAGGAAGAAGGAAGAAGAGGAAACATAAGAAGATGAAGGAGGAGGCAGGGGGATGGCAGTCTACAAGACATCACTGATTTTCTCATCAGAGTTTCCCTTCCATCACTTGTTTTATGAATCCTTCTGTGACTTAGCAAAAGAATGCAGCAAATCTCAACCTTTCCTGGTAGGACTGCTGAGCTGTTGGCCCTCTGATTGGGCTAGCAGCTCTTGAGGTTCAAGATGACCATCCATTGGTAGCTATTTAAATAGCTGCCAGCCATGAAAACAAGGGGAGAAATCCAATGTTGCCGACAACATTTCTGGCTGATGTTGGGATTTCAATGGATTTGGTAAAACCATGGCCTAATTTGATGAATTGCACTTCATTCTTTATGTATGTGCATTCTTTACTTCCATCTTCTTGTTCATTCTTCAACATAAAAGAAGAGAAACAGAATATCATCCCCTTTTCCAATGGTTTCTTCGGTGCTTGATGAGATCTGTCTTTTAAATGGGATGAGTCCCTGCACAGGATCTTCAAAGCACCAGAATGGAAACATTGATTTTTCACCTAAGACGTACTCTGTTGGCCTTTACATGCAACACCAGCAGTATAATGGACCTGATAGTAAGGGGTCTCTTCATGGAAAATTTCTGCCCAAGCTTTTTTCACATTAGCATGTTGATCTCACTTTTAAGCAGTCTTTATATATCGCTTTCCACTTCCACAAAAATCTCTCCTCGTTGTGATCTCTTCACAAAGAAAATCTGAAAGGTTTTTTTTTTAATCAGACATTCACACCACTTGACTTGTTCCTCCTGTCCTATGCCTTGCAGGTTTGCGATCCTTTAACCTGAAATTTATAGGAAATTATAGCCGCATGGTGGTACAATGGTTAGCAGTGCTACCTTACAGCGCCAGAGACCCAGGTTCAATTCTCGCCTTGGTTGGCTGTCTGAGTGGAGGTTGCATGTTCTCCATGTCTGATTGTGTTTAATTCAGGTACTCTGGTTTCCTCCCAGGGTCCAAAGATGTGCAGGTTAGCTGGATTGGCCACACTTAATTGGTCTTAGTGTCTAAAGATAAGGATTAACCACAATGTAGAGTTACAGGATAGGGTGGGGAGAGAGCCTGGCAAGATCTCTGACAGAGTTGGTGTGGACTTGATGGGCCAAAAAGTTTCTTCTGTACTGTACTGATTTAAGACAGAACACCTGAGTTCTGTTTAAAGAACTACTTTAAAAAAAACAGTTGCAGAGGCAGGCTAGAAAAAAGGCCTTTCTCTGCACCCTGAAACTTTGTCAGATTCAATAAAATAATTATGATAAAAATCCTCCCTCACCCCCACATATCATGCCCAATCCATGCCAACCAGTGCCAACACCCACCCCTATCCATGCCAACCTGTGCTGACAACCCTTTCCACTCCCTCTTATCCCCTATGCTGAATGTTAAGTGTATCAATCAAAGAGATTTGTACATTTTTGACAAAATGGTGATTATTAGTGCCATGTCAATCGACCTTAGCTGCAAAAATTGAACAATTTTAATGGTTCCATCTCACTCCTGAATCTAATTAATTATTCTTAGAGACTTGTCTTGAGTTTCCTTTCTACCAACATTAAGGGCATTTAAATAGTCACTGGATAAACATATGGATGATATTGGAATAGTATAGGCGAGATGAGCTTTAGATTGATTTCACAGGTTGGTGCAACATCAAGAGCCAAAGGGCCTGTAACTGCACTGTAATGTTCTATGTTCTATGTCTCTTTTTTCAATCTCTGAATCCATCTACATATCTGATTTGATTCTGATTACTTTTCTTCCCCATCTATCCTCTGATTCTGAATGATTCTCCTTTGAAGCATGGATTAAAAATTAAAAGAAGTGTTTTTCTAACAGAGATGGAGAAGTTTATTAACATGCCTGGGCATAAATGCATGCTCAAGGAAACAATATCCTGTGGCATATCCTCTAACACAAGACAGTTCTGAAAAAAAACATCAGAAACTGGCCTTTACATTGCCTCAGTGGGATCTTGGTAAAATGAAAGATACTACAATCTAACAATCTCCAACCTTAAGGATGGTGCTAAATGAGCAGCACAGTAGCACAGTGGTTAGGATTGCTGCTTCACAGTACCAGGGACCAGGTTCGATTCACAGCTTATGTCATTGTCTGTGTGGAGTTTGCACACTCTCCCCGTGTCTGCATGGGTTTCCGCCCACATTCTGAAAGATGTGTTGGTTAGCTACACTGACTTGAACAAGAGCCGAACTGTGGCGATTAGGGGAATTTCACAGTGACTTTATTGCAGTGTTAATGTAATTGCTTACATTACTTGTGACTAATAAATAACTTTAACTTTAAATACCTTGCTAACTGAATCCTGGAAACTGTATTTTGCAGGGAAGTAACAACTATCTGCACCTCTGTGTTCTTTTTGAAAGATATTGGTGACAAACAAAGGATATTGTCCAACACAAGTGTTCAACATAAGAAACATAAGAACATAAGAAATAGGAGCAGGAGTAGGCCATCGAGCCCTTCGAGCCTGCCCCGCCATCCAATAAATCATGATTGATCTGAAGTGGATCAGTTCCACTTTCCTGCTTTCTCCCCATAACCCTTAATTCCCTTGTCTATCAGAAATCTATCTACCCATGACTTAAATATATTCAGCGAGGTAGCCTCCACCACTTCAATGGGCAGAGAATTCTAGAGATTCATCATCCTTTGAGTGAAGAAGCTCTTCCTCAACTTTGTTCTAAACTGCGCCCCCTTATTTTGAGGCTGTGCCCTCTAGTTCTGCTATCCTTTCTCAGCGAGAAGAATCTCTCTACCTCTACCCTATCTAGCCCCTTCATTATCTTATATGCCTCTATAAGATCCCCCCTCAGCCTTCTAAACTCTAACGAGTACAGACCCAGTCTATTCAATCTCTCTACATAGGCTAACTCCCTCATCTCCGGTATCAGCCTGATGAACCTTTTCTATACTCCCTCCAAGGCCAATATATCCTTTCGCAAATACGGGAACCAAAACTGCATACAGTACTCCAGTTGTGGCCTCACCAGTGCCCTGTACAGTTGCAGAAAAACTTCCCTGCTTTTATATTCTATCCCCGTTGCTATAACGGCCAACATTCCATTCGCCTTTTTGATTACCTGCTGCACCTGCGATTTGTGCACAAGAACCCCCAGGTCCCTCTGCAATGTAGCATGTTGCAGCTTTTTACCTTTAAATAATACTCCCTCCTATATTATTTCTACCAAAATGGATAACCTCACATTTGCTGACATTATACTCCATCTGCCAGGTCCTCGCCCACTCACTCAGCCCATCCAGATCTCTCTGCAGACTTTTCGTGCCTTCCACGCAATTTGCTTTTCCACTCATCTCCGTGTGATCAGCAAATTTTGTCACCCTACACTCAGCCCCCTCCTCCAGATTGTCTATGTAAATGGTAAATTATTGGTATACATACTTTCTATTGGTTTAGTTACTTTCAGGTATAAATATTAGAATTGCATTGTAGGAGTTATAGATTGTTTGGATTTACTCCAGCATCTCTCAAGGTAAAGGTACAGCTACTGTTGTGTAATGATGAACATGCTCACCTGAACTGAGATAGAGGCACCTTGCTAAACTCGACAGCTTTCTACTTTAGGATTTAGGATGAATACTACTTTAAATATTGATGGATGTTCTAAATGTCTCTCTATAATCTGGATTTTCTATTGAAAACAAGATTATCCTTCATTGTCAATGGTGTGATTGAATTACCATCAAAAGTGAATTGTGCATTTGGTTCTTTAATAAATTCTCATGTAATTTTGAAAATACATTGTCTCATACTGTCAACTGCGTCAAAACTTCAGAACCCATCTCCATCACTCTTCATTGGAGATGTATATTGTTCGGCAGAGATGCCCAGACATTTATAATATCTGGGCTGGTATAGTTTGGCAAAAACTTTTTGAAAAGTTTTTCTAGAAAATGGTCATTTTCTCTGGTTGTACTTTTCTTACGACGAGTTAGATTTGTTCTTCAGACCCACATAGCTGGGCCTGTGTAGAAAACTCTGGTGCGGCCATACTTGGAGTATTGCGTACAGTTTTGGCCGCCGCATTGTAAGAAAGATATGAAGGCATTGGAAAGGGTGCAGAGGAGGTTTACCAGGATGTTGCCTGGTATGGTGGGAAGGTCTTATGAGGAAAGGCTGAGGGACTTGAGGTTATTTTTATTAGAGAGAAGAAGGTTAAGAGGAGACCTAATTGAGGCATACGAGATGATCAGAGGATTAGGTAGAGTGGATAGTAAGAGCCTTTTTCCTCGGATGGTGATGGCTAACAGGAGGGGACACAGCTTTAAATTAAGGGGTGGTAGTTATAGGACAGATGTCAGAGGTAGGTTCTTTACTCAGAGGGTAGTAAGGGCATGGAATGCCCTACCTGCAGCATTTGTAGACTCGCCAACTTTGAGAGAGTTCAAATGATCAGTGGATAGGCATATGGATAACATTGGAATAGTTTAGGTTAGAGGGTCATTAGATTGGTTCCACTGGTTGGCGCAACATCAAGGGCTGAAGGGCCTGTACTGCGCTGTAATGATCTATATTCTATGTGAGTTTCTCAACCTTACATGAGGGTGATCATCTGAGGACTATGCTTGATCTGAGATAGTCCAGAAAAGGGGCTTAGGTTATAATCCCCTTCAAGTTATACAACTTTGAAATAGCTGGGAGTAATGTACAAGAGACATTAGAAACTCAAGGGACAGAAGGGATGCTTAAACTTCAATTAGTGCTTGTTGTACATTGGAGACTTGATGCTAGAAAGCATGGAAGGTTAAAAATAACGTGATTTTATTTACTAGGTGTGTTCACTATAGGCTGATTCTTCACTCTGGTGACCTGTGACGTCACTTCCAGTGAGTACATAAATGTACGAATACATGGTGCTTAGTACAGCTATCAAGAATTAATATTAATACATAGCAGTAAGCAATTCTCAAACCTTTCAGTGTGCTGAGCATTCTTCTATATTTTAGGGAATTGGAAACAAATTAAGAGATGTTTTCAATTCACTGGCAAGATTCACGTAGAGTTCATGTTACCCATAAAGGTCCTCTGCTAACATAATGAACATCAATGCCTTCAAGCACATGTTTAGCATCTGAAAATATGAGTCACTAATCAAAGTGCGAGCATTTCCATTTTGGCCTTGGGTTATGAATAATCAGCAAATGTGTAAGATATTTTGATTGTTTTGCGAACGTTACACGTCTAAGATTTTGTGCAGCAAGACAACAGTAACCCTTGAATAAAGAAATTCAACAGTTTCGTTTGGCAGGCTTTTAAAAAATATTTAGCAGGCTTATGATTTCCCCACCATTTAATGGTGGTGGTTAAAGCATAAAAGACATTCAATACAAGTCATGAAAACCTTAATTAAGACGTGGCTGACGTGATAATCTGAGAATTTAATAGTGAAGTATAAATATTGTGATGATATTGCCTCCTATTCTGTTCTTGAGAGTTCTGAAAGTTGAAATATATTAACATCTGGCAGGAAATTTTGTTAGGGAGGTAGGAGGAGGGATTCTCAGTACCCACCAGCTCTAATTGTGAATTGTAATGGTCCAGATCATTGGGCATCGACCCCAGCATCCAAACCCGTCATGAATCTCCCGGCCTGCCCCATTGGCCCTGATTGTATTCCCTCCCATAGAGGGTGAGAACCTGATACTTATTCAAATTCATGACCTTAAATATATTTAGTGAGCTTGAAGCGTGACTCAAATAACTACCACTGTTAATCCACCTCCCCACTGGGACCTACACCAGTCAAGCTTTCTAACAGGCTTATTGGACCCCAAAGGTCGAGGATGCACCACCAACTCTTCAGCAATGAGAGGAACTTCCCTTTTTCCCTCCCCCACTACTGCCCCCCTGTCTCACCACAGACATCACACAGGTATGCGGTTTATTCAACCTAACCCCACACTCAGCCCCCTTCCCTCCAGATCCTTCACTCAGTCTCCTTCCCCCCACAAGCCTCCCACAGACACCACCAGCTGCCTTTTAGGCCAGATACATTGGCAATGCCAACAGTGCATTGCCCCCTGACTCTCTGACATTAACAATTGGTTTGGCAGCTTAGGGCCCAATGAGACTTGAGGAGGTAGCTCCTCTAGTGGCTCTTTTCCCCTCTGATGCTGCCAGGCTGTAGAGAAAATGTCACTCAAGGATACTGAGGTTGGATGGGCTAGGACTGGGGATAAGTGGTTGTCCTTGCTCGCCTCTGCTGTGGTGGGGATGTCATGACTAGGTTGCCCCTTCTAGCCCTAGCAGTTCTGAAGATCACTCTTGGCATTGTAATTTCAAGCAGATCTGTGATCAATTTCTTCATTATTGCCTGTCAGCTGTGCAAAGGTCACTTTATCCCTATGCCTCTCCAGTCACCTAGCAGGCCTTTACATTATTGCAGCACTCCATTCTGTAGCATTCTGGTTTTTCTTCCTCCCTATCAAAAGTTGCAGGTATGAGCACACCCCTTTGAAGTCCTCTGAAAGAGAAAGGATTCAATTTCACCTCTGCCAACTGGTGGCAGTTGGGAGGGAGGGGCGGTGATGGGGAAGAGAATTTCCATTCCACACAGCTGTACACTTAGCCCCAATGTGTGTTCAAAGCTTTGATTTCAAGTTGCTGAGCCTTCCAAGAAAGCTGAAATTGTTGAAAACCTCTCCATGGCACTTAAAGACTTTGATCTGTAACAAAGTCAACATGCAGTACCTAGTAAAGGATTTAACTGCCAGATCAATGTATTTCTATTATCCTCCAGCGACCTGTGTTCATTTTAATTTCCCTTTTCACTTGAATGAATCTCAAGTATCCCATTGATCCTGACCAGAATGTTGACAGAGTCTGATTGGCAATCTGTGGTTTAACTTCCTCTTTGAAGTGGAGATTGGGTCACCCTTAATAATGACTGCCTGGCCTTGGAGCAGTGAAGTTGGCTATTGGGTGGTATGCATAAATTACCAATCATTACGTGGGAGAATCCTATCCAATAGATGTTGCCAACAGCATAGGAGACCCTCCTAGTCATTGTGTCCCAATTCAGGAGAATCATGACCCAAGTGCTAAATAGGATTGTCAATTCATAACCAATTGGATTGCCAGCTCTCACAGGCCTTCAGATAAGAGCTTGAAGATCTCCATATGTATCTCCAATTAAGAATCTTAAAGTAACTTACATTAGAAATATGACTTTAAGTTAAATCTCAAATACAGAATGACAGAGTCATGAACTGTAGATTAGAGCACTGACGAAGAATTATTTAACTACTTTCTTTAATTGGTAAACTTTAGTTTAGACATCCCAATCAACTTTAGTCATTGGGGTGACCTAATCATTTAACCTCAGTGTAAGTATTTTACTGTTGGGCTTGGGGACAATGTGGTCTATTAGTAAGTCTACTGGTGACTCACTTAACAGGGAAGAGGTCAGAGATATAAGCCAAACACTTTCTATAGAAGAAATGTAAAACCCATCTTGTTAATTGGTCTACCCCATTAGGCAAGCTTTTACCAGTTGCAGCTGACAGCCTCAGAAGTACCAGGATGGTTCCCCCATGCTGTTCCACCATTTTGTCTAGTGGCAGTCCAGATACAGAGTAGTTGCCCACTTCAAGATGGCAGTCAGTTGATTATTATTCTTAAATGACCTATTAAGTGACATTTTACAAAGCCATTGGCATTTAGTAATAGCAAGTTGACTCCCTCTCTGCCCCCCTCCCCATGTCCCTGCTGCTACCACGTGGGGAGGGCACCAGCTTATAGAGGCGGCCTTGTCATGTGGCAAATGAGGGGAGGCCACCAGACAAGAGGCTAATTGGTCGAAGGAGGGACTTGTGGGCAGAGGAGAAAGCCCCATTGGCTCTAATGATCTCAGCAAAGGGATATATCCTCTAATCCATGACATCCTGAATTTTAAGTTTTTTATTTGCCCACTTTAGATATTTTCCATTTCAGACTCCTTCCTACCCCTCAGCAGCAATCACTTTTCCTGGTGCTGCTGATGAATCTTCAGAGCTGCTAGTATTGTGACTGAGCTGACAACATCAGTTTTATAAAGTCTAGTTATTCATGTCACAAGTAGGCTTACATTCACACTGTAATGAAGTTACTGTGAAAACCCCCTAGTCACCATACTCCAGCACCTGTTTGAGTAACACACTGGAGAAAACTGGAGCTCCTGGAGAAAACACGTGCAGATACGGGGAGAACATGCAGATTGCGTACAGGACAGTGATCCAAGCCAGGAATCAAACCTGGGTCCCTGGTGCTGTGAGGCAGCTGTGCTAACCACTGTGCCAACCTGTCCACCATGCCAACTTGGGCAGTGGGCCTACTGGTGACCAATAAGGAGATTGCTTGTGTTAAGGTGGATCTATGAGCCACAAGCAGAGGTTCAGAATCTCTGATTTACCCAGAATCAGCCTCCCAAGAACCACAGTTAAATTCAGCCATGAAATCTGGGAAGAGAGCCAGCTGACTGAGGTGATGTTTGTTCATCTGGCCTTCACTGACCAGAAAAAACTGAGAGCCAAATAATGTGAGTGTGCACCATATAGTTTTCACCTTATTTACAAAGGGATATTTGAAATTAAATGACATCAATTAGCATCATTTTCTTTCTAATTTAACAACTGTGCCTGTTCACTAGCTGTCTGTAAAGTAAAGCTGCTTAAATATTTGAGTTGGTTTTCCTACCGAAAGTGAAACACCCATGATAGCATGCGTAGGAGACATGAATGTCCAATCCAGATCACAATATATTGTACATACTCAACGCACTACATCACTTGATTAGATATTGGATGGTGCACTCTCATTCCTGAACTTAATACACAGTTCGTTTAGGTGAGTGATTAGCGCTGCTGAGTGTGGAAGAACATTTACAGCAATGCTACAGGGTATATGAATTTACAATGGCAAATATCAGCAATTCATCAGCAGACCTCTGAGCCAAGCTCTTGCCAACTTGCTGTGAGAGCAGTTAACCAAAGAATGATATCTGTGAGAAGCCTATTGATGGAACAGTGCTTCAAAGAAAGGAGCTAAATACTTGTTTGCAAATAGCTGAAATTACACAATTAACAGACAAAATGATGATATTACTCCCTTAGTCTCACCTGATGCTACTATTTTATTATCTTTATCTTGATTTAAGCATGAGGATATCTAAAAAACTATCATTTATGGAATGGTATACAGGGCAGCGTACAGTGGTTAGCATTGATGTCCCATAGCACCAGGAATGGCCAGGTTTGTTTTTTGACTTGGGTCAACACCTGTATGGAGTCTGCACATTTTCCCCATGTCAGCATGGATTTCCTCTGGGTGTTCTGCCCATAGTCTGAAAGACGTTTGTTGGCCATGCTAAAATTTTCCCGCAACTAGGGAATTTTCACAGTAACTCCATTGTAGTGTTAATGTAAGGCTACTTCTGACACTCATAAGTAAATGAATAATTATGAACTGTCATCCAATGCAGATAGTTTCTGAAGCAAACTGATTGTTCAGAAAATTAAACAATGCAACAGTATTGAGCTAATTAAGTCATTTAAATTGTAATAGTTTAGGGAATGTTAAGTATAATTAGTAATGAAATATTCAAATCAATCAATAGAAGTGCTGCCAGGGCAGCTTTTAGAAACAGAACATTTGTCCCAAGTGGTCTAAGCCAGCCTTTTTGTTTCACATCTCTCTAACCTTCACTAACCCTATCAGAATATCTCTTCTCTCTCATGCACTTATCTAGCTTCCATTTAAATGCATCCATGTAATTGACCTCAACTGCTCCTTCATCTTCTAAATTCCACATCCTAACCATCTTCTGAGTAAAGACATTTCTCATGAATTTCTTATTGACTGCCTTATACCTACGGCCATTAGTTTTGCACTCCTCACAAGTGCAAACATTTTCTGCATTGAATCTCTTCACCTTTTGAAACACGTTGCAATGTTATTACCTCCAACATCGAGGTAACAAATTCTCCAGCATCCCAAAGTTCAAGTTAGACCATTGCTCTTGGTGTTGAGGTCTTGATAATCGGATGATGTGCTGACACTAAAGATGGGAGTAGCAAAGAAAATATGGTCACGGCTATCTTTATGCAGAAAGTATTTTTCACAAACATACCAACTAGCAGGCTCTAATCTGTCAGTCAATGCTACACTTACTTGCCAGAGAAAATGAACAGTATTTTTTAGATTTTTCAGTGTCTTAGAGGGCCGAACTGAGGGCAGTTGGAACTACTTTCCCCATGCCATTCATAAACAAACCCAAAGCATAAAACTTTTAAAGTAAGCTGATGATAATCCAGTTACAAATGTGTACAGAAACAGAAGCAGAAGTAGGTCACTCAGCTCTTCGAGCCTGCTCTTCACTGTTACCATGGCTGATCCCCTATCTAAATGTCATATTCCCACTACCCCTTGACACCTTTAGCGTATAGAAATCTATCGATTTCCTTCTTAATTCTTTTTTTGTGACCTGGCCTTCATTGCCTTCTGTGGTAGAGAAGTTCAGAGGTTCATCACTCTCTGAATGAAGAGATCTCTCCTCATCTCAGTCCAAAATGGCTTACCAATATCCTGTGACTGTAACAACCAGACATCCCAGACAGAGGAAACAACTTCCCGAAGTCTAATCTGTCCAGTCCTGTCAGAATTTGATACATTTTGATGAGATTCCCTTCCATTCTTTTAAATGCCAGTGAATACAGGCTCAGTCTACCCAATCTCTCCTCATTTGGTCATCTGCTATCCCAGGAATCAGTCAGATGAACATTCACTGCACTTCTTCAATGCAATTATATCCTTACTTAGATAAGGAGACCAAAACTGCACATGATACTTCAGGCATGCTCTCACCAAGGCCCTGTACAGATGCAGTAACATGCTCCTCTTTGTAATGAATGTCAATGTATCATTTGCTATCCTAACTGCTTGCTATACTTGCATGCTTGCTTTTAGTCTCCAAAGAAGTTGTGTGTGATAATAAGCTGCTAAAATGGAGCTTTTGAAAACTTTTAAGTTTCCCTCAAAGGGATTTCCTTGGGCAAGCCCAACAATTGTCTTTTATGAAAGCTTATTTTCTGCAAGGCTAGCTGCAGGTATTTGTTTAAGATAAGGAGCTGTTTCTCAGTATGAATATATTAGCTGGAATTAAAATGAGAATTCCTTATCCACTTATTGAATTGTTAGGGTTTATAAATAAAATAGGGAGTGGGTTGGAGTGCTGTTGATTCGCACATTTATGATTTTGCTACAGTGTACCATTGTAATGTATTATGCAGCCCGCTGCCTAGTTTGTGGGTGAATCACTATTGATAATTATGTTCGGTGTCTTAAAAAGCTGCTGTCAGATTGTTTGCAGAAGCATGGTTCAGGTCCTTGTGTGACAATGGACAGCCCACATCATTCATATTAGATTGGTCAACATCCAGAGGGAAAAGTGACAAGAATAATTAATGGGAACAGAAGAACATGCGGGTTAGGAAAAGGAGAAGATCATCGAGCCTTTTCTGCTATTTAGTATAATCAAAGCTAATCTTGGGTTTGAAATTCAGGTTTCACCCATTTCCCATATCCTTGAATTCCCTGAGAGACCAAACATCTATCTGTCTCAGTCCTAAATATATTCAATGATGACATACCTATGATGTTCTAGGGGACATAATTCTAAAAGTCCACATTCCTTTAGGTGATGAAATGGCTTCTTACCTCCATCTGAAATGATTGTCCCTTATCTTGAAACTGTGCTCTCCTGTTCTAGATTCCCCAACCAATGGAAACAGCCTCTCTGCACCTACTCTATCAAAAACCTTCATAATTGTGTGAATATTTCAGTGAGGTTGTCTTTCATTCTTATGAAATCCAGACACCATAGATCCAATTTAATTTCCTTTTTATCTCAGGGACCAATCCAATCCAATGGATCTTCACTGTACTGTCTTCATTGTAAGCACATCATTCCATAAGCATGGAGGCAAAATCACACAATGCCCCAGATGTGGTCTCACCAAAGTCCTGTATAATTTTAGCAAGAGTTATTTATTCTTAATGCCAATCTCCTTGCAATAAAGACCAAGATGCCATTTGTTTTCTTAATTGCCTGCTAGACTTGCGTGCTAACCTTTTATGTGCCTTTAATGATTACATACATATCTCTATGCACATCAATATTTCCAACTTTCACGTATTTTAGGAAATATTCAGCTCCTCTATTCTTATGATCAAACTGAATAACCTCACACTTCCCCATATTATATTTCATCTGTCACTTTGTTGCCCATTTACTATATCTCTTTGCAGACTCTTTGTGTCTTCTTCACAGCTTGTATTCCAGTTTTGTATTGTCAGAAAAAAATAAACATATTACTCTCTGTCCCTTTGTCCAAGTCATGAATATAGGTTATAAGTATCTGAGGTATCAGCACTGTTATTGCACTTTACTACTTACAGCCCGACAACTTGAAAATTTATCTCTACTCTCTTCTTCCTTCCTTTAATCAATCTTCTAATATATCACTCCCACCTCCATAAGCCCTTATCTGTGCGTTAACTTTTCTGTGGCAGTTGTGCCTTCTCCAGTGAAAACAAACAGAGAGAGCAAGATTTTCCAGCTGTGCTGGTTCAAGACCTGAGGTCAACTGATCTATGCATGGCCTACCCTCTGCCCACTATGATTCCTGTGGCAGACAGGAGGGAAAATTTCTTCCAGAATGCCTCTGCCTCATTCCTCATCATGCCTCATTCACATGATATTTTCTCCTGCCTTGCTTCTAAAGAACTAACATTTAGTTTGGCTCTCTTCCCTTTTGTATACCTGTGAATGATCTTACAATATGCATTGCCTAGTCTACTCTCAATTTCTTTTTTCCCCTTTTCAATCAACCTTTTGGTGTATCTATGCTGGTTTGTAAAATACTTCTAACCCTCCGATTTACTACCATTTTTTACGCTTCATAAAGCTGTTCTTTTAATCTATCTTTAACATCCTTCATAAGCCACAGTATGATTGCTCTCACTAAGTTTATGTTTTTTAATGGAATGTGTTTTTATTGAAAATGTTGAATTGTTTTGTTAAATTTTCCCACTGTTATTGCCATACCTTCTAGTCCATTTTCCCAATCAACCTTAGTCATCTCTGCCCTCCATACCTATGTAATTGGCTCTGCATAACATTAAATGGAATGGAATTTAACAATATTACAATCACTATTTCTCCTAAAATTTACTATGGTATTATTAATGAACCCTGTCTCTTTATGGAATACTAGGAGCCAGATTCTGGGACTATAGCCACAGTTGGGTTCTCCTGTCCTGCTGCAGTGAATGGTGTAGTGGCAAGGCATGAATGGCCGAGAAATTTTGTGCAGATCTAAAAAAGCTTTGTCCTAAGGTAGTTCCTCAACATGTTATTTCAGGAAACTGTCACAAAAGCATTTTTCAAACTCATCTTCCAGATCATATTTGCCAATACGATTAGCACAGCCTATTCAAAGATCAAACACTTATCATATTGCTTTTGTTACAAGTTCCAATAATTTGTTTTTTAATGGTCTGTCCAAATTTTAACAAGTGTTAGAATGCTTATAAACTACTGATGCTTGCTAATCCATTTTTCCACCTTTTTAATTTTTAATCTCCACCTATACTGATCCTGATTTTCTGAGCCAAGATCCTTTTTCGTTCATATCCTTCTTTGGGCAGGTGGGGGGAGGAGGGAGTGAGGAGGGAGGAGTGTCTGTTGCCACTTTGCCTGAGATCATTGAGGGGAAAGGGAGGGGTCTGCTACCATTCTGCTTGAGATTAGTGGCAGGAGAAAGGCGTTTTGCTGCCACTCTGTCTGAGATAGGCAATGGGGGGAGAAGGAGGTCCACTGCTATTCTGCTTGAGATCAGTTAGGGGAGGAAGGGATGTCCATTGCCACTCTGCCTGAGATCAATGGGGAAAAGGGGAGTCTACTGCCACTCTGCCTGAGGTCAGTAGAGGGGAAGGGTGGGTCCACTGCCACTCTGCCTGAGATCATGGAGGAGAAGTGGGATCCACTGCCACTCTGACTGAAATCAGTGAGGGGAACAGAGGTCTGCTGCCACTCTGCCTGAGGTCAGAGGAGGAGAAGAGAGGGTCCATTGACTTTCTGTCTGTGACCAGTTGTGGGAGAGAAGGGTGGGGGTGGGGGGTGGGGGGGGGGGGGGGGTGGAGGTAGGGGCAGTGAGGTGGGTGGCTGGATGATGGAGGGGTAAGGGGGCCACTAGTGTTGGGGGAGCCAGATGGAGGCATTAGCCCAGTTTCAAGTCTACCCAGCACTTTGAATCAAAATGGTAAAATAAGGCCCCAGGAGTGTGATCCTATTTGCCATTCACACCACACTCCCACTGAGGGGAGGTCAGAGAATTTGGTGGCTAGACAAATCTTCGCTCAATGTAGTGGGATGGGAAAATCCTGCCGATATGAATGGTGATAAGATTCCAGCCATGGTTTAGAAATTACTATTGGTGATGTTGATGCATAAATTTTTCAATCACTTAACATACTTCTATCTCATCTTTACAAATGGTGTTGACTTATTTATTTAATTTTCATCTATGAAGGTGCATTGAAGTAGTTTTTTAAAAAATATATCTAATAATAATGACTTAGCCTAGAAATTAATTTGTACCAATATTAGACACAAACCCATCATGAAAATTAGCAACCAGTCCTAGATTGTTGATGCAAGAGAGTAGTGCAAAATTTGTCCTCTTTCATCCACAGGGCATGGCCAGCATGCGACAGGCTATGAGAAGTTGTGGGGGGCCGGTAGGAAAGGGAGGGTGGGAATGACTAGTTTTGCCAAAAGAGTAACATGCAAAAAACTGGATTGGTTATTAGGGATGCCAACATCAGGGTAACAGTTATCCCATAGGAGGGGCATGGAATGTGAGAAGGGGGAAACTTATGGCTTGAAGTTTTAGAGAAGGAACACTCCTGTTCGAAGGCAAGTCTAGCACTGTGCAGGAAGGGGTTGAGAATACCGGTGTTGAGTATGATCATGGAGAAGGGGTGTTGCCTATCCTCACTGATTGTTGTCTGTGAGTTAGGAAGTTCAGGATCCACGTTGATGTGAAAAACTAGAGAAAAAAAGATTCTTTCCCAGTTCCAGAAATCCATGGTCAAATTTTCCACAACCTTCAGGATCAAACTTTGGTTCTTTTTGGGAATCACAGTTGTTCACTGGAAACAGGTATGCTTTGTACACAATATACCAACAGTTGTCTCACCAAGCTTTATACTGCTGTAATTTCCATTTTAAATGATCCATAGTGTTAAACATGGGATTCCAGCATACAAACATTTGTGGCCCCAATGTAATTTCTGTTCATGATCACAATGGAAGTGGAGAGGCCAAGTAAAACAAAAGAAGCATAGATTCATTGGTTTTGTGGTGGATGCGCAGCAGAAATAATGAGTCCACCAATTTGCAGAATTGAAAATCCAATCGTGCTATTCCCGCATTGTTGAAATATCTAAAGTACATTGGAGATAATGATTATATTGTGTACTCAAACTTGCTTTCCCTGACAAAAAACAAACTCAACTCGACACATTTCTCATAACCCCAAGCCTTTGGTTCCAGAAATAATTGTTGCCAATTGATACATAACATGAGAAAACTGAGGATGAGAAAGGAAATTAAAAGAAGGAATTTCATAGAATCCCTGCAGTGCAGAAGGAAGCCATTTAAATCTATTGAGCCTGCACTGACAACAATCCTATCTGAGCCTTTTCCCCATAACCATACATATTTGCCCTGCTAATGCCTCTGGCACTAAAGGGCAATTTATCTTGGCCAATTAACCTAATCCACACATCTTTGGAGTGTGGAAGGAAGCCAGACCACCCCAAGGAAACTCATGCAGGCACGGGAAGGACATCCAAACTCCACGCTGATGGTCACTGGAGATTGGAATTGAACCTGTGTCTCTCGTGCTGTGAGGCAGCAGTGCTAACCACTGTACCACCATTGCTGTATCAAAAACTTGCCATATTGAATTCTTCAGGCACATTAATGACCTTTTCAAACAATTATTTCAGAAGTGAAGTTGCTTTATATTATGTTGTTAATGCAGTAGCTAATTTATGCACAGAAAAATACAAAGCAGAAATAAAAGGAAAAGAGACACATTTGTTTTGAGTGTTTATGGTGAGGGTGGTATAATGAAAAGGTTGGAAGTAAAAATGAGGAGTAGGACACTAAGAATTATGCAAAAGGGGTCCAAAGTAATTCTCTTTCTAGTTTCCCTCCTTGTGTGTAAGTGTTTGATTGTGATCACCAAAATTACGTAGCAAAGCATGGATAACTAAGCAGCAATCCACATTGCCAAGACACTTCACTATGCTTCAAAAATGTGTTTCATTTCAGGTTGTCCCATATAATGCTACATTTCATTTTTGTCCTCAGAAACCAGTGGCAATGCTATTACTTAAAGTCAAAGGAAAAGCAGAGCTTTTGTATACCACCCACAAGATGAAACACTGCACACTTGGGGATAAAAGTTAGAACACTTAAGAAAGATCCTTCAAGCAATGGCATATATTACAGTTGAAAAGATAGTGCACGTAGAAATAGAGTAGTAGAATAGGAAATGATTTTTAAAAGAGGGTTGATCTTGAACCCCTAATGCCACACCCTGCTCCCCTCACCAAAATGGAAATGGTGAGGGGTTTTGGGAGGGACAAGGGTGAGGTGTTTCCATTTCACTCCCAATCCTATAGCGATTACATAGAATGTCAGCATAGATGGGCAGGTGTATAATGTAAGTGGTAGTGCTGTACCCAATGGCACTATCAACTGCACACACTATTTTAATTATTCATGGCTGCCAAGTCTCCAGCCTTCTCACTAAAGCAAGTTTACAGACACAAGAAATCCTTTAATATGAGAACGATGCCTGTGGATACTCCCACAGCAGACTGTTGATGAGGGCAACTGACCATGAGTGTGAGGGACATAAACGGTATCTATTTGCTAAAATGTCTGAGGTTTCATTCTTCAAGTGGAATCAATGGTTCATTATTAGCTTTTTTGCCTCTACACTCTTAATTTGTAACTTTGATTAAAATCAATTCTAAAGTAAATAGATGTAAACATCTGCAATAACGTACAAGTAATAGAATCAGGGAATCCCTGCAGATCAGAAGAAAGCCATCTAACCAATCGAGTCTGCATTGATAAATACACTTATCCTTGTAACCCCATGTAATTCCTGTGATACTGAGGACCAATCCCACCCAGACCCCATAACCCCAAGTATTTACTCTGCTAATCCGCCTAACCTACACATTAAGGGGCAATTTAACATGGCCAATCCACCTAAACTGCACATCTTTGGAGTGTGGGAGGAAACCAGAGCTCCTGGAGAAAACCCACACAGACATGCAGAGAATGTGCAAACTCCACACAGAGAGTGACCCAAAGGCTGAAATTGAATGCAGATTTCTGGCGCTGTGAAGCAGCAGTGTGCCATAATATTCTTAAATAAATTTAAAATTAATTCTATAAAATAGGAACATGTATTGCTGGTATTTCTTCTCCTTGTTCCATCACCATCAGCTTCTCAGTTATCTTTTTTCTCTTTCTACTGTAATTTCCCCTCTGTCGTTCTCTCTTATTTTTTTCACTTTTATCCCCTTCATGATAAATTGTTCTCCTTCCTTTCTATATTCTCTCCCTTTTCTTTTTCCACTCCCTCTTTCCTAGCTATTAAATTCTTGGAATGCTCCCCTTTCTCTTTTTCTTTTCTCTCTATCTCCAACTCGCTCTGATCCTTCCAGGAGACAGCACAGGCAACGGATAAGAAAAGTCCAACGGATGAACCCCGAGGATGGGGAAAAAGCTGCTACATTAAGTGATGCTTGGGCCCACTGCCCTCTTGTTGTACAGTATCATGGTGAAATTGGATCATTTTGCAGGGATTGAATATGTGAGGAGTATTATCAATATATAGGAGTATATTGTATACTAATAAAGGAGGATAGCTGGGACACTAGGAGTTTGGAGTAGTTGACTATGATCTAACTCAAAAAACTCTTTCCAGCAAAGAAAGCAGCCATATCTTAACTTTAACTTGGCCAAACAGTATAGACCCAATTAATTGATATCTATTGAAAACTATATAAAGAGGATTTCATTTTCTCAGTTAAGGAAGTTCTCATACCCATGAGGATGGGCTGTCTCCGGGTATAATGTGTTGTAAAGCTGAGAGGAAACACCATGCAAAGATTCTTCATTATCTTAAACTTTCTTTTCCAAACTCTCACCTTCTTATGCCATATCTGATAAATAAAGCTTTTAATAGCTTTATTTGGCCCGTTTACCCTTATTGATGAATGCTAATCTAAGTACCTCTCAGCACTGTCAGATCAAGAAAATGTAGAGAGCTCAGAGGCTGAGGAACTGGAAGAGGGAAATACTCATGATGAAACAGCTAGCGCCAGGCACCATGTATATTTTAAGTGATAGGCAGGAGATGTCTGTAATGAATGTCTCATCAAGCACTAGTAAACAGGAGCATGAGAATGGTATGATCCATGAAGCAGCTTGCAGAAGGAGGAATTTGTATCCACACCCTGCTGCAGACTGTTACCAGCTTTTACAGATGCATTATGGAAAATATCCTTTCCGAATGTATCACAGCTTGTAATGTCCTCTGCTCCAGCCAAGACTGCAAGAAACTACAAAGGGTTGTGTGCAAAGCCCAGTCCATCACGCATATCAGCCTCCCATCTATTGACTCCATTTGCATTCCCATTGCCTTGGAAAAGCAGCCAGTATTATCAAGGGCCCCATGCAACCTAGATGTACTCTCCTCAATCTTTTTCCATCGGGAAAAAGATAGGAAGTCTAAGAATACATACCAACCAACTCAAGAACAATTTCTTTTCTGCTGCCATCAGACTTTTGAATGGACCTACCTTATATTAAGTTGATCTTTCTCTACACCCTAGCTATGACTGTAACGTTACTTTCTTCACCTTTCCCTTTTCCCTGCACTCTATTAACTCTTTGTTTAGATAGCACACAAGAAACATTACTTTTCACTGCATACCAATTCACATAATAATAAATCAAATCAAAAGAGAATTTATGAATTTATTGAAGGCACAATTTATATATAAAGACAGGATATTTTAAAAGCCCACAGGAGCATGTGCACAGTGGTGGAAACCAGGATAACCTGCTCTAGCTAATGAAAGATCACTCAGCATGAGATTGACACCATACAGTCAATCATGGAGAGAACGGTCAACTTCACAGATACTTCAACAGAGCCCACAAAGAGAAATGCCGCAATTTTACTGCCTTAGCCACTCAAGACTCGTAAGATCCTGCCCCAGGCCAACAGAGAATGCTATTCTGCAAGCCTTGCCCGCCCCAATTTTGGGGCAGATATGCTGGTAACATTTAGCCAGAATCTGTGGTGACAGCTCCAAGGACATCTTTGGGAGCTCAGATTCCTCTCATAATCCTGGCATCCAGGATTTCCCATTTTTCAATGAAGAAGGAGATGTGTAATTGTTTCAAAACATCAGTGAGCTCCTTCACTCTGTTGTCATGCAAAACAGTGGAAAAAGAGAAACACAGCCCCGTGACAATTGTACTGATTTTATGGTAGATGCTCATCCTGTTTTAATTGAGGGTTATAATATGTTTTGTTCTCTTGCCAATATGTGACAAAGTTCCCTTGGGGGACACTACAGTTAATAATATGGGAGCAGAAAGAGAAGCCATTGCAAATAGTACACAGGTTACAACTAAATAGATAGGAACGGAATGAGCTGATCCACCCACCTGATCAACAGCAAAGAGGCATTGGAGGAGGAAGTATGGTCAAAGGTTGGAGAAAGTTAAAGAAGGACAAGAGTGAAAGTTTATCTTTACCTTAATTACAGAAGTTAGTTATTCATGACTTTAAGAATAATTGGCAGGAGAGGAAGCTCTTTGGAGGCATTCAAACATGGAGCCCTGGGAAGGTATAAAGGTTTATTTATTAGTGTCACATGTAGGACTACATTAACATTGCAATGAAGTTACTGTGAAAATCCCCTAGTGGCCACTCTTTGGTGCCAGTTCAGGTACATTGAGGGAAAATTTAGCATGGTTATGCACGTAACCAGCACATCTTTTGGATTGTGAGAGGAAATCGGAGCACCCAGAGGAAAATCACCCAGGCATTGGAAAAACGTGCAGACTCCGCATATTCAGTCAAGCCGGGAATTGAACCCAGGTTCCTGACGCTGTGAAGCAGCAGTCCTAACCACTGTGCCACTGTGCTGCCCCAGTATGCATAGATTTGGAAAGACAACATGTACTAGACTTTTGGTGAAGAAAGGGAGATGGTGTGTTAGTTTGCAAGGATGATGGGATCAAGGGTCAGATTTTCAGGAACAAGGTGATGATGGCATATTTAAAGGAAAGAGACACAATACCTGACCTCAGTAGAATGAATCAGGTGATCTCTTGTGGAATCAAGTTCCTTGACCTAACTTGCCTGTGGTGTCCATACAGGTTTTGCCCACATCATAGTCCACAAGAATTGGCAATCTGGAGCAGGGTAAAGATGGTTCATCCATGGGCAGCTCACTTCTGTTTAGTAACACATCGAGGAACAAGTTTATTCCTTAATTCACAAACAACAAGTGCCTTCAAAATTTTGGCCATCTACTGATGAGTTTCTATTAGTCATTTAAGGAATGTTGGTTAAGCTGCTGAAGGTCTTGAAACACCAGTTAGAACCTCTGCATGGATTTATCAATCTGATTTGGCACATGAGACTCTAATTCCAACATTGAAATGAGGCCTATCATAATTTTATATCAACAGCTAACTTTAGGCTGCTGGCAAGACCTCCTATGAAATAAACAGTTAAATAATTTAGTAGCGGCCTATAGGCAACCATGCTGAATGGGTAAGTTAATTATTTTTGGCCAATAAAATGGACCGAGCAATGTTAATTTTTGACCTTTCATAACATGCAATGATAGGAGGCCTGACATCACTTGAGTTTGGAACATGAATGAATCAAAGGTGTCTACTGTGTATCATGAAAAACTATTGAACCTTCATCATGAGAAAAAGCTTTCTGAAACTAGATTAAAAGCCATCCCATGAGTGGTGTCTGTGTATAATATGGAGTGGCTGAGATTGGAGCATTACTCAGAGTATAACGTATCTGTCAGTTGAGCTTTGCTCTTGTGGTTCCTGGCAATATTTCAATTCCTGGATCTTTTATTGTCCTGTTAGAAAATGCAGCCTTTTCATGTTCTCCCTTTATAAAGTGCAAACTGTTGTGATAGCTCCTTGTATCAAGCTGTGAAGTAAAGCACTTCAGTTCATGATGAGCTGCATAATGCAAACACAAATTTATAATTTGGCTTCATCCACACCATCTGTATTTCAAATGAGAAGTATTCTCTGTTTCTTAATGTTATAAAGAATGACAAATCACTCGGCGTAGGTGTAAGGTATAATTGTCTTGGAATTTAGATATTACACCTAAAATGCATCAGCTTCACTTTAGTTTTGTCTGAATCCCTGGATCCATTATGACATGTAGCTCTCTCCAAAGTATCCGGTTTCCTGTACAACAATGTGAAAGTTCCTTTCAAAATCAAGTAGGAACATAGAAATTAAGTTTGTTTTAAGTCCAATGTATACTTTCCTTTTGAGGCTGGTGGCGTCATTTGATATTTTACAGAAACAGTTCCTCGATTTTTAAATTAGTGCTTGAATTTCTTATTAGCCTCATTAGCATTTCTGTGTAATAAATATGTAAATGATGAGTTCACACAGGAAATTTAATTTTGTCCTTTTATTTCTTATTAGTTGTAAATGGGCTCCGACTTTGTCAGGTAATTGGTAACACTGCATATCAATAAGGCATTTCCTTTCACTTCACTGTTACTGGCTTAAATTGAATGGGCAAGGTTGTTAGACTTTTGATGTAAAAGTTATAACCTATTTATGTGAGAAGCTTATAAATAATTGTGTTCTTTTTGTTCTTCACATTCCGCAGCAGGTTAGGCACTTTTTTACAAATACTTCCTATCAATTCCTATTTTTAATAAATACCCCCTAATGTCATTTTAATGATATATGTTATTAGCAGCTTTGGCACTATGGTGTGGTACAATTGGGTTCATGCTCTCCTTCTGCTACCTTGCTCACATTAGCCAAACTGTGAGAGTGACAATCATATTGGCCTCATTTGCAAAGCGATGACAATCTCAGTTGCTTCATTGATTAGCATAACCTGGAAATTGATACACCGAGAAACTGTTTTTATCCAGTGGAATATAGAATTACAGAATAAATACAGTATTGGGACTTGTTTTGACATTGTGTCTGGGCCAGTTCCTTGCAAGAGCAACACAGCTCATCCCACTATACGACTATTTTCCCGTCACCCTGGGAATTTTTCTATTCAGCTAATTATCCAATTCTCCTTCCAAGCTGAAAAGATGCACTTTCTCAAACTTCATTAATGAGCCACAAACAGGATTTATTAATAAGCATTGTTCAACAGCTGCCTGGTTGCAGCCAGTTCCCTACATGTCACTTGCCTAAGATGTTCCACTCCCTGACGTGATTACCCATTCTGAGTCCCAATTGGTCACCCAAGCCAGGTGACCCTTTTCTTCTATGTTGCTTTCAAAGGGAGGTCAGGAACTCAATGTAAAGATGCGCACTTTGCAATCAGTAAGGGTGTTGGGACAATTGGTCAGAAAGGCAAGGTGGTGATTGACCAGGTCAGACCCCAGGGGAAGGGTGGGGTTGTGCGTTTGGCTAGGGAGGCTGGCAACTGAGAGGTTGGCAAGTGGGTGATACCTAGCAGTGGAGGTGACTGAGATTGTGTACTTGCAATTGTGCTCTCTATTCTGAGCTGTCGGCTTTCCAGTAGGCTCTGCCCCTCCCCTCCTAGTGGAAAACATATTCTACTCCATTTTTCGTACAAAGTAGTTAAGATTGTATTTTCAAACTTGCCCAAAAATATATTTGAAAATTTATTATTTTCACACTCATTCAGCGTTTGGAATTTGTTTCAGTAAGATTGCTTTAACTATGTACAATTTCAAGTATGGTTTTGTACAATTCTCTTCTCCGCAGTCTTGCTGCTTATTGAGTTCTGTCCTAAACTGTTTTATGACCATTGACTGCATACGTTACTCTGCAGGTGATACTATCTTCAGTCCCACATTAACCCTTGCTGTGCTGAGTACCTTATGTCATATGTAGGCATATATCATCACAATGCATCAGTCTTATGTCTTTATCATTCTTTCACAGTCTTGGTCTATCAGGTGTGATGGAATGGTCTTGGTTCTCTGTTTCTGGAAGTTAGGTTGTGTAATAAAGTCTCTTCTCTCTACAGCATTTCAATTTAGCATCTTTTTCATTGACCATTTTGTCATACTAGTTCTTGTGCTTTTCTATTAGTGTGACCATTTCAGCAATCTTGTTCTGACACATAATCTCAGTCTTTTTTCTCTGCCTGAATTACTGATGCTGCTGTTAATTTTCAATATTTTTACCTCTTCAGTTAATTTCTCATTGTCAAGTTTCTCCTCTTGAAGCCCTTATTCACCCTGTGCAGTGATCAATTCTTCACTGGACTTGTTCTGATTTTCTCATTGTCTTTTTTAAGGATTTTAGCTTATTCTATATTGTTTCATTAATCTCTCCTTCTTCCTAAGTTTGTAATTTTTTTTAACAACTTCTTTATTCTCCAAGTTTGCTGAAAGTCATTTTATCTTGTTGTTTCAATGTATTCCCTGGGGCTTTAATTCTTTTTTGTTGATTTATCTTCATGTTCAATAGTTCTTTTGAGATTTTTTTTATTTCTGTGTTTCTTCCAAGGGAAATCTCTTATGTTTTCACTGGACGTATTTCCAAATTGAACCTTTATTTCTGCTTACCTTACCTTCAGCCAAACCTTTTTGGCTTCATTGTTAGTCACATCTGTCTCCAATAAAGTATTGGCTTCTTTCTGGTCTGCAATTTTTCTCTTTGCACTTTTTATGACATCTTTCATTGATCCTGTTCTGGGATCTTTCATTGCCTTTCTGGGATCTTTCATTGCTCTACTTGTTCATTCCTCTCCTACTGGGGTCTTTTTTAGCCCTTGTTCTGGGGTCTTTCAGTGCCTCCTCTGAGGTATTTTGTTACCTCTTTCATCATGTCTTCATTGCTTCCTCTGATGTCTTCATTGAATATGGATTCTATCTGAGGCTTTCTCTCATTTTCCTTTCCATAGCTGTTTGATCTTTCTTATGGTTGTACTTCAAATGCATTGCCATTTTAAATGTATTACCTCTGTAAGGGTATTGCTGTTTTAAGAGTGTGCAGTGACCTTTTTCCTCCACAAGGTTGTAGTTTCTTGGATGTAGTTCCTTCCCTTTGTAGGCGTATTTGACACAGGTATCAATGCAGGTACAGAGTGTTGCAAGCTGCTTCTTTTTGTTTACTCTTAAAGCTGCCATGCTACTTTCTAGTAACAGCTGTGTTTTTTAAGCTTTTGAACTTTTCATCTTTTTTACCTTTGCTACCTTTTATCCAATTTTCTTCTTATATTTTAAAGGTTGAAAACTTTTCTGTTTCAACAGCTCACTTTGTTTTTTTTTAATTTAAAGCATGTGTTTTTTTTAAAAAAAAAGCTTTGTGGCAACTCTTTTTTTAAATTATGTTCTGTTTTTCATAAACTCCAAACCACTGCTCTTGCTTTGAAGGATTATTTCCTCTTGTTTTTATATATATTTCTTTTTTAAACATTTGACTCCTCCAGCAACTTTATAGTTTTGTTTTCCAACATCAGTCTTTTAGCCACTTTAATGAACTGAGCCACTTGAACTACGTCCATCTACAATGTAAATAAAGGTACATTTCTGTATTTTGTTCACTCTTCTGTTGGATTCTGACCATGTTGTCTCAGCTATCTCGGAACTGCCCATCTTTTCTGATTTGACATTACACAGTGTCTGGCAATATCTCAGTATCTCCTTTAGGTCTATTTGCCCAAAGAGAGGCATTCTGGAGAATATTTGTTTTTCAGATTCCCATTAAAACAGGATACTCACAGGTATTGGGCCAGAGGCAGAATCATAATAATTGATCCTTGTCACCAGATGTAAAGATGCACTTTCAAAGACTTCATTAATGAACACTAGAAGGATTTATTGATAAGAATTATTCAGCATTCAGATGGTTGCAACTAACTCTGTACATGTCTCTTGCCTAGGTGGGGCACCAACACTATGGTGATTCCCAATTATTCACCCAAGCCAGATGATTCTTTTCTGCCATGTAATTGAACAATTGAGAAGCGGGCCTTATTGTGCCAATTGGTTGGGTACATTACGGTAGCACTAATCACTGAACAGTATTGTGTTCTGCCCCCAAAACATTCTCTAAAACTTGTCCAATGCCCCATTGGCTCAGGCAATATTTAGGTGGCCGAGACAGCTGCCAGAAAAAAAGTATTATTCTCCTTGCACATGCTACGTTCTGTTTTGTTATTCAATAGAACTGAGCAAAGCAAATTGCATTGAATTTTCTTGGTTCTTCTGCAGCCTAACCGATAGTGCTTAAATAGAGCATTGAAGGCCTACGGTTATAAGATCATGAGACATAGGAGCAAAGTTAGGCCATTCAGCCATCGAGTCTGCTCTGCCATTTAATCAAGGCTGATAATTTTCTCAACCTTATTCTCTCACTTTTCGCCCATAATCTTTGATTCCTTTACCAATCAAGAACCTATCTATCTTTATTATAAATACACCCAATGACCTGGTCTGCACAGTCTTCTGTAGCAAAGAATTCCATAGATTCATCACCCACTGGCTGAAGAAATAGGTTGTGCTCTCAGATCCTAATCTCTAACTAATTGGAAACATCTTCCCCATGTCAACACTAACCAGCCCTTTCATTATTCTGTTAGTTTCAATGAGATTCCCTTTCATTCTTCTAAACTCCATTGAGTACACACCCAGAGACCTCAGACACTCCTCATGCATCAAGTCTTTCACTCCTTGGACTATTCTCATGACCTTCTTCCAGACCCTTTAGTTATCTCAGTAACCCTTCTTGATGTGGAGTCAGAAGAATCAGGAGTGTTCCACCTGGCTCTATGTCGATGCTACTAGTTCACACTCAACTCCTATTAACCTCACTTTCTCACCCGTCACTAGCCTCCAAACCCCCTCCCTTTCCCCGTGACTATCTGACCAAGACTTACCTGAGAATAGCTGCCGATATTAAACTTGGTTTTCTGTTAACCCGAAAGCTACCTTTGTACATTTAATTGGTATTTACGTCTTGCAGGAATCATTCAGAGGAGATTTGAAGCCGGTGGTTCAATTTGAGATGAATCTTGTGTCTTCGATTCCTAGCATGTAGGTCGAATGCAGCATGCCTGAAGTAGCAAAATATAAGTCAAAGCGAATTTCTTCCCAATATGACAAAATATTCACCATTATTTTATCAACAAGTTTTCCAAAGCTAGTTCAAATTTCACAGATCTCAATGAATAATGCAGTAATGAGACAATCAGAAAATGAGACGATGACTACAAATTTGCAATTAGCAAGAGATCCAAGAAGATGTTGTAAATGAGCTATTTCAGCTGGATAAGGCTGCTTGGCCTTGGGACTTGTTTTCCTATTCAATAAGATTGTGATTAATCTGCTACTACAACTTTACCTTCCCAGACTAGCCCCACATCCCTTAACTCCCCTAGTACCCAGAGTCCTCAGATGCTCTTCATATGTCAAGCTTTTCATTCCTGGGACCACTCTTGTGACCCATTAGTTACCCCAGTAACTTTGCTTGGTGTGAAGTCAGGAGAAAGTGAAGGTTTTACCTGGCTTTATATAAATGCTGAAATAAATCATCTCTGACTTGAACATACTCAATGGGCTGGACTTACCTGCCATCTGGAGACAGATTGGGAGATTTGAGGCCTCATGAAGTGGTGAAGGATGGCATAGAAGTGAACCCGATGTCCACAATTATGGGTGACAATCTCAGCAATGATGCTGTCTGCCAATTGGAGGGTGACAAATCATACTAATTATGATTAGTATAATTAGTACTAATTATAGTACTAATTAGTGGCCCCTTGGATTGGGGCCCCTTCCTGTTCTACTGGCTTTTGATCGGCAATGGGAGAGTTTGCTATTATGTGGGGAGACAGCCGAGTTAACTCTGACCTCCCCATTAGATTCCTGATTAGGGAAATGGGGGTGGTTTCCTTTGCATTTGCTCCAGAGCTCCCAGCCAGATCTCCTGGGAACAGCAACCATCCCACAGTGATAGTGCTATGGCTGGCTGGAACCATCCTGCCCCACCTGATTGCCAGGGTTTGCCATTCTGACCCCAGCAAAATAACTGAAAAAAAACTTATCTTGTCTTCAAAGGCACCTTGAAGTGAAAGCACCCGCTAATTAGGCTGACAACTCTGAGAGGTGGGCAGCTGTCCTCAACTGGACATCTTTCTTAATTGATTGTCACTGGTAAAAGACCATCCAAGTCCCTGCCACCCATCCATGTGAGGCTGTGTCTCATTTTTGGTCCCACAGTGGCATAGTGGTTAGCACTGCTGCTTCACTACCTGAACCAGAGGGGAACTAATATCTTGGGGGGAAAATTTGCTAAGGCTATGCAGGGGGCTTTAAACTGATTTGGGGGGGGTGGGATCCTAAGTAGTTGGGGTGCTAAGAGGGATGAGAGTAAGGGGGTCATAGAGGAAAGCTGTAAAACACAGCAGCGTACGGGTGGGGTAGGGCATGGTTTGAAATGCGTATACTTTAATGCAAGGAGTATTCGCCATAAGGGGGAGGAACTTGCAGCTTGGACCAGTACCTGGAACTTCGATGTTGTGGCCATTTCAGAGACTTGGGTAGAGCACGGACAAGAATGGATGTTGCAGGTTCCGGGGTTCAAATGCTTTAGTCGGAGTAGAGAAGGAGGTAGAAGGGGGGAGGAGTGGCATTATTAGTCAAAGACTGTATCACAGTGACAGAAAAGAAGTTTGATGAGGACTTGTCTGTTGAGGTAGTATGGCTGAGATTAGAAACAGGAGAGGAGAGGTCACCCTGTTGGGAGTCTTTTATAGACCTCCTAAAAGTTCTAGAGAGGTAGAGGAAAGGATTGCAAAGTCAATTCTGGTCAGGAGTGAAAGTAATAGGGTAATTGTTATGGGGGACGTTAACTTTACTAATATTGATTGGAATAGCTATAGCTCTAGCTCGTTAGAGGGGTCAGTTTTTGTACAAAGTGTGCAGGAAGGTTTTTGACTCAGTATGTAGATAGGCCAACTAGAGGTGAGGCTACATTGGATTTGGTGATGGGCAATGAGCCAGACCAGGTGTTAGGCTTGGAAGTTAGTGAACATTTTGGTGATAGTGACCACAATTCAGTTACGTTCACCTTAGTGATGGATGGGGATAGGCATGAAGCTGGGGGCAGTAGTTATAGCTGGGGGAAGGGTAATTATGAGGCCATCAGGAGAGAATTAGGGTGCATACATTGGACTAGGAAGCTACAGGGACTGGGAACATCTGGAATTTGGAGCTTATTCAAGGAGTAGCTGCTGCGGGTCCTTGATAAGTATGTCCCTGTCAGGCAAGGAGGAAATGGTCGAGTAAGAGAACCTTGGTGTACGAAAAAAGTTGATTTGCTGGTTAAAAGGAAAAAGGAGGCTGATGTCAGGATGAGGCTTGAAGGCTCGGTTAGTGCAATGGATAGCTATAGATTAGCCAGGAGGGAGCTAAAGAGTGAATTGAGGAGAGCTAAGAGAGGACACGAGAAGACTTTGGCTGAGAGGATTAAGGAGAATCCTAAAGCTTTCTTTAGATATGTTAAGAATAGAAGATTGGTTAGGACAAGATTAGGGCCCGTCATAGACAGCAGTGGGAAGTTGTGCGTGGAGCCTGAAGAGATTGGAGAGGCACTGAATAAATATTTCTCTTCGGTATTCACGCAGGGTGATATAAATGTAGTTATGGAGAACACTGAGGTACAGGGTTGCAAACTGGAAAGTATTGAAGTAGATAGGGAGGATGTGCTAGATATTCTCGAGGGTTTGAAGTTGGATAAGTCCCCTGGGCCGGACGGGATTTACCCTAGGATTCTCTGGGAGGCAAGAGAAGCGATTGCAGAGCCTCTGGCTCTGATCTTCAGGTCGTCGTTGGTTACGGGTATAGTGCCGGAAGACTGGAGGATAACGAATGTGGTCCCATTGTTCAAGAAGGGGAAGAGAGACTTTCCGGGGAATTATAGGCCGGTGAGTCTTACTTCTGTTGTGGGCAAAAGTATTGGAGAGAATTATTAGGGATAGGATTTATAGTTATTTAGAGAGAAATGAATTGATTGGGGATAGTCAGCATGGTTTTGGGAAGGATAGGTCGTGCCTTACTAACCTCATTGAGTTTTTTGAAAAAGTGACCAAAGAGCTGGATGGGGGTAAGGCAGTTGATGTATATATGGACTTTAGTAAGGCATTTGATAGGGTGTCCCATGGAAGACTTCTGCAGAAAATGCAGATGTATGGGATAGAGGGTGATTTAGCTAATTGGATTAGGAATTGGCTAACAGATAGAAGACAGAGGGTGGTGGTTGATGGGAGATATTCATCGTGGAGTTCGGTGACAAGTTGTGTACCTCAGGGGTCTGTTTTGGGGCCCCTGCTGTTTGTAATTTTTATAAATGATCTGGATGAGGGTATTGAAGGATGGATTAGTAAATTTGCGGATGACACTAAAGTCGGTGGAGTGGTAGATAATGAAGAGGGGTGTTATAGTTTGCAGAGAGACTTGGACAAGTTGCAGAGCTGGGCCGAGAGGTGGCAAAAGGAGTTTAATGTGGAAAAGTGTGAGGTAATGCACTATGGCAGGAATAATAAATGTGTAGAGTATAGGGCTAATGGTAGGATTCTTAATAGTGTTGATGAACAGAGGGATCTTGTGTATTTGTGCATAGATCCCTGAAAGTAGGCAGTCAAGTCGAGAAGGTTGTTAAGAAGGCATATGGAGTCTCAGCTTTTATTGGTAGGGGGATTGAATTTCGGAGCCGCAACGTCATGTTGCAACTGTACAAAACTCTAGTGCGGCCGCACTTGGAGTATTGTGTGCAGTTCTGGTCCCCACATTATAAGAAAGATGTGGAGGCATTGGAGAGGGTACAGAGGAGGTTACCAGGATGTTGCCTGGTATGGAGGGCAGGTCTTATGAAGAGAGGCTGAGGGATTTGAGGTTGTTTTCCTTAGAAAGGAGGCGGCTAATAGGGGACCTTATCGAAACATATATGATGATTAGAGGTTTAGATAGGGTGGACAGTGATAGCCTTTTTCCTAGGATGGAGAAAGCTAGCACGAGGGGACACAGCTTTAAATTAAGGGGTATGAGTTATAGGACGTATATCAGAGGTAGGTTCTTTACTCAAAGAGTGATTAGGGAGTGGAATGCCCGGCCTGCAGCTGTTGTAGATGCGCCAAGTTTGGTGGCGTTTAAGAGGTTAGTTGATAAGTATATGGAAGAGAAGGGAATGGTTAGTTTGGAGGGGCATTGCTTTTTATATTGGTCGGCGCAACATCGAAGGCCGAAGGGCCTGTTCTGTGCTGTAATGTTCTATGTTCTATGTTCTATGTTCACACCACCAGGAACCTGGTTTTGATTCCCAGTTTGGGCTATTGTCTCTGTGGAGATTGCACGTGTTTGTGTGAATTTCCTCCGGATGCTCCGGTTTCATCCCACAATCCAAAAGACATGCAGATTAGGTGCATTGGCCATGCTAAATTCTCCCTCAGTGTACACAAACAGATGCCAGAGTATGGCGACTAGGGGATTTCACAGTAATTTCATTGTTAATGTGCACCCACTTGTGACACTAATAAATAAACTTTAAACTTTAAGGTGGATACAATTGTCTAAAGCTGGATACAAGACTGACTTGATCAAAGTCACTCAAACAAAGGGATAGAGCTCCAAAAGCCAGTAGTGTTTGCTACCAAGTAAACCTGTTGGACTTTAACCTGTTGTGAGACATCTTACTGTCTTTCCCCAAGTCCAACGCTGGCATTTCCACATCAGTCAAAGAACATAGAGAGTAGCAGTGGGAGGATGAGTTTCTGAATGGAGGATTGTAACATGTGTTCTTCAGGGATTTGTGCTGAGACTTTGCTGTTTGTAAAATATATAAATGATTTGAAGGAAAATGTAACTGGATTGATTAGTAAGTTTGCAGACGCGACAAAGATTGATGAATTTGCAGATAGCGATAAGGACCATCAGACAATACAGCAGGATATAGATCAATTAGAGACTTGGTCAGAGAAATGGCAGATGGAGCTTAATTCAGACAAATGTGAGGTAATGCATTTTGGAAGGTCTAATACAGATAGCAAATGCAGAACCATTAAGAGTATTGATAAGCAAAGAACTCTGGGTTTACAGGTACACAGGTCACTGAAAGTGGCAATGCAGGTGGAGAAGGTAGTCAAGAAGGCATACAGCATGCTTGCCTTCATCGGCTAGGGTATTGAGTTTAAAAATTGGCAAATCATGTTAAGCTTTATAGAACCTTAATTAGGCCGCACTTGGAATATAGTGGAGTATATTCTGGGAGCCACACTACCAGAAGAATGTGGAGACTTTGGAGAGGGTATAGAAAAGATTTACCAGGATGTTGCCTGGTATTAGCTATGAGGAGAGGTTGGAAAATCTTGGTTTGTTCTCACTAGAATGACAGAAGTTGAGAGGAGACCTGTTAGAAGTTTCCAGGATTATGAGAAGTATGGACAGAGTTGATAGTCTGAAGCTTTTTCCCAATGTGAAATTACTGCAGGGCATAGGTTTAACGTGCAAGGGGCTAGGTTTAAAAGAGATGTATGAGGCAGGTTTTTTTACACAGAGGGTGGTGGGCGCCTGGAACTTGTTGCCGGGGGAAGCAGTGGAAGCGGATATGGTACTGACTTTTAAGGGACATCTTGACAAATATATAAATGAGATGGGAATAGAGGGATATGGTCCCCAGAAGGGTAGAGGGTTTTAAGTCGGGCAGCATAGTCAGTGCAGGCTTGGAGGGCCAAGGGGCCTGTTTCTGTACTGTAATTTTCTTTGTTCTTTGTTCTTTAGTATGAAGACCAACTGTGTTGTGGAAAAATTCCAGTCAATGACTGGCTATCCTTTACTTCTCAGGAGTAAAATAATTCCAAATATTTACAATCCTGTATATGAAGAAGTTTCTCTTTATCTCAGTACTAAATGACTGATCTCTTATTCTGAAACTGTGACCCTCAGTTCTATATTCCCCAGCCAAGGAAACTATTTTCATAGCATTGACCTTGTCAAATCTCTTAAGAAACTTATATGATTCAATTAGATTGCTTCTCATTCTTCTACACTCTAGCATACGTGATCTACTCAGTGAATCCACAAAAGACAATCCCCTTGTCCCAGGAAACTGTTTAGTGCATACCCACCAGGACAGGTATGTCTTTCCCCAGATAAAGAGAGCGAAGCAGCACACAATACTCCAAAAGTGCTCTCAACAACGACATGTAGAATTGTAATCAGACTGCTTTACCTTAAAATCCAATCCTATTGTAACAAAATTTGTCGCAGAATTTAATCCAGGTGACAAGAGTCTTCCCAATAAAAGCATGTTAGCAAACCAGAGAGTTTTCTCTTTGGGCTTATGGCACAGTGATCTTCCAATTCGTCACTCGGTGAATGTCAGTGGTGGTGGAATGAGGCCTTAAAGTGGACATTAATTGCCAACTTAAGGGCCTCAATTGGCAGAGAAACAGGAAGACCATTCATAAGTCTTACTGTCTTGACATAATCAGGGCAGAGATGAGCAGGTAGCAGGGTCCCTACATGATACCCTCATATCCGATTAAATATACTCCCACCTCCAACTTTCCTCAGGGAGGCCATGAAATTCTGCCCTTGGGTGCCATTTACCTTCCTAATTGCTTGCTATGACTTCTTACCAACTTTCTGTGATTCATGTACAAGGGGTCCTGATTTCTCTGAATGCAAACATTTCTCAGCTTTCCATCACTCAAGAAACATAGGTCAAAATGTTATAGCACTGCCACACCCTCCTCCCACATTCCACCCTTCACTCTCCCCAGCCCCCATCCCCTGACAGGCATGTTTTCACCGGGGTTGGGGGGGGGCACATAAAGTAGGTTGAGGTAGT
Organism: Sphyrna mokarran; assembly: GCA_024679065.1. NCBI lineage: Eukaryota > Metazoa > Chordata > Chondrichthyes > Carcharhiniformes > Carcharhinidae > Sphyrna > Sphyrna mokarran. The sequence continues at coordinate 91,231,059 of JAGIQG010000006.1, read as the reverse complement.
GGCCCACTGTCCATCCCTGACCTGATCTCCACAAAACAAGGTGAGGGGGAATGGGTAAGATGCCATCAATAGGCTGCTTGCTCTGCAGGCTATTAAAGTCTTTAACCTCCTAATTACTTGGCAATTAAGGGCCTCAGTCAGCCTCGATTGCCATTAAAAATTCAGTAGTGCAAGATGGTTAAGAGATTTGATAGTAAAGTTGGTGAAAATGTAGGAAGGAAGGGGATTACTTCCCTTGTCTCTTCTTCTCTCACTGCTTACTTTTACCCCAAGTGCTACTCTGGTCCACTGCCTTGATAATTACCTAACTGGTTGTAAGTTTACCCCTTCCTGAATCCTGCCATCATTCCTTTACAGCTCTCAATATTCAGTTCACCAGGATACTGGACCAACCCCGTGTAAATAGAGCTATTCAATGGCGTACTGGATAAGTGAAGTATACTCTATTGTCACAAGGTAGTGGCAGAGTGGTATTGTCACTGGACTAGTAATCCAGAGACACAAGGCAAGATCTGGAGGCTAGGTTTCAAATCCCACCTCAGCATATGGGGAAATTTGAATTGAATAAAATTCTGGAATCAAAAGTCTTATGATGACCATGAAATCATTGTTGGATGTCATTAAAATCTATCCACTTCATAATGCCCTTTTGGGAAGGAAATCTGCTGTTCTTATCTTGGGATTCCATGGCCAACATGTCATTCCAGATCCAAAGCAATGAGACTGACTCTCAAATGCTTTGAAATGGGGGGGCAGTTAGGGACGAGTGGTAAACGCTGGCCCAGCCAGTAATGCCCAATTCTGTGAATGGATATAAAAACAATAGATAGTGGTAAAAAATGATTAACAATGGAAATACTTCAAAAATACTTCATTTGCTTTCAAACCCCTTTGGGACATGGATCTATGTCTGCCAGCATTTTACCTATGAGCAACATTTCTGGCAGAATTCAGAAGTTTAAATTGAACATCACATCAAAACATTACACTTCTGAAGCTTTCAGTAAACATCTGTTCTGTAAAAATCCAGCATCTTACACTTTCCTCCACTGCCTTAAACAATATTGAGCTAGCAGCATTGGCAATATGATGTGATTGTCAACATCAATGTGTTTTAGGTCTGTGTCAACAGAAGATTCAAACTTGCAAGGCAGAAACACATATAATGTCACAACCTTTTTAGCACTGTAATTACTTCTGGTTCTTTTTTTTCTCCTTTTTTTTCTCTTCATTTCCCTCTCAGCGATGTTGAAGAAACCCTTTTGTTAGTTTCTGGCTCAAAGGAAGAATTTTATACGTATAATATATATGTGTGTGTAGCAAAACACTTTAAAATGACTGCCAGCGAGTAAGTATCTTTTATTGAAATGACTTGAAGTTTTCTCCTCTTACCTGACAGCATCTCACTGTAGAAGCTATACACCAGTGGGTGGTATGGGTAGGTCATTTAAGCTTTGGTTGTCAGTGTATTTGCCCTTTCTGTCACGCTGTTTGTCAGTGTGTGGCATAATTAGGCAAACCATCTCTGCTAGTAAACCAGAAAGCTGTTGAGGACTTCCTGGAGTGATTCTATAATAACGTTAAGGGGAAAGAAAAGTAAAGTGTGCAAATTGCCCTACTTACAATCTTGGTACAGCTGACAATAGTACCTCCGTGTGCTTAAAGGAGAGCTTTCTTAAGATGACCATTTTCCCTTTGTAATTTTCAGCTAAATTATTACACTGTTGCACATCATCTCCATGTTAAGTTTTTATATGTTTGTGCCCAGATCTGCCTTGTGTATCTGATCCCATTTTAGTTTGTTTATCAGTCAGAATAAAAAATACCAGCTATTGTGCTTCATGTTTCTCCATTTTGTCATGACGGTTATGCTTGAAGTCAGGCTTTGATGTTCAGACTGAATCTCCATTTGAACCTTTAGTTATTATTCCCGAATGAAAGGGAATAGAGGGATGATATGATTCATTAATACTTATCCAAGCTTCAGAGGGTAAGTAAAAATTTCTCTCTGGGCATTCAGTCTAAATCATACTAGACAAATTCCATCTGTTTTATTACTCATTCATCAAACATGGGCATCACTAGCTAGACATACATTTATTGCCCATGCTGAATTGGCCTTGTAAAGTAGCTTTGAGTTTCTTGAACCACTGCCACTGAGCAGAACAGGGTTTTTCGATAGCTCTATCCTCAGGTGATGGGTAGGGAGGGGACTCCTGCCCAGAGTTGTGTTGACTTATAGAGTGCTACAAGCTATGGCCTTTGTTGTACTGATATATCTGTTCAGATGCCTGTTTATGTGGACTGCAGTATTTCAAGAAGGCAGCTTATTGTCACCTTTTCAAGGGCAACTTGGGATGGGCAATAAATGCTAGCCAGCCAGAAAAATCCATGTCCCACAACTGAATAAAAAAAATTCTCAACAGTCAGACAAGAACACTGTCACAGTACTTAGCTGGGACCTGGGTTCAACTCCAGCCTGGGTGACTGTCTGTGTGGAGTTGCACATTCTCCACGTGCCTGTGTGGGTTTTCTCCAAATGCTCTGGTTTCCTCCCACAGTCCAAAGATGTGCACATTAGGCGGATTGGCTAGGCTAAATTGCCTTTGTGGTCAAAGATGTGCAGGTTAGGTGGATTAGATATGGTAAATGCCATAATGGGGAATTCAGAAGTAGGACGGAGGGAAAAGCCTCGGTGGGATGCTGTTTCGGAGATTCGGTGCAGACTTGATGGGCAAGATGGCCTCTTTTTGTACTGCAGGGATTCTATGGTTCTATCTCTTTCCCACAAAGGCCAGCAGCCTGGGTCACACAAAGAGAGCCTATCCAATAGGGAAGACTCCATAGAGACAGCAGTATCATACTCTATCTTCGCACCATCCACCAGTGTAGACACATTCACTTTAGTGAATCCACAATTTAGGGTTAGAGCAGGGAGCATTATATGAGCTTCACAATACCTGTGAGCAATGCCCAGAACAACATGTAAGAGGCAGAATCAACTGCTTAAGAGGACTCAGGGTAGAATCTGCCATGTTTCGGTGGGCCAAGGTGCTGGGCTCAAGGTGACATAAATAAGATGACATTTCAAAAAACTAGATGAGATTCAAATTGTCAGAACTCCCCAGGAGATTGTGGAGCCTATGGAGGAGTCTATGCAAAGCATGTTCTCCATCATGGTTCAGGAATTTGAACCATGAGTGGCCATTGCCATGGAGAATCACATGTAATGCTACACTGACTGGGTGCAGGAGTAGCACACAGACATGCAAACTCCATCTCCCCACTTAGCTTCAGGCTGCTGGCAGGAAGGTGATCCAGGGCACCAATAACATGGCTAATGTGATAATTTTCTGCTCAATGAGAGTTTTATTAGAAGTGACTTTGGCTATAGCCCCTCTCTGCCTCCACATCTGGGCAGTGGACAGGCATTAGGATCCACATTTCCAGGAAACAAGCTTTATAAAGATGAAGGAACCATGACAGTTACTGGATAAAGAGCACAGATTTGTATGATGTGTTTCTTGTTGTTGACTAATTGCACATCCAAAAAGTCAGATTCTTTGCTGTTGAGAAATTTTGTTGGCTGGTCTGTTGGTGCCTTAATGGCTAGAATCAATGAGCCCCTGGATCTAAGGAAATCCATGGATGGTGGAAAATCCCAATGCCCTCTGTATCTACATCAGCCTGTCTATGTCAAAGTAGATGCATTTTCCCAACCACTTGAACAAAGCATTCATCACCTTCCTGACAGTATGATGATCTAGCAACTGTGAAATGTCATTATTCATCTGGATATAGATTACAGTGGTCTCTATAGCCATCTGATTGGTAGGTGCACCTATTTATTTATTAGTCATGAGTAAGGGGTACATTCACATACAATGAAGTTACTGTGAGACTCCCTTAGTTGCCCAGTTCAGCCCCTGTTGGTCAATGCATCTAACCAACACTTCTTTCAGAACGCGGGAGGAAACTGGAGAACCCGAAGGAAACCCACACAGACGTGGGGAGAATGTGTGAACTCCACACAGACAGTGACCCAAGCCGGGAATTTTACCTGGCTCCCTCGCATTGTGAGGCAGCTTCCTTCAGCACTGGCCCTTTGTCATCTGCAGGTGATAACTCTTGGGTGGTACATCCAATGTTGTGGCAAGTACCTTCTCTTGGTTTAGGACTTCAAGTCAATTCTAACTTCCTGCTAATCAGGAGGATACCTCTGCTGAGATTGCCCTTTCCTGCTCCACTATCATCCATGATGTAAAGATGCCGGCGTTGGATTGGGGTGGTAAGAACTCAGTAAGAATTTAGCAACACCAATTTTTAATCCAACCGATTTATTCGATAGTAAAATTGCGAGCTTTCAACACTCCGTGTCTTCCTCAGGCAAATGCAATGTTCTGGTCAGAATTCTGGTCAGAACCAGAACACTGCATTTGCCTGAGGAAGACACGGAGTGTTGAAAGCTCGCAATTTTACTATCAAATAAATCGGTTGGATTAAAAATTGGTGTTGCTAAATTCTTACTGAGTTCTTACCACTATCATCCACACAGGCCAGCAGATCTAGGGGATTAAAAGATAAAAACAAAATGGTGAACCTCCATTGTTAATAACTATAACCGCACTGGCCCAGAAAGGAAACAGTTCAAAATGTTCAAACTAACTTTTGTATGTAGTAAATTGCTGCTAGGGACTTTACAAATATGTTGTATTAATTTTCTTTCCTATCTGCTTTTTCTCTTTTCCCTCTCAATCAAATCATTTTTCAAAGTCTCTTTGTCTCTTTCTGTAACTGATTTGACACTAATTCACTTGCATTCTCAGCTCCTTTTCTCTATATTTTCCATTTCTTTAAATAGATTGATTAAGAAAATAAACTATTTGACCTGTCACTGAATAAGGTCTCAGATTTTTCCCCATCAACATCCCATTTGCTTTTGTAATTAACTTTTTGCATCTCCCAATAATGATGTGCAGAGTGAGCTGCCACACCTCAGCAATATCTGGTTCAAGGTTTCAATACATAAACTTCAGTGTGAATTTTTCTTTCATTTTTCTGCTCTTAGAAGTTTAAAAAAACTTTTTTTTCAATTTATTTATTAGTGTCACAAGTAGGCTTATATTAACACAGGAATGAGATAATTGTGAAAATCCCCTAGTCGCTACACTCCCCTGCACTTGTTCAGTTAAACTGAGGGAGAATTTAGCATGGCCAATGCATCTAACCAGTTTTTTGGACCGTGGGAGGAAACCAGGGCACCCAAAGGAAACCCACACAGGCATGGGGAGAACGTGCAGACTTTGCAAACACAGTCACCCAAGTCAAGAATTGAATACCATGCCACCAAAACGTGATCTGAATGAGGCTTTAGAATGCATTGATAAAACAGTTCTGCATTGCTAAAACAGTTCTGAGCCCAAAAGAGGCATTTGCAATGTATTAAAATCAATATAAGGTGATAGTATGAGTTTACTAATGTTAAAGTGCATTGCTAAGAACTCACAAAATATATACGTTTGGTTTTTTGAATGTGAAACTGATATTTGGATGAGCAAATCTATCTCACATATCAGAGCAATAAGATTATTGTGTTTAATGGCTTCCAAGGCTCTTGGTGCAGAGTACCTTTAAGTAAGAATTTTTTGTGTGTGTATCAGAAATAGCATAGCAAGTTGTGTGGCTGTGCAGCTGTTGATATGGGAAGATTAATTATCACATCCCTTCTAAAGTATGCAAGTGTGGATGTTTATCACATTAAGGTGTGGGTATTCATTATGCAGCTTTATGATCTAAATGTGTCCTGAGATCACTTTGTCAGGCAAAATTAAACAAGCTATACATTTTAATTTCAGCAGTTTAATCTGACCTTTATTACCAATTTGATATTGCAGATGAGCCAGACAATAATGTACAGTAAAACAAATGTGAGCAACTTAGATTAACTCACATATTATAATTTTTCTGCTGAATGTAAGTTTATTTTAATGTGTTTTGTAATGATGTGATGAATCTGTTCATTCACTAATGCATGTGTTTTAGGTTCTTCTTTTCCTGCTTCAGTTATAACAGATAATTGCAGTTAAAATGAAATTGTAGTCAGATTTCACCTTAGACTCTCATTGCAATCTATATTCTGATGAATAATCGCTCAAAATTTACTCTACCTTCAGCTCATAAAATTCTTACCACAAATTGCTTGAAGTGTTGACAGCGTGCCTGGGACATCAGTTGAATGAAATGTTTAAGAGCTTATCTACTCCTTAAAGAACCAGAATGAAAGAAAGAGAAAGAAACAGCAACAACGGAGAAGGAAATAGAGTACAAAGAATCAAATTAGATGCATAGAAAAGACTCAAAGGGTAGATTTCCAGTCCCACCTGTCTCAAGAATCATAGAGGAAGGACAGACAGTCTAACTGACAATGAAAAAAATTCTGCTGACCTCATCCGTCCTTGGGCAGGTGGGACTGGAAAGTCCTAATAAAAGACTGAGACAAAAGATTGGTCTTGTGGCATTGTGAGTGGCATTCCATCCATTCAAGTCAGGTTCATGTCCCACTCTAGGGGCGGAACTTTTCCGGCTGTGCTTACCTCAAAACCAGAGAATCCCGCCCTTGGTCAATGGACCTGTGCATGATCCGTGCCTCCACCCACTACGATTCCCGTGGTCAGTGGGATGGGAAAATTCTCCTCTAGGACTCGATTGCCATGATAAAGTTTGTTCAGAACATGACCAAGTACATTGAGCAGCAACTGCACTTTTTGCAGGCAGTAACAGCAGGAAAGACACGTGGTCAGCTTGACGCCATCTGCCACCTTTCAAGCTGTGTAGCCTTTGGCTTCAGGCTACTGATTTAGTCTTGAAGAAACAAGGTATGGAAAACAGATGTAAGCATGTGTTTTGTCTACCTCATGCACCTCTATGTACTAAAGTCTTCTAAGTCTAAGAAGAAGAAAAAGAGACAAATAAAAGATTAGAGAAAAATTCCAATATTAAAATCTTCTTGGAACAATCTATTGCCTGCAGATTTAAGGCTCCATAATTTGTCCTCTGAGATTGACTGGCATTGCAGGAACATAACTTCCAACATTAAAAGGATCCTTATTTCATTAAAATCAAAATTAAATTTTTAACTACACAAATGCAGCAATTTTTTGAAATGCAAAACAAATTAATGCTGAGCTTTTGCCTTTGTGAGATTAACCAGACAGAGCAGAGAGTGCATCATGCAGCAGTTCCCAATTCACAGTACGTGTCTGTGTTGTCACAAATTGCTGAGGTATATGCACTCTAATAATGGCACGCACATTAAACACTACCTGTAAATTCTAGGTTAATCAACTACACCTCAAAATACCTTATATAATGAATGTCAAGATTATAATTTTGTAGGATCAAATTTTACCATTCCGCCCGTCATGGGAATCAGAATGGGCAAGGGCCAGAACATTGAAAGACCTGTTGACCTCAGACAGGACTTTCTGGTTTTGGGGTGAGCGCGGCCAGAAACCCCCCCACCATAATCTTTGTGACAACGTTCTGCAGAACGTTCAGAGAATGAGGGGCCAGGTTCAACATGGACATGAATGTTATTTTGATCCTATCAATGAAAACCTGATCAAATCTAGATCTCCTTTAATCTTATTCTTTGCTCTGAGGACCAGACCAAAATGACTGGAATTATTTGAAAAGAAAGTGAGATTTTCTCAGTTTTCATTCACAATTTATATTCATAATTCATTTTATGTATGCAGGAACCAATCCACCTGAACTAATAGAATTTTGACAATTTTTACTATTATTGCTATCTTAGCTTAAATTCTGGGAAACCATTGGTCTCTGGGTTTGCTCCGGCTATTTCGGTTGCTAAGCACCATATAGATCATGCAAGAAAGCTCAACCATCAGCTACAAAAAAAGCTGACACATTCTGAAAAAAAAAGTTTCCAACTTTAAAATAAATAATTACACAGAAAGAGCAAGAGGATTCGGGCTTGTTAATTGAAACCATGGCATGTCTAATGTTTCTTCATTTAGACGACAGAAAAAAGGAAGTTCAGCTCAAGATGAAAGCCGTATAAAAGACATGCATGTGGAGGGCAAAGAGGGAGGATGGGGTTTGATGTTATTATGCTTTCTGCCATATTTCCCTGTTGAGGGCACTGTGGTGGCACAGTGGTTAGCACTGCTGCCTCACAGAGTCAGGGAACCAGGTTCAATTCTTGGCTCTCCCCATGGCTGCATGGGTTTCTTCTCCGGTTTCCTCCCACATTCCAAAGATGTACAGGTTAGATGGATTGGCCATGCTAAATTACCCAAAGATGTGTGGGTTAGGAGGACATTAACAAGGTTAATATGTAGTGTTATAGGTAAAAGGTAGGAACGGGCAAGATGCTCCATTAGAGAGTTGGTGCAGACTTAATGAGACGAATGGTCTCCTTTTGCGTTGTACAGTTCTAATTCCTGCAAAGTTCTGGCACTCAAACAGGAACAGCCTCAAGGAAATTCCTGGCTTGTGATTTCCATTCAGTTGCATTAGATTTTTCAAGTCATTATTCTCCAACATTATCTCAGTAATAACTTTTCCTCTCCAACTTCCCCTCGTAAAAGTTCACAATGATATGTTACCTCATCAGGATCCAGTTAACTGCACACCTTTCAATCACCAACTCCGTGCACATAGATATCGATTTTTCTTCAATTCTCCTAATTCATGCTGGCAATCTTCTTCCCATGCAATTTATCTCCTTTCCTCTCTTCCCCAGTTTGTGACTCCTTTCCTCCCCCAGTCTCCATTTCCACCATTTCCTTTGACAAGGCCCCACTTCATGCCGGTGTTCCATCTTCCACCACCTCTCCTGACACAGTTGTTTGCCCCAAATCTATGCCAGTATGTTTTTCTTCCTGCTCATTTCAAGCTAGCATTTGATCGCCCTCTGGTCTCCAACTCCTGAAACATCCTTAGGAGGGCTTCTCCCTTTCTCTCTGCTGCTTTGCTAATTCTATTCAATTCTTTGTGCATACTGTGAAGTGCTTGAACTTTACTTCATATTGTGGGTAGAAGTTGGTGATTTCGTGAGACCTCCCATTTGTAACATATGAATAAAACTATAGATGCACCATAGAGAGCATTCTGTCTCATTGTATCACAGCTTGGTTTGGCTCCTGCTCTGTCCAAGGCCGCAAGAAACTATAAATGATCATGAACGAAGCCCAGTGCATCACTCAAACCAATTCCCACCCATTGACGCTGTCCACACTTTCCACTGCCTTGGAAAAGCAGAGGTATAATTAAAAACCCTATGCATCATGGACATACTCTCTTCCACCTTATTCCATCAAGAAAAGGATACAAAAATCTGAGGATGCATACTAACTGACTCAAGAACAGCCTGCTGCCATCAGACTTTTTAATGGGCCTTCCTCACATTAAGTTGATTTTTTTGGATGCTAATATGACTGTAACACTAGATTCTGCACTCTCTCCTTTCCTTCTCACTTATGTACTCTACAAATGGTAAGTTTTGTCCATATAGTATGCAACAATACTTTTCACTGTATACCAATACATGCGACAATAATAAATCAAATCAAATCAAAATATAGTCGCATTCAAACATTTCCGTACAGCATTAGAAATGACATATCTTAGGTTGGAGATCTGAAACAGTACAGTAGAGCTAAGGATGGAGGTGAGAGGAAGGGGAACTGCCAATTATCATTGATGAACACAGAATATGGGGTTCCCAAGCTCATGCATGAGTGGAAGTGTGATGGACATTTTAGAGCAAAAGCCATAAACCACAATTTTGCTGTTTTCTAGGATTTCTGCAGCCCATCTTCCAACATTAGGGTGGAAAAGCAAGAGATGCTCCATGGAAAATCAACCCCAACGACTGTCCATTTCAAGTGTGGACGCTTAGTATGCATACTATTGGACCCAAACTCGCTTCAATCCAGAAGTCCTGTGCCAGGATAAAGTTATTGGATTTCATAGAGTAAATGTCAGTTGTTGACTCACAGATGCTGTTCTTGCAGATTCCAAATTAAATCTGTGCCAAAGCAAAAATGACTCTAGTTTAAATTGTTTGCCAGACACAGAGCGGAGCCCAAATCAGAGCTGTATCATTGCAAAAGCCCATTTGCCCAAATGTTCCAATTAGGTTATTTTATGTGTTGCTACCAGCATTAAAATCATTTGGATCATACCTTCCACAACACAAATAATAAATCTAGTGGATAAATATTTGCTCAGCTAACTGTACAGGCTGTACTTCACTGAAAAGCTTTTCAGACTAAGACAATTGGAGAGATTCAATAACCTCCTCAGATGGTCAGTGGGAATCCTGGTGCTACTGAAAGGAACGTCGGCCGAAACCCGATGGTCATGAGGGCTGTCGGGATTCGCCAGACCTGCCCCGGAGGCCCTAATCGGGTTCCCACTCAGATAAGGTTACCCGATAATTAGACAAAATTGCTTAATGTAATATATTGCTTTGGCAGCCCAGCCCCTACCATGCACTCAGCACTTCAGTGGAAATAACACCAGATGGACTTTTGTGTTGCAAACCAAAAGTAAAAACAGGGTGTGCTGGACCCCAAGAGAAAAGAGAGGTATCTTCCCCCAACTCCACGGGTCACTCCCCAGCCCCCACCCCCTCCATCCTGCACATGCCACAGTCATGAGGGTGGCCTGAACCGACCCGTTCTCAGTCCCACTTCCCCCTCAGGCACTCCACACAGGCCTCCTCCCCTTTCAAACCCTTTTTTAGCACATCTCTCCCCCTCAGATCCTCATTCAGAATTACCATCCCTGCTCCGTCCCCCATTCAGGGCCCCATTCAAGCCCTGCACGTTGACAATGTCAACATTGCAGTTAGGATCAATGGATGTCCTTGAAATGTATTCAAGCATGAAGGGAAAGGTCAATCGTCACAGCTGTCAATGGAAACATCTCTCACAACACTGACAGATTTGAAGGGACAAGAGGTCTTTATGGGATTCTGAAGAGAGAGGGGGCCCAAGTAGGGGTTCTGATAGGTAGGGAGAGCTGAGTGGGAAGTCTGAGAGGGGAGGGCACTGAGGATATCTGACGGATGGGATGGAGGGAAGGTTGGGTCACCCTTATGCTTGCATGGTGCAAAAGTGTTTTAACCCATTATTTATGCATGAGGAGGAGGATGCCTTCCTTTGGTGAGAGGTTGGTGGTGCTCCCATGGTCAGTGTTGGTGGGGAGAGGGTTGGGGCCTGTCTCGCTGCTTGGAGATCGGGGCACCCTTTAAAAATGCCGTTCCAACCTCTGAACAGCAAGGCTGCCTGGCAGGTATGCCAAAACGACCTCATTAGCATCTTTCAGTTGGACAAATCCCACCTGGCGGACTTTCCCATCATCAACAGGGAACACTGCTATTTTTCCACCGGCGTAAGCACTTAGTCTCAAAACGGGAGAATTCCACCCAATATGCACATGGCAAATCCATCTGCAACCTCAAGTGAACAGATGTCTGTTAAGAGACGTCTTTGACCATCTTTGACCATCAGAATCGGAAAGACAAATGTCCACGAGGTTGCCATATTGCCATCTTTCAGAATTGACAATGTGACACTAGATGCTGGTAATAGCCCCACATTAATACTGTACATGGAATGAAGTTGTATGACTTAATTTGACTTATTATTGTCACATGTATGAGAAAACAGTGAAAAATATTGTTTCTTGCACGCTATACAAACAAAGCGTACCATCCATACGGAAGGAAAGGAGAGAGTGCAGAATGTAGTGTTATAGCCATAGCCAGGGTGTAAAGGAAGATCAGTTTAATGTAAGGTAGGTCCATTCAAAAGCCTGATGACAGGAGGGAAGAATTAGGCAGAAGTTTCTTTCATGTAGTGTTGCTTTTTTTTTATTGCCCAGTAGATTATTGAATCATCAATGTTTTGAATTTGTTTGCAGCAGTTCTACAAAAAATGCTTAGTGAGTCCCTTGTGTAGTTCTACCAGCACATTTTGGGAATTAATGCCACTGACTTTTTCTACCTCATCACCTTTGCCTGACCCATCCTTATCCCTGCACAAGAAAAAACTGTCATAAACCTCCTGCCGAGAAAATTGCAGTATTTCTTCAATGGACATACTTTATGGAAAATATTATATTAGGATTCACATTGGCTGGATTACAACATTATTAACAATGTACTTCTTTGTACAGAGATCTTTTCTGATTTTCCCTGTAGAACATATATTCACACTTTAAGAATATCATTGAGACAACAAGATTAGTTAATGGATTTTGTATGTTTCTAATAAGTGACAGGGACACTTGGGGACTCTGATTGAACTTTTCTTCATTTTATCTTTTCTTTTTAATTTACTTCTTTCTGAATAGATTCCCTGTCCTCCATATTTAGGGTATTATGATCAGCAGAGGGGGGTGTGTTCCTGCGCTGTCCTTCTCTTTCTTCTTTGTTCTTCTCATAAGTGCACCCACCACCACACACTCCTAGTAACAAACCTGCCTCCTAATCTGCAGAGCAGTTGGTAAGTTTTGTTATTATGTTTCTTGTCTAGCCCCTGGCATGGCTTTCTATTTGAAGTTGTATTCTGGGTGTGAGATGAATCAGCCTGAGGCAGCTTTCAGTGGCTAAGTAGTCAAGATGAGGAAAACCACAGATCCATTTAAAATGGTAGAAGGATTTCAAAAAGAAATACAGGCTGAAACCCTACCATCTTGCCTACCCCAGAATCGAAAAAGGCAAGGTTCCCAGAATGGAAATCTCCTTTGGCCTCAGTGGGATTTTATGATATTGCCTGTGTGAGGCTGTAAAACCCTGCCCACAAAGTCTGGAATTTTCTAGTGGAGGATATAGCATGGGACAGTGGGGTTGGGGGAAATGCTGCCTATTGGAATGGAAGATGCTGGCTGGAATTTTTCAGCCGTTCACACCCCGTCGGCAGTGCCAATGAGGAAGGAGAATTGGCGCTCAGCCAAATTGCCATTCAATGCAGCAGGAAGGGGTAATCTGATGGAGGAAATAAAGTGCTTGCCTATCAGAGACACAGAAGCACTCAATTGCCCTCGATAGAGTGTCTGAAAATGGGTTTTGCAATGTCTCTGACAGCTCTGCAGATGTTCTCCTAACTTCTGTTGCAACTGTAGCTGTCGCTGTGTTGCTGAAGACATTTGCAGCACTTTATCAGCCTAAGGTTCAGCATTGCCACAGCTACCAGTAGTCCTCTGACAAGTTGCAAAAGCTGAAACTCCTAGGGCCTGATGTTACTATTTTTATTCTAAGTGCTGAATCTGGGCACAATTCAGATCAGACTTGGAAAACTGCTTTCAGGCATCCCCATACACATTCGGTCTGATAAAAACATCACGGGTCCCATTCGCTGTGGGTGGGGCTAATTGCACCTTCAATAATCAGAGCTCTGAACTGCGCATGCGCAGTTAGAAAAAAATTTCAAAAAGCGTACCCATGTCAATCGCTCCCAGGTCACAGAAAGCGGAGAAAGTGGCCCGGAGTGAAAAATAGGAATGATGGACCCTACACACTTCACTGTCCCCTTTATCCACCTCCCACTACCCACACACATCAGTGTCCCCCTTATCCACACCCCCACTAGCCACAGACATTATTGTCCCCCTTATCCATCCACCTCCTCCACTACCCAGACCGTAGTGAGCCCTTACCCCCACCAATCCCCTGCAGAATGGCACCAGACGCCCCTGCCCCAGTCCTCTCCTCCCCTCCCCACCAGAGATCCATCTGCCCCCACCCCCACCAGTGAGAAATCGGGCTCCTCTCTCCCACCAGAGATATATCTTACCCTCCTCCTCCCCACTCCAGAGAATGAACTAGCCTCACTCCCTCTACCCTCCCCCAGAGAATGATCTGGCCTCACTTCCCCCAACTCCCCTATAGAACTATCTCCCTTCTCTCCTCCCTGTCCCGCAGGGAATGATCTGGTCTCATTCTACACCCCCAGAGAATGATTGGCCTCACTCCCCTTCTCTCCTCCTTGTCCCCCGGGGAATGATCTGGTCTCATTCTACACCTCCAGGGAATGATCTGGCTTCACTCCACCCCCCACCCCGGAACATTTGACCCGTCGCCTTCTCCCTCCCCAGCCCCTCACCAGAGAATGATTTGGCCCATCTTCCTCCCCCTCCCCTACAACCAGACAATGATTGCACCCCGTCTCCACCACCAGACAACGGTTGGACCTTTTTCCCACTCCCCTCCCCACCAGAGATACATGTGACCCATCTCCTCTACCTCCCCCTGCAACCAGGCAATGATCTAGCTTCAGTTCTCCCCACTCCCAACCAGAGAATGATCTGACTTGCCTCCCTCCCCCCACCACTGATCTGAGTCAGAGAGCCATTGGACACTCTGAACTTACCTCTTCAGCAGCTGGAGCTAATTCAGACTTTTATTCAGCATGTTCATTTCAGCACGTTTCCGGATCGGTGAACATAATAGTAAAGGGGGAAATGCTGATAAAGTTGGGCAGACAGTTCATTAATTCAATTTAAATACTTGCAATCGCTGTTGTGCCCATTTCAGGCGTAAATTGGGCCTTTCCAGGTCTCGGTAAAGTGGCCATCTGTGCTGACACAGACAGGGATCGCATTAATGGCCTCATACCTGACTTTATCACGTTTTCGCGCCTGAAAATGGATGCAATACAATGGTAAAATAGGGCCCTTAAAGGTTGTGTGGCAGAGATTGCAGCTCAGCAGAGAATCTGTCACAGATCAGTGGTTTCTGCTTCACAGTCTCTGTCAACCGTTCCAATGTGTCTCACCAGCTTATAATGCTGAATCAGTGGTGAATGGTAAATGATGTGAGAGTAGATGCTGTGAGAGATCTATGCTGGTGGCTGGTGTAGGCGAATAATGTGCCAATGCACTCTCAGAGACCCCCTCCTCCTTGTCAATGGATGTCTGCCTCTGGTCACTCCAGCTCTCCGTTCTTCAGTTTACCCCACATGAGTGAACAGATCGCTTAGAGAATTATGCACTTTCCATTGCTCCCAACTACTCTTAGTGTGGACTATATCGAATGGTAGGCACATGAGCATTGAACCTCATGTGCACCAGAAGTTTCCATGAGCCTTTTCAATCAGCCTCTCAATTTCTTGTGTTTGCATCCGTAGAATCATCGTGGAATTTCTGCCAAAGGGGGCAGTCTGCACCGACACACTGAAAGAGCACCTTACCTAGCCCCAATCTCCTCCCTATCCTTGTAACCCTGTGTAATTACCATGGCTAATCCATCTAACCTGCGTATCTTAAACACTAAGGAGCAATTTAGCATAGCCAATCCATCTAATCTGCACATCCTTAGACTGTAGGAGGAGACAAGAGAAAACCCATGCAACCAAGAAAAGTAAGGTAAATATATTGCATTACAGAGGTAGAATCTGACTAGGATTGGTGTTGGTGCAGACTTGATGGGCCAAATGGCTTCCTTCTGCACTGTAGGGATTTTATGATTCTATGATTCTCTGAGGGAAAAGCCTATAGGAAGGTATCACTGGTACTTTCTGGGCTTTTCTTTCTGCCACTCTTGCTGGTTCTTTCCTTTTCCGCTCAAATTTCCCAGGAAGTGCCCACTGCATAAAATGATGACAGCCCTTTAATCTTGATACCCGCACCTATCATGGCATGATGTGATGCCACCTCTGCTTCCTGTCTGCTGCTTCCTTAGTGATCAGCCACTCACCATCCCCACAGCTATTAGCTGACCTCCCAAAGAGTGTGTGCGAGAGGTCGATATCTGGTGCTTTAAGTCGAGAACCTTTGGCCCAGTTGTAAAACCAGTAAGAAGTCTCAGCTTGTGAGATTACTATCAAGTAAACTGGTTGGACTCTAATCTGGTGTTGTGAAACTTCTTTTTGTGTTTATCCTAGTCCAACGCCGGCATCTCTTCATCATTTCGACACCAATTGTAAAACCCAGCCCAAAGGGTTGCTACTTTTTGATGTTTTAAATTAGACTTGCAATTGTTTTAGATCTTTAAAGTATCAGTTGTAGTTAACTTAGAAAAATATTCAACAGATTGATTTCGCTTAATTGTTTTCATATTTATACAAGTATTTGCATAGCTCATGACCGTAAATGCCCCATGTTCTACAGACAATTCATTTAATGTTATGCAAGTATCTGAATAAATTCTTGCAGCAGTTGTCATTATAGTTACTTTTTGACTGAAGCTCATTTTGGTTCAAAGTCAGGAAATTCCAGTGACACTTCAGATGTTGGTCATATTATAAATGCATGCCTCAAAGTAAGTAGCAATGCAACAAGAATAATGGAACTTCAAACAGCCAGACACATTTTTGGAACCAAATTCTCTCAACTGGAAATGGTTTGCTTATATCTCTAGGTTTTATAAAAATCAATCTTTACTGCTAAATATATTGGTATAAATCTAAGAGCCAGAGATAGAAGTAAACTGCCTTGTGACTCTGCTTATAGGCAATTCAGGTCATGTCTTTATTGGATCTGTTCTAGAACAGTTGCTCTGTTGTCTGAAGAAGAGTCATACAGACTTGAAACATTGGCCTAAATCTTTCAGTCATCCGTGCTGTGGGAATCATTGCGAGTTGGATGATAAATATTATGGACAAGTCAAAGGTGCATCGATCTCAGGCAGGAGAGGATTGGAAAATCCCACCATTAACTCACTTTCCTCTCTCCACAGATGCTGCCAGGCTTGCTGAGATTTTCTAGCATTTTCTGGTTTTTTATTGTATTGTCTCACCCTCTTTACTGCTAGCTCCTCCTCCTCCATTAATTTGCTGCTGGATGTCCTCTTCCCACTTCTTCTCACCACAACTCTGGTGTCAGCTGTATTCATGGAATCATAGAATCATAGAATCCTGACAGTGCAGAAGGAGCACAGTAAAAAGTCTGACAACAGCAACTGATTTAATTGATAGTAACCTGGTGTTGTCAGACTTCTTACTGTGTTCACCCCAGTCCAACGCTGGCATCTCTACATCAGTGCAGAAGGAGGCCATTTGGCCCATTGAGTCTGCACTGACCACAGTTCCATTCAGGCCCTATCCCTGTAATCCCACAAACTTTCCCTGTTGATCCTCTCCATCCTCTCCCAAGATCTGTTACTGATGAGAAAGTCATTTTCCACACTCATGTCCAGCGGCGCACAATAGTCCTGTATCATACTAATTGCTGCTGCATGCTATTTGCAGGCACAAATCTGCTTTACCCATTTTCCTTGTGTTGTGCCACTCTGAAGCCTAATCTATTATCTGCCTCATTAAAGAAGCAGTTCTGATCTGAAAGGGAAATAAGTGAAACATAGAAAATATAGAAACATTCAGCCCTTCAAGCCTGCCCTGCTATTCATTTTGATTGTTCAATTCAACAACCTGATCCTGCTTCCCCCCCTCACCCCTCACCATATCCCTTGATCCTCTTCACCTCAAGAACTATATCAAATTCGTTCCTGAAAATATACAGGAAGTGATTTTTTGATGTCACCGTGCCTGGTGCAAATTGCACTGATCCCGGAAAATAGCGTGCAAGCCTAAAAATCAATTTCGCCCCAGTACCGAAGAGTTTGCAATTCTCTCGGTCCCTTTCTACTTGCATAAACTGGCAGTTTATGACCAATTAGCAGTTTTTAAAAGTATTTAAATATGCATAACCTGTTCGACACTGGATTCTCTCAGTGTCTGGAATCTTCTAATCATTGGGCACTTGCATGAGACTGGCAAGAATCACTACAGGTTTCTGCTTACGGAGATCAAGCATGGTAGCCACACCATGGAGGTTTGGAAGCCATTGAAGTCCCCAGGCTGTCGGAGAACATGGCTTGGCAGTGCCCATCAGGTACACTGGCTGTGCCAATAAGGCACTCTGGCAGTGCCAATTGGATACTGTCAGTGTGCCAGAGGCAGTACCAAGGAGGTGGGGTCTGAGTGGGATTGGGGGTGGCTTCTGAATGGGGTCATGATAGGGGGCCTACGCAAGGGGGCTATGCAGGGATGAAGAATATGGAGGGGGGGGTGTGCAGGATGGGTCGCATGGGTCGGGGAGAGTATGAAGGGGGTCACAACAGGGATTATTAAGGGGAGCATATCTCAAAAACTAGATCTAATTTTTTTCTTGAAAGCTGTTCTCACTGGCAAAACAAGACCAAGAAGAAGTGATGCAAATCAGTGTTTTACCCTTGCATGCTATCTTCCCAACTCACCGCACTGATCAGCCAACAAAATCACACTCATTAACTGTTTCTCTCTCTCTGGATGCTGCCTGTCTGGTTGAGATTTTTTGCTTCTTGTCTTTTTATTTGGAGTACCTGTTCAGGTTGTATTATTTCCCCTTTGCTGTCACCAGATGCACAATATAAATGTCATAAAATAACTTGAAAAATAAGATCTTTAATCTGTAACTCTGATAATGACTTGAGTAGGAGGAACTTGGCTTTATCAACTCCTGGTCAGCTCCTTCGATTCCAGGAAATTTGACTCATCCGAGAGCTGACAAAATTATCAGGGCTGAAAACATTGCCATAAGAGGCTCAAAGTCATGTCAGCTTGTCATGGCAGCGGAGAAAGGTAATGAAATAATGACCTGCCAGACAATTCAAAATACACTCTCCCTCAAAGAGTGTTACTGAACTGAGTTAGTGAACGTGCAAAACAAAAAGTCGATATGGCTTAAAATTGACAATTACTTTTTTTTGTTCCCTGTATGATGCAAGGCCATGTGCATTTCCCATTGAGGTTGTCCTGAAGAGTGTGGTGGAGGGCCTTCTTCTTAGTTCATTCATTGTAGTGATGGTACTTCCACAATGAGTTTGAGTAAAGAATGCTGAGATTTTGACCCAGCAGCAATAATATATGCTGCATAAGATATTACGTGCCTTGGGAAGGAATGATAGTCCCCTGAAATCATTGCCTGTAGTGGGGTGATTATACAATATGAGATGCAGCAGGAGTCATCTTTTTGTGGTCTTTTGATAGTCCTCCCAATATAACAGTCTCTAACCACAGTTCATCAGCAGTGAGAAGATTACACACTGATTCCAGTGCCAGAGATAAAATCCTTTCTGGGATGTTGCAGAGATTTTCAAACATTATTGCACTGCACACGTTCAAGTGAGAAGTGAGTATTTCATCATACTCTGGACTGAAGCTTTAGAATCATAGAGTCCTACAGTGCAGAAAGAAGGCCATTTGGCCCGTCAGGTCTGCACCGATCACAATCCCTCCCAGGTCCTATCCCCATAACTCCATGCATTTACCCTAGCCAGTCCCCTTGACACAAAGGACAACTTAGCATGGCCAATCCACCTAACCTGCACATCTTTGGACTGTGGAAGGAAACCCATGCAAACATAGGGAGAATGTGGAAACTACACATATACAGTGACCCAAGCCAGGAGTCAAACCCAAGTCCCCTAGCACTGTGAGAAAGCAGTGCTAACCGCTGTGCCACTGTGCCATCTCTTGAGCCATCGTGCCACACCTAAACCTCTGCCAAGCAGTGACCAATAAAATGTGATAATTGGAGAATTTAGCAATAATATTGATGCCATAAAGGCTTGGATGGAGTTGGGTAGGAATAGCTATTGCTGGCTCTCAAGTGTCAGAATGTTTCATTACATATCTCAAGACTACATCATGCACAGCCGGTATAGCAGTGCTCTTGGGGTTTGCCATTAAAGCAACATGTCTTAATTAGTACTGTTGGGCTTGGAAGGTATGCAGTTCTATCATAAACAATCTGAAAAGTAAGAATATGTACTCCAGCAGTACTGCCAGCATAAATCCTGTGAATCTGAGTTAGCCTGACAGATTGCAGTGACAGATTCCTACTGACCTGCAGTCTGTTTCCTTGGGACAGTAAGTGTGCGGTATAGCAAGAGATATGACAGACACACACTCTGCACCACTTGTTTCTCCAGCAAAAGTAGAATATGGTTTGGTTTAGGCAGGTTTGGTACATAAATTAAAATATGTTTAAAAGTATGTCTGTTATTTTGAAAGGAAAAGTGCTTAAATCTTTACTTATTTTAAAAAGAAATATACAACATCACTTCTTCAAGTATTCTTGGAAATTATCTTCTTGGATGGGTATTTTCTCCCAGATAAATTTTCCATCTGAGGAAATTCTGCTCATTGCCCAAATGCCGCAATCAATCCAACCAATTTTCTGGCTGACTCCGGTTGCCACTATAGCGCAAGCTCCCAGAGTTTTCCCAGAGTAGGGACCCACTACTGCCACAATTATTCAATGCTACTATGAGATATCCTTCAGAAGAGGAGCAAACACCTTTAAAAGGGAAGAATTATCCCTAAGATTTCAATTATAGACTCTTCAAAAGGTCATGACTAATCTTTGGCCACACTGAATCAAGAATCAAAGTTACTACCAGGATCTCAGCACGCTCGGGTCATTCCACATGGTAAGACCCTCTTTTGGTATTACCTGGGGTTGAAACTAGGAGGGAATCATGAGAATAAGCCATGCCCCAGGTCAGGGTTCCTGACCTTTCATAGTTAGAACCCCATTATATCATTGTTGGACGGATGGGGATACTGGCAACAGGAAGTTCCATCAGCATAAAAGTCATTTGGGGACCCCTGCTGGATTCTCTGCCCACTTCTTTCCCACTCACCTAGAACAGTGAGAAAATCCTCCCCATAGACTAAGACCAGATCTTCTGCACCCAAACCCAACCCACCACCTCCCCTGCCCCACCACCAGCCCCCCACCCCCCCCATCTCTCCCTGTTCCCCCCCATTTGCCATGGGATGTTCCCGTCCCACTGAAAGTCAATGGATGCAACTGATCCTACCTGGTCTCACCACAGTGAAGCTAGAAAATCCCACCCTGAATTGTATTGGATTAGGACGTTCATTTTTGTAATGTGTAACCTTAGAGTATTCAAAGATTGACTCCTGCTCCATTATTTTTGTATGTTGTGTATGAAAGAAGTATATAAAAAATGACATGACACAGCTTAATTTAGCTCCAACTTTTCATCTATCCATAAACTCTAGAATACTTAATGCCAACTGGAACATAAATTTCAAATAGTTTTTTATACATCTAGGGAGAAACACTGCTGGTTGCCTCTTCAGTAATTTCTTCATTCCTTGTGCTGGACGGGTTGTGGTATGGGTTCCAAAATGATTTTTCTGTTTCCCCCATTTGTTACCACTTTCAAGTTCCTCCAGGGTTCGACTTTCTGCCTATTCAGATTTCCTGTGCTAGGACCTAAGCCTTGTCCAAAAAAATGTAAATAATCCTGATCTTGAAAAGTTACTGTTGTGGAGCCTATCTTTGTAACAACTGGAACTCCACTCTGTTACATATTTTCTATTAGAATGCAAAAGCACAGGCATTGAAGAGTATAGACAGTTTCATATCTAAGGATCTATAGTTCTAAGCATTAGAAAAAGGACAGCGAAATGATTTTTTTTAAATGTTGCAGATCATACATGCTGGGCATATGTTTGGGATCCTTTGGCTGCTTTCTTAACAGATGGAAATGCACTCAGAGTCTTTTAGATGCTCGTCAGTATTCTATAGAGGGTTTCCTAGACAACTTTTCATTTAAGCACTTACACATCTCTGCAGTGCAGTGTTAGCTACATATTAATAGAGACCAGGAATTGGTATCTGCGGGAGAGCTTTGTCGATTAAACAGAGCACTGAAGGGGTATTGCCTCAGCAGTATCTGACACAGAAAGCCTCTGTGTTTTAAACGGCTAAAAAAAGTAACCTGGTATTTATCTCTTCTTGACAGAATTTTGCTCCTTACATAGCAGCCAAAATGACAATTCAAGTCTTAAATTAGCTACACCTCATTTAACCAAACAATAAAGCACTCATTCTAATGTATTAGCCGTGTTGTGCAGGAAATGGAAGTTTCAGGTCTCAGTAATTCTATCACAGGTTATTAAGATTGTCGAAAGTTCCATTTGTTCACACATATACATGCATGTGTCCAAGATAAAATTGCCTTTGGTCTATTTCAAGTTTATTTGATTTGCACTCAAGGGATCTCATTATCTATTGGATATCATATTCTTCAGGGTTTCAAATTCACAGGAATGAAACGGAGCACAAAATCCAGCCCACAGCCTGGACTGGAATTCTACTCAGTGAGAAATTTCAGCTTCCCTCTGGAAAACAGGTCACTGCACTGCCCAATTCCCTGCACTTCATTATTGTTTAAAAATATAACTGGAATTAATGTCAAAACAGAGAAATGATGATGTGTATCCTACCCAAGTATATTGACCATCCCCTATTAAGCACAAACAATTAACATGGTCTTTTGCCTTTTGTCTATCAGGCACTTTTCCCATCACTCTCCTCTACTGCCATTTCCATTAGGTTTGTTCCCATCTGACCATTTTTCTCATAGCCTCTTAATTGGTTGCACAATGCTGTATCAGTTTCATTTGCATTTCAACATATCACATCAATTTGCAGTAGGGTATCTTGGGTTGTGTTTATACCTTGGATCATACAAGGCAATTTCGGCTTGCATATAGACACACAAGTCTGCATGATAGGTGTGTCATGGAGGGTCCAATAGTCTTGAGCTTCTGTCATTCAAATGCAATATCTTAGACCTAGCTCCACTCTAAAGAGTTTGTGAACAATTTTCTGGAGTTTCTTATTGTAGTTACAATTTTCATGGATGATAGCGTGGCACTGAAGAAATCAATTAACAAGTTGCTAAGACATAGCAGCTTGATGAATTTCACTTTCACACTCATGTTGGTGGAGAGCTTTAGTGGCTGCTATCACTTCATACTGAGGCACGGGGGCAAACTGGGTCAACTCTAGTGACGCTACATAGGCTGATACATTGTCAGAGTCAACCATTGTGACTGCCACCAAACAAAGGGCCAAAAGTTCAGAGATTGTACATTGGAATTCTTAAATGCTGTCTGACTAATATTTCCACGTTTTGATTTCCATCGTGATATTATTGGTCAGAATTTCTGGAAAAATCAGTGGGACTGTTGTGAAGGACTTTGAGGTGATATAGTGTGCAGCCAGGCTTGTAAAATGCCAGCTGAGCTTTTGCCAACCTGTCTGGTTGTCATGTTCTTGTTCGAATAAAAATAAAGATTTTAAAAACCATGGTGCATTACTAACAGAACGTGATGGACAGGAAGATGCTATTTAAAGCGTAGCTATTTGGTGCTGGTTTTGGTACAAAAGCATGCTTTTAATTTGAGGGAAAAAAAGTGTTGAATTATTAACAGTGCTGAAACATACGATTGTGCAGTAGAATGTTTTGTTTGAAATGTTATTGCTGTCAGCCTCAGAAACTGCTTAAATTAAAGAAACTTACCCCCATTAGCCTTGTCTGTTCACGTTCAGAATTAGTAACAAGTTGAATGGACTTTTAAATTGATAGATGTTTAATTTACCGAAATTCATAATAAATTTAAATTGACAAATCAAGGATCCAGTGTTTGCTAGTTGCTTGAGCTCCAGTGATTGCTTTTTAATCCATGACATATGAGTCAATAACTGTCAACATTTTGAATAAATAAAAAAATCCTTAATTATCCATCGTGATTTATTGTACTGCAAACTAGAAAATAAAGGGATAAATTGATCTTAGTGTGAAATATTTGGAATAAAGTTCAATCTATGTTTTCATTTCTAAAAAGAAACCTTTGTTCGCTCATTCTCCTATGATTTTCCTAAACTGATTTAAGTTGTATTCTGGATTTGCTAATAAAGTTATATTTCACTCATGACTCAATCCTATAAACAACAACAACATTAAACATTTATTTCCCCAAGGTAAAGTCAGTGCGTTGAATTTCCAGTGTTGTGTCAAACTCAAAGTGAATATTAGTCAGAGATGGAATTTTAACACTGTCACCTTATTAATATGACTTGTGAAGTTTTCGAATACAGCTCAATGTTGTGACTGCTGAATTTATTTCTATATATTTTCCTATTTTGTGCTCACTCAATTAAGCCACATTAGAGCTGGAAAATGAAGCTCTTCCCATTTTGAGACACCAATGTATCAACACCAAGACCTTCCAGGTCAAGTACAGCATAGTAAAGATATATTGACCCCATGGGCCTGATGTAAACACCCTATAGGTGGATATGCTTTTAGTAATTTGGTCATTTCTGTCCAGCCGGATATCAGGAAATCAGAAACAGTGGAGGCATTAAGAGAAGCTTTGGTGAGGTGGAACTAGGTGAAATCAGCATACATCAAGACAGATGTTCTATTCAATGCATGGTCTGTATTTGGATTCTTGCTAATATCTAATTAACCACAGACATGATCACATACATAGTTTATCAACATTAGATATAAAAAATGTTTCCAAATGCCTGAAGTAAATTGCACCATTCCTCATTTGTGTTCAGACTTCACCAGGAACAGTAGGTTCTGGACATCACCCAATTGACTCTAACAATTGTGTGTCCAGTGTTAGAGACAGGGGTGTCATGAATGTCTTCATTAAAATGTACTTGGCTGTTTTCTATGTTCTTTAAAAAGTAGACAACATGCCTAATGTTTACCCTCAAACTGAGTCCTGATCCCTGATACCACTTGACTGAGTTAATATTTCCGCAAAAAGTAATTAGGAATGCTCATATCTCAAGAATGAACAAGGGAAGATTGGACATGACAATTATTATAAAGTAAACCCTTCCTTTCAGAACAAAAGAGAATGAGAATATTTGAGACAGTCATTCAACTTCATGAAGATATTGACTAGTTATTTCATTTTAAAATTGTCAGAGTAGCTGTCAACTGTTTTCAAAATCTTTAAGCATTGAATAAATTACCATAGTCCAATCTAAAGTAAAGGCTTACACGGTGAAGTAAGGCTTACAACTGCAGTGAAATTACAGTGAAATTCCCTGAGTTGCCGTATTCTGGCACCCATTCAAGTCAATGCATCTAACCAGCACGCCTTTCAGATTATGGGGAGAAAGTGCAGCACCCCAATGGGGAAAATGTGACACAAACAGTTAGCTACACGTACATCCTGGTTTGCATACTAGATACTAGTCACTTTATTTCTTTACCTCTTTAGAATATTGTGGTCTGAACACTTTTTTTCTTAGCCTGGAGACAATTTTGAGTAGCTACTCCTTTAGGTATAATGTAGTCTGTGTCAATTCATATTCCTCCACTTGCCAACTTGCTATGAGTTGATCCTGCCAATTAAGCTGGATTGGATCTGAAAGCCCCTCTTCCAAAAGATGAAGCCTTTGAGATTAGGGTTCAGATCCTTTAAGATATGTCTGTGAACACAGAGGATACAGAAACATTTGAGCAGTATAGAAATTTACTATCCAACGCAATTTCAAGAAATTCTGATATATTTTTACGGTAGCACTGCATGGCAACTGCGAAATGACCCCATGAAGAAGTTAAAATATCAAAACCTTTCTTAGTTTGTTTTCCAATAGTAGGTGAAATAAGTATCAAATATATTCATCTCTAGATTTGCCTTCATATAGGTTTACTTCCTGGCTTTCAAATGTCCAAAGGGGAAAAAATATTTTTCTTTTGGCCTGCTCTTAAACTGAACCAATTTTTGTCCACAGCAGTGTGGGTGATTCATCTCAGTTTCCTTTTACTAAGCCCAACGTCACAGCTGCCAGTCTTCAAAGAATTTGATTCACTCCACATATCAAGAAATGGCTGGAAAGTATTTGATACTGCGAAGGCTATGGATACTGGCAACATTCCATCAGTAAGACTTCTGCTTCAGAACCAACTTGCCAAATTGGTTGCAGTGCAGCTATAACACTGGCATCTCCCCAACAATGAGGAAAATTGCCTAAGTATGTCCTGTCGGCAAAAAACAGGACAGATCCAAACTGATGAATTACTGCATCAACAATCTCAATTATCAGTAAAATGGCAGAAGATGTCATTAGCAGTGCTATTTACATGGCAAAAATGTTCTCACTAAAGTTCAGTTTGTGTTTTGCTAGAAGCTCTTGTTACAGTCTTGGTCCAAAGACGGACAGAAGAGCTGAATTCCAGAGGAGGGGTGAGTAACTGCCCTTGATATCAAGGCAGTATTTGACAAAACAACATTGAAGCCAATTAAAATCAAGGGGAAAAGCTCTTCACTGGTAGCATATCGGAACACTGTTGTTGATGTTGGATGCTAATCATCTCAGCCTAGGCCATTACTGCATGAGTTCCTCAATTACAAACTGCTGTTTGTAATTTTTATAAATGATCTGGATGAGGGTATTGAAGGATGGATTAGTAAATTTGCAGATGACACTAAAGTCGGTGGAGTGGTAGTGAAGAGGGGTGTTATAGTTTGCAGAGGGACTTGGACAAGTTGCAGAGCTGGGCCGAGAGGTGGCAAATGGAGTTTAATGTGGAAAAGTGTGAGGTAATGCACTATGGCAGAAATAATAAATGTGTAGAGTATAGGGCAAATGGTAGGATTCTTAGTAGTCTAGATGAACAGAGGGATCTTGGTGTGTATGTGCATAGATCCCTGAAAGTAGGCAGTCAGGTCGAGAAGGTTGTTAGGAAGGCATATGGAGTCTTGGCTTTTATTGGTAGAGGGATTGAATTTCGGAGCCGCAACGTCATGTTGCAACTGTACAAAACTCTAGTGCGGCCGCACTTGGAGTATTGTGTGCAGTTCTGGTCCCCACATTATAAGAAAGATGTGGAGGCATTGGAGAGGGTACAGAGGAGGTTTACCAGGATGTTGCCTGGTATGGAGGGCAGGTCTTATGAGAGGCTGAGGGATTTGAGGTTGTTTTCGTTAGAAAGGAGGAGGCTAAGAGGGGACCTGATCGAAACATATAAGATGATTAGAGGTTTAGATAGGGTGGACAGTGATAGCCTTTTTCCTAGGATGGAAAAAGCTAGCACGAGGGGACACAGCTTTAAATTAAGGGGTGATAGTTATAGGACGGATATCAGAGGCAGGTTCTTTACCCAAAGGGTGGTTCGGGAGTGGAATGCCCTGCCTGCAGCGGTTGTAGATGCGCCAAGTTTGGTGGCGTTTAAGAGGTTAGTTGATAAGTATATGGAAGAGAAGGGAATGGTTTAGTTTGGAGGGCATTGCTTTTTATATTGGTCGGCGCAACATCGAAGGCCGAAGGGCCTGTTCTGTGCTGTAATGTTCTATGTTCTATGTTCTATGTTCAGGTTTGTGTCCTCAGCCCAAATATATTCAGCTCTTTCAGCAATGACCTTCTGTCCATCAAAAAGACAAAGGTGAGGATGTTTTCTGATAATTGCACCATGTTCAATACCATTTGCAACCCTCAGATACTGAAGCTGAACATGCCTGCATGCAGCAAGGCCCGACATTCAGACTTGCACTGATAACTCACGCAATGTAAGCATAACTATCTCTCACAAAAAAGAACCTAACAAGTTTTCTTGAGGTTCAATGGCATTACCATTGCTGAATCCTCCAATTAAGTTTACTGTAGTTATCATTAACAAAAATCTGAACAGGACCAGCCATACAATTACCATGGCTAAAACAACCAGTCAGGGGCTGGGAATTGTGCACAGAATAACTCATCTCCTGCCTTCCCACCATCTACAAGGCCAGGAGTGTGATGGAATACTTTCCACTTGCCTCGGTGAATGCAGTTCCAACGATACCCAAGAAGCTCAACACTTTCTAAAACAAAACAGCCAATTTGACCAGCACCTGAATCAATACTTTAAACATTCATTCTCTCTATTAATGATGCACAATAGCAGCAATGTGTACAAGATGCACTGCCATAATTTGCAAAGATTCTTTGATAGTATCCTTTAAATCTGCAAACTCTATCACCTAGAAGGACAAGAACAGCAGGTGCATTTAAATTTCACCACCATATGCAAATTCCCTTCCAAGTCACACCATACAGACTTAGGACTCCATCTCTGTTCCTTCACTGTTACTGAATCCTGGAATTCCCTTCATAAGAGCATTGTTATGCACCTATGCTACAGAGATTGTAATGAATCCAGAAGGCAGTTCACTGCTACCTTCTCAAGGACAATTAGGAATTTACACCAATGGTTTTTCCATGATGTTCACATCCATGAAAGAATAAAAATAACAGCTAATGTGAAACCATGGTCCCAAGAGTTTGCATGAAATTCCTTTGTCTATTGTTTGAGTGAATGGTATTGTCCAACTTAAAATAAAAGGATCTAACATTGCCTCTCAGAGAGCCAAAAATTTTCATACACCGCAATAGGCATTTGAATATCCTTTCTGCATGGGACAATTTTCAACCCAGATTTTTTAATATCATTCTCCAATGCATGATATTGTGTTTCTGAATTTGGAAAGATATTTTTAAAAATGCCTTATGAATATTATGCTGAATTAGACCTGTACATTAACATATTATCAAGCATGTATTAATCCCATATCAGTAACCTTAACATATTGTGTTCTGATTTCAAAGTTTATTTAATTTTTGCCAAATAACTAGAATACAGAGTGTTCAAAATAAGATTAACACAATCATGTGAAGTGAATAACTTCAACAGGTCACTTTCCTGATTAAAATGGTACGTTCAGTCTGTTAAGTGTTTAGCAACTAATTTTCTCCTTAATGAACTCATAACCTACGTAATGCTTCACAGCCAAAAATGTTATTATTTTACACATAAATATGAAAGACAACACCATAAATAGCTGGAACCTCTAAGTAGAGAAGCCTTAGGCAATGGCAGACCTTAGTTCATACTGCACTGACAAGATGTATTTGTTCTTTCTCAGATGGAGCATTCTTTTCGGACAACTAAGCAGCTGCTTTATTTTGAAGACTAAAGGCATTTTATATGCTTTTTGTGAGGAAAAATACATTGTTTCTTTTTTAGAGAATATCAAATATACATTGCTCTATTTTTTTCTATCATGAACATGGCATGATTTTGCTAGACGTAAGGAAAGTAAAGATAGAAAAGTGAATATACATGAGAGGTTCAGTTGGGTTGCGTGTATTGGAGTGTGGCGAAATATTCTTTCCTTGCCTAGATGAATGCCGTTCTAATAACATTCAAGAAGCTCGATACCTTAAGGTGATGGAGACTATTGTGCACTTTGATGATCTCTTGAGTGATGTTAACAGGAGCTGGTAGCTTCTACCAGAATCGTCCATGGCAAAATGGTCACGAGGAGGTGCCGGACAAATTGTGGTCCAAAAGATCCTTCATGCCTGCTGAGGAGAAGGGAAACTGTACACTTGACCAACTGCAAAGAATGGAGAAGGCTGCAGCCAGTCAATGTGGTTGACACATCACTGAAACTTGAACATAACTCCATTATGATTGCGTGGGCACTGACGGCATCCTGAAGTCCCCACATTAATGTGTAGGCTTCTATCAGAATCCTTGTTCCAAGTCCAGCAGTGATAGACAATTGATAAAAAAGAACAAAAAAACAAAAAAAATTATAGCACAGGAACAGGCTCTTTAGCCCTCCAAGACTGCACCGACCATGCTGCCCGAATGAACTAAAACCATTATCCTTCTAGGGACCATATCCTTCTGTTTCCATCCTATTCATGTATTTGTCAAGGTGCTCCTTAAAAGTCATTATCGTATCTGCTTCCACTACCTCCCTGGGCAATGAGTTCCAGGCATCCACCACCCTTTAAGTAAAAAAAAATTGGGGACAGGATTGTGCGTTTTCTGTGGGTTTCCCAGAAAAGAATCTACACACAAGCAACAGATGCATAAAGGTCATTCGAAACCTGTATTGGGGACAGAGGTATATTTGGACAGTAGCATTAATGACCAGTAGTCTTCTTCAGGATATTCTCTGCATATCCCAGATGGGGAGAGAGGTAATAAAGGTACCCTAAAAATAAACAATCTCAGTTTTTACTCCTTGGGTAACCATAACCCATGCAGTCAACATCTATGTGGTCAACAAAAGACAATTTTAAGTTTCTCAGCTTGGAATATTGGAACATACATGGATATCAAGAGATATTTAGTTTATCATGAAGAACTACAATCATCAAGGGTGAATAGTCTTCGTTGCCATCCACAGCCTGCTCCTGCTGCAACTAGGATGGAGAATTTTATAATCAATGATGGTGTTCCAGTACTCCACAAATGGAACGTTGTATTGTCAGTGGTTTGATATGATTTGATTTATTATTGTCAGGTGTATCAATATACATTGAAAAGTATTGTTTCTTGCGCGCTACAGACAAAGCATACCGTTCATAGAGAATGAAAGGAGAGAGTGCAGAATGTAGTGTTACAGTCATAGCTAGGGTGTAGAGAAAGATTGACTTAATACAAGATAAGTTCATTCAAAAGTCTGATGGCAGCAGGGAAGAAACTGTTTTTGAGCCAGTTAGTACGTGACCTCAGACTTCTGTGTTTGTTCATTGGATCAGATATTAAAGAGAGGTTCTGTCTGGCTGTTCCAATGGCTCAACTCGATGTTAAAAGATGCCATAGCTACTTTTCTTTCTTTAACCAGCTTCAATAAAAAATAAATCAGCTTGTCATTTATATCCTTTCTGTCTGAAGTACATTGCTTGTGCTGAATCCCTCCTGACTATATTTCAGAATTAATTCTTATGTGAAGTGCCTTTGAGATTTTTGAATATGATAAGGCAATATATAATTCTAAGTGCAATATTGTTTATATGTAAGATGCCAAGATTGCATTCTGATTCATCTTCATGCTGACTTTTTAAAAACAATTTTCTAACTGCTTGTATATGGATATAAATTAAGCAAATTCAAGGGAGCTGGGACATCTCCTCCCCATTTGATGTGCTTATTTCAGGTGTGAAAATGCCGCCATCGATGTACTTTCAAAACATTGGGACTATGTTTTGAGTTTTAACTGACTGATTGGCAGAGGGTACTGGATAGTCAATTATGTCTGAGGTGAAGAAACATTTTAATTTTGACACCTGGCTTCATTCACATCAAGTTGGTAGGTTGTCAAAGGAACAGGTCTATCACTATCAGGCTTTCCTGGTCAGTTGGCAAGGTCAGTTCAGTTGGGAAAGGAGTGAGGAGGAAAACGGTTGCAATTGTAAGGAGTGTCCCGGGGTTGCAATGGCCCTGATTAATTTTGCTACTTTATCATAGGAACCTTTCTCATATCACCATGGATGATATTTTTACCAATCGTTTCTGGAGTAATAGCTAACTGCAGTCAGTAGTTCATCTCAGAAGGCAACACTTGAAGAAAGCTGAAAACACAAAAGTGCTGGCAGGCATCTGTAGAGAGAGAATAGGGTTAACACTGCATATCAAATATGGGGTAGCACAGTGGCTCAGTGGTTAGCACTGCTGCCTCACAGCACTAGGCACCCTGGTTCATTTCCCAGCTTGAGTCACTGTCTGTGTGGAGTCTGCACATTCTCTATATGTCTGCCCAGATTTCCTCTAGATGCTCCGGTTTCCTTCTGCAACCAAAGGACCAAAGCATTGGCCATGCTAAATTCTCCCTCATTGTACCCATGCAGATATCAGAGTGTGGTGACTAGGAGTCACTCAGAGTAACTTCATTGCAGTGTTAATATAAGCCTACTTGTGACAATGATAATTATCCTTAAAAATATGACTCTTCAGAAATTTTTAAAACATTGAAACAGTTTTTTTCAAAATATTTTAATTAAAGCTGAACCTCTGTGACAGGGTAATATTCTTTATTTTATTGTTATTATTCATTTCTGTATAATTTTTGAATGAACAAACAATGCATGCAAAATTAATTTCCACCTGGACAATAAAATGAAATTGAACTGAGTTGCATTAAATTGAAGTCAGTGAAGGGAGCTGATGAGAAGGCTATGCCTAGCACAAAGGGGGCACTGGACCAAATTCAGATTCTTGGATTAAACTGAGGAGCTGCGCCTCAGTATGCTTTGCTTCACCAGCCAGTCTGTCTCAAGTATCTGGCACCTCCTGCAAATGGAACTGCGTCCTGCTGAGCAACGGCATGCTCTACCAGTAGCTCTCCGGCCCCCAAAGCCCCCAGCATCTTCATCACTGCCTCATTCTAGGCTGCCGCACAGGAGATTACCTGCATTTCCCAGTCTGCACACACTGCAGCATTAAGTAGGTCACCAAATGGCCCTTTTACCAAGGCTGGTCAATACATTACCTTCCCCATTGGTCTCAGCTGTCCATAGCTGAGAGCTCAGGGTCTTGAAGCACTGGTCAGTTACCCCAGTGTTGACTGCAGACAATGAAGTCACTATTAGGTAACAAATAACCACCCAGCAGTATTATATCAATAGTAAAAGATACCTACTCCATCAGCTAGTCCCAGATCACACAGACCAAATCATGCAGATTTCTGCACAGTACACAAGCAGCTGTCACAATGCATTTATCATGAGACTATCATCACTGTCCCCCTTCTCTCAAATATATAATCCTGTGAACAAACTGAAAGAGAACAAGAATTAAACCTTTCCAGAGATTTGTTGCAGGTTTCATTCCAAATTCCGTTTCCCACAAAACACCCTCCTGCCCCAAACTCTGCACAGCTTTGTCGTTATCTCCTTCCACAGCACTAAAATTCTTCCCTTGTACATTTGAACTGCTGGGAGAGCAGCTCAGCACAGGTGTGTAACTAGACATGCACAGAAGTTTTTCTTGGAAAGGAGCATTTTGGTATGAGTTAACTAATATACATAGTCCAGGATTTTACAGCCCGTCCCATCCAGTGGATTATTCCAGTCCCACTGAATTGAATGGAAATTTAAATGGCTCGCTGCATCCATCATGGAGAGATATACTGCGACGGGGCTGTAAAATCCTGGCCATGAGGTACTGCTTGACTAGAAGTGATAGCATGATGACCAATCTCAGACAGGTAGCTACGAAATAATTGCGACACTGAATAATTTCAGGGCTTTGGGGCTGAGAATTTGATTTCTGAACAGATGCAGGGATTGTGATGTGCAATTAACCCAAGCCCGTTCAAAGTAATGCAGGCAACATGCAAATTTGATGCGAATAGCTAATTATAAACATAGTGGTGCGCAGTTCAGTGTCAAATAGATTGCTGAGTGACTGAACGATTTAGCATCGTGCCCGGGTTCAGCTGAGGCAAGCATCACTTAAAGCTAGTTTGCACAACTTAAAACCAGCCTGCATCTCTTAAAGGCAAGATGTGTTCTGGCTGCTACAGTGTTAGAAGACATAGCGGGAAGAGTTTATGAACAGATGGAAGAGTGAAAAAGATACAACGGGCCAAGACCCATTCCCCAGTGTTCTCCAGTATAACACTGGATATCTTAGTGAAGATAACAGGAGTAGAGATCTGCTTCCCTCTGGGGCTAGGAGATAACCAACACAAACAGTATAAAGACAGTGTGGCACAAAGCTGTCATAGTCAAGCAGTCTATCTCTGAGGATTTGGATGCAGTACTGTAAAAAGTTCAATAACTTTACATGAGTGGTCAAGGTCAGTGAATGCATCTCATATGCAATATTCTGACAGATGTGTTCATAGCCTCACACACTGTTTAATTCACCATTTCCCATTTCACTCACCTCCCAAATGTCTCTCTCAACCCAAACTCAATATTCATTGACTCACCTCACACTGCAATTGTCACACTTCCACCCTACGCATGCTTCAGCTATTCAAATGTGATTTGCACATCATCAAAGCACATTTCACTACATTCATGGGGCAAAATGTAACAGCACGGGGATGACTGATGTCCCTAATGAGGTGCTGCAAAATCGAGCATGGCGTCATTACTCCTGACTTCAATATTATGAAAGGCATGCAGATTCAAAACTCAGAAAGTTGTCCATCCTCGTTTAAACCATCCTTTGCCATCTGAATTCAACTTTCTGCAGCCTGTGTGGCTTTACCATTGATGCACAGGCTGAATGGATTGACACAAATTGTTACAAGCATCAGTTTGCTGTTTTGGAGAGGTGGGGTTAAAGGCCTTCAGCAATATGACAGAGCTTAGGGTGAAGAGTCTTCTGCTCCTGGGATATGATTTGCATACACCTTTAAAGGGCATATCTTAAACTATGCTCAATTATTATCCACCTCGAAAGGATGTGGTGTATTAGGCCCATGATTGGCAGTCAATCAGCAAGCAGCAGGTTAGAGACCAGATATTCGACTTAGCCTCCTAGTAAACAATACCTGTATAGAATCTTATCTTCAAATAAAGGTCCCACGTTATGATTTCACCAAACCTGGTGTACGCTTATATCTAAAAGAAATACATAACATGGTGGCAGCACTGTAGCATGTTTTTAAAGATTTAACTACAATCTTCAACCATCCACATACAACAGAATAGAAATAAAAATCTGGTATGCAGTGACATAATTATCAAGACTGACTAAGTGTAAGGATTTAACAGCTTTGTAGCAATTTCACTCACACTACGCCTTTATTGAATCATAGAATCCGACAGTGCAGAGTGAGGTCATTTGGCCAATTGAGTCTGACCAACCACAATCCCACTCAGGCCGTATCCCCATAATCCCATGTATTTACCCCAGCAGCCTTTCTGATACAAAGAGGCAATTTAGCATGGCCAATTCACTTAACCTGCATGCCTTTGGACTGTCGGAGGAAACCAGAGCACCCGGAGGAAACCCACACAGACACAGGAAGAGTGTGTAGATTCTGCACAGACAGTGACCCATGCTGAGAATCAAACCTGCGTCCTTGATGGGCTGCATGTTAACCACTGTGCCATCATGCCACCTTTGTCCTCCAGTCAGCAGGCATAGGGTCCTGAGTCTGAGAGAGCTTAATTAGTAGAAGTCTGTTTGTTGCAAATTTTAAACAAGAACCAAAATTAAACAGCAGACTTGAGGTGGTCTCACTTTAAGTAGGACTCTAAAAATTGGGATTTCATTGCTGCTGAAGTTAAACACAGCATGGTAGAAAGAGACTTTATCCTGCAAAAAGCTTTGAACTTTGTATCTATTTTCCAGCCCAAGTCATTGTTTTGTGGGTGGGGGTTAGGGCTGAAACTAGTAAGTACCAGCAGGAGCTCAACATAACTATCCAGGGCAGTCAGTTAATAACCTGTGTCCAGCCAGTACAGTAGTAGCCACTAAAGGTACTACAACTCAGAGTTACATTAACTCTTAAAATGCTGGAGCAAATCTAAATATCTGTCAAAAGCTCGAGACAGCATTAAAAATCCTGCAGAGATCAAAAGGTGACCACAAAATTTCCAACACTCAATTGCAAGGCAAGGGATCACCTATCTGAATTTACCTTGTTTTGACAACATATTGAGCTGTATTTTCTGAGTTTCAAGATGTCCAAACCATAATAAATAAACCATTAAAAATTAAAATTGATATAGACAATGAAGGCCTACACAGACTGAACACGGTGGACACGATCTCACTGCTCATTCAGGCTAGCTCCCACGGCAAGCCAAATCTCCGTGTTCACTGCAGGAGTGAAATCCCACTGGCATGAAAGGTAAAGGATTCTGATCATCAAGTCTAACCAATGACCATCTGAAGAATCCAGATAAAAAATGATCAATATTCGAAAATCAATTATAAATGAAACTCAACTTCACAATAAACCATCTGGAATTTTATCCTTTTGGTAACAACCAAGACCCATTGACCAATTCATAGGTAGATGCAGAGAAAAGGGGCGCAACTGCAATCTTTCAGCAGTATCATTTTATTTTAAATTGCGTTATAAGTTTTATCTGGATCATTTAACATTTTGGAGACAGTTTGCCTTCATGATTATCGGCATTCAACATCAAGCGCCACTCCCAGGATCTTGATCGCACTATAGATCCTACGTGCAGGTTTATGGTTAGAGGTCCTTAAGCCAAGTCTTTCTAAAGTGCTTTTAGCAAAAGTGATTTGTGAATTGGTTTCTTAGCTGACAAAAGACTGCAGCTGTGATAAACAAGAGTACAGCCGTGACAAGTAACCTGCAAGAGATGAATTGAACTAGTGATAACACCTAACCCAATGAACATGTTCCAAGAAGACATCTTGGACCAAACCAAACATTACGCAATGAAAATATTATTACAAAGCAGGCATAAGTATAAAATGATACTAATATGTAGACAGTGTCTACAAACAATGCATCATTTGTTCACTATCAATATGATAGTCATTGCTAGCAAGCTCTGTAAACAATGTGAATGGTGTGGCATTCACCCAGAAATTACTGTTGGCAAGACATCTGATACCAGAAAATATTGGAAGCACCAGTATTGAAACCAAAGACTGAAACAAGTGGTTTGGCATCATAACAAGCTACATACAGTAGTCAGACTGATACAACATTCCAACCAACCAGGAATACAGAACAAACAGAGTCAAGGCAAATCCACAAATGCCTAAAGGATGCTGGAATCTGAAACAAAGAAAAAATGCTGGAGAAACTCAACAGGTCTGACAGCATCTGTGGAGTGAGAAGAGAACCAATGTTTTGAGGTAGGATGACCGTTCGTCTAGTAAACCTATATGGTGAGATAATGAGGGTGATCAGTATAACAATACACAAAGGGCACAATTTTATCATTGTGCTGGGCCAGTTTTTGGGCATTTGCATGCATTTAAACTGAAGTAATGAACCGCCCACTGAACTTTATCAGCATTTCCCCCTTTACCACCATGTTTGCCAATCCAGAATCACGTCATGATGAACCTGCTGAATAAAAGTCTGAATCAGGCACTCCAGCTGCTGAAGAGTGCGTTCAGAGCTTCCAACGGCTCTCTGACTCAGATCAGTGATGGGGGGGAGGGGGGAGGGAGGTGAGTCAGATCATTCTCTGGTTGGGGGCGGGAGAGGGAAGTGAGGCCAGGTTGTTGTCCGGTGGCGGAGGGGGGAAGGAGGAGGCGGGTCTGATGTTCCTCTGGAGTTGGGTGGGGGAAATTATGAGTGAGGCCAGATCATTGTCTGGGGGGAAGGGGCAGAGTGAGTGAGGCCAAGGCCAAATTGTTGACTGGAGGGGGTGATGGGGGGTCAAGAGGCGGTGAATGGATCAGACCATTCTCTGTGTGTGTGTTGGGGGCGGGAGGGGGGGGGGTGCAGGGATGGGGGGAGGTAAGTGAGACCAGATCATTGTTAGGAGAGGAAGAGAAGAGAGATAGATAAAATGGATCTCTTGAGGGGGAGGCAGATGGGTCTCTGGCAGGGGAGCAAGGGGGTCCACTGCCACTCTGTGGATGATCAGTGGGGGTGGATAAGGGGGCGGGAGTCGAGATCGGTTTGGGTAGTGGGCAGGTTGCATAATAGGCACAGTGATGTCTGGGGTGGGGGGTTGCCATCCCTCCCACTTGTCACTACTGGGCCGCTTTCTGTGGCCCAGGAGCAATCTGTCACAGGTGTGCTTTTTCAATTTTTTTTTCTAAGTGTGCATGCACAGTTCCGATCTCTGACCGTTTTGGCCGTGCTAAGCCCTGCCCACAGCACGAGTGAGACTGGAGATGACTGAGTGTGTATGGGGGTGCATTAAAACAGAGTTCCAAGTCTGATCTGTATTATGCTCAGATTCAGCCCTTAGAATGAAAATGGTAATATCGGGCCCAAAGTGAGCCAACATGACTGGGAGGTGAGTCCAGTGAATTGAGGCAGAGGAGCCTGCTGGCAGAGCTTACAGACGACTCCAACTATTTCGAAATGATAGAGGCACAACGTAGAAGAAAACTTTGCCTTTCCAGGTTGGCAGTTGCTTCAATATGTGAAATGATTAGTGCAGAGATGGCATTAAACTGTGTCAGAGGGCACCAAATACCAATCCCTTGTAAGTTACTGTTGCCCTTAAATTCAACATTTTATTGACCTTCCAAAGACCTACAGGGAATCTTTGTGAAGTGTCCCAATCTGTTGCCAACTACTGCTTAAAAGTTGTCACTTTATTTGGGAAGATGGAGGCTTTTGTGAAGTTTGCAACAGATGAGGAGAACCAAACAGAGAAAGCGAGAGGCCTTGAGACAACTACAGGCTTCCCGAAGATACAGGCCATCATTTTATGTCCCAGTTGCTTCAAAAGCCAGCTACAGTTTCCTCAGGGGCTTTTGTTAATCGTAAGGGTTTTAGCTCACTGAATGTGCAGCTTTTCAGTGGTCACTGCAAGTGATTGGGGATATGCAGCATGGATTTGTTAAAGGGAAGTCATGCCTTACGAATCTGGTAGGATTTTTTGAGGAGGTGACGAAAACGGTGGATGAAGGGCAAGCCGTTGATGTCGTCTATATGAATTTTAGTAAGGCGTTTGACAAAGTCCCTCATGGGAGGTTAGTTGAGAAGGTCAAGGCTAATGGGATACAAGGACAGGTAGCTAGATGGATAAGTAACTGGCTTGGTAATAGGAGACAGAGAGTAATAGTGGAAGGGTGTTGCTCTAGCTGGAGGTCGGTCACTAGTGGTGTGCCGCAGAGCTCGGTACTGGGACCTCTTCTATTTGTAATATATATAAATGACTTGGAAGAGGGAGTAAGTGGAGTGATCAGCAAGTTTGCAGATGATACAAAGATGGTTGGACTTGCGGATAGTGAGGAGCATTGTCAGGCGATGCAGCAGGACATAGATAGGCTGGTAGCTTGAGCAGACAGATGTCAGATGGAATTCAATCCTGATAAATGTGAGGTGATGCATTTCGGGAGAAAGAATGTAGCGGGGAGGTATATGATAAAGGGTAGACCTATTAAGAGTATAGAAACGCAGAGGGACCTGGGGGTGCAGGTGAACAAGTCTCTGAAGGTGGCAGAGCAAGTGGAGAATGTTGTGAAGAAAGCATATAGTATGTTAGCCTTTATAGGAAGGGGTATAGAGTACAAGAGCTGGCCTGTAATGTTGCAGTTGTATAAAACGTTGGTTAGACCTCATTTGGAATACTGCGTCCAGTTCTGGTCACCTTACTACTGGAAGGACGTGGAGACTCTGGAGAGAGTGCAGAGGAGGTTTACCAGGATGCTGCCTGGTATGGAAAGTCTGAGTTATGAGGAGAGGTTAGGCAAATTGGGACTGTTTTCCTTTGAAAGACATAGACTTAGAGGAGATCTAATAGAGGTGTACAAGATTATGAGGGGTATAGATAGAATAAACAGGGTTAAGCTTTTTCCTAGGATGAACTCAAATAGCACGAGGGGTCACGGGCTTAGGGTGAGGGGGGTAAGGTATAATTTGATGCTAGAGGGAGTTTTTTCACACAGAGGGTGGTGGGGGTATGGAATGCGCTGCCAAGTAAAGTGGTGGAGGCAGGTACTCTGGAGTTATTTAACAAATACTTAGATGGGCACATGAACAGAATGGGAATGGAGGGGTATAGAAAACTGATTTAAAATATGGATCATGAGCCTTGGGAGTCCCTGGGAAGTGTGTAAATAGATGATGATATTGATGTACTTGTTTTTATCCTACAGGTGCTTTGGTCCACCTTGTTGTCTAACAAGGGGCATACACGCGATGGATCGTGAGAGGGCTGCTCTTGGATTTTTCCAAGAGTATCCTAGTGCTTCACGTCGTTAGTGTACACTTGACCTGGACCATTTGATAGGCAACACGACAGCTCAGTGACTATCACTGTGCTGTGCAGATACATGGATTTGGGGCCTGTGTCGGTGGGAGTTTGCGCATTCTCCCCGTGCTGGCGTGGGTTTTCTCCGGGTGCTCTGGTTTCCTCCCACATCCCAAAGATGTGGCTAATTGGCAAAACAAATTCTCCCTAAACTGTCTCAAATTTGGTTTTTAATCCATAGATCTATAAACATAGACAGGGATCGCAGGTAGAGGTGGGAACATCAGGGTGGCGGCGCGGGCCTGTTGAGCCGAAGGGCCTGTTTCCCGTGCTGTTTTGTTCTTTGTTCTTTGTATGTGCATGGTGTCCTGAGAATTCCCATGACATTTCCATTCTCCAGCTCTGCCAGGTGACACAGCCTTTCATCACTGCATGACTGACTGGCTGTTAGTGGGTGATAAAGAGAATCTATTGAAGATGTGGCTGATAACACCCATCCACGAACCTTCACGGAGAAGAGGTGTTACTCCAGCAACCCTTTCACAAGGGTCACTATAGAAATTACCATTGATTTTCTGAAGATGAGGTTCTGATGGCCAGATCACTTTGCAGGGTCTCTGTGATATTGTCCATGCAGAGTGTCATTCATAACGGTCATCTGCTGTGCTCTTACCATCTTGCTCTTTCCAGGGGTGAGGAGAAGAAGGAAGAGAACCTGGTGGTTTTCCACAGAACGTTAGTGGAAAAGTCCGCCAGATGAGGACCCTGAGCAACCACAGTGCCACACAGAAGAACGGGAAGGGAAGCAATATCTTGGTGCCTAGCACAAGTCAAGGGAAACACTAATCCTGAGGTCCTGCGAATAGGATGCCACGGGATTCCTGGAACATCAGGACAGAACCACGTCAAGATGTTGTTTTCATGGAAAATATAATCGAAAGAGATAATTACAGGCTACCCAGTTGGGACTGAAATGTACTCATCTACATTCTCCCTCCATTTTCCTTCTCATCTTGAGTTGCTTGCCATATTCCCAGAGCAGGAACTGTGACCTAATGATGTCCAGGTTGTGGTGGATTTATCAGGCCATCACAAATTGGGGTAGAAGTATGTTTTAAAAGAAATTCGTCCATGGGATGTGTGCATCACTGGCAAGACCAGCATATGATGCCCATTCCTAATTGCCCATCCTCAATCTGTTCACTCTGCATAGTTCTGGTTCTGAATTTGACAAGCTCCTGGCATGCACCATGCCAAAAACATGGACATGTTTAGGCTTAAAAATGTACTCGCAGCAGTGAATTTCACGACCTTGATTATTACTATCCAATCTAGAAGTCCAATGCAAATGTTAATCACTCAAATATTCTGGTGGCTCTGCAAATCTTTATATAGCTTTCATATTTTGTAGTCAAGTCTGATTTTCCACATAATCATAATCACAGCAAAATGGAATTATCTGATTTCTAATCGCAAAGATTCAGGCCTCAATCAGCACCTTTTAAGAAATCCCAAAATGCTAAGGAATGTTAACGCTTTGCAAGTTTGCTGATAATAATGGATATTAGCAGCTTTTTTAAAATAGATGTTGGCTTTGTTGCTGCATTTGAAAAAAAATTATAGAAATGGGGTTCAGCGAACATGAAGTCTAATCATCTTCAAACAATAAGGGATGAGATTTTCCCATCCCACCCATAACAGAAATCGTTGCGGGCGAACACATACCATATAAAGGTTCAAAGACGTCAGCTGGGATTTTTCAGTCTTGCGGCAAGCACAGCCGATAAGTCCCACACCATGGTGTTTGGAATATCTAAAAATATCATGTCATTATTGATCCAAATGTTTTTTAGTGGTAAGAATGATTAGCATTCTTTATACTGTGTTCATTTGGTGTATTTCCGATGAATCTGATTTTTTTCAAACAGTGTACCAACCATGAAGCCGCTGCCTCTTGGTTCAAGTCAGTTTGTATCAGTTGGCTTATGATATGCAAAGTCCAAGTATGTATTGATTATGACTGAGGTTCCTAGTTGAAAGTTGTCATCTTCAAACAAAATCTGAGACCAAATTGGAGCCCAGGAGTATATAGAGAAAAAGGGCCTGTTAAAAATAACAAAGAAGGCTGGCCAAATTATGTATTGCTCTGCAGTTAAAGGGTGGACATCAGCAGAATATTGCAACACCTCTAGTTACAGTTAGCATATCAGGCCATTATATATTTTATTACCCATGACATATTGACCATCTGCTAATTGTATTATTGTTAATATTGAGGTGAATCCTAGTGTGATGAATATTGTTAATCATTGATGTAATTTGAGTAAGTTACAATTATATTCTGCTGAAACCAAAGTTCCTTACAATTGATTGAATTTGTTACCCCTTCATAGGGAGATCACTGCTGACCTGTTGAACTGCTGATCAAGGTGGCACGGTGGCACAGTGGTTAGCACTGCTGCCTCACAGTGCCAGGGACCTAGGTTTGATTCCTGGTCTGAGTTAAAGTCTATGCGGAATTTGCACTTTCTCGGCGTATCAGTGTGGGTTTCCCCCTGGTGCTCCAATAAGTTCAAAAGATGCGCTGGTTAGGTGCCTTGGCCATGCTAAATCCTCCCTCAGTGTACCCAAACAGGAGGAGGAGTCTGGTAACCAGGGGATTTTCACAGTAACTTCATTGCAGTGTTAATGTACACCTACTTGTGATGCTAATAAATTAAAATAAACTCTTTCTAAGGAGCAAAAGCCAAAGGAATAGAGCTGGGGTTGGTCTCATTCAAGAGGGAGATTCCACTTCTTGGGTTTAGAAGGAAGTGGACCCCATTAGTGGACCCCAGTATGCTGAGGGAAATGAGTCAGGAGGGAATCCAGATGCATGTTGGTGGGCCCTAACAGAAGAACGGTTAAATGATAGTGGTGAGCTGGATCCTTCTTAAGAATGTCAGTTATTTTCTTTCTGGCTCATCCTCTCACACCAGTGGCTGAGGAGGATGTG
Organism: Sphyrna mokarran; assembly: GCA_024679065.1. NCBI lineage: Eukaryota > Metazoa > Chordata > Chondrichthyes > Carcharhiniformes > Carcharhinidae > Sphyrna > Sphyrna mokarran. The sequence goes on along the minus strand of JAGIQG010000006.1, from coordinate 91,188,587 downwards.
GGAGAGACCTTTATGGTGAGGGAGTTCCTCGGTAAAACAAATCATAAGAACGTAAGAAATAGGAGCAGGAGTAGGCCTTCTAGCCCTTTGAGCCTGCTCTGCCATTCAATAAGATCATGGCTGATCTGATAGTGGGTTCAGTTCCACTTATCTGCCTGTTCCCCCTAACCCTTAATTCCCTTATTGGCCAAAAATCTATCTATCTGTGACTTAAACACATTTAACGAGATAACCTCTACTGCTTCATTGGCAGAGAATTCCAAAGATTCACTACCTTCTGGAGAATAAGTTTCTCCTCAAGTGTGTTCTAAATTGACTCCCCCATATTTTGAGGCTGTGCCCGCTAGTTCTTGTTTCCATTCTAAGTGGCTTTTCCAATGGCACAGACTGCTGGGAGTTCGAGGTGCACCTGATGGGACATGACTCTTTGCCAGGAAATGATGTGGAGATGCCAGTGTTGGACTGGTGTGGAGAAGATGAGAGGTCACATGATACCAGGTTATAGTCTTATGGTCCCGCCATTGTCAACAAGGTTGCCTGCTGAACACACCCCTCACCATCAGGAAATCCCTGGTGGGGATATGCAGTTGGCCAGACATAAGATCTCAGCAGTGTAAAAGCCATCAAAATTTCAGTGAATATATTTGGAAAATCGGCAACCATTGGTCTGTGATTACTACTGTTTGTTGAGAGTGGGTCATGAAATTGTCACATGGGAAAGTAGCATTTCACTGTTGCCTCTATTTTTCTTTGGCTACAAAAATAAACCATAATTCATACCTCTACATTGGCAATGCTCATTTATTCTAAGTTAGCATGTTGATTATAAAGTGCATTTCAGTGAACAATTCAGATATAATTGGTGGCATTTTCCAAAAAATGGGCAATGGTGAAGTTCTGACTGAAGACCAGAATATTTCTCTCCAAAAAGTCAGCAAGGTTTTGTCACCCGATCTTCTGGTACTTTGTCAAAAAACAATTGAGAGGTGTGGTTTGTACCATCTCTTTGTTGGGTGGAGCCCGATAGTGCAGATAAGGCCAGCTCCACAGAGATTGGGTAACCTTAAGTTTAGATTAAAGTCTCCCCACCCTCCATGGAGCCTAGGAACCCCCTTCTCCCCATCACTGGGGAGCTGGAGGAGATGCAGAGGGTGGGTAATCTTACCAAGAAAATTCACAAGCTGAACTTTCCGGGTAGGCCCATCATATCATCCTGTTCATGCCCCACTGAACTTATTTCTTCCTATATCGACTCCATCCTCTTTTCTCTCTCTTCCAGTCCTTTCCACCTACATCTGTGATTCCTCTGGTGCCCCACATCAAATCAACAACCTTCAGCTCCCTGGCCTGAACTGGTTCTTCTTTACCATGGATGTCCAATCCCTCTACACCTCAATTCCCTACCAGGATGCCCTGAGAGTTCTCCACTTCTTACTCACAAAGAAGTCTGAACAATTCCAATCTGCCACCATCTGCTCTGTCTGGCTGAACTTCTTCTCAGATTCAACAATTTCTCCTTCAACTTGTCTCACTTTCTGCAAATAAAAGATGTGGCTCTGGGTACCTGCATGGGGCCTAGTGTGATTGATTGTTTGTGGTGCATGTGGAACATTTCTTGTTCCAGTCTTGCTCTGGCCCTCTCCCACAACTTTTTTATTGGTGCATTGACAATTGTTTTGGCGCTGTTTCATGCTCTTATCTGGATTTGGAATGATTGATCAATTTTGCTTCCAATTTCTACCAGTCTATCACCTTCACATAGCCCATCCCTGATACTTCACAGATGCTGTCAGACCTGCTGAAATTTTCCAGCATTTTCTATTTTAGTTTCAGATTCCAGCATCCGTTATATTATGCTTTCAGCTGACACTTCCCTTCCCTCCCTTGACCTCTCTGTGTCCTCTACAGGTGATAGATTGTCCACCAGTATCCATTACAAACCTACCAACTCCCACAGCTACCTTGATTACAGCTCTTTATACACCATGCCCTGTCAGGACTCAATCTAGTCTCTAAGTTTGTTTGCCTCTGTTGTATCTGTTTCGATGATGTCACTTTCCAAAATGGCACTGCTGATTTTTTTTTCATTTCTTCCTCAAGCATGGTTTTCCACCCATTGTGGTTGACAGGGCTTTCAGCCGTGACTGATCCATCTCTTGTGCTTCTGCTCTTGCTCCTTCCTCTCCTTCATGGAAGCAGAATAAGGGCTTGCTTGTCCTCACTTTTCCCTTTGCATTCAAAAGGATCAACTTCTGCTACTTCCATCGACTCCAGCATGGTACCACTACTCAACACACCTTCCTCCCACTCCCCTTGTCAGTATTCTGCAGGGACCATTCTCCTCAGAATACCCCAGTTCACACTTCCATCACATCAAACACCTCACCCCTTCCCACAGCACCTTTCCATGTAATCACAGCAAGTGCAACACCTGTCCCTTTACCTTCTCCCAGCTCACCATCCAAGGAGCTAAACACACTTTTCTGGTGAAGCAAGGCTTCATATGCACCTCTTTTAATCTGCATTTGTTCCTTTCTATATTCATGCAGAAATTCTTACTATCCTTTTTATATTTCTTATCAGGTTACTATCATTTTAATTTCTTCCTCTTTATTTTTGTGTTAGTCATGCTTTGCTTGTTTCTAATATTTTCATAACCTTCAGGCTAACACTAATTTTCACATTATTACATGCATTTCCTTGCAGCTTAATACCATCTTTAATTTTCTTAGTTAGCTAAGGATGGTGCATCTTTCTTGGTAAGAGGTCTGGCAACACCAATTTTAAATCCAACCAATTTATTTGATAGTAAACCTGCTAGATTTCGGCGTTTGTGCCTTTTGCCGAAAGCTAGCAGGTTTACTATCAATAAATCGGTTGGATTTAAAATTGGTGTTGCCAGACCTCTTACTGAGTTTACCCCAGTCCAATGCCGCATCTTTCTTGGACAGTCTTTCATTCTCAATGGAATATAAATTTGAGGGAGCATCTCTTTAAATGCATGCAACTTTTCCTCCACCATCTTATCTTTAACTCCATGGATGGAAGACTGGTTTGTGTGATGGACTGCCTACTTCACAGCTCTTTGTAGCTTCTCGTAGTCTTGGTCTCGCAGAAGCCATACCATGCTGCGTCATATCTGGAAGAAATTCTTTCTATGGTGTATCTGTAAAAAATTGGTGAGAGTCGCTGTGGACATGCCAAATTTCCTTAGCCTCCTCAGACAGTAGCGACAATGGTGGGCCTTCTTAACTATAGAGTCAGCATAGAGGGACAAGGACAGATTATTGATGATATGGACACATAAAATTTAAGCTTTCAACCATTTCCACTTCATCACCATTAATGTCGACAGGGGTATGTCGTCCACCATACTTCATGAAGTCAATGACCATCTCCTTCATTTTATTGACATTGAGGGAGAGATTATTATCGTTGCACCATTCACCAGATCCTTTATCTCTTTTTTATTTTCTGTCTGGACGTTATTTGAAATCCAACCTTGAAAATGGTTTGGAGCAGAATTTGGCCACACAGTCATAAGTTATAAGGCTTACAGTAAGACACTGAGGACACAGCTTTGTGGGGCACTGGTGTTGAGGCTAATTGTGGAGGAGGTGTTGTTGCACATCTTTACTGATTGCAAACTGTGGGTTAGGAAGTCTAGGATCCAGTCGCAGAGAGAGGGGCTGAACCCTAGTCCATGGAGTTTAGAGATGAGTTTTGTCGGAATAATGGTGTTGAAGGCTAAGGGTTTTCAATAAATAGGAGTTTGACATAAACAAAATGTAGTTATTGTTGGGGATCTGTAAACGACTCCCACAATGGCTTTTTCACTCTTTCTTATGTCCAGTCAAGCTGATTCTTCATCTTCCACACCAAGTACACTTCTCACTCTTTATTAATAGTTACCCCACTTCCTTTAGTTTTCTTCTAACTCTTCTGAAATATCAAATAATCTTGAATATTTAATTCCCAGCCTTGGTCAGTTGGCAATCTCTGTAATGGCTGTCATATCATACTAAGGTTCCTTAGGGAGCATATTCTAAACCCATGATTGTAACATATTGAAGGACCCTGGCAGTAGCTACATGGGAACACCATCTGGAAGTTCCCCTCCAAGTCACTCACCATCCTGCATGTTCCTTCACTGCTGTTGGGTCAAAATCCTGGAACTCCCTCTCTAACAGCATTGTGGGTGTACTTACACCACATCGACTGCAGCAGTTCAAGAAGGCAGCTCACCAGCATCTTTTCAAGGGCAATTACGGATAGGCAATAAATGCTCATCTAGCTAGCAATGGCTAGATCCTGTAAATAAAACTTAAAAATACCAATTTATTTCTATCTGTGCTATCCATCTTGTTATGATTATGGTGTGCATTCAGATAAAGAAGCTTTAATTCATTCTTTTTTTATCATTTTTTGCTATTTTGAACCTATTTGCTACTGCAGTAATATGTTTGTGTGCTTTGTCCCATCCTGTAACACGCTGGTTATTATTATTCTTATCGCCACTCTGCACTATTAACTTTCTAAATCTCCCCTCACATGAAATCATGGCAGAACTGCTTCATTTCAGGCCTTGTTTAGATGATTTGTGAGGCTATTTACATTTTACTGTGTTGTTCTCAACATACCAGCAGCTGTTGATTCCCTGAAATGTTAGCTTGAAATAACAAAGAATTACAAAGTCAGCAGAAGTTTCCTGAAGTGTAAGTTTGAAAAAGTACAGCGATACAAAGATTTCCTGAACTAAGACTTCAAAAAATGGAGATTTTCTTGAGAATACTTGTTCATTTGGAATTCCTAACGTTTCCAAAAAATATATTTTAAATTGTGTAAAGCAACTGATGTCCTTGAACAAAACAAGAATTTTGATTTATTTGATTTGATTTGATTTGTTTTATTATTGTCACACGTATTAGTATACAGTGAAAAGTATTGTTTCGTGCGTGCTATATAGATGAAGTATACCATTCATAGACAAGGAAACAAAAGAATATAGAAAGTAGTGTTAAGGTCATAGCTAGAGTGTAGAGAAAGATCAACTTAATGCAAGGTAGGTTAATTCAAAAAGTCTGACAGCAATAGGGAAGAAGCTGTTCTTGAGTTAGTTGGTACATAACCTTATGCATCTTTTTCCCAACGGAAGAAGGTGGAAGACAAAATATCCGGAGTGCATGGGATCTTTAATTATACTGGCTGCTTTGCCAACATGAGGCAGCGGGAAGTGTAGACAGAGTCAATGGATCGGAGGCTGGATTGCGTGATGGATTGGGCTACATTCATTACCTTTTGTAGTTCCTTGTGGTCTTGGGCAGAGCAAGAGCCATACCAAGCTGTGGTACAACCAGAAAGAATGCTCTCTAGGTGCATCTGTAAAGGTTTATGAGAGTCATAGCTGACATGCCAAATTCCCTTAATTTCTGAGGAAGTAGAGGCAATGGTGGGCTTTCTGAATTAGAGTGCCAGCATCAGGGGACCAGGACAGGTTGCAGATGATTTGGACATATAAAAACCTAAAGTTCTCAACCCTTTCTACTTCATCCCCTTGATGTAAACAGGGGCATGTTCCTTTACGCTTCCTGAAGTCGATGACCCTCAGATTTGGCTCTATTCTCTCTTTATAGATGCTGTCAGATGTACTGAGATTTCCCAGCATTTTCTGTTTTTGTTTCGGATTCCAGCATCCACAGTATTTTGTTTTCATTAAGCAGATGCCCTTGCCTTTGTTGTGTTTCAGTTGCTAGCACACTTGCTTTTGAGTTCACAACATTATGGTTTCAAGTCCCATTCCAGGGAATAAGTGCAAAAATCAAAGCTTCCTCTATGTGGAGGCACTGTTTTTCAGCTGACAATTGTGGCTTTTCTGCCCTCTTTAGTAGACGTAAAACAAACATAGCATTATTTTCAAAGAGCAGGGGACTCATGGGGTTATTAACACATTGCTTTTTATGGGAGTTTGTTGTTCACAAAATGGCTGCGTATTTTCAACAATATGACAGTGAAATAAAAGTATTTTATCAGCTGCATAAAGCACTACAGACATTATGAAAGGTGTTATATAGATATATTTCTTTCTGAGCAAAGCATGAAACTAAATATAAAGTGATTTCATTCATATGCTTAAACCAGAAGACCTTGCTTGAACGGTTGTTATTATAAAGTTGCTAAATTAAGTGGCTGCATTACTGAGACAAGAACTGTGTCTCATAGGAAGCTGATGTAAAAGGACATTGTATGGGTTTGTCCATGATTTATCACAGTGGCTGGATAAGAAAGAGATTCATTTACTCATGTCTCAGAAAGTATTAAGCTTCCTTATTAAAGTAGCTCTCTTAAGATTTGATATAATAACATCCTTGTTACTCTTACATTTGCCTTGACAGCCAAGAAATGTATTCAAAACTAGGGAAATTTTCTGTTATTGTGCTCCTGCTAGCAAATATCACATGCTAGGAGCATGGTAATTTTGCAAAGAATACTATCCAATTTAGACAGGACACTCAATCTCTATTTCTTTGTTCAATCTACCTGTGGTCCTGCACTGTTTTATTGCACTTCTTCTGTGAAGCTCCCCATGGAGCTCCTGGAACTGGAGCAGTGTGAATTCAGATGTTACGGGGTGGGCTTTATCTGCAGTGGTGTAGAGATAGCCATGCTGTCTTGTTCAGGTCCCTGATCACATATCTTGGAAAGCATGATCAACTTTGACAGCCAGCTTTATTTGTGCTTCCCTGGTGGTTTGGTTGTCCAGGTAACGGAACCAATGACTGGTAGGCCGTGCACACATTGGTGAGGGAAAGGGGATTGAACTCCATTTCATAGAATCATACAATCGTAGAATCCCTACAGTATAGCAGAGTCCATTGAGTCTGTACCAGCTCTCTGACACAGCATCTTACCCAGGCCCTCTTCCCTATCCTATTCCAGTAACTCTGCACATTTACCATAGATAATTTATCTAAATCAGGGACACTAAGGGGCAATTTTAGGATGGCCAATCCACTTAACTGCACACTTTTGGATTATGGGGGGAAACCAGAGCACCCAGAGGAAACCCTTGCAGACCATTTATGAAGGATGAATGCACTACTTAAACAGAGAGATGTTGATTCACCCAATGAGAGTATTTACCTTTTCTGTTTTGAATGCTGATGAATTGTTGCATCACTTGAAGTGTCTAGTAAAGCCCAGCTTCTGTTTCAAATTATGAATGCCTCTAGCATTTACAGAATATCCGAACTACAAGCTCCAATATTCACTGCCAATGGATGTGCTGCTGGAGGAAATGAGGGGATAGAGATAGATCCTGTTCCCCAGGGATGGTTGTAAGGTGCAGTCTACACAGACCTAAAGAACCAAAGTGGGGAGTATATAAAGCATCACCCTGTAGATCTACAGAGGATCAAAGTCCAGATCTCAGAGTCTGTACTTTGTACATATATCTATGTTATCAACTCTAGCAGTTTTGATCCCAGCCTCAGACTGGTGCCAGACAAGCTCTAGGGTTTCACAGTGTCAATTGATTTTGAAAGGCTTTAAGAACACATTGATATGGACTTCCAAAACATCTCTGATCTCCTCTGGTCTGCCCTCCTACTGCATTAGTCAAAAAAAAGAGCCACTGTTGTGTTTTATGCCTCAGAGACATACAGAGATGACACATCAGCTTCTATATGTGCAGGACTTGTATTTACAATGCTTTTGAAATGTTTAAATTCTCACGCTTCCAGCTGCTTCTTACTCTAGTTTAGCTTCTGTTACTGAGCCACCATACCTAGGCTTGACTAACAGTACACAGAACAGAGAAGAATAAAGAGGCACACTTAAACACTGAAGAAATGAATAATTGAATAATGCATCTTTTTGTTTGAGAACCTAGAAGGCTTTATTTTAAATTAACCTGTTTTAAACAATAAACGTATGTACATCAAGTAATGTCTCAAAGTTTAGTGTGTCCATTTTCTTCAAGTATACAAATAGGGTGGGATTTTCTGCCCTTGTTTGCCTGAAACTGGAAAATCCCACTCAAGGTCAATGGAACTTTCCACGGTCCATTCCTCACTCAGTCCGATTTCCGTGGAGGGCGGGATGGCAAAATTCCAGCCACAGTCTTTGATGCATGGGAATTATGTGTGTTTGTGTGGATGTTTGGAGTGAGGTGGCTGGTGGCTGAGGGTTGTGGAAATGAGAGAAGGTTGTAGAGAGGTAGAGTGAGTGGGGGTTAGTTTGCAGAGGTGAGGCAAGATTGGGGAATGGTTGGAATTCTAGAGGAGAAGGCGGGGGTTACTACAGGAGGTTGGTAAGGGATTTATGGGGAATTTGTATGGCACATAGTTGAATGGTTTTATACATGTAATATGAATGACCAATGTTGCAAATAAATTAGGTGATATTTGTAACCAAATGGCAACAATGGCTGATATCACCTAACTCAGGTCTTTCCGTGATTACTTGGTGAATTGATTGGTGAACCTTGAAAGGTGAAATTATCATATAGAATTAAGTGGGGAAGGGAAAACTGGAAAAGCACCATGATTTCTCTTCCTTTGTCCTGCCAATGGCTGAAAAATACCAATTTGGATTGTTGTCATGGTTTTTATTGGTCATGTTGAAGAGGTGTGGGGACATGGTGAAACAGGACATCACAGCATAGCAGCTGTGTGGTTTCTGAAGAACTCTTCTAGATGGCAACTTATTGCTGGTCATCAGACTGCTTCTCATCATTGTTGTTTCATCTTAACAATGTCTGGATGTCCCTCATGGTTATGTTGCTGAAATGCTTTTGGGATAACCATTCCAGCTCCTCATTGGTAGACTTCATCTCAAGGGCACATCCCATGTAATTAATAATGCTTAAGATTACAAATTATACTAATCATAAGCTTAGTGAAAAGGCTTATATTATATATCATTTTAGTGCCAGATACTGTTATGTAGCTTTAAGAAAAAGCTATGGTGAGATTATGGTGAGATTGAGTGTGTGTGTGTGTGTGTGTGTGTGTGTGTGTGTGTGTGTGTGTGTGTGTGTGTGTGTGTGTGTGTTGTGTGTGTGTGTGTGTGTGTGTGTTGGGGGGAGTGGGTGAGGGAGAGACAAAGGGGGGCTAGGGAAAGTGGCACTTGGTTGGAGAGGGGACTGCAGAGCACCTACTGTTCCAGGGCATCTTCTTTACATATAAGTTATTGATAGCATTTGGAAGGCAGGTCAAGCTGATTTGCTCAATTTATTGTGGGAGAACTAGGATCACTTCCTATTGGTCAAGGGTCACAAATATTGGATTAAGAAGTTGTTAGTTCTGTACAACAGATACACAAATTTGGATTAAATGCTGCAATGGCACTTTTGAAAAAGGATATAAAGTAGGGGCACTTAACTGTGATTGTCGCACTTGGCAGGGGACAGCATTTGTCACAGCACATTTCCTGCAGGTAGGTATTTATTGGGAGAATCAAACTGAGTTGTAATATACTTGCTAGGGAATTAGCATTTGCATGGGATATTGGTCGTTGATGCTTGGCATTGTGGCAATGTGGCTAGCATTGCTACCTCACAGTGCTAGGGTTCTGGGTTCAATTCCTGGCTTGAGTCACTATCTGTGCAAAGACTCACATTCTCCCCATGTCTGTGTGGATTTCTTTGGGTGCTCTGGTTTCTTCCCACAGTCCAAAAGACGTGCTGGTTAAGTACATCGGGGGCCATGTTAAATTCTCTCTCAATGTACCTGAACAGATGACTAGGGGATTTTCACAGTAACTTCATTTCAGTGTTAACGTAAGCCTACCCGTGAGACTGATAAATAAACTCTCCCCAAACATGACTGATTGAGGGACGGCTTTGGTGCAGATCACTTCACTTTTTTCCTCTGTTATCCTAATTTTTTTTGGAGGAAATTCACAGCCATCATTATTCCCCAGCATTAATTGTTTTACTCTGAAGTTTCATACAGGGGCGATCTTGAGCCTGCACTCGCCATCCATGGGAACGGCTGTGGGGGCTCAAGATCCTGTGAAACCTGAAAGTTTCGAATCACACCAGCAAGATTCTCTGGAGAGTAACATATTGTTTCTCTCACCACTACTGCAATTTTTTTTTGATAAGGTTTTGCCATAGAGTCCAAATCCTTACAATACAATTGTCATCAAATGACACAAGCTCATTGCATACTCTGTGGACAGATTCTTCCTCTATTTAATGAGGCTGCTCGATTTTTACATAGTGACTTATTTTTATATAGTACTTTCTGCACTGCTTCTGCCTTCAACTCCTATCACATAATAAAATTCCTGCTTGTGTTTTAGCTTACCATATGGTAAGCTTCAATATTACCATACCCTTCAATATTGCAAGCCAGTTTGCTATTGCTAAAGCCGCCTGTGATAGTGTTGTAACTAAGCATGTCAGCTACTCAGTTGTCTGAACCTGGGAGATACTTGACCTGAAGGTTGTACTAACGCAGTTGATTTGACCACCCGTAGGTGTGCAGAGGTCAATAACAAATCCTGACATGGTTAACAATATGGTCAGATCGAGTGCTTGTTGTGGTGTGCGAGCTTTCCACAATAGAAAGACATGTACCCTTGTACCAGGCTAATGCTTCCTGCTCTCCAGCAGAATATTTACTTTCACTTTCCAACAAAAGACGAGATATATTAAGCAATTGGAACGTTTGCTTCTTCCAACGTACTGTAAACGTTCAGCTCCAACTGCATTTTTTGATGCGTCTGTTATGACATATATTTCTACGTGTGGGTTGAAATGTGTGAGGAGTGGTGGAGATGCAATCTTCGCCTTTAATGTGTCAAACACTGTTTGCTCTGTGATTGTATTGCTATTGTGCATCATTAAGCAGCAGCTTTCAAAGCATTTCCACAATATCCGTGTACTTAAAAACAAATTTGTGTTAGAAGTCGGGACTGAGAAATGATGCATCTCTTTTGCGTTAGACGAGATCAAAACTGCATAAACAGTTTTGATGTTGTTGTTTGCAGGCTTTCCTTCAGTTATTGTCACTCGGCACCCTAGAATGTTCATTTCTGGTGCCACAAGTGTGCACGTGGCCTTGCTGAGAATATATTGAGTTACAAGTCTAATGAAGACCACTGATTATATTCAGCTATGTCCCTTCCATGGACAATGATGCCATTAAGTGGATAAATCTTCCCTCAAGATGTAAGAAGAATGAAGAAACAATCTTCTGAAGTACTCTTGATGCTAAATTTTGACTCTAAGTGATTCTGAGGTCCAGCGTTGTAAGGAACAGAAACTGTGGAATATTGGCTTTGCTTTGATTGTGTCAAGCTTTATGAAAATTGTGGAATTAGAATCTAACACCAATAATTCGTGAATTATAGGAAGTGTCTATTTGCCACGAAAGATTGTTTTGATGACCACGTTAATGTTGATACTTAGACTATGATCGCCATCTTTACAAAATTGGTGAGGCCACACTTGGAATATTGTGTGCAATTTTGACATTCTTAATCTGAAGAAAGATGATCTTGCTTTAAAGGGAGTGCAGCAAAGGTTTTCTAGCTGATTCCTGATTTACCATGTCCATCATCTGAGGAGAGATTAAATTGGTTAGGATTAAATTCACTGGAGTTCAGAAGAGTGAGAGGGGTGGCAATAGAAATTTATAAAATTCTAACAGGGTTAGACAGGCTAGATTCAGAAAGAATGCTGCCAATGATGAGGAAGTCCAGAACTAGAGGTCAAGGCTTGAGGATAAAAGGTAAACCTTTTAGGACTGAGGCGAGGAGAAATTCTTCACCTACAGAGTAGTAAATCTGTGGAATTCATTGGGACAGAATGTAGTTGAGGCCAAGATATGTGATTTCAAGAAGAAATTAAATATTGCTCTTGGTGATAAAGTGATCAAGGGACATCAGCGAAGGGGAGGGATTAGACATTGAATTTGATGATCAGCCAAGATCATAATGAATAGCGGGCCAGGCATGAACGGCCAAGTGGCCCATACCTGCTTCTATTTTCTATGGTTTCATCATGCAATGATTTGGTTTGATATCCACAGCAATGAGTTGACCTGCTTCAAATCATTTCAGCTTATGTGATGCTTGAACCTGGGTTACAAATGGTAACCACATCAAAGCTTGCAAAACTGGCAGAATACTGTGTGATACAAGCCTACAATAGTGCCCTTCTGTGGAAGGCAGCAAGGTATGTTTTTAGTGTGCATCTTGATTCCCTTCACTCAGGTTTCACTGCCACCCTGGTTGTGCTTGCACACATCCCTCCCCACAACCTGCCACACATCCCTCACCACAGCGTACCATTTGCTGACTGCTGGTGAACCTTCTTAAAAGCACACATATCTGCAGCCTCATGTAATCATCTCTCTAAGAAGGAACATTGATGTCATGGTGACTGAATCTGCACTAATATCCACAATCCAGCTACAAAGAAATGTACTAAAATGAGGCTCAAATTCGCCTCAAGTTTTCGATTGTTTCCAGCTGCATAACCCACTTGAAGCTGGAACTATTCCTGCCCTCAGGTTACAGTTGAATCCTTTCTTTCTCTCCCTTTTTGTCTATGTTTGTAAACCTTTTTCTCCTGATCTGTTTCTTCATGTCTTCGCCTCTATCAGAGACTGCCTCAAACTCATGGATATCATTCATTGTAATAATTACATTTTTATGCTTTTGACTGAAGCCATTGTTTTCAGTTCCCTCTCCAAATTCTGTTTCCTAGCTACTGACTCCATCCTCCTTCCTGGAAATTGTCTGAGATTAAGCCAGTCAGTTTACAGCCTTGGTGCTCCATTTGATTCTAAGATGAATCACCAACCTCAAATTCCTGCCAAAGCTAAGGCAGTCTCTTTCCACCTCTACTGCCTGTGCCTCAGTTCATCTACTGCTGAAAACCTCACCCATGCCTTTATTACCTCCACCATTCCAACAGTCTGCTGACTGGTTTCCCACAATATACCCTCTGTGAACTTGAGGTCATCCAAAACTGCACTCCAAATGTCTTAATTAGCAGCAAGTCCTGTTCCCCATCACTCCTGTGCTTGCTAATTTTAATTAGTTCTCAGTCAAACATCTCGGTCAGAATTCTTCCGCTTATCCCGTCGCAGAATCAGTGCAGGCGAGGGTCCGGCATTGAAAATCTCCATTGACCTTCGCCCATTTCCAGTCTCTCCTGAGCAACATCACAAAATTCCGCCCCTCATCTTGAATTTAAGGTTCTCATCCTTGATTTCAAAGCTTGTCCCTCTCCTGATCTCTTCTCCAACCCTCTGAGATATCCATGTCCCTCCAATTCTGCCCTCTGCTGCATTCTCAGTTATAATTGCTTCCCCAATGGTAGCTATGCCTTTAGATGCTGAGTCCCCAAGTTCCAGAATTTTCTCCATTGTTGCCCTTACTTCCTTCCTTTAAGACATTTCTTATAGCCTACTTCTTTGACCAAGGTTTAGCCATCTGACTTCATTTCTCCTTATGTGGCACACTAATATACTTTGGTCTATAACACACCTTGATGCATTTACATTAAAGGCACAATGGAAATATAAATTGCTGTTGATGTTGCAGATAAAAAAACAGAAATGAGGTACATTTGTATTATATTCTATTTTAATTATATTTATATTATGCACTCTTTTCCATCAATATGATTATAGATGTCTTTTTTTTAATTATGCTTTATTTACTGATAAAATAGTTCACAGTTTGATTTCCCAACAAGCACAAAGGAGACGTTCCAATTGCCAGAGATAAACCCTTCTGGAAATTTTCTGGGAGGTGTTCTCACTTCACTTGCTTTTCATAGAATCCTTATGCTGCAGAAGGAGGCCGTTCAACCCATCAAGCCTGCACTGCCAACTAGCCCACCCAGGCCGTACCCCCATAACCCCATGTTTTATTCTGCTAATCTTCCTGACACTAAAAGGCATAGCCAATCAATATAACCTGCACTTCTTTGGACTGTGGGAGGAAACTGGAGCACTCAGAGAAATCCCATGCAGACACAGGGAGAATGTGCAAACTCCATACAGACAGTGACCCAGGGCTGAAATTGAGCCCAGGTCCCTAGCACTGTGAGGAAGCAGTGATTATCACTGTGCTACCATGCTGCTGAATCTCCGTGCCAGAGAAAATGGGATGCAGTGCAAAAGCAGCTGCCGATTTGTATTCACTCTGTTTGGGCTACCTCTGAAGACCCATTTCCCCAGTAGCATCACTCATGTCGTGACTGCTGTGCATGCCATCTAGCCATCGATCAATTTCTTTCTCTCTGGTTAAGCATTTAAATCTCTCTGTTTGTTCTCTTTTCTAATTGATGATTTCCATTAACCTTTCATTATTTATTAATTGCATTACACAAAACCTTGTTCCCCAGTTTCAACCTCCCAATCTGATTGCACAGAAGAACTTTTTGACACACTGAGTGACTCAATCTCCAGAATGGCTGATTTGCTGATTTTCCTGAACACTGAACCAGTTGGTTCTCATCTTTGTTATTTTACAAGCAGCAGGATAATCGCTGGGGAAATCAGTTGATGTACTGCTCCAGATGCCAAGTCAGCCTTTGTGCCCACTTAAAGCTACCACTGCTATTAAATAATTAACTTGATTCATCCATCTAGTGATAGAAGATTATAAAGAAGTTTGGCAATGTTAATTGGATCACGTGTACCTCAGATTTTGCATGAGGTTTACCTTTTGTCTCAATTCTTTTCTTTTGTTGCTAACCGTGTAAGATAATAACACGTTGGCTCCAAAAGATTTAGAGGAATAATTCCAGAGCCTGCTGAAGGCACAGCCACTAGTAGTGGAGAGTTTAAAATCAGGGCTGAGTAAGAGGGCAGTCTTGGAGGGATGCTGAGAACAAGTGCCGAGAATGAGTGCTGAGAATGAGTGCTGAGCACAGTGGTTAGCACTGCTACCTCACAGAGCTAGGGACGCGGGTTCAATTCTGGCCTTGGGTCACTGTCTATGTGGAATTTGCACATTCGCCCTGTATCTGCATGGGTTTCTTCCAGGTGCTCCAGTTTCCTCCCACAGTCTAAAGATGTGTGGTTAGGACGGTTAGCCAGGCTAGGTTGCACCTTAATGTTGAGGGGTTACAGAGTAAATATGTGGGGTTACAGGGATAGGGGCTGTGTGGGATCGATGTTGGCGCAGGCTCAATGGGCCAAATGGCCTCCTTCTGCACTGTAGGGATTCTATGATTGCATGATTCTAACTTGGAGGGTTGTGATCTGAAAGAGATTACAGGGATAAGGGCAAGATATTGGCGGGATTTGGAAGCAAATATGGTTATTTTAAAATCAAGGAGTAGCTTAACTTGGGACCAATGTACGTCAACTAGCAGAAGGGCGACGGAAAAGAAAACATGGTGCAAATTAAGATACTGAGTGGAGGTAGGGAGGGGAGCGGCCTGCTGCAGGAGGTGTATCAGTGGGTGCAGGGCAGAGTTTTGAATGACCTCAGATCTATGGATGGAGAATGGTGGAAGGCTAGCTAAAGTCTAGAGATAACAGATGAGACTTTCAGCAGCAGATGTGTTGAGACTGCAGTGTCAAGCAACATTAAGGAGATGGAAATAAACAGGCAGGAATTTTACTGCCCCACTCGCCCTGGAGTTGGAGTGGGCGAAGGGTGGAGCATGGAAATGTCTGTTGACCTCTGATGGGATTTTATGGATTCAGGATGAGCGAGGCGGTAAAATGTCACCCACAGCCTTATTGATAAAGTTTATATGAGTTCTGCAGTTCATCTCAGGTCAAGCATGACATCAAAGTTGCCAATTGTCTGGTTCAGCTGCAAGCTGCCAAGGGAGGGCTGAAGTTGCGATGGAGTTTATGCTGGGACTGGAAGCAGTGATTTCTGTCTTCCCAACGTTTAACCAGTGGAAATTCTGCTCATCAATACTGAATGATGCACAAGCGGCCTGTCAGTGTAGAAGCAGTGGAGGGAATGAGAAATATAAAATATAAAGTTACCATAGTCCCAGATGACCCATAGGCTATTCTTCTCTCTGAGGGATAGAGCTGACTGATGGTAATTTTAACCCAAGGATCACCATACCTCAGGCAAAGGGCAAAGTTTAGAAGGCGGATCTTCATGTTAGTACAGAAATTGAATCCAGGCATTGATATTGCTTTGTATCACAAACCAGCCATCCAGCAACTAATCTAATTAACATCAACCAACTGGTGTGATGTGCTGGTGAGGTAAAGCTGATTGTCAGCATATGTGTGGAAATTAATGCTGTATTTTCATATATACTATTGAGGTATAGAACAAAGAACAAAGAACAAAACAGCATGGGAAACAGGCCCTTCGGCCCAACGAGCCCGCGCCGCTACCCCGATGTTCCCACCTCTACTCGTGAACCCTGTCTATGTTTATAGATCTATGGATTAAAAACCAAACTTGAGACAATTTAGGGAGAATTTGTTTTGCCAATTAGCCTAAGAGCACATCTTTGGAATGTGGGAGGAAACCGGAGCATCCAGAGAAAACCCACGCAAGCATGGGGAGAATGCGCAAACTCCCACAGACACAGGCCCAAATTCATGTATCTGCACAGCACAGCAATAGACACTGAGCTGTCGTGTTGCCCATCAAATGGTCGGGGTCAAGTGTACACTAACAACGTGAAGTACTAGGATACTCTAGAAAAAAATCCAAGAGCAGCCCTCTCACGACCCGTCACGTGTACACCCCTTGTTAGACAACAAAGCACCTGTAGGATAAAAACAAGAACATCAATATCATCATCTATTTACACACTTCCCAGGGACTCCCAAGGCTCATGATCCCTATTTTAAATTAGTTTTCTATACCCCTCCATTCCCATTCTGTTCATGTGCCCATGTAAGTATTTCTTAAATAACTCCAGGGTACCTGCCTCCACCAGTTTACTTGGCAGCGCATTCCATACCCCTACCACCCTCTGTGTGAAAAAACTCCCTCTAGCATCCAAATCATACCTTACCCCCCTCACCATAAGCCCATGACCCGTCGTGCTATTTGAGTCCATACTAGGAAAAAGCTTAACTCTGTTTACTCTATCTATACCCCTCATAATCTTGTACACCTCTATTAGATCTCCTCTAAGTCTACGTCTTTCTAAGGAAAACAGTCGCACTTTGCCTAACCTCTCCTCATAACTCAGACCTTCCATACCAGTAAGGTGGTAAGGTGACCTGAACTGGACACAGTATTTCAAATGAGGTCTAACCAACGTTTTATACAACTGCAACATTAAAGGCCAGCTCTTGTGCTCTATATCCCTTCCTATAAAGGCTAGCATACTATATGCTTTCTTCACAACCTTCTCCACTTGCTCTGCCTTCAGAAACTTGCTCACCTGCACCCCCAAGTCCCTCTGCATTAGTATTAAGGCCTACTCTTAATAGGCCTACTCTTTATCACATACCTCCCCGCTACATTCTTTCTCCTGAAATGCATCACCTCACATTTATCAGGATTGAATTCCATCTGCCATCTATCTGCCCAAGCTACCAGCCTATCTATGTCCTGCTGCATCGCCTGACAATGCTCCTCACTATCCACAAATCCAGCCATCTTTGTATCATCTGCAAACTTGCTGATCACTCCACTTACTTCCTCTTCCAAGTCATTTAGCACACAGATGAGTGGTAGGAGAAGGTCAGAATATTTTTGTGGGATATTAGAGATAACCAGCATTTATGCAAGGGCATTTCTCACCCTAGTTGAAATTTTAGCCTGCACCTCCCCTCCCAAATGAACTCTGAAAGATGAATGACTCATTTCGGTCTCAACGGCCCACTGCTCTGCAGCACCATGTTGCCTTGGCATTGATCACGAGATTCTTGCACTCCATTCCCATATCTTCACCCAAGGTTGAAAAGGAGCTTTCTAATGTGGCACAGTGGCACAGCAGTTAGCACTACTGCCTCACTGTGCCACGAACCCAATTCCGTTCAATACAGCCTCGAGTCACTCACTGCCTGCGAGGAGTTTGCACTTTCTCCCGGTGTCTGCCTGAGTTTCCTCTGGGTGCTCCAGTTTCTTCCCACGGTCCAAAGATATGTGGGTTAGGTTGATTGGCCATGTTAAACTCACCCTAGAGTCAAGAGATTAGCAGGGTAAATATGTGGGATTTTGAAAATAAGTCTTGGATGGGATTGTGGTCAGTACATACTCAATGGGCTGAATGGTCTCCTCGTGTATGTAGGGATTTTATGAATGGTTGACAATGCAGGAAAGGCATTTTTGATTTATTGACTCACCATGCTGAATAGACAAACCACTTAAAAAAATCAAACTCCTTTTCAATTAACGTTTTTTATATTTGTATTTGCGAATAGATTTTGATCCAATGTATGAAAAAGCTTTATTTACACTATGAACTTTAGGATCAAACACTTACTTGAAGTTAACGTTTGGATGTCATTATTTAAATGTATGAATGAAATACTAATTTCAAATCATTTTACCTGGTGATTGAATAAATTGTTTGTTGATAATTGATTGAGGGGGGGAGAGCGGAAGATGCAAATCCAGACAAAATAATCTTTCCTTACCATTGTTTCCCACTTCTCATATCTTTTCAAGTGCAATTCGAATGTTTTCAAATAATATTTTTTTCCCTAAGCATCTAATAGTGAAGGAATCTGTCTATATTTACAGATATCCTTGTTCTGCACCGAGCTTTCTTATCTTGCCTTTGTGGTGTTGTACTGTATCTTTCCTTTCCTCTGACCCTCTCCTACTCTTTTTCTGTCTCTGTCTCTTTATCTCTGTGTCTCTCTGCTTCTGTCTCTCCCTTTGTGTGTCCCTCTCCTTGACTTCAGCAGTTTTTTTGTTATCTTTATTTCCTCCTCTGCTTCCTTCGCCCCTGTTTATATAGGCAGCATGGCAGCACAGTGGTTAGCACCGTTGCTTTGCAGCACTAGGAACCTAGGTTCAATTGTCGGCTTGGGCCACCATCTGTGCAAAGTCTGCGCGTGCTCCCTCTGTCTGCGTGGGTTTCCGTCAGGTGCTCCATTTCCTTCCACAGTCTGAAAGTCATGCTGGTTAGGTGCATTGGCCAGGCTAAACTTTCCCTCAGTGTACCCAAACAGGTGTCAGAATGTGGCAACGAGGGGATCGTCTTAGTAACTTCATTGCAGTGTTAATGTAAGCCAGTTTGTAACATTAATAAATAAACTTAAACAGACACTGTAGTGTGAATGTGTTATAATAACCTTCCCCTTGGCTGCATCCAATTTCCACCATTGTAATGGGCCAAGAGGTGGAGTAGTGATATCACCACTGGAATAGCAATTCAGAGATGGAGGTAAGACTCTGCGGACCCAAATTCAAATCTCACTATGGCACATTTAAATTCAATAAATGATGACCATGAAACCACTGTAATAAAAACCTATCTTAGGGAAGGAAATTTGTTGTCATTACCTGGCACGGTCTATATGTGACTCCAGGTCTACAGCAATGTGGTTGACTCGTAAATGTTCTCAGAGATGAGTAATGAATGTTGGCCCAGCCAACAACACCTACATCCCATGAATGAATAAAAAAAATCTAGTTTGGTAAAATGAGAATATTGCGTTATCTATAGTGTTTTCTGAAGTTGTAATTAAAATAATGCCCTAATAAGATGAAATTAAAACAATTTTTACATATTAAAGTTAGCCAGAAACAAGATAGCAACTTTATAATTTCAGAGGTTGAGATTATTATGGATGACGCAATGAGCCCAGTCTGATGAAGCATCGGCTGGTTAAACTTCCGATCTTAGTGAGGCTTATTTAAAACTGTCATTATTGCAGCATGAAATGTATTCATTAAGGATGACCAGCATTTGTCAGATGTTTATAGAAATAGAAAACTCATTTAGAAATCTGAGTGTGATTATACAGGTACATCTGAGATTATGTTGAATTTGTTAAGTATATCAGTGGAGACCAGCAGCTGGCACCTTATTTAGCTGACTGAATCAGTTATCAGGAAAAAGTTTGGAGACCTCAGGGATCTTGTGGAGCTACACAGCTGTCAGATGTTAAAAGTGGTGCTATGTTGGTGGTGACATCCAGCATAGTTTATAGGCATGTATGAAGATTCTTCTATGTGAAGTAAGCAACCAAACATTGCTTTATTTTCCCAGAGCTATGCTCATATATTTGACAGACATTTCACGGATACAAAACTAGCATTCCTGTTTTTGAATCTATTTGCAAAAACACTAAAGAAGTAGGTCCTGAATTTTAGTACAATATAAAGCTGAATTAATATAGAAATTAAAATAAGAGACAACAGTTTTTCATTTATACCCTTTACTCCCTCCACCAATGATGAGGCAGAATACAGGAATGAGATAGAGAATCTGGTGAACTGATGCAGCAACAATAATCTCTCTCTCAATGTCAACAATGTCGAAGAAGATTGTCATTGACTTCGGGAAGCGTGAAACAGAACATATCCCTCTTTACATCATTGGGGATGAAGTAGAAAAGGTTGAAAGCTTCAAGTGTTTAGATGTCCAGATCACCAAAAACCTGTCCTGGTCCTCCCATACCGACACCATAGTTAAGAAAGCCCACCATCACCTCTACTTTCTTAGAAGACTAAAGAAATCTGGCATGTCAGCTATGACTCACACCAACCTTTATAGATGCATCATAGATAGCATTCTTTCTGATTGTATCACAGCTTAGTATGGCTCATGCTCCGCCCAAGACTGCAAGGAACTATAAACGGTCATGAATGTAGCCCAATTCATCATGCAAGCCAATCTCCCATCCAAAGACACTGTCTGCACTTCCCACAGCCTCGACAAAGCAGCTAGTACAATTAAGGACCCTATGCAACCCAGACATTCTCTCTTCTGTCAGGAATAAGATACAAAAGTCTGAGGTCACATACCAACTGACTCAAGAACAGCTTCTTCCCTGCTGCTGTCAGACTTTTGAATGAACCTACCTTGCATTAAGTTGGTCTTTCTGGCGACCATTCTGCAATGGGGATCAGTGGGAAAATGAGAGAGGAGGGCCATTGGGACTGGCCATGAAGAGGGAATTAGATCAGGGCTGGCCAGGTTGTGGGGAGCGGGGAAGGAAATTGAGACTGGCGGGAGGCTTGGCTAGCCTACATCATGAGGTTGGGGCTGGCCAGGGGAGAGTGGGTGATCAGGCCTCGCCTGGAGTGGAAGTGGTGAGAGGGGACCAGTAGAGCAGTGATCGGGTTGGGATTGCCAGCAATCATGGGCGTTGTGTGGAATGTCAGCGATTGGGAGAGAAATGATAGGAAGGATCAGTGTGCATTCATTGAGCTCCACACTATAGATTGGCATGTGCACAGTAGCCAGCTCAGCACTGTGTATTGGCCTCTCAAGTGGGATTAGGCCCCAATCCTTGCTTTTCAGAGTAAATCATGCTGAGGCAGAGTGTTGGGGATTCGTTCAGGTAAGTATGCCCAAAAAATGCCAGGAAATACTACCCATTCAACACATAGTTTTTTTGGGGGAGAATCCCAGCCAGTGGCTAGAGTTACACCATATGCACTGCAATGATTCAAAAAGGCAGCTCACCACTGCCTTCTCAAAGGCATTTAAGAATGGGCAATAAATGGCTTCCTAACCAATGAAGCACAGATCCTATGAAAGGGTGAATTTTGAAAAGATTATACTGTAACATTTTGAATCAGGATACGTAGCGAGGAAATGGAGAATTGCAGCTTAGTTAATATTGCTGTCTAAGAAAATATGCATTGAATAATCATTGATCCCAAGGTAGAGTTGTTTTTATCTCTTGAAAAGTTTGTTTTTCTCTCTCTCTGGATCAGTTGTCACCTCCCTCAAGCTGTCAATATAAAGCTACAAACCTGCCATCTCCCTGCATTTATTCAACTTTTCCAACCCCTTTACTGTGTGCTCATGAGAATCTATGATAAAGTAGACAAACCCCTTGGAAAAAATCCACACCAAATCTGAGGAGATAACATCTATGACTGAAGAACTAGCTGCTGCTCTTCCAATCACACTCTGCAGCTCTCAGCAACTGTCCAAAGCTGACAGACCTGGAATCAATACTTTCCGACCTTAAGGCAGCTTCTTGGGTTTGTTTGTGCCAGCCCTGGAGTTAACATGAGCAGGAAGAGAAGTCACTGTTAGAGACACTATAGCTATGGTTAGAAAGACAATGGAATCAGGTGAGTGCCATTCCCCATCCCAACCCCCCCAGCTGAATATAGGTGGAAAGTTGTTGGAGATGGATGGTGTTTTTGACCATGTCAAAGATTACAGCTGTATCAAGAAGAATGAGGAGAAATAGTTTACCATGCTCACAATCACATATGATGCTACTTGGCAAAGACTACGATGATACTGCGTCAGCGATGAAGACATAATTAAAGGGAATGAAAGATATCTGGCAGAAATTTCTACACAATTCACTGTGTGGTTTGTAGCAGCAGAAGTAGCCTATCATTGGTTGATGGTGGGATCTTCTGTTCCACCATTATCAAGGGGATTTTCTATTGAAAGCACCCTCATCGCTGAGAAACCTGCGGCAGGGATGGGACTGTTGACAGGACCGGAAGATCCCACTGACATGAATGCCCGGAACGTTCTGGGCAGAGTTCCAAGCAAGACCAATACCTAACTGCCCCTTGTAGACACAAGACATTTTTCATGCATATGTACATTGCTACACTTCCTGGACAACTTGTTTCTATGGGGGCAAATTACTAAAAAAATTCTAAGCGCCGAATGAATGTGAAAACAAGAGAGAATAGTACTATTTTTTTAAGTGAGTTAAAAATCAAATCTTACATCACTTTGAAGAAAAAAAGATTTTTCTGGGGAGGTGTGTGTGTGTGTGGGGGTGGGGGGTGCTACGTTTGCTGAAAGCTGGCAAGTTGCAGCACATGCTCAGATCTCTCTGTTCTGTGTAATAGCCCAGAATGCAGAGATCTGTCAGGCATCTACCCCCAGCTACAGCTGGGTTCCACAGCTGATCGGCATCCCCTCACCATCACGGGGCTCCACAGTGATCACACCCCCTATTATCATAAAGCTCCATGGCCAATCGTCCCCCAACCCCGCACAGATGGCTGATCCCAGTTGCGGAGCATGCAGCATTCCTCCATTTGGCCTGCCCCCTTCAGGCCCCGCCCCCTCCCAGTTGGCCCTGCCCCCTATGTCCCACCCCTTGGGCACTGTCGGGTACATGGTGGGCACTGCCAAAGAAGCATCTGCCTGTCCCTTTCTGGGGAGCTCAAAGGCCTCTGGTCCCACCAATTAGGCCTTCACGACATGTTCCTGTTATACATCCTGACCCTTCACCAGTGAGGCTGCAATGGCAAGTGATTCTCGGGCTCACTAATAATATTTAAATCATATTTAATTGGAATTTAAATATCACAATCAGCCTTGCATCCTTTTGGCCTAATTTCACCAAATATCCGATGCTGGTAAGATCGCAAAAAGCAAGAAAAACCAATGTGAACCTGATTTTCCAGCTCTCTCCTGATCTTACCTATTCACATTGCCCATCGACCAGTAAGGCAAAATGGTAAGATTGCTCTCTATGTTTTCAGATAATCCACAGAATTAAGAGGATAGTACCTTCAGTGTGGAGCACAGGTCAATTATAAGTCAATTTCATGTATCAATACCACGTGACCCTAACTCAAGCTCAAGAATCTTGGCTGAGGTTTCCCAGGCCTACCTGCTGCCTGGATATTCCAGTCCCGCTGAAAGTCAGTGGGTAAGTGTTGAGTCACTGCATCTCTTATGGCAGGTTCTGCCACGGCAGGGCTGGAAAATCCTAATCCCAATGGCCTAATTCTGCTCTTTCATCTTATGAACTTATCTTATGAATCTCTTCAATTCAATAGTGAAGAGATTGACAGAATCATAGCAGAACAGTTAAACCTTACAGAAGGTAAATGAGAAAGAAAGATATTTGGGGATACGGGGGTCATCTGCACAGTGAAAAGATTATGATATTTCTGTGTATACCCTTCATTGGAACCAAATGCCAAATTGGTGTTTTGACTAGAAACATGGGGAAAAAAAACAAAATAAGAAACTAACACCGAATCAACAGGTTTGTCAATTTATTCCCTTCTTTGCTTTCCTTTTTCTCTAACCCCTATATCTCCTCTGTCTCACCAGACATGCATCAACATTGCTAACATTATTATATGCTGCTTATATTTGTGATAAACCCAAACCAACACTGCCAATCTTTTCTCTTTACAGAAGTTGACTGGCTTTGCCCTGCTTTTCCAACATTTTTTGTTTTTAATCTCAAGATTTAAACACTTTGGTGCCTTTCGGGTTTATTTGACCAATATGAGGAAAGTAATCCTTGCCTTTCATTCAGGAGTTAGGGCAGCATGGTGGCACAGTGGTTAACACTGCTGCTTCACCGTACCATGGACCCAGGTTCGATTCCTGGCTGGGGTCACGGTCTGTGTGGAGTCTTCACATTCTCCTCGTGCCTGTGTGGATTTCCTCCTGATGTTCCGGTTTCCTCCTGAAAGACATGCTGGTTAGATGCGTTGGCCATGCTAAATTCTCCCTCAGTGTACCAGAACAGGTGCCGAAGTGTGGTATTTCAGGGACTTTTACAGTAATTTCATTGTTAATGTAAGCCTACTAATAAATACCTTTAAAATATAATCTTTTCTTCCAATGCCTTCAAATAAAAACAGGAACTATCAAGGTGAAAACTTATTGCACTTAAATGTTTGCCTCAGTATTTCCAGATTATTAATCTCAACCTTTTAATAAACATAGCATTAGAATCATCCTTTGGAACAGTAAGAAAGCACCAATTAAAATCAATAAGCTTCAACATCTAAAAAAGGAATTTTATTATTCTACTTTTTCATACTATAATGCACATATTCTGTCCATTGGAATGTTGTATGGATTGTAATGAAGACTCTTTGCTCATTGTTTGGCTATTTGCTTGTTAATTTTTTTATATTCTAATACTTTCCTTCATCATTAAGCAGTATTCTATATACTGCAGTGATATGATTCTTTCCAGATTCCCAGCTTCTTTATTTCCAAAGCTTTCAGTTGGAATCAGTTTGGATCATTCTATTTCTATGGCTAAGATTATGTTTTTTTTAATAATTGCGATGGAGGAAGATCAATCATTTAGTTTTTTTTTAATGGTACTCTGAAAACACTTCAACAGTTTTCTATTTATTTTCCTTCATGCCATTCATCTTTCTTAGGTTTTGGTAAACTTGACACTTTATGTAAAGTTTTTATATGAACACAGCTCTTGACCTTCAGATTCATTTTTGTGCTTCAAAAAAACCTAACAATCTGAGCCATGAAAATTTTTATTTATCCACAGGTTTTTAATTTCATATTTCCATTACCCTGTGTGTGAAAAAGCACCTCCTGATTTTACTTTTCTATGGCTTGGGTATCATTTTAGGAATTGTTCTGAGTTCCCACATCCAAGGCAATAGTTTCTCCAGGCGGGATTTTATGATCTCGTTTCAGCAAGACCGGAAATTCCCACCTGAGGTGAATGGACATTTCTGTTGTATGTCTCTCACCAACTCTGATTCCGTGGCGGGCTGAGTGCTAGAATTCTGATATTTGTCTCTAATAAAATCCCTTGTCTTGTTTTAAAGGCCTCGATTAGATTGTCTCTTTGCTTTTCAAACTCCAGAAATTACAAGCCAGGTTATGCAATCTAATTTCATAATTTATCCCTTTATGCCCTGAGATAATATAATAAATCTGTTCTGCAACCACTGTCAGGTTTCCTGGAGTCTGTTGCCTGAATTTGAACGCAGTATTCCAGATGAAGACTGTAGATCTGAAAGCATAATTTCCTTCTCTTTGTTTTCTGGCTCCCTTGATGTGAGACAAATAGTCCATTAGTCTTCTTTTATTGTATAAGACATCATTGGTGTTTCTGTAAGGCTACATATTGAAAGTTATCATTTAAAGCATACAAAGGTAAATGTGATGTGCCCATATTAAAGGAGCAGATTTTCCTTTCATCCTCCAGGGGTTGCTGGTTTAGTGGAACAGGACTTCTACCTGACCCTTGCCTGCATTGCCCTCTCCACTTTGATCGATTTGTTGGCTGCAGTACAGTAATTGTGGCTAAAAGCAAGTGAAAGCACTCATGGTCACCAATGAAGTTAAACTGAGGCTTCATTTGATGCAATATTTTAAAATCACCTGGGCCTTTTGGCTAAGATAAAGCTCAGATTGAGCCCGGGAGAAGGAGTAATGCCTCACACAAAAATCTCAGCAGATCTTACAGCATGCGTGGGAGAGAATAGAGGTAACGTTTCAAGTCTAGACAATCTTTTGTCAGAGCAGGTATGCCTCATCCTGTCAGCTTGGACCTTGTTTGAACAAACCTAAGATGGGATGCATATTCTTGCTTTGTCAGCTTGAATCTAATCTGTCTGTCATGTGAGGAATCTGATTGGATTTAATTGGTTTTTTTGGTTAGTAATAAAATACCAAAAGGTACAACAAAAAAAAAACGTAATTGTAGCATACATTACTCAATGTATCATTGTCGGAATGATGTGGAGTCCTTGGAGAGAGTTCAGAGGAGGTTTACCAGGATGCTGCCTGGTATGGAAGGACTGTCTTATGAGGAACGATTAAATAGACTGGGGTTGTTTTCCCTTGAAAGACGTCGGCTTAGAGGGGATCTCATAGAGGTGTATAAGATTATAAGGGGTATAGATAGAGTAAATGGAGGTAAACTTTTTCCACCTTCAGAAATGGATAGGACGAGGGGTCATGGCCTTAGGGTGAGGGGGGCTATGTATAAGACAAATATTAGAGGGCAGTTTTTCACACAAAGGGGTGTGGAATGCACTGCCGAGTAAGGTGGTGGGAGCAGGCACGCTAGGGCTGTTTAAGGGTCTCTTGGACAGCCACATGAGCGGTATGCAGATAGAGGGATATAGTAGGACTGTTTAACTATGGCTTTTTTTCCACAGGTAATTCGGTCCATACTTGACCAACAAGGAGCATGCATTCGGCAGGTGGTGCGAGGACAGCTCTTGGATGTTGATTCATGGGTTGCCTGGTGCTTCATGTCGTAAATGAGTGCTTTATCTGGACCATCTGAAGGGCACCATGACAGCTCAGAGACTATCGCTGTAGCTGTGCAGACACTTGGAATTGGGCCGGTGTCTGCGGGAGTTTGCGCGTTCTCCCCGTGGTTGCGTGGGTTTTCTCCGGGCGCTCCGGTTTCCTCCCACAACCCAAAAATTCACTCTTAGGCTGATTGGGAAACAAATTGTCCCTATAGTGAGAGTCTTCCATATTAGGAATAACCTAAATTTAGAATAGGATAATGGAATTGCTACTATATAGTTATGACGGCGGCGTGGGCTTGTTGGGCCGAAGGGCCTGTTTCCCATGCTGTGTTGCTCTCTTAAAAAAAAAATTTTTGTTGTTGTTGGAGTCCTACCTCGGGTGGGAGGAAACAAAATTGTTTGGCTGCATTTCACCCTATACTGCTAGCTTTGGAACCCTGGACCCAGTAACACACGTACAGAGAATTCCTTCAGTACTTCATTGATGTGTCTGCCTAGATTTTGGTACAAGATTCTGGAGTG
Source organism: Sphyrna mokarran (assembly GCA_024679065.1). Lineage (NCBI taxonomy): Eukaryota > Metazoa > Chordata > Chondrichthyes > Carcharhiniformes > Carcharhinidae > Sphyrna > Sphyrna mokarran. The sequence goes on along the minus strand of JAGIQG010000006.1, from coordinate 91,160,993 downwards.
CAACTTGAACCCACAATCCTCTGATGCAGGCTACCCACAAAGCCATGGCTGGCAACCTAAAGTTCTTAGTGTGAATGAGCCAGACTTTTGTTTCAGCTGATAGTATTCTGTGCAAACTAATATGCCAGTTCAAACCCCCAGAATAAATTGCACTCCTTAAAAAGAACTTACTTCTCTTATTCCCTGTCATTTTTCACTCCCTACTGGACATTGTCAACATTCTCACTGTCGAGCCTGGTCTTTGCAGTTAGCTCTCTACTGTTCTCAACTTGCACTCTTGATCTTGTTCTCCAAAGGACCCTCTCTGTGTAACTAGGCGCTATTCATTTCCTGAAGGCCTTACATAACAATCATCTGCAGAAATCAGTGCTTGATGTTGGATATATTGTTCCCTGATTGATTCACACAATGTCAGATGATTTCATTTGTGTCCTTGGTGTGCTCCAATCATGCTACCACCATGTACCCCTTAGGAATCACTATTACATTAGTCTGTTAATTGTTTCATACATGGTAAATATCCCAGAGTAATAGATTATGCACAGGTAGGTTTTTATTCCACCTAATACTGACCTGTTTATTTTGGGGATTTGGACACAATCCTCTAGGATTGAGCTACCTCTCTGCTGAATAGAGTTAATGACTATTCTCTGCCACTTGTTAGTATTTTCTGCAGGGACTGTACTGGACACATGAACTCAGCAAAGTTTCAGAGAAAGCAATATTGTGCCTAAATTACAGTAAAAATACAAGAGTTCTGTAAATATCTGCACATTAATGCAATCCAAAAAATTGAGAGCTAATTTTGACTTAATTCATCTGGTGGGACACCAGCAATATCATATAGTGTCTGCCCAAGTTTACTTCATATTGGTTTTAATAGTAAACGCGAGCAGTCGAGTGACACAGTGGTTAGCACTGCTGTCTCATAGTGCCAGGGATCCGGGTTCAATTCTGGTCTTGGGTTACTGTCTGTATGGAGTTTGCATGTTCTCCCCGTATGTGCAGGTGTTTCTTTTGGGTGCTTCGGTTTCCTCCCACAGTCCAAGAGGGCAGGTAGGTAGATTGGCCATGCTAAATTGTCCTTTAGTGACGACAAATATTTAAGTTAGCGGGATTAGTGGACTAAATGCATGGGGTTGCAGGGAATGGGTCTGAGTAAAATGCTCTGTTGGGGAATTGATGAAGATTTTATGGCCTGAATGGCCTCCTTCTGTCTTGTTGTGATTAGGTGATTCTGAGTAACATGTAAAACCAGTGCCCAGTGCAATCCTATTTGTTTCTCACTGAGCATTACAGACACAATATCCTATTCAAGGGTACAGTAACATTTTGATTATGTCCCACATCTAATAATCTGAAAGCATAAATCCAAATTTCACCACAGCAACTAGGGAATTTAAATTCAGTGACAACCATTGGAATAAAAAATAATACCAGTAATGGTGACCATGCAACTATCAAATTGGCAAAAAAAACCAATGTGGGTCACTAACATCCTTTAGGAATTAAACCTATCATTCTCACCTGACCTCTCCCATATGTAAGTCCAAACCCACTGAAATGTGTTTGACTCCAAACTACCCTCTAAAATGGTCTATCAAGCAATTTAGTTGTATGTAGAAAGTGATTCATGACTGCCTTCTCAAGGGCAATTAAGCATGGGTATTAAACATTGGACCTGCCACAAAAGCCCACATTCTATGAAGGTTTATTTTTAAGTTGTAAATTTCTAAACTAAAACTTCTCCAGCTCCTTGATAACCCTCAGTATGTGAAAAGGACAAAAATTCCACACAATAGCCCAAATATGCTTTTTTTAATATAAATGAAATACCGTCGTCTCAGTTTGACACTACACTGTCCTGGAAATATATCTTATCACCTTATTTGTTTCCCTTATGACCTTGTTACTGTATGTGGGTTATCGGTGTTTTCGTCACTAAACCCCCAGGTCCGCATCCAGCAGTGCAACCCTGACAGGTTGCCTTGCATGGTATATATAGATGCCTGGAATTCCCCAGATCCAAATGTATTGCACAGCAACTCTTTACGTTGAAGGACTGCTGTCATGCATGGACTTATGACCATTCATACTGTCAACACATACTCCAAACTCTCATTTTTTTGTGTTTCCGGAAAACTCAAGGATTGTTCCTTTGATGAGTTCATCCAAATCATTGAGGGAAATGAGAAAGGACTTTGGGATGTAACTTTGGCTTTCTTGTAATGGCATGTGAAAGAGTAAGGTATGACTTACGCATGGCCTGCAATCATAGAATTATAGAATTCCTACAATGCAGAAGGGAGCCATTCGGCCCATTGAATTTGCACTGATTCTCTGACACAACATCTTCCCCAGCACTATCCCTGTAATACCACATATTTATCCTGCCAATTCCAACTTGGGGCACAAAAGGGCAACTTAGTATGGCCAATCAACCTAACATGCACATCTTGAAGTTGATTAATGTTGGTCATTTCCTACTCAACCGACATAGCATTCTGTGAGGATAAAGGAACAAATAAATACGTTCCTTACATGCACCGAAAGACGCAGATTTGACCATATCAGGTTGTCACACAATCTAACCAGATGATGTGAAACCAGAATCCTAAACTTTAGCAATGAACATGCAAAGAGTAAATTGATCATTCAAGAAAAATCAAGCATGAAGTGACAAGAAGGCCTCTGCATTACTGTTACTTCAAGTCTGGGCCACTTAATTGTAGGCAAAGTAATTTTTTGAATGTTCTCTACTGCAATGTGTCTAGAGGTACACTGGAGAGAGTTTGAAAACGTTGTGGTGAGTTCCTGAATTTCCTGGACTGTGTAGCTGCATCCTTATAGATAGGTATGATGTAGAGATGCTGGCATTAGACTGGGGTAAACACAGTAAGAAGTCTGACAACACTGGGTTTAAGTCCGACCAATTTATTTGATAGTAAACTCACAAGCTTTCGAGGTTACCCTCTTCATCAGGTGAATGAGGTGTTCTGGTCTCAGACAGCACATATAACAGCACAGGCAGTTTACAGATTATTGATTGGAATGTGAATCTTTACACCTAACCTGCTATTCATGACAGCGCAGAGTCGCTGAGCAGAGACAGATAGCCAAGTTCTGCACATATGAGGATGGTCTCAACAGGGTTCATGTCACATTATCTGTAACCCCCATGACTTGCCTGGGTTTGCAAAATCTCACTTAGTGTACTGTCTGGAGACAATACACATTTCTTTAACCTGGGATTAATGCTCCTTTCACTCACATTGTTAGCCACATTAAGACTTGAATAGTAGATTAGGTGTAAAGATTCGCATTCCAATCAGTAATCTGTAAACTGTCTATGCTGTTATATGTGCTGTCTGAGACCAGAACACCTCATTAACCTGACAAAGAGGGTAAGCTCAAAAGCTTGTGAGTTTACTATCAAATAAATCGGTTGGACTTAAACCTGGTGTTGCCAGACTTCTTATTGTCCTTACAGGTAGGGCCAGAGCAGGGAGAGACTTCTTCACACAAAGGCTACAGCATGTAAGAAGACTGCAGGGATTGAGTGTCTGGATCTGCAGCATGACAAGAAACCAGAGTACATGTTGTGAAGACGCTAAACTTTGTGTTAATTCCTCTGCCACTTTGCAACCAGAATCCACCATGCTTCTTGAAAGTGAGAGGAAGCTAGTCTGGCAAGGCAGCCAGTGCACTCATTCCCTTGATGTGAGTGACATTCAGGGCTTGCTGCATGCCTGCCCATTGAGTCCTCTAGAGCAGGATTCATTTGGCACCCTCTGAGCTTGCAGTTCCACTTTGCTCCCTTCTATTGTGTATCACTTTGTCCGGCAAGAAAGAGACCAGAATGTTTACAATTGTGTCACATTGTGTTTGGGTGGCATGCCACAGCTTAAGAGATATGTGGAGGCAGTGAGGATGAGTGTGAGACTGGCAGTATGTGGTGTGATGGAGTAAAGTTTGAGTTCTGCTGATCGAGTGATAGGGTGCAGGGCTTTGAAGCAGTGAGGTTGGTAATAGTGGTGGGTAGGATATGTCATGTAAAGATGCATTCATTGGTATTGATTACCAAGTTAAGGCAATAAGTCACCCTATGGCACTGCTCCCAGGTCCTCTGGTCCAGATTCTAGGAACTGACCTCCCTGACCACATTCTCCCATTATTTTCATAGGGTAGCTTTTCAGAGTATTGTAGCCCCTGGCTGCACCATGGTATCTTCCCTCCTTCCCAACTGCAGCACTTATTCCTCCAGCCCTGATTCTGTCATCTCAAATCATCTGTGTACCCCAGTGTTAATTTGGCAATTTATAATATAGCAATATTTTTGGGCTAAACCAACCACCTTATCAGCAAATAGCTCAGAAATCAAAGGCTGTATGAAGAATAAAGGAGAAGTGAGGAAAAAGCATCAGAGTCATTCAGTCCAATTGTGGATTTGGCTGGATAGCCAGGGTAATGAATTGGAGAGGTGTATTATTCCTTTGAATATGGTCTCAGGACGTCTTTTGTGACAGTTAAGATACCCTTTAGCAGAAGTCAGGAGCCCTTTGGCATTCTTAAAAGTATAAATTGATGCATGTAAAAAGTGCACAATCTCATTGGAACTGTCAAAGTTGTCAAAAAAACTTTCAAACTGTCAAGCTATCACAGAACACTCAAAACTCATTGGAACCATCAAAAGTCATTGGAACTGTTAAAATCAGTCAAGTGATGTTACATTGCTGGACATTAAATTTAAAATAAAATGTGTGGCATTTAAAAAAAACATGAGTTCACAATGAAAATTGACATAAACCTGAAGGTTATCATTATAGTATGTGTGCTACATGACTGATTTTACAACCTAATATTATCAAAGTGTGCCAATTAAGTGAGCAGTTTGATTAACAGCTCCAAGTGGTGCTAGAAGAGAAATGTTTGTTTGCATAAGAGATTAACTACTAAAGTTAAATGTTTATTTTCAAAAGGGAGGGGATTAAGCAATTAAGTGTGATATTTGTTTTCATAAGAGATTAGTTGAAGGAACTTCAATGTAGTATTGAATGTCATTTTTTATCAATGAAAGTGTTTTTTTTTAAATAGTGAAATAATCAATAGATAATAGACATTATTTTAAATTAGTGTGGCTCCTGAAGTTTGCCCATGATGGACACTAGGTGTTTTGGCATGGGAGGTAACTGCAAAGAGTGGTGAGAATGGGACATGAGTTGGCATGAGCTGGCACAAGGTTGGGATGGGGGCTATAAAAGACCATGCGGATGTGTGTGTGGGGGGGGGGTGGTCATAGGTTGTCCTATCAAGTATGAAGAGCCTGGGGGGTGAATAGAGGTTATTAGATGGCACAGGGAGTATGTGAATCTATGGAGGCTATGTAAGGGACATAGTGTGGTATGGAGGGTAAAAAAGGTTATAGGATGTGGGTGGCAGGCATGAGGTTGCATAGTTTATCATGGGCAGGGCAAAAGGAGTGTGTGAGGATTTGTTTTTATTCATGTTTTCAATAATTTCAACAACGTTTCAGGGCAATGAGGTAAGCCTTGTGTCCAGCGTGTCAGCGCAGCCTCTGCCCTTATTCACAGGTCAGCCAGAGAACCCTGCCACAGTGGAATGAAGATTCCAACATTCAGCAACTTTCTTCTGTGTTGAATTTGTGAAATTGGGAAAAATCCCAGCTGTGTGTTACACTGCCAAAAGTTTGGACCATACAACTTCATCTGGAACATCTGGTAGGAAAAATGAATTGGGGAAATATATATTGTATGTATATATATATATATATATAAAATAATCTATTTTAAAGGGAGTGCAGGGGCACGGAGACCTTGGGTTGTTTGTAAATGCATCTTTGAATGTTTTTTTTCTAAAATTTATTTACTAGTGTCACAAGTTGGCTTACAGTAACACTGCAATGAAGTTACTGTGAAAATCCCCTAGTCACCACACTCTTGTGCCTTTACAGGTGCACCGAGGAATGGCCAATGCATCTAACCAACATGTCCTTTGAATGTACAGCACAAGTTGAGAATGCTGTTGAAAAGGCATAAAGATAATATAAATAGAGCCATTGAAGGGAAGAGCAAGGAATTCATGCTTTTACAAAAATAACTTGTAAAATACTCCTTGCTGGAGTATTTTAGTCAATTAAATCGCTTTAGGTAGGATATCAATATCTTGAAAAGATGAAGAGAAAATTTATTATGATAGTACCAGACATAAGAACATTATTATGTGGAAACCTTTGAGAAGCTGGCATTATGCCCTTTAATCTGACAAATGTTAAGAAGAGATTTGATAAATGTGCTTAAAATAATGGAGGGTTTTGAACTAAGGAGAAGTATTTTGCAGATAATATTTGGTAAGCAGTGGGCACAGATTTAATGTAAAATAATAGCAACATGAGAAAAATAAAATAAAGCTACACTGTTCCTAATGTTACAGTTTGAAATGCCCTGCTTCAAATGATGGTGGAAGCAAACTCAATAATTATTTAAAAGGGAATTGGATATCTCTTGAAAATTAAATGTTTGCAGGACTATGGGGAAGTGAAAAAGGAACGTGATTCATTAAATAATTTTATCGAAAAGCCAGCACAAGCATGATGGCCTAAATTAATGTGTTAACTATGCCATTTATACTCAAGCATTGAGTATTGTTGCAATTTTGGGAGAGACCAGTAACTTCTTTAAAAAATGGATGCAGTTTGAAATCCCAGTTATTTAGTAAAAGAAAAAGCCACAAAATGTCACAGTTTCAAATGAAAAAAAAATTCACTGTACAAGAATCAACAAAACAAACATTAATACTATCGATTTAGAATTAACATGAGTTAAGTGAGAATTGTATGGCAGGTACAACTAAGACAGGTCTTATGAATTGGTTCAGCAGTCAACTCAGGTTTTAGTGATTACGTTTACTTACCAAGCCCTTCAAACTCTGCCTTCATCAACTCCAATCATCCTGAGAAATAGTCTGATCTCCCACTGAGAGCAATGCCCAACCAACCTAAATTCCATGACCGTCTTCAGCACAAATAGTACATGCCTGTAGAATCTGTTCAACTCTGTCCAGTTATCATAGGTCCACTAATGTTATCTTCCAGTTTCTAAATTAGGGCTGGGTTTTCTGGCCATGCTTGCCCCAAGACTGGAAAATCCCACCCAACATCAACGTACCTTTGTATGGTTCTGTCCCATGATTTACAATTCCTGTGGTGGGCGGGATGGGAAAATTCCACCCCTGGACTCCCTTCTTGAATCTTCTTAGTTTGCTGCATCACGAGAGTCATCACTTACTACTGCCCAACTTGAATTGTTCTGTACCCTTTCATATCTCTTATAAATTTCAAATAGATTCAGTTTGCTAGATTTACTTTCCAAGACTCAGTTTGTTTCCATTCCCTCTTGATATTTGCCTGTTCTGTTTCCCTTTCACAGTTCAATGTCTAAGAGTTGTTCGGTAGTATAGAACTTAAATGTTGCTGGAAAAGGGCAGACTGTCCAAACTTTTCATCTTGCCCTGGTCAGGCCAATTTGCAAGAATACCAGTAATATGCATAAACAGCAAGTGATAGACTGAGCTACGCAATCCCATAGCAAATTGATCAGATCTAAGCTCTGCAGTGCTGTCACATCCAGTCATGAATCACCAAGTCACATCCACCATTCATGCCTGGAGGCTCCACAGATATCACCATTCTCAAGGATGGAGGAGCCCAGTATATCTGTGCAAAAAATAAGGCTGAAGCATTTGCAGCAATTTTCAGCCAGAATTTCCAAGTGGATGACCCATCTCGGCCTCCTGCAGATTCTCCATCACAGATGCCAGTTATCAGTCAATTTCATTCACTCCATGTGATATCAAGACACAGTTGAAGGCATTGGATATTGCAAAGACACCTCCTGACCCAGGGCACCTCAGATGTGTATGCAGTGCTCAGGGAAAGGGCAAAAGGTTCATGGCAAGGTGTGCCAGAGTAATGCTGCCTTGGTGCTGAGGCTGCTGGGATAATGCTAGTTTAGTGCTGGGAGTGATGGGGTAATGCCACCTTGATGCTGGGGGTGATGGAGTAATGCCACCTTGGTACTTGAGGTGATGGGGTAATGCCACGTTGGTGATGGGGTAATGCCACCTTGATGCTGGAGGTGATGGGGTAATGTCACCTTGATGCTGGGGTTGCCATGATAATGCTACCTTAGTGCTGGAGGTGCCATGGTAATGCCACCTTGTGCTGGGGGTATCAGGGTAATAATATCTTGCTGCTGGAAGTGATGGGATAATGCCACTTTGGTGCTGAGATTTCTGTAGCAAGCAATTCAATTTGTGATGCTCCCAAAGCCTGTCCACCACCCACAAGGCACAAGTCAGGGAATGTGATCAAATATTCTGCACTTGCTTAAGTGAGAGTGGATCCAAGAAGTTAGCATCATCCAGAACAAAGCATTCTGCTTGATTGGCACCCCATCCAGTACCTTAAATACTGGATCAATGCACAGTGGCAACAGTATGTATTATGTTCAAAGTACTCATGAAGGCTCCTTCAATAGCACCTTCGAAACCCACGGCTTCTAACACCTAGAAAGATAAGGGCAATAAATGTATAGGAACACTTTCACCTGCAAGTTTTCCACCATGCCACACACCATCCCAGCTTAAAACAGATCACTGATCCTTAATGTGATTGGATCAAAATGTGTGGAGTTTGCATTTTCTTCCTGTTTGTGTGGGTTTCCTCTGGATGCTCCAATTTCCTCCCACATTCAAACGATTGTGGATTAAGTTAATTGGCCATGATAAATTACCCCTTAGTGTCAGAAGGACTAAATATGTGGGATTATGGGGATAAGACTTAGGTGGGATTGTTGCCAGTGCAGCCTTGATGGGCCAAATGGCCTCCTTCTGCACTGTAGGTTCCATGAATTCCTTCTTTGCAGCACTGTGAGTGCAACAGCACACCTGGGCTGCAGCATTTCAAGAAGGTGACTCATCAATACCCTCTCAGGGGCAAAAAGGAATGAGGACGTGCCATAAAATAATTCTAAAAATGTTTGTCAATCAGTAGCTGTTGTCACTCCTGCTAAGTGTTACTAACAATTTGCATTTTTAAGTTCAGATTTTGAGTATTCAGATCATTTCACTTTTGCAAAAGAAACCACATCAGTGAATATAAGTTGAAAGAACTACATATAAATCACTGTTTGACCTATGAATATTTGGGGCTCTTCATGGTGCCAGGTGGGAAGGTGACAGGGCAGGGGTTTCACTTCCTGCACTATGCCGTGGCAAGGGGGAGGGCTGTTGGAGAGCAATTGAGGAGTCAACTGTCTTGGCGCAGAGGAATGCATCCCTTTTGAATGCTAAAAAGGAACATAAAGGAACGATGTGGTTTGGTCATGGCATCAGGCTGGATGTGATAGGAATTGTGATATAATCTGTTGACTGTGGAAGCTGGTGTGAAGGTGAGGACAAGAGGAGCCTTATCATAGTTCTCTGACAGAATGGAAGGGGTAAGAACAGAAGTGCAGGAAATGAAATTTCTTCTGGTCAAATAATAGAATTCACATTAAAATTCATGACCTGAAAGTCTGTTCAAAGATACAATGTTAAATGACTAAAAAGACAGCATGAAAGTGAAAGAAGATGGGCTTTAGTTTATCCTCAGGTTAATATTCCATGTGCGGAAAATAAAATGTGTACCTATTATACATAAATCACATGTAAAACATATGTAAATCAGGGAATTTGCACACATTGTTTGAGGCAATTCTTGTGCATGGTCCACAATTTGCGAATACTCAAATATAATGCACCTTAATGCATAGTCAGCAGATTAAAGATTATTTTGCTTGTTAAGCACTTGTTAAGCACCAATTAGAGGGAAACATGCAAACTAGTTGAAGAGTTATTCTCAATTGCCCACTTCTAAAGAAATCAATGGATGGAGCTGGAGAAGTTCAAAAAGATGAAGTGTCAGCAATTTTCACAAAGAGAACTGTGGGGAATGCAACACGGGTCTCACAGCTAATACATATTTACTAATTATCAACCCATGGATCTACTCTCGTGGTGTCGTAGACAGTGCTATCTAATGGCATTGACACAGCAATAAGTAACCTGCTCACTAATGGATTCTGACAGAGCCACTCAGCTCCAAGCCTCATTACATACAGTCTTACTCCAAACATGGTCAAAAGGGCTGAACTCAAGGGATGAGTGAGAGTGACTGTCCTTCATATCAAGGCGGTATTTGACTGAATATGTCACCAAGAAGCCTCAGCAAAACTGGAGTCAGTGGAAATAAGGGGGAACTATGGGGACCAGGTCTGCAACATGGCCAACAGATGGTGCAAAGGGTGCAGAGTGGGGAAGTTCTGCAAAGAGGAAGGAAGAGGACAATACTCCATAGAAGTTTCTATCCACCACAGGATTGTTGGTCAGCATTTCCCTCATCTACGTCTAACCTAGGAGTAGAGTGTGTGGTGGCTTAGCTTCAACAAGGAGTGGCCAATATCATGTATCAACTCCTTAAATTAAACCAGGAGCCCTGCACCAGGGCAAGGACAGTGGCTGTAAAAGCCCCAGTTGTATGTGACTAGCCTCCATGTGACTAGCTAAGTAGGAGAAGGTAACATATTCAACATTTCTGATGTATCTAGAGGGTCACTAACGCTATCTCTGCCAGGAGAGATGAATACATTGTTTTCTCCCTCAGTAGGAAGAAACACAATGAACAGGTTCATGAATTTGTCCATGATAATAGGACTGTCAATAGTATAGGAAGCTATTGATTGCACGCAATTGGCTTTGCAGATCCCCACATGTCATCAGGCAAAGCCATAGAAATTATAAGAGCTACCACTCCATTAATATGCAGTTGGTGTGCTACCATGCACAATACATCATGTTGATGAGGTCTTGCTATCCTAACTACATCAATAATACTTTCAATCAGAGACAGGCTGTCATTCCCTCCTTCTTCATATTACTATGGAGAATAAGAAAGTGTCCATTCAGAAACAAAATATGGCCTTCAATACATATGGTTCACATATCTAGCTTACTACCCAATCATGTGAGGACCAAATGCTTACAATGAGAGCCACGGAGCCATCAGGAACTTTGTGGAATAGATCATTGGCAGCTGAAACAATGCTTCTGATATCTGAACAACTCAGTAGGAAACCTCCATTGTACATTGGAATGGGTGCCCATGTTTGTGGTGGTCTGCTGCATCCTCCATGATATTGCCATCATGAGTGCATAACCATTGGCACCAGGAATTTTGAGGTTACCTCTGGCAAAGGAAGAACAGGGGGAGTCAGGAGAAAATATCCTGGATTCCTTTACATTGCATGAACAATCTGCTGGTATCCACTCAGAGTCCAATTCCCATAGGATAACTTCTCTTTAACATCATGGATCCAGTATTCCCCACTCTAAAATCCATCTGTGACATCCCATCATAGCACCCATTTGTCCAACATTCTACATTAAAAGTCTTTAAAAAAAAACTTCATTAACATAATTATCCAACTATAGAAGCAAAACTAAGTTATTCACCCTTGTGCATTTGCTTAGTACCTGCCCTGCAACTGTCTTTTCCAGTCCTAGCGGTCCTACACATTTCTACTCGAGTGATTGTAAAGTGGCTGGTGGAAAGCTACTGACTTTCAGTTTTCTTTGGAGAGACTACAGATGGCCTCGCAGGACTCCCTCAAGCAATTCTGGGGCTTGAGGACCCGGTGTTACACTGCACTATCTTGACATGGCAAGCAGCAGATTGGACTGGGCTGGCTACTTCCTATCAAAGCTTGACCAATTTTTCTTATGGCAATTACCTTAGCTCTAATACTGGATTTTAATACTGACCTATGTTCCTATGCAATAAAACCTAATTCAGGTGACAATTGCATAGATCACTTCTGCATTCTTTCAACATTCCCCAGCTTATGTTAATAACCCAGTTAGAGGCATGTCTCAAAATAGTGCTAAGTTCCATCAAGTGCCTGACCACTAACTCCTAATTTTTTCTCTCAGCAAGAGCCCCTTTCGCAAATGTCTTGAAAAGAGGGCTGTCACTCGGCAAATGCTCACCAGTTTTCATACCATTTTGGAACATTCAGTGTAAATTATGCACCACTGTCAACAAACAACTTTTAAAGACATGTTTGCAATTCTTGGCCAATGTAAAAATTGCATCATTCTTCCCTACAACAAAATAACCTTAACCTGTACCCATTAATTATAATTCTAGCTCTCAGACATCTTTAAAACCAATCTGCAACCCATTTTTCTCTTCCATTTTTTGCTAATGCTAAACTCACTGGAAGCTAAATATGCAACTGTGCCCCAGCTAGAGCTCCACATGTTCTTTCGTAAAGCTACAGTACAGTATCTTGACATTTAAAGACATGCCAACTTAAAGGTTTCTGAACAACATCCCAATAACACATACAAATTAAGATAATTTACCAATAAGCTTATGTGCTGTACAATGTGTTAACTCAGTCTTGTTAATTGCAGAAATGTATCAACAAGGTGAAGTCTAACACTAGTAATTTGTTAGAGGGCAGAAAGCTGGAATTCCACAAGAGCCTGCATTCTTTATTTTAGTGCTGAGATCCACACCCAGGATGGTGCCTAAAAAGACTGCCTGGCAGCAAGTGTGAATCTCACGATCTCTGCTTTGGCTTCCATTGGAATATCGAGACATTGGATGGCTTCTCCTTATGCTGCAATGAAGGCTGACTCATTGATCGCCAGAAGCTGCATCTCGGGCAGGTCTGCAAGGGTTACCATTGGGCTAGATGCCATTTTCATACTGGAAAGTACAGACTCCCAGTGCTCCACAATGTCCTCTGCTGTATTTTGACCTGGTTTTCTTCATGCTCCACATCAGAAATGGGAGGTTCTCTGGCAGACCTACCAATGCAAAAAACATTTCATTATCATCATCATCCTCCAATGTGCTGCCCCATTAATTTTCTCATTTCGATAGAACCTGTCTGTGACTTTGGTCTCTGATGACTGGCACACAAGCTATCCTTTCCCCCCTGGCCTCAGTATATTATTTATATCAACAATTTGGATGAGAATGTGCAAGGCATGACTAGCAAATTTGCAGATGAAACAAAAAAAAGGTACACATTGTGGAAGATTATCAAAAATTGCAGCAGATTCTTGGTCAGCTGGGGAAGTGCGCAGAGAAATGGCAAATGGAATTCAGTACAGATTAGTATGAGGTGTTTCATTTTGGAAAGCCAAATCAGAGTAAGACTTTCCCAGTGGAACAGAGAGACCTTGGAGTTCATGTGCATAGTTCTGTAAAAGATTTTGCAAGCCCTTACTAACTGTCTTGGCTTGAGACAATTCATACCTCTTTAACCCGTGATTATCCCTCTCTCCATTCACAATATCTGTACCTGGAAAGACTTGATGACCTGTAAAGACTCACATGCCAGCCATTATCTTACAATTGTATCTTGTGTGTATATGCCATGCTTGTGAAACCGACCTCTCTACTCAACTGATGAAGGAGCAGCTCTCCAAAAGCTTGTAATTCCAAATAAACCCGGTGTGTGAGACGGATAAAGCAGATAAAGTGGCCCGGGAGTGATGACTCCCTTAGACATCACCTCCAACTCCACAACATAAGTGTCCCCTTATCTACCCAGCCTGCCCACTACCCAGACCAATCGCAACCCCCTGCCCCCTTCCCCCTGCCATCAATCACCTGCAGAGTGGCAGCAGTCTCCCCACATCTCTGCCCCCTGCCCCCCCCACAATAGAATGAACTGGTCCACCTCCCTCCACCTCCCCCCTCCTCACCAGAGATCCATGTGTCCTCCTCTTCTTCTCCCCGCCCCACAACCAGAGAATCATCTGGCCTCCCTCTCCCCCTCACCCCTTGCCAGAGAATGATCAGGCTGTCCCTCCTACCTCTTCCCCCTGCATTAGAGAATGATTGAACCTCGGTCCTCCCTCCCACCTCCCCACCAGCGATACATCTGACCCACCTCCTCCTCTCTCCCCCTCAACCAGAGAATGATCTGGTCCACCCAACACTGATCTGAGTCAGAGAGCGACCAGAAGCTCTGAACTTATCTCTTCAGAAGCCTGAGCATCCAGAAAAGACCTTTGCCGAGCATGTCTGTTTCGTGCCGAATCTGGACAGGCGAATGCGATGGTAAAGGGGCAAATGCAGGTAAGATTAGGTGTTTAACTCATTAACTCAATTTAAATGCATGCAAATGAACTTAAATTGAAGTTGCACCACTTTCAGGCACAGTTCAGATCATGGATATTTTCAGGCCTTGGTAAAATAGGCATTTGTATGGATGCAGGTGCAGATCACACTAATAGCCTCACACCCAAAAAGTTTTACCAAGTTTTCACACCCGCAATGGTAAAATCGGCTCCAATTCTTGAGTCTTGGATATTTAATCAAGCATTTTGATTGAGAATTCTTTTTAACCATGGCTTATAAATGAGACCATCCTGTGGCAGTATTGCATTGGTGGCCGATCATCCCCTTCATGTGTAGATTGTGTTGTGAGCAGCAAAAGACCTGAATATTTTCCTGTTGTCAAACTATTTTGGCTTGCATGCCAGGATTCTTCTATTTCCGATGATTCAACACTTTCTTCCATGCTGAGGTATTATTTATTTATAGTCACACTGCTGTTTCACTTGCAATGTTTTTACCCTAATTCCAACTTTCTAAGCTGAGAGGATCCCTTTGGTAGATTCACGGCTGGGATTTGAAAAAGCAGAATCTACACTGAAGCCCTCGATGTCATTTAAAGGTACATACAATGAGTTCTGAGCAGACAGGCTGTTCTGAACTTTGAACTGCTTGCTTTACTGGTTCTAACATTATGATTTTTTTTTTTGCAAGGTCTCTGAAGGTTTACAGAGGACTATAAGGTAATTATAATCAATTACTCCCATACTTTCACTGCTAAAGAGAGGGCCAACCTGGGATTTTGAGTTGCAATGTCCACATTTAGCTTAAGATATGATCTTTTTGAAGCTTGTGCTAGGAAGTCACCTGGGAGATCAGTAATGGGCTGCTAGCCCTCATGGCTGTATTACATTTTGGTGCAGGATACATGACCTAACACCCTGTCCTAAAATCGACCAATGCTTAAGAGTAAACAGATCATTGTTGAAGATTATATAGGGCCCAATTTTACCATCGCTTTGCACCCATATTCAGGCACAAAAACTTGGTGTAGTTGGGCATGAGGCCATTAACACGATCTGCGCCAGAGCAGATGCCCACTTTATCAAGGCCCAAAAATGGCTGTGATCCGATTCACACTCAAAACGGGCGCAGTGGTCATTTAAATGCATTTGCATGCATTTAAATTGAATTAATGGACTGCCTGCCCAACTTTACCAGCATTTCCCCCTTTACCACCACATTTGCACGTCCAGATTCGGCAAGAAACAGACATGTTCGGCAAAGATCTGTTTCGGATGCTCCCGGTTCTCAGGAGTAGGCAGGTCAGATGTATCTCTGGCGAAGGGAAGGGAGGAGAGGGGCCAAATCATTGGCTGGTTGGGAGGGGGAAGAGGGATTCTCTGGCGGAGGTGGGGGAGAAAAAGAGGGCAGTGGGGGATCAGCTGTAACTCTGCGGACAAACGGTAGGAGGGAAGGGTCTGTGGGGGATCGTATCAGTTTGGATGGTGGGGAAGGTTGGGTAGATAAGGGGGAGGCAATGTCTGTGGGGAGCATCGCTCCTGCTTTATCCAGTTTTTGGAGTCCTCACTAATAGCCTCACACCCGACTTTACCAAGTTTTCGCACCTGCAATGGAAAAATCGGGCTCCAATTCTTGAGTCTTGGATATTTAATCAAGCATTTTGATTGAGAATTCTTTTTAACCATGGCTTAGTAAACGAGACATAGAACATAGAACATAGAATAATACAGCACAAACAGGCCCTTCGGCCCACGAGTTGCGCCAATCACATCTACCAATCCACAGACCTATTTATAAACCCCTATCCTATTCTTTTCCATATACTCATCCAGAAGTCTTTTAAAAGACCCCAGTGAGTTTGCCTCAACAACCTCTGACGACAGTCGGTTCCACTCACTCACCATCCTCTAAGTGAAAAACCTACCCCTGACATCTCCTTTGTATTTGCTTCCCTGTACCTTAAATCTGTGTCCTCTCGTAGTGACCATTTCAGCTCAAGGAAATAGTCTCTGAGAGTCCACCCTATCTATTCCTCTCAACATCCTGTAGCCATCCTGTAGCAGTAATGCATTAGTGGCCAATCATTCCCTTCATGTATAGTTTGTGTTGTGAGCAGCAAAAGACCTGGATGTTTTCCTGCTGTCAAACTATTTTGGCTTGCATGCCAGGATTCGTCTATTTCCGATGATAGGGGAGCTTTTCTCAATATTTTTCTCACTGTGCATGTGCTGTTCAAAGCTCTGATCGGAGCTGCAGTGTCTCAGGTGTGATAAGCCCTACCCACAGTGGGATTCAGATCACAATTTTTTTTTTCCAAGCTAAGTGCGTTTGGGAGCGCATGAGAGCAGTTTTCCAAATCGGATCTGAATTGCGCCCAGAATCAGCACTGAGAATCAGAATGGTAAAATCGGGCCCAATGAGTGCTACTTAAATTGCAGTGCTGCCCTCACCAATGTGTAGGGGTGGAGGAGTGTCATTCACAGGAACAGAGATACTCAGATAGGCCGGACAACCCCAGAATCTCTGACCCAGACGATTCTCATTTCTTCAGGTGCCTGATGGTTCCTATGGTCCTTCTAGGGATAGAGGAGCAGCTGCAATGAGATCCAAAAACCCCACTACCCTCTGGGACAGATACTCATGGATTCCCACCAGTGCCCGCATCATGCAGGTGAATGATAGTGCAGGCTTCTCCTGCCATGAAGTAAACATCCTGCACCAACATTGACATTGTGGATGTCACCCTCACAGTCCTACTCATTGAAGGTACCATATCCTCTGTCAGAAGGCAATGGCACTCCTCTAGTTGGCCTTGCAGGCCAAGGAGGGACACTGTCATCCCTTCCTGATATTCACGATTTTGCCTTTTCTAGCTCCATCAGCTGTGAGGTAACAGAGGCCCAGCAGAGTCCTAACCTCTGGCATCCCTCTGACTGTTGGATCCCTGGGATGCCCATGCCTCCACATGCTGCGGATCTTCAACTGCGAGATGCTTACCAGAAGCCTGTTTACTTAATGGTCCCACCGAGGAGTGACTATCTGCAAGGTATGGGTAAACTTTGTTTACCTTTTCAACCTTGAGGTTGGAGAAGACCCCCTCCCGAGCTACTCGAATCTGATGGGTTCAGTGGACACAAAGATGATCCATCTGTTTGGCTATTTTGCCTGCAAGAGAAGGGATTTGTCATTAGTACATTACAGGGGATAAAGGACAGAACATTGAGTACTCACTTGAGACTTGCAGAATGACAGCACCTCCTGAAGCTTCTCATGTTTGTCTGCTGCCCCTGTTCACCATTAGTGCAGACACACTCTTCCTCCTCTCCAGCCAGCTCAAAAGCTCTCTGCTCGAACAACATGAGGGTTCTGAGTTCTGACATTACTGCAGTTGGGCATTCTTGCTAATGCTTGCTGTTGTTGAGATTGTCCTGCAATGACAAAGACAGGGAACATTTAAGCGGGAGTGTTGACATTTACAGTGGTGATGAGGTGTGGAAGATGTGGTAGCTGGACTGTGAAGAGCATGACAAAGGACAGGGGTGGGAGGGGGGCATGGTGATCGGGAGAGGGAGAAGGAAGGCTTCTTTACAGCTGATTGCAAAGCCGAATGTGGTTGGGTGAGAGGTAAAGGTGGAACTGGAAGGGATGTGCAAGAGGATCTAATAACGTTGAGTGTTCACTCTCTTGGTACTCTATGAGCTAACTAGCAACATATAAATTCGCTAACAGATTTTAAATTTAATATTCAATACACAGATACATAAAACCCAGAATCTCATTTACCTTACTCCATTTAACTTTTACTTTAGAAGAATATGTATCTGCATCACTAGACCTTTGTGCTCCTGCTCTCTGTTAATAATCTTACTACTTATGAAGGCATTGACTAATGAAGGCTAGGAAGCATGCATTTGTAAAAGGCAGGTTATGCATGTCTAATTGAATTGAATTTTTAAAGTCACAGATGAAAGTGCACACAAATATCCCACAGTGTAATTGCAAAGCCAAACTCATTGCAAAATGGTACTGATTTTAAAAATTTTGATGCTATAGATTTTTCCAGTAATCCGAAAGAAAATAAATTTTTGATTCTTAAATAATCAACAATAAGGAATGGAACCAAAGATGCCTTCAAATGTATGTTATAGTGGCAGGAAAGTACTAAATATGATATAGTCATTAGATGTCTTATGCTTAAGTAGCATCGATTTAAAAGTTAGAAGGAGGGTCTTCTCAAAACTTCACATTTTGGCATTTACATTTTAACCTTCTGTGATATGTGGCATATTCCCTTCATTTGGAAAATGGGTGAAAACCACATTTGAAAAAAATAATAGCTGTTTTTCTGTCAAACGTGCTGAATAACATAAATCAATGGCGCTGTGAGCCCTACATTTATGAAACCATTCAACTTGACGATTGGCTAGAAATTATTGGAAATATAAATGAGGCACTTGAGCAGTAGTAGATGCCCCTGTAAAAGAATGCAGGATAAAGAGGATGAAATTTAGCTCTGCATTCAATCTACGGTATGTTGGATGACACCTGCTGACATAATAGAAGAACAATATATATATAAATTTGTGAGGTACTGTAGAAGTAACATACACTTGGAATGAATCTTCTTGTAATTTGGTGCATACTTCAACATGAGAGAAAAATAGAAGTCTTTAGAAAATGGATACTGCAGTTTTACATGTCTGAGCAAAGCAATATCCTGGGTTAATTGTAAATGAATGTCAATATGGACATCGGTAATTACTAAATAATCCTCACTATTTCAAGTGAAGTACATCATTAGCACAGTAATTGAGATCCATTATTATGACCATCACTTGGATCTTTAAATTACAGAAGCTTAATTTCCTGATTTTAGTAATTATTTATTCAGATTTTTGAACACAAACTGTAAAAAAAACTGCTAAAAATTCTTGATATTTCAAGATTTCAGATTTCTACAAAGAAAAGTACAAGTGAATCCAAGAATAGCCAGTTAGTTTCCAGTATTGGATAGTCCAATGCACATTCAGGGAAGGAAAAAAAAATCTCTTGGAATCTGATCAGCGCATGTATTGTACACCTCCCACCAATTCATTAAGGAAGTGATTGCCTTTTGTACTCTGCATTAACAGAATCATCTTGGCAGCATGTTAATCACAATAACATTTCATGTATTCTGCTGACTGCACCGGTTGAGGGAAGATGATTAGTAAACAAAGCTCACGTATACACGCTTGGAAACAATGTGTAGGAAGGCGGCTGGTGCGTGTCAACGTGATGCCAAGCATTAATTCACAGCTTTCAGGAGAGGATGGGAATATGTGAGGAGAAAACTGGGACGAGAGAGTAAAACAAATAACAACATGAGCTACTGTGCACAGAAGTCTTGGACTACTGTGGATGTATTGTTGCCGAATGTTTAAAAGGTGCAACCAGTATCTTAACACGTTATTACAGTAGGCATAAACTGCATAAATCAGGGGAAACGTCATAGAATTCCTACAGTGCAGAAGGTGGACATTCAGCCAATCAAGTCTGCACCAACCACAATCGCACCCAGCCCCTATCCCCATAACTCCACATATTTGCCTTGATAATCCCTCTAAACTATGCATCCTGGGACACTAAGGGGAAATTTAGCGTGGCCAATCAACCTAAACCACACATTTTT
The DNA here is from genome assembly GCA_024679065.1 of Sphyrna mokarran. Classification (NCBI taxonomy): domain Eukaryota; kingdom Metazoa; phylum Chordata; class Chondrichthyes; order Carcharhiniformes; family Carcharhinidae; genus Sphyrna; species Sphyrna mokarran. The sequence goes on along the minus strand of JAGIQG010000006.1, from coordinate 91,141,107 downwards.
TGACTGTGAAAGGAAACTAGAGCATCTGGAAGAAACACAGACAGACACAGGGAAAATGTGCAAACTCTACACAGATAGTGACCCAAGTGGGAATGAAACATAGGTCCCCAGAGCTGTAAGGCAGCAGTGAGAACCACTGTGCCACAGTGCCACCACATGTAGACACAGTTAAAATTTCAGGCTGATAACCTTGCATCAGAATATCCTGATGCAGCTGGAACCAACTAAAAATTTCCTGTAGTTTCTATTTTTTCTCAGGTTTCCAGCATCTGCTGCATTTTGTGTTTTCATGGATCAAAATCATTATTAACAGGGGGGAAAAAATCATGATAGCTACCACACAAAGATTGATAGAAGGAAATACAGTTCTTGTCTGTTTTTTGATAATTACCATTCGAAACATGAAAACCATTAACTATTTTAGCAGCTTTCTGGAATGTAACTATCACAGTAACATTTTGGTGAAGGCACATGAACACAGTGTAACCCTAACCATGTTTCAAGAACAACATTGACTTTCTGCAAACGTGTGAACAATATCCTGATTTAAGGAAACCATTTAGAATAGATGTAAGCATTGGGCGCTTTGAAATATAAATTATTCACTGTGGGAATGCACATTAATTTTGCAAAGCCAGCTATAATTATCTAATCTTTCGAGGTGAAAAAGCAGCATGTGATAACTATTAAGAATAATAAAAAAGAAAATTAGAAATACAAAAGTATAGAAGGGATGTAAACAAAGAGATGAGATGGAAATTTGACAGATTTGAAATCAATATAAAGGGGATTGGGAAACAGTGAAGGCTTTAATAAGCATTAATAAGGGTGGTATGGTGGCACAGTGGTTAGCACTGCCATCTCACAGTGCCAGGACCCAGATTTGAATCAGTGCTGTGTGGAGGCTGCATATTCTTCTCATGTCTACATGGGGTTCCTCCCACAGTCTGAAAGATGTGTTGGTTAGATGTATTGGACAAGGCAGAATTTGTTTGGTGTGTCCAAGAGTGCTTCTTGTGGCAATATGTAAATAGACCAACTCGTGAAGGGGCTATCTTAAACCTGGTTCTGGTAAACGAGCTAGTGATTGGTGTCTCAGTGGAGAACTTGAAAGATACTTGTAGAAAGAAAAGAAGTAGTCCCAGAGTGAAAGTACTAAACTGGTGAAGGCTAACTACGACAGCATTAGGCAGGAGCTAGGGAATGTAAACTGGGGACAGCAGTCTTTTAAAAGTCAGTTGTTAATAATTCAGAACAAGTATGTTTCTGTAAAAATGAAGGACAAAGATGGCAAGTTTTGGTTACCTTGGATGAGCTTAGTGAAAAAGAAGGAGGCATACATAAATTTCAGGAAATTGAAAATGGATAAGGCTCTTGAGGAATACGAAGATAATAGGGAAGAGCTCAAACAAGGATTGAAGAGGGCAAAAAGGGCTATTTAATGTCCTTGGCAGGCAGGATTAAGGGGAATCTCAAAGCTTTTTATAGTACATAAGGAAGAAGAGAATAGCTAAAGAAAAAGTAGATTCACTCAATGATAGTGGAGGGAATTTTTATGTGGAACTAAATGAGATGGGTGAGATTCTTAACGAGTACTTTGCATCAGTATTCACAATGGAGAAGGATGTGGTGGATGGTGAGTGTAGAAAGGAGGATGTTGATATTCTAGAACATGTTGAGATAAAAAAGAAGGTATTGGAGGTTTTAAAAAACATTAAGGTGGACAAGTCTGTAGGGCTAGATAGGGTCTATCCCAGAATATTGAGAGATGTGAAAGAAGAAATTGCTGACGCTTTGGCCAAACTCCTTTATCTTTTTTAGCCATGGATGAGATACTAGAGGATTGTAGATTAGCTAATATTGTTCCTCTGTTTAAGGGCAGAGGAGACAATCCAGGAAATCACAGGCCTATGAACCTTACATTAGTCTTGGGGCAATTATTAGGGACAGGATGTATTTACATCTGGAAGAGATGTAATTAGTGATAGCCAGCATATAGGCTTATTAGTTAGTGATAGCCAGCATATAGGATTCGAGATGAACTGGTAAGATGAATACAAAACTAGCTTGGGCATAGAAAGCAGAGAGTAGCAGTGGAAGGGTACTTTTCTAACTGGAGTTCTTTGACAAGCGATGTTGCACAAGGGTCAGTGCTGGGTCATCTGGCGTTTGGAATAGAATCATAAAACCTACAGTGCAGAAAGAGGCCTTTGGCCCATTGAGTCAACACTGATGATACAAAAACTGGGAGCATAGCAGAGAGCGAGAAGAATTGTCAGAGGATACAGCAGGATACACATCAGCTGGAGACCTGGAAAGATGGCAGATGGAATTTAAACCGGACAAAGGTGAGGTGATGCAATTTGGAACATCTACTGCAGAAGAAAATGGTACAGTCCTTAGAGATATTAGCATACAGAGGATCTAGGCTTGCAGATCCACAGTGTTCTGAAGGTGACAACTCAGGTGGACAAGGTGGTCAAGAAGGCATATGGCATGCTGGCCTTCATCGGACAGGCCAGTGTAGGAATTGGAAAATCATATTGCAGGTGTATAAGAATTTGGTTCGGGCACATTTGGAGTAGTATGCACAATTCTGGTCGCCACACTCCGAGAGGATATTAATACATTGAAAAGAGGTGCAGAAGAGATTTACCAGGATGTTGCGTAGTTTGGAGGATATGGACTATGAAGAAAGGTTGAACAAACTTGGATTGTTTTCATTGGAGCATTGGAGGATGAGGGAGGACCTGATAGAGGTTTACAATATTATGACAATGTTATAATGGGTAGTCAGGATATTTTTCCCAGGGTCAAAGAGTCAATTATTCAGGGCATAGGTTGAAAGTGAAAGGAGAAAATTTAAAAGAGATGTAAGGAGCACATTTTTCACACAGAGGCTAGTGAGTGTCTGGAACATGCTGCCACAGGAGGTGGCAGAAGCAGCTCCTAAGACAAAGTTCAAGAGGCATCTGGATAGATATATGAATGGGTAACGAATAGAGGGATATGGACTACACAGAGGCAAGAAAATATTAGATTAGAAAAGCATCTTTGTCAGCACAAACTTGGTAGGCTGAAGGGCCTGCTCCTGTGTTGTACTTTTCTTTGTTCTTTTTCCTTTGGTCTCTGCATTGGTCATGTTAAATTCTCCCTCAGTGTACCTGAACAGGCACTGGAATGTGGCAACTAGGAGATTGTCAAATAAGTTCATTACAGTGTTAATGTAAGCCTACTTGTAACATTAATAAATAGACTTTGAACTTTAATAAAAAAAATTGAGACAGACCATTTGAAGACATAGAGATCACCTTGTACCTTATGATGAAGGCATAACAGAGGTGCTTAACAAGTATTTTACTTTTAAGGAAGGTTAAAGAAGATTTGCAGGAGCCACTAGTCATAGAGGTTCACAACATGAAAACAGGCCCTTTGGCCCAACTAAATCCAGATACACCACATCCACAGGTTCCCCATTGTCCACTGAGAATGTAATGTTCTCAAAGAATTCCATCAAATTAATCAAACATGACCTGCCCTTCATGAACCCATGCTGTGTCTTACCAATGGGACAATTTATATCCAGATGTCTCACTATTTCTTCCTTGATGATAGATTCAAGCATTTTCCCTACTACAGAAGTTAAGCTAACCGGCCTATAGTTACCTGCCTTTTGTCTATCTCCTTTTATAAACAGTGGCGTCACATTTTCTGTTTTCCAATCTGCGGGAACGATTGCGGAGTCCAGTGAATTTTGGTAAATTACCACTAATTCATTTGCTATTTCTCCCGCCATCTCTTTTAGTGCCCTGGGATACATTCCATCAGGGCCAGGAGACTTGTCTACCTTTATCCCCATTAACTTGCCCAACACTACCTCTTTCATAACAATGGGACTAAGACGGAGAGGAGAGAGGAGAGAGAGGAGGAAGAGGGAAGGCAGAGGGGAAGGGGGGAGAAGGGAGGTAGAGGGGAAGGAGAGGGGAGGGAGCGTGGAGAGGGGAGGGAGAGGGAAGGGAGAGGGAAAGGGGAGAGGGAAGGGAGAGAAAGGGAAGGGAGAGGGGAGGAGAGGGGAGGGCGAAGGGAGTAAAAAGGGATAGGGGAGGGGAGAGAGAGGAAGGGGAGACACAAGGGTGAGAAAGGGAAGGGAGATGGGAGGGGGAAGGGAGATGGGAGGGGGAGAGGGAAAGGAGGGGGAAGTGGACAGAGGGAGAGAGGGACAGTGACAGACAAAGAGAGATGAGAGAGAGAGAGAATAGAGAGAATTGGAGAGAGAAAATGAGAAACATAGAAAATAGGATAGGCCATTCAGGCCTGTAAACTTGCTCCACTATTCAATATGATCATGGCTGATCATGCACTGTCAGTATCCCATCCCGCTTTCCCTCCATACCCCTTGATCCCTTTAACCACAAGGACCACATCCTCTTGAACATATCTAACAAACTGGCCCCAACAGTTTTCTGTGATAGAGAATTCCACAGGTTCACAACTCTCTGAGAAAGAAGTTCTTCCTCATCTCAGTTCTGAATGGTTTACTCTTTATTCTGAGTCTGTGACCCCTAGTTCTGCACTTCCCCAACATTAGGAATATTCTTGAGCTTTGATTAAGGATCATCTCCTTATAGAGGCTGCCAGACCTGCTGAGATTTTCTAATATTTTCTTCTTTGGTTTCAGATTCCAGCATCCATAGTAATTTGCTTTAATCAGGAACATTCTTCCCGTTTCCAGCCTGTTCCAATCCCATCAGGATTTTATTGTTTCTCTCATTCTTCTAAATTCTAGTAAGTATAAGCCCAGTCGATCCAGTTTTTCTCCATATGTCATTCCTGCCTTTCCAGGAATCAGTCTGGTGAACCTTCGCTGGATTCCCTCAATAGCAAGAATGTTCTTCCTCAGACTCGGAAATGAAGGTGAGAGCAAGTGGAGAAGATTATGAAGAAAGCATATAGTATGTTAGCCTTTATAGGAAGGGGTATAGAGTAGAAGAGCTGGCCTTTAATGTTGTAGTTGTACAAAACATTGGTTAAACCTCATTTGGAATACTGCATCCCGTTCTGGTCGCCTTACTACCAGAAGGACGTGGAGACTCTGGAGAGATGGGTCGTGAGAGGGCTGCTCTTGGATTCTTTTTCGAGAGTATCCTAGTTCTTCACATCGTTAGTGTACACTTGACCTGGACCATTTGATGGGCAACACGACAGCTCAGTGACTATCGCTGTGCTGTGCAGATACATGGATTTGGGCCTGTGTCTGTGGGAGTTTGCGCATTTTCCTCATGCTTGTGTGGGTTTTCTCCGGGTGCTCCGGCTTCGCATCCCAAAGATGTGTTCTTAGGCTAATTAGCAAAACAAATTCTCCCTAGGTTGTCTCAAATTTGGTTTTTAATCCATAGATCTATAAACATGGACAGGGATCGCGGGTAGACGTGGGAACATCGGAGTGGCAGCGCGGGCTCGTTGGGCCGAAGGGCCTGTTTCCCGTGCTGTTTTGTTCTTTGTTCTTTGTCCATGCCACTCAGTTTTTACCATTAAGCTAGTCCAAATTGCCCATGTTTGTCCCATATACCTCTATACCAATCTTACTCATGTAACCATCTAAATGCTTTTTAAGAGATTGAAGTTAAATATTAACAAAGTGACTACATTTGAAAATTTAATGGCACTATGAATGCCAAAATAGCAATGCCCACTCTGCTTCCTAGGTTACTCAAGGAGCTCAGAAGCAGAGAATGATAGCACTAATCACTATTTTCTGTAGTTCTTTGGAAAAGATGCCCTCCTGTTCACTCCAAACTGGATATGTGGCCAGCTGCATGAGGGACCTTCAACTATTCTTATTTAAAGAGTCGATTACTTAAGTTGCAGGTAAGGTACATTTCACTTAGTTTTGCTCTTCTGTATGATGATGTGTATTTGTTTCCCCTCTACCTAACCTCTGCCGAGACCCCATTTCCCAAATGATAACCATAAAGTTATTGGTCAAATCTAGCCAGTGATTACCATACTGTGCAACTTAAGAGACCGGGACTTGGGAATGATTTTTGATTCAGCAAAGAAAACAATCCTTTGCACAAGCTAACTTTTGCCTTCAGCACTCCATCTCTAACTGATCTGTTTCTTAAGAATAGCGGTCCCTCACCTTTGCTCTTCTATTGCCTGCAGGTCCTGATCTTTGACCGAACCAGTTCCTGGGGAGTGGCCGCCTCGCTCGCTTTCTGCTGCTACTTTGACACCTCATCTATGTCTCAAGGTTTCCTGGCTCACAGCACTCCGGCTGCCAATTGTATCACTTGCAAAGAACACCTTGTTCCCTATTCTTCCATTTCTCTTAGTTGCTGTCCAGGCATGGGTTACGAAATACATGGCAGTTTGATTTTACTTGTGCAAAGAATATATTTATTTTAATAGCATCCCATGACAGGCAGTTAAATGAATTTTTCTTTTGGAAAGCCTGCTAGAGTTATGAGGCTATACTTGAAATCTCCTTTGTCCTGCAACAGGACAGTAAGCACAGGCAGCAGATAAGGAAACTGTTCACAAAGGAGGAAAGAGGAGTACTCTCCTCAGAAGATTGTACCCATCAAGGATTTTCAGGGGGTACTTCTCCTTTCTCCAACTAAATTAAAAGAAAATTAATGAACTAATCAAATAAATAAATAAGATTAGATAGACATAGCAAGGAAAGTGGTGTGCCATGACTGCCGTATGTGGGATTTTGTGGAGAACATTGCAGTCTATGTCAAACATATCGGCTGGAATTCTCTTGCTATCACACCAGCGGGATTCTCCATTCCTGCCAGCAATGCACCCCCACCTGTGGGTTTTCCTGCCTGCATGGGTGACATCAATGGGAATTCCCATTGACAGTGGGGGGACCAGAAAGTCCTGCCACTAACAAACATCACCTCTCATCCGTGGGAAACACTTGGCTGGGAGGCCGGAGAATTTACCCATCATGTTTGCAGCTTGAGGAACGTTGACTTAGAATTGAAGCCAAGTTAAGACATTGAGAAGCATCATATAGGGTGTGAGTTACCTAGACGTTTGATGCTAGGAGGCAATCATACCTCTGAAGGTGAAGTAGAAGTTCAGAGTTGTTCAATGGCCAGGAAAAAGGAAGATGTATCTGTGAGCGGGGCAAGTATAGGGATGTAGGATGCAGTTAAGGAGGAGATTCAGTTCTTGACTTTAACTAACAGGTCTGAGGTACTTGCCACCTGTGGGAATGATAAGAAGGATTACTTCCTAGTTGGGCAAACTAACCATACCAATATGATACAGGAAATTATATAAGTGGAGGACCAAAAAGTTAAGTGATATGGGGTAAGTGATAGGTACTGTTCTGTGCAGCCATGACAGGGAGTTCTGAAGGTTGTGGTGCCTCCTGGTGTCAGTGTTAAAATCATTCCTTCATGACAATAGAAGAGTGGCAGGGGAGGAGCCAGTTTTCACAGTTCATGTAGAAACAAACCAGAGAGGAAACAGTCAAATAGACAAATACTGCAGATCTGAAATAAGAACAGAGGATGTTGAAAATATTCAGTAGGTTTGCCAGCATCCATCAGGGGAAAAAATGCACAATGCTAAAATGTTCCTTAATGACCAAAGATGTGTAAGTTAGATGGAATAGCCACAGTAAATGTGCAGGTTATGGGAATAGAGTGTGGAAGGGAGGGAGTTGGAGGGTTGGGGGGTGGGTGGTGGACCTGGACAAGATGCTATTTCAGAGAGTCGATGTGGACTCAATGGGCCAATTGGCCTCCTTCTGCGCTATATGATTTCTCTGATTTCTAAGAAGCAATTAACATTTCAAACTCATAGACTCTTTATCAGAATTGAAATGAAGGAGCATGTAGAAACTGCAACAAAAAAATAGTAACATTAAGAACAAAAGACAGATGGCTTGGTGTGAGGACAGGGGTGAGGTTTGCGGGGAGACAGAGATAGAAAACAAAATAGGTAAAACAGGAATGATGGAGGTAGGTGTCTATCTCCATCTCTTGCCATCCATCCCTGTGCAGTGAAGTTGCTGCAGCGTCTGTGAGTCTGTGGTTATTGGTGAGGGCCAACAACAGACAAAAAAATGGTCAGTGAATGCATTTCAAAAGACATCATCTACCCAACACAGCTCTTCTCAACAGATATTGACCAGCATGCTTGATTGAATATTTCTTAAATGTAAACTCATGATTTGCAATTCAAAGTAATGAGATCATCAGTGCTTAATCTGATTCTGCAGGGAGAAATTGTAATCCTCAAAAGCAGGAGGGTTTAAAGTAGATTGGGAGTTAAAGCTTTAGAAGTTTGAATCCTGATCTTAACTTGACCCCCAACCCATCTACTTGCAGGTGCCAATCCAGTCCTACAATGAGGCTGTTTGTCTTATTTTTAATCACAACTTGAAATTAAATTTTGGCCAACTGGGCTGCTCAGACCTCAAGAAATCAGTTGAAGCGAAGCAAGAGGCTATTAGATCAAGGGATAAGACTGGCCAACACTCCCAACCCTCCATAATTTGACCTCTCCCCCACAACCTTCTGATATACCCAGTACCAATTCCCACCCATTCGCTCATACCACCCCACCTAGTCTTTGGACATCCCCACTCACATCCATATCCATCTTCCACTAAGAATATGTGTGTATGTGTGTCTATGTGCCTGTGTGTTCACAGTATGTGAACTGTGTGTGTGTGTGCACGTGTGTGCATGTCTGTGTGTCAATGTGTATATGGATATGTCTGTGTGTCAGTGTCTGGTTATATGTGTGTATGTATGTGTAAACTGTGTGTTTGTATGTGTGTTTATCACCTGTGTGTGAATGCTATGTCTGTGTATGTCTGTGTGTCAGTGTCTGTTTGTTTATGTGTGTTGTGTGTATGCTTGTGCATGTGTGTGTGAACATTATGTGTGCATGTGGGTGCTTGTATATGTGTGAGGGAAACTAAGTGATATGTGTCTCTGTATCTGTGTACATTTGTACACAGTATGTCATGTGTGTGTATGTGTGTGTGTTTGTATTTGTCTGTATGTGTGTGTAATAGTTGGAGTGTTTTGTTATTTTTCTGAGAACAGGATACATACAATAAATTCTATTCTCTTTCCTTTTTAAAAACTCAAAGTAACTAGTCTGTGTATTTTCTAGCTACAGCGCTCAAACAGTTAAACACTCACTGAATTGGCAAGTATATCCTTTTGTAAAAAAACCTGTTGCAGTCAATGATGAGTGGGTTAGGGGAGCCATTCGACCCTTCTTCACCTGATTGCAACAGTAGTCACTATTGTAAAGTAGGAAACACGATAGGGAATTTGGACATAGCATGCTCTTTCAAATAGCAGTGTGACAGTGACCATCTTTTTGCATGATATTAATTGATGGATAAATACTGTACAAGAGACTGGGAAATTAACAATGATGTTCTGATCTTGATGGTTTTGGGGAAGTGAGGGACTTATCCCAATTGAGGGGATGGGGTTGGGGAGTTGGATGATTTAGAGCTTCACTGGGGTGGCTATACCGGATGTGGATGGGACATCCAAATCTGGGGGTTGCAGCCTGCTCTCCTGGGATAGTGGCATGGCAATGTTGGGGCGAAAGTGAACCTGGGATCCTGGAGATATAGCAAAACTTGACTAATTTAGAATAGAATAGAATCCCTCCAGTGCAGAAGGAGGCCATTCAGTCTATTAAATTTGCACCGATAACAATTCCATCCAGGTTCTATCCCCGTAACCCCATATATTTACTTGGCTAATTCCCTGACATTAAGGGGCAATTTAGCACGGCCAATCCACCTAACTCACCTATCTTTGGACTGAGGGAGGAAACCAGAGGATCTGGAGAAAACCCATACAGATATGGGGAGAATGTGCAAACTCCGCACAGTCACCCAAGGCCAGAATTGACCCTGGGCCCCCTGCGCTTTGAGGCATCAGTACTAACCACTCTGCCACCATACCACCCATTTAGTATTATCTTCTCTCAGTGCTGACACTCTGAATCAAATGTTGGAATGCTCAAGCCCCATTTCAGGGCTTGAAAGCATATACTGGAATTCTAAAGCTTCGCTATGAGAATCGGTGTCGGCGAGGAGCGAAGAATAGGAAGGTCTGTTGACCGGGGACAGGATTTTCTGGTCTCAGATCGAGCAAAGCCATAAAATCCCACCCATAATTTTAATTAGTGCTGCATCATTAGAAGTACCACTTTTTCATTAAGAGGTTAAACCAAGGCTTTGTCTGCCTGTTCAATCATAAAAAAATCAAATAGCACTTTCAGAAAAGAGCAGCAAGTTCTTTTGGATTCCTGGCTAGCATTCAACGCATACTATCAATCTCTTCTGCTGTTTGTGGAGCTTTGTCATGTGCAAATTAGTTATCAGGATTGCCTAAAAACAATACTTCAGAAACGTAGCTGGCAATGACTTGCTTTCAGATTTCTATTCAAAGTGATATATAAATGCAATTCAATTCTTTAGCTGAATTTTTGGAGGAAATCACAGAATGTACCAATAAAGAGCATCAGTGAGCATTAAATTTTGCTTTTGCAGGAGATAATTGAAAAGGTGCCACCTAAGAGATTTGTTCTGAGTGTGAAGGAACATGATAGGAATGGAAATCTAGCTGTATGGTTAAAATTAAGGTCTTAAGACAGGAAGAAAAGTGCTGGGGTAAATGGATCCCTTTCGGATTGACAGGATATGGTTTGCACTGGGCCTCAGTAGTCTTTTATGTGATGTCTTTTTTTTAATTAACATAAATGGCTTAACTTTGGACATAGGCACCAAAAGAATGACATTGAACTTTATTGGTACCAAATGAGGAAGTATGGTAAACTGTGAGGAAGAACGCATGATATTGTGAGTGAATATGGGCAGGACATCAGAATAGATGAATATGTAATATATAGTGAGATTGCAGATAACATAGAGACAGTAGTGGGCTATTTAACCTAATGGATCTGTTCAACAACTCAGTGAGTTTATGGTTGATCTGAGGCCTAACTTTATGTACTAACATTTATCCTTTATTCCTTAATGCACTAACGGAAAAACAGAATAAATAGGAGCAGGATAAGACCATAAAACCTATCATAAAGCCTACTTTAGCATTATCATGTCTGTTCTTAGGTTTTGACTTAATTTTCCCGCCTGCTCCCCATGCTCATTAACTTACTAAGAGACCAAAAATCTGTCTTATCCAGTCTTAAATGTATTCAATGGCAGAATATTCGCAATGCTATGGAATAGAGAATTGCAAAGATTTACAACTCTTTGAGTGAGGGAATTTCTCTTCATCTCAGTCCTAAGTGATTAGCCCACTTAGAGATGCTCTATTTCTTAGACTCCTCAAGTAGTGAGAACAACCTCTTAGCATTTGTCCTGGCAATCCACTGCAGAACTTCAATGAGAGCACCTCTCATTCTTCTAACCTCTAGAGAATATAGGCCCAATTTACTCAGCCTCTCATCGCAGAATAACCCATTCATACCTCAGGGATCAATCTACTGAACCTTGACTATACCACTTCCAATGCTTTCTTAATACCTAAATATTCTTTCTATAAATTGGACGACCAAAACTGCATTGAGGATTCCAGATGTGATCTCACCAAAATACTGTACAATTGCAGCAATACTCCTTTATTCTTACATTCCAATCCTCTTATAATAAAGGCTAACATTTTATTTGCATTTTAATTGCTTTCTGCACCAACGAACTTGCATGCTAACTTTTCACAAATCTTTTTGGATATCAATGCTTGCAAGCTTTCCACCTTTTTAAAAATGCTCTACCTTTCTATCTTACAACCAAAGTGAATAGTTTTACATTTCCCTGAATTATATTCCATCCGCCATCTTATTGTCCACTCAATTAACCCATCCATATCACTTTGTAGCCTCTCAGTGTCTACAACTTGCTTTCCCTCCTAGCTCGGTATCAACAAGTTTCTTACATTACTCTGCAGCTGGGTTTTTCTGCATTCCTCACTGACATACCACTCTCCCCAAAATAAAACAATTCCTACCCCCTCCACCCAACTACGGGTTTTCTTGTGATGAGCCATTTTGTATGGTTTGCTGGGGAATCCCATGAGAGGGATCAAAGAACAAAGAACAAAGAACAAAGAGCAACACAGCACGGGAAACAGGCCCTTCGGCCCAACGAGCCCACGCCGCCGTCCTAACGTCTTAATGACATATCCTTGACTTTAGGCTATGCCTGTTGTTGAAGATTCCCATATAGGGACCAATATAGGGACAATTTGTTACCCAATCAGCCTAAGAGCAATTTTTGGGATGTGGGAGGAAACCGGAGCACCTGGAGGAAACCCACGCAACCACGGGGAGAACGCGCAAACTCCCGCAGACACAGGCCCAAATCCATGTGTCAGCACAGCAACAGCGATAGTCTCTGAGCTGTCATGTTGCCCATCAGATGGCCCAGTTTAAGCATACACTGACGACATGAAGCACTAGGCAACTCCTGAAGCAACCTCCAAGAGCAGCTCTCGCACGACATGCCGCATGCATACCCCTTGTTGGTCAACAAGGTGGACCGAAATGCCTGCGGAAACAAATAAGACGTAATTAAACATGCTAAAAAAAACTAAGACATTCCCGAGATGAAACTAAAAGATAGTCTAATACTATTTGGTCCTCCCGATATTCAAACAGTCCTGCTATATCCCTCTATCTGCAGACCGCTCATGTGGCTGTCCAAGAGACCCTTAAACAACCCTAGCATGCCTGCTCCCACCACCTTACTTGGCAGTGCATTCCACACCCCCACTACCCTCTGTGTGAAAAACTGGCCTGTAATATTTGTCTTATACATAGCCCCCCTCACCCTGAGCCCGTGACCCCTCGTTCTATCCATTTCTAATGGTGGAAAAAGCTTAACACCATTTACTCTATCTATACCCCTCATAATCTTATATACCTCTAAAAGATCCCCTCTCAGCCGACATCTTTCAAGGGAAAACAACCCCTTAATGGGGACTCCCCTCCTTCTAGAAATCAATATGAGTGCTATCGATAGGCATACCCCTGTCCACTCCTTTAGTTATTTCTACAAAAACATTCAATCAGGTTTATGAGTCGCTTTATCCATAGTCTTAAAAAAAGCTTATGTTGATCTCCTGATGATGGATGTTAGACTAATTGATCTACAGTGCCACTGTTTCCTCTCTCAGCTTTCATAAATGGCAGAGTGACATGCAATGGTTCTTGAATTAAGAGTATTTTGGAAGATCACAGTTAGGGCAGCAGTGAGCTTCTCATCTACTCTCTTTAAAGCTCTGAGAAAACAACCAGGTATTTGTCACATGTTAGTTCCATTACTTACTCATTACTGTTGTTTTATTTATATACTTTTAGTCAGTTCCCATCGTGATTCAATATCAATTTCCACTGGTCATCTACTGTTAATACTGCACTACTATGCATGGTGGCACAGTGGTTAGCACTGCTGCCTGATAGCACCAGAGACCTGAATTCAATTTCATGACTGTATGGTCACTGTATGGAGCTTGCATATTTTCCCTGTGTCTGCGTGGGTTTCCTCTGAGTGCTTCAGTTTCCTCCCTCCGTCTAAAAGAAGTGCTGGTTAAGTGTATTGGCCACATTAAATTCTCTCTCAGTATATCAGAATACATGCCAGAGTGTGGCAACTTGGGGATTTTCACATTTACTTCATTGCAGTGTTAATATAAGCATAAATAAATAAAATACTTTTGTCATTCTTTATTCATTATACTTCTCCCAGTAGCCAGGATCTGTGCTTTGTTTGCATCTTGCAAGCTTTCTTTTAGTCTTGTATTATTTTTTACCTCTTAAGTCATCCTTGACTTTTGTTTTTGCCAAATGGAGCTCTTGCACATTAGGAGTATAAAATTGGTTTTGCGCCATGAGATATTCTTTTTTGAACACTTCCCACTGATCCTCTGTTGTTTTATCCATTCGCAGATTTGTCCACTTTACTGTAGGCAGTCCTTGTCTCATCCCAGTGATGTTAGCCAAACCCAAATCTAGAATCTTATTGCCGTTTCATCTTTCTTCCTTTTTGCATGATTTGAATTTGATCATATTATGATTGCTTTTTGATAAATATTCATTCACTGTTACATTGTTAGCTGAATCTGGCCCATTACTCATTTCTCCTCATTAAGCATAATATGGTCTGTCACTTCATTGGATCTGGAATATATTATTCTAGCCAAGTACCCTCGACACTCTCAAGAAATTCACAATCTTTCTGACTTGAGATCCTCAGCTTACCTTAATCCAAATGAAAGTTTAACCATCCCATCAAACCTACTCCACCTTAAATAATCTCTGCACTTATACAATCTGGCACCTCATAACTGCTACCAAGATGCCAGTACACAACTCCTGCTGTGGTCTTAGATTCTGTTTTATTTCTAATTTCTATCCATAAAGTCTCCATCGATTGCTACACCTTCTTATATACTCCTTTATCTATAATAATTAAAGATACTTTTCTCCTTGATCACTTTCTTTATCTTGATGCAAACTTTAAAACTTGGAATATTTATTTATTTATTAATGCTGAAAGTCCTGATGCCATGTCTCAAGCTGAATTTTACACTTCCCTACAAGTGGGTTTACAGGCAAGGAGGCCTGTAAAATTCCATGGGTCATCTTCCCATTGCCCCTCTGTGTCTGCAGTTTGACAGTGGTATAGGCCTGGTCTAGGTCACCCCCATCCACCTTTGCTGCAATTGAGATTCTTAAGTGGACAATAAATAACCACTGTTTCCTACGCAGCCTCTATTTTCAAGCTGGCAGGAAGTCAGAAGCAAGCTGGAAACCAGAGAGAATCTCCCTGCTGAGGCTTTGGGTAGGATGGGGTTCAGTTTTTAGACAAAATCTGTCTCCCATCTGCACTCCCTCCCCCTCTCACTTCTTTATCAAGATCCATGCACTTCACTCTCACCATACTGTGGGCGGCACAGTAGCACAGTGGTTAGTGCTGCTGCTTCACAGCTCTAGGGTTCTGGGTTCAATTCCTGTCTATGTGGAGTTTGCACATTCTCCTCATGTCTGTGTGGGTTTCCTTTGGGTACTCTGGTTTCCTCTCACATTCCAAAGATGTGCGGATTAGGTTGATTGGCCATGCTAAGAAATTGTCCCTTAGAGTCTAGGGATGTGTAGGTTAGAGGAATTTGTGGGTATAATATGTAGGGATATGGGGGTAGGGGCTGAATGGGTTTGTGTTTGGTGCAGACTCAATGCGCCAAAGAGCTTCTTTCTGCATTGTAGGGTTCTATGATTCCTCTAGGGCCTCACTCCTTCCCTATCCCCCTCCCCCCATGAAACCATCCACACTCATCTGGTTTTAGACTTAGATATTTAGAATCTGAGGGCTGCTTGTAGTGCACTGGTGCACTGGAACTACCAAGCTGCTGACCAACTAATTGGCTGGAGAACTCTCTAAGGCAACACTCTTCCCATGTAAGGAGCAGAAGTGCCATCTCCAGCCAGCTGATGTTCATTGGAGCACTTAAATGGCAGCAGGACAACTTGCATTGGCAGGAATGCATTCCCCACTGCTTCTGAGGATGCAGGAGCAGTTAGCTTTGATTTCAGAAAAATCCCAGTAATAGCTTCTGCATCAAACCCTCCAATTTGAATTTGCACCTGCTATTCATGTAATTTGTTCTTTTCGCTCTGTGTCTTTGTATAAAAGACAGTTCTTGGGGCTGTTATATTTCAGATCAGGAACTTCAAAGTATTTTATGAAGTTCGCCTGGATCATAAGTTTTGCTATTTGAATTTGGCTAAGGTAAGTATGATTCAATTGACCCACCAGGGAGCTTTTATCAAAATTTGTTTAAGAATACAGTTAACATGCATAGAAAGAAAATTAACATTAACTTTTACCAGTCATAAACAAGGGAAAAAAAGTCATAATATTGTATAAACCTTAGTAACTCAATGCTGTTTCAACAAACAAATCCCATAAATGAAACCCTTGCCAAAGATTTAGCACAGAAAATATGAATGCTCACATGATGTTGGAACTTAGTCCTTCAGTTGGATACTGCAGCTCTTTTGATACACAGACAGACAAACTTGAAGTCAGAACAGCTTCCCAAAACACCGCAAAGAGAGAAAGAGTTTCTAGGTACTAACTAGCAAACTCCGACAACAGAAATTTCTCTCCATAAAGGTAAGGAGATCCATTGCCATTTAACCAGCAGAATTTCCAATACCAGGAAGAGAGAGAAATATTGTTGTTCAGTCTGTTGTCCAAATGCCTTCTAAACTAAAAGAGCAAATCAAAATTGAAAATAAAAGGATTATTGTCACTGGACTTGCCAATCATTATCCCCCCTAACAGTGCAGGGTCATAAAACAAATCCAGAAAATGCCTGAGTAAAAATAAACAAAACTTATTCAAATTGTTGAGGCAGCAATAAAAGGACTTCTCAACAGATAGTGCAGCAACAATTAAAACAAAAATCAAAGCTGCTTAACTGCAGACAACATGATTTTAAAAAAAACATTTCTTACTCTAGTATCACAGGGCCACACATCTAATTTGTCCTGCTTTAATATTTTACTTTATTTTGTTTCTTCCTTCTGATTTAATTATTGTCCAACTTTCAGTTCTTACTTCATCAGCAACATCTAAAGCAGTGTCTAACTCTTAATTTATTTTCTTCATTTGTTTTCAAATTATTATTTATACAGCCTTTTCCATCTCTGTCCCATTCACTAGTTTAAAGTTCTGTACATCGCTCAA
The DNA here is from genome assembly GCA_024679065.1 of Sphyrna mokarran. Classification (NCBI taxonomy): domain Eukaryota; kingdom Metazoa; phylum Chordata; class Chondrichthyes; order Carcharhiniformes; family Carcharhinidae; genus Sphyrna; species Sphyrna mokarran. Next base: position 91,124,336 of record JAGIQG010000006.1, on the reverse strand, counting down.
TTTATCTTTTCTGCTCGGATCTTGATTCAGCTTTGTCAGGTGCAGCCCATACCAATGTTATTGTACTTTCTGGCCCCAAAGTGATGTCAATATCCAATGAAATGGAAACAATGTTTTTTCACACCACTCTTTAATGACATGTTCACTTCCTCAATCTTCCTACCGGTTTGCAAGTGGCTTGAATATTAATCCATTACTCTTTGAGGTGCTGTTCTTTAATTCAGCTCCGAGTTCCCAAATCTCCAAACAGGAATGCTTACCTACTCTACCTTTTGTTGTTGATCCCAAAATGGATCACAAACACTAAATTCTTACCCATGCTTTCCGATACCCTTTTCAGCTAGTTTGGCATTTCCTTCACCCTGGCACCAGGTGATCAATGCACCAAGCAGAACTCCTTATCTTCCTTGTAAAGGGTGCTATACATCCCATGAATTATGAAACCCCTAACAACTGCCACATTATATTTGCTTCCCTCTCCTCTTCTCTGCCTTTAACAGCCTCCTACTCTAAGGTAGCATTGTCAACATTCTCTATTCTTAACCTCATAGGTAGCAAGTAAGTCAACTTGTTGGATAGGATCAGTTTCGGAAGATGCTCGTGTTCTAGCTCACCTGCATTTCCCCTGTTCCCTATGCTATAAGTCATACCAACCCTGTTCTGGTCAAGCACCTCTCCAGAATAAGTACCTGACGTCTGGATGAAACTTTCCAGGTATTCTTTCCCCTCCCTTATGAATCAAAGTGTCTCCAGTTCATGCAACAGTTTAATGCTCTGGAGGGAACCAAAGTTGGAAATATCTATTGCAGATGCATTGGCTGGACCTTGTTTCGCTGGTATCAGATACCCTGTCGCTCACAAAGCCAATGCCACCACCCCCTTTTCCCAACATCAGCCCACTCAGTTATCTGGCAGGGAGTACATCCACTGGAAAATGCTCCCTTTCTGCAAAAAAATGCTTAAAGCTTTGGTTGAATTTGCTGTAGAAGTTTAATGGAAATAACCTGACAATTCACATTACAATTCTTGGCAAACTTGCCTTTTTTAAGAACAACCACTGTTGTGTTTTCTTAAATCCAGCATAGCTTGGAGGCAATTGCATAACAACCTTTGAGACAATCAAGCTTGACAGAGACAAAAGGCAAGTACACTAGGTATCCTGTAGTTAAATAACTGCATGCAAGGGAAAAACATGGGCAAGACTATCTAAGCATGATATCTTGGAACAAGTTCAGCTCATTGTGGACCAATCAAAAACTGATCCCAAAAATCAATCAAGGGGGAAGATGCATCAACATGAAGATAGTTGTTACACAGCCAAAGATAAATGGAGGCTTAGAACACTCACCGGCACAGTGACACTGGAGAAAGACCATTAGGGAAACTTCTGCTGGAAGTGTATTAGTCCTAGTCAGATCAGATCCAATCGACCTGGAGTCAGCCTAGGGGGTAACTGCATGCTTTCCAAATTGTTATGCAATACTTTAAGTTTTAAGTTTTTTGTTAAAATGAAGCTGTTGAATTATTAGTGAATTTGAGTCTATTTTAATCCTCAGTCTCTTAGACATCATATACCAATATGATCACCAGATTCTGGTGATGATAGGCATATACTTCCTACCTGCTGCATTTGAGGGTGGAGATATAGCCAGCTATTTAGTGATCAAAAATAGGCGAGGCGTTGAATTTCTAGCCCAAAGGTTTTTCAACATTGAATTCCTCAAGTTGTTCAGAAATTAAGATACACAGATTTGAATTTTAGCATCTGCATTTAAACCACTGCCTGAGTGTAAGTAAGAGAGGAAAGAGAGTAAGAGGATAAGGAGGGTTTCATTCCATAGAAGACTGGCCCAGAATTAAATTAAATGCAAGGGAAATCAAACAGGGTTCATTATAATTGGGGTGCACATCTTCGTACTGAACTCATAGGATGCTGTACAAGTCAGGTACTAAAGGCAAACAACCTACCCAGCAATTTCATGATTATCCAAGCTTGGTTTTACAATTTCAAACATAACACAAAGTTCTTTTGAACTGAAGTTATTGGAAAACAGACTCCTTTACATTGCTAAAATTTGGTTTGAGTCAAAAATAAAAACAAGAAAATATGAAAAAAAATTAATTCATATTGTTGCAAGATTAACGAGGTATCTGATGTCAGAGGTAGAAATAGCTGATAGAGTGCAACTTAAGTCGTATTGACAAAAGGAAAAGATAACTCATGAGTTTAAAAGGACAGAAAAAGGTCATAGCATTCTGATGAACGGAGACAGAATCAAGAAGTAGTAGTGGCTATATAGCCTGAAGAAAATCCAGACTATTGCATTCTTCCTTCTGGTGCAAGTAACCAAGCTTCAAGGGCTAAATTCCTGAATTTAGTTTCAAACTGAGAGTGACAACAGCTTGGACTGTCAGAACAGTTTTGATATTAAGTAAAAGCTCATTTAGGCTATAGTAATTATGTGGAGTCTTTATCAGACATCCCATAATAACAGTGCAAGGCTCAAGGAAAACCTTTTCCCCCGCAGTTGTTGATAATGTTTACTATTACTTTTAGGAAATAGCTTTCTGTAAATCCCATGAGGTGCTATGCAGTCATTTAAGATTAGGTTAAGGAAGGTTGATATAAATTCCTCCTGTCTCGTGGCATGCTACTATGAGCTGCTGAATCTAGAAATTATGTGCTGCTATTGTGGAGCCCTGGCTATCAATCAAATTTAAAATAATTTATAATAGCTAAACTGCACATCTTTTGAATAATAAAACTGAAAATTAGCTTTATACATGAATTCATACTGTGGCGAACATTTAGCACAAAGCAGGAGTCAATGAAATCTATATTTGAAGCCTTTAACCATCAAAAAAATATTTCTTTTGACAAGCAAGTCCACCTTCGGATAAATGATATATTGTGCATTTACATGTCCTCAGGCCAACCTAGTTAAAACCTAATTCCCTTACCCTGTTTTAAAGGGGCTCTGCGGACAAGTCTGAATCTCTTTTCATTACAATTTGATGTATTTAAACTCTCGATTGGTACCATTGAGATACATCTGCGTAGAATCTGTAGGAGATATATTATAATTGACATGTGTAGTCTATTTTGAATTAGTAATAAATGTTATATCCAAGAACAAAATTAGAATCACTGAAGAGGGACACTGATATGAGCCACTCAACAGGAGGAAGCAGGAGCCAGTCGAGCTTGACAAATGTTTTTCATCATATTATGAAGAAGAAACCATGTAATTTTTCACCTTTGCTGAAAAAGAAACCTGCTGTCGAAGCTTTCCATCCTACACTCATCAGGACCAATGCAAGAATGCCAAATTTCAAAGGACTAATGTTTTATACTACGAAAAGAAAAAGATGCTAATTGGTTGACTCTCATTGGCTCATGTGAGTCATTTTGTCAATGAATTTCAGTGCAGTGTTGCCATGTACATTGGCCGCAAGTCACAATGAAGTGTGGATAGCACCAAATAGTACATCCTTTAGTTGTTCATAATAGGCACAACCCGACAAGATCAGAACATTAGGGGTAAGGAATTCTCAGGCCTCCCCACTCTATATTTCTTGTGGCAGCAGACAGTGCACCAATGATTGGCGGCAGGATATTCTGTTCACGCTGTTGTCAAAGGTATTTTCCATGGACTGCACCCTACACTGCCAAGAGTCATCATGGTGGGGGGGGGTATATTTAGCAGGACAAAAAGAGCCCATCTATGTGAATAGCTGGAGAATTCCAGCCATGTCTGACATAAGATATAATTCCACAATTTGATAGCATCTGTTGAAAAATTCTGAGTGTGTTAAGAATTTTAGATTATCATTTGGGCTTGTAATGTAGCTCACTTACACTTACTGGAAACTATATATATTCTTGTCCAAAAATATTGGGGATAATAGTCCGTTTGAGCATTCTCCATGGCAATGCCTCAACCAACCAGAGTTGAAATGTCAGTCAATCAACACACTTGTCTCTTGAAGTGCTGTTGGAGTTGTACTCATCCAGACAACTGGAGATTATTCCATTACACTCTTGCATTATGTCATGGGCAGGCTTTGGGGAATAAGGAGTTGAGTTACTCACTGCAGGATTCCTAGCCTTTGACCTGCTTTGGTAGTTATAGTATTTATATGGCTAGTCCTGTTGAGTTTCTGGTCAATGGTATAAGTTGTTAGGAACTTGTCATTCTTGTTGTGACCCACATTCTTGTTCTGATGAGTGCAAAGTGTAAAGCTTCAACAGTATGATTCTCTTTTTTAAAAATATAATTGTGTATCATTTGCTTGAACACTCCCCCCACCGACCTCCCTTTGGCATGCTTTGCGGTGGCAGAGGTGGACTACTATTAACTGGCAGTGGGATCTTATGGCCCTGCCACTGTCATAGTCAAATCCTCCACATTTAAATGCAACAACACCTGGAAATATCCAGAATTGGATTGACGAGTGGCAAGTAACATTCATGCCACACAAGTGCCAGGCACAAACAAGAGAGGATCTAACCATCCCCATTGATACTCAATGGCATTACCATAGCTGAATCCCTCACTGTCAACATCCTGAGGGTTACCATTGACCAGAAATTGAACTGGACTAGCCTTATAAATACTTTGGCTACCAGAGCACGTCAAAGGATAGGAATTCTGTAACAAGTAACTTACCTGCTGACTCCCCAAAGCCTGTCCACCATCTAAAAAGTACAAGTCAGAAATGGAATGGAATATTCTCTACCAGCCTAGATGAATGCAACTCCAACAATTCACAGGAAGCTCGACACCATCCAAGGCCAAGCATCCCATTTGCTGCTACCCTTTCCACAAAATTCAATCCCTACACCACCAATGCACAGTGACAGCAGTACGTGCCATCTACAAGGACACCAGCAGCTAGAGATTTCTTTCCAAGCCAATTATCATCCAGACTTGGAAATATATCTCATTAGTTCCTTCAATGTCCCTGTGTAAAAATCCTGAATTCCCTTCCAACATCTCTGTGGGTGCACTTACACCTCAAGGACTGTAGCAGTTCAAGAAGGTAGCTCTTCATACCTTCTGAAGGGTACTTAGGCACTGCAATAAACTATGACCTAGCCAGGGACATCCATATTCCATAAATGAATTTTTAAAAATTAAGGGCAAAATTTACCTACCTCGACCATCATGGGAATTGGAGCAGACGATGCAAAGGTCCATTGGCTTCAGGAGAGAATTTCTGGCCTTGTGGCGAGTCCCACCCTAAGGGGTGATTTTATCATTTTAATTCTAAGTACTGATTCTGGGAGCAATTCAGATCTGACTTGGAAACCTGTTCTCAGGCACCCCCATATGCACTTAGCCTGAAAAAAAAAAATCATGGGTCTGAATCACACTATGGATGGAGCTTATCGCACCCGAAACTCTGCTGCTCCGATTGGTGCCTTCAACTGCACATGTGCAGTGAAAACAAATTTGAAAATTGCTCCCCTGTCACATTGTAAAAAACAGATAAAGTGGCCCAGGAGCAAAAAGCAGGAGCGATGGCCCCCATAGATATCGCCCCACCCCCACAGCATAACATTCTCCCTTGTCCACCCACCCCACTCCACCATCCAGACCGATCACAACCCCTGCTCCCTTTCCTGCCCACCGATCGACTGCAGAGTGGCAGTGGTATTCCCTTGCCTCTGCACCCACCATATCCACACCAGAGATCCATGTGGCCTGTCTCCCTGCTTCTCCTCCCCCCTTCCCATTAAAGAACCATCTGATCCCCTTCACCCACCCCCCCAACCAGAGAATGATTGGCTTTCCTTCCTACTACCCCCCCCCAACCACCACCGCCGCCAAGAGTGATCTGACTCTCTTCCATCCACCCAGCAGAGAACCATTTGGCCTCTCTCCCCTCCACTGGAGAATGGTCAGTCCTTCTTCCTCCACCCACCAGAAAATGATTGGGTCTCTCCCCCACCCCTCACCATTCCAACCAGAGAGTAATCTGGCCCTCCTCCTCCCCTGTCCCCTCCCCCACCAGAAAAACATCTGGCTTCCCTCCCCCTCCCCCACCAAAGAGTGATCCCTCCTATACCCACCTCCATCCCCACCAATCAGAGATATATCTGACTCACCTCCTCCTCCCTCTCCTCCACCAGAGAACGATCCGGTCCCCCTCCGTTCTACCACCCCCCTCCCACCCCCTACCATCGATTTGAGTCAGAGAGCAGTTGGAAGTTCTGAACTTACCTCTTCTGAAGCTGGAGCACCTGAAACAGACTTTGCTGAGCATGTCTATTTCGCTCTCAAGCTGGATGGGCGAGCACAATGGTAAAGCAAGAAATGCAGGTAAGATTAGGGGTCCAGCTTATTAAGTCAAATTTAAATGTATGCAAATACACTGAAATTGACGTCGTACCAGTTTCAGGCACGGTGATTTCAGATTGCGGCCATTTTTGGACCTTGGTAAAGTAGGAATCTGTGCAGACGCAGGCGCAGATTTCGCTATTCATCTCACATCCGACTTTACCAAGTTTTTGCATCGGAAAATGGGTGCAACGCAAAATTGGGCCCTAAGCATTTGTATGCAAAGGGTGCTACAAGTGGGAAACCCTATTTTGCAAATGGCAGTCGCTGTTAGATTAATGGTTACATTTGAAACTGAGATTGATTAATTTTTCATTATTCAAGTATATTAAAAGGAAAGGTGGAAAGTTGGAGTTAGGTCACAGATCAGCCATGATCTCAATAAACAGTGGAAGGACAAATCCCTTCTCCTGTTCATAGTATACTACATCAAACACAATATGGTGTCCATAAGCAATAGCATAATCTGCAATTCTGTGTATCAGTTATAATTCATAAACTATTCTGTGTAGTTAAAATTTTCTAATACATTCCTGGTAAAATCCTAGTTTCTTTGGTATTTACTGTCTGAAAGCATCACTAGTGAAATGTGTTTGATAGATAATGGATTGTGTATATTTTTGTCAGGCTTTTGCCCAAAAGAATGACTCATAATATTGTGAAATTATGAATATCTGCATTCAGGCCATCTTCGACATGTAAAAAAAAGCACATAATGGAATATTTTCTCTTTCAGATTTTGTACCCATCTTATTGTAGACAATCAGTTCCCTTGACATCTCGCTTGTGTATGTGTGTGTGTTGGCACACACTGCACATTTTAAGCAAGGCAATGGACTGTCTATAGAGAGAAAAAGCAGCAATGGGTTACTTCATGTAGAACGTGTTAATCAAGCAACCATCTGCATACCATACAGGCAAAGAAGGAAAGAGATTTAATCTATATGACACTTTTCACATCCCCAAAACATACCAATTTTTTTTATAAGGCTGATGAAGTGTTTTAAAAGTGCAGATACTGCTGTATGAGCAGAAATGCTGCAACTAATTCACACACGGCATGTTCTCATAAGCAGCATCAAAATGATAACTAGACAAAGGGCAGAATTCTCCGGCGGTTTACACTCTGCCGCCGCTCCCCAATATGTTTATTGTGAAATTGATTGAGGAATAAACATTAACAAGAATATTTTTACTACTATACTTCTGCCTGCTCATCCATTTCTTTCATTGTTTTTCATATCTACCAACCTGGTGCTCCTTTATATGATCTCCCACTGATAGGAGACTGGGAGACAGGATAAACTGTATTTCCAGGACATTGTGCTCGGAATAAGATGTCCTTTGAGCTTCTTGATCATGGACCCTGGATGACCCCATTACAGGCTAAGAACTCTCTTGAGATGCCTCACACTTTGGCTCTTCGGCAGTCAATGGTGGTGGAACAATGCTGGAAATATTACTCTCTAAGGGAGTGTCAACCTCCAAGGCTTCATCTATCCTGAGTCTATTTGCAATCATCATGTCATCCTTGCCTTGACACTATCAATGCCTTCAACAATGTGATATGCTCAGAAACATCCCTCTCTTAAAGGCCTGTCCATGGATTTCTGATTTCTTCCCTCATAAATGAGATAGAATATCCACAAAAAACACGGAAAGGTTATTACTAATGAGGAATAGGCAAATATTGCATCTGTTTTCAATGCTCCTAGAAAGCTTGCATGACCAAGATTTGAGCTGTCTGAATTCCTTTAATTATACAGCCTCTGAATGTTATCTTCAGAACCTATTTAACGTCAGCAGAGACACTGGACTCCAGGCAAGCAACCTACTCTGTGTACCATATCACTACTGAGCAAATAGCAGTAGAAAGAGATCTGTCCAGGAAAATTGTCTGATCCACATCTACCCTGTGTACTGGAATATTGGAATTCCTGTACCTGTGACTTCAGGACTAATTCATCTCAATGTGCCTTGTCTCATCATCTAAGTCCTCACTTCTGGAAAGAGCGATCACCCTGCAACAGCATTAACCCACAAACCTCTGAAGGAATGCATCACTGCAATTTTGGTTCTAGACTTTCGACTACGTGATAACATATGGGCGATTCTCTGACCTCGCTGTGCTTGGTGCAGACAGTGCCAATTCCAGAGAATAGCACGCAGGGCTAAAAATTGATTTTGTGTCTGACGTCAAACAATTTGCAATTCTCCCAGTCCTTTTTTTAATGACATGAACCGCTTCGCACCAGTTAGCATATTTAAAGTGAGCGAGGCCAATTAGCATATTTAAAGTAGCATTTAAAAACGCAAAGCCCATTCAGCTCCAATCTTTGGCACTGCGCAATAATGATGAGAATCACTACTGGTGTCCAGCAGCAGGGATCTAGCACAATAGTTATGCCAGGGGCTTAAAGGCTACTGAAACTTTTGTTGGGGGCAGGGCTAAGAAGTGTCCATTGGATAGTGCCCACCTTGGGGGGCGGGGGAAGCAGCTGGTATTTTGGCAGTGATCAGTCAATATCCTGGCAGTGGCCAATGAACATCCTGAAAGTAGCCAGATGGGCAACATGTGTGTGTCAAGCCAGTGTCGAGGGATGGGGCCTGAGTGCGGGCAACAATGGGGGAGCCTATACAGGAGGTGTCATGATGGGTAGTATGTCAGGGGTCATAATGGGGGTACCATCAGGAGGGCCCCTGATGCTAGTGACCCATGTCAGGGAGGGTATGGGAGCACATGCCACCATCGAGACGGGGTCCCAATGGCCATGGGGTGAGGGGATCTCCCAGTGCACTGTGTGATCCAGGTATCCTTTTGAAATGGCACCTGCGCACTCTGAATGTGGATTCACCAGCATATTTAGGCCCTGCTTCTCCCAGTATCAGTGCAAAACTTCCAACTTGGAAGGATTGGGGTGCAGAGCACATCTGATAGACTGGCACAGATCATTCCAATATTCTCATTGTTATGTCATTTGGGCCATTCACGCCAGGGGCAATCTCTGGTCTGGCCTGTAGCACACCTCTGACCATGGGTTTCCTGACCGTGTGGGGGTCCTTTCAATGGGAAATCCCAGTGGCAGCAGTGAGACCAGTGAATCCTGGTGCAGGCAAATGGTGCATAACCTTTCACCACAGCTGGAACGCCGGAGAATCTCGCTCTTTGGGGGGAATTCCACCCCATATCGTGCATTTTTATTGTGGTCTTTCCCTGTACTCCTTTCTTCCTCCTATCCCCCTCTTACTGCATGAGTGTAATAAGACAGATGTGGTGAAACCTCATTCCAGAATTTGTGTGTAATCTAAACCAACCCTCTAATTATACCCGAAGACGGATTCAATATGGGGTTATTAATGGAGGGTTGGATCATACCAAGCTGAAGGGGCTGGAGAAAAGGCACCACGACTACAAAGCGGGAAATCAGAAATCAAAACACCTTTTCACTTACAGATGGGTAGTGAGAGGAGAAATCAGGGATGTTAAATGAACCCCCTCCCCCATCCTTCTATCCATAACAATATAAAATAAAATAACTACTCTAACGGACTGAGGAGGAACATTGGAAATACTAATTTCAGAAGGAAGGCTATTAAAAAGGAAACATGTCTTGTATATGAGGAGGTATTGCATTATGGGAGTTTCTAGCATTGTGCAGTGCAACAAGTGTTCAGCTAAGATGATGACATTCTAGATTGGTGGGGATAGAAAGCTAAGATTGGGATCTTCAGATTGCTGTTCCATCATAGCAATAGTGCATCGCAAAGCAATGCGTAATGTTAAGGTCCACCACAACTAAAGGATTTTGGAGGCACATAGATAATATGACGGGATTTGCTTAATTAAAAATAAAACTGGCATTATGGTGCTATTGTTAGAGAGGGGAATATTTGAGAGGCTGAATGATGAAACAATAATAGTTGCCCTATCCTTCTCTTAGCTTAGAAAAATGCAAAGAAACATGAGCACAAAAGAAATTCTATTCGTGAGGACAGCACGCTGACTCAGTGGTTAGCAGTGCTGCCTCATAGTGCCAAAGACTCAGGTTCGATTCCTAGCTTGGTCATTGTCTGTGCGGAGTCTGCACATACTCCCCATGTCTGCATGAGTTTCCTCTGGGTTCTCTGGTTTCCCCCCACAGTCCAAAAATGTGCAGGTTAAGTGAATTGGACGCAGTCGCGGTGGGCTAAATAACTTCCTTCTGCACTATAGGATTCTATGATTCTGTGACATTGGCTGGGACTTTCCGACTCACCCTATGGTGGGTTTCCCCACAGCAGGTATGGCAAGCTATTGGTCACCAGTGAAATCCTCTGGCCCTGTATGGCTTACTCTCCCCACCTCTGGGGAGTCCTCCATAGGGGAGGTCCACTATGGCAAAATCAGAATATCCCTCTGACAGCAAGGGCTGGAAAATCTTGCTCATTGTTTCAAATGATCATATTCATTTCTCAATCTAATGAATTTTTCTATGTCACAGGCTGTTCCTGGTTAAGAGGCAGGAAAGCAACCAGTTCCCAGGTCTTATCTAGGACCAGTCTTAAGAGAACCTCCTGGAAATGTATGAGAACAATTGAGGATTTGGTTGACTTCTCTCACAAGTGAGAAATTCCACTTGAGGATTCCAAAAGTGGGATCCAACCGTGTGCCAATGAACAGTGGAATCATAAGATGGCACTTCACCAGCAGCAGCCTATTAAGAGGGCAGCCACCCACCTCGCACAACTGCCAAATCAATCAGAAAGTTTATTTAAAGTTCATTTACTAGTCACAAGTAGGCTTACAGCAACATTGCAATGGAAGTACTGTGAAAATCCCCTAGTCGCCACACTCTACTGCTTGTTTGGGTACACTGAGGGGGAATTTAGCATGGCCAAAGCACCTAACCAGCATGTCTTTCAGACTAAGGGAGGAAACCAGTGCATCCAAAGGAAACCCACAAAGACATGGGGAGAACATACAAACTCCGCACAGACAGTGACTCAAGTAAGGAATTGAACCTGGGTCCTTGGCACTGTGAGGCAGCAGTGCTACCCTCGACCCTGCAACTCAGGAGTCTTACTGGCAGTGGGCACTGCTAAGTCTGTAGGATTGAGGAGAGGGGGTTTCCATGTTGACACAGCCTCAAAGAGAAGGCAAGCTTTCCCCCCTATGCTGCTAAGGCCACTAGCAATCGAGGGGATTTACCCTCCATTAACAGCATCTTACATGTAGGGATGGACATTATCTCCAGGATGGGAGGTTGGGTGCTTTCTGAGGCTATGAAAGAGTCATGGACAAGGCCCACAATGCTTCATCCATTGCTCTCTACCCATCTCTCCAGGAACCCTTTTGAAGCAATCTCCCCAAACAGTGGTGGCGCCTCTCAACTCTAGTCAAATGCCATGGCAGGTGGATGGGTTTAATTAGTCTAATTGGGCTACCTGGTAGGTGACTGCACCAATGAGATTGCCTCCACAGGTATTATGCTTGATAGTGGAAAGACATTGGACAAAGGCATCCTAACGTCTTCAACCACCATTTCACCAGCTGTCCTAACTGCTTCCCAGCTGGTAAAATCCAATTCTTGTATTTGCAAGGAAAAATGTCCAGTTGTGAAACATTGCTTTCCACTCACATAAATTATTTCATGCAAAATAGCGAATGGCAGGCAGAAAATATATCCCCAAATGTCTTGCCCTCTGGTTTTCTCTTCCCTTTCTGTTACAATGTCTGAACTGTTGCTGGGTAACTAATCACAATGCACTTCTGCATGCCAATTAGCTCACACTTGCGCGGATATATGAGGGGGCATTTTCCCTTTCTGCTTGCCATGGGAATTGTAATAGGCAGAGGGGGAGTTGGGGAAAGGGGATCATGCAAAACTCCATTGACCTCAAGTGGGATTTTCTTGTTTTGGGGTGAGCACGTCAGAAAAATCCCACTCATGGTTATTCAACATCATGTGACATATCAGGGATAAGCCATCCTTAGGCTATCTGGTGACTTTATCTATAGATCATGATGGGGGTGTATAGAAATCTTTGCATGTCACCCTCTGCATGTTCCCAATACAGTGGAAAGGCTAAGAAATTCAACTAGTTTATTGTTCATAGCAAGGACACAGGCATCTGCAAGAGAAAGCTATCAATTTACTAATCTCATTTACACTTTCCTCTCATTCCATTTTACACAAACCATGTTCAGGAAATTCAATTTGGTGGTGTAATTTTACTGTTTATATCTAACATCCTCAATCACTTCCTATAGGGAATACCTGACCTACATAGCTTTTATTCAAGAGACGAAATACTGTGCATGCTGGAAATCTAAAATATCAACAGAAAATGCTGGATATACTCAGCAGCAATAGGCTGTGTTTACTTCCAGATTGGCACATAAGTTAGACCACAATGTCTGCACTGTTTAGTTAAAACATTAAGCTTTAATGCAACCACAAAATTGAACTATGCAATAAGCAATTCAAAATGGCTGTGCCTACATGGAAACAGACTCCCAACCACCAGAGGGCTTTTTCTCCTACCTGTGCATCAAATTCCCTTCTTATATATGTGTATATGCAGAGAATATAATGTCATAAACATGAGAAGCAAAACGTCAAACAGTATGCGTGCTGAGCACAGAATCGCATTTCACAGAGGTGGACAATCCTCCAGCCACTGGGTCTATTTCACCCCCATATATTAGCATCAACCCTGAAGTGTAAAATCTGATAGTGTTTCTCGTTTCAAAGTGCCTCTGATGAATTGAGTGTTTCAAAGTGGGCACTGCTCAAACAGGATTATTGGCACATGTAGGATGTAGATTACAGGCTGCAAGAGTGAGTCTATTGGCTATGTCAAAACAGGTGCCTATGCTGGAAAATGCAAGGTGGGACTAGGTGCTAAAGATTATGGCTCTAGATCAGGAATCAGTGTCTCTGCATTGGTGGGAGTGGGAGGGAAGGGTGGTGGGGGCAATGGGGAAAGGAGGAAGGGGGAGGGGGCAGCTCAGGGATCTGTCCTAAGGTCAGTAATTGAGCAGCATTGAAGCACTCATTGGATGCTGTAGCATTTGCATCGTTGATCACATAGTTGACAGCAGTGGAAGATGTAGACTCTTTCATCCAGTGTGCTGGGGTCTGTGGGAATAGGCTGGATGGGTGGAAAGCATTTACCATGGCTGATGGAAACCTAGCCAGAAGTGGAACTGGTCACGGACCCAGTCAGAAAGAAAGGTTTTAATGTCATTCAAAGCTCTTGACTTGATAAGTTTTGCTACATAATAGAAAACTGAAGAACTTGTGAATTTTGTGCTGGCCATCAGCGACAATTGTTCTGTGGGTCCATGACCTGTTGCGGTTAGCTTGAGGATAGTCCAGACCACCAACATCAACTGAAGTGAATGTTGGTTGCATTCCGGTAGGGCACCTTAGATTTTTGACTCTTCAGACGATTGACCTGGTGAAATGATGTTGAGTCTTAATAACCCTGTTATTGGACAAGATAATTTGTTCATTGGTGAACTGGCCTCTCTGTGTCTGCAGCCTTTCCACAGAAAGGCCTTGGGAATAAAGGTGTGTGTTGAGTCATACAGTGATAAACAAGGCCAAAGGTGTGATAGGGCTTCCACTTGGTTTGTTGCATAGAAACCTGCACTCCTTTTTGTATATTGCCTTCTTTGCTACAGGCTTCTTGCTGGGATTCTTTCATTTCTCAAGTTCAATTCCCATGCAGTGTTTCTAAAGTATCTTGTTTCCTAACACAGTGGAAAACCTAAGGTCAGGACCAGTGTGTATGGTAGCTTGGGGATCATCTAATAAACAAAATCCAATATGCAACTGGATAAAAGTACCTTTTAATATGCCACAGTGTTCATTGGTGATGAAATAACCATATAACTAAAATCATTTTCTCTTCAAGCTTGATGTGCTATCAATAAACAAAATGCTAAGTACCTCCAGGGACACAAGATTATTGGGTCTGACAGTGTGTGGGATAGTCTGGAGGGCAGTGTAGGAATGGCAGCTAGCTGTGACACATTCAATGATGGCATGCATGTTAAGCATAAAAAAAATGGGTAGGTGACCAATCAGAGTTTGTGACAGGACAGATGACCAACACACAGGTGCAAAGTGGCATTAAGAACTCGGAGAATATTTTGTAGAATTACAAAACAATCTCTGGAGGTGCAAAGGGATTCATTCTCTGGATCAATGAGTGAATCAGTGCATTGGTAGAAACTTAGAGGTAATGTTTGACATCACGACTGTTGTTAAGCTTTGTAGAGTCTGACCACTCCAAGCACTTTGTAGAAGATTAATGGAATCAGGTAAAAGGTGTTGGTTAGAGCTTTTGCAATTATGTGTTGTTTCCACTGGGCAATCTTGTGTAAGGTTGATTCAACATGTACCATGGGTGAAGGTTGCTTATTGTTGTGCCTAACATTAGTGAATGTTGTGATATGTTGAAAATCCCCACTTGACTTCTTCAGCAAACGTGATTTTGAAAAAACAATCTTTGCATTGTGCAGGCAATATGAGTCCTAAGTTGACATTAGCCTTGGAAAATCGAATCTTCCATTGCAATCTGGAAATGCTGAACCAAAGGTAGTATCATACTCCTGAAGGATTATGTGAGATGGAGAAAGTGTGTGCTGAGGCAGGATATGATCCAGATCTACAAGAACAAAATCCAGAAGACAACTGATGGTTCTTATGCTTACATTGCTTATCAAGCAATTATGTTGTGCTGAGAAGGTTGTGGATCTTGTTCGCTTGGGTTGAAAAAAGGTTATACCTGAGCAAAATGCTCATAGCAAAATAGAGCTTGCAGGTCATGAGAGAAATTTACAATGTAAATTTTGTCAACAATACTTGTTAAAACATGTAGTGGAATTCTAATGTAGGGTGGCTTGTTTCACTTTGATTCTGAAGGAAAAGATCGTTCAACAATAAATGTCATGAAGTCTGCAAAATCATTGGGTAAGGTCATCTCTGTGAAGTCCCCCAGCCAGATTATTGTTCACCTTAAGGGAGCACAATGTATATGACTTGAAGGATGAGAACTCTAAACCTAGGTGCTGGAGTCACCAACCAACACTAGACATTTGACACATCATTGGTTTCCATGAGCTGGGTGCCTGCAAGTACCTAGACAAGCATCTAGGTTCTCCATGAGTGGGCCTGTGAAAGTAAGGTTTTTATAATCCCTTGACATATAAAAATGAGTTTCACCAATAATATGTAAAGATCATGAGACATCAGCCTGGTGAGCAGATTGGAAAGAACTCTTGACTGGGTTACTAGGTCTCTTGTCTGTGAAAGTGTGGATCATGCTGTCAGTATCTCTACTGTCAATAGTCACTCGAATAGCACAGTGCTTGAAGAATATGTCTAAGTAGGGTGACTTACAAATCCACACACAGAGTGCAGTAATTCCAACAAAACATCAGCAATTTCCTCATTCCCTTATTCTAAACAAGTATCTACGGTGACATCATTGTCATCCAAAATAGTAGTTATCTTACCAGTTTTAGCAGTATAATGACAGTGATCTGGCAAAAAATGATCTTGCTGAATGTTTATCTGGCCAACCTTTGTGTTTTCATTAAGGACATGCCATCTGCCGTGTGCATGAAAGGAAAGAGTTGCAGAATCTGGACTTCTCATTGATGGGGAAAGTGGTAGCATGGAGCATCTTGGATCACATCTAACAACAAATCCACAATGGGCCAATCTCTCACTTGTCAGATACGAGCTTGTGACCTGAGCCTGGTGCCCTAGCTTTGCTTCACTAGATTTGATAAGTAAGAATGAATAAGTTGAGGTACTGTAGGACTACTATGTTGTCCAATAAGGGTGACATCTTCTTATCCTCATTCAGAGATGGATCATGACGACTAAGACCACCTTAGTCTTAGTCTAAGAGGATACCCTAAAAGAAGTCTATCAGATATTGATGTAGATCCTTTCATCTGATTGCATTCTGAAATCAGCTAAGTCTATGATGTGAAAATCCATGGCTTGGAAATGATAAATCAGGTGGATATCCTTGCCGGAAAGTGAAACTTATCTATAGAGTTGCATGATATAATGGGGTGGTAATTCACTATCTGCCCTGGCATATCTAGTAAGTTCAGCTTTTGTTGTGTGCAGAGTCATGGAGACTTCCCATCACTTTCTGTGTATCTGAAATCATAAAGGAAGTTATTTTTGGTTCACTTCTTCCATGTGGAACCGTCAATGAGGAAGAAGCAAAGTTAGGTTCCAGCATTAAATGCATAGATTCGATTCTGACACCAATGATCACAATAATTGACTCTCAATCTTCCTTCACCACTACTTTTTCAATGCCCAATTCATGGGGGAAGGTAGCCCTGCAGGCCTTGAGCCTGCCTTCCCTAAAATAGGCAGAGTCAGGAGCAGAGTCGGAAAACCAACGCGCCAGTCAGCATTGGCATTTTCGGGCCCTCTCTTTCGCTATTCCTGACTTAGATGGGACCTGAAGATCTTGCTCAATGTGTCTACCAAGGTAGTCTTATTTATCGAGAAGGAGTTAGAATGGACTGTGCGAGGTTGGGCAACTTCGTTCTTTCCTAACCGTCTCAGTCTTCAATGTGAGCGGTGATTCTGAAATAACATTCTCTATCTACAGCGCTCCAGTGCATCATCTTTTGGTGTTTCAGTCAAGTTTTGAATTGTACAACTCAAGCTGACTTCACCTGGTTTTTTTTGCTTCAGCTTTCATTAGTCGTCCTTACAATATTTTACTCCTGAATTGGGAGAAATGTTATTTATTTGTTGATCCTTTTTTGTTATTGTTGAATAACAGAATTTCTGGACATTTCCAACAAAAGCATTCAGTTTTTGTGAGCTATGATATCTGTACTGGTGGCATAATGATTGATGTAAATTTAGTTAAGTTATAATTGGTCATCGAATAACAAAAAAAAAGAATAATTACATTGCATTGAATAGTTACATTGCACATATATCACTAAGTATTTGGTAAATATCATTGTCTACTTTATTTTTCATTTGAATCCAGTTTATTTTTTCTCAAATTATTTTTGATGTCCTGTCTGTCAGGTTACTGGAGGCAAACCCATTTCATTGAGTTCAGAACAGGCTGGCTATTTGAAACTCCCTTCAACTGTAACATGCATTGTACTACAAACTTATAGTAGTATTTATTTATTATTTTTGTAGACATTCTTTGGGCAAACAAGCAAATGATGGCACAGTGGTTGGCACTGTTGCCTCACAGTACCAGGGACCTGGGTTTAATTCCGGCCTCGGGTCACTGTCTGTGTGGGGTTGATACATTCTGCCCATATCTGCATGGATTTGAGAGAGAGAGAGAGGAGCTCTGAGAAGGAGCAGGTAAGTTTGTTTTTGTGTGAGTTGTAAGGTCCTTGGCTCACAGGGCCTAAGCAAAAAGGGGAGGCAAGGTAAGTTTTGTTTTCAATCTTTCTTACTTTTTTTTTTCTCTGGGTTGCTACAAAGGGGCAAGCATGGGTGTGAGGCCAGCATGTTGTTGCCAGTGTAACATGTGGGAGGTCTTGGAGGCTCCTGATCTCCCAGACGTCCATACCTGTGATTGCTGTGTGGAGCTGCAATCCCTACGGGACCAGGTAAAAGAACTGAAAATGCAGCTTGAGGACCTTCGACTCATTAGGGAGAGTGAGGAGATTATTGATAGGAGCTACAGACAAGTAGTCACACCAGGGCAAAGGGAAGAAGGCACATGGGTAACTATTAGGAAGGGGAAACCTCAGGTGGAGAGTACACCGGTGGATGTCCCCCTTCAAAATAAGTACTCTTGCCTGAGTACTACTGTGGGGGACAGCTCATCCAAGGGAGGCAGCAGTGGCCAGCTCCCTGGAGCTAAACAAAAACAAAAACCTGAAAAACAGAGCAAAAAGGCAGTGCTTATAGGGGACTCCCTAGTGAGGGGGGCAGACAGGCGTTTTTGTGGACGCAGACAGGAGTCGCGGATGGTGGTATGTCTCCCTGGAGCTGGGATTCGGGATGTCTCTGGACGCGTACCAGACATCCTGAAAGGGGAGGGTGAGGAACTGGAAGTTGTAGTACATATAGGTACTACTGACATAGGCAGGAAGAGGGGAGTGGACATGAAAAGGGATTATAGGGAACTGGGTAGGCAGCTGAGAGAGAGGAAAGCGAAGGTAGTAATCTCAGGATTGCTGCCTGCGCCTCAGGAGAGTGAGAGCAGGAATAGTATGAAGTGGAGGTTGAATACGTGGCTGAGGGACTGGAGCAGGGGGCAGGGATTCCGGTTCCTGGATCATTGGGACCTCTTTAGGGGCAGGTGTGACCTGTACAGCAAAGACGGGTGGCACCTGAATCCCAGGGGGACTAATATCTTGGCGGGAAGATTGGCTAGGACTACTGGGAGGACTTTAAACTAGAAAGGTTAGGGGGAGGGAATAGTGATGTGGAGACTGGGTGCAAGGAAGTTAGCTCCCAGGTAGGGAAGGACTCTAGGCAGGATGAGAGGCAGGTTAGATGAGTAGGGGAGAAGGGAAATGTCCAATCTGAGGGGCTGAGGTGTGTCTATTTTAATGCCAGGAGTGTAGTAAATAAGGTGGATGAACTTAGGGCGTGGATTGCTGCTTGGGATGGTGATGTGGTGGCCATTAGAGAGACTTGGATGTCTCAGGGACAGGACTGGGTACTACAGGTCCCGGGATTCAGATCCTTCAGGAAGGACAGGGAGGGAGGCAAAAGAGGTGGTGGAGTGGCACTGTTGATCAGGGACAGTGTCATGGCTGCAGAGAAGGTGGATACCGAGGAGGGAAGGTCTACGGAGTCTCTGTGGGTGGAAGTTAGGAATAGCAAAGGGTCGGTGACGTTGCTGGGTGTATTCTATAGGCCGCCCAATAGCGACAGGAAAGTTGAGGTGCACATAGGGAAACAGATACTGGAGAAATGTAGAAATAACAGAGTTGTTGTGATGGGAGACTTCAATTTCCCAAACATCGACTGGAATATCCCAAGGGTAAGGGGGTTGGATGGGGAGGAGTTTGTTAGGTGTGTTCAGGAGGGTTTCCTGACACAGCACATGGACAAGCCTACGAGAGGAGAGGCTGTACTGGACCTGGTACTAGCTAATGAACCAGGATAGGTGATGGATCTCTCGGTAGGAGAGCATCTTGGGGATGGAGATCATAATTCTATCTTTTTCACCCTTGCATTGGAAAAGGATAGGATCAGGCAGGCTAGGAAGGTGTTTGTCTGGAATAAGGGGAAATATGAAGACATCAGGCAGATGTTGGGGCGAATAAACTGGAAGGAGGTGGTCTTGGGGAAAAGCACAGAAGGAAGGTGGCAGATATTCAAGGAATGCTGGTCTGGAGCTCTGCACGACAACGTTCCGGTGAGACAAGGAGGTTTTGGTAGGATGTGGGAACCGTGGTGCACGAAGGCTGTGGTGAACATAGTCAGGAAGAAAAGAAAGGTGTATAAAAAGTTCAAAGAGCTAGGAGATGTTGGGGATCTAGAGAAGTATAAGGCTTATAGAAGAGAGCTTAAAAAGGAAATTAGGAGAACCAGAAGGGGTCATGAGAAGGCCTTGGCTGGTAGGATTAAGGAGAATCCCAAGGCCTTCTACAAATATGTGAAAAGTAAAAGGATGAGAAGAGAAGGGATAGGACGTATAAAAGGTGAAGGGGGAAAAGTCTGTATGGAACCGGAAGAAATGGCAGAGGTGATTAATGAGTACTTTGCCTCAGTATTCACGGTGGAAAGTGATCTGGGAGGATGCACTATAAGTTTGCAGCAGACTGAAAAGATTGAGTATGTAGATATTAAGGAAGCGGATGTGTTAGAACTTTTAAATGCTATCAAGATAGACAAGTCTCCGGGACCAGATGGGATGTACCCCAGGTTGTTGTGGGAGGTGAGGGATGTCATTGCAGAGCCCCTGGCGATGATCTTTGCGTCGTCGATGGAGACGGAAGAGGTTCTGGAGGATTGGAGGATTTCGGATGTGGTCCCTATTTTCAAGAAAGGGAACAGGGATAGTCCTGGAAATTACCGACCGGTGAGTCTGACCTCAGTGGTTGGTAAGCTGATGGAGAGGCTTCTGAGGGACAAGATTTGTGAGCATTTGGAGAAGTTTAGGTTGATTAGAAATAGTCAGCATGGTTTTGTAAAAGGCAGGTTGTGCCTTACGAGCTTAATTGAGTTCTTCGAAAATGTGACTGAACACATTGACAAAGGAAGAGCAGTGGACGTGGTGTACATGGACTTCAGCAAGGCATTTGACAAGGTCCCCCATGCAAGACTTCTTGAGAAGGTGAGAGGGCATGGGATCTAAGGGGCTTTGGCCCTGTGGATCCAGAACTGGCTTGCCTGCAGAAGGCAGAGGGTGGTTGTGGATGGCTCTTTTTCTGCATGGAGGTCGGTCACCAGTGGAGTGCCCCAGGGGTCTGTTCTAGGACCCTTGCTGTTTGTCATTTTCATAAATGACCTGGATGAGGAAGTGGAGGAATGGGTGAGTAAGTTCGCCGATGACACGAAGGTCGGTGGTGTTGTGGATGGTCTGGAGGGATGTCAGAAGTTGCAGCATGACATCGACAGGATGCAAGACTGGGCGGAGAAGTGGCAGATGGACTTCAACGCGGATAAATGTGTCGTGGTCCATTTTGGCAGATCCAACGGGATGAA
Source organism: Sphyrna mokarran (assembly GCA_024679065.1). Taxonomy (NCBI): domain Eukaryota; kingdom Metazoa; phylum Chordata; class Chondrichthyes; order Carcharhiniformes; family Carcharhinidae; genus Sphyrna; species Sphyrna mokarran. The sequence goes on along the minus strand of JAGIQG010000006.1, from coordinate 91,103,320 downwards.
TGAGTACACTATCAAAGGTAGGAGTCTTAGCTGTGTGGGAGAGCAGAGGGATCTTGGGGTCCGGGTCCATAAGACTCTCAAATCGGCCTCCCAGGTGGAGGATGTGGTTAAGAAAGCTTACGGCGTACTGGCCTTCATTCATCGAGGGATTGAGTTCAGGAGTCAGGAGGTAATGCTGCAGCTTGATAGGACCCTTGTCAGACCACACTTGGAGTACTGTGCGCAGTTCTGGTCGCCTCACTATAGGAAGGACGTGGAAGCTATTGAAAGGGTGCAGAGGAGATTTACAAGGATGTTGCATGGATTGGGAGGCATGCCTTATGAAGACAGGTTGAGGGAGCTGGGACTGTTCTCCCTGGAGAGACGAAGGTTGAGAGGCGACCTGATAGAGGTTTACAAGATGTTGAGAGGAATAGATAGGGTGGACTCTCAGAGACTATTTCCCAGGGCTGAAATGGTCGTGACGAGAGGGCACAGATTTAAGGTGGAGGGAAGCAAGTACAGAGGGGATGCTAGGGGAAAGTTTTTCACTCAGAGGGTGGTGAGTGAATGGAATCGGCTGCCGTCGGTGGTGGTCGAGGCGAACTCGCTGAGGTCTTTTAAAAGACTTCTGGATGAGTATATGGGATCCAATGGGATTGGGGGTTATAGATAGGTCTATGGATGGGTAGGTTTTGATGTGTTCGGCACAACTTGTGGGCCGAAGGGCCTGTTTGTGCTGTAGTGTTCTATGTTCTATGTTCTATGATTTCCTCTGGGTGCTCCAGTTTCCTCCCACAGTCCAAAGGTGTGTGAGTTAGGTTGATTGGTCATACTAAATTGCCTCTTAGTGTCAGAGGATTAGAAGGGCAAATATATGTGGAGTTACAAGGATAGGACCTGGATGGGATTGTTGTCAACACAGGCTCGATGGGCCTAACAGCCTCCTTCTGTATGGTGGATTCTATGATTCTATGATGATAACTTAGCATGTCAAGACACCATTAAGTTTTTTCCCATGCTATTTCTTGCCAGCGCTAACTTTAGCTTTAGCTATCCCCTGTGCTGTCTCCATTTTCTCCTTGTGTTCCTTTAGATTTGTCTAGTTAAAGTACTGTAGGATTTATTGGATGAAGATGCCTTGTTTGCTTTGGTGAACTGACTGTATTGTGTGAATATTTTATGAGGTTCCTTGGATTATAGCACAGTGGGAAACAGGATTAGCAGTCTGATAAAGTTACACAGAATAATTTCAGTTCTGCATGCATTTAAAATATGCAGACCTTAGAACTGCTTTTCATTATCTTATTAACATTACCCGAATTCACTGTAAAATTTAATTATCCTTTTAGATTAGTTGCTATGTTAATTTTGTGAGTTAGCTAAAAGGTATTATCTTGAGCATTATATAGAAACATTATATAGAAACGTGCCGGAGTCCTTAATGCACTCCCCTACAGTAGTGAGACCTGGACAAGATGTTGCTGGAGATACGGCCAAACTATTTCCATCTTCATTGCCTTAGATGGTCTCTGGTAGCTTTTGGTAGGAAGTTTTACTTACTCAGAGGTACAGGAACTTGTTCATTTCATTCGCATGCATTCATGGCTTAGCTACTTTCATTAGACGGATAATGGCCAGGTACCTGAAAACAAGTTGCATGGTAAGCTGGCCACTGGGTCGCAATCTATATCTACACTTCAAGGAGAGCTGCAAGTGAGAAATGAGGATGGTGGACATTGACAGAGAGAGTTGCAGACGCTGGGACCAATGCAGGCTGACTCTTTGGAGGGCTTTGGAAGAGGAGGGACAAAATGCCAAGAAGAAGCTGCAGAGAAATCAGAGACCAGTGTCTTCTCAACCCACTGTCTTCATCTGCAGCAACTGTGGCCAAGACTACTCTGTCAGGTGGAGACTCCTGAACATTACCAGCCGTATTTGAAACAGAATTGACCATCGAGGCTGTGGTAGCGAGGTCCCTTTAAGAGGGGAATCCCTGAAAGTCACATGATTGGGCTGGACTCCATAGAGAGACAGCATGGGAAACTGAGCCAATCAAGAGAAAGGATGTAGATCAGGGACCGGCAAGGAGCTTCAGGTAGAGCAGGGGCAACAGAGTGTGTGGTTGTGTTCTGCCCGACCATTGCTTGAACGTATCTTGTTTGGTAATAAATCTCTCTTAACTTAAAAGTCACAGTGAGTCACCCTTACCTTATTATAATGGTACAATCCATCATCTCATGAGACAAGTAGTTTCTAAAGTGATATAGAAACATAGGACCCTATTTTGTCATTTTAAATCTAAGTGCTGGCCGGACTTGAAACTGGGAGTGTTTCAGATCTGACTTTTAGACCTGTTCTCAGGTGTTCCTGTACGCGCTCTATCTGAAAAAATAGCAGCGCTTCCGAATCACGCTGCACAAGCCTGTGGGCGGGGCTTAAAGCACCGATATCCTGTAGCTCTGATCGATGTTTCCAAGAGCGTGCACACAAAAAAATGATAGCATGCGGCTTCCCAATCGCATCCACTCCCCCCCGCCCCAGGCTGGATAATGCCTCCTGTTGGCCCCCACAGACATTGCTCCACTCTCACAACATAACTGACCCCTTAAGCTTCCCACTCGTGCCACCTAAACTGATCATGGGCCCCTCTCCCTTCACCACCACTCATCTCAGGCAGAGTGGCAGTGGACTCCCCTTTCCCTACCATTGATCTCAGGCAGCGTGGTAATGGATCCCCTTTCCTCCCCACTGATCTCAGGCAGAGTAGCAGCAGACCCTCCCCTTCCCCCCCCCCCTGATCTCAACAGAGTAGCAGCGGACCCTCCCCTTCCCCCCCCCCCCCACACTGATCTTCAGGCAGATTAGCAGCAGACCTTCCCTTTCCCCCCCACCACTGATCTCAGGCAGAGTAGCAGCGGACCCTCTTCCTTCCCCCCCGCTCCCACTGATCTCAGCAGAGTACCAGCAGACCTTTCCCTTTCCCCCCCCACTGATCTCAGGCAGAGTAGTAGCGACCTTCCCTTTCCCCCCCACTGATCTCAGGCAGAGTAGTAGCAGACCTTCCCCTTCCTCCACTGATCTCAGCAGAGTATCGGCGGACCCCCCTTTCCATTCCCCCCCACTGATCTCAGGCAGAGTAGCAGCGGACCTCCCTTCCCCCCCCCCCCCTGATCTCAGGCAGAGTAGTAGCAGACCTTCCCTTTCCTCCACTGATCTCAGGCAGAGTAGTAGCAGACCTTCCCTTTCCTCCACTGATCTCAGGCAGAGTAGCAGCGGACCCTCCCTTTCCCCCCCACTGATCTCAGGCAGAGTAGCAGCGGACCCTCCCTTTCCCCCCTCTGTAAACTTTAATTATCCTTAGGCAAAGTGGCAGCAGACCTCCCCTTCCCCTCCACTCATCTCAGGCAGAGAAATCCACCTTCCTCCCTCCACCCTCCAGATATCAGATAGGGTGATCCCCCTCATCCTCACTCCGGACCCTCCCACACAAGGCCCCCATCTCCTCCGGAGTCCGACGGTTGTGTAACACCTTCCTCTCTCCCTGTTTCCCAATCATTGAAGCAGTGATCCACTGTCCCCTGTCTCCCCATCAGCACACCTGCAAGTGTTCACTTGCTTTCCCCTCAGTGTTAACAAGCAAACTGAGTGGAACTTGCTGGAATACTCTGCCAAACTGCTTGCAACTGATTTGCCCTATTGAGGAACACCTCCATTAAAACTCAAGGATGGACAGCAGGCAGACATTCCTACGTAAAATGTGTGCACAACCAGCTTCCCCTGGTTTTTTGAGTCACCTCAAAAGGCTACTGGATGCAGCAGAGGCAAGGTGGGACACCCTCTTCACCGCAGGAGGATGTCGAACCAGGGGCTCTGATGGAAATGCAGCTTGGGGGGAAGTCACCGCCTCGATCAGTGCCAGGGCACTGGCCACCCCAAACTGGGAAGCAATTCCGGAAAAAAGGCAATGGCCTCATCCATGCAGCAGGGGTGAGTGCTGAACCCCATTTTGCATCCTCCCTCAAATTTCTCCCGGATCCTCCCATCCTCAGCACGTTTCCAGCCTCTGAACCTGAAGCAGCTCCTCCCTATCCCCCTCCAAGAGCCCCACTGCATTTGCCCTCTAAGGGCCACCACCTGATTCTCTGCAAGAGTAATGCCACCACTTCTTTCATGGCTCCTTCCGTCTCCACAGGAGAACAGCAAAAATAACACCCATGAACAGGCAAAAGCAAGGGATGGTGAGCCAGACATCTGGGTCCTCATCGCTTTTGAGGAACGGGTGCTGGAGCTCTCAAGAGAAGGGGAGACGCGGGCTATCAGCGACAGCATAGTCGGACTGCCATCAAGTCAGCACCTGTCATTCCTCCACTCACTTTGAGACAACTTCTTGGGGGTAGGAGTTTGGAGTTTAAAGATGTATGAGGCATGTTTGTTTGCACAGAGAGGTTTGTGGGTGCCTGGAGCTCACTGCCGGGGGATGTTATGGACACAGGTACAATAATGACCTTTAAGGACCATCTTTACAGTTGTGTGAATGGGACAGGAATAAAGGTCCCCAGAATGGTTGAAGGTTATAAATCAGATGGCAGCCTGGTCATTACAGACTTGGAGGGTCGAAAGACCTGTTCTTGTGATATAATTTTCTTGATGTATTATTCTATGTTCCATGGAGATATGTCATTCACATGTTTGGCATCCCAGATTCCTCTCCCGACCTTGCACTCAAAATTGTGTCCTGCGTGGCAGGGACAGATCAGGATGCCAAAGGGCATTCTAGACACTAGGCCTATACTACAGCTCCTGCACATCCTGGTCAAGACAGCTTGGTCCTCAGAGGATATGGGTGAAGGGACCTCTGAGGGTGACACCATTTTGGCACCAGCTTCTACCTCAGAATTCTCCATCCTAGATACTGAAACATCGGTGGGTCCAGTTGTGGTAAGATATCTAGGTCATTCTCTGCCGAACACAACATATCAGATAATGTACATCCGATGGAAGAGGGAATGTCTGAGGCCTCTGACATGCAGGGTTTTGCCAGAGGCAAGGGCTCAGCTGGCCCCAGGCTATATGCCAGGCCTCTGACATCACTGCTCCCTCAGCTGCTGGAGATGCAGCAACAAAGCCAGGGAACGCAAGAGGAGCTGACAGCTACACTACGAGGCTGTTGGGAGAAGTCACAAAGCTCTCAGATGTACCAGCTATTGCCTATCTTGCGTATTTCCAGGTCAACACTGCAAATATGGCATCTGCACTGGAAAGCCTGGGGCAAGGGATCTTCACACTGAGGGGCAGGTTCCAGGCATTGGCAGTGTCACGGTAAGCCACAGCAGAGTCTCAGAAGACCATGGCTGAGTCACAGCAGGCCACTGAGGGACTGAACAAGATTCTTGAGGTTTGGCGGCCCATGGTTGAGAGGCTTGCAGGAGATCCAGCGGGACAGCACTGAAGCACGGCAGGCTACAACGACAGCTCTTGAGAATGTGGCCCAGTCGCGGATGGTCGTGGCTGAAGGGCTACAGAGCATGGCCCAAACTAAGAGGGCCACAGCTAAGAGATTACAGAGCGTGTCCCAGTCTCAGAGGGCACTTGCTGCAGTCATTGGCAGATGTACCCTGACTCAAGTAGCTATCGCAGAGGGCTCCACCACCATGGATAGGACACAGGTGGTCCTTCAGGACTGGCAGTGCCAGATGACACCAAAGCTTCTGGAGCTAACTACAGAAGCACCCCATCCCATAGAGTGATCCAGGGGCTCACAGGAACCTCAAAGGAAGAGGAATGGTTCAAGCCCATTCTGGGGTCTTCCAACCATGAGACTGTGGCTGTAGCTAAATCTTCTGACTGCCCCCTTCTTGACACCAGGGCATCTCAGGGGCAACGGGATGAAGAGGGTGTCAGTGAAACATCCCAGACATCTGGAAGAAGGCCAGGTCCTCCGGAGGATGCCCACCACACACATCACAGGCCATGGGGCATGGTAGATAGCTGGCCCCCTCCACCTCTGAAATACAATCTGGGGAGTCACTGAGTCGTAGTGGTAGACCACGTAAGGTTAGGAAGTTGTAGTTGTATTGAGGTGGCACAGGTGAAGGGCTGCAGTAGTTAGAAAGATATTTAAGCACTTTGATGTTTCCTGTTCATAAGTTTTAATGTTAGAATGTCCGACTTAAACACCTTTATTGCCATTAAATGTTTTTTGGCCATCTACCTGCAACTAATTTGTCTCAGATCTTTCTCCATTGTGAATCCTCTTCCATTGATGATTGCCGGGGGGATGCTTCATGTTAATGTCAGTTGGGGAGGCCCCTCAATGCTGTCTCACTGAGGAAAGAAAGCCACTGGTTCCCCAGACCTCACGAGTGTTTCCCTCCTGTCCCCCACCCCACCCACCCCAGGGCCCTGTGTGGGGGTTCCACCATGCAGTCATGGGCTCAAGTGCCAGCATGCATGCAGTTAGATTAGATTAGTTTGCACCAGGGCATCATCACAATGGTACTTAGCAAGTCACCATCACCCTCCTGCCTGCCAAAAAACTCACTAACACAGAGTACCCAGATCCATCTCTCTGGTGTGAAAATGTTGCAGGATATAGAAGGAATTTGGGCCGGTTGAGAAACAGAACCCTTTCTTCTATTGCCTGATGATCAGGGCCTTCCTTGCCATCCTCACATGCCTCGTTTGAGGTGCCAGCACTCCGGTGATTCTTGGCATGCTCTTTCTCTTCTTCTTCCTCCTCCTCCTGCTGGTCATCCTCTCCAGCGACGCCTGACTGGGTCAGCCTCCATGTCATCCTCCTCCAAGAGGTCACCTCTCTGCTGTACCAGATTGTGCAAGGCACACCGTAATGCGGGAGGAGATCAGGGGGCTGAAATGGAGGGCTCCTCCAGATTGGCCCAGGCACCCCAATCACATTTTGAGGACACCAATACACCTCTCCACTATCACACCCTTGGTCACATGGGCCTCATTATAGGAGGTTTCCACATCAGGCACAGGCCTCGCACAGGCTTTATCAGCCATGTCCGAGGCGGATAACCCATATCACCCACAGCCACACCCACAATTTAGGGTCCATTGCTGACAATGAAGCTGTCATACACACACACTGGGTGACTTGCACGGATAACATAATAGTCACACACTAGTTGAACATTCAGGGAATGGAACCCTTTCCTGTTGGCGAATCTTCGCAGATTCTGTAGGGGGGCCTTGAAGGTGATGTGTGTGCAGTCGATGAGCCTTTGCACATTAGGCATCCTGCAATGAACCCTGCAGTTTTGGCTTCCTGATGGATCTGGTCCAGGTTAAATTTGATGTACTGCCCAGCCCAGGTATATATCTCCGCCAGGGGTCTGGAAGGAGCCAGTCACATAAAAGTTCACATCAGCCTTCATTCTGACAGCCACCAAGAGTGGGTGCCCCCCCCCCACCCATGTCTAGGTGCCAGGTCCTGCAACAGGTTGCACTGTCTCTTTTCGGAGGTGGAGACATCTGTTCAAATGACACTCGTGCATGGAACTGCTGGAGTCTCTGCTCCCTCCTTCTCCTGTGCCCACAGTGCACTCTCCCACCCTGTCCCCACCCTCTCAACCCCTCCCCCCACACTCCCACCCACCCAAGTGAATGGTAGCCACCTCCTGCCATCCCTCTCTACTCCTGCAAGTAGTAAGGCCCAGGCCTCCTGTGTCCACAATTCTTCCTCCAGCTCCTCCTCTTCAACTTCAGCAGTAATCAAAGGAACAGTAAGATCAATTGATTGCATTGCAAAAGCCATCTCATCAGTCTAAAAGAGGTGCAAGGATGGAAAGGAACACATATAGAGGCTAAGGAACACTCTTGGCCTTAGTACATCAATAGTCACTATCCATGCTCCCCACAATCACAGCCTGCCAATTTCCACAGCCACATTCTCCCCACAATCACAGTCCTCCCATTCCCCCAGCCACAAGCTCTCCATAATCACAAAACCCCCAATTCCCCCAGCCACATGTTTCCCACAATCACAGCTCCTCAATTCCTCCAGCCACATTCTCCCTACAATCACAGCCCTCCCAACTCCCCCAGCCACATGTTCCCTATAATCACAAACCTCCAATTCCCACAGTCTAATGCTCCCCATAATCACAAACCCCCCAATTCCCCCAGCCACATGCTCCTCACAATCACAGTCCTCCCATTCCCCCAGCCATGTGCTCTCCATAATCAAAAAACCCCAATTCCCCCAGACATATGCTCTCCATAATTACAAAACCCCCAATTCCCCCAGCCATATGTCCCCACAATCACTGCCGCTCCCAATTCCCCCAGCCACATGCTCCCTGCAATCACAGTCCCACCAATTCCCCCAGCCACATGCTCCCTGCAATCACAGTCCCACCAATTCCCCCAGCCACATGCTCCCCAAAGTTGAAAAGCTGCAGCAGTGCTATCTGCAAGTGTTTGGAGCACATCCTTCATTTGGAGCACAAATGAGTTGAATGTGCTTGGACTCAACAGGACTGCAAGACCTGAGGTCAGTGCTGAGACCTGAGTCCATGTTGCAAGAACATCGGGGACTCTGCTGAGCAACAGCCCCTGATCGACCCGAGAAATAAAACGGCAGCAACAAGAAGATACAGTTGAGCAGCAGAGAGCTATTGGATGCTATGCATTTACTTCCTCATGAACCCTTACTGATAAAGTGCCCGAATAGGACTTTAATGGAGCATGTCTGTTTCGCACTGATTCGGAATTCACGAACACAGTGGTAAAGGGGGAAGGGCTGTTAAGGTAGGTTGTGCAGCCCATAATTCAGTTTAACTGCATAGTTGATAGAGGGGGAGTCGGCGTAAAGGCCGACGTGCCTTCATGCCCAAATTTACCAAATTTTTGCATCTGAAAATGGGTGCAGTGTATTGGTAAAATTGGGTCCATAATGTCATGATTTTAATTTGTGACAAGATCACAGATGTGGAAGTGAAAGTAGCTTCCCTGGAATGCGAAGCATAAGAAATTTGATTGCTCCAACATGAACAATTTCCCAAATCTGATGGCAGTAATGTCACTACCGATGGCAAGATTGCAAACTGGGAGTGGTCATGTTACTGCCAATGACCAGTAGAAAGATATTTAAACAAGTGAGGAAATTAATAAAGTCCATGGTCAGGAGAAGGCAAAGCCAGGGCAGGGGTCCCCTGAGATATCCCTGTGAGGTCAAGAGGACATCCAAAGTCAAACTTGCCAGGCCACATGATTGGACTAATCATTCTCCAAAGTGGATAAAGATCTAAAGCAGCACCAGCAAAGGATTTTTTCCAGTGGCCAGTTTGTGAATATAGAAAACAGCCCTAAAAGTCTCAGAAGTTGACTGACAGTATTAGATGACAAACTATAACTATATGGAGGTGATGATTGTTTTGAACAGCAGTCTTGCAAGACCCTTTCTGGCTATTTGCACTGTGGGTAGCTAGACAACAGTGCTATATAACAGCAGGTGTTGGGCCAAAAGAATTTCACAAAGGGATCCCATAGCATGTGTGTTGATATTAAATATGTAAGTAGCATGTTTTTGACACGTTTTTGAGTCTATGGGGCACCTAAGTCAATGACCTACTATCGGTCATGTAGAAAACCTGAGCAGTTATTTTTATATTGGAAAAACAATCATCATGGGATCGTATTTCGAGCACACCATTTTTTCAGGCAGGTCCTTAACTGTAATGAACAGCAAACTCCGAAACAGCAAGTCTGAATTTAATCCAAACTGTATCTGATATTCATACTATCATAGAACACAGAACATAGAACATAGAACAATACAGCACAAACAGGCCCTTTAGCCCATGAGTTGCGCCGATCACATCTACCAATCCACAGACCTATCTATAACCCCCTATCCTATTCTTTTCCATATACTCATCCAGAAGTCTCTTAAAAGACCCCAGTGAGTTTGCCTCAACAACCTCCGACGGCAGTCGGTTCCATTCACTCACCACCCTCTGAGTGAAAAACCTACCCCTGACATCTCCTTTGTATTTGCTTCCCTATACCTTAAATCTGTGTCCTCTCGTAGTGACCATTTCAGCTCGGGGAAATAGTCTCTGAGAGTCCACCCTATCTATTCCTCTCAACATTTTATAAACCTCTATCAGGTCGCCTCTCAACCTACGTCTCTCCAGTGAGAAGAGTCCCAGCTCCCTCAACCTATCTTCATAAGGCCTGCCTCCCAATCCAGGCAGCATCCTTGTAAATCTCCTCTGAACCCTCTCAATAGCCTCTACATCCTTCCTATAATGAAGCGACCAGAACTGCGCACAATACTCCAACTGGGGTCTGACAAGAGTCTTATAGAGCTGCATCATTACCTCCTGACTCCTAAACTCTATTCCTCGATTAATGAAGGCCAGTACACCGTACGCCTTCTTGACCACTTCCTCCACCTGCGAGGCCGATTTAAGAGTCCTATGGACCCGGACCTCGAGATCCTTCTGCTCTACAACACAGCTAAGACTCCTATCCCTTATATTGTACTCCTTCATCCCATTATCCCTATCTATAAGATTAAATTCCCCTGTTAACTTTTAAATTGAATAGAGATTTTACATGATGGTGAAGGAATGTATTGAGGAAGGTAGGGAAAAAGAAGCAGTGCAATGGAAGCTAAATGTATGACAGTGAGTGGCCACAGTACATCATGTCAAGAAACAATGAGCCCAGATGTACACATAACACTAACACTATCTTTTCTACAAATAAAATAAGTGCTTCTGCAAGTATATATCAAGGTATAATAACAATAATGCATTTTAAGTACACCTCTCAAGACCAATACTATCCAGCCTCCTGCTTTTGCAAGTGTCTATCCCCAGCTGAGATTGATAACAGACCTTTGGAAAGTCATGCTGTCGGAAAAAAACAGTAAACAGCATTTTACTGTGTGCTAATAGCATTGCTGACGTATAGGGCTGAATTCTTCTGGTCCTGTGGAGATGGCTTTAAAATAGGAACTGACTGCATTTGAAGAGATCTGAAGACGGCCGGAGCAATTTCTTGATGTATTTGCCAAGCAGGTAAGGTAGAGAGCAGATCATCAATATTTCCTTTCAATCCCCACCCAGAGCCACGACAATCAGAGGGGTGCAGTGGAGAAGACTGTCCTCTACAATGGCTGCCTTTCAATTGTGTCCCTACTTATTGTTTTACATTTATTAATTCTTCAGAAGACAACTCCATTTTGAGACATGCTCAGGCTTATTTGGCTTTCTCTCCAGCTGGATCTGCAGATCATAAATCATAGAAGAGCATAGAACACTATAGTGTGAAAAGAGGCCCTTCGGCCCATTGAGTTTGTACCAAACACAATTGCATCCAGGCCCTACCCCCATATCCCGACACATTATACCCAGTAATCCCTTTAATCCTATGGTTCCTCCTATTTGACTTGATAGTACCCTAGTTCCACCCATTGTCCCAGAGGTGGATTCTTAATTGGCAGCTTTCAGGAAAATTGCGACTGACATCCCGTCGCAGTCTGTTCGATTTCCATCCTGAATTGAGGCCAATGTCGAAATTGCAATACAGCTGGTAAAATTCAGCACTGAAACAGCACTTTCAGCCTTCTTCATAGGGTGTGGTTTATTGATCAATTACTGATCTTGAATTGTAAGCTACCTGTACAAACAGCTTCAACACTGCATATGCATTGTAACAGGGGATGTAACAAGAAGGCTCCCTCAGCAAGGTATTGTAACTTCCTGGCCATGTTCTTACCTTCTTGCCTCACCAGATGAAACATGGAGAGGGCCAGTAAGATCGTGAGAGAGCCAAGAAATCAGGTTTGCGCCCAATTTCTTGCCTCTCGCCATCTTACTACATTGGATATCCAGCAAGACAGGTGAGTCCAGGATGGAATTGTCCGGGTTCACTTGCCTCTGTGGCTTCACTAGTGAAGATTCTCTCCGGTGAGGAGGAAGTATGGTCCCCATCAATGGGGATCAGTTGTGATGGCCTCACTGTTAGGACCAGAGGTCATTGAGATCCCTCTAGGAGGTTGGGGCAGAGGGGAGACAGAGTGTCCTTTGAGAAGAGCCAGACTGAATTGGCTGCAATTGGTCTATATGGATGGGGAGGGAGGAGGGAGTGGCAATCAGTCCAAGTAGGAGCATGAATCCAGGCAGTGGGTGGATCAGCTGCAGAGCCCTATTATTGTGGGGATAGAGGGAATCAGTCAAAAGGCCTCCCATAGCTGGGGAAGGTAATTACTGTCAGATCTCTCTATTCATGGAACACAGAGAGCTGAACTTATGCCATTGTACCCTCTGTGGCTATCAGCCAGATTTTGGCTGAGCTAGATTCTGCCTACTCATTCTACTGGTGGAAAAGGCATTTAGCCTCATTCTTTTGACAGAGTTGAGCAAGATTAGAATTTTAAATCACCCAAAAATTTGTATGAATTTCTCCTGTTTTCACTCTCATTTGGCACTTAGAATATTTTTGGTAAGATGGCGACTCCCCGCCCCCCCGCCCTGCCCTCCCGCTTATCTGCATGTGAAATATAACATTCAATATCCTTGTCATTAATTATATAAGTCATATAATGTTGCCCGTTGGTTCATTTGGTAAAGGCTAAGTTAAGCAGATCAGATAATCTCTACACAATGCCTGATCTTTGATGAGTTTGCAGATTTTAGCTGGGTTGAAGTAAGGGTGCTGGAAATTAATAAAAGCTTTGAAGAACAGACTCAGCCAGAATTCTTGCTCTTGGCTGTGTTCAGCAAGCTGTGTTAGAAAATGTTTGTGTAGGGGTATTAGGCAAGACCACAAGATAAAAGACAATGCCTCCATTAGATTCATTGGAAGTCGAATGTGAGTGCAGGTTACTCTGTGTGAAGAAACATTGCTTTAAAGTTTATCCCTCTCATTTTGAATCATTAACTTAACCCTGTTTGAAGGTTTATTGAAGATCGTACTTTAGATAAAATATATGGGCGGAATTTTCTCAAAAAGATTCTGTGTCAAGCAGGTGAGAAAATGGAGGTTTTCTTGCTATTTTTTTCCGTGGGCTAAGTACTGGAAGTTTACAGCACTTTGTACAATTCAAGATCCATAATCTTATTTCCACCAGTATGAGGGATGGACTCTCAGCTCACCTGAGAAGTTGATTGCTCTAGGAGCATCTAGGCTATGTGCACAGTGTACACAGTAAACTGGGAGATTGGTAACTCTTCCGCCCCACCGCCAACACTCCCCACTCTTTCTAGGTGTGAGGTTGATTTCGCCGGTGAAACAAACCAGACAATATTGCAAGAAACTAGGCGCGGATCCAATTTTTCATCTCTCGCCCTATCTTACCAGCTCACCATGCCGATTGACCAGTGTGGCAAGCCAGTAAGATTGCACCTGTACTATCTGCCCTCAGTTACATGGATGGCATTTACCATGCAATTAAAGATGTGCATCAAGTGATTAACCTTGCCATTGACAGCTACGTCCCATGAACAAATACAAAGTAATTCAAATGCCTATATGAATTCTCTTTAAACATGTAGAATTCAGCCTATTAAGTCAGCACCAACTTTCTGACAGAGCATTTCACACAGGCAATCCCCTCCACTCCATTCCCATAACCTTGTGCATTTATCATGGCTAATCTCTCCAACCTATACATCTTTGGACACTCAAGGGCAATTTAGCATGGCCAATCCACATCTTTGGACTGGGGGAAGAAATCAGAGCACCAGTAGGAAACCTAAGCCGAAAAGTGGAGAATGTGCAAACTCCAGTCACCTAAGGCCTGGTGTTGTAAGGCAGCAGTGCTAACCACTGTGCCATGTATATTAAAACCATTCAATATTCTTGTGTTTTATCACTATAATATTTGGTTTACTGAAACAGCGCATTGTGATGGTTTTCGTTGTAATTATTACACATAATATGAAAAGCAAATGCTGATTTAAAAAAGTCACGTGTTTTCTGTGTTGCCATTTATATATTCATCATACAGTAAGAGTCCTTTGATCACAATTGCAGTATGACTTGGTAAGGATTTGCATTTCTAACACCTATCAGCTGTAGTAAATATTTCACTATGCATTCCAGAACACTTCCACTGGCACTCATTCAAATATTTCCCTTTCAGAAAGATGCTAACTGTTGCATGACATCACAGCAATCATTGTTAGCTTTCTATCACATCAGTGCTAAGCTATCCTGTATTTTGATTCATTCCTTGACAAGGATACACTTGCCACTATACAATGACAGCCTTGATGTGTTTTAGTGACAGCGAGATTTTTTTCCTCTTTTACTTCAATGTACAATGCGTGTTTTAACACCATTTAGGTACGGTTTCTGACAAGTCTACATTATTTCAGTTGCCTTTCCCCAAGCTAAACTTAATGCTTCGGTGGCATGGTGGCACAGTGGTTAGCACTGCTGTCTCACAGCTCCAGGGCCCTGGGTTCGATTTCTGGCTTGGATCACTGTCTGAGTGGAGTTTGCATGTTCTCCCTGTGTCCGTGTGGGTTTCCTCTGGGTGCTCTGGTTTCCTCCTACAGTCTAAAGATATGTCGGTTAGGTGGATTGGCCGTGCTAAATTGTCCCTTAGTGTTATGGAATGTGTAAGTTAGAAGGATTAGTGAGGTAAATGTATGGGATTGTGGGGATAGGACCTGGGGTAGGATTGTTGTCAGTGCAGGCTTGATTGGCCAAATGGCCTCCTTCTGCATTGTAGGGATTCATTGATTCTATGATTTATCCCATCGTTTTTCAGTCATAGGATGCTTCATTCATTTTTTAAAGAATCACCTTTAGGCCAAAAGATATTAAGTACTTTCAAATATATTTAGTAACAGAAGTTTCTGGGAAACCCACAATAGAGATAAATACATTGTGATAAATTGTGACAAGCGTGAAGTTGCCTGCAGAGGCCAAATATGTTAACTGTGGAAAATAAACATCATGTCTGATGTTTTCAAAAAATACTCCATCTAGTTACTTTAATGAAGATCTTGAACTTGATATTCTGTGCCAGTTTCAATATTTGTTAGCAAGAATTCAGAGTAACTCATTTTTCAGGCCAACATATTGCGGTAGAAGTCATTGCCTTGACCATTTTGTCCCAAAATCAATCCTCCCCAAGTTTCCAACTATCATTCAGTCTTTCCTGCAACCAGCAACCAAGGCCCCCAAAGATTCATCTAAATATTTTGAAATAGAGGCCAACAGTGTCCCAGCTTTGAACTTCCTTCTTGTACACTTGAAATGAGTCAGTGCTAAGTCACAGTGAGAAAGCTAAGAAACAGCTATTGTCAGCATTTGTGGCAGTGCTTCTGAGCATGAAAACTACTGCATTTTTCAGAAATGTTTACTGCAGTTGGGAATGACCCTTTGAATTATATGTTTCTCAGAGGAAGACCATTAGGAGTTTTTATTTTGCCATCCTCTTCCACACTCACGGTAAATGCTTTTTAAATTCAGCTATGCAATTTGCTATGGCTATCGAAGGGGAAGAAGGTGAGAAAAAGAAGAGAAAGGCGAGGGAGAAGCTGAAGGAGTCTTGGGTTGCGGGGGAGGTCCTTTCACATCTGACTCCACCTCTCCCTATCAGGAGGGAGGTAGGCCCTCTTTACTACTGCACGAGACCCCATCGAGAACTGATCAAAGTACAAGAGTCTGCCCTGATGGAGGGTGTGCAAGAAAGATGTAATGGCGCAGGCCCCTATTTGGCATCCTTCTCTAACTTTATTTTTATTTTCTCAAGGCTGTGGGTATCACTGGCTGGCCCACCATTTATTGCCCATCCCTAGCTGTCCTCCATTTCAGAGGAGCATTTAACAGTCAACCAGATTGCTGTGGGTCTGTAGGTTAAATGAGGTAAGGATGGCAGATCTCCTTCCCTAAGCGACATTATTGAACCAAATGGATTTTTATGACAGTCAACAATGGTTTCATGGTCTTTGTTAGATTTTTTAATTCCAGATTTTTTTACTGAATTCAAATTTTACCATCTACCATGCTGAGATTTGAACCTGGATCACCAAAACATTACCCTGGGTGTCTGGATTACTAATCCAGTGACAATGCCACAAGACCACTACATGCCCCTAAACTCTTGCAGAGCATGTTAGTCTTGTGTCAACTATTGTCCCCCTGCAACTATCAGTGCCAGGACTAGTGTTACTATTTAAATGCTACAAAATGTTGGAAAAGTAAAGTCAACTGATAAAAGCAATCGTTGAAATGAGAAATACATGGAGATCAAATTTATTAATGCTAACACAAAGATGTGAGTTTTGAGAGATAAGAATTTTGCGATGTTAAGAGTATATGTTAGAAAAGAGTTACTTTTTTTTATTTCTAGGTGGAATACTGGGCAGGGGAGTGGCCTTATCCACGGTTGCCTTATATTCAGGAATATATGGTAATGTGTGTAAGCTATCACTGCAGGAAAACATCATTACTAAAATATTTTCATTTTCAGGTGTCACCAAGATTTACAGTGGGGGCAGTGCTAATACAATTTTCAGTGAAACATTTACAACCCGTAATAAAAAAAAATTCGAACCAGAAATTAAATTAACACTGAGATAGCTTGCCAAGTAATCTTTGGAAATTCAATTTAATGAAAGCTAAGTAGAGACATGCCAATTGATCACCTATTGAGTTGCTAACTACATTGCGATTGGATAGGGAGCCCTTTTGTTTTTCTATCTTACCCACTTTTCAAACATTAGTTATTATTCCGTGAGTTCATTCTAAGTTTGTTTTCACTGATGTTACACTTTGGTTCATAATTCCTCCTTTCCACCTCACACATTTTGTTTCAGAGAATCAATAGTTCAGAGGATGATGCAGCACATGAGGAGATCATTTGGGCCTTTGTGCCTGAGCTAGGTCTTTGGTAGAAGCATCCACTTTATCTTACCCTTGTGCATTTTTCCAAGAGCCATGTAGTTCTTTTTACCTTTCTATTATTTATTGGATTCTCTGTTAAATATTAATATTGAAGCTGTTTCTCCTCATCCTAACAGGCAGTGCATTCCAGAACATAACAACTGACTGCATAAAAATAAATGCTTCCTCCAGTCACATCTGTTTTGCTTCCCGGTCACCTTAATTCTGTTGCTGACCCTCTACCGATAGTTTCTTCTTATCAACCCTTTCAAAATCATTAAATCTTGTCTTCTCTTCAGTGCTCTAAGGAGGACAAACACAGCTTCCCCAGTCTCTCCACACAACTGAGGTCCATCAGCCCTACTAATGTGCTGGTAAATATCTTCTGCACCCTCCTCAAGGCCTTTGCATCCTTCCAAAAGTCTGGTGCCTAAAATTAAAAATGTTACTCCAGCTGAAACCTAATCAGTGAATAATTAAAGTTTAGCATAAAACCTTGATTTTATGCCCTAGAGAATAGATACTCTATTTCTCTATTAATAAAACCTAGGAGGCCATGTGGTTTTTAACAGCCTTCTCAATTGTTCTACGACTTTCAAACATTTGTGTACATGTCTCTCTATTCCACCACTCCTGTATAATATTAGTTTATATTGCCTGTTTTGTTCTTTGCACCAAAATGTATCATTTCACAATTTTTTGCAATAAATATAATAAATGTAATTTGCCATGTCTCTGCCCATTTTGACTATGTCGCCTTACTATCTGTTACTTGTTTCCTCACTATTTACTACATTCCTTATTTTCATATCAATGGCAAACTTTGAAATGATGCCCCGTGAGCCTAAATTCAGATCATTAATATACAATATATCAAAAAGAACAGTGGTCCTGTCACTGATCCCTGGGGGACTCTAATACATACTTCCCTACAATCGAGAAAAAAAACTTTTTCTCTGAATTCTGTGCCTTAGCCAATGTGTATCCATCCAGCTATTGTCTCTTTAACTACATGGGCTTTAATGTTGATAACAAGTCAATTATGCAGTACTTTGTCAAGTACCTTTTAAAAGTACATTGAAGTAACACCACCAACTGTACTTTCATCAATCCTCTTCATTACTTCATAAAAGAAGTTAAATTGTCTTTATCAAATACTGAATATTTAGTAGCTTACCTTCACGGCAATTAAGGATGGGCAACAAATGCTGGCAGCACCAACATCCTGTGAGAGAATAAAAGAAATCCTTCAAACGCCAGTTACTTCTGACCTGGATTATTGTCTTGAGAAATTTCCTACCACCAGCATTAGCACGACTGGTCTGTTACTGGGTTAATCAAAGAACAAAACAGCATGGGAAACAGGCCCTTCGGCCCAACGAGCCCGTGCCGCCACCTCGATGTTCCCACTTCTACACGCGATCCCTGTCTATGTTTATAGATCTACGGATTAAAAACCAAATTTGAGACAATTTAGGGAGAATTTGTTTTGCCAATTAGCCTAAGAGCACATCTTTGGGATGTGGAGGAAACCGGAGCACCCGGAGAAAACCCACGCAAGCACGGGGAGAATGCGCAAACTCCCACAGACACAGGCCCAAATCCATGTATCTGCACAGCACAGCTATAGTCACTGCGCTGTCATGTTGCCCATCAAATGGTCCAGGTCGAGCATACACTAACAATGTGAAGCAGTAGGATATTCTCGAAAAAGGTCCAAGATCAGCCCTCTCACGACCCATCGCGTGTATGCCCCTCGTTAGACAACAAGGTGGACCAAAGCACCTGTAGGATAAAAACAAGTACATGATCCCTATTTTAAATCAGTTTTCTATACCCCTCCATTCCCATTCTGTTCATGTGCCCATCTAAGTATTTCTTAAATAACTCCAGAGTGCCTGCCTCCACCACTTTACTTGACAGTGCATTACATACCCCCACCCCACTCTGTGTGAAAAACTCCCTCTAGCATCCAAATTATACTTTACCCCCCCTCACCCTAAGCCCGTGACCCCTCGTGCTATTTGAGTCCATCCTAGGAAAAAGCTTAGCCCTGTTTACTCTATCTATCCCCTTCAAAATCTTGTACACCTCTATCAGATCTCCTCTAAGTCTACGTCTTTCCAAGGAAAACAGTCCCAATTTGTCTAATCTCTCCTCTTAACTCAGACCTTCCATACCAGGCAGCATCCTGGTAAACCTCCTCTGCAGTCTTTCCAGAGTCTCCATGTCCTTCCGGTAGTAAGGCGACCAGAACTGGACACAATCCCTCCTTTTTTGAAGACAAGTGTAACATTTTCAATTTTGGCCTCCTCTGGAACAAACTTCATGTCCAAGGATGATTGGAAAAGTTTGTGCAGAGCCTCCAAAATTTCTACCTGTACTTCCTTCAGTAATCTAAGCTTCAACACAGTAGGGGCAAGTGATTTTTCTATCTTGAGGACAGCCAATCTTTCAAGTACATTCTCTGTTAACTATTTCATCCTAATCAATATCACCACTGATTTGTCCTTTACTGTTACAATAGAAGAACACTCCAATAAAGAAAGAAGAAAAGTTCTCATTTAGAATATCAGCAATGCCCTCTGCCTCCACGAAAGGATTTCCTTCTTGGATTAGCTCCAGCATTCTGCCGACTGATTTTTATATTACTTATTGCTTTGTTCATATTGTTTCAATTTTATGTAAATTATACACTTGTTTCTAGGTGTTATGCCACATTGCATTCCGTATTTCAAAAATACCTATCTCAGATGAAAAATTCAGTTGGAGCTTTTTAATTTTCTTTTGACTTTATTTAATTGTTTTTCTTTTGCAAACTGCCAAATTATTTTTCTTCAGCAAGTAACTCAAAGTAGCAACAAAGTCCAGATTGGCTGTTTACTCGTAATATAATTTGTTGGTGCCCAAAAGCAACATTACTGGTTCATTACAGCATTGAAACATGACAGACATAAAAGTTCTAATAACTTGGATAGATTCAAATTTTGAACAGGGTTTTTGTTCGGGTGTCAAGGGATTTGAGCTTAGGAAGGTAAATGGAGTACAGGCACAGATCAGCCATGATCTAATTGAAAGACAGAGGAAGCTCAAGAGGCTGAATGACCTACTCCTGCTCCTAGGTTCTTTAATCATAGCTATTGGGTATTTTAAAAGCTTTAATAAAAGTGAACCTAAGATAAGCCAGTCAATCTGTTCCAGATAATGTAATATCTCGAAGTACCTTGTTGAGTAAAAAGAGTAATTGTTTATCATATGAGATCATCAGCCTATACACCCAGTATCTTCTCTCTCTCTCTCTCTCTCAACATTACTTCATTCTGACAGTGACTTGTGTCTGTTTCTGTAGCTAATCATTCCTGGAACACGTTACTAGCCTGTCACCAGGGGCTTATAGCTTGAGGGACATTGCACCACATTAAGCATAGCCACAATTACAAATGCAGACAAACTAAAGGGCAATCTTGTGTGGCCAATCCAGTTAAAGTGCATGGCCATATCACTCGCCCAAAAACTCTGAGTGTCGAATTTACGTGAAAACTGGAGTAATTCTTCAGTGAGAGTTCCGAGAACAATATCGCACAGTCTGTACACTGCTTGGACCACTACTATGAATAACATTAAAAACTAGAGAGCAGGGACAATCCCTGCTGGAAAGGCTGAATGAGTGCGCTAAGAGGCCACTGCTCATGCGCTAATCTGCCCATGCTGAGATCACCGCAAAAGGAGTGGCCCCACACTGCTGGCCTCCTGATTGCTGACCAGCCCCTCGACCCCCACGACATCTGCTCTCCATCCCTCTACAGCCCAGATCACTAGCCCCCCAACCATTCCCAGGCCAGCCCCAAGCCCCACCCCTCGGCTTCCCCCAAACTCCAGCACCATTCTCGCTCCCCCCCCCAACTAGCAGTTACCCCCCTCTCACCCCTCCACCATCCAGCCCATCCTGATCGCTGGCTATTCCTGCACCCAAGCCCTGACCCCTCTCCCAGCCAACCCTGATTTCCAGCACGCTCCCTGACAGCTGCACCCCCTGACAGTTACACTCCCCACACTTCCAACTCCTTCCTGCAGTGCCGACCCTTCCCCAGCAGGCTGACACTCCCCCCTACTCTCTTTGGCTGACCATGTTGCTTCCCCCACAGATACTGGCTGAACCGTGGCAGTAGGACCTCTGCAACCCCACCAATCATCCCCATTCAAGCTCTAGCCCTAGGCTCTGTCCCCTATATGCCCTGCCTCCTTGGCACTGCCCCACATCCCATGGACAGTGCCAAGGTGCCCCAGGATATTGGCACTTTGCCCTTTGGGCAGTATCAGGAAGCACAGGCTGGCACTGCTAGGTGCCAATGTCCAAGCAGCATCCTCCCCCTAGTGCCTGACACTTTCAGGGGCCTCAATTTCTCCCCCCTTCCCTCCAAAGGGGTCGGGCTGCTCATTCTCTGAAAGTGGTGAGTGAAATACTCTTTGCGAGGTCGGGGGAGAGAGACTAGCAGGTCTGGAGACTTCAATTGCATTCAATTTACTTACAAAATAAGATTAAGATAATTTCTGCTCCTCTCCATCAATTTCCGAAGAAGACGCTGTCCAAAATCCAGTACTGGGAGATACTATCATGGCAGAAACGCATGTGCAAATCCTGCACATTGCACGCCAAGAGATTCTGCGAGCCCATTGCACTAATTTTGGGGAGAATAATGTGAAGAATTGCGGTCTTTGAACTGTAGGAGGAAACCAGATATGATAGTGTGGCCCCGATCCCTGAGAGCCATGTGATCAGGTCACTATGGAGTGGCGGTGTGGAAAGCCATGCCAATTGAGTGCAAGTACACCAGTCCCGGGTTAAGGAGGATTATAAATTGGAGATTATAAGAGGAGTGGAGAGTAGTCGCATATTCCGTTCTATCAGACACTTGTTTGTATGTATCTATTTACCAATAAACCTTTATAACCTTAAACCACAATGAGTCACCTTTAAAGTTATTACACTGGAGCACTCAGCGAAAACCACACAGACACAGGGAAAATGTGCAAACTCCACACGGATAGACACCAGAGCTGGAATTAAATCTGGATCTCTGGCACTGTGGTACAGCAGTGCTAACCACTCTGCCATGTGCCACTTACCCTGCCTCCAATTAAAGTACCTCAACATAATTCATGACTATGAACAGGGTAAAGCAAGGATTTAATATGATGTTTTCTTAAAAACATGAACAATATTAAAACAGGAGTTATTTAATGCGCTATGTTTTGACAAAGCAAGTAAAAATAGATCCAGAACATGAATTGCTGCACTAACCTTATACAACTGTGAATTAGTGCATTCCATTTAAACTAACAGAGCTTATGATTTATGCAATAGTGTGGTTGGTTCTGCTGACCGAGTTTTCTTATTTCTAGGTCAAATTAACATGTGGTACAAAGACCAAAGTGAAAGCGGCAAAAGAGCCAAGAAACTGCAGTATCTAATGGAATTGCAAATCCCTGCCATTTGCAGGGAGTGGAGGAACAGGGGAGGGAGGGAGGAGTTGGCTGGAGTGGTGGGAGGGTTTGAATCAGCACACAGAATGCTGACTCCGTTGACTTTTTAGGGGCTTTGCAAACTTAAAAGCCCCATAAAAATCATTTAATTGCATACCGTTTTAAATAATCACTAAGTATTAAGCACTTGCTTTGTCTTCTAAAAATATTGGCGCCTGATTCTCAATATTTTAATTTCTTTGAACATAAAGATTAAAAGAAAGACATTTTTCAGCATCTACTTTTTTCAGATATTTTGCAGTGAATAAACTGGAGAGAATGTCAAAAAGCTGTAATGATTATTTTCCTACCTGCAGGTAATTGTTAGAATGATAACCTATAATTCCCTTCTGTACTGTTATAATCAATGTCACCATAAAACATGATGAAAAATTAGAATTATAATCCTCTTAAGTTTATGCAGGACTTCTTTCAGCATGATTTGTATATTAAAATTAAATCATTTCATTATGTCTTTGGATTTTAAAATGTAGTTTGGCTGAGATTTTGAAGTCCACATAGCAAAGCATTCAACTGCAGCAATGAAGAAACAGGTTGGCCTGTGCTCGTGGGCCACTTAAATTAACTCGAAAGTTATTTATTGTTTCCAACTGTGCATTATGCAACATTTGTTTGCAATCGGGAGATACCAAACTGCATGAAAGCACCTACATTGAATATTTGATTGAAGTAGATGCGTAGGCTTATCCAACAGGCTCTGAGATAATTGGGCCATAGAAGGTCCAACATCTGCTTGAATCAAGTCCCTCAGCTGGTTTGTATGAGAGCTTTGTTAATAATTGAACAACCTGTAAAGGGTCTTCCCATTACAGAGCTTCAGACTGTAGATATTAGGGTATCTTTGCGCATGATGTGCTCCCAGTTGATAGCTCTGAAGAAACACAAGTCAGAGAATTAGTGCTTAGAGCATGGGTCTCTTCTGGAAACTTGGCACTAGTGATGTTCCCTAGAAGGCTCACAGTAGTTTTGCTCCTCCTTCATTTAGTAATTTGACATCGTCTTTCATTTCATCGCTATCATCTTGTAACACAACTTAAACTTTAGAATTAATGTAAACAGCTGGATGGGGGTTACTTAACTGTTAAGAAATTGAATGGTGTTATTTTCTTGATGAAATAGAAATCAAATGCATTGAAATGCACTGCTACAGTAGTGAGCGAGGAACAGAATAGTTTGCACATTCATATTTAGCTAAGAAATATGGACAGAGCACTTCCACCATGCAAACCAATACCTTTACACATAGTTATTAGCAAGTGGTTAGCAACATTGCCCCTAGTTTACATTTTTTTAACATATTGGAATGGAAAGCTGGGGTAATAATTCTTTCTTCCTTGAGATTTGGAAATACTTTGCAATTTTGTATTCAGACCATATCAGTGTTATATATTTTATTGACCGTTGACTTCTATGTTACATGTTCAATCTTTTTTACACCCCCTTTCACTAAAATGCATGCAGGGCTGTTGATTCAATTCCTACAATCAATTATTATTCATGCTATTTTTGAAAGCTTGGGACACTTCCTGCAATTCCATGCATATATCCTTATTTCTGAGGTTTACAAAATTGGCATAACTTTCAACATAATCCCACACAGACACAGTTAGCATCAGGAAGCATGAAGTTTTTTTAGTTTTGGACCTTATTTGACCAATACACCTCTGAGCCATCAGGATTTCTTGGACGAACTTGGGCTAACCTGTATAACAAAATACTTGTAATAATGCAACATAATTCCCCATCATATTTTCGAAAAGATTTTGATCAATAATTTGATGATCCTGGCCATGTTCTCTGTCATCTGTTTAAATAATGATTTTGGGTTAATGATGTGAAGTAGTCAATATTCATGCATGCATGCAATGTTCGTCCATTGAATTTTGGACTGTTATCATGTCTATTAAAGTACCAAAAAGACTAAAATTGGTGTTAACAGTAATGGCTGGTGCTGTATTGAACATGCCGCAAAGCTTCTGCACAGTAGGCAATTTCAAATAGCAATCAGTCGTAAGCAGATAGTCTTCTTTTGCCTATTATGAATAAATTTGTTGCTATCTTGATTCATCGTGTTGATGAACGGTAGCACCAATGAATTACTGGTGACCATTTCTGGGGTTCCCAAACAGGTTAAATCCTTATCAGGTACTTACTCATGGGGTGGAGAAGCGTTTCCTATTTGCTCACCTGGTATTCCTGACATACATCACAAGATCTCATCACCTGGTCAATGTCATTCCTGGTACTAGGCCACAATAATGACACAAGAGTGAACCATCTTATCCTCTCTATTTCCACATGCCCTTGGCAGAGCTGACCAAGAATGCTGTACTCCAGTGTCACTGGAATGCGTATCTGGTGTCTCTTGAATAGTACTCCATTGGCTGCATCAATTTCATCCCAGTATGACCAAAACACATCCTCAGAGCAATCAGGATTTCTTGGATGAACTTGGGCCAATCTTGTCTAACAACCTGCCATAGAGTTTAGAGACTGGTGGTGCTATCAAAATCTTGCACCAGAGTTCCTCTTTCTTGTTTTGACTGAAGCATGTAAGATCTATGTTGTAGAATCTTCCTGGCTTGCAGAGCCTTTGTCCATTTGGAAGTCAAATGGCATGCCGCACATTTTTCAGTATTGGACAGTTAGATCTTCTGACCAGACCATCTGAAAACTTTGTAGCTGAGATCAGTTATAAAATTGGATCTTGTTGAGTAGCCTTTGTGATAAAACTGAGAGATTTAAACCACCCATTCTCAGATAGTGAAATATTTCATCGGAATCATCACAGCTAAAATCATTACAACATGAAATTGATAAGTAGTATTCCATAGTTCTAAAATGTCTCAATGTACTTGAAGCAGAGCAAGGGGTTTCCTCACACTTGATCCCATTCTGTTGCTTCAGTGTCCAGTCAGGTTACAGTGATGGAGTGGGAGCAGTCCAGGGAAAATTCCCAATCAGGAAATCCAACAGGTACAAGGACCTGCAAAAAAATATTCAGTTGCAACTAGAGGAATCAAAGGAGTTTTTTAATCTTGCACATGATGGATTTAAAAAGATTTGCAAGTAAAAAGATTTACAATATAATGTTGGTTGCACCAGCAACAATAGATCTGTTTTATTACATGACTTGTATGCTATTGAATTAATGAGTAAAAACATAATGAGATGTTATGTTTAGAGTGGGATCCTCTGGGGATGGACACCTTGCTGATCAGGAACCTTGGTGATCAGGGAGTATTTGTAGAGATTTACTTCAATGGAGATTAAACAAAAGGGTTAGATTCAATGGACTGAACTTAATGGCAAGGGTGCTGGCCCTGTCTCTTGGCCAGAAAGCCATTGGCAATCACCTAGCTGCCATTTCCAAGATCTCCTAATGAATTAAATCCTCATCAGGTACTTACCTGATGTATCAATATTCCCGAGGCTTTCTGGGATCCTGCCTCAAGGAGCTGCCGGCCAATCAAAAGGTCAGCAGCTCCATTGGCAGTGGTGGCGACTGTTGGGACTGCAGCAAACCCAGGACCAAGATCAGTGCTTGAGGCCCAGAGGACATGAAAGTGGGCTTGGTGGGGGAAGGTAATCAGTGTGGATGGTAGTGGTGAGAGCACATGTGTTTAGCATGGTTCTTCAAGGGACACCTCTCAACTTCACAGGCAGGTCACCAGATTGGGCCTCTGATGCCTTCCCACCCAATTAAAGAGACATTCCCAGTCACTTTGAGTGTTATCCCTGGTGGGTAAATTTCATCCAGTGATAGGTTAGAAGGTCAATGATTCTATGAATATAGTGGGTTTGTTGTGATTTGTTTTATTCCTTCTTGGGAATGTGTACTTTTGCCAAGGCCAGAATTTATTGCCCATATAAAATTGGCATTGAGAACATGGTGGTGAGCCATCTTTTTAAACCAGTGCAATTGGGACAGCATGGTAGCACAGTGGTTAGCACTGCTATTTTACAGTGCCAGGAAACTGGGTTCAATTCCTGGCTTGGGTCACTGTCTGTGTGGAGTTTCACATTCTCCCCGTGACTGCATGGGTTCCCGTTGGTTCTCCAATTTCCTCCCACATTCCGAAAGACATGCTGGTTAGGTACATTAACTCAAACAGGCTGGGGTGACTATGGGAATTTCACGGTGGTTACATTACAGTGTTAATATAAACCTTAATGTGACTAATAAATAAATAAACTTCAAACTGCTACAGCATAGGTATGCCTGCAGTAATGTAAGGAGGGAGTTCCAGGAATTTGTCCTAGTGACATTGAAGGAACAGGTTTATAGTTCCAAATCGTGATGGTATGTGGCTTGGGAGGAGGGAAACTTGCAGATGGTGATGTTTCTGCCTCCATTGTAAGACTGGTAGAGATAATGGATTGGGAAGATACTGTTGGAGAAATCTTGTTGAGTTGCTGCAGTGTGTCTTGTAGACATGCAGCTGCCACTGTGTGTCAGTAGTGGAAGAAGCAATGCTTAAGGTGGCATGGATGGTGTGCCAATCAAGTGGGCTGCTTTGTCTTAAGTGTTGTCAAGAACCTTGAGTATTGTTGGAACTAACTCATTCAGGAAAATAAAGGATATTCTTGTATATGGTGGGCAAACTTAAAGGAATCAGGAGATGAGCCACTCATTGCAAAATTCCAGCCTTTAACTGCTTATGTAGTCAGAGTATTTATAGACTAATGTTTCTGCTCCATGGTAACTCACAGCATATTGATAATGGAATATTCAGTAATGGTAGAACCTCTGAGTATCAAGACAAAATGGTTGGATTTCATGTTGTTGGAGGTGGTCATTGCCTGGCAGTTGTGTGGCATGAATGTTACTTGTTATTTATCAGCAAGCTCTCACTGTACAGGGGAAGAAATGACTTCAGTATCTGAGGAGTTGCAAATGGTATGAATCCCATACAATTGTCAGCAAACATCTCCACTTCTGACTCATGTTGGAGAGAGAAAGTCATTGATGAAGCAGCTAAAGGTGGTTGGGCCTAGGGCAATCCTTGAATTCAACTCTTTTGTCCATGTTTGGGCCATGGCTGTAATGAGGTCAGGAGCTGAATGGCCCTGGCAGACCCCAAACTGATTGCCAGTGAGCATATTGTTGCTGAGTAAATGTTGTTCATTAGCATTGTTGATTACATCTTCCATCACGTTTCCAATGATTGGAAGTGGGTTCACAAGGGATAATTAGCTGGATTGGATTTCTCCTGCTGTTTGTAGACAGGGCATATTTGAGCAATTTTGCACTTGGCTAGGTATATCTGCAGTATAACTGCAGTTAGCTTGGCTAAGAGTATGATTTTGACTAGGTCTAGAGCTCAAGTCTTCTGTCCTAAATCATAAGATATTTTCAGGGTTCATAGCCTTTGCTGTATTCAGTGTCTTCAATATTTATTGATAGCTATTGACTTTCCTTGTACTGTGTTTTCTTATATTAAATAGACTGTCACATGCATTTGAGTACGAAATGGAAAACTCGAAGGGATTTCAATCCCTATTTTGTTACAATAAATAAAAGTATTTCTTAATAGAAATATAATTTTTGTTTATTGTTACAAAATAATGAATATATTATTATCAATGCACAAGGAACTGTTTTGCATGTCCCTTTCTTTTGTTCGCAGATCACAATGTACAGGTTGTAAATCATAAGACAGAGTGGTCCTCTGGATCAAGGTCACTCATCAGACTGAGTAGCCATCACAAAATCCTCATTAAGAGTATTGAGATCATAACATCTCAGATTGTACTCCTTCTGTAATGTTGTTACTCACTCAATTCCGTTGTGAACTCTCTGGGCCCTATTTTACCATTTTGATTCTAAGTACTGGGCAGACTTGAAATTGGAAGTGTTTCAGATCCAACTTTTAGACCTGTTTTCAGGCACCCCCATACTCATTCTGCCTGCAAAAATATCAGTGTGTCCAAATCACACTGCACAAGCCCTTGGGTGGGGCTTAACACACCCAAAACCCTGCAGCTCCAATTGGTGTCTCCAACTACACATGCACAGAAAAATAAATGATAGAATCCATTTCCCTGCCACATTGCACTCGGGCTGGACAATGCCTCCCCCTAGTCCCTACCGACATTGCCACACACCCACAACATTACTGACTCCCTTCTCCCCCCACACACTTGACATCCAAGCTGGTCGGAAACTCCTTCCCCCTTCCCCCCACTGATCACAGAAAGAGTGCAGCAGACCCCCTTTCCCCACTCACTGATCACAGGCAGCGTGGCAGATGAACCCTTCCTTCTCCCTCATTGATTGAAGGCAGTGTGGCAGCAGACTCACAGATCACAGGCAGAGTCGTAGCAGACCCATTCCACCTCCCCGCTGATCCCTGGCAAAGTGGCAGCTGATCCGTTTCCCCTCCACTGATCACAAGCAGAGTGGTAATGGACTCAACTACCCCTCACCAACCTCAAGCAGGGGGCCATCAGATGCTTGGCACTTACCTCCTCACCAACCCTCACTGATGGAGCATCTGAATCGGACTTTTGTGAAGCACGTCTGTTTCACGCTGATTCTAGATGAGCGAACATGGTGGTACAGTGGGAAATGCTGGTAAGTTGGGTGTGTGCAGCCCATTAAGTCAATTTAAACACATGTAAATGCATTTAAGTGGCTGCCATGCCTGTTTCCGGCACGAATCTGATCAAGGCCAATTTCAGGGCCTTAGTAAAGGGGGAATAGGCATGGAGGCAGGTGCAAATTGCACTGCTCACCTCATGCCCGACTTTACCAAGTTTTCGCACCTGGAAATGGGTGCAATGCGATGGTAAAATCGGACTTTGTGTCTTCCTCACAGCTTACTTTTCTACCTATCTTTGCATCACAGCAAACCTGGATACATTACGCTCTCTTGGTCTATGTCATTAATATAGATTGTAACTAGTTGAGGCCACAACAGTGATTCTTGCAGCCAGTGTTGGATTTAGCCTTGGTGAGGCCTTAAGTTATATAAAGCTTGGAGGCCCCTTGTTAAAAAGTTACACCAAAAGGTCTCACAAAGGTGCATTCCAAAACAGGATCTTAGGTCGCCACAAAAAAAATTGAAAACATAATTATGTCTTTTAATTATTTAATAGCAAGGTATTTAAAGTGAAAAATATAAATTATTTTCAAATGAATGCACTTACTGATTACATATTTATCATTTGGCTGGCTTGATCTCTCTCATAGATGATAAGATAGTATATACCCTGGAAAAAATACTTAAATGTAATTTTTGAAATAATTTTAAGTTATATTGTTATATATGCAAAATGCTGACAAAATAAGTAATAGGATCACTTTTATTAAAATAAGTAATAATGAAATCATTTCCAAAATCAAAAAAAAATCAGATACAACTTAAAACATTTTCTTTCTTGATTTCTAAAAAGCAAAATTATGAATTCTGTCCTCAAATGATATGCTCTGCAGCTTATCGCTTTCTGTGCACATGATGCTAAGTGCAGACAGTTTGTCTTGAGACATGGTTGTTCTCAGTTCATTTTTGATTCTCTTTAGCTGTGAAAATGACCTTTCTCCTGAACAATTTATTACCATCAGACATAAGAATAGTTGTAATATTGCTTCCACATTTGGGAAAACTAAATGAATCTTGTCTTGGAAGGTGATTTGATACAGATCTTTGTGGCAAATTTGTTCTTTTCCTGGATAATTCTGCTTGACATGAGCATGGAAGTGCTTCAGTTCCCCCATAAGGTTAATATCAACATTGTTTGGATACTCTTTCATCAAAGTTTCTACTGCTTCCCACATTTGTGCCTCTGAAGCTTCTAAATCAACTAAAAATGGAAATTTGTTTGCAGCATAATTGTAGACAGTTGCTCTTCTTCTTAAGTTTGCTTCAAGGACATCGATTTTAGGAATGAAAGATTTCACTCGAAATTTGTCCCTTGGGAGAAAGCTCTGTTGTCTTGACAGCAGAAGCAGTAGGCCGTGATTGTTTTGGACTTTGCTGATGACTTTGGGTTTGTGGATCCTTATCTGTTTCTGGAGCAAAGTAACAGTCAACTTTTGGCAATTTTTTGAGTTGCTCTTCAAGCTGGTGCTTTCTTTTCCTTTCCTGGTATCCACTCTTAAATATGCTCTTCATTGTGAACTTCTGAAATTTTGTGAGGCTCCTGCGGATTGTGAGTCCCTAAGCTGCAGCTTATTTAGTTAATGCCTAAATCCGGCACTGCTTGCAGAATTGCACTGGCCACAGTCGGCACTGTTGCCCCAGATATAAGTCAAAATACATAAAGAAGAACTCTTGAATGTAACGTTGCAGTCTTAATTGGAGAGTGAAGGGTTAATGGTTATGTTGATAAGAAAAATGATGTTCTCGATGATGCAAACATGACTTCAAAAGTCAGGTGACCAGGAGGCTCCAAGACAAAAAGGCATAAAATAACGATATAGTTACCATGAAGTCATTAAAAACTAGATATCAACTAATCAAGTCACTCATAGAATAAGCAAAACTTTACCAAAACACAATGACAGTGCAAAACAAATGTCCTATTTATATCTACTCCTTGTTTCTTGCCTATTAACCAAATCTCCATCAGTGAATGGTTTGATAATAAAATTCCACTGTTCCATGAACACTGCTGAACTCAAATAGATTTATTATTCAAGTGACCATGTCAGTATGCATCTTTGTAAACTGTTATAAGATTTTACACCCTAATAATTTTGGTTAGAAGCTTCATGAAGCAGTTGAATAGCAGATTCTTTTAATCTCTTGGGTAGGGTGGGAGCAGTATTTATCTCATGGGGCTGATGTGGCTCCATCATCTATTGCTGAAATCCCTACAATTTATAGAATATACTCAGACATGACATCCTGGAGAATCTTCTAATATAGGAAAACATTTCCCATTATTCAGGAGCAGAATATGGACTGTTTTTCTTAGATCATCTCTTCCATGACTGTAAAACATAGTATTGCAGTCAGATTTTACGCCAGTTACATATCTTCAATATATGATAATATAACCAGTGTGAAATCAAATATATTTAATAAATCTAATGAATTAGTTTTAGCGTAGCAAAGATATATGTTCACAATATTTTCAATCATGTGTTACTTTATGTAAAGTTGATAAGTAAATATATGCAATTTTCCTCATTTTCATTTTAATTACATACTTTTTCAAATTCATCTTACAGGATGTGGGCGTCACTGGCTGGGCCAGCATTTACTACCCATCCCTAATGCATTCCATTCCAGAGGGCATTTGATAATCAGCCACATTGCTATGGATCTGTAAGCCAGAGCAGGTAAGCATGGCAGATTTCCTTCTCTAAAGGACATTAATGAACTAGATGGGTTTTTACAACAATCGACCATAGTTTTACATTAATCATTAGACTTCTAATTCCAGATTTTGATTGAATTCAAATTTCACCATCTGTCATGGCACTGCAGCATGATTTGAACCCAGATCCCTGGATTTTGTCCTGGATCTCTGGATTATGAGTCCACTGACAGTACACGACAGCACTGTTGCCCCAGATATAAGTCAAAATACATAAGGAAGAACTCTTGAATGTAACGTTGCAGTCTTAATCCTGTCCACTGCAAATTTTCTTGGCCATTTCTTTTTAGGAGTTGTATGATGGTGTCCCTAATGATATATCCTGCTACTTCATGAGCCGATGAAACCCGCAATTGAATAACAATGAGTTACATATGTACATCAACATCAATTCGTCAATGTTACCTTTACTGAATATACAATAAATCCTAACGGAGATAGTTATCTGAATAAATCAGCTCACATCTCAACAATGGGGGTAGAACCTGCATTAGGGAATGTTGATTCAGACTGTTATTATAAAACACTGTACAAGAGGAATTGAATAATTGTGCGTATTAAATCTTTCAGCAGCCAGCACAATATCCTCAACATTATCCTTACCCCTATTTGACCTGTGATAGTTTTTTCTAAAATGAACAGCTAGGAAGTGATTTATCAGCCTTCTCAGGAGATTTTGGGTATTGAAAAAAATCTGCAAGTACATTCGAAAACCCAGACTGAGCTGTTAGATTTTCAGGAAAATCTGGGCAGAAAGTGTTTTGAACTCAACACTAGCACCTACTGTAGGTGCCTACAAGCCTAAATCCATTTCAAATATTAGCAGCGAGTTAAATATTAATTCCTCCCAGTTTTGTAAGATGGATGCAGTGAAACCAGTACAGTGTTATTATTAATTAACGAGCTTCTTCCAAATTCTGTTTAAATTGAGGTATTTGGCAAAGATGTGTTTTGTCACCTCTGCTGTCTTTCCTGGTATTTGGAAATATTTATAGAGGCTTCTGGAACACAAAGAGGCCACTGGGGATTTAGCTGTGGACAATCTCAACCCTCACATTGATTGTATGTAGATATATATATGCAGTTGCTTTTAAAACCTAGTTCCCGTTGCAATTTATTGAGCTCTTGAGTGTGGAATAAGTCTGTGAATGTAAAATAGTTTCATCTAGTTCTTTAAATTTCATGTGGGTGAATGCCAGTACTAGATACTTGAGATGACCTTATTCTAAGATCTTAGTAAGTTAATAACTGTACCATAAATAGTAAAATGCATCACCAAAGTTTCTTGGGTCAACATATAAAGTTTCCTTCAAGAACCTTTGTAAGGCAGCAATCTGAAACGTTATACATATTTTTATTAAATATTTATTGCCACAACTTAGGAAATCAAAATGACAGATGCTGCAATACTCCTGATGCCTGCCACTTGTGATTCTCCCAAACTTCATCATTAGTTTTTGTACTGATTTATTTGTTTTTTTCTCCCCCATGTTCACATTGATTAGGATGTCAGTGCTGCTGCTTTTGTTTGGAAAAGTGGGAACTAAAGACATATTAACAGAGCAAGGTCTTGAAGGTGGATTTTCTCAGGGCTTCTCTTGTTCATCTGCTGGAACTTTGACAGAAGCCCCAATCCTGACAATCTCCCGCCAAAATTACAGTTGCAGAGAAGGAGAAGCCCAGAAGGAATTCTTCCCTCCGAATATCCCAGCAGAACAGGGAGATCACGGAGCCACACAGATTACAAACTGTGTTAAAGCACAGTATGTCAGGTATTTTCATCTCTTTACTGAGTTGAGCTTCTTTCAACATACAAGAATGATGTAGATATAATAGGGTAAAAGAAAATTACTGTGGATGCAGGGATCTGAAACAAAAAGAGAAGATACTTGGAAACCCCAGCAGGTCTAATAGCATCTGTCAAGAGAGAATGGAGACAACATTTCAAGTCGGGATGACCCTTCATCAGAACTGGTACAGTAGGGGTCAGATATCATCGAGAAAGCACTCTCATCTCTGAATTAGGAGGCTATGAGTTCAAGCTGCACTTCAGATCTTGAGTACATAATCATAGCTGATAGTTTAGTGCAGTCCTGAGTGTTTGCTGCATTTTCGGAGGTGCCATTTCATAGAATCATAGAATCCCTGCAGCGCAGAAGGAGGCCATTTGACCCATCAAGTTTATAACAACTCTCTGACAAAGCATCACACCAGACCCACACTTTGTTTTATCCCTTTACTCCATGCATTTACCATGTTAATTCCTCAAACCTACATATCTACTAAGGTGGGAGGAAACCATGGTCAATGCACCTAACTTGTACATCTTTAACTGTGGGAGGAAACCAGAGCATCAGGAGAAAGCCCATGCAGACACAGGGAGAATGTGCGAACTCCAAACAAAAAGTAATCCAAGGCCGGAATTGAACCCAGGTCCCTGGTGCTGTGAGGCAGCAGTGCTAACCACTGTGCCACCATGCTACTCATTTGTCAGATGATATGTAAAACTGAAGCCCTGTCTGTCCCCTTAGTGGAATGTAAAAATGCATTGCGATGCTCTAAGATCATGAAAAGGTGAAATAGATTTATTCATTTGTTCTGAGTCTTAGCAAGATGTAAACTGTGTTGCAAATTTCTTTCCTAATTTAGGTACATTTTAAATGTACTTTATAAAAAATATTCTGTTGAATCCATTCCCTGTTGCACGAATATTGCAGTATAAATGAAAGGTCGGTGACTAATTGAATGTCATGCCCAGAAAATACACAAACTACCTTATTTTTCTAAAGCCCTTCATGAAAGCCACACTCTATAATTCTCTACCCTTCACTGAACTATTACCATTGCTCCCCATTTAGGAAAAAGCTATTCTAAATGTAATATTATGACCAAGGCAAGGAAATTGGGACACTTGGGAGGAAATAACCACAGCCTCTGTGCTGCATCATGCAAGGCCATTTCCTTAATAGCATTTGCTGTAGGTAAAGTAAATGTTCTGAGTCGCAGTCCTTTGATAAACTCAGCGTGGAGCAACTTATCCTGATGTCTAGCATTGCCTTAGTTCACAACATATTTTATCAGACAAGGAAAAGAACAATGAACTTCAAAGCTCTTGCATATTGCGACTCTTAAAAACAGGAGCTCTGCTTTTATATTATTTATGGTGTTAAATCCTATTCCTATTTTACCTCTTGCATAGCAATATAATTTCAGAAATCATTTTACTTTGCATGTCATATTGGAATTAATGAATTCCTTACGTTACGTAGAAAAATTAACTGATGTATTCAGCGATAAATCTACCTCTGCATTCAATGTTCTTCTGTCTGATTATACCTTGACCTTGAAAGCTGTAATGACTGTATTAGAATTTAAAGCAGATGAACAATCAAACTGGTCTCCATACTGTTACTATGGCGATCAGTCCTGTAGCTGACTGCACAGAGGATTGTTCAATCCTATGTCTGTCTGATATGATTTCCTTTATTGCAACAGAGATTGTAGCCATGGAATTGGAAATCTTATTAAAAAGAAACTAGTTTGAGGTCTAGGAGCTAGCTGTGTAATGCACATTGCTCAGGCTGCAACGGTGCAAAAAAAAAATAAAATGAAAGAATTATCCTGATGTGTTTGATCCATACTGGCTCTGTAACCATTGATGTTTCAATTCCCCTTGAAGTATCCATTACTGCCAGCTTTCCACCAAATTTCTTAAGTACTGAAACCATTGTGACAACAATGAAAGAAGAATGTAAGAACACTATGAATCCCTTTCTAATTAAATAATATTGCAGCGTGTGATCAGCTACCATCATAGTTAGAGTGAGAATTTTACTATCTGTGCTTTTGCAAATGGGTACAAATAATCATGATTAAGTTTCACATTGCAATTTTTGTCTGCTTTTTCCTTCCAGCACATTTTCCTATAATTTCTTGCTTCCCTTATCACAGATATATTCATACCTCCTTCTAACTTCGTTTGTCCACCCCTAGAGATAGCTCAGGTAGTGATCAATTAAATCTTTTATTCTAAGGCCAGTATTGGCAGCTTTGACGAATCTTGAGGCATTTTTTTTACTTGCAAGTTCAAAATAAATATAGATTGTTGCCGTTTGATTCATCAAAAAAGGCCTCCCTTGCAATTCAAAGCTCCATAATTTATTTCTTTTTAACAAAGGAAATTTGAGTTACCGTATATACTCATATAAAGGTGGAGTCTTTGTGACCATTTTGTTTAAACAAAAGTTACGGGGTCAACTTACGCAGATTGATATTTTCGATGGGTTGAAATCCATGCCGGTTCTTGAGAACTGCTGATGGTGACACGGTCTCAGTAGTCGCTGGCCATGGTGCTGAAATCATCAGCTATCTGGTATCCCACACTATTTCTGATGATTTTAAACACGAAAAGACAAAGAGATCGGGATTATCTGCCACCCATTCAGGAGCACTTTAATTTTATTGAACTTCTAAATTGCTTAATCTATCCTCCCAACTCTCATCTACTTATGTGTGTGAGAACTTTATGTGCATGTATCTGAATGTGCATGCGAAAGACAGAGCATTTTATTTCATATTTTGATTAGACTGGGTTAAGTATAACAGAAAAACACCTTTTAGAAAACTCAAGAAAATTGCTCGATTCTGTTTTTTTTATAGGCAAATAACACTGACATTTAAATGCTTACAGAATTGGCAAGTACTTCCTTGTTAAAAATAAAGAACTGGGGGAGGGCCATCTTACCTTCTCTTCTGCTGGTTGATATGCAGGACGAGCCAGTAAGATCGTGAGAGAGCAGAAAAATTGGATTTGTGCCTGATTTCTCACCTCTTGCAATCTTATCGGTATCAGATGCCGAAAAGGGCACAAGGCTGATTGTAATATTTAAATTCAATGTTAAATACAATCTGAATATTACAAGGGAGCCTGGAATGCAATTGTCTGTGCTCACTTGTCTTAGCGACCTCACTGATGAAGGTCCCCACCAGTTAGCTTTGCGTCTGGTCTCCATCAACGGGCGCTGGTCATGGCTTCACTGGTATGAATGGAGGCACCAGTGGGAGGTTGGGGTCTCAGGGGAATGCCCGTGGCTACTGACCACTAGACACCCTGGCACTGTCAGCCTAACACATTGCAGTGCCAACCGGGTACCAGATAGTGTCAAGAAGGGTGGTGTGGCTAAAGGGGCAGGTCTAAGGGGAAGGGGCAAGCTAAGGGGAGGTGGTTACTCTGCAACCAAAGATTGGCTGGTTTGTGTGGGGGGAGGGGATCAGCCATTTGTGGGGATCAGCCACTCAGTTATACCGTGCATGTGTAGTCAACTGCTTCGTGTGTGGCACGGTATCAGCTACAGAGGCTAGCAATAGTAGGTGGGGAGGGAGGCACTTGACCACAGAAGCCAACTAGAGCTGGGTGGGGGGCAGTAGGTGGCTGGGGGAGTGTGGGATCTCTTATTATGTGATTTTGCGCAGAACACAGATTTGTGCATGAACAATGGCACCCTCTGCTGCAATCTGCTGGCTTTCAGCTTTCAGTCAAGAACCCTGCCCCCACACTCTGTTTTCAACTTGGTTCTGTAGTTAGAATCTTTTCGGTAAGATCACCCCACCTCCCCCCACCAGCCCTATCAGGTTTGTTTTTCAGAAACCCTTACTTACTTGATGCAAGAACAAGACTCTGAGCTGTATAAGAAAACCCAGTCCTTTATTCTCAAGCAAGTACAAGCTCTCTGAGGACCATTTTACTAAGTCAGCACAATGTCCTGAGCTTAGCCCAGCGATACTACCTCAAACGGAGGATTTTCCACCTTTATATTCTTTTTACAGCAATTAGTCACATACACACAGTATAACTTTACCCAGATCACATGCTTAGCAACAGCAAAAGTAAGTATAAATACAGTATGTGAGTAAAAATATGTCAAAACATCCCCCCCACAGTTGCCATCGAACTGCATGTCCACCCAATGCCCTCCCAACCCCCTCCCAGTGCAATCAAATGAAGGAAAGAGTAAGAGGGGAATCTTTTGACCCTCCTCATCTGCTCATAGCACTGCTGCTACTCCTGTTCCTACCATCGAAGGACTAAATCATTGAATCTGAATTCCCAACAGGGAACTATTGTTAAAGTGGTTTGAAACAAGGGCTAGAAAGCTAGAAGTATGAGATTGCAGAACTGCAACTCACAGGAATCATTTGCACACTGATTAAAAAAACTAACAGTTGTGGGTCAGCCACCCATTACACACCTCCCTGATTCACATTTCCTATCGAGTTGATTAGAAAGGAAAATTGGGCAGGGTGAATGGGTGACTGGTTTATCAAGAAATGCTCATTTTCCAGTTGTGTTCAAAGTGAAAATTTCCCTTTCATTCCTTTTTTTTTCAGAAAAGATTAAGAAGCCAAAATACAGGTTTGAAGTTAATAAAGCAAGACATAACAAAGATTAAAAATTTGAAAACAATGAATGAGTGATGCAAATTTGACTCTAAAACCTGAAACTATGAGGAGGAAAGAAGGAATGAGGACAATAATGAATTCTATCAGTTTGAGGTACTGGGTAAGAGTTGTTGTTTCTCTTCCTGCACCAATTGTTGCACAAGGTGGATTTTTATCTGTTCCCATAGTGAAATTTTTTTTTTGGAAAAGGTTGCTAGACTGTTGCTAGAGGTAATAGTTTGCTGGGTATCCGTGTGATCATAGATGGCTGATCAGGAGCCTCTCCCCTTCTTACTGCCTGCCATTGGTGTATTGGAAGGATTCTGTTGAATGTGTTATGAAAGAGCTGTCCTTGGCCATCACATCCTGGGATAGGACTTGTACCTGGAGCTTCTGGCTCAAATGCAGCGACAGTACCTACTGTGCCAGAAAACTGAAAGTCACTGGAATGTAGATCTTGAAGGGGATCTAATTGAAATCTATAAAATTCTGACATGACTGGGCAGGCTACAGCTGTTTTTTTCTGGCTGGTGTGGATGGCGGGGGGAACCTAGAACAAATGTTACAGGATATGGGATGGCCATTTTGGACTGAGATGCAGACAAATTCCTTTATGTGGAGGATGGTGACATGTGGAATTCTCTACTATCAAATGCTGTGGAGGCCAAATCATTTAAGAAGGAAACAGATAGATTTCTAGATATCAAATGTGTTAAGGGGTATGGGGAACGTGCTGGAGTATGATTTTGGCAAAGGGGATTAGCTGTGATAATGTTGAATGGTGGAGTAGGCTCAAAGGGTCAAATTGCCTACTCCTGCTCCTATTTTCTATGTTGTTAAACCCTTCCCTGGGTAAGAGTGCTTTACTGCTTACTTACATCTTAAAATAAACGAGAAAGGAAAATTTGAAAAAAGGCCCATTAAAAACAAAATAGTTTAAAAGAAAAGCCATGAAGATGAAGAGAGGTGCCCAACTGGTATCTCTCAAATGGCGCACTGTGTGCAAAGCCAAGATAGTGATGGAAGCAGAAAAAAAGTTAAGCAAGTTACCCCATTAGAAAACTCTGTTTGACCATTCTGTGATAATTCTGTACTGGAATGCTGAAACATCTGCTTAATGCTGTGTGAAACACACACATGCAAGAGAAATATCTCTGAAGGGGATTGCTAATGGACTGCATTACTTAAATTGTTGTGATTTTTGTACCTGAAAATTCTCCCCATAAAAAGTTTATTTCCAATATTTTGCTTCTCACTTTTTTTGTGATGGACTCCAAAGAAACCACCAAGCATACGCAAGGATATGACATTTTCAGTATTTCTCCATTATCCAACATGAAGAACCTAAAGGTCAACCATCCGATGTTGAAATTGTGAGAAGTATAATAGCGCCTAACTGAAGTTCACAATGGATTGAAGTTCAGTGTCTCTCACAATTTTTATTAACAGGTTCACCGTATTGGAGACAATGTCTACATTTCTCCCAGGAACATCAAGAATCACAGTCTGACTACAATATTGTTGGAGAAGTTAATGGAAGAGTGAATTGGAAGCTTAAATGTAAATCATTACAATCAGATTGCTCAATTCCATAATTTGATAGAATGGAAAAGAAAGAAGGATAGAGCAGCTCCAACTCAAAGTAAAATGTGTCGATTAAAATTAGCGCACCACTTAAAGAGTTATCTTGTTGAGGAATTATGTTTGTTACCCCATCAATGCATGAACCTTTCGAGCAATGGTGCCCCCTGCTTTGTGCTTATAAATCATTTTATGTTTGACTTGGTCATTCTATGAGGTTACCATTTCAATCTTTCAGCTCTTAAGCTTCAGTTTTCTATTTTGTTTTTAAAAGGATCATTGTCATTTCTGGAGCCTAGTGCGGGGTAGACCATCTGATTTCATTCCTCATCAACCTTTCTGTTGTTTGGTTCAACTGAATGAGAGTCTTATGAATCAAACAGTGTAGCCAAGTTACATGTACACCTGACAAAGTAAGGCCAACAGATTTAATTCCCTAAAGGCATTAAGTGAAACAGACATTCGACAAACGTTTCATGGTCACCATTATTGAGCTTAACTTTTAATTGCGCATTAATTGGTTCAATTTAAATTCCGTCAGCTGATATAATGGGATTGTTAGTACAGTGCCAATGCCACTACACCACCACTTCCTTCAAAGTGCGGAAAAGGAAAAACACGGGACTAGATATTTTTTGACCAGTGGAAGCTGGTGTGCTGGGAAATGATGGGAAATTCCCCAGTGTATTTCTGCCTCCAAGAAAATTTCCTAGAGGGAGAAATGAAAACAAGGTATTCGTTCCATGGAAACAGGCAGCCAACTTGTCCAATTAAGGCCCAAAGTGAGAGTCATATAATTTTACCAAAGTAGGAGTGGACTACCCGCCATGTACTCAGGCCAGTGGTTCAACCAAATCAGCTTCTGGCAGCAAGTCAGGGGGACATGAGAACCAGAGGCACAACAACTGGGCTGGAAAGATGAAAGGCTGCAGTATCATTACGGCAACATAGTAACACGGTAGTTGGCTGTGCTGCCTATAGCTCCAGAGATCCAGCCTTGGATGATTGTGTGTAATTTGTACATTCTTCCCATGTCAGTATAGTTTTTTTTCCAGGTGCTCCAGTTTCCTCTCACAGTCTAAAGATATGTCGGTTTGGTTGATTGGAATGCTAAATTGTTCTTTGGAGTCAGGGGGACTAGCAGGGTAAATGCATAGGGTTACAGGGATAGGACAATGGTGGGATTGTGATTGGTGCAGACTTGATGGGCCAAATGGCCTCCTTCTGCATGGTAGGCTATGATTCTATTCTTCATCAATATTTGGACTTATGGAGGGGTTTCCCTCCATTCCAATACTCCTATCAGCTTCAGGATTCTTCAGTGCAGCCCTCTTGTGCTGTTTCAGAGAGACATCAACACATGCTCCTACCTGTGCCAGCATTGCTTATCACTCTGTATAAAGTTTCCAAGATGCCAGAGCTGATGGCCTCCTGATTGGGACTGAGACACCGGGAGTCTGCAGGCCATCCTGAATAGGATGGCAAATGTGGAGGTGACCTATTAATTGGCAACTCTTTCTCTACAAGTCCATAGCGGCGGAGGTTTCAACAAAGCCTTTTGGAGCAAATTAATGTGCTTTACACTGTTGTAATTCCAGTGGACTGTGTCTTTACACTGCTAGATATAAGTTATGGCCCAGTAGTAAGTAATGATTCCTAATTTATTACTTTCCTATTGATGATTATTTCACTGTCACAACACACAATGCATGCTTAGGAAGAATGGCTGATCTTGGGTCTTAACTTGTTTAGAATTACCAGAAATATAAGAGCACACAATGTCTGATTAGAATAAATTGAGAGTAAATCTAAATTGGTCAGTTTGTAACCCAGCACGAGTGATAATCTCATTTTCAAATTTCAGATAAAAAACCCAAAATTGTAGATGGATAAAAAGCCTCCAGAAACAAAGTTATAGTTGGGTCAAGAGGTTAATGTAACTCAATATGAATAGAAAGCTACATCTTTCATGCAAATCTTTCAATATTTCCAATTGAGACTTGTTTTACTAGACGCATGATTGAAAATGTTGCAATGAGGCATCAAGATCAGGTCAAAGGTCTTTAATAGCATCTGCTTACAGATATAGAAAACCACCAAAAAGGATATTTTGTGATGAGTTTTAAGTTAAAGTTTATTTATTAATGTCACAAGTAGGCTTACATTAACACTGCATTGAAGTTACTGTGAAAATCCCCCAGTCGCCACACTCGGACGCTTGTTCAGATACACTGAGGGAGTATTTAGCGTGGCCAATGCATCTAACCAGCACATCTTTCGGAATGTGGGAGGAAACCGGAGCACCCACAGGAAGCCCACGCAAACACAGGGAAAATGTGCAGTTTCCGCACAGTGATCCAAGCCAGTAATCGAACTTGGGTCCCTGGCACTAATCAATGCTAACCACTGTGCCACCATGCTAGCTGAGAGGAGAAGGTCAGAACAGCAATAAGGATATATAAATTGAAGTGAAGAGTTTACTACCTCTGGGGCATGAGTTGGTAATTAAACTGAAGCAAATGGTCAAATCAGATTTTTTTTTAACCAAATACCTCAGACAATTGTGACAGGATATTGTGAATTTTATCATTGAAGATAAAAATTTTATATTCACAAACAATTCAAAGCAATCTGCCATTGTCACTGCCTAGAATTCTGTTCCATACATAAAAGACCCAATGCAAAGTTATCAATCATTTTCTAAGTTACAGCTATTACTGAAAAAAAATCTTTATGGGGTAAACTTCCTACTTAAAGGTCCAGATTTTGTGATCCCGAACGTGGTGAAAACTGAGACACATGACGTATTGAGAGCTGAATTGGCACCTGAAATTCCAGAGAGCCAACTTCCGCTAGAAACTGGAACTTCGAGTCCATGCTGAAAGGATCAGCCTGCATCAAAACTTTGATTGCTTGCCCAGCTATTTACACTGATTTGTTTAGGGTTTCCCCTAGGAGACATAAAGCTTGTTTCAAGATCACAGCCCTTTAAATCAGGAGGGATGTCAAAGCACTCAGACACCTCCAGCAGTGCTTTCCCACTCCCTCCACACTCCTCTCGCCAGCACTCCTCACACTCATCTCCTTCCGCAGGAACCATGGCTCTGCTCATGCCTCCTCTCTCCTCCCAAATCCCTGCCTGGTCCTTGGATTCTACTCACAATGCTTTCACCCGTACCCCCGAACTCTACTCAATCCCCTTCCCCCATTTCCTTGCACTGCTCACACCATTTCTCCCCATACCTTCTCTCCTTAGGACCCAGGAGATGGGGATGGGGGGTGGTGACAGTGAGTGAGAAGGCAGAATGAGAAGAACCAAGTGGGGCGTAGGGATGAGGATAACTTGGATGGATGAACAAATTTGAGCAGTGCTAGGGGTTTGAATGGTTGGAGGAGGAAAGTGATGAGCATTGCCAGGGGGATGGAGTGGGGAAAGTTTGAACAGAGTAGGGAAGCACAGCCAGGGGGATGGAGATATGATGA
Source organism: Sphyrna mokarran (assembly GCA_024679065.1). NCBI lineage: Eukaryota > Metazoa > Chordata > Chondrichthyes > Carcharhiniformes > Carcharhinidae > Sphyrna > Sphyrna mokarran. The sequence continues at coordinate 91,060,090 of JAGIQG010000006.1, read as the reverse complement.
GCGAGCGGAAGTGTTAGGATGAGGAATAGGAAAAGTGATCAGTTCTGGGAAGGAATAGGGGGGAGGGTGAGAGCAGTGAGCACACTTGGAGGGTCCTGAGGAACTTGTCCTCAAATTAAAGGTAAATAAAGGAATCATTGAAAGCATTGAAATCACTCAAACACAGCATGTAACAGAGCCAGCCCTCAATGGGGGCTACAGTACTAACTTTTCCCCTACAACACCACTCCCACTCCACTCACCTCTTCCCCCAACTCTCCCTTTTCCTGGGTTCCTCATCAATTTATCTGTACCAAAGCCAGGGTAGGATTCTCCTGCTGCTCTAGTGTAAAAAGGTAACAGTGCACTTTCAAACACAGTCCCCTGTTTATACCTTTTCCTTGTTTCTGACTGAAGGATCTGCTCCATTATATCTAGTCTCATTCCAAGTGACTGACCCAGGCAACATGGTGGCACTGCTGTCTCACAGCAGCAGAGACCTGGGTTCAATTCCAACCTTGGGTTACTGCTTGTGTGGAGTTTGCACATTCCGCCTGAGTCTGCATCCATTTCCCCCCACATGTCCAAAGATGTGCAGGTTAGGTTGATTGGCCATGTTAAATTGACCCTAGTATCAGGGAAGTAGTGTCAGTAAATATATGAGGTTATGGAAATAGGACCTGGGTGGAATTGTGGTCAGTGCAGACTCGATAGGCCAAATGGCTTTCTTCTGGACTGTAGGGATTCTATAATTTTTCCCACTCAGCTCCCATCCTACACGGCCCCCCACAGCCCCTACCTCTTCTCCCCATGCTTGCTCATGCTGCAGTGGGTTATCATTCACTCTACTCTGGAATGATTGCAGATGTAAGATGCAGGGGACCCCTCGAACGGGTGAAATTCCTTGAGACTTTTCTTGCTTTGCTGCCAATCTTTTGACAAATGTTTGGTAGGAACCCTCTTTCTGTAATTGAGTGGAAGGAAGTCCAAGGAATTTCTGTAGACCTCAGAATTCTAAAAATACTTTTCAAAAATGTGCATCCTGGATTATTTTAGATATCAAAGTATTTTTATGCTGGAAACTGAAGTTGGAATATTTATTTTATTTATTACCATCACAAGAAGGCTTACATTAACACTGCAATGAAGTTACTGTGAAAATCTCTGAGGTGCCACACTCTGGCACCTTTTTGGGTTACACTGAGGGAGAATTTAGCATGGCTAATCCACCCAACCTGCACAACAGTGGGAGGAAACCAGAGAACCCGGAGGAAACCCACACAGGCTTGGGAAGAATGTGCAAATCCCGCATAGACAGTGACCCAAGCTGGAAATCGAACTAGAGTCATATAGGGAAGCTATCAAACTCACATCATTTGAAGACACTTCCATAGTATCAGTCTTTTCATCAATTTCTTCATGACTTTTTTTTAACACATCAATGTGACTTACCTTCAGGTAGCGAAATTACAAGTCTGATTAGAATGCTGAAACACTTCAGTTGAAACAGTGTTACCTCTGATTTTACATTAGAGGACAAAAACATCAAAGCAGCAACATCAAAGCATTTCCCCTTTAAAGGAGTAAGTCAAATCTGAACTCTGCTTATTCTTAATAAACGCGCAAGAAAGAAGATGGTCAGCTTATCACAGTTCCCATTTATTAGAATGGCATGATTGATTTCCACTGATGTTGCTGATAGCTTAAGAGTGCCTTCATTTCCTCCCCATTGCAACATGTTGCAGCTCCCGTTACGTACTTAATTTCTTAGCTAAGATTAAGATTTTTATTTTCTGGTTCTTTCAATATTATTTATATTGGGTCACTTACTTGGACATCCATGATTTATTTTCTTCAGTGCATTCTTCACTTTATTATATTGCATTTAGCCTTGAATTCAGAGCGAGGACAAGATTGCCTGCAAAAGTTGAGTACGAAATGGAAATGTTCATAGGTTCTAAATCTTCCAGACAGCCAAAATCATCCAGCCATGGAAATATGCTGCGTATTAAATGACTCCAGTACTTTTGCTTCCCTAACTATATTCAAAGGATCATTCTCGGTGTGATTTGTATTTTTGTGAGAAGGAGTGCTTTCAGTTTTTACCTATTTACCTGTAGCTGTGATTTAATTCGAAAATAGCCCTCAAAATGTAACTTTTTTTTATTCCATTTAGCATCTTAAATATTCATATAAGGCCACTCACATTTGATTGCTTTCAAGGCTGATGACTTGACGTTTCTCTAAATAATTTAACGCACTGACAATATAGATTTGCTCCTTTTTTAGCAGTGTTTCCAAGGATTGGAAATTTCTCATATCTGGGTGTGAACACAGCTCTTAGATGTTACTCCACCAGAACGCTTTATCAATTTAGTATCACTTCTTCACACCAAAACTCTACAACATGGCAACAAAATTCAAAATTCTGCTTTTGTTAATATTCATTCTCTAGACACAGGCAATAGTCAACATTGAGTCCACTATCGGTTCTGTAAGAACAAAAGAAATAGGAGCAAGGATATTTGGCCCCTTGAGCTAACTCCACCATTCAATGAAATTATGGCTGATCTTGTGTCTCAACTCTGTTTTCCTACCCACTCCCATTTGCTTTGATTCCCTGAGAGATCAAAATTCTAGAGATCAGAATTCTACTTTGTCGGCCTTGAATATATTCAACAATGGTGCATCCACAGCCTTTCTGGGATAGAGAAGTCAAAAGATTCAACCATGCCATCCTGCTTGAATAGTCTTGGGCTACAGAAGTAAGTCTTGTTTCTGCAGTTCTCACAGCTGAATGGTTGTGTGGTATACCTTTGCTAAAATGACAGCATTTTTGCCTTGGGTAATATTATTGGAACATTACAATTGAACACTTATAAGAGAATATTGGCTGGAAAGTGTTTACTCGTGGAATTGACCAAATAGGGAGTCTTGTGGGGGAATGTTTTGTAAGACTATTTCCAACTGTGCAGCTGTCATTTTGTGTGCTTATGTTTTTCTTCTGGTTATTAAATCCTTTACCTTTAATTTTTAAGACCCAGAGTGTTTCTGGACTTTTTTGCTGCTGAGATTAGTACAGTTTCTTCTTGTTTTCAGAATATAAAAAAGGTCCATTAGCCAAGTTTCCCTCTTGGATTTATTCTGCTTAGCAATTAACATTTGCTGTGATCGTAACATTACTATGCTTCCCAAGGCCCAGAAAAGTAACCAGCCAAAGTTAAGCCTGGAAGACAGCTAGATTCTGAGGCAATCAGCCTCATTATAATAATGAAATGATAAAGTCACCTTCTGGGAGTAGCATGGTCACATGCCCTCAGTCCCACCTCTGTTGCAATCAAAAGCAGATGGGTTCATAGCACAGTTGGTTTGAGTTTGCAATTTAAAAAAAAAAAATCATCTCCCGTCTGAAAGGCAATGTGATTAAAAAAAAGTTCAATATATTAAAGGGAACAGATAGGTTAGATAGAGAAAACAAAACTATTTCTGCTGCTTGGGGAACCAAGGACTAAGGGGAAAAAAACATTGCAGACATTTCAGGAGTGAAATAGAAAACTCTTCTGTAAGCAAAGGCTGGTGGAAGTTTGGCATTCTTTTTTGCAAACAACTATTGATGTTGGATCAATTTCAAATGTGTAAGCTAAGATTTATGGGTAGTTAATATCCAAAGGTATTAAGAGGTGTAGGTGGGTGTAGGTGTTAGGTCATGATCTCAATGGGTGGTGAAAAACAGTCAAGCGATTAAATGACCAATTCCTGCTCCTATATTCCCATGTCTTCAAGACTACGATTATGGCAATAGTTAGTGTTGTTTTCCTCTACTGAATGTGAAGGCACAAATTTAATATGATCACCAAAAACAGTTGGCATTCCTAATATGCATTTGAAAAGGTGAAGTGCAATTAAATTGCAATGGTCACCCTCACTGCAATACTACTGATTGAGGAATCTGGAAAAGATGTCTAAGTTCAACTCATGAATCATGATCAGTCCTCTGGTCTAGATGAAAGTGCATAACAAATAACTCAGAAGGTCTGGCCCATTTTCTTTAGCTGAAAGCCTCTGTAGGATTATTCCTCCAGTGACTTTTCTGATTCGATAGTCATCAGGAGAATATCTGCAAAATATTTCTATTTTATCCAACAAATAGTGTGCAGTTTATGTGTGTATTGGAATTGGTTATTACCTTTTTGTTTGGTATACTTTATACTAGGAATCAGCCTTTACATATGTAATTCCCACCTGAAATTGCAATCATTTAAATAAAGTTGTCGAATCGTTTTGAAGTGATATTATAGAATCCAGAAGCAAAACTGAAAGGGAATTAAACAACTCAACCCTGGGCAAGGGGATCACAATCCTGTGCCTGCTCAAAGTGATGTAGATGGCACACAAACCTCATCCTACCTACCAATCACAATAATTGTGGCATGGAACCCAGAACTGAGCACACTATTACATGTCTTCATGCTTCAGCAGGGGAGCCAGAGTTTGTGCAAGGCCAGCAGCACGTCAAGTTAGCCTCCATTACCTTTAACTTGCACCTCTCAAAGTTATCATGCATTCTGCCTGTACAGTAAGAAGTCTCACAACACCAGGTTAAAATTCAACAGGTTTATTTGGTATTACAAATCTTTGGAGCACAGTTTCTTCATGAGGTGAGATTTTGGACTACCGAGTATCAGAACACTTGATCTGGAGAGTAGTTGAGATGACAGAACAGCTATATTAACATCCCAATTGTGTAGAGGGATAACATTTCGTTTAATGCTGATAGATTGTTAGAGCTGTGGTCTAGCACACAGTGAATGAATTATGGATTCTGTCAGGATAAAGGGCATTCATGAACACATTGAGTGAATAGTAACCTTTCCAGTTTTGATATATCTTAATGTTGAGATGTAGTAGTTGCACTGGCAGCCTGAACCATTGTGAAGACCATTAACCTGGTAAAGTCGCATATAGGGTGAGCTTTTTCTCTCTGCTTAGGTAGAACACAATGCAGCCTTCTCCCCTGAAATACATAGCCTCTGTGTTTCTGACCCAGTGGTGGACAACAAACTGGGAGCTGTTAGTTACATTACCTGCTGCAGCCTGAAGGATTGGTCAGGAAGAAATTGAGAGCCACGATTAGCTTCATGGCCACAGCTGATTCTATCCCCAACTACAGCATGACTGGAGTTCTAATGTCAAGAGCTGGCAAAGCTCTGTGACCATCTGATTGCGCATGACGCATGTACAGTTCCTGGCTGAGGTGGAAGTACAACAAAATAAACCTGGACAGCCTAGGTGGGCTAAGGTCTCTTGCTCAGAGGCTTTGCCAAGTATCAATATCACCCGCTTCCTTTCCCACCACCAACACTCTGAAAGAAACGTGTCTTCATGGTTTCCTGCTCTACACCATCTCTTTCTTGCACTGCAATCCAAGAGCTGCTGTTAGCATAATCTTCATGACCGGGAGCAAATGGAGTGCTCAAAGACTTCCATCACAAGCAATCCTTCCTTCATGCAGTACCACTCCCTGATAACTACACCAACTCCTCACTCCACCCAGTCCTTCCACAAAACTCAAACAGTATCAGCAGGAAGTACTCAGCAACTTACCTGTTGATGATCCTATTAGTATTGGTGAGAAGTCCTTTGTGCTGCTGAATGAACCTTCAGCAGTGCATGATTAAGATAGGGCACTAACTAAAGTGGCAAACCCAGAATGGCAGGCCTGGAATCAAATAGTTTTAGAAACTAATGGACTCACAACTGGCTACTCCATATAGTTCTGGCGTTCGATACTTGTCAAATCGGGAGTAGGTAGTGACTTGCATGTCTTTTTGCTACTAAACAGGTCCCATAATGCCAAAACTACTAGCACCATGGAGTCAAATTTTGTGTCCACTACATTTGCAAAGCCTATACACAGAATAAAAGAAACAGATCACAACATTGAATCAGTGCATGATTTGTATATTCCACTATAATTGAATACAAGACATATCTCAGACTTGCTATATTTGTTTTATTACTTCAAGGCAAAAATATCAATATACATAACATACATGCAGGTACAAATCCAAGGATTGGCACATTGCACAAGCACAATACATTCCAGAACTCAATCCCATGTTTATAGAAGAAAATTATATATTTAGACAGTAATAGACAAGATAAGCAGCATAAAAAGCCAATCCCATTTACAAGTCAATGGAAGGAGAAACACAAGACAAGAAACTTAACTCAGTAATAATGTTGCATTCATGATGGTCTTAATTTACCAGCCTTAAAAGAAAATAACTAACACCTATACCTGTGAACAGACAGCACCAACTGAATTGCCTGGCCAATTACCTCATTGATTCCAGCTGTGAGTAATTTAACTGCCGATTTACCACAAGTTCATTGACTGTAAAATGCTGTAGGATGTTTAGAGATCAGGTAGAACTCAACATGAATGCAAGTCTTTCCTTTAACTACAACCTGTCATATAGTATCACAGAGATGACATGTTGTATTCGATGAAGATGCAAAAGCAAGATCAATAGTGTCAGGTCTCTTTAGTTTAAATATAATTGCAATAACAATATAACCAATGATTATAGCACTGATTTTTGTCTTCTTTTTTGAAAAAAGTAGAAACTCTAAATTTCCATTCATGTGGCCAGCGGTATGTCAATAATAGAATAGCATCAAAGAAATTACAGCACAGACAAATTCCATTTGGCCCCTTATGGTCTTTGAAAAACTCTGCAATAAGTCACATCCTGTCTGTAGCCTTGCAATGATTTCCTTTTCAAGTATATATCTGATTCATTTTTTAAAAGTTACTGATGAATCTGCTGACACCCTTTCAGACAGCACATTCCAAACAAGTAACTATGTGAAAAGTAATCTGCACTTAGTCTCTGTTGGAATGGGAGGACAACTACAGATTGAGAACCCGACTAACTGTGGGAATAAGACAGAATGAAAGTGACCGAAGAAGTCTAGACCCTCAGAGATGCAGTGAAATAAAATGATCCTGTACCTTAGTAGGGAATTTAAAAGGTGAGTGGCATTTCTTAGACCACAACTTGCAAACCTATGACCACTACCATCTAGAATAATAAGGATAAGGGCAGCAAATATTTGGTACAGCATCATCTGCAAGTTCCCTGCCAAGCCATTCACTATTCTGAATTGGAAACACTGGGTCAAAATGCTGGAACTCTTGTCCTCTAATAGCACAATATTGGACTGCAGCAGTTCAAAATGGCAGCTCGCTACCATCTTCTCAAGGGCAATTGGGGATGGGCAATAAATGCTGGCCTAGCCACTGATGCCAATACGTCTGAAATGAATTTAAAAACCAGTGGTGTCATGCCCCAATCTCTGACTGTCTCAGCATTCACCTGCACAATACTCCTCAGGGCAACACACTTACAGCTGCATTCACTCCTCTCTCTGCAGGCGCTTCACATCCCTATCTGAGCAGTCAAAGCTCACAGTCACTTTCAACTTAATGCTAACCTGCACCCGTCATTTGTGGAAGTCAGCTTCCACAAATGTTGTCCTCTCCTCCTCCCACTCAAGTCATTACTAAATGAGTTGGATTAGGGAATGGATGTTTGCACAATGGGTGACCCTCCTTTCTCTGGAAAGGTGTTCTTGTTCCTGGAAGCTGTAAAGCTTTACACTGACCTGCTGAGGTTGAGCCTCCTTAGACACTGTTGCTTAGCCATGTTGAGACAGCTAATCTTCTCTACCTGTAGATCTTGTATTGGGGGCTTCACTTCCTTCCAGCTCTTCCTCTCTCCTCAGACACTGCCAAATTTATTGAGATTTTTCAACACTTTTTATTTTAGCTCAGAATATCACAAGGGTTCTAATGGTTAGATTATCATGAAAAAATATCCAAAGTGGGTTTATATTCTCAGGAATATCGATTTCTAAGAGTTAATTTGATTGAAAATTTTGAAAGGAATTGATAGAGTAGAAAGAACTTCTTATATTGCTCATGAAATCTTAATCTTGAAAACAGCCAGAACAATCAAAACAGAAGTATTTCTGACATTGCTTCACATAAGGGTTGTTTGGAATTTGGAACTCTCTTCCATAAAAACAACATTAGATCTTAGCTCAATTAATAATTTTAAATCTGACATCATGAAATATTTGCTCGGCATGATAGATTATAAAGCCAAGGCACATAGATGGAACTAAGATAGAAATGATATAGATTTAAATCTTCTAGTTCCCCTGCTGCAGGAATCATTACTCAGATGGAGAATTTGATGAACTAACAAAAACTCTGTTGACCTCAGGAGTGGCCAAGAAGTCCCACTCTATTATCTTGCTGAATGTGAGGACAGACTCAAGGGGTTGAATGGCCTACGCATATACATATGCACCTTCCCTATTTATTTTTCTTCCTCCAACCTTACAAATGTCCAAGATCTCTCCATTCCACCACTTTGGGCCTCTTTTGCACCTCCAGTTGTAGTCACTTAAAGATTAGTGGGCAGTTTTTCAACTGTCTAAATTCTAAATACTGGAATTCTTTTTGCAAGCTTTTCTGTGTTTTACCTGTCTCTTCTCCTTTGGGACACTCCTTAAAACCTCCTTGAACAAACTTTTGACCATTTGTCTTACTTAATATTCTGTTTACGTAGCTTTGTTTGTGAACTACTCCTGTGAAACATCAATAACCATACCTTAAGAAGTTAAAGGCATTACATAAACTCATGTACTTGTTGTAACAACTATGGCCATTACAACATGCACTAGTCTGGTCCTTGGAAGAATACTTAAGTATTAAATGGCAAATGCACATCAATGAAAAAATACTTAACATTGATTAGCTGACTTCAAAGCAAACAGAATGAATCATTTGTGATTATTAGTCCCATAATGGGTTATGCAATAAGAGTCCAAAAGCTTGACCTTACCCTTAAAAAGGGAGCTTAGGACACTTGCCTTTGACTACAAGTGGCACCAATATTGAATGATGTAAAATATTTTTTGATATTTCTTTGTCTCAGCTCAGATTTAAAAGCAGAGAGTGTGTAAATAGTTAGGCAAACAGGCTAAATAGGAACTCTGCAAATCCCGCCTACTCATATGAACTTTACATTCTGGAGAATCTCAAGGACATTGAGAATGTTACATGATTTTGTGAGAGGGAATGCAGGTGGATGATGTTTTTTAATCTAATGAAACTCACTGACCGGAATGTTACTGCCCTGCCCACCATGGGAATCAGAGTGGGTGAGGGACAGACAACGGAAAAGTCTGTTGACCTTGGGCATGACTTTATGTTTTCAGGATGTAAATTCCTGCCCACTACATCTGTTATTTCTTCTTTTTACTTATTCCATCCTCATTAGTGAACTAAGAAATATAACTATTTGTTTATCAGTTCGAGAGATTAGGAAAGTTCATGGCATCTTTCCAAGCAGTACGGTAGCATAGTGGTTAGTGCTGCTCCTTCACAGCTCCAGGGTCCTGAGTTCAATTCCTGGCTCAGGTCATTGTCTGTGTGGAGTTCGTACATTCTCCTTGTGTCTGCGTGAGTTTCCTCTGGTTTCCTCCCACAATCCAAAGATGTGCAGGCCATGCTAAGAAATTGCCCCTTAATGTCCAGGGATGTGTAAGTTAGAGGGATTAGTGGGTATAATATGTAGGGTATGGGGGTAGGGCCTGGGTGTGATTGTGTTCGGTGCAGACTCGATGGAGCGAAGGGTCTCTTTCTGCACTGTAGTGTTCTAAAATTTCTAATATTTTCTTCTATTTACCAGCATCAATTGTTTATTGTTTACTTCAGGTGATTTACTTCCAGATTCTTTCACACACAAGGCCATATTTCAATTGATGTGGAAAAATGAATTTGCTTACAGAAGCAGTTCCCATTATTTTCTTTTTAATTCATTCTTGGGAGCTTTGCTGGCAAGGCCAGCATTTATTGCTTACCCTTACTTGCCCCTTGAGAACGGGGCAGTGAACCACCTTCTTGTGCTTCCACTGTCAATGAAGCATACAATTTTGAGCCAGTGCTTATGAAGGAACAGCAGCTTAACTCCAAGTCAGAATGATGTGAGGCTTGAGAAGATCTCGCAAATGGTGATATTCCCAAGCATCAGCTGCCCTTGTCCTTCTTGGTTGTAGAGATTGTAGGCTTAGAAGATGCTGTCCAGGGAGTCTTGGTGCTGCAGTGCACCTTATTGAGAATATACATTTCTACCGCTATTTGACAGGTAGATAGCCCGTTGTGGACTCAGGAAATGAGTTATTCACCACAGAATTTCCAGCCTCTGACTTGCTCATGTAACCTCAATATTTGAATGGACAGAACCATTTATTTTCTGGTCAATAGTAAGTCCCAAAATCTTGAGAGAGGAGTATTCAGTTATGATATTGCCTTTGAAAGTTAAGGGGTTCAATTTTCTCTTATTGGATATGTGATCATTGCCTGACACTTGTCTGGCACAAATGTTGCTTGCCATTTATCAGCTCAAATTTGAACATTGCCCAAGTGTTACTGCATGTGAGCAAGGACAACTTTATTATCTGAGGAGTTGAAAATTATACTGAATACCCTTCAATCATCAGTGAACATCCCACTCCTGTCCTTATGGGAGAGGAAAGGTCATTGATGAAGCAACTGAAGATTCTTGCTCAGAACACTGTTCTGAGGAATATGGCACACCATTCCAGGCTGAGACAACTGGCCTCCAATGACTACAACTATACAAAAAAGTACCTGAACAGCTTTAGTTATATGAAGTAGCATAGTAGCATCTAACACGTTACACATGCAGATCAGAATGAATCCCAATAAAGAACTGTAAATTATTTCTCAATTAGCTTGCAATGACCACGTTATAAACATTAACCTATAAGTATCATTGACAGCGATAACCCCTACTGGCAGAATTATAGATACAAAACTAAGTGAAGCTACTCATAAAGTTCACTGTATATCGTATGAAAAACAATAACCAACCAAGAGTAATTTCAGAGCTTCAATCTAACCTCAGGGAATTTGAGAACCATTATCTAAATTCCAGCATTAGATTGCTGTCTTATAATTGGGCAGCCACAATTTTATATTTAATATATACGCTCAATGGATAACAATGAATACATTATTACTTCATTTAAAATTCAGACAAATGTCCACGAGAAAGCTATGATATATGGAAATAAATGATTAAAATCACTTTATTCTACCTATCTAGATACACTTATGACAGGATGCAGCTCATTCACTTGAACATTTGTCTGATATCTTATACTCAGTTTAATTGTCTGTCTTTCAAATTGCACATAATGTTAATCTATTTGCTGATTTACTGATATTTAAGCTCAGATTTGGTAGGAGCCTACGCTGATCACTTGAACACGATCACTTGTGTAGCTGTCTAAATTGGTAATGACATATTCTAATTGACAAATTTCCTACAATTTATATGAATCTATCCTCTCTAGCTCTATGGGCACCATGAGATGAATTGACAGCTCCTGCTAGGAGCTGATGGAGGAGGATGTGGGGACTGAAAAACTGGTTGGTATGCCGGTTCCCAGGTACCATTCTGGCACCACACACTTACAGTTTCATTATGGTTCAGGTGGGTCACCCCAAGATCCTGCCTAAGCCATTAACCATGACATTTCATAGAATCCCACAGTGCAGAAGGAGGCCATTTGGCCCATCGAATCTGCACCAACCAAATCCTACCCAGGCCCTATCCTCATATCCATTTGCACTTAGCTAGCTCATGCCCCGGCACTAAGTGGCAATTTAGCATGGCCAATCCACCTCACCCAGACATCTTTTTGGACTGTGGGAGGAAACTGAAGCACTTGGAAGCATATGCTGACAGGAGGAGAATGTGCAAACTCCACACAAACAGTGACCCAAGCCTGGAATCGAACCCAGATCCCTACATTTGTGAGGCAGCAGTGCTAACCACTGTGCCACCCTAATTAAGATTGTTGAAGAACTCTTTGACGTCACTAAAGGATACGTTGAGATTTCAATATACACACACAAGCTGCACAAACCAGTTGGACTATGCTAGCAGTGAGTAGCTGAATACATAGCATGGAGCCAGTTAGTCTGGGACTAAGGTGGGCCCCAGGAAAAAGTGAGTGGCACAGAGCAGACCTTGACAATTGGCACACACATGCCACTGTGTCAGTCTAAGTTGCGGGGAGAATGGTCAGCAGATAAATGAGCAGTGCAGGCATTCGTCATCATCTGCTGGAAACTTGTGGCTGTAAGAACAGGGGGCATGGCTGCCAAATACCATTGGAGGGCCCTTAAACACACAAGAAAGTATTCTCTGGCAACACTGGCCTGACTCCTTGTGTCTGCTACACACTCCACACACTCCATGACACAGTCTCCCAGAGAAGTGTAAACTTCAAAGAGGGTGAAGTGGTGGATGGTCGCAGCATATCAGAGGACAAGGACATGACCTTATCAAAATTGGGGACAGTGACGGCTTCTCCATCCATTAACAACCCCTCTCCCCAGCCCCCACTCACCACAGGCCTAGAAATGGTCTCACCCCTCAGAGAAAAGCTATTTGCCATATTTCAAGTATACTGCAGCTGAATTATGTATGCATGCAATTCATTTGCAAGCACGATCAGTGATCTAAAAAATTAAAACAATGTGCCGTCATCAGCTACAATTCTCAGTTTATTCTAAATGTGGCATGTGATCTCCTCAATCAGTGGTTAAGAAAAGCTACTCTTTGATATGTTTCACAGCCAGGAACAAAAACTGAATCCCTCTGAATAATTCTAATATGAATCAGGATTCAGTTAAAACAAGTATGCTGGGGCAAATCAAATTTAGTCGAGCCAGCATTAGCACTGAAAACCTGCATTGACTATTGGATTAACAGGAGGTCTGTTTAAAGAATGCAGGAAATTTCTTCAATCATGAACATAGAAAAGTTATGGGGGTGATAATTATTAGATTGAAATAGTGCATTAATAACAAATACCATTTTTCTAATACACTGTCTTATTTAGAAAACTTAATGCAGTCTATAAGCAAGTCACTTCAACACAGACATCCTAGATAGAAGGATCAAGGAATAGGAAAGGCTGGCTTTAAACCTAACCTGTTCATCCAGGATAGAGTAAGTTAAGATGCCCAAACTGCACCCCAACTAATTTGTAAAATAAATAGGTGAGAACAGGGGATTCCTACATAAATGACAGAAAGCCATTTCTTTGTTTAAAACAATTCGCCACTTTTTCTACCAAAGAATTTTTGGGCTGCGATCAAGAATTTTTCTGTCATAAGTAAAAGACTTTACAGCCCATTAGGGCACAATGATGAGGAAAGGAGTTTTTGAAGGCTTTTAATTTCTTTAGCAGAAATGAAGAAGCTCAAAGAGATGAATTGGTCGTAAAGTTCATTGTATTTTGCCTATTCATTATTGTCTCGTGTGTATTAAATATATTAGTGGAATTTTCAATTGTTAGCCACCATGTTCTTGCCTGAAAAATGGGGGGTGGGGGGCAGCAATTGAATGTTGGGACAAATGCATGTTGAGATGCACCTGGGCCACACCACTGACGGCCAATGGACTATTTTAGTGTCAGGAAGATTTGCAAATGGCTGAGGAGCCCATCTGTTTAATCCAGATAAGAATCTCTTTAAATCTACAAATCAGAGCCTGCTTGGAGAGCCCAAGTGAGATTTGCAGGTTCAAATGGGAAGATACTGTACTCTGCTTGCTCTACTCATTTATACCCTATGATGTTCAGCCCAATTACCGGTTCAAACAAAGCCCAGAAAACAAAATATTTTGGGGGGGGGGGGGGGGGGAACATGGCACAGCAAGAAAGAATTAAAATTGTCTCCTATGGCCTCAAAAGCCCCTAGGCTGCTGTTAAGCCATTCAAGCTACCCTGTTCCGACAATCTCATTCATTCCAGGATGCAACTGCCAGCATGGAAGGTGTCCAATTCTATCTTCAACTCTGAAGTTGAGGGGCAACCTGATAGAAGTCTACAGGATTATGAGGGGCATGGACAGAATGGATGGTCAGTATCTTTGTCCCAGGCTGGAAGAGTCAAGAAGCATAAGCTTAAGGCATAATGGGCAAGGTTTAAAGGAGATGAATGAGCCAAGTTTTCTACATAGAGGGTGGTGAATGCCTGAAACTTGCTGCCAGCAGAGGTAATCGAAGCAGGTACATAGTGACTTTTTTGGGGCATTTTGACAAGTACATGAATAATATGGAAATAGAGGGATATGTTCCCTCAGAAGGGTAGACAGTTTTAGTTCAGTCAGGCAGCATGGTTGGTGCAGGCTTGGAGGGTTAAATGGCTTATTCCTGGGCTGTAATTTTCTTTGTCCTTTATTCCTCCTACAATCCTTTAAATGTTCGCCAGACTCAGGCCTCAAGAAGATTCAGGTGTGTGGGAGGACAATCGTTTATGACAGAAACCAAGTTCATCTTTCTAATATATAATTTTAAATCCCATCTTCCTTTTCATTGAAAACCAGTTGATTGCTGACCAATTGATTCCATGATGTGTGTCACATCTCTAGAATACCATAGGGTGGAATTTGATGTTCCCACCTGCATGAGGTGAGTTTGGAGGTGGAGGGTGCTGCTTGATTAGAAGTGAGAGTGTGGATTGAAGACTTCACTACCTACTTCACAGAGTGTGCCCACAGCCCACCAGGAGAAGCCCCTGATCACTGTGCCCAACCCAAAGAACTTATATTGGAAAGTGGATAGACCCACAGGAAGGCACTACCCTGCCCTTGCTATTGATCCTCCTATCCCCTGCCTTTCTGCCTCAGTCAACAATTCCCCTGCAACCCATCCTGCTCATACTCATCTTTGTTTGCGGAGAATTCTATGATTCTATAATCAATGGCTGATCTCTACTGCAGGCTTGGATGTGATACCAGAAGTGTCAACCCTCCCGGTGGCATTGAGGGTACTGGAGAACTGCTGGCCTCTGATTGACTGGCAAGTTTCTGAGGCAAAATTTTGGTTCTAGTGGAGATTTAAGCAAGTGAGGCCGAGACCAGATAAGTGCCTGATTACCTAGTAATTGCATCAGCTTCTCAGAAAGAAGTGATGCAGTGTTCAAACAGTGGACAAGGTCCCTGCCGTATGCATTAAATTCTTCCAATAGTGTTTTGTGAAGTAACTTTGTACGAATATCAAATTTAGTTGCCTCTTGGACAGTATATTTTGTCAAAAGTACCAAGATTATGCAACATGTTCATCATAAGAGTGTTTCTTTTTCTAATTAAAGATAAGAGCTGCTGGGCTGCATCTTCCCAGCTCTGTGGAGAAAGGGTTGGAGATGAGGTATAGCCAGGAACATAGTGGAGAGGGAACAGCATCTTGCCAGCTTCATAATACCCCCCTTGTTCCACAGGGGAATTTAACAAGGGCATGTTTGGGACAGGGTGACTGGTTATTTCTACAGAGGCAGTTAGGGCAATCAATGTCTACATTTTGCAGCAGTACATGTCCCTTTCCCACCAGTGGAGCAACTCTCCTGACCCCATTACCACCTCATGCGGAGTCTGGCAGCTCATAAGAGGTGGTCTCACAGCTCCCAGTGAGGTGATCATTGGAACAGGAGGCTCCATATCTCAAACTTCGGTGCAGGCTTAAAGGGTTAAATGGCTTATTCCTGGGCTGTAATTTTCTTTGTCCTTTATTCCTCCTACAATCCATTAAATGTTCGCCAGACTCAGGCCTCAAGAAGATGCAGGTGTGTGGGAGAACAATTGTTTATGACAGAAGCCAAGTTCATCTTTCTAATATATAACTTTAAATCCCATATTTCTTTTCATTGAAAACCAGTTGATTGCTGACCAATTGATTCCACGATGTGTGTTACATCTCTAGAATACCATAGGGTAGAATTTGATGTTCCCATCAAACTTCAAGGCCATGGGGATGGAAGTCTGCAGCTGTACCTGAAACCAATCCTTCAGAAAGGCTTTCCTTTCACCCTAATGGACATACCAGCCGCAGGGCTCAATATTTACTGACTTCTGCAATCAGTCAGAAATGCCTCCATGTTAAGGTGTCTTCTTGATTGCCTTTCTGACACAGCAGCACCCTCCAGCCTCAGGAACTCACCAATAGCAAGCATGGAGGTAGCCAATTAGGAGGCCACTTCCTGGAAGATCATGCCACATGGACCTGACATGAGAGTCCCAATACCTGCCCAATGGGTTCAGAACCTATTTTAGGAATAAAGCATCAATAACAACAACTCTTTGCAACACCATATGTAGCATTTTTGACATCAAAGACATCCCCATACAATTCACAAGAGAATTGTCAAACAAAATTGGAAAACTAGCCACATAAGGAGTTATTAGGATAAGTCATCAAAAGGTTAATCCAATACGTGGTCTTAAGGAATATTTTAAAGTGGCAGAGATAGCAATGTGGTGGGGTTAGGGATGCTATTGCAGAGCTGGTGCCTAAACAATTTTAAGAACTATCACCAATGGTGGAACAATTAAAAATGGGAATGTGCAAGAGGTCAGACCTTGAGCAATGTAGAGATCCTAGAGAATTGTAGAATTGGAAAAAATACAGGGGTAGCGATGAATTTCAAAGCAAATGAGAATTTTTAAATTGTGGCGTTGCTTTACCAGGAACTAAGGTAACTTTAGAAAAAGATTCATGGATAACTGGGACTTGGCATAAAGGAGAACACAGGCAGCAGAGTTCAATATTTACAGGGATATCAGGATCAGTTGCTTAAGACTAATTTACAGCACAAACTCTTTGTAGTATTTCAATAAATATGGGAGGTGACATTGGGCTGAAAAAAATTACTCTTTCTTTTTGCTACCTCAGAAGAACAACAGTCTGCATCAGTGCTTCATTTCTCAGGCAACTTTCCTTCTGTGATCTCTGAAAAACACTGCCAATTTGTATCAAATTATGGCCATTTTATGCTGTGAGTCCATGCCCATGATATTATCTTATAACTGCCCAAGCTCATTTCACACAGCACTCGAATATCCATCTGTCTTGGCTGAATCCACGATTAGATTGCAGAAATGAAAGTACAGTGTGCTACCCCATTCACCAGGTAATTGACATTTTGTGAAGAAAAAACCTTATAGAATCATAAAATTCCACACAGTGCAAAAGGAGGCCATTTGGCCCACAAAAGTGCCAACAACAATCCCTCTCAGGGCCTATCCCCATAACACCACAGATTTGACTAATTTGGTAGAATCCTTTGAGAACATTACATGTGCAGTGGACAATGGGGAAGCTGTGAATGTGGCGTATCTGGATTTCCAGAAGACATTTGACAAGATGCTGCACCAAAGACTACTATGTAAGATAAAGGTGCATGGTGTTACAGGTAATGTATTATCATGGATAGATGATTGGTCAACTAACAAAAAGCAAAGAATGGGGGTAAATGGGTGTTTTTCTGATTGGTGATCAGTGACTAGTGGTGTGCCTCAGGAATCAGTGTTGGGACCGCAATTGTTTACGATTTACATAGATAATTTGGAATTGGGGACCAAGTGTAGTGTGTCAAAATTTCAGGGATGACACTGAAATGAGTGGAAGAGCAAAGTGTGCAGAGGACGCTAGAAGTCTGCAAAGGGATATAGTCTAAGTGGGTGGGCAAAGGTCTGGCAGATGGAATACAATGTTGATAAATGTGAGGTCATCCATTTTGATAGGAATAACAGCAAAATAGACTATTATTTAAATGGTGAAAAATTGCAGCATGCTGCTGTGCAGAGGAACCTGGGTGTCCTTGTGCAGGAATCTCAAGGAGTTGGTTTGCAGGTGCAACAAGTAATTAAGAAGGCAAATGGAATTTTGTCCTTTATTGCTTGAGAGCTGGAGTTTAAAAACAGTGAGGTTATGTTGCAGCAGTGTAAGGTGCTGGTGAGATCACACCTGGAGTACTTTGTACAGTTTTGGTCTCCTTACTTAATGAAGGATATATCTGCACTGGAGGGAATGGAGAGGAGATTCACTGGATTGATTCCAGAATTGAAAGGGTTGGCTTATGAGGCGAGACTGAGTAGACTGGGGCTATACTCATTGGAATTCAGAAGAACGAGGAGAGATCTTATAGAAACATATAAGATTATGAAGGGAATAGATAAGACAGAAGTAGGGAAATTGTTTCCACTGGTGGGTAAAACTAGAATTAGGGGGCATAGCCTCAAAATAAGGGGAAGCAGATTTAGGACTGAGTTGAGGAGGAACTTCTTCAACAAAGGGTTGTGAATCTATGAAATTCCTTGTCCAGTGAAGCAGCTGAAGCTACCTCATTGAATGTTTCTAAGACAAGGATAAATATATTTTTGAACAGTAAAGGAATTAAGGGTTATGTTGAGTGGGCAGATAAGTGGAGCTGACTCCACAAAAAAAATCAGCCATGATCTTATTGAATGGCGGAGCAGGCTCGAGGGGCGAAATAGTGTATTCCTGCTCCTAGTTCTTAATTACCCCAGTAATCCCGCTGACACTCAGAGTCAATTTAGATGGCCAATCAACCTAACCCACATGTTTTTGGACTGTGGGAGAAAACTGGAGAATCCAGAGGAAACTCCATGTAGACACAGGGCGAACTTGCAAACTCCACACAGACAGTTACCCAGGGCTAGAATTGAACCTGGGTTTCTGGCACTGTGAGGCAACAGTGCTAACCACTGTGCCACAGTGCTATCCCAAAGGGGTTTTATTATTAATAGGTTGAGTTAATTCAGTAGTGAAATAAGTGTTACAAAGCAATTTTTAAATACACTATGGCTAGCTGGGTAGAGGAGAATGAGGGTCAGAAATTATTTGGTGATTTCAATGAAAAATATTGCAATGAAAATGAAGTGGGACTTTCTGTTCTCACTCATGCCATTTTCTTTGTTACAAACTTATGAATACTATACCAGCAATATTGCATCCTTGGAAAAAATTAATCGAATTTAGTTTATTCTGTTCATTGTAACAAAATACCTGACATGCCATTAATTAAATAGTTAATAATTTTATAATGAGGTATTCAGTTAAATTCACTTTAATATTCTTAGAAATTTGATATACATGCTGATAGAGGAGTTGAAGTAGATTAAAATAATACCCACCATGCAATGACAACATGTCTTTTAAACAAATACAAATTTACATAGCTTCAAGTGTAAAGTTCAGATTTTTGATATGACTATAAACATGTCAGGAAAATGCTAGAAATATTAATGAATATGCTTTAACAATATAATTTAAATGATCAGACCGAATGTTGGCTGACACTAGTTGGTAAACCTTTCAATTTTTCTCAAACACAATTTTAGTGAAGTCCATTTAAAGTAAATGCATTGGCATTCTCAGTAGAATAATATAGATAGGAATTTTAGATATGTTCAACAAGCCTACATTTCTATTACATGCTGTAATTTCAGGACTTTTGAGTTGCTTTACTATTTTCCAGTTTGAACTATGATATCTAAGCAGGCCTATTTGTCCTATAAGATAAGTAATAGTGAATTTACAGGTTTTTAAATAGTTCCCCAAATTTGTGAAGAGTTTTTATAAATAGAGGCACAAAGTGTAAAGTCTAGGAAGTTATGCTAAACCTCTGTAGAACAAAGGTCGGCACAGTGATACAGCTGTTAGCACTGCTGCCTCACAATGCCAGGGAGCTAGGTTCAATTCTGCTGCCACTCTGCCTGAGGGGAAGGGGAGGGGTGATTAGTCTGGGTGGTGAGAGTGTTGGCGGATAAGGAGGGCAATAAGGTTGGGGGAGTGAGGCAATGTCTATGGGGGCTAATGGTAGGCATTCTCTGGCCTGGGAGGGATGTACAGGGGAGAGGCATTCTATCATTTTTTTTTCTGCGCATGTGGCTGGAGGCACCAATCGAAGCTGCAAGATTTCGGGTATATTAAGCCAGACTTCTGCTGTGCAATTTGGACTTGCTGGTATTTTTTCAGACAGAGTGCGTATGGGGATGCCTGAGAACAAATTTAAAAGTCAGATCTGAAACAGTCCCAGTTTCAAGTCCACCTAGCACTTAGAATCTAAATGGTAAAATAGGGCCCTCGGTAAAGAAATGGAAAATGAATTGGGGCTTAATGGATTGTTCTTCAAAAGGATCAGCACAGACACAATAGACTGAATGGCTTCCTTCTGCACCGACAAAAAATTGCTAAGGTAGTCCACTCTCCTCTATTGACACTCTCCATTTTGATGAACATAAAAAACAGACGTAGAAATGAGTGAGATTGCAAACTAAAGGTATTTTTACATCATAGGTCAAATTTGGAAACATCTTTTTTGAAATTATTATTTATTAGAAAATTAACCTGGCTCTTCTTTAGACTCACAAATGTACTTCCTTATTTGTGTGTAAGTGTGTAATGTGAATTTCATGACTGGCCTATATATCATGTCGACAGTTCTCAGCATTTCCACTGATTCATGATATCAGAGGGCAAATAGGTTTTAATTTTGTTCTCCGGAGATTGGAAATGACAGTGAGGAATATTTTATGTCATGTGTTAGCTCATCATTTCATGCCTGTAGCCCAAGGGTGTAATAAATTCTTCTATAAAATTTAATAAATTATAAATTTTATGACTACATATGCCTAGCAAATAAGTTTAACCATAATATGCCTGAGTATATATGCCTAGCAAATAAGTTTAAACATTATCTTTTCCATTATATTTTAGGGAGCAATATTAGTATTTATTTTTAGGAAGCTTACTTCCCATTACAACACGATTCAAAATGAATGACAATAACTCTTAAATTACATCTAATGCTTCCTGTATCTTTCTGGTACTGCTTGATCTTGGATCTCACTAAGTCACATAATAATCAGATAAGCACAGAGTAAATGAAAAAGACAGGTTGGAGAGTATCTAATCAATAGACTTTCTTCATCCTTGAAACATATGTACAAATCCCAGTATCATTCCCATCTTTTTTAAGTTCCAATTTTGGGCAATATGGCTCAATAAATGATACCTTTTAGTTTGCTGACCCTCCATCACACTGAAAGGCATTGAAATGTAACTGTTTGAATATTAATATACAACTGCTTAATATATTTATATCAAATCATTTTGTATGCTTTTTTGACAGAGGTTGGCTTTTCAACTGGGGCAACATGTTCATTAATAAGTGAATAATTTTTTATAAAGATCTTAAGCAGGCAAATGATGATACTGACAAAATGTAACTTCCAGGTCAAAGCCACAATCAAAGCCAGGATAAGATCTGTAATTTTTTTATAACAGAACATGAACCGCTAGGCTAGAAACTTAACTTGGATTTTCACTTGGTAAATGATGAGGGAGTGGGAAATGGGACAAAGTCAGAGAAGTTGTGCTTTGAGGTGCATCATTTCTTAATGCTCATTAGTTACAGTGCCAATGATCCTATTCCTAAATATGGTATCTGCCTTCCCCATGCCCTCTCAATGCTCCTACATCTTCTTAATCTTGTGTGGCATAGCGCTACTTCTTAGTAATCCTCCCCATAGGACATCAAAGGGAGAGGGAGCCTGCTGTGTTCCATGCCCCGAGGTCTGTGGTGCCCTAGGTGGGTCTCCTTCGGAGGACAAAGGCCTGAAGGGACTTGGCCGACTTTTGGGTGTCACAGATGTTGCCATGTCACTCTGTTCAGCCCTCTGCCCTTGGGATGCACCAGTGTCAAGCAGGGGTTTCAGAAGAGCAAGAGACTGCCAGAGTCTCCAGGATGGAAGACCCTGGAATGGCCTCCGGTACTTCCTTCTCCCTCGGGAAGCTCATGGATCCCTCAGACACTCCATAGGATGGAGAGACAGTTGGAGTGAATTTCTAAAGCCATTGCTTCATCTGGCACTGCCAGTCTTGGAGACCCAATATCATCTGCACCATGGTATGAGAACCCTCAGCAATGGATCTCTAATCTGGACCAAGCTGTAGATGCCCTCTGTGACTGGGCATTGGATGCCAATCCTCAGAGTCAGACTATGTGCCTGCCACAGCCACTGCATCTCAGGCCACATTTGCTTCCCTGTTTCTGAGCTGTCTACCTACTCCAGGATACAGAGTGGCCTATCTCTCCTCCACTGGCTTTAGAAGCCTTCTGAAATCTGCTTCCATGATGCTTGAGGTGCTTTCCTCATTGCCATCCTCCTGGCATCACTGGCTGTGAGTGCAGAGTAAATGTTTAAGTGCAGTTCCCATTTGTTAACAGTGCGCAGTTTGGGTAAGTCACTTGCCCTGGGAATTCCAAACCAATCTGTTTCATGTGGTGGATCTTACAATCCACTAAAGGTAGGATGATTGTGACCTAATTCAAGTATGGTATACTGGCGTAGACTGAACCCATTAATGTTATTTCTCTCTCCACAGATGCTGCCAGACCTGCTGAGTTTATCCAGCACTCTCTGTTGTTATTTATGAAGACTGAATCAATTTGGCTAGAACTCAGAAATAATAGGGCTGCCTGGGTGCATTCTATATGACACCACCTGATAGAAAAGATATAAGAGAACTCTAAATTATAGAAAGATGAAAGACCGACAGGGCACCCACCCACCAAGAAAATCAGAGTGGGCAAGGTGTACACAATGAATAGGTCCGTGAGCAGGATATTGCAATTTTGGAACAAGTGAGACTGTAAACAGATTTGAATATTATTAACCACTCTCTCACCATATTTTAGCCTTCACTGTACTTTTAAACCTTACCAACATGATATACTGTCAGCAAGGTTTACAACAGGTTAACCCATACGTAACCTGCAAAGGAGATCACCCTGGGAGATGCAATAATCACAATAGTCCCCAAGGAAGAGGGACATGGCCAGTCAGTGCCCTGGCAATGCCTCTTGGCTTAGGTTGGCACTGCCAGGTTGGCACCATGCCAAACTGGCAGTGCCAACCTGTGCTGGGGACAGTGCCAGCGATGGACCCTAGTGGAAGCTGCATAGGGGAGAAGGGACATGTATGAGTATAGGGGAATGTTTAATAAAGCAGGGAAGGGATGCCAGCAATAAATGTTAATGAGAGAGAAAGAGAGAGATGCTGGCGTTGATCGAAAGTGGGAGGCAGCTGCCTTGAGATCTCTGTGGTGGAATGGAGGGGGTGGCTATTGTTGGTTTGATCGGTGAGACCTTTAAAAATGGCTTTATTTACATGTTCTGCCCCTCAAAATGACACATGAAACACACTCCCCCTGATTTTTTTTTGGTCTAAATGTCATAAGATCTGGTGAGAGAAACACATTGACTGTCAGTCAGACACTTCATCATTTTTTGGTAAGATTCTGTGGTGTGACTTCATGGTGTCACAGATTTAGCTAGAAGTCAACCATCTAGGACAGAGGTGAGGTGAGGTTGGCAGGGAGTCACAGTGGTTAGTACTGCTGCCTCACAGCACCAGGAACAGGGTTCAATTCCAGTCACAGGTTACTGTCTGCGTGGAATTTGTACATTCTCCCTGTGTCTGTGTGGGTTTTCTCTGGGTGCTCTGGTTTCCTCCCACAGTCCAAAGATGCATGGTTTAGATTGATTGACAATGATAAATTGCCTAATGGTGTCAGGAAGACCAGCTAAATACACAGGGATAGACCCTGGATATGGTTGTTGTCAATGCAGGCTCGATGGGCTAAATGACCTCTTTCTATAATGAAATGTTTTCATTCAAAGGGCGCAATTTTACCATTTTCATTCTAAGTGCTGAATCTGGGTGAAATTCAGATCTGACTTGGAAATTGGCTTTCAGGTGCTCCTTTATGCACTCAGCCTGAAAAAAAAACCCATTTGCGCTGTTGTTGGGACTTAGCACGGCCAAAATGATTGGAGCTCTGAACTATGCAGTTAGAAAAAAAATCTGAAAAAGCGCTCTCATGTCAGATTGCTCCTGGGCTGCAAGAAACAGAGTGGCCTGGGAGCAAACAGCGGGAGCGAGGGTGTACATACACATCACCGTCTCTCTTATCTACCCCCCCCCCCAACTACCCACACACATCATTGTCCCCCTTATTAACCCCCGCCCCCACTGATCGCCCGCAGAGTGGCAGCGGACAACCCTGCCCCTGGGTACCACCACCAGAGATCCATCTGCCCCCCCCCCCCCACCACACCACCACAAGTGATAATTGGGCCTCCCTCCCCGCCCCATCAGAGATACATCTTACCTGCCTCCATCCTCCCCCCACCTCCAACAATGATCTGGCCTCACTCATCTCCTCCCCCAAGGCAATGGTATGGCCTCACTTACGAACTCAACCCCCCCTCCCCCCCCCCACCCCAAGACAATGATCTGGTCTCACTCACCCTCTCCCCCAAGAGAATGGTCTGGTCTCACTCAACCCTCCCCAGAGAATGGTCTAGCCTCACTTACATAGCCACTTGAACAGCCAAATGGTCTATTATTGTTCTTATTTCTTGAGAGATCTGGAACCTAGAGATTTGGAGGTATTTGTGTTGAGAGTAGTTAAAAAGATAAATAGGATCTTGAACTTAACAAACAACATACAAAAGCAAGGAAGTAATGATGAATCTTTACAAAACACTAGTGCAGCCTCAGCTGGCATATCGTGAGCTAAAATTAATCTCAAAACACCAGCTTAAAGTTGGACTTTAAGCTGGTGTTGTGAGATTTTTTTCTGTTTTACCCCAATCCAATGTCTCATCTCCATATATTGTGAACAAAGTCAGGCACCACAATTCAGAAGGGACATAAAGGTTTTAAAGAAAATGCAGAAAAAACTTGCATCATCAACCCAGGGATAATGGACTTCAGTTCAATGAATTGCTCACAGAGGTTTGTTTTGTTCTTAGAGACACAATTTAATAATTGTGTTCTGCCTAGACAGAATAGTAATGAAAATTTATTCCCATTACCTGATGGGTTGAAAACTAGAGGACATTGGTTTAAGGTGATCAACAAAGGATCTAAATGAGACATGAGGAAAAACTTTTGATGCAACAAGTGATTACACACTGGAATACTCTGCCTGAGAGGATGTTGGAGCTACTGGATACATCTTTTTTTATAGATCCATGCAATGTGAACATCACTACAAGGTCAGCATTTGTTGCCCATTCCTAATTGCCCTCAAATTGAGTGTCTTGCTAGGCTATTTCAGAGGCAGTGAAGAGTCAGCAACACTGCTGTGGAATCACAGGTAAAGACAGTAGATTTCCTTCCCTAAAGCACATTAGTGAACTGGATAGATGTTTACAACAATTGATGATAGATTAATGCTCACCTTTACAATGTTAACCTTTACAAGACTAACCTTTACATGGTTAGTCTCACCATGAGACTAACTTTCAATTCTAAATTTGTTGAACCTGAGTGGAAAATATTGCTAGAGATATTGGAGGACAGGTGGACAAAAGGTTTTATTAGTTTAACTGCTCTTACAAAGAGCCAACATGGAGCCAAAGGACTGAATGGCTTCTTTCTCTACCATAACCAGTATATGATTTTAAAGCAGCAAGGCCTGAGCAGAGCAAACCCACAATGAATAGTATTTTATTGCTATTTTAATCCATTTCTATGACTCTACTCAGCATTACAACATTAAAATTGAATGTCAAAACCTATTCCGTGGAAACAGCCCTTCAGCTAAAATGTATTTATCCATTATATATATCCTGACCGGGATCAAAAATGATGTAGTGATATTGTTACTGGATTAATAATCGCAGGATAACACACTAGGGATCTGAATTCAAATCCCACCATGGCAGATGGTGAAATTTGAATTCAATAAAAATCTGGAATTAAAAGCCTAATGATGACTCTAAAACCATTGTCAATTATTGTTAAAAGCTACTTGGTTCAATAATGTTCTTCAGAGAAGGAAATCTTATCCTTTATCCTTACCTGGTCTGGCTTACATGTTAGTCCAGAACCACAGCAATGTGGCTGACTCTTAAAAGCCCCTTGGTATGAATGAGCAAGCCATTCATTTCAAAGATAATTAGAAATGGACAATAAACTTTGGCCCAAATTGCAATGCCCACATTGCACAAATGAATTTTTTAAAATCTGTTATGTAACATCCTTAACAGAGTTTCATGTGTTAAAATGTGAATATTTATTTATCCCTTAAACTTTCATGCAGCCATTACTTACCATGACGCAAGAGATCGTGAGAGACATAGGGGCAACTAATCAATTGGTGATATCCACAGACATTATTCCCAGAAATATATCTCCAATTCATAAGAAAATTATACTGCCTAGATTAAATTTGCTACAGTGATTAATACTATTCTGAGATTGGTAGCTCGGATGATTTTCAGAAGGCACAAAATAAATTCTAAAATGTGTGTTACAAATTTGTGAATTATATCTGCTCTAGCTATTTACTCAATTTCATTGGTGATTAATCACTCTTATCCTGAACCTTCCATTTATCTGGGGTCTGACTGTTGCTGCTCTGTATTTAATTGTAAGATATTGTAACACAGGGAAATAATAAAAAACATCTATTCTTTTGTGCTTTGGACTGGATATTTTTGGCTTTTACACATGTAAGGCAAACATTTGGTGAGAGTGGGCTTGATAATAGCCATTTATTGTTTTGTTGTAGCAAATGATTACTAAAAACAGCAGATAGTAATAGTTTTACTTTGTCCAATTGATTCACGATTCCTCCACATGATTATACAAAATAAATGAACATGTTCTACATCTTCATATCAGTGGATTTTTTGTCTTTGACTTACACAATTGATTTTCACCTCTTTGGATTATATCTATATTGTGCCCTTTCTCAGGATCTCATGGCCTTGTGGATTCCTGTTTTAAACTGAGTGGCCAGGGAACAAACTATTTCAAAACATACCTCCTTCCACCTTTCCCTGTTCACATCATATATCACTGAAAGAAAGATGTGCTGGTTAGGTGCATTGACCCAAACAGGTGCCAGAGAGTGGCGACTAGGGAAATTTCACAGTAACTTCATTGCAATGTTAACATAAGTCTTACTTGTGACTAATAAATGGACTTTACTTTTACTTTTACTTTTGTTTTCCATGGCAATGAACACCAAACTGCATGTTTTCCAATTAAATAGATGTGTAATATTATCAATTTTTTTTGTTCTTTACTGTCTGTGAGAAAACACAGTGGTTAAAGTACACATCATCTCAAACTATTTATTTTTAAAAACAATTTGCATAAATTTTTTGAAACACAGCATTTACTTTAAATCTTTCCTTCAATCTTCTCAGTCAAAAAACAATTAAAAGATGCTATAATCAGATACAGAGGTAAAGCACAACCTAACCTCCAATAGCCAGGTCAGGTGTACATCAAGAGGAGGAGGGGCTTTTACTCTAATTTCTTTTACATCCTCAGAGGATAAAATGGTTAAATATTTTATATGGAGAATATTAACTTATGGGTGCTTCAACCCATGTGTCTCATGTAGCCCCCAAGCCTTGGCAATCTAGTTGTTTAAATCAAGGCATCTCAGTTCAATTTCCATTTATATTTCATTATTCATTGATTTGTCTTGTTTGAGAGTGTGAGTCTAGAAAGAGCTGCTCTTATATTATTTCCATATTACTGGATAACTGCAAAATCAGAACACCGAGATCTATGAACATCAACATCTTGACAATTAAATAAATGGATAGGAACATAGCTTTAAACGTTTTATGTGGTCTCTGAGCTTCCTTGCTACATAACTCAGGGGCTTCCAAAAATGAAAGTTTGATATAGATCATTCTGATGATTCTTTAAGCCAAGACACACTGAAATATGTCAGTCAACTATCTGTGGAAATTAAAGTGCATTATTTGTCCAAAACAGATGTCAAATTCAATAAATATTTATGTAACATTTGATTGCATCACATAATTTACAGTCAATGTTCATATTCATTCTATGAAACATATTGGAGTACAACAGATTGTTCTTAGTTGACTCTGTGTTCATTGCCTGTTAAATACACAGCAGTCATTAGTTTTAACCTATTCAGATGATTCCAGACTTTATCAATTGCTTAAACCATCTGCAACCAGGTTAACAAGCATGGCCCTACCATATATGTTGTATAAGCTCATCACCACATATCACCACAAAAGAAGAACCTCATGGAATGATAAGTATTCAGGATAACATCCATTCTGGACTAACCAAGCTAGATAGCACCCAACAGTAATTTCACACAGTTATTCAGAAGAATTCAGAATGAATTGCACACTTGCCAACTTTCTTGCTGCAGTCATTTATACAGGCATTTGAAAATGCCTTCAAACAAATCAGAGATGATATCAGGAAGCCTTCTACAAGTTATTGTGTCGTTGTGCCTTAGCAATTCATTTGCCAGTGTACCTGTTCTGCCACACTATTGCAGAATTTATAATGATATCCAGTTCATACACTCTGAGCTCCAATCTCAGATCTCTCTATCAAACAACGGAGCATTCAAATTCAAAATCATTTCTTGGATAATTAAGGAATAGTTTTGTGGTAACTCTGTCACTATTATTTTATATATATCAGCCTGGAAATTCCATTAGATTATACCCGTACTTCCAGGGTAACATTCTCTCAAAATTAGCCAAATGAGTGCAGAAGATTATTTTGCTGATAAACAAATTTTCAGCTGTCAATCTATGCCAGTTGTCACTTTTAATGATACCAAGAAATATTTTTAATATAAAATTTTAAAACTCATTTCAAATATACTACCCAATTGTATGGGTTTGTGAAAGAGTTTGAATGGAAACTATCAAAATTTTGAATGAGATTTGTGCCCAGATTGTCAATTGGGTTCAGAGCAGAACCACTTTGCCAATGTTTTTACCTTCAGTTCCTATTGAGAAGACAATTATAAAACACTTCATGCCAATTGACAAAACAGGAAGTAATCATTCATTCAGTTCTTTTAATTTCAGGGTGATGATTATTGGTATCAAAGTGATTGTAAAGAATATGTACTTTACCACAAAAAATTACAATGAAGATAATTATTTTTAATATTGAACAATGTTTAATCTGACTTTGAATTTTGTCATCTGTATCAAATGTTTTGAAAGGAGAAGTATGAGACAGGGTAAAACAGTCATGAATAAGTCCAGAAAAATTGTAAAAAATGGGTACGAGTGGAATTCTCCACTAACAGGATACTGCTGTCAAAATAAAAAGATGTTCTGCCAACACACAAATGAGTAATGTGGTATGTGAATTTCAGAATTTGCTATGATGTCAGGTCTGTAGGCTGTATATCTCAACGAATGGTGGATCATATCCGACAGAATGTTCCTTTGGCTATTCACAACAGGCAAATTATGTATCATACCTATCCAACCAATGACCACCAAGCTCAAAACATAGGGCAAGATTTTCTGGTCTTGCTGATTGACCTTATTTCCAGTCCTGAGGCATGTGCAGCCAGATAATCCTGCCCATAGTGTTCAACACTAAATTTTATTCTGCAATCTGACAGCGCTTGCTAAGCAATTCTGATCATGTCAAGAATGACACCTTAAGATTATTAAGTTCACAGTGTGGCTTGCTTATGCATGCTCTAAGCTACACACATTCACACACAGGTAGAAGCACATGTATACATTATGTCTTTCTCAGCTAAACAAAAGTTTGTTAGATATTCTGTATGCAATGCCTTGACTAGCCAGAACTGAAGTGCTTGCTTGAATTTCAACAAAGGCTTGGCAATTAATCTCCACTGGTGCATTCTCCAAAGCTCCATTTTCCTAATCATAGTTCAGTTGCTAAGCAATCAGCACTTCTCAGCACTCTCTTCTCATGTACTATAAATTGCTGGTTCCTTTACATTTGGTATTCTTGTGCATCTGTCCTGATAAGTGCAAGATGAAAAGCTTCTATAGCGTCCCTTTTCTTTCAGCAATATTCAAATTCTGTACTATCTATATATGTAAAATATAATATTCCATTGGCTATTGGAATTGCATAGACTAACACATATTGCACTGATTGAAGTGCTTGTGAAAGATTCCTGAAAGGCATATGCACATTAAAATTGTTGGCTACAATCAATTGAATTGCTCCTGGCAAAACAATAGAAATGAGTTTCACACTGAGTAGAATGAGTTTCGGAAACATTCTCTAAGCAGTGGCCTAGATCTGTCATGATTCATCTGCTAAGTATTGCAGGTGGCGAGATTCTATAATTCAGGTGATTGTTTTAAGGCTATTTTAGATTGCTGAACTGCAGGGTGCTATGCAATGTAACCTAATCCAGATGGATAATACCCAGCAACAATTTCTAACACATATGTATATCAGTTTGAGCCTATTGGTCAATCAGGTTTATATGTAAAGGGTGAAGGTGTTCTCCTTCCTTCGCTTTCTCCCTTTTCATTTTCTTGCCTTGCAATCTCTGATGTTGTTGTCCATCGATTTACCGCGCTTACTACCATTGCTTGAACCTTTGCTGCTGTCAAAGAGAAGGAAGCAATTAGCAGTTTCTCATCTCTTTATATTGCTTAGATGAATTTGTGGATATTTTGATCAGTTTCAAGTTGATCTGAAAACAACCATGACTCAACGCTATAATTAATCATGGCAAATTGCACTGGTGGTGTGTTGAACATGATAGTCTTATATATGGTTCTAAATTAGTTTGACAGACAGAATTAATGTTTGTATCTCATGCACAGTGGCAAATGCACACTAAATAGTAGTAATTACTACCAATTGTCACAGGAAAATAATCATGTTGTTGTTACGAGTAAAACAAAACCCCAAATAGTAAAGTCAAATGCAGTTAAGGGATTATAAACAAAGCTTTATTCTGCAGTTCAAGTCACATTGTAAACACTTTGATTTGGTTTGATTTATTATTATCACATGTATTGGTGTGCAGTGAAAAATATTGTTTCTTGATTGCCCTACAGACAAAGCATACCATACATCGGGAAGGAAAAGTGAGTACAGAGTGTAGTGTTAGCTAGGGTTTAGAGAAAGATCAACTTAATGCTAGGTAAATCCATTCAAAAGTCTGATGGCAGCAGGGAAGAAGCTGTTCTTGAGTTGATTGGTATGTGATCTCAGACTTTTGCATCTTTCCTGATGGAAGAAGGTGGAAGTGAGCATGTCTGGGCTGTGTGGGGTCCTTAATTATGCTGGCTGCTTTTCAGAGGCAGTGGGAAGTGTAGACAGTGTCAAATGGGTGGGAGGCTAGTTTGAGTAATGGACGGGGCCTCATTCATGACCTTTGTAGTTTCCTGCAGTCTTGGGCAGAGCAGGAGCCATAGTAAGCTGTGATACAATCAGAAACAATGCTTTCTAGGTTGCATCAGTAGAAGTTGGTGAGACCTGTGGTGGACATGCCAGATTTCCTTAGCCTCCTGAGAATAGAGGTATTGGTGTCCTTTCTTAACTATAGCATCCGCATGGAGGGAGCAGGACAGGTTGTCGGTGAGGTTGACACCTAAAAAGTTTAAGCTCTCAACCATTTCTACTTTGCCCTCATGTAACCTAGGCTGAAACAATTCCATACTGAATGAGTGATTCACCTTCAGAGGTCTTATTTCCAATAAAATTCCATCCTTTTGATGTGGTGAATTGAAAGAATTCCATTCTATTTACAGTAAAGAAGAGTTCTCCCAATATTCTGGTTTACTAATCAATTTTCTAATCAATAACACCAAAAACACATGGACTGGTCATCTAACTCAATAGCAGTTTAAGTTTAAAGTTTATTTATTAGTCTCACACATAGGCTTACATTAACACTGCAATGAAGTTGCTGTAAAAATCCCTTAGACACTACACTTCAGTGTACAAAGAACAAAGAACAAAACAGCATGGGAAACAGGCCCTTTGGCCCAACGAGCCCGCGCCACCACCCCGATGTTCCCACCTTTACCCATGACCCCTGTCTATGTTTATAGATCTATGGATTAAAAACCAAATTTGAGACAATTTAGGGAGAATTTGTTTTGCCAATTAGCCTAAGAGCACATTTTTGGGATGTGGAAGGAAACCAGAGCACCCGGAGAAAACCCAAGCAAGCACGGGGAGAATGTGCAAACTCCCACAGACACAGGCCCAAATCCATGTATCTTCCCAGCACAGCGATAGTCACAGAGCTGTCATGTTGCCCATCAAATGGACCTGTAGTCTTCGGATACTCTGAGGGAGAATTTAACATGGCCAATGCACCTAACCAGCATGTCTTTCAGACTGTGGGAAGAACCCGGAGAACCAGGAGAAAACCCATGCAAACATGGGGAGAATGTACAGATTCTGCACAGATAGTGACTAGGAATCCAACCTGGGTCCCTGGCACTGTGAGGGAGCAATGCTAACCACTGTGCCACCGTTCATCTTTCAGTATGCCGACAGAACAGAAGTGCTTAGGTTCTGAGTGTGCATTAGAGCACAATTCCAGTGCAATGCTGTTTGTTTTATGAGGAAATCCATGCCATTGCCTAGAAGTATTTGATGTCAACATTTTGTTCATAAGGGTTACATGGCCAGAGGTTCTGCCCTGGAAATCCATTTGCATTGACCTGTCACACAATGGGTATATCTGAGGGACACGCATTATTGGGCCTCAAGCTTTATTCATCGCTGAAAAACTCTAAAATGTTTGCCGTTGAGTGACATTGATCACTCCATCACCAGCAGTTTTCCCCAGGTAGGTGCTAGAAATAGGGGCTGAAGTGAAGTGATCAGGATGGGAGTTGTGGGGAGATGATTGGGAGGAAGAGGGAAGACCATTGCCTCTGCAATGGAGACAAGAGGAGCACCTCTGCAGCACTCAGCTCCACAATTAGATAAGCAATGTTTAATCGTTTTTTTGATGCTGATTCTCAGCAGCTCTTTTAATAAGAACATAGGGAATAGGAGTGCCTCACGCCTACTCCACTATTCAGTTCAATTCATCACAGAAGATCATGGTTTGATCTTCTACCTCTATGGGGCAGCTTGGTGATACCGTGCTAAGGACCTGGGTTCGATTCCTGGCTTGGGACACTGTCTGTCTGGAGTTTGCACATTCTTCCTGTGTCTGCGTGGGTTTCCTTTGAGTGCTCCAGTTTCCTCCTATAGTCCAAAGATGTGAAGGTTAGGTGGATTGGCCATGTTAAATTGCTCTTTAGTATCAGTGGCAGTGGCTAGGGTAAATGCATGGGGTTACGGTGATAGCCTGTGCAGCCCCAATTGGACTGAATTCTCTCCTTCTGCATTGTAGAGATTTTATTTTCATGTATCATTTTCATTTTACATTTTCATCATTTTCATGACCCTGAGTTTGACTGCATTTAGATTGAATTTAGACTGCAGTCTAACCCTCCTATTTCAATGTATTAAGATATAACGGTATTTTTAAGCTTGAGCTCTAGATGTCTCTTTATCTGCTTTTCGCATTACCAATGTTACCCATCACACTGGGAATTCTACACACTTGTAAAACACGTACCCCTCTGTTAACTTCCAGTCTTTCAGACAAACAGTGCTCTATTTGCTGGTTCAGGGTGATGGAAAAGATCCTGTGGCAAGAAGTTGCCAATATTATCATCAACACCATCAAGAACAGATATTAGTATTTCTCTTAATTCCATTTGTGGGATGTTGATATGTGTAAACTGTCACATTTACCTACTCAACAACAATCATTATAATTAAAATGTTGCAAATTGACTTTGTTGTTCTTTAATTTGATTTGATTTGATTTATTATTGTCTCATGTATTAGCATACAGTGAAAAGTATTGTTTCTTGTGTGCATACGAAATGCGCCGTTCATAGAGAAGGAAACGGGAGAGTGCAGAATGCAGTGTGGGGTACAGAGAAAGATCAATTTAATGCAAGGTAGATCCATTCAAAAGTCTGACAGCAGCAGAGAAGATGATGTTCTTGAGTCAGTTGGTATATGACTTCAGACTTCTGCATCTTTTTCCCGAAGGAAGAAGGTGGAAGAGAGCATGTCTGGGGTGCCTGGGTTCGTTAATAATATTGGCTGCTTGGCCGAGGCAGCGGGAAATGTAGACAGAGTCAATGGATGGGAGACTGTTTGTGTGATAGATTGGAGTACATTCACAAATTTTTGTAGTTCCTTGTGGTTTTAGGCAAGCAGTCAACATAATTAGCAAATCACTCACCCCAGACATTCTCTCTTTCACCTTATTCCTTCAGGAAAAAGATATAGAAGTCTGAAGTCATGTACCAACTGACTCAAGAAGAGCTTTTTCCTTACCTGGACAGAATAGGAGACAGACCATACTGTGATACAGCCAGGAAGACTGCTTTCTATGGTGCATCTGTAAAATGTTTTGAGAGTTGTAGCTGACATGCTAAATTTCCTTAGTCTTCTGAGTAATTAGAGGCATTGGTGGACTTTCTTAACTATAATGTTGGAATGGAATCAGGACAGGTTGTTGGTGATTTGGACACCTGAAAACTTGAACCCTCAACCCTTTTCACTTTGTCCCCATTGTTGTAGACAGGGGCATGTTCTCCTTTACACTTCCTGAAGCCAATGATGACCTCCTTCATTTTGTTGATATTGAGGGAGAGATTATTGTTGCTGCACCAGTTCACCAGATTCTCTATCTGATTCCTGTACCCCATTTCATTGTTTGAGATCCAACCCATTAGGGTGATGTCATTAGCAAACTTGAAAATTGAATTGGAGAGGAATTTAGCCACACAGTCATAGGTGTATAAGGAGTATAGTAGGGGGCTGAGAACACAGCTTTGGGGGTCACTGGTGTTGAGGATAATCATGGAGGAGGTGTTGTTGCCTATCCTTACTGATCGTGGTCTGTGAGTTAGGAAGTTCAGGATCCAATCGCAGAGGGAGGAACCAAGGCCCAGGCCACAGAGTTTGGAGATGAGTTTTATGGGAATAATAGTGTTGAAGTTTGAGTGGTAGTCAATAAATAGGAGTCTGACATAGGAGTCCTTGTTATCTAGGTGTTTCAGGTTGAGTGCAAGGCCAGGGAGATGGCGTCTGCTGTAGACCTGTTGCAGCGAGAGGCGAACTGTAGTGGATCCAGGTAGTCTGGGAAGCTGAAATTGATTCATGCCAGGACTAGCCTTCCGAAGCACTTCATAATGATGGACATCAGAGCCACCAGCCGATAGTCTCTAAAGCACGCTGCTTGGTTTTTCTTAGATACTGGGATGATGGTCATCTTTTTAAAGCAGAAAGGGACCTCAGATTGTTGTAAAAAGAGATTGAAGATGCCTGTGAATACCCATGCCAGCTGATCCCTTTGAATGTGCATCTTATGAACATAAACCATCACTTGCAAATATAAATTTATTCATTGTTCTTCCCTTGGCAAACAAAAACAAAATCCTTGTTCATGGATTGTGTACGTATTCTACATCTTGATATTGTGTACTTTAAATATACGCTGATATTGGGTCATAAAATGATTCAATGCCAAAAGAGGTCATTCAGCCCAGCTCTTTAAGAGAGTTTCTCTTTCTCTTTCCACATCAAACTTTTCCATTTCATATATTTATCCAGTTCCCAAGAGCAGGGAATTATGGAATCTGCTTCCACCACTCTTTCGGGAAGTGCAATCCAGATTCTATTCACTCACTGCAAAACATTGCTCCTCAGCGCAACACTCCATCTACCATTGGAAACAATTTCTCATCTACTCCAGCAAAAAAAACCCTTCATAATTTTGGACATTTCCATTAAGTTTCGCCTTAAATTTTCCTGTTCAATGGAGAAGAATCCAAGTTCACAAAAAATGATGAGCTAGTTAGTCAATTTCAAAACACAGGAACAAACAAATTCAGAGCATGCAGCAAAGCTTGCATATCTGCTGAACAGGTGGGTAATAGTCTTGGGCACACTAGGCAGTTAGAGTTTGGTGAGATGGAAGGCAGAAGAAATGTAACTATGATATGTTGTACCTAATCTAAAGACAAGCTAAAATAAAGAAAAGCTATTAATTTGACCATAGATTAACATTCAAATGTAAGATAAATTTAATTGTGTGCAAATCAAGACAATTAACAGGGGGAAAGCGAAATATTGTTAATGTTGAAATCTGAAATGAAAAGAAAATCTCAGCAGGTCTGGCAGCATCTTTAGGGTGACAAACAGAATTAACATTTTGAAACTGTACAACACTTCTTCAGAGCAGAAGCAGAACTATACAGATTTGAAACATTAACTCTGTTTCTCCCACCATGCATTCTGCCAGACCTGCAATGGTTTTCCAACATTTTCTGTTTTTTATAAATAACAGGCGATAAGTTACTTTGAGAATTCTGGAAAAGTACAGAAAAAGAAGAGATGAATAAGCATAAGGAATAGTATGACAACATTGTGTACAGTTAGTTTATAGGCTTAGATTAACACTGCAATGAAAATCCCCCAGTCTCCAGACTCTGGCACCTGTTTGGGTACATTGAGGGAGAATTTAGCATGACCCATGCACCTAACTAGCACTTTCAGACTATGGGAGAAAACTGGAGCATCCAGAAGAAACCCATACAGACATGGGGAGAATGTGCAAACTGTATACAGACTGCAGTTTGTATGCAGGCTGGGATTAAATCTGGATCCTTTGTGCTGTAAGGCAGCAGTGCTAACCACTGTGCCACCATGCCACCTTCTGCTACTCATTGACATGAATGGAAATCTATCCAGAATTGTAAATTCCTGACAACAAACATTATGCTCTAGCATTTTGGTAATATGATTCATTCCACTTTACTTGCAAAGTGAAGTGTCCAGGTTTCTGAGTAAGATTTACAATTGTCTTTACAATTTGTTTTTCTTAATAGGTTGGATAGTTTTTAAGATTTAGCTGTGTATGGTACTTTCTGTAGCTTATGTGAACTTTGAACTTAATAAAGTTCCAAATAAGTTTATTATAGAACATAGAACATTACAGCACAGAACAGGCCCTTCGGCCTTCGATGTTGCGCCGACCAATATAAAAAGCAATGCCCCTCCAAACTAAACCATTCCCTTCTCTTCCATATACTTATCAACTAACCTCTTAAACGCCACCAAACTTGGCGCATCTACAACTGCTGCAGGCAGGGCATTCCACTCCCGAACCACCCTTTGGGTAAAGAACCTACCTCTGATATCCGTCCTATAACTATCACCCCTTAATTTAAAGCTGTGTCCCCTCGTGCTAGCTTTCTCCATCCTAGGAAAAAGGCTATCACTGTCCACCCTATCTAAACCTCTAATCATCTTATATGTTTCAATAAGGTCCCCTCTTAGCCGCCTCCTTTCTAACGAAAACAACCTCAAATCCCTCAGCCTCTCTTCATAAGACCTGCCCTCCATACCAGGCAACATCCTGGTAAACCTCCTCTGTACCCTCTCCAATGCCTCCACATCTTTCTTATAATGTGGGGACCAGAACTGCACACAATACTCCAAGTGCGGCCGCACTAGAGTTTTGTACAGTTGCAACATGACGTTGCGGCTCCGAAATTCAATCCCCCTACCAATAAAAGCTAAGACTCCGTATGCCTTCTTAACAACCTTATCGACTTGACTGCCTACTTTCAGGGATCTATGCACATAATACACCAAGATCCCTCTGTTCATCAACACTATTAAGAATCCTACCATTAGCCCTATACTCTACACATTTATTATTCCTGCCATAGTGCATTACCTCACACTTTTCCACATTAAACTCCATTTGCCACCTCTCGGCCCAGCTCTGCAACTTGTCCAAGTCCCTCTGCAAACTATAACACCCTCTTCACTATCTACCACTCCACCGACTTTAGTGTCATCTGCAAATTTACTAATCCATCCTTCAATACCCTCATCCAGATCATTTATAAAATTACAAACAGCAGGGGCCCCAAAACAGACCCCTGAGGTACACCACTTGTCACCGAACTCCACGATGAATATCTCCCATCAACCACCACCCTCTGTCTTCTATCTGCTAGCCAATTCCTAACCCAATTAGCTAAATCACCCTCTATCCCATACATCTGCATTTTCTGCAGAAGTCTTCCATGGGCCACCTTATCAAACGCCTTACTAAAGTCCATATATACCACATCAACCGCCTTACCCCCATCCACCTCTTTGGTCACTTTTTCAAAAAACTCAATAAGGTTAGTAAGGCACGACCTACCCTTCACAAAACCATGCTGACTATCCCCAATCAATTCATTTCTCTCTAAATAACTATAAATCCTATCCCTAATAATTCTCTCCAATACTTTGCCCACAACAGAAGTAAGACTCACTGGCCTATAATTCCCTGGAAGGTCTCTCTTCCCCTTCTTGAACAATGGGACCACATTCGCTATCCTCCAGTCCTCCGGAACCACACCCGTAACCAACGATGACCTGAAGATCAGAGCCAGAGGCTCTGCAATCTCCACTCTTGCCTCCCAGAGAATCCTAGGGTAATTATGGGAGGAGTTTTCCCATCCCACCAGACATGGGAATATTAGCAATTGGGAGAGGAGGTGGAGAGAGCTGGAGGTCGAAGGGAAGCAACACGCAAGTGATCACAGATGGAATTTTCCAGTTTTGGGACAAGTACGGACAATAAAAAGCCCACCCAATGTGTTTTCTTTTGTAAAAGTTCAGTAGACAAACAAACGTTCTAACAACAGAGTGCCTGAAAGGGTTATATCACAAGAATGTTTTCATGGCACAAAGTCAATTATGAAGTTTTATTTGTCAAACTTCTATGTTTTGCTGAAGCAGCCACGAATTAATGAACCTGGATATCGGGTTCACTGGAATTCAAAGTATTTCACTCTGAAATGTATTTCAATCATTAATGTCTTCAGATGTGTTCGCCATCCTTAAACAAGAAAAAAAAAAGCCTGATTAGAAAAGAGATTTATCATTTGATTTTTCTCTTCTAGATTTGAGTGCAGTCTCACAGTGAATGCAGAACAAAATATCCTGCCTGCTATATATTCAAATTATATATTAAAACATGCAAACTAGCTTGGCAGTGTTTGAGAGAGAACTGGCCTACTTTCCTTGAGTTGGTAACTGTACATGATCCATGATAGTGTGAGGCTTGCCAAGTGCTGCAGTGGACAACATATAGATTCCCACAGGCAGAGAAGTAGGCATATTCCACTCAGAATAGGGCCAAACTGTTTCATCTTTCAGCTGTTCATTTTGTTTTAAATTTATAGTTGCATTAACTCTGCTGTCAGTTTCAGAAGGCAGAGATAATAGTCAGCCTGATCACAGAACAGAGATGAACAGATGGGGATGAGCCACATAAATTCTTCTAACTTGTTCGTTCTAAAGCCCGAATATGATCAGCAATGGCTGGCCGAGACCATTATTATCATCAAGCTAGGCAGCCAAGTGATGATTTGGTATTGATCCAATTCCAATAATTGATTCAGTATCAGTCAGCAAGTTGACCACGCATCTGGCAGATATAATCTATTACTGAGCCACCAATAATTTCCAGTATCTGAAAGCAAAACCCAAATGTTTTAAATCATTATCATAGAATCATAGAATTCCTACAATGCAGAAGAAGGTTTTTTGGCCCACCGGGTCTGCACTGACTCTCCAACAGAACATCTTATCCATGTGGTTAGGCGCATTGGCCATGCTAAATTCTCCCTCAGTGCATCCAAACAAACATCAGAGTATATGATTAGGGGATTTTCAAAGTAACTTCATTACAGTGTTAAGGTAAGCCTACTTGTGACACTAATAAATGAACTTTAAACTTACCCAGGCCCTATCCCCATAACCTCATGTATTTATCCTGCTTGTCCTCCTAACCTATATATCTTGGGACATTAAGGGGCAATTTAACACAGCCAATCCACCTAACCTGCACATCTTTGGACTGTGAGAGGGAACTGGAGCACCCAAAGGAAACTCACGCAATTGGGGGAGAACATGCAAACTCTACACAAACAGGGACCCAAGAGGGAATGGAACCCGGATCCCTGGCAAACATGGGGAGAATGTGCAAACTTCACACAGATAGTCACCCAAGTCCCTGGCGCTTTGATGCAGCAGCTAACCATTATGCCACCATGCTGCCCTAATCTCAAATTATTATGTACTGAGTAATGTGAAAGTTAGGGGGAAATTCTGGAAAATTTAAAGAAATACAAATAGAAATTTTGACATGAACTGCTGCTGAGGTTCTAACTATCAGCCTGGGTGAACAAAGTATTGAAAAATCATAAATCATTAACATGTACCAGCTTAAGGTTGCAACTAGCATTTTGTTTAATTGTTGTGTCTCTTTGAAAAACTACTGGGTACATCACAATAGATTCAGTTAATATATGTTGCAAGTACAAATATCATTTATCTAGTTTCTGATTCTTAAAAATAAGTGCACCGGCTGCCATTGGAACATGAAAATGTTGATGTAACATTCGACACGCAGCTTCATGTGAAACTAACCAAGCTAGTGTGCAATGTTTATTGAGAAGGCTTTTTCTAAACAGCTAGCTGTAAAATTTTCACCAGCATTAAAATTGAGTAGTTTGTTCTCTTCAAGGCTGAGCATTGTGTGTACGAAAGGAAGTTGAAACGAGAGTGAATCTGCCCACTTGTTGACAACTGCTGAACCATTTAAGAGGCATCTGGATGGGTACATGAATAGGGAAGGAATAGAGAGAGTGCATGAATAGGGAGGGAATAAAAGATATGGACCAAGTAAAAGTGGAAAGTGTTTTTTAGTTCAGTTAGGATATCACAATCGGCATAGGCTTGGAGGGCCAAAGAACCTGTTCCTATGCTATACTTTCTTTTGTTCTTTATTGACTCAAAATTCCACAGGATTGCAGTTCCAGCCAGGTTTCCAGATAGTGCAACCTAGCCTTGTTTTTTAAGTGCATCCTTGAGAAAAGTGACTGACTAAAAGAGACAACTGTTTACTATCTTAAATGACAAGAAGTTGAGGACAGAGTATTGCCTTCCAAAAGCAGAGGAGCTTGGGTTCGGAGGTTAATTGACAAAAAATCTAGAATAGAAACTAAATCTACTGTTATCTCTGTTTCTCTCTACAATTATTGTTGAGTATTTTCAACATTTTATGTTTTTATTTCAGAATTGCAGCATGTGCTGGACTTTATTTTTATTCCTGTCTCTAAACTGCTGACTTCTGATTTTATTGGAGGCCAATCCAGAATGAACAAATGTTGCGACGTTCAGTTCTGAAACACTAATAGTTCTGGTGTTCACTAGAAACATGGGGCTTGATTTTACAGGATGTTGCAGTATTCTTTGTCCACCCCTACCTAAAAGTCCAATGTCAGCGGGCAATTTAACATGATTAATTGTTTAAAAGAGAAATATTGACCCCTATCTTGAGAGGAAGTCCTGCTTCAGAGAGTTACCAGCCAACCAAATTGAGCAGCAGTTCCATCATGCTTCCAGGACCAGTAACTGTGTTGATAACTACTGGGCTGAAGGTCATCCCACCAGGCTAAGGAACACAGGAAAG
Organism: Sphyrna mokarran; assembly: GCA_024679065.1. Lineage (NCBI taxonomy): Eukaryota > Metazoa > Chordata > Chondrichthyes > Carcharhiniformes > Carcharhinidae > Sphyrna > Sphyrna mokarran. The sequence continues at coordinate 91,018,727 of JAGIQG010000006.1, read as the reverse complement.
TTCAAGTATGGGAATGGAGGGGTCGCAGAAAGGGATGAGGGTTCAAGAGGCTTGGGGACTAGATTAAAGGGGGATGAATCTTAGAGAGGGTGGGGCCAGAGAACCTGCAAAGGATGTTTGCTCTGCTCCCACCCCTTACCTAACACTAACCCATGCAACTAAAACTGCCAGAGTTTCTTACATGTCATGCTCCTCCCCTGCCACTCGTAAAATACTATCTGTGCTGGGATGAGATCTTAAATGGCCATTAATTGGTCATACACTTATCTAAAAAAGAAGTCAACTGTTCCAGCAATCATTCAGCACCACATGGCTGGCACACGGTGAGCATCGCAAGAGCAGGAGGAGGAGGAATGAAAGCAACTGGGCTTCAGCTGGGCTTACTATGAGTGTGTCATCAGATTCTGGTTTCCTGAATGGCACCTCAGATTCCCAATGTTTGATAGTCCAACTTCTCACCATTCCTTTGTGACAGACCATCGCAGTCTCCTCTTGGCTACTATCCTGAAATGAAATTTACCACAAAACACAGTCACGTCAATCCAATTTTATCCAATAATTCATCTGATACTCAACTAATCACCCATGTGCATCATCTGCCTTGACGTAGCTTACTGCTCCTAAACATGCTACTCTTAAGGCTACAACATGGTTGATAGAAGGCTTCTTATTTTCACTTGGTAGAAAGTGCTGATGACCTTGCAGGACTCCCTCCAGCATCTCAGGGCCTTGAAAGAACAGCTTCTGGCTGGGTTGGCTGGCTGTTGGGCAACAAACAAGGGCCTTAGTGGAATAACGGGTGGGAATACAAACACTGACATCTGAAAGAGGACAAGAGGCTCGTGCTCGACAGAGAGTCTGCCATCAGTGCTTTTTATTGATATGCATCACCTGTTCATTGCAAAGCATGAACCTTTTAAAGTTTTTGTGCAGCATTTTATCTTAAATAACTTGTGAACAAGCCTGTGCAATGCATCCTGAATTACTGCTCACCATGGCACATGTGCACATTAGAGGGAGTTGCAAGCTCCCAGCAATTCCAGTATTAGAGAAAAGATTGCTTCACCTCTGTGAGATCATGAAGGCCCCTTTTTGCATTTGCATCCACATTGGTAGGGGGTCTTGTGGCGCAATGAGTAGAGATCCTGCCTCTGAGCCAGAAGATCTGGGTTTGAGTCCCACCCCAGGACTTGATGGACTTGATGGGAGGTATGTTTATAATGTAGGTAAAACAGATTAAGTATCAACCTTCCAAGCATGCCAACGGCTGGTGATTAGAGCGGGAGAAACTCCTGGTCAGCCATGCTTAATGTGGATTGCTGCCCCTCAAGTCATAAGGCTTTGGTGACAGACAGGCCATCTGATCCAGGAATTATTAGCTATGGAAACAGATGAGCGTCTGCCTTAATGCACCACTGTGTGCGGGAAGAGAATTGGAATCCACAACCACGATAGCAGAATTCTGAGCCTGTATGGCAACAAGCTGAGAACTCATGACCTGTAGCACTCAGTTATTACATAACTTCTGCTTATGAAGCAGTTGAAACTGAAAGCGTCAGCCGTCATTATTGAGTATGCAGAAGTCCTCATGGAGTTGGCCATTACTTCCCCACTGGATTCATGCTCTATGCCATATTCAATATCAAATGCAACCTGCCATGATCTTTGATAGTGATGCAAGCTTTCTGGTAAGTCTCCCAATGCACCAAGCATTTCTTCACATTAGCCCCACTGATGGTCCCGCTGCATGAGAGCTTATCTCCACATCATTCACCCTCCAGAGAGTTTGCCCAGTGACTCACCACATAGAGATGTCATCTCAATACTGTGCCAATAACTGAGCTGGTGGCTGTGCGTGGCATATCAAGTGATAATGGACGGAAGCTACTACTTGAAGATCTACTTCCTGGACAAGTATCTGTCCAAGAGCACTCATCTCCTAGAGGCTGGTGCACAGAGAAGATCCGCATGGTTGATGCTCCACCTTCCCAGTGCTGCAGGTGATGTTTCAGTGTCCAGTCATTGCAGCTCTTTATCTTCTCTTCAGATCTCAGCAAGCTGCCCCAAACCTTTTTCAGATAAGTGCAAACATGTACACAGCACCTTGGTCCAGGCATGTTCTGGACCAGTGTGATTTCCTGCTGACTGCGTAGACAATGATGTGGGGGAGGGACATCATTCTGGTCAGGTCTTTATTTGCATCCATTAACAGGAATCAAATCCATTTCATACTGGCTTCTGGTGGGAATGACAACTCACTATAGTGGGCGGGGACACTACTTCCTTCTCTTATTTTACTCCAATAGAAAATGGACTTTTCAGCTCTTGCTGCACTGTCACCCCCACTGCCCAGTTTAAAACTCACCCCCGGTGGGGACTAGAATGTACTGCCTGATGTTTCTTCTTTCTCAGTCAACTCTCCCTCCAAGCTTTCTGCCTCAGATATCAATAGCTGACCATGCAGTTGTTCTTCGATATCTTGGTTGTAAATGCACAAGTTGTGTAAGGGAACAGCACTGGAGGGAAGAAAGAGATGCAAGAGGTTACACTATCTGCTGCTTATGCATCAATGTGGGGTGAGGTGGGTTGTGACTTGAGAAGATGTCTCTGGCAGGAACATGCCATCATTCTTGATGGGTTCAGTTGCGCTACTGATCATGGTCTTAGCAAAGGACACTCCCATTATCCCCAGAACTATCACGTCGATGGGAGTCAGAACATTGGCCTGAATGTTATACTCTCCACCACTGATGAGTTTTGAAGTAAACACAGTAAGAAGTCTCACAACACCAGGTTAAAGTCCATTTTGAGGTGGCAGGGGAAGTGTAACATTCCATGGATTCCCTCCAGGATGCCCTGAACTAGAAGCAATTTGATGGTGGGGTAGACATAGTCTCTGGAGGCAGTTGGAGGTGGGTGAATGTCCACCCCTATCCAGTTAAGGCCTTTAAGTGGCAGATCGGGATGGGGCATAGACATTTTTTTAAAAGTACATCTTGGATGGGAAAGTGATGAGGGGGGCAGAGGGGAGTTAACTCCATCAGAACCCCCTTCTGTGAAGGCCTGGAGACTTTTGGACATCCTTTGCCTCCCAGCTTATCCTCTAGGACCCTAATCATCCTCCCATGACTCTCATCCCCCAAGTATTCCCGACAGTGCCATTCACTGGGACCCTACCACCTGCCTGATAGCCATGACCCTAAACTTCGACCCAAGTAAACATTTCAGGCCATACATTCATACATGCCCATCCAATGCTTAGCTGCTCCCACCTATTATAGGACAATTTATCCTGTGGTTACCAAAGTTGAATAGCTGTTGGATATGCGGGTGCAGATTATAGCATTGCTAAGTATGTGAGGATAGGGTGAAGCACAAGGTGGGCTCATGTTCGGCATTGACTGTTGGTAGGCTAGGGAAGCTAATTTGGTGATTGGAACAATGTGTGAGATGTGTGGTGCTGTGGGTAGGATTTGTCATATAAGGATACATTCACTAACCTCAACTGTTTATGCGGGTGTTTAAATGTCTGAAACACTGCACTGGCCTGAGGCTGATAGCATTGATTTCCACAGCCACCTGCTCTTACTGCCTCCCCAGCACTATAAATAGATTTATACTATAAGATCTGGAATAATTTGCTGATCTGTCCCTTAATTAATGGCCAGCTTGCTTGGATAAGCTGAGACAAATAGAACTTGGCAGGGTAATGGTGTTCGCTGAGGAGTAGGATTAGATGATGTTCAAATAAGGGTGCTTTGTTTTGACAGGTCAGTCATGAGTATGCAGTTTTCTTTTCATCATATCTACAATACCATGGGAAGTGGGTGACCCATTTTTTTTTCTCATTTTCTTTCTTGTGTTCATGTAACAGTGCAGAAACCTGGGCCTTTGTTGACATTGCTGTGCTTTGTTGTAAAATTGTATACCTGTACATACAATTGTCCTTCCTTCACTCAACAATTGCCTGCATCACCTCAAATTCCCTGTCTAAATGCCTCTGTTTCCAAACCACTCGTTCTTTAACACCATACTCAAAACTCACATTTTTTTAAAATTTGTCGTTCTCATCTAAAATCTCCTGCATTAGATCAGCACCCATTACCTGACAATGCTTTGAAAAAAATCAGAATCTCTCATTTAAATCAGCAAGAAAAGTAGTTGATGATTTTGAAACTATTTACTTCAGAATATCAATAACTTTTTAAGATGTTAGAGGTTAGAGGTAAGTTTTTCACTCAGAGGGTGATGAATGAATGGAATCAGTTGCCGTCATTAGTGGTAGAGGCAAACTCGCTGGGGTCTTTTAAGAGACTTCTGGATAAGTACATGGGAATTAATGGGATTGGGAGTTACAGATAGTTCTATGGCCTGGTAGGTATAGATATGATCAGCACAACATGTGGGTCGAAGGGCCTGTTTGTGCTGTAGTGTTCTATGTTCTATAATTCCCAACTACTCCAAAAATGTGTGTGGTAGGTTGAATGGCTATGCTAAATTAACCATTAGCATCGGGAGGGTTAAGCAGGATAAATATGTGGAGTTATGGGGATAGGATCTGGGTGGGATTGTTGTCAGTGAAGGCTTGATGGGCCAAATGACCTGCTTCTGCATGTAGGGATTCCATGATTCTGTTTTTTTTTCTCACAACACCAGATTAAATCCAACAAGTTTATTTGGTAGCATGAGTTTTCGGAGCATTGATCCTTCATCAGGTGAGTGAACAGTTCAGTTTGCAAACTGGGCATATATAGACACAAACTCAACTACAAGATAATGATTGGAATGCGAGTCTTAACATATAATCAAATCTTTACAGATGCAGACAATGTGAATGAAGAGAGGGTTAAGCACAGATTAAAGACATAGGAACTGTGTCCAGCCAGGATGGTTAGTGAGGTTTTGCAAACCCAGGCAAGTTGTGGACGTTATATATAGTGTAACATAAACCCAAGATCTCAGTTGAGGCTACACTCATGTATGTGGGACTTATCAGTTTCTGCTTAGCGATTCTGCATTGTTGTGTGTCGTGAAGGACACTTTGGAGAACGCTTACCCAAAGCTGAATGCCCTTGACTGCTGTAGTGTTCACTTCTGTTTGGTGAATGTTGAGCAGTGTCCATTCATCCTTTGTCGTAGCACCTGCATGGTCTTGCCAACGTACCATGCCTCGGACATCTTTCCTGGTATCAGGTAGACAATGTTGGCCTAGTTGCAAGAGTATGTACCTGGTGGGTGATGTTCTCACGTGAGATGATGGTGACTCATAGGGATTTTTTTTCCAGATTTGTTGGCTGAAATTCTCTGGCCGTTCCGCCACCAGTGCACCCCACCTGTGGGCTTCCCATTGGCGTGCAGTAATGTCAGTGGGAATTCTAATTAACAGCAGTGGGACCAGAGAATTCCGCCACCTCCCACTGTGGGAAACATGCAAATGATATGCCATTTCCCACTGGTGGGAAATATGTGGCTAGGAGGCCAAAGAACCTGGAAAAGTATCTTTTAAAAACATAAAGCACATTATGGATGCTACAGTTGTTTGAATCCTTGACCAGACTCCAAGTTGTTGGTGAGATACAGTTAGGGACCTGAAGATTTTGTTTAAAATAGACAAAGTTTGAGATCCAAGCCAATGACAAAGTGAGTAAAGCCATAAGATTCCACAGGTTTTGAACAAACAAGAATGAAATTTACTACACAAGGTCAGAAAGTAGAAGCAATCTATAAGATATATCTTATAGTCCAGTATTTAGGGTAAGTATGAGGCACATGTGAATTAACATGCAACTGTGGCTGAATATACCACATTATACAATGAATGGTAGATGAGACCAAAATGTGTTCCATAGATTTATTAATAATACAGCTAGGCATAATTCACTTAATAGGCAGAGTTTATCCATGCTGCCCACCTTGAATTGTAGCAGGCGGGTATGGAGCATGCAAAGATCCGTTGACCTTGGGTGACAGGGTTTCTAGCCTTGGGGGCAATCGTAGCCAGAAAATCCCACCCTACGAGTCACCAATACTCTCGATACACTCACTATTACTCTATCTTTCGCATGAGGCTTTCCAATCTTCAGCTTCAAAGGATAAAGGCAACTTAAGAGGGATCTTATTGAAACATACAGGATACTGCGAGGCCTGGATAGAGTGGACATGGAGAGGAAGTTTTCACTAGGAGAAAAAAACTATAACCAGAGGGCACAACCTCAGGCTTAAGAGGTGATCTTTTTAAACAGAGATAACGAGGAATTTCTTCAGCCAAAGAGTGGTGAATTTGTGGAACTCTTTGCTGCAGAAGGCTGTGGAGGCTGGGTCAGCGAGTGTCTTTAAGAGAGTGTCTTTAAGAGGTTCTTGTTTGATAAGGGGATCAGGGATTACAGGGAAAAAGCAAGAGAATGCGGATGAAAAAAAAATATCAACCATGATTGAATGGTTGGAGCAGACTCAATGGGCCAAGTGGCCTAATTCTGCTCCTGTGTCTTATGGTCTTATGATCTTGTCTTGGAATTCTCTCTAAATGTTGCTCCAGTGTGAACAGTTTTAATGAAGGCCCACCTTACAGGGTTTCAATCTTGCCTTCTGAGGTTCTGTTACCTGCATTTTCAAGTACACTCACACATCAACTGACAAACACAATTTTAAATCTTTGGCCTCACCAAGTAGAACACCACTGATCCAAAGGAGTACCTTTTCCCCACAGTTCACATCATAGATTCACCAACCTTTAGCTGCCTCCTCACGCCTTCTGGAATATTTTTGATTCCTCGTTGACTATCCAGGGCTTCTCCCAAGCCCACTTCACTTTTAAAGTCTTCTCCCTGCAGCTCTCCCTTTACCTTTCTCCTTTCCTAAACTCAAAGGGGATCTGTTCCTGTATCTATGACCTGTCTCTGTATCCTGTCTCTGGAACACATTTAGGATCCCTATCCCCAGCCCTTTCCTTGGTTTGGGGCCTCTCTTTGTCCCAATCCCGTTACTTGACTGTAGCTTGCTGACCCAGTCACCTGACCTGAGTTTTCCCATAATTCTTTCTTCTTCTCTATGTGGAGTCTCAGGCCTTTCCTGCACCTGAAGAAAGTGAAAAATCTGAACCCTGCCAGTTCCTGGCTGGCCTGAGGTTCATTGAGAATTGGAATCCCTGACCTCACAGAAAATGTTTCTTAACAAAGACAATGTCACAAAGTTGTTTTGCATTACATTGACAGAACGATGCACAAAGTGCATTATCAGTGTAAATGCATGATACCAGCAATCAGTCTCTATGCATGCTTCCTGTTGTGGCCTATTATAAACATTGTGAGAGTTCAATTAGATTCTTCTTGCAGGTCTTATGAAGAGAGGCTGAGGGATTTGAGGTTGTTTTTGTTAGAAAGGAGGCGGCTAAGAGGAGACCTTATTGAAACATATAAGATGATTAGAGGTTTAGATAGGGTGGACAGTGATAGCCTTTTTCCTAGGATGGAGAAAGCTAGCACGAGGGGACATAGCTTTAAATTAAGGGGTGGTAGTTATAGGACGGATGTCAGAGGTAGGTTCTTTACCCAGAGGGTGGTAAGGGTATGGAATGTCCTGCCTGCTGCAGTTGTAGATGCGCCAAGTTTGGTGGCGTTTAAGAGGTTAGTAGATAAGTTTATGGATGAAAAGGGAATGGTTTAGGTTAGAGGGTCATTGCTTTTTCCTAATTGGTCGGCGCAACATCGAAGGCCGAAGGGCCTGTTCTGCGCTGTAATGTTCTATGTTCTATGTTCTTTCAATTGACAGAAAGCAATTGACATTCAATATGAATACAATGAATCAAACCAGCTTCCAGAGAATAAATGCACAATCATCTCACATCACAATTAAATAGTTCATTGTTTTGAAGTGAAAAGGTAAGAGATTTTCTGCATTAAAGGACAACGAGACCAGAAATATTTAAAAGAAATGATTATTATATATCTTGGGGAGAATTCTTTTTAACACACTCATGGGATATGTGCTTCACTGAGAAGAGCAGCATTTCTTGCCCTTTTCTAATTATCCTTGAAATTGTCCTCGAGTTGCCTCCTTGAATCTCTGCAATCCATATGATGTACGCTCAGAATCATAGAATCCCTCCAATGCAGAAGGAGGCCATTTGGCCCATTCAGGCTGCACAGACAACAATCCCAAACAGACCCTACTACCAAAACACCATTTATTTAGCCTACTAATCCCCCTGATACCAAGGGGCAATTTAGCATGTTCAAACAACCTAACATGCATATCTTAGTACTGTGGAAGGAAACCGGAGCATCTGGAAGAAACAGATATGGGGAGAATATGCAAACTCCCACACAAGCAATCACCAGAAGCTGGAATTGGACTCGATCCCTGGCGCTGCGAGACAGCAGTGCTAACCACTGTGCCATCGTGCTGTTAGGAATGGAGTTCCAGGACTTTAACCCTGCAACCATGAAGAAACAGTAATATAGGGTGGAACTTATTACTTCAGAGATTAATTACACTAACAGACGAGAAAGTTGACATAATTCTGCTGGTCGGATTACCAATTCAGATTGCCCATTTTTCAATTCATTATTTATGCATCAAGGACCAGCCCATTAAACCTCATTGCAAGGCAGGCTGAAACTCATCCATGTTGCCATTACAAACAGAATTCTTCTGTCTCGCCCACCATAAGAATCTTAGCAAGTGGGACACAAACCATGCAAAGGTCCTTGGGACAAGTACAGCCAGAAAATCCCGCCCTATATCATGGGGTCGAAGTTCCAGCCTGGGCCAGCTAATGGTATTTAAATTGCATTTAAATTAAGGTCTTCATATATTATGCATTTCTTTGTAGCCTCTGCTTAGAGTCTCCTGGCCTGCAGCACTATAAAAACAGTGCAGCAGGCTGAGAGAATCAGCCTCAATATTGTTTCTTCCGCGTTAAAGGAAACATTGCTAACTCATCTCCAATCTTCAATGTACGGCAACCCATGACAAGCTAGTTTTACCGAATAACAATGCTGCGCATCTGAATGAAGTGAAATCAATGTAACATCAATCATTTACAAGTGAAATTTAAATTTGAAAAGAAAACACTGTGCCTCCTTTCTGCTCTCAATATGCCTTATGTTAATGGTAATGGAGTTAGGCAGGAGAGTTGTGGCTGTGATGCAAAGCCCTTGCTTGACCAGGAGGCTCTTTTCAAGCCCACCCATAGCTGCAACATTGTCAGCTGACAGCAGGTTTTACCACTGAAAAGCTTCCCCACTGAGGACCCACACATATTCCCCCTGCACACTACAAGCACTTTAGGTTTTAATTGTAATCACATGACAAATAGCAAAAAGTGAGAGAGTCGAAGCGGTGCACAATTCTGGTTCTGTCATCGCGAGTGACATGCCATTGACAACATTCTGTCCTTTGATCCGTGACCTATATGAATAATTAATATCCCTAATGGATATAATTGGCCTCTCTCCAGACTCCCTAAGAGGTCCGGACATGGGTCATTCATTGTTTAATTTACACACTTCCACCTGTGACCTTGTAAGATAAACACAGGTTAGTTTTCCATTTATCTTATATTTAACTCTCTAATTCCTGAAACAAAAAATTATTTTGTGAAATATATGAACCATGAAATTCACAAGAGTTGGGGAGATTCCATCGTACTTATCACTTGTGCCTTATAGCTGGTGGACAGGTTTTTGGGGAGTCAGGAGGTGAGTTACTTGACGCGGGATTCCCAATCTCTGACTTGCTCTTGTCATTGCAGTATTTAAGTGTTTAGCCCAGTTATGTTTTTGGCTAACGGTGGGGGGATTTAATGATATTAATGCCTTGAATATCAAGAGGAGTTGGTTAGACTCTTTTTTTGGAGATGGTCATTGCCTGGCATTTGTGTTATGCAAATTTTACTCGCCACTTACCAGCCTGAGCCTGAATGTTGTTCGCACCTTGCTAACATGCGGACATGGGCTGCTTCAGTGTCTTGAGGAGTTGCAAATTACACTGAACAGTCATCATCACCACTTTTGACCTTATGCTGGAGGGAAGGTCATTAATGAAGCAGCTGAGGATGGTTGAGTCTGGGAATCTAACTGAAGGGGCTCATGCAGCAATATTCTGAGACTGAGATGATTAGTCTCCAACAATCACAACCACCTTTTTTTGTGGCAGATGTGACTCCAGCAAATAGAGAGTCTTCCCCATTTCCCATTGACTCCAGTATTGCTAGGGCACGCTGATGGCACACTGAGTCAAATACTGATTTGATTTCAAAGGCAGTAACTCCTACCTTAACTCATGAATGTAGTTATTTTGTCCATGTCTGAGCCAAGGATGTAAAGAGGTCCAAACATCCAAATAGCTCTGGCAGAACCTAAAATAAATATCAGTAAACAAGTTATTGCTTGTAAGTGCTACTTGATAGCACTGTTGACAGCGCCTTCCATCACTTTATTGATGACCAAGAGTAGACTTATGGGTCAGAGTTGGCGGCTTGGATTTTTCCTCTTTCTTATGGTTGATTTCTTACATTGCCGGACAGCTGCCAGTTTTCTGGATGTCCTGGAACAGTTTGACTAAGTGTGCAGTTCGCTGTGGAGCACAGGTTTGCAGTACAATAGCTTGGATGTTGTCAGGAATCGTAGCCTTTGGAGTCTTCAGTGCATTCACCCATTTCTTAATGTAATGAATTGAATTGGCCAAAGGCTGTGATGCTGGTAACCCAGGATGAGGCTGAGATGAATCATCCACTCAGCCTTTCTAGCCCAAGATTGTTGCAAACACTTTAGCCTTGTCTTTTGCACTGATATACTGCGTTTCCCAATGATTGAACACGGGGCTATTTGTGGAGCCTCTTCATTTAGTTAGTTGTTGAATTGACCATGGCTATTCATGACTGGATGTGGCAGGACTGCGGAAGTTTGATCTGATCTGTTGATTGTGAAGTGCTTTTATCTGTTTTTAATTTGCTATTTTTGCTATTTACCATGCATGTCATCTTGTACTGTAATTTCAATAAGTTGACACCCAATTTTTAGGTCTGCCTGGTGCTGCTCCTAAGCACATTGTCCTTCACTCCTCATTGACCTAGGACTGGTCCACCAGCTTGATGGTTAAGGTTGAGTAATGGATATGCTGGGCCATGAGGTTACAGAATGTGATTAAATACAATTCTGCTTCTGCTGATAGCTTACAGTACCTAACGGATGCTCAACATTCAGCTACTAGATTTGTTCTGAATCTATCCTATTTTGCACAGTGGCAGTGTCATGCAACACGATAGAGTTTCCCCAGTGTGAAGGCAGCATTTCGGATGGGATTTTCTAACCACATTGCCCTCAGAACTCGAAAACCCTTCTCTAGGTCAACTGACCTTTGCATGGTCCAGCCCTCCATCCAATTCGATTCCCATGGTGGGCAGGATGGGAAAACTCCCCCCCTTCATTTCTACATGTACTACACATTGTCACTCCTAATATTAGTGACATGGAGAGTTGCCTCGACGACAAATAGATTGGTGACAATGTAGTCAAGTAGGTTTTACCTTGCTGTTGGTTCTCTCACACCTGTCACAGATCCAGTCCAGCAGTTATGTTCTTCAAGACTCAGCCAGCTAGATAGATAGTGGCACAAAAAGAACTTTAGACCTCCATATGGTGGTACACTGATGTATCCACCTGGCAAACACCCCCCCCCCCCCCCCCCCCCCCCCCCCCCCCTTCCCCGATTACTTGTGCTACGAGACCCATTGAATGTCCTGATGCACTGACTATGCAGGATTTGCCTCAGAGGTTCAGACTACTATTGCATAATTCCCCTGCACCTGAAACTCTCTGAGTTAAAGTCAGCCATTTCAGATGGTCCTGACTTAACAGAATATTTTACCCAGGAAACAACTGGAGAATTAAAACCAGTGTTAACTTCTGGGTAGCTGTAAAACTGACTCCCCGCTAGTCCCCAAACAATCCCTTCCCTGACTGTCCCCTGACACCCCCTTGACCATTCGACCCCCTCACTCTGCCACCCTACTGCATCATTCACAAATTTGTCATCCTATCTCCTTACCCATTTACCTGCTACCCTATCCTCTCACCCAATCATTTTGATGTGGAGATGCTGGTGTTAGACTGTGGTAGGCAGAGTAAGAAATCTCACAACGCCAGGTTAAAGTCCAACAGTTTTATTTGGTAGCACTAGTTTTCAGAGCATTTTTCCTTCATCAAGTCTTACTCACCTGATGAAGGAACAGTGCTCCGAAAGTTCTGCTGCCAAATAAACGTGTTGGATTTTAACCTGTGTCGTGAGATTTCTTATTGTGCCAATCATTTTGTGCACTTACCTTCTCTCCGTAGTTACTACAATATGGCAGCCAGTGCTGTAAAAAGGTGTGGATTGACTTCCCTCACTGACATTGCACTGCAAAGGGAGAATTCCAGAACATGTACCTTCCACATTTCTGAGGAGACCCAATTCGAGGTCAGTGTGAAAAATATGGAGCTCTGCTGCAAGATAAGTAAATAACAGCAGAGTAGCAATCCAAGAGTGGATGCCATTCCTTGGAAGATTCGTTCCTTTAAATTCCTCATTCTAATTAGCCCCCTTGGTTAACCTCAATGTCTGGTATGCAACTTGTGTTTTTTATTGTGAAAGTAGACACAAGGTATTTTTTCAACATCTTACTTTGTATGATAACTTTTTTTGTCTCTGTCTCAGAGGGACTAACATTTATATAAGCTACTCTCTTTCCTTTACAAGTTTGTAAAAGCTCTTAAGATCTGTTTTGATAATATAAAAAAACATTTATTTCCAGTGTGCTTCTAGTTCATTTATCATATTATGAATGCAACACATGTTTAGTTTTTGTTCACTATTATTCGCATAGATCTTACTCACTGATACATTTTCTTAATCTTTCTGTCTCTTCACATACCGCTTTGTTTATTTTTAACCAAAATCATTATACTGCTTTATGGCCTTGGTTTTCTTTCTTTGGATATCTAAATTTATTTTCAATTGACAACCACCCCGCTACTGCCCTTTTAGTTTAAGTCCTAGTATAACTACAAAATTCAACAGGACAGCGATCTCAGCCCAATTTAAGTGACAGTCATCCCAATGGAACAGTTCAATTTTCCCTAGTGCCCCATGAATTAGAATTCCCTCTTCCAAAACTTTCTTTGAGCCACACTCTTCTCTAATCTGCTTGACGCAAGGACCATTTGCACTTGGCTGAGGTAATAACAATCCAGAGGCATTATTGTTGAGGTTCTGGATTTTAATTTAGACCTGAGCTCCTCAAACTCTCTGCAGAACATCATGCTGAGTTCGATCTATAATGTTGGCTCCTATGTGGACCATGGCATACTTCTCCTCCCACTTCAAGTTTGTCTTCAGCTATGGAGAGTTGTCTTCACCCTTATGGTAGGGGAGACCAGAAACTTTTGGAATGCTGGGTTATGGCTGCAGACAAACAGAGCAATTTGCTTCAAAAATAGCAAAAGTGTCAGACTCCGACTGAAAAGCAATGTGTTTTTCTCCAGAAATAGGCAGGTTTCCTGTCCAGATCATCTGACACTTTGTCAAAGAAAAGGACGTAATCTGTACTATCATTCTTGAGGTGCAGGGCATAAAGATTTCAGCAGTGCCAACTCCACAGAGACCAGGGCACATTTTTCAAAGGCTGCCCTGATCATTTACTGAAGTTAAAGACCGTAACATTATCACCATAATATTCCCATAATTGATATGAAACTGATCGTTTTTTTTTCAATTGTTTCAATTGTAGAATTGATATGAAATGTTCTAATGTGATTCAGTATGACCTGTATTACTGCATTTTATGCTGGTTTTTTTCAGACTATCTTTATGTAATGTCAATCAAGTACAATATTTCAATGAACATTTGCGCAGAAACAAACCTTTGTTCTTCGTTTTCTCATTTCTTAGAGATGATAGCTTTTTTCAAAATTCTGGATTTTACAGGCTATTGATTGGATAACAAATCAAAATGTTTGGTCACTTCAACCTGATTATATTTGTGCACACAAAAAAATAGTTAAGCTTTCCCTTTACACGGAACAGTGTATCCAGAAAACAGGTTGATTCTTCCTAATCAGCCAGTGCCTTTAGGCACAACAATGAACAGGTTTACTGGTACCCTATAGTCAAATATAGGAACATCATTGCTGGCAGTAATAGATTTAATGACATGCAAAAATATGGCTTTTCCACTATAAATACTGGAGATTATATTAATGGAAAACCAAGGTGAAGTGCCCAAGGCTGATAAAGAGTGAGAAAATACTACATCAGGACACGCTGAGCCTGGGTATTAAAAGCCTCATGATCAGAGCAGGCAGAAACATCATGTCTGTAACTTATTTTGGAGGATATTGGATTGCATATTTAGCCACAAGATCCAACAAATCCCCAGTACTTATACCAACATTGCAGGAACTAAAAGAGATATCTGCAGAGATAATCGATACACACTGGTTAAATTTCTCCAAAATTCTCAAGGCTCGAGCTGATTGGAAGTTAGCAAATTTAACATTTTTATTCAAGAAAAGCATAAGGGGGCAAACAAAGAATTACAGGCCAATTAGCTTGATGTCAATCATCAGGAGAAAAGCTGCAACTTATCGTGAAGGGAGCATTGATATACATCATTTTTATTTTTTAAAATACATGGGTACACTGAGGGACAATTTAGCAAGGTCGAAGTACATAACCATCATATCTTTCAGACTGTGGGAGGAAACCGGAGCACACAGAGGAAACTCACGCAGACATGGAACATGCAAACTCCACACAGACAGTGACCCAAGCCAGATATCGAACCCAGGTTCGATTCCTGGCTTGGGTCACTGTTTATGCAGAGTCCCTGGCACTGTGAGGCAACAGTGTTAACCACTGTGTCACCGCACACCGTCAGAGTTTCAAAGCACAGAAAGAATCACTTGGTCCGTAGTTATGTATGCCTTGACGTTTGAAGTGCTCATCTCAATGCTTCCTAAATGTTGTGAGGGCTCCCACCTCTACATCCTTTCAGGCATTGAATTCCAAATTCTCACCACCCTCTGGGTGAAAAAGATTTTCCTTACATTCCCTCTAATTCTCCTGCTCCTTACTTTAAATCTATGCCACTTGGTTATTGATCCTTCTGCTAAGGGGAAACCTTTCTTCCTGTCTTCCCTGTCTTTGTACCTCATAAATTTGTACACCTCAATCGGATCCCTCCTCAGCCTTCTCTGTTCTAAGAAAAACAACACCATCCTGACCAACCTTTCATAGCTGTAACATCCAGCCAGGCAATATCCTGGTGAATCTCCTCCACATCCTCTCTCCTGCAATCACATCTTGCCTATAGTGTTGTGACCAGAACTGCAAACAGTACTCTAACTGTGAGCGTATTACACAGTCAATCATAATCTTCCCATTCTTATATTGTATTCCTTGGCTAGTAAAAACAAGTATCGCATAATCCTTCTTAACCACCCTATCTGCCCATCGTGCTGCCTTCAGAGATCTTTGAATGTACATTCGAAGGTCCTCCCAGTTCTCTGAACATCCCTTCATCCATATACATAAATAATACATACAAATAAGGAGTAGGAGTGGGCCATTTAGCCTCCCAAGTCTGCTCTGCCATCTAATAAAATCATGGTTGATTTGATAGTAACCTCAAATCTGTTTCCTGCCTACTCCTTGCTTACCAAGAGTTTAGCCATCTCTACCTTAAAAATATTCAAAGGCTCTGCTTCCATCACCTTTTTCAGGAAGAGAGTCCCAAAGACTCACAACCTTCTAAGAGAAAAGATTTTGCCTCATCTCCATTTTAAATGGGCAATCCCTTGTTTTTGAGCAGTGACCTGCAGTTCTAGGTTCTTCTATAAGAGAAAACATCCTCTCCACATCCATCCTGTCAAGACTCCTCAGGATCTTGTATGTTTCAATCAAGTCGCCTCTTACTTTCCAAATTCCAGCAAATATAAGCCTAGCATGTCGAACTTCCATCATAAGACATTCCAGGTAATAATCTGGCATACCATCTCTGAAATGCTTCCAACACATTTACATCATTCCTTAAATAAGATGACCAATACTATTATACAATATTCCTGATGTGGTCTCATGAATGCCCCGTGCAACTGAAGAATAATTTCTCAATTTTGTATTCAATTCTCCTCATAATTATTGATAATATTGTATTTGCTTTCTGAATTATTTACAGGATCTGCATACTATTCTGAAGTTCAGAGTATTGAAAAATAAAGTCAAGCCCCACATCAATAACCTAAACAACCAGGTTAAAGGGAACCTGAATACTTGCCAGACATCATCAAGTTAATCAAAGCACAAATAAGCAAGGTTTTTAGAAATATTTTAAGCTGAAAATAATTTAGATTTGTGGAAAAGTATAAAGTCATAAATGTTAAGCAGAAAAAGCATTGGGATTTCCCTTATGATAGGGGAATAGATATTGACAAATTTGTGAGTTTTCTTCTGAGGATGCATCTGGTTGTGAAGATGAAGGAGAACCAGTAGATGTAGTATATTTGAATTTCCAACGCAATTTGATAAGATGTAACACATAAGTATTTAACAGAAGAGGGTATTGAGTTTTAGTATTATGCTTGGAAGGACTAATGTATGAAACTGGAGGAACAGTATTGCCCACATGACAGAGCTGCAAAGAAAAATGTTCATGGCTTAGATGAATATGTTCATGTATATCTGTATATACTTATGCTCATCCAATAAACCACAGGCAATAAGATAGCACAGTGGTTAGCACAGCATCAGGGGCCTGGGTTCAATTCATGGCTTAGGTCACTGTGTGGAAACTGCATGTTCTCCCCACATCTGTGCGGGTTTCCTCTGGGTGCTCTGATTTTTTTCCCCATAGTCTGAAAGACATGCTGGTTAGGCGCATTGGCCATGTTAAATTTTCCCTTGGTATACCCGGAGTGTGGTGACCAGGGGATTTTCACAGTAACTTCATTGCAGTGTTAATGTAAGCCTACTTGTGGTACTAATAAATAAACTTTAAACTTTTAAACACTTATTGTTCAGACATAACTGTGTCTTAGCATTCTTTCTAGTCACAATGAAAATATAACAGAATTTAGGGTAATATGATAGCATGGTTGGAGGACTGAGTAATGGACAGGAAGCTGAGATTCAAGCTACATGGGGCATTTTCAAGTTGGCAGGCTATTTGTGACTAGTGGAGTGCCACAAGTATTAGTCTTAGATCTTCAGCTTTTTACAATTTGTATCAATGACTTGGATGAAGAGACCAAGAGTAATACCTCGAAGTTTGCTGATGATATAAAGTTATGCAGGAATGTTAGGTGTCAGCTGGATATAGAGGCTGAAAAGAAACAGAGGAATGTTGAACAAGTAAGCAAATCGAGTTGGAGTAAAATGTGGAGAAGTGTGATGTCATTCACTTTAAAAGGAAGAATAGAAAAACAGAACCTTTTAAAATAAGGTGTTGAATGTTTAAATGTTCAGAGAGACTTGCATTTATTTGTACAAGGAACACAATGTTAGCATGCGGTCCTTTGCCTGAAGATGGTCCTTGCCAATTATTTGACAAACCAGAGTAAAATGCTGATATTTTGTTAGTATGGGTAAGGATGTCACAGAATTTGCCAGTGAACAGAAATTCAGCAGAACTAAGTTGCCCTCCAAGTTATGGGTTGTTCACTATCCCACTATTTGTTCAAAATTCATTGAAGGAAGAGCGGATCATCTTTGGAATATGAATAGGCCATTCAACCAATCAAGCTTGTTTTGCGATTCTGTCTCATATGTATCTTAACTCCACCTATTCAGGTTCCATATCCTTAATGCCTCATCCTAACAACAACAATTATAGGTCTGTTTTCACAATTTCAATTGACCTAGTCTCTTTTTGGAACAAAGTTCCAGATTCCTGCTACACATTGTGCAAAGTATTGTTTCTTGATAATCATCCTAAATGGCCTAATGTTTAACACTTGTATATGTTTTTAAAAGAGAATGCATACTTGTAGATCATTAATGTGAATGGATCGTCTTTACATTGGAATAGCAATCTGGGCTGAATTCTTTCTCGCTGTTGCAAGTGCCACTTTACAATGAAACAGTACGAGAAGCAAAATTCATGCCAGGGCAAGCACAATGCTATCAGTTGCTTTTCTTATCGAGATGGATCAGCTCATATGGTGCTCCATCCTGTGGCAGGTGTCAGACCTGCTGATACCTACCCAGCTGAGGCAGGTGAGTTTGAGTGACAGTTATTCAAACTCCGGACTTGTTCATTCAATGTAAATGACTCAGCCAGTGAGCCACTGCACAACCCCTGGAGGATTAAAAAAAAGCCTGTTATTATATTAGTGGTTTATCTCTTTTACTTCTTGTTCAACAGATTGGTGTTTTCCTTGCCCACATACATACAGCCCACAATTAATGTGGGAAAACTATAATGAGATACCAAGCATTAGCAAGCTAAAGTACTCATTAAAATTCAGCATTAAGATTAATCCCCATGATTAATACAGCTTTGGAATGAAGATGTGCAGTGTATCAAAGAAAGTGTTCATTCTACAAGTCAACTGATCTTTCTCTCCTAGCTATGACTGCAACATTATATTCTGCTTCCCTTCTCCCTTATCTACTCTATGAACAGTATGCTCTGTCTGTATAGCGCGCAAGAAACAACTCCTTTCACTGTGTCTCAATACATGTGGCAATAATAAATCAAATCAAGATCAAATGAAAACACATGGGACAGAATTTTACCATCCCAGCCGCCATGGGAATCAAAGCGGGTGAGGGGCAGAACATGGAAATGTGTGTTGACCTCGAGTGGGATTTTATGGTTTCGGAGTGAACAAGGCCACAAAACCCCGCCCATGGTTTTGTTTTTAAAGCTGCCAAGTTGCTTTTGGAATGAACTGCTCTAAAAGAAACAATAATAATTATAACCAGCCAACAATTTTCACTGAAGCTCAGTTAGCTTAGAAGTGTGACTGATATTAAATTCAACTGCTGTAATAAATGCATGTAATTGTCAGAGAAATGGCAACTGGAAGGAACAAATGTGTGAATTGATGCAAGAAGAATGCATTTTTAATTGTTGTTGCAGTTTAGAGATCAACCCTCTCAAATTCTCTGTACTACAGCTTCAGAAAATATACATACTATTCAAGCATCAAACACTGACGGTCAGCAGTGGGCGACGGAGCCCCCAGCACTTTAGTTTATGCTATGGTATGACTCATTATGTAAATGAAACATGAAGGAATCTGTCAAGGGGAGACATTTCTGTTTGAAAACGGAAAAGACTTGAATATATATGGGAAAAGCAAAAATGGTAATTAAAGAAAAAAAATACAGATGAAGAGTAAAATGGTTGATGCCAAGTCTAAAGAACAGAAAGTATAATGTGAAACAATTATCCAAATGTCACTGCAGAAATGTAGTCAAGACACATTAACAAGCAGCAATTTTTGAGAGCGACATGTTATTATCTAAGAACGATAGCATGACAGTGCCGGGATATTTCTTCGCTTTGACATTCTGATGCTGCCTTAATGGTCTCTGTTTGTAAAAGAATGCAGTCAACTGATGCGCCTTTGTTGTAAATGTCCCCGAATAGTCAGAACAAATGCAACTTTATTTTTCCACATTAGTTAAAGTACAAATGAATTGCGGAGAGGATTAGTGTGTTTGGAAAACCGAAGAGCTATCATATTTTATTAAGCCATCAATGCAATTAGGAGTAGGTAGAAGCATTTCAATATGCATTTCCCTTTTATCAACCTTAGTATGAGACAGCAGTTAAACAGTTTTTGCAAGTTGCCATTCAGCAGTCTGTGAGCTGTAGACAAAGTATTGTCTTTAACCAATATGATAGCTGTAAATTAATCTAGAAATCATTTGTGATTCAGCAAGCAATTTTTTTTCCCATAGTTTTTCTCAGTCTTATTTCTTCCCCCATTGTTTAATGTGCAAGTCATTAAATGACTGGTTTGGCAGTTTTTCTTCTGTGGTATCATTTCTGAGTCAAAAAGCTATTACTTCAAAGTTCCATTTCTGGTGGCTTAAGCACAAAATCAAGGTGAATTTTTCAGTGCAATACTGAGGGAGTGCTCCATTGGAGAACTCCTCATTTTGTGGATGAAATATTTAACTATGGCCTTACCTTCCCCCCTCAATGGGCATAACCAATTCCATATGGTGCCATGCTAAAAGAGCCGAGAGCTTTTCCTGGTGTCCTGGCCAACATTTATCCCTCAATCAACATGACAAAAGCATAGTTTATCTGGACAGCATTTCAAATTGTCATTTGTACTTAACTTGAGTATTGCTCAAAAAGAGACATGCAGTCAAAGTTTTCATTTTGCACTTACCAGAACAGACTTTGCAAGAGTACCAATGGTAAAAGGAACAACAATTTATACTACATGAGAAAAGAGTGCTGGTTGATTGGCAAGTTGGCCTCTACCAAGGCTCCAGACATTCATTCCAGGTGAATGAGACGGTAATTTACTTATACTTCTTTCAATTTATTCTACTATATTCACTGTTTACAATCCAGTCTCCAATACACTGGGGAAACAAAATGCTGGATGGCAGCTTTGCAGGGCACCTTTGCAATCAAGATCCCAATCATCTGGTCACTTGTCATTTTAATTTGCCAATTGGTTCTCATGCTTGCATTTATGTGTTCATCCTGCAATAATGCTAAGACTTTAAGATATAGGAGCAGAATTAGGCCATTCAGCCTATTCAGCCCACTATTCAATCATGGCTGATAAGTTTCTCAACTCTGTTCTCCCACTTTTTTCCTGTAACCCTTGATCTAAAGGGTTCCAGCGAAGCCCAACACAAACTGGCAGAATAGCATTTCATTTTCCAATTACGCACTTTACAGCCTTCTGGATTCAACACTGAGTTCAACAACTTCAGACCATAAACCCTATCATCATTTTGAATTTTATTACCCTTCACCTCCCAAAACCCTCCCCCCCACTACTCCCACAATGTCCCAATCTGCCTCTTGACTCCCATGTTTTGCTACCATTAACATATTCTGCTATTTTGTCTTCAGAGTGCTGACATCTACTTTGCTAACACCTGCTCTAGACTAAAGGTATATTTTAATACTATCATTATCGCCCCCTTTTTCTTGTGTTCCACGGCATTTTTGCCATTTATTCTCCCCTCTCCTCAAACCTAGCCTTGACTTTGTATTTTGCTCCACCTGCCCTTCTCATGTCTTCAATAGCATAAAGTCCATCGCATTTCTATTTCTATATAATAAAATGCTCTGCACGTTGGAATTGGAAACAAAAACAGAAAATGCTGGAAATCAGCTCTGACAAAGGGTCAACCATACCCAAAATGTTGGCTCTATTTTCTTTCTGCAGATGCTGTCAGGCCTTTTGAGATTTTCATAGAATCATAGAATCCCTACAGTGCAGAATGAAGCCATTTGGCCCATCAAGTCTGTCCTGACCACAATCCTACCCTGGTCCAAAATTCCCATAACCCCATATATTTACCCTGTTAATCCTGTGACACTAGGTAAATTTAGCATAGCCAATCAACCTAATTTGCACATCTTTGGACTGTGGGAGAAAATGGAGTACCCAGAGGAAAGTGCAAATTCTGCACAGACAGTGATCCGAGATGGAATTGAAAGAAGATCCCTTATGCTGTGATGTAGCGGTGCTAACCATTGTGCCACCAAGCCACCCAACATTTTCTGTTTATGTTTACATTTCTACCTCCAATTCTAAAGAAGGATCCCACTGGAGTTGAAATATTAGCTGAAATTCTTCGGCCGTTTACATCAGCAGGATTCTCCAGTCCTGCCGGCAGCAGTAGCTCTCCCTATGAATTTCACAGCGGGATGGGGTGACATCAATGGCAAATCCCACAGACAGTGATGGGGCCAGAGAATCCCGCCACTAGCGAACAGCATGTTATCTTCCATCACTGAGAAACATACAGCTGGGAGGCCACAGAATCCTGCCCATTAACTCTGCTCCTCTCTCCATAGATGCTGCCAGGCTTGCTGAAAATATCCAGAGTTTTCTGTTTGAACCAGTCTGATGCATCTTAACATATGCACAGTTTAAATTAACATACAAATTCCCTTTGTACCCTGCCTGTTCAGAGTGATGTAGTTTGTAACATGTGCTAGCTGCGATGGATGGAAGTTCAACCAACAAAGGGGGTCATGAGATTTAAACTCCAAAGTGTGTGTAAAATTGGGAACCTAACATAATCCTGTCCACCTCCGTGTTTAAATTTGATGGGGTTGAAAGAGATCAAGAAATCCCTATGCAGCTGCCAGGCAATCAATTAAAATATTCAAAGAAGCAATGAACTAAGATTTTAACTCTCCATTTCTGGACGAGTTTTGCTCCTGGTTATGCCCACAGCACATTCTGAGTATTATGTTAAAATTTTCAGCAAACCTATGCTAGCTGTTTAGGTTAGTTGTGGCACTATTAAAATATCGACAGTGAGATGTTTGTGACTGGTGGGGTAATGTGAGAGGATGAGGGCAGAGCTGGTTATGTGTGGCTAGGTGAGTGGTGTTCCTATTAGCTTAATTGGCTAGGCAACTAGTTTTTGGTTCAGAATAACACCAGCAACACAGGATTAAATTCCCATTCCATCTGAGGTAGATATGAGGATAGCTTCCAGTCCCTTCCTTATAGCAAAATCACAGCATGTGGGCAGCACAGTACCACGGTGCTTAGCTGCCTCACAGTGCCAGGGAGCTAGATTTGATTCTAGGCTTGGGTCATCGTCCATCTGGAGTCTGCATGTTCTCCCTATGTCTGCATGGGTTCCCTCATGATGCTCTGGTTTCCGCCCACAATCTGAAAGATGTGCTGGTTAGGTGCATTGGCCATGCTAAATATTCTTTCAGTGTAGCTGAACAGATACTGGAGTGTAGTGACTGGAGGATTTTCACAGTAACTTCATTGCAATGTTAATGTAAGTCACTTGTGACATTAATAAATAAATGTAAACTTAAACCTGGGCCATGGTTCAACAATGCTCATATAATCAAAAAGTTATCTGGATAAGAGGGAAACCTTCACTTGAGAGTTAAGACTAGTACTTATAGATGGGAAACTGGATATTGTTAAGCTATAATACTGGAATATCTGTTAAAAAAAACTTCCTGGAGGGTGATTGGTGATTTAATTAATTAAAGTAAATCCCCAATCTCACAGCATCAATTTAAAATTCTTGACAGTTAATTGTTTCCCTAATTAAAATTCAGTGCTGCAAAATTCAAAATTCTAAATCTATACTTAAAAGGTTGTTTTTTGATTAATGGTAAACTTACGCCTGCTAAATAAACAAAAGAACTAACAGCAGTTACAAGTCTACGAGATGGAAGATCAAGATATCATTTTTACATTAGAAAACTGTTCCACACAAGGAAGCACAAGTTATTCTGACTGAAGTGGGGGGGCACAAGTAATTAAAAAAGATCATGGAAGTTTTTATAACGTTTATAGTTCAGGTAGGCTCAACATCTTCAACAAGATCAAACAGAGGTAAGTAAATTTGGAAAAACTTGAATCCCACCTTTTAAGGAGGAATTCTCCCTTGTTATCACACCTAAAGTTAGGTGGACAGAAAATGTAAGAAAATTTGGGCAATAAGGCCCTGCTTCTGTTGAGGTGTTTATCTCCCCATCTTTCCCCACTGGAACCATTGCTGGCCACCTCTTCTTATTCAACAAATGCAAATGGTGGAGAAACAGTAGGGACCAAGTTTCAATAGATTTCTCTCTCTCCTCCAGTTTCCTGGGCCATCAATTGCAAAGTTTCAATAGGCCCTAGGAATAATAAAGACACCAAGTTCACCCAATGGAGAAAGAGAACCTTGTCACAGGCAGTCCCAAACATTTATCTGTTGAGTTCCACAGTATTGGTTAAAGCCTAAAATAGAAACCTTCATTCTAACGTTTGGCATACCTACAATGCCTGTATCAACCATAGTCCACTTGCTAACCAATCAGGACTATCTTGTCATACAGTATAAATTGTTGTCTGCTTTATATTTGGTATTCTTGCAAATTGTCCTGATGCGTGGAAGAAGAAAAATTTTGATAACATTTGTCCTTTTTTTCAGCAATACTCAAGTTCTGTACTAAATGGCTATTTATATACCTGAGAGAGAGATATAACAAAGACCAAATTTTGGATATTGACAACATCGCTTAACTCACAGGTAAGTTAAGAATAGGTAAGCAAGATATCAATCAAATTTTTCTGATACAAATACAAATTTGTATTTTTGTTCAAATACAAATTTTTTGTATTCGAACCAAGGTTGTGCCAGTTTTCATTTCCATACAACCTACAGAGGCTGAGGAACCATAAATCTTGACAATAGTAAATCTCGCTGATCACGTACTCCTTGAAATTGTTCTTATGCATGGTGTGTCTTCATTCCACATCAACCGGAAAGAGATCTTTACTGAGGTCAAACTCCTCTACCCTAGCTATCTCACTACAAACCAGCTTCCACTGAAGATGCTGGCTGGAATCTTATGGCCGTTCACACTGGTGGGATTTTCACATTCCAGGCCCCACAAGCGCTGACCACCCTAGTGACCTCCTCCCAGGCTAGCATGATCATTTGGATGGACATTCTGCCGCCATCCCTAAGGAGCCCGACGTCCAATTCATCAGGCTCAAGGAGATATTCCAGGGCTGCTTTGCTACAATGGGGAGTTGTAGCTTATTGCCTTTTCCTCATTCTTCTTCCAGGGTCCAGATTCCACTTCCTGCCTGTCCCACCTGACTCAATGTTACCAGCATGTATGTCTAACTAATGAGCAGGGAGAACATGATTGGGTGGGTGTACAAGTCTGCACTGTTCAGTGGCAGGAAACACTCTGACTTTCTGATAGCACCACAGAACTTTGGACAAAGATCATGATTCCTCACTATGTTTTCAGGTTTGCAAGTATGGATTGATTGGGCTAGGGCAAGTCCAGCAGAATGCCTACTTTCTGCAGGAGGTATATTCGGACCTGCACTCCAACACTACAGCAATTGGTGAGCTTCTGCAGTGCCTACATGAGAAGTTGGTGGGAGCACCGCGACCTCCATCCTGATACCCCTTCTCACCAAGGAGTCAAGCACAGACCTTCAGGCATCTGATGGGAGAATGAACATCAAGATGACACCCTGGGGCATCCACACAGGATACTCCAAGAGTGCCCAGGAGTATAAGTTTTGCACCTCTAAATATATGCTAGCTTGACTGATTGGACGTCTCCTGGATTCATTCTTTAGCTAGCTATTTTGATGGTCATGTATATTCCACCCGTTCTGGTGGACAAACTAAAGATGTGTCTCCCTCCCTCTAATACATGCTTGTATATGGAGACATCATCATTCCACTTACTTTCATTGCTGTTGATACTATATAGAGAGACATTGTCACAATGTAAAGATTAACCACACAAGCTTTTGTCAGGCAAGACTATTCCTCCATGAGGATAGAGATTTACAGTCATGACTTGGCTGCCATTCACCTGAATGCCTCTTGTATGAATAAAGAACAAGGAACAACATAGCACGGGAAACAGGCCCTTCGGCCTAACGAGCCCGTGCCGCCATTTTAACGCTCCCACTTCCACCTATGACCCTTGTCTATGTTTATGGAAATCTGCATTGGAACCAAATTGGGAAGACAATTTAGGGACAATTTGTTTCGTCAATCAGCCTAAGAGCACATCTTTGGGGTGTGGGAGGAAACTGGAGCACCCGGAGAAAACCCACGCAAGCACGGGGAGAATGCGCAAACTCCCACAGCTACAGGCCCAAATCCCTGTATCTGCACAGCAACAGAGATAGTCACTGAACTGTTGTGTTGCCCATCAACTGGTCCAGTTTAAGCGTACACTAACAACATGAAGCAATAGGCTACTCGCGAAAAAATCCAAGAGCAGCCCTCTCACGACCCATCGCGTGTATGCCTCTTGTTGGACAACAGGGCAGACCAAAGTACCTGTAGGATAAAAGAGAAATACATCAACAATATGTATGATGAGCATCATGATGACATTCTTGAGGAATCCACGCAGGACACTCGAATAGATGCAAGTGTTCCCGTCCCCCTTTGCCTGTGACCATATTAGCCCTTGCTGCTCAGGCTGAGAATGCTGCACCTTCCCCCCGAACAGGACATCCAAAGTGGAGGCCCTGAGCTCCAGATGACTCCTCGTCAATGTTTTTCCTGACTTTGCGTGGAGACAACAGCAAATGGCACAGAGTGAATGGCAGCTCTACACTTTGCTGGGATTTTACTGCAGTGTGAACTGTTTGGGCTAGATTGCAATTGTGTGGCCTTCATCAAACAGTGAGGATTTGCAAAGCAAAGAGTTCTCATACAGTCTCCACATTATTATTGGTGTTTTCCTTCATGATGATAGCGGTGCGATGGAAACAAGTACATTTATTGTTTTTTGTTTTTAGGGTGAATGTTTAAAAATTCAGCTTTTCCTATAGGTAGCTGATGTGTCTAGGAAATGTTTAGCTCAGATGCAGGTGAGTAGGATATTTACTTGTATAAGCCATGTAGTAATTGTTTAGGATTTTTGTTTCTAGGTGAAGATTTGCCTTGGGGTTTTTAATTAGATTGATTGATGGGGTCATGTGATAGTGTGGTTAATGGGAGGAGCTAGGTCTGTAGGCAAAAAAAAAACAGCTTGTCAGTTCTGACTGGTATTTATTTAAAGAGAGTGGTCTATAAGTTGCTCTGAAACTCATTTTCTCTCTCTGGAAGCTTCAAGGCTGTCTACATTCATTCTTGTTAACTGCATTCGAAGTACCATTTATGTCTGTAAGAGGAATGCAGTTTATTTGGAACTGAAACAATGATAAATTTGAAATTAAAACTGCTGCCTTTCATTTTTAAGTGTTCAATTGTTAATAATTAAGTTGTTTCGTTTGTTAGAGTTATATTTAAACTGTGTTATTAAATAAGATTTGTTTTATTATAAAAGATCCTTAATTTGTCAGTGGAATTATTCCTGGAGTGAAGCATCCTATCCTTACAATGTCAAGAGAATATCTAGTAGTGAAATCTGAATTATGGTGTCACAGTCTCATTTCTTTAAAATGTCTGTGGAATCTGTAATTGTTTTCAAGAAGATTTGAAAACGACTTTTAAGAGTTTGTATCAATCATAACTTCCTTGGATAGAAGGAAATACTGGTCCATGTGACCTAGTTACCCTTGATCTGGGTGTATCACCGACAAAAAGGAAGTTAAGACAAAAGCCTATGGCCGTACATAAGTGACAGCTGTAAATACAACACCGTGAGCTGGTTAAAAAAGATCTAAAACCTGGAAACTGTATGAATATAGCTCAGGGGTACTGAAGAGTTGGGTGTTTTTCTAGAAGTAGTCAAACCATGAACCAAAGTGTGATAATAATCATATGCCATGCTACACTGAGTTGAAAGTTGTTGTTGGATCAGACTCCTGACCTACCCTTCATAAATAAAGAACAATATACCGTGGAACTGTGTAGTTATGTAATACCAATTTTAAATCCAACTGATTTATTTGATAGTAAACCTGCCAGCTTTTGGCATTTGTGCCTTCATCAGGCGAATGAGGAGCCTTCATCAGGCGAATGAACACCTCATTCGTCTGACGAAGGCACAAAGGCCGAAAGCTAGCAGGTTTACTATCAAATAAATCGGTTAGATTTAAAACTAGTGTTGCCAGACTCTTACTGAGTTTACCCCAGTCCAATGCCGGCATCTCTACATCATAGTTATGTAATGCCATTCATGGTGAAGTAACATGTTTGTGATAATGTATCGACTATCTAATGTGAAATTTATCCTTTCTATTTTCAGAATTATTCACCTGTTAATGCAGGTTCAATTTGTAATGATTCTGATTTATGTTAAAGTAAAAAAAAATGTTTTCTGTTTTGGTACTTTCTTCTTCTGGAGTCATTCAGTAAATTTGCTTATTTTAGTTACAGATTTTACCCACAGGGATTGCACTGAATTGCCATTCTTACATTGCGGTATGAAGTTTGTCACCTTGGAGATGATCTTCTCAGCTCAGTCTGCTGGTATGAGCCTCCCGTGTTCACTGTGGAAATGATACATCTGTCATACAGAATATCGGACCATTAATTTTAATGGCCAGAAATCACAAGCAGAACACTATGATTTTCCTATATTCGCAGCCAGAGGGTGAGGCTTCCCATTGGTAGTGCAAACAGAAAAGATCACACCTCTTGTGTTGGCTTTGTTGATGCAGTTCAGGCACTGCTGACACTTATATTGTCCACATTAACTTCCATCAGCTGCACCAGCTTGCAGATGCAGGCAAATATCTGTATCATAAACCACACACTGAGCATAACAATGTGTCACGTATGTGTCTTTCTGTCTCGTGGTGCAAGCAACAGTACATCAAGATTCAGAGATTCAGCTTGCATGTGGAGTATCATTAAAATGACACGAGCTAAGAGATACCGTGCATGTCAGTAGCTGAAAAGAAGCAGTCATACAAATTGTGACTTTAGAAATAGGAGTGGATTTTGGAATTCTTCCATTGTTCTTGGAACTGTCAGGCCATTAATTCATCATTAGACTACCATCTTGTGGAGGTCTCAATCCTGTCAACATAATTAGGAACCTATGTTGGCAGGTTCCTACTTGCTATTTTTAGTTTTAAACAGGCAATTAGTGGGACTAGGCAACACTAAAATCAAACTTACAAAGAATAAAGAATTTAAGAGCTTGCCGGGAAATCAGGCAATGCAGCGCCCCTTGTTTGAGTGCCAAGCAGCCTGAGCTTCGAACATTGCAGGTATGAATATCAAGTTCATTACAAACCAGAAGAGTGCCTCCTGCCATATCGATAAACGCTAAAAAAAAATCAATGTGCAGGTTTCATTCCTGAAATGGAAATAAATACTCTAACACACGCTCCTGCTGCAAGGTTGGCTTGCACTGAGGCATCTGTTATAGTTGCACACAGGCTGCACGGAGATCCAATTTTCCTAACAAGTGGTCTTCAAAGTGGTCTTAAAACTAAATGTGGAGCTGACAGGCATAAAAGTGTTCCTCCTGAGCATACATTAGGAACACATGCCACTGATGAACACGTTTTTTCCCTGATTATCATGGCTATCTTGCATTGGACAAATCTAGCTTCCCCTTCCCTAGTCTCCTCTTTGTTCCTGACCTGATTTCCCCCTTCTCAGTAACCCACGTCTATCTCTTGCCTGAGGCCACTGCTGGAATCATAGTGGAACAATCTTAAATCTCGTGGTGCTAGGAATCTGCTTGTTACTCTCCATAGCTTGCCAGCTCAATGGAAATGAGGCTTGGAAGCCTACATTAGATCTGCC
Source organism: Sphyrna mokarran (assembly GCA_024679065.1). Classification (NCBI taxonomy): domain Eukaryota; kingdom Metazoa; phylum Chordata; class Chondrichthyes; order Carcharhiniformes; family Carcharhinidae; genus Sphyrna; species Sphyrna mokarran. The sequence goes on along the minus strand of JAGIQG010000006.1, from coordinate 90,989,318 downwards.
TTATGCCTCACAACTTAATGTTCTTGTACTGTATAAATGCATTATGTATTTTTCTACTGTCATGATGAAGTGATAATGTGCATATCATAGCTGCTAGATATATATTAATTCTTTAAAATGACTTGCAAAGTAAGCACATGATGGCTGCCATAGGTCATCTGATCCATCTGCAATTACAAGTTGATCATGTCTGGAAAATTTTCAATGTGACTACAATTAGGATATAGCACTCTGCAACTGCTGATGTCAAAAATTACCTTCAGATGAACAGCTTTCATCATTTGCATTTCTATGAAGTACCTTCCAGACTGAGATGGGAAATCTACCCAGCAATGGCTATATTGAAGGTGTTGATATGTTCTTCGTAGCTCACTATGGGGAAGAATGGTCCATTCAGAGCTGATGGCTAAAACCTTAAATAAATTAATGCTCTGGGCCATAATGTAATCATTAAAGTTTGTCCAGACATGAATTAATCAATTATAATTCTCCAATAATTAAGGGTAGAGATGTCATGTAGTCAGAATCACTATTTTAAAATGTCATATTTCAATGCGCTGGTTGATATTTATCACTCTGAAGAAGTTTGCAAATGGAGCAGAAACAACATCTCTGGGCGAAACCTTACTAAAAACAAAAATGGCAGTGTTGTTTTTGGCAAGAAATCTAGCGTATTTCTTGCCAGGGAAACTGGTTGGGTCTTTTTTCCCCAGATTGTACAATATTCTCTCCCAAAAAAATCAAGTTTTGTGATATCCTGTCGGGTGGTGGAACTTCAATATGCTGGCAAAACCCCATTGTTCAGAGATCGAGGCATCATCTTCAAAGGGCACTCTGATCTTAACCTGAGTAAATCCCCTTCCCAGCCCATAATAGAGGTCTCAGGCATCCTATCTCCAACTCCAATTGGAATCTGCATTTCCCTACCTTTCCACCATCCCTGCCCCCTCCCAATCATCAGCCCCTTCCCCTCCCCGCACAGTCTGAAAAGGCACCCATCGCCCCCATATCCCTCCTCTCTCTCTCACCACGGCCATCTGTATGCTCTGGCAAACACCATATCTAAATGAATTCCCCTGCCCTTCCCTAGGGCTCCCACTAAGGTCCCCCTCATGGCACAGGTTGGCAATGCCAGGCTGGCATGATGCCAACCTGCCAGTGCCAACCTGTGCCAACCAGCAGGCTTTGCCAGGTCACTTTCTGGCTATTTCCTCCTTCCCCAGTAGCTATACTGACCTTTATGACCTCGGGGAGACCTTCATGACTGGTTTACATCAAGGTTACACTGATGTTGTAAATGGTGCTGATGTGACCTCACGTCAGGACCCGCTGAATAACCGGTGAGAGGAGAACAGAGAACATTACAGCACAGGAACAAGCCCTTCCTGCAGATCGAAAGTGTGAGCTCAAAGTTGCCCCCAACTTTATATTTTGGAAAACATCACAGAAATGGTTTCATCCCAAAACTGTAAAATTCCACCTGGGGTCAATGGACATTCCCATGGTCTGACCCTCACGCAATCTGATTCCAGTGGCAGGCGGGGCAGTAAAATTCTGGCTAGTGAATTTCAATTGGAAGAAACTCTACCTATTTATCTCATATCATACTGGGCAAAACAGAGACATTTGAAGGACACTTCAAAACTTCAAAGGAAAAAACAGGCTGTTAAAAACTACCTCAGCCCTGAATAACAGTGAAGCACTTAAACAATGAACACTCGTTTGTTGTCTTTTATCATTGAATCTTACTTGGGCCAAAAGTTAACCTCTTCTGTTGTATAATTTTCAATTCTGCATGTGCATGTGTATGTGTGTGTAGGTGTATACGCGCATGCGTGTCCGTTCAGTTCGCGCGTGTGTGTGTGTGTGTTCTGTTCTCTAGAGTGTACGTGTGCATGCATATGTTCTGTGTGCACCTGTGTGCATATGCGCATGCATGTACATGTATGTGCATGTATGTGTGTTTAGTGTGCGTGCGAATGTGTGTCTGTGCATGCATGTGTGCTTGCATGAGTGTGCATACATGTGTATGTTGAGAAGATTGGGATGTGTGATTATCTTTATTCATATCTTTATATATTTACCTGAATAAATTCATAGCACAATAAAAACTAACCCCTTTGTGTTTAAATTCAAGAGCGCCTATTGGATTAAGTTATTGGCAGTCAGTATATAAGTAGTTTACACTGAATTAGTGCATTGATTCTTATAAATTGCAAATAACAATCAATTAATCAAGGAGTGGGATAGAAGAGCTGAGTTCTGACACAAGTCCTCTCCATTCAGAACATTACTGGACCATGCAGACCAGCCCTGCTCTCCTGAGCTAGTTTGTCTCGGCTGGCGCGATGGTAAAGTGTTACCATCAGTCTCAGCAGACCTGTTTGAGAGATTGAAGCTTTTTAAACTGTTACTGAACTTCAGTTATGTCTTTTTGAAATTCTCACGAGAAGAACATTCATAAAGAAGCATCAGAATTAGCTGTGATGGCTGATCATCATTGTCTGATTTCAAGAAGAAATTAGATATAGCTGCAGGGGCTAAAGGGATCAAGGGAAGTGGGGGGAAGGGAGATCAGGATATCGAATTTGATGATCAGCCATGGTCAAACTGAATGATGGAGCAAGCTCAAAGAGCCAAATGGCCAGGCTTGCTTCTAGTTTTCTATGTTTCTACATGATTAAAAATGTGCTGACACTTAAGAGACAATTTTAACACTTTCCAAAGGGCAGGGAAAATAACAGTTTAAATAAAGCAATTCCAGTTCTGTTTATGTCCAGCTGTTTTGACGGACATGACATTCCCACCAGGTGAATTGTTGTCTGTCAACCTGTTCACATTCACTGCTAGCCCATAGCATGACTTACACGCTCTTACGCTGCTTGTCGTGCATGACCATACTCCAGCAATGTATATGTTTTAAGTTGCAACTTAGCACTGATACCATTAGCGCCTTCACTTTTTTAAAATACTTCCTGTATTTAATAACTATAACAGCATGAGCCTGTATGGTGTGTGGGCACTTACTGACTCACAGGGTGGGCCACAGGATAGAACCTACCTCCCCTTTACTCTAGCAAATGCAACACTTGTGGAGAAATTGGACATCCACATCATGGTGCTGTTGCTGTTTGATGAGAATGATGTGGAAGGCACTAACCATTATTGTCTGTTGCATCAGCCCTAATTGATAGAAGTGTGGACAATACATAGACGACATTACCTGATTATACTTAAAATCCCCATGTGAGCAAAAGGAGTCAGTTGAGACAGGAGGTGACTTTCATTGCCACTGATAATACCGTCTCCCTGTGATACAGATTGTCTGCAAGTGCCAACAGGCAGATGGCACAGACCTGGCTCTTGCTGACCCCAAAGTTTGCAGGATCAGTTCCTGTGGTGATTGCTGGTTAGAGCCTAAACAAAAAAAAAGCACATAGCAAAAATGTGTCACTTGAGCATATTACGAGTAGTTTAATGAAATGTTAGCAGATATTTTGCTATCTGGAATCCTAATTACCAGCAGACAGCTTGTTTGGAAACTTCACAAATTAATCCCACCATGTCACCAATTGTTTTTCAAGGTGAGCAGAAGAGGCTAACAACAATCAAAAATAAAAATAACAGACCAGAGGCTAGGAATTTTGAGGTGAATAATTCACTTGCTGCCTCTCCAATTCTTGTCCACAATCTACGAAGCACAAGTCAGGAATCTAATGGAATACTCTCCACTTGCAAGGATGAGGGCAGCTCCAACATCACTCATGAAGCTTGACACCAACCAATAAAAGCAGCCCATCTGATTGTCATCCCATCCAGAAACATTCATGCCCTCCACTGCTGATGCACAATAGGACAGTGGCTATCATCTACAAGATGCTCTACAGAAACTCATCTGGGACATTTCATTTGCAGATTTAGATTGGCACTTATTCAGAATCACCACATCCTAAGCCATCAATGATTGGCCAGCAGTTCAAGTTCCATAGTCATTTTCGTAATGCAGCACAGTGTGTATCTAAATTTGTTGCTGAATTACATCAGCTCGCTGAATATTGTGAGTTTGGAGTAGTATTGGAAGATATGCTCCAGGACAGATTAGTCTGTGGCATTAGTGGAGAGAGCCTACTGTATCACTTGTTGGAAGAAGCCACACTGACTTTCAAGAAGGCTCCAGAATTTTCTCAGGAAAAGGTTTCCAACAATGCAAAAGATATTCAAAAGGCCAATGGCGATACACAGGGGAGGGCAGTGCATCAAGTAAAGAAAGAAGCATCAAGCCAGAAAGTGAAAGCAATGAAATGTTTCAGATGTGGCAGGACATACTAAGCAAATCATTTCAAATTATGGGCGCTGTTTGTCACTGTTGCAACAGAAAGGGTCATTTAGCTAAGAAATGCAGGGATACTCACAGCAAGTCAAAGGTTGGGTGGTGAAATTCAAATTTAAATTCAAATTCACACATTTACATATCACCTGGAAAGCACAGAGCAGGGAGAGGAGCCTTCTTACAACATGTTTAATGTGAGTGCTGTGTGCGTGGAGGCTACCTATGGTCCTGTGGAGGTGGGTGTATAGGAAATTAAGATGGAGGTGGACACGGGAGTCACTGCATTTGCAATCAGTGAGGAGACCCACAGGAAGATTTGGAGCTGTGAGCAGGCACCTGCCCTTACTCAGGCAGGGATCCAACTTTAGACATACATCAAAGAAACTACACCATTTTTGGGGGGCATTAGAGGTGGACAATGCATTACAGCAGCCAAGAAGTAAGAGCATGGCTCCTGGTCGTAAAAAGGCATGGGCTTATTTTACTAGGCTGATTGTCTCAGTAAAATTCAGGTGAACTGGACTGAGATAAAATACACACAAGTGACAGAGAATTTCATTCAAAAATATCCTGAAATTTTCAAAGATGAACTGGGTACATTGCATGGCAGTACAATTACATTGCTCATAGATTCTCAGGTACTCCTCACTTTTTCAAGTGTAGGACAGAGTCCTACCCCATGAATGGTAAAGTGGAGGAGGGGTTGGAATGTGGAAGCTTGGAATCATTAAGTCCATTCAGTTCTCACGTTGGGCAGCTCCAATTGTTCCTGTTCTTAATAATGATAGTATTGTGTGCATAAGTGAGGATTACAAACTCAGGCCTCTAAGCTCGATACTTATCTGCAGCCACGGATGGTATGTTTTCAACCATTGCAGGACACAATATGTTCTTAAAACTTAACATGAGCCGAGGAGGACTCAAAGCAGTATGTCACAAAGAATACCCATGAAGGTTTTTTCAAATACAACTGCCTGGTTTTCGGAGTACCTTCCAGTCCAGCGATTTTTCATGGGACAGGGGAATCCTCATGTAATGGCTTATTTGGACAATATCTTAATCACAAGGAAAACCTCATAAACCTGAATCAAGTGTGAAAGAGATTTTCAGAGGTCCGTCTGCACCTGAAGTATATCGGACGCATCTTTCAGGCACAGAGTGTGGAATATTTGGTTCACAAGATCACAGTGCAAGGTGTGTCCCCTGTGGAGGAAAAAGTTAGAACTATCAATGAAGCTTCAAACCTCAGGATGTGAAGTTTTTGCTACAATCAGCTAATCTGCAGGTTCACTTTGATCAGGACAGAGAACTCATTCTGTTATGTGATGCCTCACCCTATGGCAAAGGGCCAGTTCTCCCTCATCTTGTGGGGGACAGGTCAGAAAAGCCCAGAGGTTTTGTATCACAGATAACAGCTGAAAAGGAAATTTGCAATTTGATAAGGAATCAGCCATCATCTTTGCTGTGAAATGGTTTTGTTATTACCTTTGTGTGATTCTATGAATCTATGATTTATGGTTGTTCATCCATTATATGTATAGACCACAAACTTCACTCGGGTTTATTGAGTCTTTAGTAATACTGCACACATAACAGGATAGTTTCAAAGCTTCTGAAAAACTGATGTATAGTTGAGACATGGATTTCATTATATTTCTTTCTTCAAGGGGGCTGAAATTAAGGGGGAGAAGTGTTATGAAGTGTTACAGTAAGCACTGTATAAGCACTGTCCTGATTGAATATATATACTGATGTCGTTAGCAGGCATAAGCATAAGTGAGTAACATCATCGGTAGCATCGGCTTTCGTGGATTTAATTTTACCGTGAGGGACCTGTGTAACTAGTTGCTTCCGGTTTTGAGTTCATGCTGCACTGATTTGTGATATTTTTATAAGTGAAGGGAAGTAAATATCATAACGCATTCCACTGCCTTTTTGTGGCCAAGTTACTATAACATAGGTAGAAGATTGGCTGGCTAACAGACTGGTCATAAATGGGTCTTTTTCAGATTGGCAAGATATATCAAGTGGTGTGCCACAGGGATCAGTGCTGAGACATTAACTGTTTGCAATTTACATAAGTAACTTGGATGAAGGGATTAAAGGGATGGCAGCCAAATTTGCTGATGACACAAAGATAGGTAGGAATGGAAATTGTGAAGTGGACATAAGGATGATACAACAAGATGCAGGAGGTTAAGTGAGTGGGCAGAGATCTGGCAATGTGGGAAAATGTGAAATTGTCCATTTTGGCAGGAAAATAATTAAGCATATTATCCAAATGGTGAGAGATTGCAGAGCTGTAAAGTGCAGAGGGATCTGGGTATCAATTTCCAGGGTTCAGAAAATCCACAATGGTTCTTGGGCTTTCCTTCTTCCTCATTGTCAACTTGACTTCTAACTTGCTCACACCCACCTGGTCTTCCTCAGTGCCAAGGGAGCATTGTCCATCAGCACTTGCTGCGACCTTGTATTGGGAAAAGGAGCCAAAAGATAATTAGCTTGCTAAATTCAACAAGATCTCCTTCTGGGATTTCCAGATTCTGCCCCCTTATCCCACATCATCCCTGTTAACACATATCCCCACTTCCTGCAAATATTGGGGTGAGTGAGTCGACAGCTTGCTTTAATCTTCCCAGATTTTTTTTTCCCATTTGGGTCAATTGGGAAGAGATGTAAAACGGCTGCTGACTTGCCATCACCCATTTAAACAGATATACAAAGTGAAAATCTAAAACCTATGGATTGAAGCCAGATTGTCCAGTTTTCTATCACTTGATCCACTCCTCGGTGTAACTTTCACTTATAATTGCAAATTGGTGAAATTGGCAATACTGAATGACAACTGGAGTTGAAATCGAAAGATTAAAAGAGCAACAAATGTTTAAATTAACATTGACTTCAAGAGGAAATAAAGCACTGTGCACAAGCCAGATTAAACTGTATTAATGAGCAAGACAAGAAACATGACACTAAATCGTATTATTACAACATGAATAAAGTTTGATGAAACATAATGAAATGCATGATTATGGCATTTTACTGAATGTGATTGTGAGTTCACTGATCGCTTTGTGTCTCTTCCTTGGCCTCCCTTGCTCCAATCATACCATCCATATGTTTAAAGTTTATTTATTGTCACAAGTAGGCTCACATTAATACTGCAATGAAGTTACTATGAAGATCTCCGAGTCACCACACTCCTGTTTGGGTACATTGAAGGAGAATTTAGCACAGCCAATACATCTAACCATCATGTCTTTTGTATTGTGGGAGGAAACTGGAGCACCTGGAAGAAACACATGCAGACATGGAGAGAATATGCAGATTCCCAGAGAACAACCCAAACTGGGGATCGACCCCTGGTGTCTGGTGCCATGAGGCAGCAGTGCTAACCACTGTGCTACTTTGCTGCAAACCACTGTGCCTCCCATTCTAATTGTATATAGACTAGGAAAAGCTAAGGGATTTTTGTGTGATCTATGAGTTGGATTGAGTAGCACATTTGTTGTATGGCATAACACATTTTTCAAGTTGTCTCACTGTCCCATCTGTTAATGCAACATTGGGATGAAAAAGCAAAAGCTGCGGCAATGTGTAAATGCTTCCAAAGTGCCAAGTGAGTATTGTATTCCACTTGTACTCTTTTGTGTGATTTGATAGTTGAAGTAAACTGCCAGTTTAGTTTGTTTTTCTTTGACATAGCACACATTTATCTGATACCATTTCGTCCAGCATCTGAATTAAGAAAGCAGAAAAAGTAAAGATGGATTACCAGTTCTGTCACCCTTGTAATACTTGGGGAATGGCTTGTCACGTTCAGATGAATGACCCTGGTACTAGCTGTGTTCACAGATCTGCATGTAACACTTCCCTCATACAATAGCCAGAATTTAGGAGATACAGCTGTTTCAGCATACACTTGGATGTGGAGAAGATGTCTCTTTTTTTTCTGTTTGCAGGTGGTTTTTCATTGTTTTCTTATTCATATTCACACTTTTCTCATGTAAATATGTCAAAATAAAATCAATTTTGAAGGAATTATTCTGCAGTGAGAATGCAGTCGAAACCCTGCTAAATGTAACAGGACGGGATTGGCCTCAAAAGCCCGCTTGAAAATGAGTTGCGTTCTGAAAGAAAAATGGCTGCACTGGAAGTGTCTTGAATCTGGTCTCTGAAGCAATACATGTTGCTATAGAAACTGCTCTGTTGCAGAGCAATTTCCATAGCAGCTGTATACACATTAAAACAACTGTTGAGGCTTATATATATGTCGATAAAGTTGTAGTTTGCAGTTACAACTTAGATTTGCTGACTTTTCCGTGGTTTATCGGAAGTGAAACTCGAAGGAGTTTTACTCAGGCTGGGATAGCTGGAAGCAAAAGTAAGTGATGTGTCCTCTCCCACAGTCTGACGATCCCACTCGGTGGTCAGTTAATAGCCTAACTGAGGGGCTGCCAGCAAAAAGAAAGAGGTGGCGTGGTGGTATTGTCACCAGGCTAGTAAACAAGAGGCCCAGAGTAATGCTCTGGGGACCAGGTTCGAATCCCATCACAGCAGCTGGTGAAATTTTAATTCAATAAAAAGATTGGAATTTAAAGTAGAATGGTGCCCATGAAGCCATTGTCAATTGTTATAAGAATACAATCTGGTTCACTAATGTCCGTTAGGGAAGGAAATCTGCCATCCTTGCCTGGTCTGACCTACGTGAAACTCCAGATCCACATCAATAAGTATAATGTTCAAATGCCCTCTGAATGGAAGACAATTAGGGATGGATGATAAATGCTGGCCCAGCCATTGATGCTCACATCCTGTAAAATGAACTTACAAAGATAGGACACCTCAGCTGGGATACAAGAGGGTGATGAAGGTGGGCACTGGCTAGGCTGGAGCTGCCTAGGTTAAAGGGCCACTGTCAATGTGCAGTAAGCTTCCAGAACTGCAGTCAGCAGTGTAGGAGTGCTTTAAAAATATCTGCTGCAGGCAGAGGGGCTATCACTATCTTCACCAGCCCAGACTTTGAGGTGCTTGCTATGAATAATTTTGATTTGATTTATCTTTGTCACATGTATTAGTATACAATGAAAAATATTGTTATTTGTGCTGGATAGACAAAGCATATTGCACATAGAGAAGGAAGGGGGAAGAGTGAAAAATGTATGGTTACAGTCAAAACTGGGTGCAGAGAAAGATCAACTTAATACCACTTAGGTCCATTCAAAAGTCAGATAGCAATAGGAAAGAAGCTGTCCTTGAGTCAGTTTGTACATGTCTCAGACTTTTGTATCTTTTTTCCAATGGAAGAAGGTGGAAGAGAGTGTGTTTGGCGTGGATGAGGTCCTTGATTATGCTGGTTGCTTTTCTAAGACAGCGGGAGGTGTAGACAGAGTCAATGGATGGGGAACTGGTTTAAGTGAAGGACTGGGCTTCGTTCACAACTCTTTGTAGTTTTTTACAGTCTTGGATGGATATAGTTAAGAAAGCTTTCTTAACTATAGCTTTGGCATGAAGGGACCAGGACAAGTTGTTGGTAATCTGGACACCGCGAAACCTGAAGCTTTTGACTATTTCCACGACTGGTGATTGTATCCAGATATTTATCCACCTGTATACGTTGTATGAAGACAATACAAATATTTACCTACAGCAATGACAGAGGTGCGATCGTGGGTAGCTCCAAAGTTTGATGATAACTTCCACTGTTCACTTCCCCATGTTGTGACCAAATGGCAAGAAGCTCTCCTTCCACAGGATGGGAAAAAGACGCATCACTGCCTGACTGAGTCAGCTTGGATAGAGGTGGCAACAGTGGTCACTAGTCATGGAGTCATCTGTAGGATGTGGCTACAGTGCAGAAAAAGAATGAACAACATTTCCCGTGATGCAAAAGTGAGTTAGGATCATGATTCTTGATGTGTGCACATGCCTTTTGAAAGGTATGCACAAGTTGTGCATGAATGGAATTCGTCAGGGAAGTGGATGTGATCCCTGTGAGCCCAAAGGCCAACTCAAGGAGCATTGGCATTCTGCCAAGTCCTAGATGACTAAGACACGGCCATGGGGAATGTTCCATGGCCTAGGACATGTGAAATGATGTGGAGAAAGGAAGCACCAATGCTTGTGGGAAATAGGATGAGGGGTTAATCCTTCAAAATATAGGAGTCAACTCATCATTGTGTCATTTTCTTTCAAGAGAAGAGGATCCAGAATGCAGATGGGAGTGCAAGGACTGTGGTGGAGTGCCAAAGTTATATTTCATTTGAAACAACTGCCAAGAAACTTGGCAATATTTCAACTGCTAAATGCCCTCTCATACCACAATATAACAGGCAGAAAACATGTGCACTTTAAAGGCACTGTTTGTTATTGGGGTAAATGTCTAAATATTGGCATGCCTGAAACAGGCAGTAGTCTCTTTGTACAAGCAAATAAATAGTTGAATACTTATTTGAAGTATCCCTGCAAGATAAGGTTGCTCCGAAAGCTCCAGGTTCTGTATTCATGAAAACTGAATCTACAGGCAGTCCTTAAAGGAAATGCTGCAGGCCACAGCCAGCAAACAAGATTATAGTTAGAAAATAGAAGCATGTGTGGGCCATTCAGCCCTTTCAGTCTATCCACCATTCATTTTGATCATGACTAATCATCAAATTCAATGTCCTGATTCCACCTCCCCCCCCATATCCCTTGATCCCTTTAGCCCCAAGAGCTATATCTAATTTCTTCTTGAAATCACACAAAGTTTTGGCCTCAACTGCTTTCTGTGGTAGTTAATTCCAGGGATTCACCATCCTCTGGGTGAAGAAATTTCTCCTCACCTCAGTCTGAAAAGGTTTACCCTGTATCCTCACATTATGATTTCTAGTTTTGGGACTTGCCCACCATTGGGAACATTCTTTCTGAATCTACCCTGTCAAATTCTGATGGAATTATACAAGTTTCTATGAGATCCCTTCTCCTTTTTCTAAACTCTAATGGATATAATCCTAACTAATTTAGTTTCTCTTCATATCACAGACCTGCTATCCCAAAAATCAGCCTGATAAATCTCTGTTGCATTCCCTCGTGAGCAAGGACCTTCTTCCTCAGATAAGGACACCAGAACTGACACAATTCTCCAGGTGTGACTTCACCAACATCCTGTACAATTGCAGTAAAATATTGCTATTCCAATACTCAACTTCTCTTGCTATAAATGCCAAATTATGCATATATCCAATGAGACACCAGGCAAACCACGAGTGTCCAACATTCAAAGTACATGAGCTGCTAACAGCCATGATTCACCCTCCCCCCAAAAATGTCACAGCCCCTCCCCACTGCTACCTCGCTTTCCAACCACTTGTCTCTCTAACGTCTTTAATTTTTTTTACCTGAAGGCCACTTTTGGTGTTGTGAGTATGATGAAATGTTTGTAATGCTTATGTGAAACATGTGAAGAAATTCAATAGTGATATTTGCAGCGATTCTTTTGGTACTTTACCTACGCTTGCTTTGACTTTACCTGGGATATTGCACCCACAGCACTCCACTGTCCGTCCCCCATCCCCATCAACCACAGTGCTTGCCTCAGGAATGAGCAGACCATTCTGAATGGATATATCTTTATAGGACATTATTGATAGAGGAGAAGGAGCAACAAAGCACTTAGAACAAAGCATAATCAATAACATTTGTGGAGAATGCATCCTATCAAATATTGCCTGCCTCCCACAAAAGTTAGACAACAGTTTACTTCAGGAACTAATGAAGAGATGGTCATTACATGATGGGTTTTACCAAGACGGCAAGGCATTTACCCTTTTTGTCTCCTTCTTCACATATTGGCCTGGATGGAAAGGCACAGTAGCTCTCTCACTCAGGCTTGGCTTGAAGTTTCACAATAACTTCATTGCAATGTTAATGTTAGTCTACTTGTGACACATGTATAAAGAGGACCCTCTGCTGCACTTGGGCAGATGGATTTGCTGTCGGACCTGGCAAACAGGTTACAATTGTGGAAGCCAAGATCCCAGCAACTCCAAAGTGGATAAGTACTTTGGGACATTTTAATTGTACACGCCATCACTGTTTCTGCCAACTGGATAGGGTGAAAAGGGCATTGTGTCACCATGTTGCCCAGGGGCAACAAAGCTGCACAGTGGCTAGCACTGCTGCCTCACAGTGCTGGGAATCATGATTCAATTTCCAACTTAGGTTACTGTCTGTGCAGAGTCTGCACGTTCTTCCTGTGTCACGTGGGTTTCCTCTGAGTGCTCCGGTTTTCTCCCCCTGCCCGAAAGATTGCTGGTTAGGTACATTGGCCATGCTAAATTCTCCCTCAATGTACCCGAACAGATGACAAATTGTGACGAGTAGAGAATTTTTCCAATAACTTAATTGCAGTGTTAAAATACATCTACTTGTGACAATAATAAATAATCCTTAAACCACCCCCTCCCACTCATGTTTTGTTACAGAATACTGGGATGCTTGGATAGAGTGGATGTGGAGAGTACGTTTCCACTGGTGGGAGACAGTAGAAATTGAGGACACAGACTCAGAATGAAGGGATGCTTCTTTAAAACTGAGGTGAGAAAGAATTTCTTCAGAGGGTGTTGAATCTATTGAATTCATTGCCGCAGAGGGCTGTGGAAGCCAGGTCATTGAATGTCTTTAAGACAGAGATAGATTCTTGATCATTAAGAGGATCAAAGGTTACAGGGAGAAGGCAGGAGATTGGGGATCAGAATCATATCAGCCATGATTGAATAGTGGATCAGACCCGATGGGCTAAATGGCCTAATTTCCTGCTTCTATATCTTATGGTCTTATCTTCTAAGTTATCACCTCAGCAAATGATATACAAAAATGTATTTGATGAAAGTTTTTAAAAATGTTTTTGTTCAGGGATTTTTTTTTCCAAAAATCAGATTATCAGTGTTTTTTTGTCCATAAGTATGCATACAGACTGGCTACAGGAGAAAATGGCATAACTTTCTCACTTTGCATTAAAATACAACATTTCACAATCCTGTTCCTGGATGTAATGTCCTCATACATTACCTTGACAAAGGGCCTTAACACCAGGCTCACAGAAAGATTCCTACTGCAAAGCAGTGATTTATGCTTCCCAGAGAGATTATCCTAATAACCTCTTTGAATAAAATTGCTAATCTCATGACAACTCTCTGAAATTAGAGGGCAGTTCTCTGCACTGGACTCAAGTCCACTGGGAACCAGATTGAAACTCATTTAAGATGATTAACAGCCAGCAGAGAAAGGAAACTTTTATGCCATCTGTCTGTCTGGATTCAAACACAGATCCCAGAGGTAAAAGGGCAGTTTTCATTCTCGCTGTCTCATTCATTCCCAAACAAATCCTGTGCTGCTGCTTAACTTTGCAACACGACTAATAATGATTGCAGCAATAGAAATCTGCTAAAGGCTTTTGTTTAAAATGTGGGATCTTGTTGCAGGACTTTTATTTTTCTACAAATAATCAACAATCTCTGAAAAATATTAAAAACTGAAATTGGGAACAAAAAGAGAATTCTTGTTTTAAAATAATACTTTTGGCTTGCTGCCAATTGACTAGCAGATGTGAAAATAACATCAGTAGCCAATATCTAGGATTATCCCATCTGCACCCATTAACGTTGCTTGAGAAACAAATGCATGGTAATTACTTTGTGGTACAATGCAATGTAATACTTTTGTATGTTAAATTGGAGTCAGTCGTGTCATTGAGTGATGCATATTTTGCCACACTAAACCTAAACAGATGTCGTCGGCAGAACTGGAAACCATTTGTGCCAGTCAGACATATAATTCTTGCATTGTTAGTTTGTCTGAACATTCGTTCAGTGGCAGTGGTCAGAATCTCAAATGCAACTGAGAAGCAACTGCAGGGTTGGACATAAGTAACTGCTTTAAAGATCTCATTGCAGCTTGTGACCAAATGCACCAGACATGCACAGTTGCTTCAGTCTGACAATGATTCCCTTGAATTTTTCCCTCACATTTGAAATTTCGCATGCTTAACAATCTAAACATTACTTTGAACTCCTGACTTGTGCAACTTTATGTGAGAATATCACTAGCAGAATCATATTCGATAAACGAATACCCACTGAAAATGAGTGTATTTTAAAGTTTATTTAGAGTCATAGAGGTTTAAACCATGGAAACAGGTCCTTCATCCCAACTTGTCCATACTGGCCCTTTCTTTCACCCTAAGCTAGTCCCAATTGCCTATCTTTGGCCCTTTTCCCTCCACACCCATCTTACCTACTGTCTAAACACTTTTTAAAAGACAAAATTGTACTGCCTTTACTATTACCTCTGGTAGCTTGTTCCAGATGTTCATCACTGTCTGTATGAAAAAAATGCCCCTCAGATACTTTTGTATTTCTCCCCTCTCATCTTAAACAAGTTCATCTATTATATATTGTCACAAATAGGATTACATTGAGACTACAATGAAGATACTGTGAAAATGTTCTAGTTGCCACATCCAGTGCCTGTTTGGGTACACTGAGGGAGAATTTAGCATGGCCAATGCACCTAACCAGCATGTCTTTTGGACTGTGGAAAGAAATCGAAGCCCCCAGAGGGAACCACACAGACACAGGGAGAACATGTAGACTCTGCACAAACAGTGACTTCTCCGTGTTGTGAAGCAGCAGGGCAAATCACTCTGTCTCCATGCTGCCCCAGTGTGTACTCAGTGTATCCATTGAATGAGGAGATGCTATGGATGTCCATTTTGGAAATACTGCAGATCTGTCAAACTCAAATCCTGTAAAGCTCCTTGGTCTTAGAACTAATGGTGGCAGCTAAAATGCAGTCTTTGATAATAAAGTAACAGTGAAGCAGGAGAAATCATTTCATGATGAAAAAACTTAAGGTGGTACTTTGTAAGTATTACTTGGTGAGGTCAAAGATTTTCATTTATTGTATTAAATCTGCACACTTCCAATTCTGTCCTCTTGAGATTCCCGATTTTAATTATTCCATTATTGGCAGCTATACCTCTAGTGGCCATTGCCAAAATCCAGGAATTGTCTTGTTAAATCTCTCCATCATTCTTTTCTCCCTTAATATGCTCCTTAAAAATACTTATTTGACCACCTTTTGGTCATCTGTTATGACACCTCCTTATGTATTTTGTTGCCAAACTTTGCTTGATAATGCTTCTGTGAAACTTATTGGGAAAGTTTTACTAGTTTTTTAAATTCTTTTTTGGATGTACATATCACTGACTGGACCAGTATTTATTACTCACCCCTAGTTGCCCTTGAGAAGTTTGTGGCGGACTACCTTCTTGAGCCACTGCAGTGCTTGAGATGTACATATATTCACAGTGCTGTTAGGGAGGGAGTTCCAGGACTTTGACCCAGCAAGAGTGAAGATCTGGTGATATACTTGAAAATCAGAACGGTGAACGGCTTGGAGAGGAACTTCCCCGTGGTGGTCCTTCAAGATGATAGCAATCATAGGTTTGGAAAGTGCTGCCTAAGAAATCTTGGTGAGTTCCTGCAGTGCATCTTTCAGATGGTACACACTGCAGCGCTGGTACTGGATGGATTGAATGTTTCTTGAAGGGGCTAATTTGTTCTGGATGGTGTCAAGTTTCTTGAGTGTTGTTGGAGCTACAATCATCCAGGCAGATGAAGAGTATTCCATCACACTCCTGACTTGTGCCTTGTAGATGGTGGACAGGCTTTGGGGAGTTACTTACGGCAGGATTCTCAGCCTTTGACCTGTTCTTGTAGCCTCAATAAATGTATGGCCAATCTAATTGAGTTTTTGATCCATGGTAACACATCGGATGTTGACAGTGGAGGATACAGTAATAGTGATGCTATTGAATGTTGTGAGGGAGAATCTACATGTTATAACATTTTTTAGAAATAGGAAAAGGATATTAAATATTCAATCAATCAGGCTTTTTGATTGATCTCAAAGACACATTTCCCCTTTGATTCTGTGGGAGTTACTTTTACCTTGATGTCAATATAGTGGAGCAGAATATCCCATTTCAATCCCATTCTGCAGTGAGTAAGCAGTCAGATTTGTCAGATTTCCCAGGCATTGAAGTTCCCATTTGCTTCAGGCTTCAAACGAGTGAGAAATGAATAGAAAACAACAGCAGTCTATGGACAGCAATCTGGCTCGTATTAAAGCCACAATGGCAGCCCCATTCAAATCAGAATTAAAATTGCAATTGGAGTCCAATGACAGAATATTTCAAGAAAAACATTGCTGGTTTACTGCAGGTGATTTGCCAGCAGCTCATTTGAGCTGTTAAAATTAAAGACAGTGGGATTCAGGAGGAATATCAGTGGGCAAATCACACAATTGATTTGAACCATTCTCTTGCCCAGTTTTCTGACGGTAAGTAGAGTTCACTTTGACTTCATCTTTGAGATGTCAGAAATTTAAATTACTGAAGTAATGGGCTGAATTTTGGGCCCCCACGCAGTGGGATGGCCACTGATATCATGGCACAGTGCCATTCCCTTCACCTACCCTTTGATATTTTACCCACTGAAAGTCTTCCTGTGGTGTAGTAAAGTGATCAGGGGCATTGGGAGGGTAGTTGGGTGATCAGAAGATATAGGTGAGTGGATAGTCGAAAGGTGGAGGGATGGTCGAGAGTTTGAGGGAATAGGTGGTCAGTAAGGGGTTCAGGAGCAACAACAGAAAACTTCTGGAAAATCTCAGCACGTCTGACAGCATCTGTGGACAGAAAATAGAGCCAACATTTCAAGTTTAGATGACCCTTCATCAAAGCTGAGGGAAAAGCGAGTCAGCAGTGATTTATACCATGAGGGAAGTGAGGGGTGATGGAATTGGACAAAGGGACTGGACATGAGCATGCAGAAGGTTGACAAGGTGTTGCAAGTGTCCATTAAGTGATCAGGATGCATTAATGGTAAAACAAAGGTACAGCCTGGTAAAGGACAGCCTGAGGAATGTGGCAGGTGGCCTTAAGAAGGGAGATGGAGAGAAGGAGAATACTAAAATGGAGAAACGAGATTAAATGAAATGAAATAAATGGAAATGGAGTGCAGGTTCAGGTGGAGGGGAGAGTTCTTGCTCTGAAGTGGTTGAACTCAATGTTCAGTCCAAAAGACTGTAAAATGGCCAATTAGAAGGCAAGGTGCTGTTCTTCCAGTTTGCGTGAGGCTGTTAAAACATTGCAACAGGTCAAAGATGGATGTGGGCAGGAGAGCAAGCTGATGTGTTCAAGTTGTAAGTGAAGGAAAGTCTGAGTCCTACTTGTAGATGGACCAAAGATGTTCAGCAAAACGATCACCCATTGGGAGCAGCGAATGCAAGCAAGCAGATTGAAGTATGTGCATGTGAAATGCCTCCTTGTTTCAGATTCCAGCATCTGCAATATTTTGCATTTATCCAAAGATCCAGGAAATTAGGGAGATAGTTGGGAGGTCCATTAGGATGAGGGGGAGTCAATAGTATCGTTACCTCCCCTTCCTCTCCGAGGAGTTAGAACTGATTGTAATCTTTCTGACCTTTCCTCAGTAACTATTGGGCTAAGTGAGTTGAAACCATCACAAGCTTCTAACTTCAAGGTTTCAGAGGATTTCAGATGCAGGGTAAATGCTCAATGGAATTTGAAACTTCTCATGCGATTCTGTGCCATCAGTGCATGAGAAAATCTGAAGGATCCCTCAGCATATCTTGGTGGGTGCCTCCTGGGATGACTATCCAGAGACAGGAAATCCCGGACCATAGTTTTCAATGCTTCCCAGCCAGAATGCAACGAGAAGTCGGCTGAGACCCACTTTAGAAGACCAGCTGGCTTACTCTGCCGTAAACAGTAGGGAAGTTAACTCTCTGCTCATTTCCTGCCAGAAAAGCTTAAGCCTCTTTTAATTATTTTTGTCTAATCCTCTAGTTAATTTTCTTCCCTCTGTGCCCTGCTCTGATATATGTATTTCCAATTTTTCTATATGGTTCTTGCACATATTCCTCTGCTGATGTTGTAGAATTATGTGTTGATTGTCAGCCCCCACAACTGGGCTGGGACAGATGGAAGTATGGGGAGAGGAAGTATGGTGCTGTGAGGAAAACGTTGGGTTAGCAAGGTCTGAAATGGGCAAAGACAACAAACAGGAGCCTGAGTTGCTCTGGCAATATGCATTTTTACATGCATGATGTAGTCTGGATCTACAATTAGTGATGATACAGGTTCAAATCTTCTTTTCATTGCATAGCTGAGTCGGGATCTCTCTCACTCTTTCTGACTGCCATTGGCATGAGTTGGGAAAAACTGCAAGTGGATTTCAACTTGTTTGACCAGATTGTGAATGCATCTTCCTTAGCCATCGAGTCCTGAGGTAGAGTCATCGAGCTGGAGCTTCTGACTCAGAGGTAGGAACGTTACCAATTGGGTAATAAGACCTCTTGTTGTTTCCTATCTTACAATACTAAGTACACTTCAAAAACACTTAATTTGGGAAATTCCAAAATTGGGAAAAGCGTTATATTGATACAAGACTTTTGTTCTTACATCCCACCTTCTTCAAATATTCTAATAATTATATCCATACAAATAGATTGTAGTATCTGCATCCTACTCTAGAACTTCAAAGAACAAGAAGTGATTTAATTGAAACTTATGAAATTCTTACATAGTATATCTAGGGTTGGAATGTTTTCCCTGGCCGGTGAGTCTAAAATCACACTCTCAGAATGAGGGGCGGGCCACTTAAGGCTGAGATGAGGAGAAATTTCTTAATTCAGATCATAGTGAATCTTTGGAATTCTCTATCACAGAGGGCTGTAGAAGTTCAATAATTGATCATGTTTGAGACAGAAATTGAAAAGTTTCTGGATACTAATAAGATCAAAGGATATAGGGAAAAATGTGCATAGGTAGATGATCAGCCATGGTCTGAATGGCAGAGCAGGTTTGATGCACAGAATGGACTATACCTATTCCTTGCTTAGTGGAATGCTCTTAAGACTGCCCAATCTTACACATAGACACTGCCAAAATATGAAGAAATCATAGGGAATGGTTAAAATACAAGATATTTTACTATCTTGCACCAGAGATTGCAAGTGAACTGAAACATTAAGACTGGGAATGTCCTTGGAAACCTGACTATTCCAGCACTGTAACACACAGAAGTGGTGGGATTTCTGCTGCACTTCCTATGTAGTTCTGGCAGTGGAGTGGATGCAGCTTTGAGAAAGTTTCTGGTCTGTTATTTATCTGTCACTGTCTGACATTTGATTGTCATTTTTTTTCTTGATTTGAAACATTAAATATATGGTTTGTATGGATTTTTTAAAAAGACCTGCATTTATATACATCATTGTCCCTTGTCATTTGACGAGATCTGGAATTATTGGAATAGTCTTACATCTTTACTATACAGGCAGTAATCTGATGGAGAGGGCTGTAGAATCTGCCCAATAGAATAGAAATCAGGTGGACTTTTTAAGAGGCAGATGATCTGCTCTATCAGATTAGTGCCAATGAGGTCAAGATGAAAAATTATGCCATTGAGTTCATTCTATATATCGATATCAAAGAAGAAAAAGATTGATGTGTAGTATAGTGGCTTTCACAGTTTCAGGACATTCCAAAGAGCTTCACTACTACTGTTGAAGTCTGTCACTATTGCAATGTGGGGAAACAGAGTTATTCACTGTATTCGGTGTTATTCACTGCTAAATCCTAAACTACTTTGTGCAGGAGGGCATGTTTTAATTTCCACAGAACCCTGGGAGCTGTCCTTTGTACTGAAGTGATGTCTGAAATGTTCAAAACAGGAACAATTGCAGGAACAATATAAGTCAGATTAAGTCCAGAGCTTGTGTAGATTGATAATCATAGCTGAATTGCCTTTCTGTTCCTTTTTGCTTATGGGAGCTGTACATTTCTTAGAATCATATAAACCCTAAAAGGACAAAGGTGGCCATTCAGCTCATCAAGTCTACACTGACAATAATCCCACTCAGGCCCTAAGCCTGAAATCCTACATATCCTACATATTTACCCTGCTAATCCCTCTAACATACACATCCTGTATGTTGGCCCTTAGTGTCATACACATCTTTGGACTGTGGGAGGAAACCTGAGCAGGAGGATCACTATCCACCATCACAGCACTCTGTACCTGCATTGTGACAGCCATGGATTGCATGGTCTTCTGTCTGAGTTTCTACTGTAGCTGTGTGATATTGGGAGGTCTCCATCTGTGCTGCAGTGGAATCAGACAGTAGATAACAGATGTTTCACCTTGGAAGAGTCTGGCAATGTTGCCATGCAGTTGCCCGCTTATTGAATGATGAATTCCAAGCTCGTGTGATGTCCTGTGTGGTGTGGTGTTGGAGCCAGACTCCTCCATGCTCCTTGCCAGTGACTGGAAGCTGTTGGGTACATTCACCAATCAACTAAGCAATAACAAATCATCATTGCAATTTTCGATTGTCCATCCCAAGATATTCTCACCTGAGTCCTCTCAGCAGAATCATCTGCAGCCCCATCCTCCAGTCGGTTCACATAGAATCATAGAATGATCATCATAGAATCCCTACAGCGCAGACGGAGGCCATTCGGCCCATTGAGTCTGCACCGATCACAATCCCACCCAGGTCCTATTCCCATTACTTCATGTATTTACCCTGTTAATCTGCCTGACACTAGGGTCAATTTAGCATGGCCAATCAACCTAACCCTCACATTTTTAGACTGTGGGAGGAAACTGGAGCACCCAGAGGATACTCACACTGCCATGGGGAGAATATGCAAACTCCATTCAGACAATTATCCAAGGCCTGAACTGAACCCGGGTCCCTGGTGCTGACATGCAGCAGTGCTAACCATTGTGCAATCATGCCATCAAATGAGCTGTCTTGATCCCCGGGCTGTAGCTCATTCCTGTCTGGGTATTTGCCGGTAGCAGGTTCCTAATTCTACACACGGCTCTATCACTCGTACAGTGCCAATGTCTAACCTGGTGACCATAAATGTAAGATCAAGTGATGGTGCCTCTATATTGCTATTGTGAAGTTGCTCTTTCTCTTCCTTGTGCCTCTTTAGAAGCTGAGCAGCCATCAGTTCTTGACTACCTGAAAGCACAAAAACGTAGGGGGAAGTGAGGTAGGAAAGCAGGAGATCTACAGGCACACCATCTGCACTTTCCATTTCATGAGACATTCCAAGATGAGGGTAAGAAATGAGTGAATACGTAAAGGAGCTCAGCTTTGGCATCAATCCCAGGAATTGATTTGACCATCTTCTCAAGGATGTTGGAAGGGATGCAGGCCTGTTTGTCTTCTGGCTTTCGTACCAGCTGTGAGGTATCTTGTCCTGAAGATTGTGATGTCCCCCACAGCTAAATTGCTGTAGGTTTAAAGAAGAGTGTGCAGGGCTGTCGTGATTAGAAAGTGTATGTGGGTGAGGAGCAGTATTGGATGTTAAGGTGAGTCTTAGATGCCTTGCAGTGTTGATGGATGAGTGCTGGCGGTGCAGCGCATTAAACAGTCTGAGAGGTATGTGGTGCAGTGAATCTGGGATGTAACTTGCAGGTGAATTCACTTACCTTGACTATTCAAGTGGAGGTTATTTATTCTTTTCTTCACTGCTGCCGTGTCTATGGCAGGGTGGACAAGTTGGACAGTAACCACCTTTACCATCTGCTCCCATTCTGAGGCTCTACCTGAAGGCTTCTTGCCCTCTGATAGAAACACAACATTTATCATAGCTTCTACCTGTCTCACTAGTGTCTCTTAGAGTGGCTTCACTGAAGTGGGAAGCCTTTTCCCTGGTCCTTTGTGGCCCTGATACTGATTGTTCCAACATGATTTTCCCTTGGAAACTGTATTAATTAAACTTTCCCTTAAAAGAGGGCAGGCCTTGAGTCTGCTGGGAGCATGTGGTTTGTTTACAATAGTAGTCAGCCCCCTGTAGTGCCAGAGACTGCTAGCAGCACTGCAGAGACCAGTGCAGTACAGGAGCTGCTTGTGCCCATGCTGCAATCAAGGGAGTAAGGTACATCAATTTTATATGCTGCCCACCTCGTTCAGAAGTGCCAAGGGCACTTTGTAAATTGTAATCCCTGCATCCTAAAACTGGGGCACACTCATTTCAAACCCAGTTTGCAGAGCTCTTTGTGTGTGGAGGAAAAAGTGGATGTATGCAGCATCTCACCTTTAACTAAAGACTCCAAGTTACGTATTGCACCTTTTGTAACCAAGCCAATCCTCCAGGGTTTCGCAGGGAAACATATTTGCATTATAATGCACTATACTGTGTTCTTGCTAGACTATTATGCAGCAAAAACAAGGTTTATGATCATAATGCATCATTCTGCTCTAACTCTCCCTCACAACAATTTCAAAGCTTTTTAGGCAATAAGTTAGGGCTAACCCAAATTGACAATGGTACTATTTAGCTATGTTAGGATATCACAGCATTTTTTAGACTACTGTGTCAACTGAACATAGATAATAAAATTAACTCAATGAAGATAATGTGGACAGAGAAGCTATCGTATACAATATACATAACAAGGCAATGATCCCCTGAGATTTAATGATATTGTAAACAGTTCAAAACCATCATTTGACCGTTAAATGGTTATTATATAGCCTTGAGGTTACTTGCAAGATATTAATATTGCTTTCTAAAACCAGTAAATCTCTTACGGTGGGTCTTTGTGAATTGGATGTTGTACTATTGTGGAAGGGGGGCATGCTCACATATATCACCTCAGACAACTTGGAGAGAAATATATGAGAAACAATAAATTACATGCACTTCTTGCAAAGTGAATAAATTAGATAAATTAGTGGGGCACAATTTTGCATTAATTTGGTTGAGGAGGAGGGAAGAGGAACCAGAATTTTGAATAAAAGTCAGACTTTCTCTCCTCCACAAATCCTGACAAGCTATATTCCAACTTCTGCCCACTCCTCTTATGCAGTTTGCTGATATTTCCAGAAGCATTTTTGTGCTTCCTTTAGAATTCTGCCTGAAACAAAGCCAATTCACACTGGAACAGAGGGCACACCTTATTCGTGA
Organism: Sphyrna mokarran; assembly: GCA_024679065.1. Lineage (NCBI taxonomy): Eukaryota > Metazoa > Chordata > Chondrichthyes > Carcharhiniformes > Carcharhinidae > Sphyrna > Sphyrna mokarran. Next base: position 90,965,937 of record JAGIQG010000006.1, on the reverse strand, counting down.
ATAAATTAATAAAAAACATTGCTTGTTTTTTTGGTCAAAGAGCCCATTTCCGTGCTGTATATTGTTATCTTTAATGCACTCTAAGATTTGGATTTCACTCCTTGGAAAGGGTAGCGCACCACAGGTCCCAGATCCTCTACAGGTCAGGTATCTGCATTCTTTGTTGTGCCATATAGATGTGGGCCAGGTTTCAATGTTGGGTTGGATCAATAATGGGTGAAAATATTGGATGATTATTCTCATCATCACACTACAGTTTAAAAGATTTATGTCCTACAATTTGTTATGGATAGATAATAAATTCCATTCATGCACCAAAAATAATGATTGCAGTTGCAAAAATAAGGTTACTTCACTAATTCAGAACTTCAGCTTTTACAATGATTTGAAATATCATACAAGAAATTAAACAAATTGAGAATGCATTAAAAATATTCATATAATGGCAGATCTGGTCTCTTTCAATGCTGGTTGCGGGAGTGATATCTCTACAAATGATATGATCTTGCTTGTCAAAAAATGACATGATGTGAATCATAAAAAATGCCCTTCCACCATCTTTAAAACATGACTCTGTTCTTTTGACACAAAATGGATACTGTCATAGTGCAACTCAATTTCTTTTTTTTTCATATGCATACACTTTGTGAGTTACAGCCTGCTCCTTTTAAACTCAGTAATAGGCCTAAGAAACCTGAAGGACATAAACAGGCTTCTGAGAGAGAGAGAGAATGACCTCTGATTTAAAATATATTTTAGAATCTTTGAAATTTGCAGAGAGAACTTGAAGATAAATGTAATTAATTGCTCAAAAATTGTATTATTTTTAATTATACTACGAATCATATCTCAGTAACATTTTCAGTCTAAATTATTGAAAGTTTTGTTGCTCATCTTTCCTTTATGGGTTGATTTTGCTGACTGCTCATGCTTGCCTTGCTGTTTCCATGTGTAATTGATAGCATATCAGCCCATTTTCCTTCGGTTTAATTTGAATATTTTCTAGCTGTAAAATTGAGCAGTGTGACATTACCTCCATTTATCAAGGTGCATCCCCCTGTGGGCATTAGAAGATGTTAATTTGGTGCTATACTGGTGTTGCATGGCCTAACCGGCTGTTGTTATGCCAGGATCACAGATCTGGGCAACAGATTTGATGGCAGTGTTTGTGTTATTTTCGCAAGAACTTCCTCGCGAGAGTAAGTTAGAAGTGGTGGCGGTGACTGAGACGTGGCTAAAGGAAGGGCAGGACTGGCAATTGAATATTCCGGGGTATAAGTGTTTTAGGCATGATAGAGGTGGTTTGAGGAGAGGAGGGGGAGTGGCGTTATTAGTTAAGGATCACATCATAGCAGTGCAGAAGGAGGTGGTATGGCTGAGTTAGGAATTGAGTCGCTATGGGTGGAGTTGAGGAATAGGAAGGGAGAGGTTACTATGTTGGGTGTGTACTACAGACCGCCCAACAGTCCGCGGGCCGTGGAAGAAGGGATATGTAGGGAAATTTTAGTTAAGTGTAAGAAGAATAGGGTAGTTGTAATGGGAGATTTCAATTTCCCTGGGGTAAATTGGAAGGTGCTCAGAGCAGAAGGTGTGGACGGGGAGAAATTTGTACAGTGTGTTTTAGAAGAGTCCTTGGAGCAGTATGTGGATAGCCCGACTAGAGAGGGGGCTATACTGGATCTGGTTCTGGGGAATGAGCCAGGGCAGGTGGTTGACGTTGTATTAGGAGAGCATGTGTCTAATAGTGACCACAACTCTGTCTGCTTTAGGATATTAATGGAAAAAGATGAAGCCTGCCCTAAGGGGAGGGTGTTAAACTGGGGGAGGGCTAGATATAGCCAGATTAGGCAGGATCTTAGGGATACCGACTGGGATAAGCTGTTCGAAGGTAGGTCGACACTGCACATGTGGGAGTCTTTCAAGGGAAAACTAAAATTTTTGCAGGAAAGACACGTGCCGGTAAGGAGGAAGGATGGGAAGGGTAGGATTAGAGAACTGTGGGTTACTAGGGATGTTGAGGACTTGGTCAGGAAGAAGCGGGAGGCGTACGTTAGATCCAGGCAACTGGGGACAGAGGCAGCGCTGGAAAAATATAGAGAGTGTAGACGGGATCTTAAAGGGGGTGTCAGAAAGGCAAAAAGGGGCCACGAAATGGATTTGGCAGGTAAGATTAAGGAAAATCCTAAGGCATTTTACTCCTACGTAAGGAGCAAAAGGATGGTTACAGGGAAGATTGGACCTCTCAGGGACAGAGGACGGGAACTATGCTTAGAGCCTGAGGGAATGGGGGAGATCCTGAATGAATACTTTGCGTCGGTATTCACGCGGGAGAAGGGCCTGATGTCTGATGCCGGCTTTGAGGAATTTGAGGACCTATTAAAGGAAATAATAATTACAAGGGACGAGGTGTTGGGGCTTTTAGGTAGCATAAAGACTTATAAAGCTCCGGGGCCTGATGGTATTTATCCCAGGCTGCTAAGGGAGGTGAGAGATGACATTGCTGGGCCTCTGACGCAAATCTTTGTCTCCTCTTTGGACTCAGGGGAGGTCCCAGAGGACTGGAGGATTGCAAACGTAGTACTGTTGTTTAAAAAGGGTCAGAAGGATAACCCAGGGAACTATAGGCCGGTGAGCTTGACTTCAGTTCTAGGTAAGCTAATGGAGAGGATTCTCAGGGACAGGATGTATGAGCATCTGGAGCGCTGCGATCTGATCAGGGATACGCAGCATGGCTTCGTTAAGGGGAGGTCGTGCCTTATGAATCTAGTGGAATTTTTTGAAGAGGTGACAAAAACGGTTGATGAAGGACAAGCTGTTGATGTCGTCTATATGGATTTCAGTAAGGCGTTTGATAAGGTCCCTCATGGTAGGCTGATAGAAAAGGTGAAGGAGCATGGTATACAGGGCCAGGTATGTAGATGGGTTGAGAACTGGCTTGGGAGGAGGAGACAGCGGGTAGTAGTGGAAGGCTCTTTTTCCAACTGGAGGTCTGTCACTAGTGGTGTGCCACAGGGCTCTGTAATAGGACCCCTTCTATTTGTGGTGTATATAAATGACTTGGAAGAGGGGGCAGGTGGTGTGATCAGACACTAAGATGATTGGATTGGCGGGTACTGAGGAGCAGTGCCTGGCAATACAACATGACATAGATAGACTGGTAGATTGGGCAGATAGATGGCAAATGGAATTTAATCTGGATAAATGTGAGGTGATGCATTTTGGCTGGAATAATGTAGAGGGGAGTTATAGGATAAAAGGTAAAACTATCCGGAGTATAGAGATGCAGAGAGACCGGGGGTGCAAGTTCACAGGTCTCTGAAGGTGTCAGTACAGGTGGAGAATGTGGTAAAAAAAAGCGTATGGTATGTTAGCCTTTATAGGAAGGGGTATAGAATACAAGAGTAGGAGTCTGATGTTGCAGGCGTATAGAACGTTGGTTAGGCCTCATCTGGAGTACTGCGTCCAGTTCTGGTCGCCGTACTACAGGAAGGATGTAGAGGCCCTGGAGAGAGTGCAGAGGAGATTTACCAGGATGCTGCCATACCATACAGGTATGGAAGGGCTGTCTTACGAGGAAAGATTGAAAACACTGTTTTCCTTTGAAAGACGTCGGCTGAGAGGGGATCTTTTAGAGGTATATAAGATTATGAGAGGTATAGATAGAGTAAATGGTGGTAAGCTTTTTCCATCATTAGAAATGGATAGAACGAGGGGTCACGGGCTCAGGGTGAGGGGGGCTATGTATAAGATGAATATTAGAGGCCAGTTTTTCACACAAAGGGTAGTGGGGGTGTGGAATGCACTGCCGAGTAAGGTGGTGGGAGCAGGCAAGCTAGGGTTGTTTAAGGGTCTCTTGGACAGCCACATGAGCGGTCTGCAGATAGAGGGATATAGCAGGACTGTTTGAATATCGGGAGGACCAAATAGTAGTAGACTATCTTTTATTTGTGTCTCGGGAATGTCTTAGTTTTTTTTTAGCATGTTTAATTAAGTCTTATTTGTTTCCGCAGGCAATTCGGTCCACCTTGTTGACCAACAAGGGGCATGCATGCGGCATGTCGTGCTAGAGCTGCTCTTGGAGGTTGCTTCAGGAGTTGCCTAGTGCTTCACGTTGTCAGTGTATGCTTAAACTGGACCATCTGATGGGCAACATGACAGCTCAGAGACTATCGCTGTTGCTGTGCTGACACATGGATTTGGGCCTGTGTCTGCGGGAGTTTGCGCATTCTCCCCGTGGTTGCGTGGGTTTCCTCCGGGTGCTCCGGTTTCCTCCCACATCCTAAAAATGTGCTCTTAGGCTGATTGGGTAACAAATTGTCCCTATATGGGAATCTTCAACAATAGGCATAGCCTAAAGACAAGGATATGTCATTAGGACGTTAGGACGGCGGCATGGGCTCGTTGGGCCGGAGGGCCTGTTTCCCATGCTGTGTTGCTCTTTGTTCTTTGTAATAAAACAAGTATGATACCACATGGTCTGATAGAAGTCTTATTTGAAGGGCCAGGCATTCTGACTGCACATAAGGTAACTAGTATTGAATAAGTTCCATAAAATATGTCTGAAAGGACTTAGAGTGTTTTTGGAGGTGATAAGGTGAGTTCCTAATTTTGCCAAAAAAGTGCATTCTCACAGAACCACTAGAGTGACCTGTTCACACAAAAGCTACAACAGTTTTGGGGCAGCAGTGGTTGTGCCTCTGGATCTACAGTATAACTGGAAGATTGAGCAGAAGCATTGGAGGAGGAAAGATCTGTAAAATGCCCTCTGCCAAGTTGCAGCCGCAGTCTCGTATGTTCCCTGGGAAGACCAGCCATGCACCCATCATCTTGATGTGCATGGGCATCGGCATTCTCCTGTTTGCCTCCTCATGAGTTCTCTGCAGCCATACCAATCAGCCACCTTGTCCCCTCCAAGAAAGCTGACAAACAAACCGTTCTTTACCTCTAGCCCAGCTTTCGGTTACTCATTACTCAGCATATACTGATCCCAATTTTCTCCCAGCCTCCAGGTTAAGCGTGCTATCAGTATACGAGCTGGTGGCTGTGAATGCAGATTAAGTGACTGAGCTCCTTGTTCGATTTTCTTTACCTGGAGTAGACAGCATTTCTTAGGTAACTGAAAGCAAGAACTCCCAAGGCAAAGAATGGTGTGAGGGAAGCAGCCATGGTGGGGTGGAATGCAAGATATCCGTGGTCACACCAACCACAACCAGCTCAGCTAGCCAGATAGCATCATTCAAGAGCATGTCAATCCTGCTATCTGTGGCCTCGTGGCCACGCTCAGACCCGTCATCACTCTCAGCTGTGAATTCAGCACACCCCTGCGCAGACAGAATCTTACTCGGCCTCAAGTCCAGACCTGCTCCCATGGAGATGGAGCTCCACAGTTTGAGCTGCTTCATGGAAATGTCCTTTACCACTGCACCGAGGGATTGGCTGTATGGGCTGCTGCACTCCTTCCAGCACTGTGCCCTCACCCTGATACACCTTGGCTGACCTTGTTACTGTCTGGCAGCAGCGGTTCCCAATGGAGGTCTCTCGATGAGGGGATACTCCCCCACTATATCAGGGGCAAGAGTGCAGGGCGACATATGCTGTAGTTCTAGACAGCTATAAAGTGCACCAGTTCATGGGCTCCCCAGAAACTTGCCCCTTTTTGTGATTGTGTGGAATTTGTGGAGCACGTCTATGTTGAATGTTATAGGCTACGTTCCTTTTGTAGTTATCTGGAAAACCTTTTACGGATGTTGTGTTCTCACTTCAGTCTCATGTGCCGGGGGAATGCACACACAACGCACACAGACACAGCCACTGAGAGGGAGACAGAAAAGCTCCTTGTGAATCTGCTTCTGGACCTGGACAAACAAGCTATTAACAGGTCCAGGCAATGGGTGAACAAAGGTTCATCCAGTCTGACTGCATACCCGCTATCGTAGCAAGGCTCACAGCTCTGTGCCCCTGGAGAGGGAGCACATGGTATCCAAAAACATCATCGAGGCCTTCTGTGCTTGTTGGGCATTGCAGGAACTGGGGTAGATTATTGACGCCTTTAATCACATTTTGGTTTGATGTTTTGGCTGTTTCCCTTCTTTTTGGAGGATGCCCCTTTTAATTTATCCTCAATTTATTTGATTTGCTTTGTTTTGCAAAAAAGGAAATGACTAGTGTGTGTATAACATGGTAGTTGTTTAAAAAAGCCAGAAAACAAGATGGAGCTGAGCTGCAATTTAAAGAACATAAGGTCATCACCCTTAATGTTGGCAGTAATGTCTGATACTACAAGCCTCTTTGCCACAATAAGCAGCACAATTCATGCTACAGAGCTTGGGAGAAATAGGCATCCTTACACACCACTTTCAGGACTGCTCTACTCTCTCCTATTGCATCACCTTGCTCTGTGCGAGGTAAGAATAAGTAACAGTCTGGCAACACCAATTTTAAATCCAACCGATTTATTTGATAGTAAATCTGCGAGCTTTCGACTTTCGTCAGGCAAATGTCAATGCCAACGCTGGCATCTCTACATCGAGGTAAGAATGCTAGTGGGCATGTGGCACCGTGTTGTGGCAATATGCCTGCCATCACCAAAGCTGAAAAGTTTATTTTGTTTGTGTCAAAAGTAGATTTACATCAACACTACAATGACATTACTATGAAAATCCTCTAGTTGTCACACACTGGTGTCTGCTCAGATACAGAGGGAGAATTTAGCATGGCCAATGCACCAAACCAGCACATTTTTCAGACTATGGCAGGAAACCAGAGCACCCGGAGGGAACTCATCCAAACCCCAGGAGAACCTGCAGATTCTGCACAGACAGTGTGACCCAAGTTGGGAAGCAATACCAGGCTCCAAGTATTGAAAGGCATATTTGCTTACTATGGTGCCAGTTAATAGCTACTGGTATGAGAAGGTAGCATGAGGCTGGCACTGTGGTGTTTGAGATCTGTAAAAATTCATTCACTCATATCTTTTATCAATATCCTAAAGTTATTTAAAAAAGTGCTGCTGGAGAATGCAGATGCATTAGCTCCAAACTTCCAAAATTTTCTAGATTCCAGTAGTGACTATAAATTGTCAGTGGATAAATATGGGTGGTTGACATGTGAAAGTGCATTAACTGATGGTAGTACCAATAGCAAGATAGTGGGCATTTTGGGCTCTGCTGCTAGTCCAGATACCACAAGTTGGCCTTTCAAGACACCTGCTCCCACTCCCTTCTTACTGTGGTCTTTAAAGAGCATCAAATCCACTTGCTCCAATGCCTTCAAAACTGCATCCTTCACTATTGTTCCTCCCCACCTACCCTAGTTACTGTTTCTATTACAGAAATTCTTCTTTGCAATTTCCACGTAGGAGGTAGTCTTTGTCAAGGGAAAGCTGGGTGTGACAGATAATTAATGGTGTCAGGGCCTTCTGCTTGTGTGCTGAGCTCATTTGCAGTCTTTATGAACAGAAAGCAGCGCTTAGGGTCTTCCAGCTAGCATGGAAATCACTGAGGTAACATGTATACACAAACCTTGTGCGTCACTCACATTGATTTGAACTAGTTTTGGTAGGTGGTAGAATATTGGATTGCTTCCAGTGATAATACCAGAGACCCAGGGTAATGCTCTAGGGCCCTGAGTTCAAATCCCATCATGGCAGATAGTGATTCAATAAAAATCTGGAATTAAGAGTCTAACGAAGACCACGAAACCATTGTCGATCATTGTAAAAGTGTAGCAATGTCCTTTAGGAAAAGGAATTTGCCACTCTTATCTGGTCTGGACTACGTGAGCCCAGCTCCACTGCAGTGTGGTTGACTCTTAAATGCCCTAGCAAGCCACTCAATTAGGGCAATTACAGATGGATAATAAATGCTAGGCCAGTCAGCAATGCCCACATCCCTGAACAAATAAAAAAAATCACGAATTGTAGCCCTGCAGCCAAAATTCACATCGGTTTATGAATTTCTCTTAGAAAAATAAGAAATTGCAACTTAGAAGTATGTATTGTTTGAGCCAATGTGACAGAAGAGTACTGAACAGATTTACAATTCATAGAATCAAGAAAAACACAGGAGGCCATTCATTCCATCATACTTGCATAAAGCATCAGCCAATGTATGATGTCCAAAATGTAATAGATAATATGTACATTAGACCCCAGTCTTTTCTATATGTATGTTATTTGTAGGATTCAATTTTCACGGTTTGCAAAGGATGCAGAAATAAAAGCATTTGGCAAGACACATCAAAATAATAGAAAACAAATTATTTGATTGAAGTAGATTTACACAAGAAATCAATGAAATTTTAAAAATCTCTATGTAAACTAAAAAAGTTATTTGTTCTTTTCCGAGAAACATAATTACATACAAAAAGGAGGGCAGGGATTGTGGGGCTCATGTGGATGGAACTTTTGTGCTCCCATGAAGGGGGATTTGAAGAGATTGACACTTGTGTCTGTTTTTGCTCCCGATTAGTGTCCTGATTGATGGGCAAACTGACTAATAATGAGCAAATTTAAGGGACAAATGAGGGAGACTGGGTGAGCTCCACTGGGAAATTGTGAAGAAGTGGACTCAAACTGAGTGTGGAGCCTGACGGTTCTCTGTAGGCTGCCTTTCAGTAGCAAGCTGAGGTGGGGGCCACTGGGGCTCATATTATCCAGATGTGGGAGGTACTGCCCCCTCCAGGGATTGACAGCCCTCCAAGCAACACCTTCTTTGCCAGTGAGAAGAGATTACAAGGATTAATGCCTGGAGCCAAACTTTGAATCCTGAAAGAAGTCCAATGACTTTGCTCGAGTCGCTTCACACCTCCAGCCTCAGATTCACAGAAGTCCACTCTCTCCCATTTTCCTTCATTCTATTACAATTGCTGCGCCACTTCACTTTTTTTTCCCCTATTATGATCATTAGAGACCAAATGCAATTAGCTTTCCAGCTTTTCATCTCCATGGCAAGCCACAGGTCACATTAATCCTAATGATGACATTTGTAGGTTCTAATCAGTTAACCCTCTTTCACTATAGCCCCAGCTCATATGGATCTTAACAAAACACTGCACAAGAAAGAAAATCCATTTTTCCCAAAACTCATAGGCCAGACCAGATTGTTACAGCCATTCATGCTGGAGAGATTTTCCTATCCCGTTACAGTGAACAGAGATTTGGCTGGACACCAATTATCCAAACTTGCTGCTGTGGGAGTATGTGATGTGATGTGAACAGCCAGCCGGTGTGCTGGGTAAGTGAGGGGGAAGGAGAATCCAGGATGATGAAGAAAAAATATTTTTTTCACAGCTCTTTCAAAATATACATTTTAACATATAAACACTTTTAAAAACTACCTTACCACATAACATACAGATAATATTTTCCCTTTGTTACATTTTACAATACTGCCAACACCATAAGGTTCACCTCATGACATAATTAGATTTTCAGGATTTCAATGTAACTGTATTATCTCGAGTCTCAATTCTTTTGCAATCAAAAGCTGTTTTACTACTGGCCACCTCACTTTCTTTCAATGCTGTCAAAAAATCTCCTTTCCCATCTGTTCAATCTTTTCCCCGTGTCTTTGGTTAAAATGCTGTACATTAACCTTGGGATTATATTTTTTTGAATCTTTACAGGATTGTATTCAGTCTGGACCTTTGTATTACATTTGTGATGGATCCAAAGATTTTAAAATTAGGTTTTGCAACAACGTTGCAGGCCAATCTTTTTGACTTTTCGGCATTGGTTATCATGAGCTCAAGAAGTTTCATTTCACACTGCTTCTTTCCCCTCTGGATTCAGCCATTTACACCGATTTTTTTTAAGGGCAGACACCAGACTACCATTAGGGCTCTCTCCGGTACTAGAGTTTTCAGATATGACAATAGTGTTAATGTCACTGGATTTGTAATCCAGAGGCCTAGCCTAATGTTTTGAGGGTACAGGTACAAATACCACCCCAGCAGCTGGTAGAATTTAAAATTCACTTGTTAAATATGCAATATAAAGTTAGTTGATAATCAATAGCTTCATGCTCTAACTTACATGAGAGTCGGACAGATCTCACAAGAGATGGCCGGGAACAGCATTTCTTAATAAAGCCCAGGGATTTGAGTGCAGCCTAATTTCTTGGGAGCTGGGGCCATTTAAGCAACCAGCATTTAATTGTTAAGTGCTTAGTGTAAGGGACAGTGTGTTGCTCACTTGTTTAAGGTACAAGAGTCAAGACAAATTTAAAAATAAAATGAAAATTGTAACATTAAAATAAAAACATACATCCATAGGTAGGAAACATACAACTTTTAGCTGTCAGTGTACCAGCATCTAATTAGCTAAATAACTAAACAAATAACATGAGAACAATGTTATGTTGCAGCTATGGAATGTGGGAGATTTTGGATGCTAAGATGATCCAGAACAAACATATCTACAGGAATTGTAAGTGGCTAAAGAAATTCCTGATCAGGATTATTGATCTAGGAGCTGAACCACAGATAGTGCACAACATAAGGGAGGGAGAGGAATATCTGGATATTTTGTTCCAGAAGGTGATCACAATTCTTAGAATAAGATTGGCTGCTTTGGCCAGTGTTCAGAAACAGGAGGAAGCGACCGTGAGTGAGGTAGGTAAAAGGACTAAACAGACAATGGTGGTGAGCCTCAAGACTTTGCAAATGTCAAACAGCTCTGAGGTGCTTGCAACCTGTGTGGATGAGCACACTGGCAATGACACCATGGTACAGGGAGTCAGCCATTCAAGCAAAGGAACAAACAGGAAGGTAATGATAGTAAGGAATACCATAGTGAGGGGGATTGACACTGCTCTGCACAGGAAAGACTGAGGGTCCAGAAAGTTGTGTAGCATGCTTGGTGCTGTTTTAGGACATCTGCTCAGGGCCAGATTGTAACTTACAGGCAGGACAAGGAAATAGGTTCTGTGCAACCATTATAAAGGGCTAGGGACCATATTAAGAAATAGAACATCAAAGTTAATTATCTCTGGAGTAATCTTCAAAATTGGATACTACATGTGATGACCACACTGGGAGCCACGATGCAAAGATGCCAACGTTGAACTGGGATAAACACAGGAAAAAGTCTCACAACACCAGGTTAAAGTCCAACAAGTTTATTTGGTAGTAAAAGCCACTAGCTTTCAGAGCACTGGCTGCCCCTTCACCAGTTAAGTGGGAGTTCTAATCACAAATAAGGCATATAAAGAGACAAACTCAATTTACAGAATAGAGATTGGAATGTGATTCTTTATAGCTAATCAAGTTTTAAAGGTACAGACAATGTGAATGGAGAGAACATTAAGCACAGGTTAAAGAGATGTGTATTATCTCCAACTGGGACAGTTAATGAGATTTTGCAAGTCTATGCAAGTCATGGGGGTTACAAATAGCATGATATGAACCCAAGATCTTGGTTGAGGCCATCCTCACGTGTGTGGAACATCACTATCAGTCTCTGTTCAGTGACTCTGCACTGTGTCGTGAAGGCTGCCTTGGAGAACACTTACTTGAAGATCAGAGACTGAAAGCCATTGCAGTCTCCTGGTGGTCAAGTACATGGCCAGACAATGCTCTGTCTCTATATCCTGGCACCTTGATGATGCCACATTAGCAGTATTTCAGGTGGGGGGTGTGGTGGAGTGGAGGTGGTGTCCTGAAGGGGAGAGGGAAGGGTTGTAGAATCGTTTGGAGATTGGCAAACACTTTTTTAAAAAAAAGGTGCCCAATCTACAAGGAGCTGGCTAGTCAGTGTCTTTATTTCCTGCACAAGCCTGTGCGCTGATTGTGCCAACCCAACTGGTGGGAATCTCAACCCTTTTCCTGCCGGAGTCAACACTTCGAAATTCTTTGGGAGAACGGCGCCCGTCTTCAACAATGTGCTTTCTTTCCCTTCTTAGCTGTTCCAAAGCACCAAGAAATAAATGTTCTCTACAGAAAGGTCTGCGCATTAAAAGATAGCCACGTTGATTACCAATAAGTGTGGGAAATGTAGAGTCTTGTTAGTTTAAATTCTAGAAAAATTCAGTATACTCATTTCCCCATCTCAGCCCTGAGCTCCTGGTGATCTTCTAACTTATTACGATTTCCAGAGAGCTAATTGCTTTTTAAATAGAAAGCAATCTCCATGATGTTAACAGAAAGAAAACTGCTAGATAACATTTCACTTTAAACTTTTACTGCAACAAACCAACTAAAATTAACATAATTCAGGCATTAGGTAAATTTTATTTTAAACAAAAGATATGCATCACAGTTAGAAGTACTCATATTACTCCCCCAAACAAATGAAGGGCCATGCACAATTACAGCATCCTGGTAAATCTCTGCACCCCCTCCGGGGCATATAATTTGGCAACCAGAACTGCACATCCAGTTGCCTGAATCCTTCCTCCAGCCTAATTCCTAAAGAATGTGTGGTACTATTCACTGTGCTTATGGGGATCAGATCAAGTAATGATAGACCTTCTCTCTGAAGTGGCAGAGATAGCTCCACAACTTCTATTATGTGAAATAGGACCAAGGAAGATGGGTTGGCTTTTAATAAATAAGGGGACCAAAGAAAGAGTGGTTCAAAGTGAATTATGAAGAAGACCTGCATGATGTCTCTTCCAATGTAGCCACTCACCATGGCTCATGGTTTAACCCCCACTCATGAAGAACAGAATGGTTTCCAACCTAGCCTCTGCTATATTGGATTTCTCACTTTCCATCCTACTGTTTTGCACTCAACAGCAGCCAAAATTCCCAGTCACTGTTACTGCCCAACAAGACATGTCTCTATGAACTCTCTCTCATTGGGGCCACCACAGTTCTGCAGGCCTAGAATCCTCCAAGACTCCTTTTTGTATTCCTTTAAATAGGCCAGTGGTCTCTGGAGGCATTGAGATGGGTATAATCGCTTTTACAATCTATCATTTCTAAACATCCTACAAAGGTTTCACTGATACCTTTCTACATTTTTAGCAGGAAGTTGCTTGTAACTTGCGAGAGGAGCTATCAGAGGAGGCCAAACCCACACTTGTAATCCTCTCATGTGGAAGAAACTGAATAAGAATGATGGATATAAATCAGGAAATGCAATGCACACTGAGCTAGCTGCCAATCAGCTGTACACTGGCTCACAGCATAGAAAGTCCAACTCATGTCCTGCCTTTATCCAGACAATGGAGACCAATTGGACAACTAGAGGATTTTCACAGTAATTTCATTGTTGTGTTAATGTAAGCTTTGTGACACTAATGAATAAACTTATAATGTAAAATGTATGATTGAGATACACCAAATCGAATTGCTGTTAAGTAAACAAAGAGTAAGGTAACAGTTTATTTGCTACCCCTATTCCACGTCAGGTTTATTTTTTTGTTTAAAAAACGATTGGTAAGATCATTCAGGATTGCAGACTGTTTGAAATCTGCATTAATCTAACCATTTTTGTTTCTTTGGTCTTATTTTGAAGTGTGACATAGACTTAGATGCAGAATGTCAGAAAGGTATGTTAAACAGAAATTAAAATTAAAAAATACAATCTAGATATGTAATTTTATAAAAGATTGCCAGTGGGTTATTTTGTCATTTTTGTCCTATTTGCTTTGCCAGAGTAACCATCATGGTGGATGTGATGACATCCAGACTCCAGGATTTAAAATTGCAACATGATACAATTTGCCGACTGTAGATTGAAAATAGATCCTGAGTATATCATTATGCACTACCCATTTAGCTATCTAGAACAATCTGAGAAATAGGCTTTCAAATCTAAAGAACCCATTTTCATCATGTGCCTTGTTCAGGCAGTTTGTGTTTTGAAAAACATAACTATTCATTCCAAGTGAGAATAATTATGTGGCATCTTGAAACACATCTGGTGCTTTCTGTAAAACTGAGGAGAAACTTTGGATTGGAAAATAACATTCCAAATGCATATCAACAATTAAGATTTGGATTTACCAGAGTGGTTAAGCTTAGTAAGTCCTTTACCAGCAAGTTAAAAACCAGTGTTATAATTGTGCATCCGTTTCTAAAGAGATGCTTAAAGTAATAATAGGTTGTGGATGTTTGGTAAAAGAAATATAAAACTGACTTAATTTTCAAATTAGATTGATGACCTAATGCAAACTGATCTTACATATGGAGATGAGCCCTTTTATTTTCCGCATTGAAGCTTATAATACCTACCAGCTGTGACTATGATGTGATTGGTATGGTTAATTGCTCCCAGTCACAAAGGGAATAACACATTCAGTATGCATTTAGAATTGTTTGCCAGCCAAATATATTAATGAATTTTTCAACAGCCGGGCTTTGTTGAAAACATTAGCGTCGAAGCCAATTGAAGGACAAATGCCCTGAAGATGTTAATAACAAAAATGCCATAGTGGCAATGATTTTTTTTTTATATATCTATCCCTGACAAAGTAATTGCAAAAATAACGGAACAGTGGCTTGCAAAGTACATGATTCATAGGCGCTGTTAAATTGAGAGAGTACCATCAACTTCAGATATATAATTCTCCCAATGTCAATAACTCTAACGTTTGGAAACCGGATGGTATCAGAGGCCAATATTTCAGACAATCTTACGAACTGCTGCCAGTCCAGATTTACTTTTCAGTTCTGCCAATTAATGGAAACACCAATGTAATTAAACACAAATGGGACAGAGCTGTGCATAGTGCCTATGGTTATTGGTTTCAGTGTCTCTCCTCTGTGATAATGTGTGTTAAATATAAGTGAATTTAGGAAGTTCCTTTTGAGTTACATATTGGCAGGAAATATCAAAGTGATTTCCTTGCAAAGTCAATAGCTTGATAATACATTTCACATTCAGAACTGTAATTGATAGACATAAATCAAATAGCAAATATGGATGCAGACTCGTGCTATTTTGCAGATATTCCTTAGCAGCTACAGTCGATTTTTATTACTGAAACCAGTTTGAAGACAGGTTTAATTTTACATTACACATTTTTATAACAGTTGTGAGAGACGGTGTCTAATTATTACTGGAATTGGGATGTCCAATGACTTCCAGCCTAATAGGATTTTGATATCAACGCCTAAAATCATTGGAAAGGTCCTAATCTCTTCTGCCACCCCTTCATAAGTGGATTTTAACAAGAACATTTATCAAGAAAGACAGTGCACAACAAAAGAATCCGTCATTTTTTTGAAAAATATTTTCAGACTATGAAGAAATTTTCAAGCCAAAAATAATGAAGTGGGTACAGACACATTCACATATCAGAGATAGAAATACATTGAGAAAATGCCAGACAATTTACTATTTAATACATGGACATTTCTCTCCTAGCCAACTGCTACAAGCAATTATTTTACTTACTTGTACCTGTACAGTAAAGCCAAGTTTTAAGTTGAGACATTTCCATCACCTGACAGTAGTCATTTATATCTTTTGAGAGATAATTGCAGGAGAATCTCCATTATCAGCGTTCAATTATCTGACTTGTTGATTATCTGTCATAATTGTTCCAGCACAAAGCCTTTTCATAAGATGTTGCTTCAGGGCACACCCCTCTAATACTAATCCCCTCATTTAACACAAATGGGCCTCGTGGTCTCTGAAAGATTACATTTAATTTATGTTATTTGTATTCTACATGTTTTCATTCTCCTGCCTCAATACTGATGTACAATGTCTGAGAGGCTTCATTTGGGGACTCTCAGTAATCCACTGATTTCTGTTATCCATCAAAGAAGCTCCTCTGTAATGGTAGTCAGTGCAGGTTCAACTTAAACAGCTTGTCCTCAGCAGATCATAATTATATACTACTTGACATTCCCTTGAATATATGGGAGTAATTACTGGCTTAAATCATCTTTCCCTCTTAAACTGAATGCAGTATACCCAATAACACAATGAAAACTACCGTCTATTTAATCAGTGGCAAAGACCTGTTTCTTCGATTTAAAACGTCCCTCCTGTGTTGACATTTCTATTTTGCCTATTTATATTTGCCGGCAGTAACAAGCAGCACAGCATCATTTGGGAAGAAAAGGCAGCTATTGATGTCCCTAAAGCAATTAATGGTTGTTTTGCGAGCCAGAAATCATTTACTCAAATGTACTTTAACTGTGGGAATGCAATGAAAAGAATTAATTAGTGCGAGTGCATGAGACTGAAGGACGCCCGGCACGTTCAATTTAAGTTTATAACTCTGGAGTTTTCCTTTAAGGCAGGCCTCAGCCACATTTTTTCCTCACTCCATCACGATTTCTCTAATCTTGTCAGCACTTACTAGGATATAACAGAACACACACGACAACCCACTTTCCTATACACCCCATCCCCACAGACCAAGGATAATCAGCTACATCATGGCTTGTACTCAATCTTAAGAAATAAATGATTTAACCTGCCTTACCTCAATTCCTTCCCATCTCTCTCCAAAGACTATAGAGCAATTATCCAGGATAATTTATGCATTTATTCTCACATTCCATAATTTACCAGAAATCCATTTTGTTCAGAGTGCAAACATCACGCTGCATGCAGTTGGATGAAACAAAACAGCTTACTGAAAGGTAGGAAAGATATCAACCAATGCTGCCCTGCTGTAAATAAATAACACTACACAGCTTCAATATGATTTCAGGAAGGTGACCTGAATCAAATAAATTTGGCATCCAGCGCTCAAACATCTGTTTTATTGATAGTAGTAGTCATTATTCATTCAACCCTTCCCCTCTTGTATATCCCACCTGCAATCTTCAATGTGTTGAGGACAAGACTCACTATAGTCCCCTATAGTCCTATAGTCCCACTATAGTCCTCACTCTTATTCCTTCCCCTGACTTCAAAGCAACAGAATCCCCTATCTCCCACTTCTTTCCCCATTCTACAATCTAACGACTACTTCACGACTTAGTCTGTGCTTTCCTTTCAACCTTGATATCTTCCGAACCATTCCAAGAATTTCTCAATAAAAATAACATTATTGGATCTGGCTATCAGTCTATAGCATGAATCTGTACCTCAGTCTTGAAATAATCACATTGCCCTGACATCTGGCAACAGAGAGAGAGCAAGAGGTAGAAGAACAATTTTTCAGCTCCTGAATTTGAGAGGAGCAACACATACATTCATAAACTATTGAACCTTTCCAAGATTATTATACCCCATCATATGTTTGGGAAGTTAGTGGCAAGTCACACTCCAAAACGACAAGAGTCCCCATGTAGATACACAGTGCAATTGGGAAGCGAATTCCAGCTTTTTCACCCAGTAGCAGTGAAAGAAGTGTGATACAGTTCTAAATTAGGGTGGTGACTAACACAGCAGGAACTTAGTGGTGATTTTACCTAGTGCCTGCTGCCCTTGTTTCTTTAGGTGGTAGAGATTGTAGGTTTTAGAAGGTACTGTCGAAAGCTGCAACGCATCTTACAGATGGTACACACTGATGCTACTGCACCTGTGCGAGATGGAAGTGAATGTTTAAGGTGGTGGATGAAATACCAGTCAAGTAGAATATCATTGCATTGTATGTATTATTTAGACAAACAATAATTACATAAAGGAAAAGCATCAAAGAGGTGGGGTTACATTTCAAAAACAGGTATTAGTGTTGAATGCTCAATTCATTTGTGCCAGGTTGATTGCAATGCAAGCAGAATACCCAGTTCATGCTGCCAGTTCTTTCAGCTATTCCAGTTTTCAGCCAGCTGTAGTGCATTGTTGACTGGCTAAATGTGTCAACAGGGTATTAACAGAATGGTTAGCAGCATTTAAAATTAGCCTGCACTGCTTAAAGTTAAAGGCAAGTGCTAATATGGCTGACAGTCACACAGAACATTATTCTGACTTAGTCTGAAGGATGGCAGAACATAGGAGTGCAAATTCCAAGATTTTCAGGTACAGCACTGGAAGCCTTGGCAGAGGTGGTAGAGAATAGGAGAGCTGTCCATTATCCAATGGGGTCAGAAGCTCTGGGGAGTCACACTCTAAAGGCAGATAGCCTACGTCAACGTCTGGAAGACACATTTATAAAAGAAAATAAAAACTGAAGAAAGTATTGGAATGGCACACACAGGAAGTAGAACACTTTAAAGAGGACTTGAATTGTTCTCAACAAAGATAGATCTTCAATTAAAAAGTGAGGAATTTCAAACATCGAAAGTCCTAAGGATCATGCCAAATACATGGAACAGAAGAAAAAATTGTGGGTGCATCAGAACAGTTACTTGAAAACAAAATTTCTTTGAACTTTGATCCAATCTGAACAACACGAAGGTTGAGATACACAATATCAAAGGAGTAGTGATAATGGAAGAAAGAATTAAATGGAACTCGAATGCCCAAACTGAAGTTGTCAAAAGTCCTACACACAATTCTGAAACAAAGACAACTCAACTTGGCAATGCAGTTACTGATATGAAAAGACTCAAGTTTGAAGAACGAATGGAAAAGAAGGAAGTATTCACAATTGGTTAAAATTGTGAAACAAATGGGAACAAAGGTTCCATTGTCGTGATGATACTATGCCTTTAAGAAGTGTAAGTGGATACTGATTTTTGTATAGGATTTCTGAGCAGTCAGTGCCATTTTGTCTGAATCTGGCAGCCCCTGTTACTGCAGCAGTGTAATTGATCTTAATTGCTGAAATGTTTGTTTTAATCAGGACTAATGCAAGGATGTTATTTTATTGATTTCCCTCAGAGGTTTTCCAGAGTGGAACTGGAATAGGTTGATTTACAAGCAAGGTCATTTAACTGGGCAGGATTAGTTCAGAGACAGAAAAGAGTTGGTGATTGAGTTTGGACAACCAGTAACTCTTGACATTCTTTGAGCTTCTACTGCTTGAAAATAGATACCTCACTGAAAGTGTTTTTTTTTTAAAGATTTAAAAAGGCCAGAAATAACTTTCAAGCCTATTGACTGCCAGAAACTAGTTTTTTTTTAAAAAAGTTCTGCTGTTTAAGGACATTTTCTTCCCCAGAAATCATGTATGGAAGTCAGAAGGCAGGGGTCTTTCTGTTATCTATCCAGAGAGGTTAAATGGCTGCAAATCTAGCATCCAAGTGAGCATATTTGTTTTTTGGTGCTAATTGATTCTGAAGAAATATTTATGTCTATGGGAGTACTGAAGTTAGAACTATAGAGATAACTTAATTATTATACTTTGTCATGTTTGAGTATTTTAAAAAGTTATGCAAATTATTTTTGCTACATTCTGTGTTAAGTTTGTTTTAATACAAGCTTCCTACTGGGTCAATCGAAACATAGCTGAAGAACACCATTTTATGCTCGCCATAACACCAAAATCAAAAAGTCATCATGTAAGCTAACTTCATAAGATTCCTTGCAGTTTCTGATCTGGTCCCTAACATTGCTAAATTGGGAATTTCCACATACATCATGACAACCCACAAAATGACAGAAAAGGCAAAAGGAGACAAAACCAGCGTTATACTCTCATTTCTTGCAGCACGGACAATGATCAGTGCAAAAGCCAAACCAAGTGTGGTTCAACCCAAAGGAATGGAAGAAAAGGATGAAAATATACTCAGTTGCCTGAATAACTTTCAAACATACACTTTAGTGAGAATCTGCCAATTCACTGCAAACAGGACATGGAAGAGATATAAAGCCTCCAAGCTACTTGAACCTTTGAAATTCAAAGACTTGAAGGGGAGAGATAGGGTAGTGATAATGCAATAATTATATGTAAATATATGAAGGTAATAAAAATGTAAGACAAAGTATTGGAGGTGGTGTCCTGGGCTCAAACATCTTCAGCTGTTTAACCAATATTTCTTCCATTATAAAGTCAGAAACATTCACTAACGATTGCACAATGTTCAGTATCATTCACAATTCCTTGGATGCTGAAGCAGTTCACATCCAAATGCAAGACCTTGACAATATCCAGGTTTGGGCTGACAAATAACATTTATAACACACAATAATCATCACCAGTAACAGAATCTAACCATCACATCTTGACATTCAATGGCATTACCATCACTGAATCCCCCAGTGACTAGTACTGCTGCCTCAGTGCAAGGAGCCAGGGCTCGATTTCCAGCTTAGGTCACTGTCTGCACAGAATCCGCATGTCCTCTGCGTGGGTTTCTTTGGGTGCTCCGGTTTCCTCCCACAGTCTGAAAGGCAGGCTGGTAAGGTGTACTGGCCAAACTAAATTCTCCTTCAGTGTACCTGAACAAGTGCTGGAGTTTAGCACTAGGGGATTCACAGTAGCTTCATAGTAATGTTAATGTAAGCCTAATTGTGACAAATTAATCAACATCTTGGGGTTTATCAGTGACCAGAAACTGAATTGGACTAACCGTGTAAATACTATGGCTACAAGAGCAGGTCAGAGGCTAGAAAGCCTTGTGTATAAATCTGAAATGTAATGAAATATACTCCCTTGCCTGGATTATTAAAGCTCCAACAACACCAGAAAACTGACACCATCTGGAACAAAGCAGCCTGCTTGACTGGCATCCCTTTGCACAAAAGTTTACTCCCTCCACCACTGAACAGTGGCAGACAAGTGTACCATCTACAAGATACACCATAGGGAACTTGCAAGACTCCTTAGGCAGCACCTTACAAATCCTCAATCTCCACCATCTAAAAAATGATGGCAGTGGCCACATGGAAATACCATCACTTGGAAGTTCCTCTCCAAGTCACACACCCAGAAAAGAATTGCAGAAACAATCCCAACTTGGAAATATATCACAGTTCCTTCAGGCATTTGGTCAAAATCTTGGAACTTTCTCCCAAACAACACATTGGGTTTAGTTACACCTCCAACTGCAATGCTTCAAGACAATTAGGGATGGGCAATAAAATGCTGGCCCAACCAATTAAATGAATTTAAAAGAAGTTTGGCATGGGTTTAAATCCATGAACTGGTAGAAGTCTCAAAAACCCATCCACTTCACTCAACTTTTCAGCAAGCAAATCTGCCAACTTTTCCTGGTCTGGCTTATATGTGACTCTAGAGCAAACCACTCAGTGTAAGGATAATGAAGGATGGGCAATAAGTGCACCAGCCTTGCCAGCAATGCCCACATCCCATGAAAGGATAAGACATTGAATAGTGTTTGTTTAATTTGATGAGCTGGATCAGGAATTGTAATTTTCCTCTTGAATTCTACACATCTTCATGATATATTGCCATTTGATTTTTTTTTTAAACCAAAAAATCTTTTATCTCCTTTAAAATTCATGAAAGCATTGTATTGCACAGAAAATAGGATTGTTCACTGATCCAAGATCTGTTTCCACAAAATAATTTTCCACAGAAGTAAAATGAAAGATGCCAAAATGTTAGAAAGTGGACATAATACAAAAATGTAAATAAGGACACCAGTAAGAAGTCTCACAACACCAGGTTAAAGTCCAAAGGTTTATTTGATAGTAAACGCCACAAGCTTTTGGAATGCTATTCCTTCGTCAGGTGAGTGGAAAGTTCTGATCAGATTTTCCACTCACCTGATGAAGGAGCAACATTCCGAAAGCTTGTGGCATTTACTATCAAATGAACCTGATGGACATTAACTTGGTGTTGTGAAACTTTATGTTCACCACAGTCCAAAGCTGGTATCCCCACATCAACAAGGACACCAATCAGCCATTTTCCAAAGAGCAAACGTTTGTGTATCTTGATTATTTTCCTCTTTCTGCAACTGTGGTGATCGATAATTTGTTCATTTTTTGTTTTTATGTCATTCAATATTTACTGCCTGAAAGTTCAATATTTTCCCACACCTGGCATTAAGTAGAGATAATAATTTGATCAACCTGACAGCACAGTGTTTTGTAAGTCAAAAGAATGGTCATCGTTTGTGATTGCAAAACAAAACAAGGCTCATCAGATGGAGCAATGATTCCAGCTTCAAATTGAAGATAAATATAACTCTTGAAACCAATTTAAGTTTCCTGGGTTTCTGGTTAAACCGATAAGCATCAGTGATTTTTTTTTGAAATAGATTATTATTCATTAACACCAAAGAACAGTTAAATTGATTGTTTCTAACCCTCCTGACCCTCCAATCTTCTCCAGCCCATGTATTCTACTGATGTTTAATCCCCAAGGGCTTCACAACCACACTCTCCGACACTGTTCAAATAGACGTTCGTTCTTTTAATGCTTGCAGCACCAGGTTCTATTATAGTGAAATTCTGAGAATGGAGTTTCTAGTTTTCATAGGGTTCCAATCTTTTTCCCCTATATTGAAAACAAAAAAGATTAAATTGAAAACTTTAATTGTACATGTTCAGAAACCAAAACTGAAGGGTCAAGGTCCATATTGCATGACTGAAATGAAAATGAGGTGGAAATCAACATAAATCAGGAGGTTCTTAATAACTGACAGTTAGCTTTTTATTTTGTTGCATTGGGACTGAAAAGATTGTGGATGTGGGATCTTCCTGGGATTTTTTTTAAACAATGAATGAGAAGTGCTGAAGGTTTATAAGTTTAAATGATGTGCTGACACATTTTGGTAGAGGTTTTTCAGTGTCTTCATAAAAGCCCGCTATGCTTAAATGTTTAATTTCATAAGTAGATCCCAGAGATCAACCTCTCAACTGTCTTTAGACTCTGCCTCAAGTAGAAATTTCTCAGCTTACCTCATCATTTGGTTTCCTTGTGTGTTTTGCACCATGCTTTGTCAGCTCCAGGAAACCCAGAAGGGTTGGAGTGTGCCAATTTGGGGAATCAAGAGATACCTTGTTAAATTTCCTCACAAAATTAAATAGATTGAATAGAGCCCTCCACCGTACTGATTCATCTGTGCAGAAGTGAATTGCAAGGATCAAACGGCTTGGTAATATTCCGTGCTGATAAAAGTGAGGCTAAAATAACTCAAAAGGCAAGGCAAACTGTCATTGCACAACAGCATGTCACAGAATTGAGAAGGGGGGTCTGTAATCCACATTGCAGCATGTTTCCAGCAGTGGTATCGAATACAGGCCGAGGGGCCAGTTCTTCCTTCAAATGAAGATGGGACTTGTGTTCAGTGATGTGAATTAGCCTGAAGTTTTCCCAGGAAAGTTGGTTTAGAGGAATAAACTATTGGACATTGGTCTACTGCCATGAGCAGGTTTGCACCATTAATGTTACAAAATAGAGATGTACATTTTTGGCAGTTGTCAGAAGTGCAAGAATGAGTCAGACAGCAGCAGCCTTGGGCTTACGATCAGTGGTAGGAGTTCAAGCTGCTCAAGGAAATAAATGCAAGAGAACAAAGTTTGAAAAAAAGGAGAACAAGCAGCCTCTAAAGAGGATCAGACTTTATCGCAGAATGTATCAGAAGCAGTGTGTAACCTCTATCATCAGAGGACCTGCTGCTTGTTGTAGGAAGTGTTTCAAGGTTGATCATAAAAATTCAAGGCACAGTTCCCAGTTCACATCTTGTATGAATTTGAGGGGTGTAGCTCAACCAAAAAAAACATGCAAGGAGTTATGCTCTCAGAAAAATGATAGCAGAAGTGGAAAGTAGTGGATCATGACAAATCATTACACAAACTTAGTTTGACACTAGGACTATTTTTAAGTGATGGTACTTAAAGGAGACAACAATTGCAAATAGAGAACTCAGTTTATGGCAGGTGAGCATTGGCAGAACCTACATTTGTTGCCCATCCCCATGTTGAAAAAGTCATGTGAACGATCATCTTGAACCATATGGTGTATTTACGTTCAAGAAGGCTTTAGAGCAAGATGATTTCTTGTACGCTGTCCCCAGCATATTCTCTAATTCTTTTACTTTCATTCTATGATTTTATAACTTTATTCTGACTGTCATACTACATTCTGCACCCTCTTATGTGCTCTGTGCAATATGCTTTATCTGTTATAGCATACAAGAAACCAAACTTTTCACTTATCCCAATACATGTGACAATAATAAACTTGAAAGGTGCACCCATGGCGCTGTTTAGCAGGGAGCTGCAGAATTTTGACCCAGTGAGTGAATGGCAATATATTTCCAAGTCAGAATGGTAAGCAACTTGGGAAACTAAAGTTGGCAGTGTTCTCAAGCATCTGCTACTCTTACTCTCTAGCTGGTCGAATCATGGGTTTGGGAGGTGCTGTTGTAGAATGGTACACATTGCTGCCACAATGCAGTGGTGGTGGATAGAATGTCAATAAAGGAGTGCACTTTTTCCTGAAGGTGATTAGCTTCTTGACTGTTGGTAGAGCTGTAGGGAAGTAGGGAATATTCAATCATGCTCCTGACTTGGACCTTGTAGACAACAGACAGCTGAGTTACACACTGCAGAATTAACCATCTTTAGCAGTCATATTATTTATATGGTTGGTCCTGGTCAATAGTGACAGCCCACATTTGATTGTCACTTCAATTCCTTCACTGCTGTGTCCTTTCCTTGTAAGAGAAAAAGCTGCATATAACTAGAGACAGAAAAAGCTGCTTCCAAATTTCCTCTGTACCTTTATTAGAAATGCATGGAAAATCTTGTCTGCATGCATACTTGGAGTTTCTGCTAGACTTAGGCAGCAGAATTAAAAATAGTTCCAAGGAAAATTTTATTCCAAAGAAATATAAGCAGAGACAGAGCAGCTTCACTAAAACATGTCAGCTCTACCAGAAATATCTCAGCCAGCCACCTCAATCGCCTGCCAGAGAGTTACATTAAGAAAATAGTTATAAACAAAACAGGTATGAATTTAAGCAAAACAGTAAACAGATTTGCAAGGGGCAATACCTATTAAGGAATAGGTTAAATATATGACTATGCTTCAAAATTCATTTTAGTGGATGTATAGAGGGAGATATTTCTTTCCAGCTTTTGGGTACGAGTTTTAGTTTAACAAGGTTTCCAATATGCACAGGAAGAGCCCTGGCCACCATATTTATAAATGAATTTGTGTATATAACAAACAACTGCAAAAATCTGTACAAGAGGCAGAGTATAACTTAGTGTTACAATGCAGAATTGATGATGCCACTGCCACCTTCAAACTCCAAATTTACATCTCTGACAGTTGGACACTTTGGGGCTATTCTCCCCCCAAAAATTTTAAGTGTTGAAATTGCGTAAGAATTGGAGTAAAGCATGCTCTTTTTTCCCAGGGGAAGTTTCAAAATGAAATTCATTCAACTCTTCTGCACTGCAGAATGCACTAGGGGAATTTCACAGTAACTTTTTTTTTTATAAAGAGAATCACAAAAAACCAATAGGTGGGGCCTATTCCCACGAGAGAGTATGATAGCCTGCTTAACACTATGCTGTGGTATTTGCTGTCTCAGTGGAGATTGGCATATGCACAGTGGCTCGACACTGTCAGCCAGCCCCACAATCCGCTCATCTCCAGCTGTTCCATCCTCTCTCCCCCCCCCCTCCAAAAATCGCTGGCTCCCAGAACATGCCCCCATGGCCAGCTCCAATCGTTGGCCTCCCTCCCTGTCACGCAGCCCAAATGCAGAGTGACAGCAGGCTCTCCTCCATTATGCCTTGCCACATGCCCACTGAGCACTGCCACTTTGTCCCTTGGGGCTCTCCATCACCAGAGGAGGGCAAGGCGTAACAGTGCCACAGCAGTCAGCACTGCTCTTTGACAGTGGTAGGGAAATCAAGTTCAGTTCCAGCCTTGGGTAACTGTCTTTGTTGAGTTTTCACGTTCTTTTGTGCATGTTGACTTCCTTTGGGTGCTCTGGTTCCCTCCCACAATCTAAGGATTTGTAGATTAAATGGATTAGTCATGGCAACCATGTAGGGTAACAGGATTAGGGGTGTGTTTGTGTGTGTGTTTGTGTTTAGCTGTGTAAGATGCTCTTTGAATAGTGGGTTCAATGGGCTGATTCTGCACTGCAGGGATCTTATAGTTACACCACCTCACCTTGCCTGTACACATGGAGGGCCTGTGAAAAAAGAGTATATCTCTCTCCTCTTCCACCAAGTATTAGAGAACCTAAGAGTAACCTGCACACTTTACATCACAAGTATTCTTGCAGTTTCTTGTTTGCTACCAGTTTTAGAACCTACTCCAACCAAGACACACCTCCTCCATTTAGATGGTGCCATTTGGATTTAAAAATGAGGCTTTAAGTCACGTTACAAGATATCTAGCTCTTGCAAATTCAGGGCTAACATGTTCTCATAAGTGATTAATGTGGCATCCATTTTAATTTTCTTAGTGTTTAAAATTTCTATAATCTGTATTGCACTGCCAAATGCAAGAATTTATTTTGCAAGAGTTGGCATAGATCAAAAGCCTTTCACATACTTCAAAATTTGTACGGTACATTTTGCAAAATTGCCAATATCTTGCGTGGTAGTCTGCAGCCTTGCTGTGAACTTTATTTCAATGGTAGAGTCAGGCCAGGTTATTTAGAAAAAAATCTCATCTTTATGTGCAGTTTGTTCAGTGTCAGCAGAGGAAAACAGCATTCAGACCAACAAGGGACCACTGCCCCCCAGTTCTGAATATAACTGCGTTCCCATTGCAAGCAGCCTTTATGAAACAAAGTTTAGAGGAAGTTCTGCTTTGTCTTAAAACTCTAGCTTATGAAATATTTCAAAAATAAATAAGTCAGGCTGCAATGGTAGTAGGCACACCACAAGTTGTGTTATAAATGGATAGTTCTAACTGCAAATGTTTCAGAAGTACTGTTTATGAGTGATTATATTTACACATAGTATATAGCATGGCATGAACTGAAATGGTCATTAATTGAAGATGATTGCAACCATTGTACTTTGTTCTTATTTCAAACAGTGTTCTCCATTAGTTGTAGCCAGATAATCAATCTGATGCATAATAATCCATATTTCACTTCAAGTCTAATACTAATTTACAATACCGCAGCCAAGATCCTCAAAACTATTTTCCTCCCTGTGATAGCTTTAAAAGTTCTCTTCACCACAAGCTTTTTCCTCAATATTCTTCATTCGCACCAGCAGTGGTAAACATAAATAAGCTCCTGAAAATCAATTTCTAAAATCAAGGGATCTTCTAATTGTCATTGCCCTACCATAGTAACTTACCTCTTTTCCCCCAACAAACTGATTTATGAAAGCAAGTCCATGACTTGCTTTCTTGCCACTTGCAAGCCCACTTCAATTTTTCCTACTTGACCACAGTTTCATCATTTACATATACTTCCAACTGGTTTGCCTCTGGTCCACAGTACTTAGCTCTCACATTCCTTTAATACATTCAGGATATTTGTTATATTTATTAACTTCACAGTCTGCCATTGCAGTCTTTTTTTGATTTTGTCACATGTATAAACATACAGTGGAAAGTATTATAGACAAAACACACTTGATAGAGAAGGGAATGATAATATATTATTAGGCATAGCTAGGGTGCAGAGAAAAATCAACTTAATGCAAAGTAAGTTCATTCAAAAGTCTGACAGCAGTAGGGAAGAAGCTGTTTGAGTTGGTTGGTATGTGACCTCACACTTCAGTATCTTTTTCATGTAGGAAGGTGGAAGAGAGAACGTCCCAGGGGTGCGTGGGGTCCTTAATTATGCTGCCTGCTTTATTGAGGCAGCAGGGAGTGTAGATAGAGTCAATGGATGGGAGGGAGGCTGGTTTGAGAGATGGATTGGGTGACATTCACAACCTTGCTGTCTTGGGCAGAGGAGGAGCCATACCAAGCTGTGATACAACCAGAAAGAATGCTTTTTATGGTACATCTGTAAAAGTTGGAGAGTTATAGCTGATATGCCAAATTTCCTTAATCTTCTGAGGAGATGTTGATGGGCTTTTTTTTTTAAAGAGGACTGTTAGCATGGGAGACGGTATGGTAAGGAGAACCAGGATAGATTATTGGCGATCTGGACACCTAAATACTTTCCCTTCAACAGGGTTCCGTCATTGTGCCTTTAATATCAAATTACGAAAACAGAACATGGCTTGATATGCTCACCATCCCCACAAATGTAACATAAAGCACCTTTATTTTAAATGTGTATATCATAGAAAAACACACTGTTGTTGAAGATTCTAGTGCACAATCAACTCCATAAATTTGACTCCGTTCCAACTGGGCACTTCCAACACTACATTAAAATCTAGTGGGAATAACTAGTGCAAACAGATCATGAACCACGTCAAAATGCTTCCTTCTCAAGGACTTATGATGAATGCTCATGTTAATACAAGTTGCTGTAGCTTCAAAAAAAAATGTTCAACTGATGAAGCTTGCAAAGGCTTGTTATGATTCTGATAAGTGCTAATAATTTTTTTAAAAAATCCAAATTTTCTATTTAACAGATACACACAGTATATACTCATTGGAATTCAGAAGGATGAGGGCACATCTTATAGAAACATATTACAAAGAGAACAGATAAGATAAAAGCAGGGAAGTTGTTTCCACTAGCAAGTGAAACTAAAACTCGGGTGCCTGGCCTCAAAATAAGGGGAAGCAGATTTAGGACTGAGTTGAGGAGGAACTTCTTCACACAATGGGTCACGAACCTGTGGAATTCCCTGCTTAGCAAGCATTCATTGAATGTTTTTAAGGCAAAGATAAACATATTTTTAAACAGTAAAGGAATTAAGGATTATGGTGAGCAGGCAGGTATTTAACGCTGAGTCCACGAAAAGATCAGCCATGATGTTATTGAATGACAGAGCATTTTAGGGGCAGGGTGGGCAGATGGCCTATTCCTGCTCCTAGTTCTTATAATGGAGAGAAAATAAACAAGCACTAGTTTTTAAGGATATATGCTATAAATTAGGTTGTTGCTTCCATCCAGAGTTCCCTTATAAACCTTGAAGTTTAATTTACTTTTCCTAGGATGAACCCAAAATGTATGCCACAGCCCTCAGGAATTTACTTCAATTCTTGTTAGTATTCCAGTTATTCCTCAAGATCTCAAATAGGTTGGGTTCTTTCGATTAGCTTTCAGCCAAATTTAATTTTATTTAAAGATCTCATGACTATGGACTTTTGAGTAACTTACCCAAGTTTTGCACATACAGAGACTCTCCCCTCCCCCCCCCCCACCCAGTCTGTTCCCATACCTTGGAAAGAACTATGCTAAAGAGAACTATTCAAGCTAACTGCTTTCTGCCACAAGGAAGACAAATGTAGATGTATTTCAATAGCTACAAGCCAGGACAAAATTTCCAGCTGTTTTTCCCTCAAAGCCAAAAATGAATTTTCTCACCTACTTTTTATGCAAAGTTGTTAATACTTTCTCCACTTGATATGCAGGCACAACTGACTAACACATCCTATGGCATTCTCAACCCAGCAAAACTGCAACCACCAGTTTGGAGATCAAACTGGACAGTAAGCTTTTATCAGCAAACATACACAAATAAAAGAACCATTTATGCCTTTATCCTGTTCTGATTACAATGTAACACAATCTTGGATGCTCTGAAACCAAAGTAAATGAATCATTTTACCTTTCACAATACTGATTTTGTTACCTAAATGAATAATTTCTAATAGTCTTTGACCCGCTTACCCAGAATTGCCACTTTTTAGCTTCATGACACATACTTTACCAACAGATCCGGAAATGGATCACTTATTGTTCTGACTTTGTAAACTAAAAACAGGTTATCTTTTCCAGGCAACTAGGCTTACACAAATTGCATTTTTTTCAGAGTTCAGTTTTACAATTAGATGTCCACTTACATTTAACACTAGCCTCTAGGCCAAAAGTTATAGTCCTGAAAATAAAAAAGGTATAATCTAAAACACAAACCCATGAACTAATTTTTCACAACAGATTCAAGGACAATGTTAAGAGGCAACAGCTTATGTTGTAGAAACAAGCAAATTAAGTTCTACCAACACAAATAATGTATCCCTTTTAAATTTTAAACAGCTGATGCAATTTTTAAAAAGGATGAAGTCTACTTGCTAGATCAAAAATCTGTGTAAATAATTTAACAAAAAAATGAATCCAATCAATGGACTCCACAGCACAAATAGCATGGGAAGATGTGAGTATTTCCCAAACTACTGAACTTTTTTCACTGATGTGCTGCAATATTAAAATTGAGAATCCATCAATTCAATTGGGTTGCATTAATATTGGCTCATATATTCAAAAAATGAACACAACTGTACATACATCCAATTTATTTGGGTGAAATGGGATAGGGAAAACCAATTCAATTGACAGCTTGTTTATGTATACTCCAAGAGATACAAGCTACATTCAGACTAAGACTTAAATTGAAGAATAAACACTATAAATCTGAATATTTTGCAAAATAGTGGTACAAATAGGATACACATAGTCAATGGATATGGAAACACATTCTCTACAGTACAGCCTACCCAATTTGAGTAGCTGATATATAGCCTGCTTAAATAAATGAAATGTCACTGAACAGATTATTTTCTAGCGACTTGCAGTCTGTATGCAAATAGGCACAGCTAATTTTGGTGGAGTAAAATCATTTTGTTGATTGTTTTAAATGCAAGTTCAGCCTTAAAAAGGCCAAATCATGGCCTGCCCCAGGTTGCATTTGTAGGTTTTGACCTCTGGTTTCCCCTATGCTTTCTCCATCTTTTTCCTTTGTAATGTCTTGTGCAGGAGATTTTGACTCTGTATCCATAGAGGCTAAGACAATGGAACAGAGTTCCAGCTGCATGCCATCTGTTTGGATTGAGTCCTGTGAAGCTGACCTGGCACTGCTGCTGTTCCCCTGCATTAGGGAAGTATCTAGTATACAATTGGCTGACAATCTTTGAATGCACTCGAGATAGCTGTGTTTGCTGTTTTCAATTAGTTCCCAAGATGCCCAACTGCAGACCACAGCAAGGTATCTTGGGGTAATTCCTCCAAGCTGATTATTTGGGCATGTGATTGAGAAATTGGTGGGGAAGGTTGATGTGCAAGCTTCTTTCTTCACCAAGTGCCTCAGTGACTTCTCAGTCATTCACGTGACTGAATATCAGTACTTGGGTATCTGGAAGGCAGCAAACATCAGGAGGACAGAGTCCTTAATGATGCAAACACTATAAAAGCTGCTGAGGTAGTCAAATCCAGAACCTAAATGACGAGTTATACAAAATTGCAAGTGGTCTGAGTTGTCACCACCTCATTCATGGAGCTCCATGGCCCAATGCACTATATTGAAACTATGCAAAATGATTCTTTGTACTGTCCAGCATGATGCAAGAGATTGCTGGCATGCTAGTTGATGCATCAAATAATTGCTGATACACATCCATCTTCCTTACTTTTTATAAGACTGAGCCCTGGAAGCACCCTCTCCACCAGAGTAAACGAGACTTTCAGGATTGTACCCAGTGTCAGAGTGTATACAGCATGATCCTGCCCTCAACTACTTGTGTGTGTGGCAGTTTATTCAATGCAGACCTGTGAAACTCATTGTCTAAAGTATGGAAAGTGATGATTTCTGATCACAGGACATTTTTCCATTGAAGGTTGCCCTCTGTTTTGCTATAGCTGATCTCAAAATCTGATAAGGATCTGAACAGGGGAAAAAATAGACAATTAGCACTTCATAGCACTAGAAAGCAGCAAATGGAATGAGAATTCCATGGCTCACCCATTTTGCCATCTGGGAGGGAAGAGATCAATGTCAAAAAAGGTGATGACCAAATACCATTTGGGACATTTCTTCCAGTCCCTCAACCTGTCACACAAGAGGCCCAAATACTGCCTCATGTTACAATCTCCTGCAGCATGCCATCTCACTAGGCAAGAAGAGCAGAAGAGTGCAAGTGAGGTTGTTGAAGGGATACCAAATTTAGCATGGCAACTCTTGCTCATGCAGTCATTGAGGATTGCAAGTGCAGAATACACAAACATAAACAAAAGGAAGCATATGTGCAGTTGTAATTGGAGGGGGAAATGAAAAGCAGCTGGAACATGAATGGCAGTGATACTGGTTATGCAGATTGTAAGAAAGGAATGAATTATAGTCAAGTATTAGTAAATGGAAAATTTTAGAGAATAGCTGGAATGATGGAGAATTGAAACAATTTCCAGTGGATTGTGACATTTGAGTGGTCCCTAAAGTAATTTCAAGGTATTGTAAATATACAAGAAAATTCTGGCAGACGAAGTATAGCATACATGGGCATACACTGATGTTAACTTAAAACAAGTTAGATCAAATATAATTCACATATGTGTTTTAGTCTTAAAAATGTGAAAACTTATGTAGTTCTATTCATTAAATCACAGGGCATCTGCATTTCTCTTCAAATATTAGTGGTGATCTAACTGTACCAGCTCTGTCAAATTATTGAATTTCTTTCTACATTGATGCCAGAATCGGTGTGGTCAGATACCTGACTTTCATGTGCCTGCTATTTCTGCTTACTGTTGCCTGGCTATTTGGGAGTGCACAATGCCAAGTTGCAAAGATCCTGCTCTTCCTTCCTTCTGATCATTTCTTGTACCAAGACTTCTACAGCATTAACAAACAGAGGGCTGTGTCAGACATGTTTTTACATAAGCACCAGCTGCCAATCACTATCTGATGAAGGCATTTTCCCTTTTATGAGGTGAAGGTTCCCTACCAATTGCTGGATGTCTCATGATCTTATTGGCAAGCTGCCAATTAGCACAAGTTGCATTGACAGTTGCTGCTTACTGCTGTTCACAACTTTGCCCCTTGCTTGATGTGGCGACCCTCAGGTTAAATCACCACTTATCAGTTCTCCCCTTCAAAAGGGGCGAGTGACCTATGGTCATTTGGGACTATAGCTACTTTACATTTACTATGGGAACAAGGACAAACTTCAAAACAGCATATGCTTTACATCATTTCAGGAAGTATAGCCACTTCACATCTGTTTAGCATTGAGAGAAATGTACCTGTATCTGGTCTGTGGAACATGTGATGATGGTAGAATAATTAGCAAGGCGAGATCATGACAGACTGGGAAGTGTAGCCATAAATAGCTTCCTTTCAATACAGGTTCTGTTGTGTATTCAAGCTAATTTACTTAGCCATGATATTCTCTCGTATCCCATAGATCCTTACAAATTCAGATTATTTCATACTAAATTGAAACCCAACAAGTGCCAAATCTACTGATCATTCATACCACATTTACTTTAGTAATTTATGATTTTGCAATTTAAACCTAATTTGAGTAAGAACCAGGTATTACTGACATTTTACTACAGCAATACAAAGCCCAGCCACTACTGCAATACAATTGAGCACAGTATGTTAGAAAGGAAGTAGTGGCATGGGAAAATGCACAGTACAGATTCACCAGAAGTTAGAATTGAGTAAAACGGTTTAGAGCTGGGAATTTAGAAAACACAGTAACAAGTCTGAACACCAGGTTAGGTCCAACAGGTAGCAAAAGCCACTAGCTTTCGGAGCACTTGCTGCTCCTTTATCAGGTGAGTGGGAGTTCTGTTTGCAAACAGGGCATATAAAAGAAACTCAATTTACAAAATAATGGTTGGAATGTGAGTCTTTACAGGTGAACAAGTCTTAAAGGTACAGACAATGTGAGCAGAGTGAAGGTTAAGCGCAGGTTAAAGTGTATTGTCTCCCCCAGCACAGTTGGTGAGATTTTGCAAGCCCCAGCATGTTGTGGGGGGTTACAGATAGTGTGACATGAACCCAAGATCCCAGTTAAGTCCACCCTTGTGTACAGAACTTGGCCATCAGTCTTTGCTCACCAACTCTGCATTGTCATGTGTCATGAAGGCCTTGGGAAACACTTACCCAAAGATCAGAAGCCAAATGCCCATGACTGCTGAAATATTCCCTACAGAACAAACACATTTGCCTGGTAATTGTTAAGCAGCGTTCATTCATCCGTTGTTGTAGCACCTGCATGGTCTCCCTAAAGTACCATGCCTCAGGACATTATTTCCTGTAGCGGATCAGGTAGACAACATTGCCCGAGCTGCTAGTGTATGTACTGTGTACCTAGCAGATGGTGTCTTCACATGAGATGATGGCATCTGATGATGATGATGATCTGGCACGTCTTGCAGAGGTCGCGTGGTGTCGTGGTCACCATTCTCCGAAGGCCGGGTAGGTTGCTGCAGACAATGATCTGTTTGAGGTTGTGTGATTGTTTGAAGGCAAGAGGTGGGGATGGCATTGGTGAGATGTTCATCAATGACGTGTTGAAGGCACTGAAGATGTTGTAGCATCTCTGCTGTGGGGAAGTATTGGATAAAGAAGAGTACTCTGTCCACCATGTCCTGTGTCTGTCTTCTGAGGGGGACCAGTGCGGTTTTTTGCTGTGATGCGTTGGAAAGTTGAGTGTGTCGATAAGTCGAGTGCCATAACCCTTCTTACAAGGGCATCTTTTAAGATCTGGAGGTGCCTGTTGCAATCCTCCTTATCTGAGCAGATCCTGTGTATGTGGGACTTGTCTGCAAGGGATGGCCTCTTTAACATATTTAAAGGTGGAAGTTGGAGAAATGGAACATCATGAGGTTATCCATTGGCTGGCAATACAGTTAAGTGCTGAGGTGACTGTCCTTGACGGAGATGTGTGTCCAAGAATGAAACCAATTCCAGAGAGTAGTCCATGGTGAGTCTGATGGTGCGATGGAACTTGTTGATATCATGTAGTTGCTTCAGTGATTGCTCACCATGAGTTCAAAGAAAGAAAATGTCATTGATGTATCTAGCGTATAGCATCAGTTGAAGATCCTGTGCGGTGAAGAGGTCTTGGTCGAACCCGTGCATGAAGATGTTGGCATATCGAGATGAGAGTTTGGTCCCAAGGTTGTTCGATATGTCTGGATGAAGAACTGGTTGAAGGTGAAAATGTTGTGGTCCAGGATGAAGCTGATGAGTTGTAAAATTGTATTTTGGAATTGGCAGTTGTTGGCGTTAAGTACTGAGACATTTGCAGCAATGCCATCGTCATGGGGGACACTGGTGTCAACTGCTGAGGCATCCATTGTGACAAGGAGTGCTCATGGTTCAACTGCTCCATGTATGCTGACTTTCTACAGGATGTCCGTAATGTCATGACAAATAACACTTGGTTTGTCACTTTTAGGGACTTCTGTATTCCCAGATCCCTCTGTTCAACTGCACTCTTCAGAGTCCTACCATTTAGTCTGCACATTCTACTTTGGTTTGTCCTTCCAGAGTGCAATATCTCATATTTGTCTGCATTAAATTCCATTTGCCATTTTTCTAGCTGGTCCAAATCCCTCTGCAAGCTTTGAAATCCTTCCTCACCTGTCCATTACACCTCCAGTCTTGGAATCATCAGCAAATTTGCTGATCCAATTTACCACATCATTTAGATCATTGATATAGATGACAAATAATAATGCTCCCAACACCGATCCCTGCTGCAGACCACTAGTCACAGACCTCCACTCAGAAGCAATCCTCCACAACTACCCCCTCTGGCTTTTTCCATTGAACCAGCATCTAAAGCAATTTACTATCTCCCTATGTATACCTAGCAATGACACTTTCTTCCTTTGGAATCATGGTGAGCAATCACTGAAACATCTATAATGATATGAAGTTCCATCCCACCAGATTCACCATGGACTACTCTCTGGAATCAGTTGCATTCTTCAACACATGCACCTCGATCAAGGATGGTCACCTCAGCACTTCACTGTACCGCAAGCCCACTGACGACCTCATGATGTTCCACTTCTCCAGCTTCTACCCCTAAACACATTAAAGAAGCCATCTTCTATGGACAAGCTCTCTGTATCCACAAGATCTGCTCAGACGAGGAGCATTGCAATAGACATCACCAGACGCTGAAAAGGTGCCCTTATAAAAACAGGATATAGCACTCCACTCACCAAACAGATCCAATGTGCCACAGCAATAAACCGCACCGACCTTTCAGAAGAAATACACGGGACATGGTGGACAGAGTACCCTTCGTTGTTGAATACTTCCCCAGAGTGGAGAAGCTACAACATCTACTCTGGAGTCTTCAACATGTCACTGATGAAGACGAACATCTCGCCAGGGCCATCCTCATAGCCCCACTTCTTGCCTTTAAACAACTGCACAACCTCAGACTATTGTCTGCAGCAAACTACCCAACCTTCAGGACAACAGTGACCACAACACCACACAACCGTGCTACAGCAACCTCTGCAAGATGTGCCAGATCAACATGGATGCCATCATCTCACGTGAGAACACCATCTAACAGGTACATGGTATATACTCTTGCGACCAATGTTGCCTCCTTGATACGCTGCAGGAAAGGATGTCCTGAGGCATGGTACATTGGGGAGACCATTCATCCATTGTCTTAATGTCTGCATGAACACTGCTTGACAATCATGAGGCGAGAGGGTTCTCTTCCTTTGGGAGAACACTTCAGTGGTCCTGGGATTCAGCCTCTGATCTTCCAGTAAGTGCTCTCCAAGGCAGCCTTCATGACAATGCAGAATTGATGAGCAGAGACCGATAGCCAAGTTCTGCATGAGGACAGCCTCAAAACAGGGATCTTGGCTTCATGTCTCACAACCTGCAACTCCTACGACTTGCCTGAGCTTGCAAAATCTCTAACTGTCCTTGCTTGAGGCAATACATATCTCTAAATTGTGCTTAGCCCTCTCTCCACTCATTGTCTGCACCTTTCAGACTTGATTACCTGTAAAAACTGACATTTCAACTATTATTTTGTAAATTGAATTTATATGCTGTTTGTGAACTGAAATCCCACTTAACTCATGGAGCAGCACTGCAAAAACTAATGGCTTTTGCTACCAAATAAACCTGTTGGACTTCAGCCTAGTATTGAGACTTTTTACTGTGTTTACCTCAGTCCAATGCTGGCATCTCCACATCATTTAGAAAATCTCAGTAATCAGAGTCAGAATGCTTTGTGAAAGTGAATACGTTTAAGTAATTCATTAAAGTTCCTTAAAGGAGTAACGTGCTGCAGCTAAAAGTGAACCTTTAGACATATTAAATATTGCCTGGAAATCCCAAGTATAGTAAGGTGCCAAGAAAAGGCTATAGGGAAAAATAAAAGCACAGGCATTTGGGGTAACATCAGCATGGATGGAAGTTTGGAAAAGCATGCATAAATTGGCCTTTTTCTAATTGACAGGATGCTGCAAGTGGAGTCTGCGTTGGTGGCTCAACTTCTAACAAATTCAAGACTTTATCATCAGGAGAGGGGAGTCATAGTAGCCTAATTTGCATACCAGTTGGAAAGTTTGATGTGAAAAGGACAGGAGGTTTATATGATAGATTGGTACAATGGGCAAAAATCTGGAAGATTGAATATAACACGGAAAACTGTGAAGTTACTCACTTTGACAGGAAGAATAAAAAGTATTACATAAACAGAATAGCTGCATAATGCTGAGGTGGAGGGGGATATAGGTGTACTTGTGTGGAAGTCAAAGTTACCAATGATTAAACATAAAACTAAGGATTAGTGCTTCAGTTCATATATCGGAGAGAATACATCTCAAATACAATATACACTTTTGGTCTCTTTATTTAAGGTTGTAAGTGCTTTGATAACTGTTTAGAGGAGGTTTACTTCGATGCCTGGAATGAGTGCATTGTCTTATGACATTAGGTCAAACAGATTGGGTTTTTTTCCAGTGGACTTTTGAAGACCGAGGGGTGAGTAGATCGACAAGGTGAACGTGGAAAGGATGTTTCGTGGTGGGGGAAGAGTCCAAAACTAGGGAGGGGGCACTGTTTTAAAAGGGTCAACTCTTTTGGACAAATGAAGAAGTGTTTTTTGGGAAATTGTGCAACTTCTGCCTCAGACAGCAATGAAGTCAGGGTCACTTGATCAGAGGTAGCTAGATTCTTGTTGGGAATCTAAGTTTAGTGGGGGGGTAGATGGGAATGTAGAATTCATAATAGATCAGTGGACAGAATAGGCTTGAGAGATCGAATGGCCAACTTCTGCTCCTGTGTTTCTAAAGGAGGGTAAATGGAAACTTAAACTGTGACTGTTAAGCATTAAAGTAGCTTCCAAATAGTTGGCATATTTTTGGGTAGCTCTAACAGGAGTAAATTTAAAGATATTGTAACATTGAAGAGAATTAAGAGGGAGGGGGTGGGAGTAAAGAGATAAACCAAGTGCACAGCAGTAGCATACAGACAAGAGCCCAAGCTAATGTACAGGTTTTTAATCCCAACGCGGCAGCTAGTGAAATTTAAAACAATTAAAAATTTGAAATGAATAAAAAGTTAGTGACCATGAAACTATTGTTGATTGTGTTAAAAAATATCCATTTCCCTAATGTCCTTCATGGAACAAAATCAGTCATTATCTGAGCTGGCCAATAAGCAACTCCAGGAATGAAGTAACAAGCACTCAGTTGTATCAACTTCTATAGCATAAAGGGATGGAAAGTGGAAAGACCAACCAACACCAACTTGAAATGACAAACAGAAAACCCAGCTCTGTTGATCCTGCAATATTATTAACATCTGGGGACTTGTGCCCAAACTGGGAGAGCTGCCCCACAGATTAGCCAAGCAAAAGCCCGAGTCATGCTCACCAAATCATATAACCAAGGATGGGTTGTCCTGGACATGTCCTGTCCCACCAGACATGGCAGCACAACTGGGAGGGAGCTGTCTGGAAGTCCTCAAATATTGACGCTAAATGCCGTGAAGTCCCTTGACATCAGGTCAAATGTGGGCAAGGAAACTTCCTGCTGCTACCATCTGCCCCCTCAGCTGATGAATCAGTACTTCTCCATATCAAACATCAACTAGAAAGAAGTGGCAAGGGTACAGAATGTACTGTGAGGGACTTCAATATCCATCACCAGGAGTAGTTTGGTAGTATCACTACCAAGTTGATGGATCCTAAACGATATAGCTGCTAGGCTGGTTCCATTGAAAGTGCAGAAACAGAAAAAAAATCCACTTGATCTCTTCCTCATCAACCTGCATGCCATAGATTGTATTAGTAGCAGTCTTAGTAGAAACAAAGTCCCATCTTCACACTGAGGAAACCCTTCATGGAATTGTATGACACTACCACTATGTAAAATAGGATAGTTTCTGAGAAGTTCTAAAATAAGGTACTTTGGGCAATCAGCAGCCAAACTGAATAGCAGCAGCATCTGGAACGTCAAGGCCCAGGATATCCCTCACTCTACCACTCCCATCCAGCCGGCAGATCAATTCTGATTCGATGAAAAGTGCAGGAGGGCATGCCAGAAACAGCACCAAGCAAACTTAAAAATCAACCTGATGGTGTTACACATGACTACTTGAGTGCCACAGAAAGCAACATGCAATAGACAAAGGAAAATAAATCTCTCAACCAATGAATCAGATCAAAGCTCTGCAATGCTGCTACGTAAAGACATAAATAGGGGACAATTTAATTAACTGGAGGAAGTATCTCCACAAATATCACATTCCAGCATATCAGTGCAAAACATAAAAGCAGAAGCAGCTTAATCATTTTCAGGCAGAATGACCAAGACTATCTTGGCCTCCTCCCGAGGTCATAGAACATTACAGCGCAGAACAGGCCCTTCGGCCTTCGATGTTGCACCGACCAATTAAGAAAAAGCAATGACCCTCTAACCTAAACCATTCCCTTTTCATCCATAAACTTATCTACTAACCTTTTAAACGCCACCAAACTTGACGCATCTACAACAGCAGCAGGCAGGGCATTACCCTTACCACTCTCTGGGTAAAGAACCTACCTCAGGATCCTCAGCATCACAGATACTAGTCTTCAATCAACTTAATTCATTCCATACACGTAATAAAGAACAATTAAAGGCACCAAATACTACAAAAGGTTGTGGGCCAAAATATTCTAACCACAGTACTGAAGGCTTGTGACCCTATCTGTTCCATTACAGCCACAACATTGCAGGGTGAAATGACAATATGAAAAAATGCCCAGGTACAGCCTGTCCACAAAAAGCAGGACAAAACTAATCTGGCAAATACTGATCCAAAGTTTACTCAGTGGGTTAGATTAACTGGCCATGATAAAAATTGCTCCTTAATGTTAGAGGGATTAGAAAGGTAAATATGTGGGATATGGAGATGAACTATAGTGCGATTGTCAGCAGTGTAGGTTTGATGGGCCAAATGGCCTCTTTCTGCATTTTAGATTCTATGATCTGTGATGGAAGGGGTGATTGACAGTGCTATCAAGAGACTTTATGCAAAATGAAAAGTTGAACTGTACCATTTCAGTGGATATATAAATATACCTGAGTCACTGGTAGTACCATGCCAGAACTGAAGGGAAAATTTTCCAGCTTTTGAACTTGAATTAGCCTTGCTTTTCGAACACAGCCCTCATGTTTGGTTCAAACATGGACAGAAAGCTGTAATCCAGACGCTAGGATAAGAGTGAATACCCTTGAAATCAAGGCAACATTTGATGCCATGACATCATGGAACCATGAAATCAGTGATCTCTCCATTGTAAGGTCAGAAGTGGACGTTCACTGATAACTGCACAGCACCATTTAAGACTCGTTTCAAAAAAATCTTTGGCCATGGACAGCAAGAACAGGACAATATTCAAGGCTTGGACTGATAAGTAGCAACTATTATTTGCACTACAGAAGAAATGCCAGGCAGTGACCATCTCCAACAAGAGAAAATCCAATCATCTCTTGGCATTCAATGACATTACCATTGCCAAATCCTCCACCAAAATCTGGACTTACCACCAAGCAGGAACAGAACAGAATCAGCTATATAAACATAATGGCTGCAGGAAGTGAAGGGCTGGGAGTTCTGTGGCAATTAACCAAACTCCCAACTCTGCAAAGCTTATTCACTATTTAACAATGCACAAGTCAGGAATATAATGGAATATTCTCCACTTGCCCGAATGAATGCAGCTTCAACAAACAGGCATTTCAACATCAAGAACAAAGCAGCACATTTAAGTGACAACCTTCCACCAGTGTCAATGTTTATTCCCTCCACCAGCAACACAGCAGCGGCAGTGTTTATTGCAGTATCTTATCTAGCCTCCTTTGACAGGCCCTTTCTGTATCCAGGACATCACATCATCACCTAAAAAGACAAGGGCAATAGATGCATGGAGACACCACCACCTGCAGGTTCCCCTTCAAGTCAGAGCTTGGAATGATAGTCATTCCTTCAGTCACTGGCTTGACCCCTGAATCTCCCTTTTTAATAGCACTATGGCTGCACTAATAGCACATGTACTGCAGCAATTCAAGGCACAGCTCATTATCTTTCAGGGCAATTAAGGATAAGCAGTGATGCCCATAATCCCATAAAATAATAAAGGAACAACCTATGTGGGCGCATGCTAGTGCTAACTTAATTGTACGTTGAACAAAGTAAATACAAAGTTTGTGTTTTTGTTTAAATATGTGGTATCTTACGTAGTTCTGAGCGAAATCACTAGTGTTCCTATTTTACATTAGAAGTTAGAAAGTTCCTAACCAGATTGATATAGCAAAATCATAAATACTTTGACAGGTTGTAGTGCAGAAGATGCCCACTTACTTATCAAATATAGCAAAATCCCTTTTTAGTACTGCCTCTAGCGCATGCAATGTTTGTTGATCTGTGGAATTTCAAACTATCTGCTGCTGCACAGGCCAACTAAGGTTGTTGCCTTCAAAAGAACTAGCCTTAGACTGAGATCTTGCAGTCCTTTTATTAGCAGGATCTTGTAGTTCCAAAGCAATCCTCACCCCTGACAGGTGAGCCAAGCCATACAAAACACCATCAACTTCAGTGGGATTGGAAAATCCCACCAGTGAAAAGCTGTTTCTGCTGCAGGAAAATCAGCCCTGGTGAGGCTGAAAAATTCTGCACTTCAAAATATTTTTTAAAAGTCCTCCATTTTCTTGAAATAAAAGAGCCTGCTGCATGATCAGCAGATAGTGCTGCAAAATAATGCTGCAAAATAATGCAAGTAAAAGAAAAATGTTAAATATGATGAATTATAAAAATTAAATATGGTAAAAGCTGAGTTTGGAAAAATTGGTAGTGCAGAAGAATTGTAATGATGACAATAAGATTTGATTGCAAGAAAAACCCTCTGGAAAAAAATGAGCCATAATTCCTATTCTTTTCCCTATCACCCTATTTTAATTGAATGTATATATCCAATTCCCTTTTGAAAACAATTAGGGAATCTGCTCTCAGCAGCGCACAGATCATAGGAACTCATCAACAATTGCCATCTCCTCCTCGATCTTTATTTGATTCGCTTAATCTGTGCCCTCTAATGAATTTACCAACAGGGTAAGCAGTTCTTTTCTACACAATTGTATCAAGACATCTAAACCACAAACATCAGACAACATGCTAGCTTGTATAGTCTCTACACGAAACTGCAGCCTTTCCTCCCATGTTCCATTTCAGCAAGTCACCCGAGCACCCTCTCCAAAATCTAAAACATCCTTCAAAAACAGGGTGCCTATTATTGGGCTGAATATTGAAATTATACTTAAAACAGTAATAAATATTTGGTATAAACTTCAGTGCTTTTGTACTCCATTGTTAAATCATATGGAATCCTCCAATTAATAGCCTATCAACTTGTTCTGCCACCTTAAAAACACATGCGCTCCTAAAATCCATCAGTTCTATCCCTGCAATCCATTTAACAACATACCACTTAGTTGATATTACCTTTCATTATTCCAAGCTTTGCTGTTGTGTATGCCCTTTCCATCAGTCTCTCAGCTACCATGCTCCTCACTGTTTACATTTGTATTGCAAATTTGTAGGTGACAATTGCATGCTGTATACTCAAGGCCAGTTAACATGAACAGAGTAATGGTCTTAATACAAATTCCTGGCAGGCACCACCAAATACTTCCCTCTAGATTGAAAAAAAATTATTCATCATTTTTTCTATCCTGAATGAATTTTATATCCAAATTGACATTGCTCTTCAATTGTGGCATTTTATTAAATGTGAATTGGGAGAAAAGTCTTTTTAGGTGTATCTGAATTTGAAGGGCAAGTAGGATTTATGATGTTACAAATATGTTCCCCACCAACAGTCAGACAGAATGCTGGAGGTTGAGAGTTTTGGCTGTGGGCGGGGGTGGGGTGGAAACATGTTGAAAAAGACGTTTTGATTGCAGGGCAATTTACAAAGCAGGTACACTGGATCCCATAGACAAGTACAAACACTTATTTCTTGGATCCATAAGCCCTTGTTTCTTCAACTCTTTGCACTCCCAATTTATATCAGGGGCAAGTGGGCTGAATTGGAGTCAGGATTCAGTTAACATTTTTGACCTCCCACCTGTTTCAGGTATTAATTCCCCCATTATCCCAGTTCATCACAACTGCACACTTGAGGCAGTCCTAGATTTGTTCTTTGCACCTGATGGATTTTAAGCTGATTTAACAGTTGGGAACACTGCAAAAGGTTTTATTACCAAAATTGAGGTAGAAAAATATTGAGAAATGTGATTTTTTTTTAAATTCTGGGGGTGATTATGTTGGTATCCAATGCAGGGAAAGAAAGTTGCATGTGTCCTGTTACATTTGGAAGGAGGGATTATGAATTTGAATTACAAATAAACCTATTGGATCTAAAGTTTCCATGTAGAAATGTGGGAAACTAGTTTTTTTAAAGCTGTATTTTTACAGATGTTCTATTAGTGAACAGAAAACAATATTTTTATTGACGCTGTAAGTACAGGCAAAAATCGTCAAGTTCAAAAGGTGGTCTAAAAACAATAGAATCCAAGCAGAAAGAGTAATAGATATTTAAAGGAGGATGTTTAAACTGAGTGATGTCAGGGAAAGCACAGAAGATCAGCTCCTTTGCACGCAAGATGCTGAGAGTTTTGAATTGGAGGTAGAATAGTCTCTACCTCCTTTTGGAATTTCACATCACAATACACATTCATGATGTCAAGTATACATTTACTAACATTAAGGTCATTGCCAAATTAGGTGTGCTTTGACTGAACATTTTAGAGGTTTTCAGCAAGACAGTTTTAACTGTGTAATTTTAATTGCATTTTTTTTGAAAAAATTTTTCTAGTTTTAAAATTCTAGGTAGTGTTCCAAACCTTTGGGATCAGCAGCTCTTCTTCAAGGATGAGCAGTTTGTCATCAGTGAGATAGACCTCATTCTGGGATCTGGCTTGCACCTAGCATCTACTGTGATTATAACAATCATAATAAAAATACAAATGACCATTAGGACTTTAATTTCCCATTCCTCATCTCAAATGCTCTAAAGCAATCAGATGGATCACTTGGCCAGTCAAGAACACCAAACTGTTCGTACAATTTGCATGATGCGTCATCCTTCGTTTCAAAGGTCACAGACAAATTGCATCAATTGGAAGGCAGAATTATAAAATTTCAACTCAAGGGAAGTAGTGATAAATTCCTGGACTTTACTAACTCAGTTATGCAGAGCAAAGTTGGAAATGGATTTGAATCAGCTTGGAGATCCATCACCAGGGTGCTCCACAAGGACTGGGGCAGAGTTGGGACTGTTGCAGTTCACTGTTTTTAATGATTTAAATATGGTATTTGGGGAATATAATTTTAGTCAATTGACATGATGGGTGGAGGTGACTTTGGAAGCCCCAGGAGCACAAGCTTCATGTCCA
Source organism: Sphyrna mokarran (assembly GCA_024679065.1). Lineage (NCBI taxonomy): Eukaryota > Metazoa > Chordata > Chondrichthyes > Carcharhiniformes > Carcharhinidae > Sphyrna > Sphyrna mokarran. The sequence goes on along the minus strand of JAGIQG010000006.1, from coordinate 90,921,456 downwards.
ATTTAACTTAAACCATTAATTACCAAAGGAGAGAAAAAGCTGTAAAGCCGGAAGTTTAAGGCAGTTCTTCACCAGATAGGAGTTAGTGCACATAGAACATACATCGCATGAGCTGGCAATCATTCAAGCAAGAGCAGTATCTGTTTCTGGCTGGAGGCAAAGATAATTTCTTACACAATAGAGATGAATGGTCTCCTGAACTAGCTTCAGTTAACAATAGGGTAAGGAGGGATTTGTAGTAAAATACTGTAGATGCCAGAAATCTGAAAACAGAAGATGCTGGAAAGATTCTCAAGTCTGGCAGTATTTGTGGGAAGAGAAACTGAATCAATGTTTCAAATGTGTCAGATATTCTCTCCTAATAAAGCTTGGAGGTTCAGAGGATCTGGCTGCATCTTTGTTATTGTTTATAGCAGAGTTAACATAGGACTGGCTGCAGTATCAGCCACAGTGATGCAAGAGAACATGACCGCACTTAGGGAGTCAGTGTGATGTTGGACAGAGCCTCGTTTTATTCATATGTGGGACGTAGGCATCGCTGGTTGGCCAGCATTTATCGCCCATTGCTAGTTGCCTTAGGGTCAACCACATTATTATGGGTCTGGAGTCACAGGTCAGACCAGGTAAGGGAAGATTTCTTTCCTTCCCTAAAAGGACATTTGTGAACCAGTTGGGTTGTTTCAGAATTGATAATCGTTTCAGTCATTAGTAGATTCCTAATTCCAGAATTTTGTTTTTAAATTGCACCATCCGACTTGGTGGGATTCAAACCCAGGTCCGAAGGTTGAGTTTCTGGATTAATATTTTTAGTAATAATTCCACTATGTATAGAATCAAGCATGAAGATACAGTCCAAACCAGGAGTTACGTATACAGTTACTAGTGTTTAATAAATACCTAAACTACAAAGACTACATACACCCAAAATGAGCTAGTAAAATATGTCCTACACAATACAGCATGATGGCAATGAATGGCACAACTCGCAACCTTAAGATTCAATTAAAATCTTGGAAAATTGAAGGGAATGAAGAAAGTAACAAGTCAAAGAAGAATTCTAACCTTAAGAAAAGCTCAAGGAGCAGATGCAAAGGAGCATATCGCCCAAGATCCAAAGAAAGATTTGGAAGCTGAAAGCAGAATTTAAATTCCTCACTGCAGCAGAAGACTTAGTTGAATCCTGTGAAAGTTCAGCTTCAATACTCAGTATGCAGAGTCAGAAGACCTAGCAGGGTGGACCAGAAACTTGAAATTCTTGGATATCACAAGTCCTAAAAAGTCAAACACTGCAATGGTCAGAAATTGTTAGAATTGCAGATTAGAGTTGGCATCTGAACATGTAACATTATGGCTCCCTCTGCACATAATATTAATCACAACTCAACAGGCAGGTTTAAAAACACAGAAGCCAGGATTTGATGCTTCCAAGACCCAAGAACCTAGTGCTAAAAATAGGGAAGGCTCAGCTGATTTAAGCAGCCATGGTTGAACAAAATTTAAATGCTGAGAACATGAACACACTTACTCTGGGAATCTATTAAAACTAACAAGTACAGGAAAACCCTTTGTGAAGGAGAATATAGAAGCATCATTCTGGACTTTCAGAACCTCTACTTTTAAAATCATGGATCAGAAATGCACTCAAATTAATTTGGATCAAGTCCAACTTGATTGCAAAACTGGGGACTTAAGAAAGATTCCTTAGATACACAGTTGTTTCAGCTCTGGATAAAAGCCAGAAACTGAACAAGTTAACACCACTTTATTTGATTGGATGTCAATTTTATGTCCTCATAGCTAGATGAAGAATCAACAAATCATCTGCAAAAGTTGATAATTTAAAATCATTTGATGCTTATTTTAACCTCAAGGATTAAATTTAATAAGTATCCAGCAGCAGGGGAGAACATGTCCACTCTGAATTAATCAGGAGTAGAATGGCTGTAGGATCCATGGTTGAGGGGCTTATGATGGGTCTAGACCCATTGGAGTTTGGAAGAATGAAGTTATTTTCCTGAAACACAAGATCCTGAGGGGATTTGTTGCGATAGATGCTGGAAGAACCATTTAAGACTTAGAGGCAAACTTTCTAACAGTAATCAGTATGAGGAATTCTCTTTTCCAGGAAGTTGAGAAGGTTAGGTCATTGAATTTTCAAGACAGTTAGACAGGACTTTTGCCATCTAACCCCATAATCTATGAGAAATGGAATCACGATCAGTCACAATCTTAAAAGATGAGTACAGCAGGCTTGACAAAGGAATAGAAATAGGCCAGTCAACTTTTAAGTTCTACACAGTGTATCATCTTTCACGAAGTATGAGAACAATCTTCAAGAAAGCCGTCCAGATTGCAAGGCAATCCAAAACCGACAGCACAGACTCACGTTAAAAAAAGCAAATAGTAGCAAAGTAAATCCTGTCTTAACTAGTGAAGCAGCACAGAAACTGAGGCTCTCTAGACCAGAGGACGCAATACCTTAATTGACCAGCACAGAGATTATTCCAACACTGTGGAGCAAAGCACCCCCACAGGCATAATCAGTGTCTTGTAATTTCAGCCCAATGCTGTCGATATAATTGACTAAGTCACTTTGGGAAGCTGTGCAAAGCCAAAATATCATTACAAAAGATCCCATAAGGATTCGTGAGATAGCACACAGGTACGCTTCTTGGACGAGGTCAAAAGATGCTGGATTTTCATCCTGGAATGTGGATCTCAAACTTTGGATAAAGGCAGCCTATTTTATTGATAGAACGATTGGTGACTCAATGGTTGATGCCACTCAATTTCCCACACAGATCAAGAGCAGGAGACAAACTCCTGGTGAAGGTACTCTGCAGACAATATCCAGGTACAAAAAAAAGGAAAATTAGAAACCCTGTTTGTGGTCCACATAAAAATAAGGATTGTTCACTCACCAGACAAAAAGTCTATGTCAGCCTTGTCTATGTCAAACCCTTTTCTAAAGATCAGAAAAGTGGGGGGGGTTGCCAGGATTAGAATGACTAAAGAATGAATACGAAAATCAGTGAAGGATGGTGCTGAACTCACAGACCTGTTTCATATTCCCGAAGATTCCTTAATTAAACAAATACAGCAGCAGCTGGATGAAACAACAAACACGAGTCGCCTCCCTAGTCACACAACCAACTACACAGCCTTCCAGGATGGATCCAGTCTTAAAACTGAAAATCCACTTATTTTGCATCGATTTGACACAGCTCAAAGGCAGACAGATACACCCAATTGTCTTAGCGGATGAAAGCCTGACTAAACATCAAGAGCATAGCATTTTCAAAATAATGTCAATTGGCAACTTCCCCTAGGCAAAGGGTCCAAGTTACTTGCAACACATTACCCTCTCTGCGAGATTCTGCTTCAACTGCCTGTTTGAAATGTATCCAGTACAATTCAGCCATTTTGCAAATTTACAGCAAGTCATTTGCCAACTGGACAATTATTTTAGTGCACAGCACAACAAGACTCATGGCCATCCTAGTCATCTGCAGGGCTGAAGCGTTCTCCAAGACATCAATGCCTTACTCAAACTGGCAACCCACTGGAAGCAAGAGAGCTATTCAAGTGTTCCCAATTCCATCCTCAATTCCAAACTTCAGGAAGGTCAGGCACATCAAGAACAAGCAGTCTTTTGGTTAAAACAAACCAACATGCTGGCTGACGATAGCCCATTCCTACTTACTGCCACAATAACAGACATTTCATCCGCAGGTGCCAGAGCACTATTTGAAGAGCAACTGGACTCAAGATGACTGGGGGACTATCACATTATGTAGTGAGAAAGGAAGCCCCTCACAATCAAACGGCACAAGAAACTTCCAGACTCTATCATTGGCCAAAAGGTCACAACTGAAACAGATCAGGAGCCACAGGTCACACTGCTAGAGAAAGAGCAAAGATGTCACGCAGCATCCAGAAATTCCACCTTCAAAATGGTATACATTTAGGACAAAAACCCAAAAGATGACATTTTACAGGCAAAAGTGGACCTTATGTCAAAAGTTGTCGTCAATCTAATTTAGTAGATTGAAGCCTACTCCCAACTAACAAGGAGCATCTGCAGGTGACTGCAAGTAAAGCCCCAAATATTTATCAGGAATAAACATGAGATGAGGCAATCATCCACATTTAAAGATAAAGCCACCTATGGGATGTGGGCATTAGTAACTAAACCAACATTTATTGATCTTTAGTTGCACTTGAAATTGTAGTAGTGAGCTGTCTTCTTAAATGCCGCAGTCCAAAGTATAGGTACATACACTGCTGTTTCCAGAGTTTTGACTAAGGTGACAGTGAAGAAACAATGACATATTTTCAAGTCAGGGTGGAGAGTGACTTGGAGGCGAATCTCCAGGTGGCGTTCCCAGGTATTTGCTGTTCGTGTCCTTCTAAAAAAGGTAGTTGTCTTGTATTTAGAAGCTGCTGCCCAAGGAACCTTGGCAAGATCCTACAATGCATCATGTAAACGGTACACATTCTAGCCACTGTCTGTCAGTGGTGAGGGACTGAATGTTTGGTGACAGGAGTAGCACTCAAGTCGACTGCATTGTCTTGGGTGGTATCAAGCTTCTTGAGTGTTGCTGGAACTGCACTCATCCAGGCAGGGGGAAAGAATATTCCCTCAAAACTCTCAACTTGTGCCAGGTAGATGAGGAACTCCTGAAGTGTCCTGGAGCTGAAATAATTAACTTACAATCAGTACAGCCATCTTCCTTAGTGCTAGGTATGGCTCCAACCAGCAGAGGTTTCCCCGATTCCCATTGGACCCCAATTTTGCTAGGGCTCCTTGATGCTACACTGTCAAATGTTGTCTTGATGTCAAAGGAAGTTACTCTCTCACCTTACCTATTTAGCTCTTTTATCCATGTTTGGACCAAGGCTGAAATGTCAGAAGCAAGCGATGCTGGTGAGCCCAAGCTGAGCAAGTTATTGCTAAGCACAGCTTGATAGCGCTGTTGATGACTCCTATCATTTTATTAATGATCAAGCGTAGAGTGCTGGGGCAGTAATTGGCCAAGTTGGATTTGTTCTGTGGGGGTTCAAGACAGTGGGCAAATTTACACATTGACAAGTAGATGTCAGTGTTGTAGCTGCATTAAAAGAGTTTGGTTAGTAGCATGGCAAGTTCTGAAGCCGCAGTCTTGAGTACAATTGTTTAAAATGTGGTCAGGGTCCGTAATCTTTACAGTATCCAGTGTCTGCAGATATTTCTTGATATCATGTGAAGGTGAATTGAATTGGCTAAAGCCTGACATCGGTGATGCTGGTGATATCTGTCAGAGGCCAAAATGGATCATTTTTTGACCAATTGTACAAATGCTTCCATCTCATTTGTGCTGGGCTCCCGCTAATTGAGGATGGAAATATTTGTGAAATCCACTCCTCCAGTGAGTTGTTTAACTGTCCATCAGTCAAGGCTAGATGTGCTACTACTGCAGAGCTAAGATCTCATCCGTTGGTTGAGGGATTGTTTCGTTCTGTTACTTGCTGCTTACTCAATTTGGCACTCAAGTAGTCCTGGTCAGTAGCTTTACCAGATTGACACCTCATTTTCCAGTATGCCTGGAAAATCCTCTGCATTGTCGATCGAGCCAGGCTTTGTGGTAGTGATAGAGAAGGGAATGTGCTATACCATGAGGTTACACATTGTAGTTGAGTGCAATTCTGTTACTAGTGGCCCACAGCATCTTATAAATGCCCAGTTTTGAGCTGCCAGATCTGTTTGAAGTTTAGACAGTTTAGCACAGCAGTAGGACCACACAACACGATGGAAGGACTTTGTCTTTACAAGGGCTGTGCACTGGTCACTTCCACTGACACCAATCATGGATAGATTCATCTGTGACCTGCAGGTTAGTGAAGATGAGGTCAAGTATGTTTTTCTCTTTTGCATCACCTGCTGTAGGCCCAGTTTACAGCAATGTTCTTTAGGACCTGGCCAGTTCAGTCTAATGACAGACAGAGAAAGCCTCCACCCAGAGTACACTCTAGTCCCTCAGTACTTCCTCCAAGTGGTATTAAAAATGGAGTACGATTCAGCAGCTGAGGGGGATAGGGGAAACTGTAGGTTCTCTTCCCAAGTTTGAGACGGTACTATGAGATTTCATGAGGCCCAAAGACATGATCAGGACTCCCAAGGCAATTCTTTGACTGTAAACATTGTATCACCCACCACCTCTGCAGGGTCTGTCATCATTTTAGGTTTGATTGTTAAGCTATTGCTTGACTAGTCTGAGCAACAGCTCTCAGTAGAGGCACAAGCCTCCTTTGCAGGGGTTTACTACTGTCACTTTTGTGCTTAGGTCAATGTTGGGTGGTCTGTCCAGTTTCTCTCATTGTTCCATTTTTAGTGGTTAAATACAACAGAGTGGGCTTGTTATACCATTCCTGTGGGTCTGGAATCACATGTATGCCACGGCAGGTTCCTCACCACCCACCCACCCCTCCCCAAAAAAGGACGTTTAAAGAAAAACCCATCTAGTTCACAAAAGAAACATCAATAATAATTGATAGATTCAAACTCAGGTCCCCTAAGCATTACCCTGGGCCTTTGGATTACTAGCAATGATATCACTGTGCCACAAATCGTCCCCTTTGCAAATAAGGAGACCAAGCAATGGTACAATGAAACCTTTGCTCAAACTCAAGCACTTATCGTTGAAAATCTCCAGGTCTTCAATAAGCAGCTGGTTATTTTTATTTCCTTTTGGCCAAAGATCCTCCAAAAAATGCACCTGGGCATGTCATGTCATCTGGTGATAGGTACTTCTCAGGCAATTGAGAAAGTGATTAACTGTCAGGTATAAATTGACCAAACAGAACTGAAGGCAGTACCTTATCCCCACAGTTCCCCGTCAGACCCATTAGACATCAAATTTATTTAACAAAGCAAAGCATTCTTCATTGTGGTGGATCACTTTTCCAGATAGGTTGAAGTGAAGCAATTGCACACCAAACAACAGATGCAGTAGTTAAATGACTCAAAGATGCTCCAGGCTGGATGAAATTGTCTGGTAACAGCCCACAATTTCCAAGTGAGTACTTGGCTCAATTTACCATTATATCCAGTTTCCACTGCCATACCAGCTCCCCAAGATACCTCAGACAGCTAGATGACGACACCCAGGTGCAAGAACAACCTCCAATTCAACAAAGTTCCCCTGCAGCAGCAGAGCTACTGTTCACTCGCTAACATTAATGAGAACAAGATATGGAAGGGCTACAAAGCCTTTCAAAATGTATAAATTTAACTGGGGGGAGGGAGGAGTTGTAGTGATGCAAATGCATGGGGATAACTGCAATTAGTTGCAAATATTTTAGATAAACAGGGGTCTGGAATAAAAATCTAGCATATTACATATTAACATAGGACTGAGTACAATGCTGCCCAGAGCGAAGCAACAGAACATGACCACACCCTGGGATCAGTGCAGCATTGGAGAGAACCATATAGAAGCATGGAGGTAGTTACTAAATCCTGTTGAACTGCAAGACTACTAATCCCTCAAGACCCACTGAACTACACCCAAGAGTCCCCCTACTTCCCCTATAATTGTTCTGGATTTTTACCCCTCAGGCAATTTCACATCTAAAGGACATGTTCAGATACAAATGAGTTTTTGGCTGTTCATCACTATAATCGTTGTTTACATTAAGGAAAGAAATAGGAGGAGTGGGCATCCAGTCCCTCGAGCCTACCCCACCATTCAATAAGATCATGGCTGATCTGTAGTGGTTCAGTACCACTTTCCCACTTTGTCCCCGTAACCCTTAATTCCTTTGTCAGTCAAAAACCTACCAACTCTTGACTTGAACATATTCAGCGAGGAAGCCTCTACCACCTCACCAGGCAGAGGATTCCAAAGATTCACCACCCTTAGAGTGAAGAAACTCCTCCGCAACTCATCTGAACCACCACCCCCCTGCAAATCTTGAGGCTGTGCCCTCTAGTCCTGCAACTTTTGCCAAGCAGGAAGAGTCTCTCAACCTCTACCCTATCCATCCCTTTCATTATCTTATACGTCTCTAAGATTCTCACTCAGCCTTCTAAACTCCAAAGAGTACAAACCTAGCCTATTCAGTCTCTCCTCGTACTCCAATGCCCTCATCTCCGGTATCAGCCTAGTAAACCTTCTCTGCATCCCCTCCAAGGCCAATATGTTCTTCAAACGCAGTGACCAAAACTGCACACAGTACTCAAGCTGCGACCTCACCAGCACCCTATACAGCTGCAACAGAACCTCCTTACTTTTATATTCTATCCCCTCAGCTATAAAGGCCAACATTGCATTTGCCTTCTTGATCATCTGCTGCACCAGCATACTGTGTTTTTGTGATTTGTGCACAAGGACTCCCAGGTCCCTCTGCACTGTTGATGCTGCAGCTTTTCGTCATTTAAATAGTAATCCTTCCTACCATTATTCCTACCGAAGTGGATAACTTCACACTTGCTAACATTATACTCCATTTGCTATGTTCTCGCCCACTCACTCAACCTATCCAGATCCCTCTGCAGGCTTTCCACATCCTCCACACAATTTGCTTTTCCATTCATCTTCTCCACATATTATTTGATCCTATTTTGTATTATTTTGTCTGGAAACAACTGGAGTTGCCAGATGTTTTGATGTCTTAGCTTGAGGGTCAGGTAGAAAATTTAGCAGAACTTTCCTTTAAGTGTATCCATGATGATGCTAGTTGCACTTGGGCAGTGAAGAAAGATAAAAATGGAATGATATTCAAGTGGAATTAAGGATTTGGAATGAGACATGTTGAAAATAAGCTGAACTTCTGAAACAATGGAGAGCTTTGAAACTCATTGTGAAAAGTACTTCCTAATGAAAAATGCTTTGTTAGAATGCTATTGGAATTAGAACATAGAACATGCCCTTCGGCCTTCGATGTTGCGCCGACCAATATAAAAAGCAATGCCCCTCCAAACTAAACCATTCCCTTCTCTTCCATATACTTATCAACTAACCTCTTAAACGCCACCAAACTTGGCGCATCTACAACTGCTGCAGGCAGGGCATTCCACTCCCGAACCACCCTTTGGGTAAAGAACCTACCTCTGATATCCGTCCTATAACTATCACCCCTTAATTTAAAGCTGTGTCCCCTCGTGCTAGCTTTTTCCATCCTAGGAAAAAGGCTATCACTGTCCACCCTATCTAAACCTCTAATCATCTTATATGTTTCGATCAGGTCCCCTCTTAGCCTCCTCCTTTCTAACGAAAACAACCTCAAATCCCTCAGCCTCTCCTCATAAGACCTGCCCTCCATACCAGGCAACATCCTGGTAAACCTCCTCTGTACCCTCTCCAATGCCTCCACATCTTTCTTATAATGTGGGGACCAGAACTGCACACAATACTCCAAGTGCGGCCGCACTAGAGTTTTGTACAGTTGCAACATGACGTTGCGGCTCCGAAATTCAATCCCTCTACCAATAAAAGCCAAGACTCCATATGCCTTCCTAACAACCTTCTCGACCTGACTGCCTAAAAATTGGCAAAAAAATTTAAAAATTGAGATATTTTTAAGATTACCTCCAGAAACTAAAGTGACAAAATCTGTAAAATGATTTTAAGTATGTCCAATCTGTTTCAGCATTCTCCAGTATTTTTCTCTGCCACAATTAAGACATTATAACTCACTGCAGATTAAGAGAGCATTCATCCTATTACCTTTTCTGTAAGGCCTAGAATTTGCAGCATTGCATTGACATTAGCTGGAATATTAATGTCAACTGTTGAATTTCTCTATCAAATCAATTCAGTGTTCTAATCATATGGACGAGTCCTTCAGGTAGAAATCTTAAGATCTGGTGATACAGCAGTAACCATTTTCACTTAAGACCAAACATACAATACAAAACTTCAAAAAAGTTGTACAAAGGAAATATTCCATGTAGTTTAAAATTTTCATTGTACCTGTTGAAAATGTGCATCAAATGAGCTTAACAGCAATAGGCCACAAAGTATGTTATTCCATATTTGATGGAAGTTTTGATTCTGCTGGAGTAAGGCAAGCAGAAAAGAGGCATGCCAAAATATTTTCCTTTTCCTAAAATTTTTTATTTTATAGGAGGCACCTTTTCTTCCAAAGGCAAACCCTACTCAGTTTCTCAGCCTTATTTCCCTGTCCCAGAAGTCTCAACACCAGGTCACAATCCAAAGGGTTTATTTGGAATCATGAGCTTTTGGAGCACTGCTCCTTCACCAGGTGAGTCACCAATATGGGCAAATATAATAATGGGCATTAAAGGAGAATCATCAATATTTGATTAGTTGCCAACAATCTGTCTCTGGCAATACTTTGTTTGAACAATTTTTCTAACAAATTTCTATGCTAAACAGCCACCCGCACTTAATTCCAAAATTCATAGCCATCAAGTTTGATTTCTTGCATAGAGAAAAAAATGACATCTGCAATCAAAGAAACAATTTCTAAACATTTATGCTCAAACCTGGGAATACTTGTATAAAAAGAAATCTATTCCTTTGCCTTTGAATACTCCATAATGTACACTTTTTTTTAAGCAATCTAGAGCTTGCATCGTCTTGGCACAAATACATGCTGGCAAGAGAATTGGTGGTGTTGGCTCAGGAGTAGTTAAAATGGAATACTTGAGTCAGAAGTGTAGGATCTGAATTAGATGATAAAAGAATGAAATCAAAAGGCTTTGTTCTATGGTACAAGGAACCAAAGCTTTCAAAGTTTAAGATAATTACTGTCAAATTCTTCCATGCAGGTGAACAATATTGTGCTAAAGGTTTAGGGCAGATCATAGTTATATAACAGTTCATATCACTTATATTACCTGAGACACAAATCTCCAAAAGGAGAAAGTATCCATGATTGCATCTCAAAGTGTTATATTGTTCACATTTCACCCAAATCCTGCACAAAACATCTTCAAATCAATTCTAAAAATTGATCGTATTTTATTCTTCCAGGCCTTTACAAAAATTAATTCAATGTGCAATGCTGCAAGCAGCTGAAGCAAGCCAGTACCAAATAGATGGATGAAATGATTTTGAATCAAGCATGTGGGCATAGACACAACTAAACTGTCTCTACCTCCTGAACTGCAGCTTTAACATGTCTTTGGACCAACCCAATATTAAGTCGGACATGAAAAGTCAGAAAAGGAACACAATGCATCCTAGAAATAGGATTTTAAAAGTGTACTGCCAAATGTTTGAGGATAAGAAGTTTTCAAAAGTACTTCAGATGGGCTATAGACATCTCACCAGACTGTTAATGTTCAGCATCATGACACAATGGCAAGTTCTTTCAGCGTACAAAAAACCTGTATTCCATTAGTGCCTTCAATATAACATTCAGACAGAATAGTGGGAAGTTGGAGTTGTTCCGCAAGAAAGATTGAAAGGGGAGTTCAAAGACGGATCAGACAACTGAAGCAGAATAGGCTATGGATTAAAGGTTTTAGCAAGAGCCAAAGAGACATTGGTCTTACAGTTCAAGGTTTTATTAAAAAGCTCAATTTTGCCCATTTATTCTGTCATGTTACATTGAAGCCCTCTATCTACCAGTTAACTATATGCAAAACAAATAATGTGGGTTTAGTGTAGCACAAGCACAGTTATATTCCAGACAGAATTTTAAGTTGTGTCAATTCTCCCTGCCGCAATTAAATTGGAACCTTGCTTACTGGAATATTATCCACTGACAAGATACTCCATTTTGTTTCCCCAATCCCACATTCCTGGCAAATAAAAGTTGGGTTCAAAGCCAATAATCAGGTGTACTGAACCTTAAAACAAGTTTTCATTCCCTTCAACTTTTGTTTATTGATGTACTGAACATGAAAAAGTACAAATGATCCAAACACAATATAAGGAAATAAACATGTACAGCCTCTTAAATACTCAAAAGAACATACATTCTATTCAACCAATGTAAATTTAGTCATACTTTACAACTTCAAATAAATACAGACTTACATTTTATTAAGTGCTATGATAAACATCGTAAAGTGAAGACCAATTCACATGCTTTCCCACTAAATTTGCTGCATTTGACTAGGCTACAAATAGGCTATAGGCTAGAACATTCATGTTAACTATCGGCCTTTATATTTAACCGAAAGTGTTTTTAAAGCTGCACATGGATTCTTTTGCAACTTTTTTTGTGCAAGGCCCGAAGATTAGTTCTAGGTGACAGCAACGAGTGGGTGAGCATGAAAACATGGGTGCACACTTTCACGTGCTTCACAGTATATGTACTTCAACTAGGCTGAGAATTTATAACTACAGTATTCAAAAGCAATAGCAAAGATAAATGTACAACTGTTATGCATAGCACATTGCTTGTTCTAAGGGGAAGAGCACATGAGCATTTCAGTTTACACAAAGCAGGACATTTAACTACAGTTATCAGTGCACCTGGTTGAGGACTGCAATTCCACAACCAATTTGTTCTTAGAAGAATAAGTTAAGCTAGATGCTTCTCTGAAAATAGAGTTTTTCAAATTTATTCCTGTTATGATAAAGAACTGCTATATCTCCCCATAGTGATTTAAGCATTAATTGCAAATTTACTTTAACGTTTCAACAGGATATCTTCCTTTTTAGTATGAAAATGTAAGCATATTTGTTCAAACTGTGGCTTTACCCATTGTACCACAAATGCATATATAACAAAAGCAGTGTCACTATAGTTTTAAAGAGCTGCAACAAGACTATCTACAGACCAACAACAAACAAATCTGATGCACTGCAATTCTGGTCATTAGGACAACAAAACAATTAAACTTCAAGTAATGTTAATGCAGTCTACAAGAAACAAAAAACATACAAAGCATTCAGGTTCTTTTAACAGCACTTGGCATGTAGTCAAAAACAAAAAGCAGAAAAAGGTCCATAACACAAGGACTTATTTACATTACACAATGCTCAGGTGCAGTCTATTATATTTTTGCATTTTCTAAATTTATTCCGTCTGCTTTGAAATCTGTATTGCAAAGCAAATCCAATCATTTTTCCACCCAATTCCAGCACAGACAATACAGCAGGAGAGTGTACATCACTAAACACCTTGAGCTTTAACAGAAGGGAATACTTTCAGGAAGAACATATTTCCCCCAATTTTCAATAATTGATATATTTGCATGCACTGTCTCAATGTTAAGCCTCTTTTTAATTCTTGAAATCACAATTAAACGTGAGCCATTTTGCCACAAATAACCAGGATGATCCACTGATTATACAAATGAAACCCACAGTGCCCATTGGTTCTACATCTTGGTAATACAAAGGTCTTCAAGGTAATCTCTACATCACAAGTCTTTCCAATAAATGCCAGCCACTGGAAATTTCCTGGTTTTAATTTTTCAAAAGCTCACTAGATGTCGTATGAAGAGATTCTTAAAGTAACCAAGTCAAAATATTTGTTCCAGGTCCTGTAAAAAGTTTCTCCAAATTTCTTTTATAAAAATAGATGCTTTTTTTTAAACCCACTTCAGCAAAGAGGCTCTCTCTCTTTGGCAAGGTACTGTGTTACGAAAAGAAAGTTTTTTCCAAGAACCTTACAATAAGGTATAATTGCAGCCCACCCTTTCCCAATCCAAAATCTTATCAAAATAAAACTTCACTTAACATGTAAATAAAGAAAACAAATGTAAACCAACATCTCTTTGAAACTGATCACTTAAATGCAATGAATTTAAAGGCAAATCAAATACTTGACCAAAATATATTTTCTTCTAAAAAAGAAAAAGAAATAAAGCCTCACAAATTCACTTTATGTACTGTTTCAAGGCAGTTGTGTAAAAATCTAGGAGTCTTTCTTCCTTCAGCTGAAACAGTTTCTTTTTAAAAGGTTCACCTCCTTCAAAAGGAGGTACTAGAATGTTTTGTGACAGGTAAAAAAACCCTGCACCTCTTGTCTATTTTCAAAACATAAAAGCTATGAAAGAAGATTTAATGCAAAGTTACCAGCAATATAAAACCCTCTCATATTCTTAGGATGCTAAATAGTCATACATCTGTCTTAACACTGACTTACAAAGTCTTTGCACTAGTATATAAAGTTTTGCTTTAACATGTCTTTTTGAATAGCTATATAACACTTATGTTACATATTAGGCTTTGTGCGTTTTGTTGGTTTTGAAGGAGACCTGCAATACTCTGTCCCCTAGACGGTATCCATTTAAACTGGCTATTGCCATGGCTGCTTCATCATAGTTGGTCATAGTCACAAATCCAAAGCCTTTACACTTATTTGTGTTAAAGTCACGGATAACTTTCACATTGGTCACTGCACCAAATGGTCCAAACATTTGCCAAAGAATACTCTCATCTGCATCAGGTGCTAAATTGTAAACAAAGATACACCAGCCTGTTCCAGCATGCCCAGGGATATTGATGCCTGCCAGACTGGTCATTCCATCAATGGTCATTGGCGAAAACCTGCCAAAAATTAAAAAGCTACAATGGATCTTCGTACAAGACTGGAAAGTTGAAATTAAAAATAAAAGAATGACAATCACTTTACACTGGTATACAAGATCAATAAAATTTAGATTGAATTCACAAGAAAATTTGCATAGAATGAAAAGCAAAGCATTCATTTAAATAAGTTGTATTCCAACCTGGTAAATCATGTGATTTTCACACAATGGAATTGAGAAGAGTTTACGAAATAGCATTCTGACCTTAGCTTCAAGTAATTTAACCTGTTTAACCAAAATGAATTTACTCTCAAGACTTGAGGATTATAATTTTTAAATATAGAAAAACAAGAAAAATTCATCTCAATTTAACAAACCATGACTAGAAAATAGACAATTACCTCTTCACACCGTAAGCCATATTTAGAAGATTGTCCAACCTGCAAGAAACATTTTGCAATTCAGATGCGCATAAATCAAAAACCCTCCCTCTCCCTTGCACCCCCCCCCCCCAAAGTTTCACATTCATTGCAGAAGATAGGGGGCCAGAATTCTCTGATATTACATGCTTTGCTGCCAGCAAAACACAAATTTTGGCACTCAAGTCAAACCTCTGTTCACAGTAGCAGGACTAAAGAATCCCAGCTGCAGACAAGGTCAGAGAATCCCAGCTAGAATCTTAAATACATCTGGTAATCAAAACATTTTAGTGCTTTGCACTATTGAATCAATAATTAAAAACTGAAGATATTACAGGTTCTCTTCAAAGTATCCCAACACCCACCTTTCAATAAGGCTCATTGTGCTTAACAAAATAGGGTTGGGGACAAGATGTGAAAATAGTAGAGAAGAGAAAAAGGAGAAACGATGATGTGTTATAAAATTGGCACTTTTGTACGCCCAATAATCTCAGTTATGCAAAAAGCCTCCTTCTTAGTTAGTTCTTTGATTAGGTTTAGCTTAAGAGAATAAGCAACAAGACAAGTAAATCTAGTTATTGCTCCAAGCTGATATGGAGTGGAATATACACAAATGAGATTCATCACTAATGCAACAATATTTAGCTGATCAAGATTTACACAATCCAGCTGGCAAACCAAAAACAAATTTTGTTCACCTCACCAATACAAGATCTAAATTGTCAAGATAACTTTCATCTCTGGAGATCAACCTTAAAACCTAGATTGAAGTAGAGTAGCATAGTCATCACTAATCCAAATCAAATGGGGACTAGCCAATAATTTCACTTTTTTGTATTTGGGCAGTGTTTAACTAAATTACTGATTACAGAAAATAATTCAATATTACTATCAGTAGCTACAAACTTGAAATCCCTAAGCATAGCACAAGTTAGTAAATTGCTGATGTTGCAAGCAGTATTAAATATTCCCATACCACACCTAGATAATCTTGCCAGAGTTGGAGATATATGCATTTGGTGAACAATGGGTGGTCCTCCAGATGTTGGGTTCCAATTTGTCTGAAGCAGTTTTAGAATCAAATTTTTCAGTTTGCATTTCCAGCAAACTCCAGTAACTCATGCAAATCTAGTCATGACTACCTCTACTGAACTATGACAATTCGTTTGGACTCCAGGACTTGAATGCAATACTGTATACAGGCATATTAAAACCAAGTGGGAGAAAATTTCATTTTTAGTTCAGCTAAAGTGCTCCGGATCTACACTAAAATTTTACCATTCAGGTATGAAACTCTACACATGCTCAATCAAGCTACTTTCTGAAAAGATGTTTGATCTATTTACTTTAAGGAGCTCCATTATTTGAACATGGTTACTAACACTTCAACCCCAAATGCCTTTATCCTGTTTTAATAAGCTTCAAGGCATTAGGTCCAAAGAATAATTTTGTTAGAAGTGAAATTGCCAAGTAAAGAACAAACTTCACAACCAGTGTCCCTCTAACTATTTAAACACCATTTAATGGAAGACTTATTCTTCACTGGATTTTCTAGTTAAGATCAGTGGTGAGTCACAGTGAAGGTGTTAAAAACAAAGACAACAGGTGACTTTTGGAACCACAGATTAATCAAAGTTCTCAGCTTGAAAATAAGTATGTTTGTCTCAGGTAACAGCAAGGCAATCCATGCCAAATTGGATTTGGAATCTGTAGTATTATTGTACAACTGTCTTAAAATGATAAGTCATCCAGCACAGCTTAGAGCAAAACCTTCAGGAAATTCCTTCACTTACATCAACATCTCTTGCAAATGCTTGCTTTGGGTGGTTGCAGGGAACCCAAAATTATACATCCTTGCTGTGTATAAGCTTAGGGGCTTCAAAATATTTTGAAGTGGTGGAGACAGCTCTATTTACTACTCTTAGAGCCAAACAAACTAGTTTTAAAAAGCTGTCTTCCATTACATAAGCATAAGGAGCTCAAAATCACAACTTGATTAACTGAAAACATTACATGTTCCTCTCCCACCCAACCACAACCCACCCCCCCTCCCCCCATTACTGACAATTTTTTTTCCTCCAGGTTTCAGATTTTCAGCAATAAGAGTTGTTGCTGTTGTGTTTCCAAACTTTACCGGTTCATGGCAATATGATCCAATAATCCAATCTAGAAATAGAAAGGATTAGCTAGGCCAATGCAAACTGGTTCGGATCGTGTGTATGTTTAGACAAATAAGATTGGTGAGCTGCAGACACACATCACTATATGTAGTACAATGATCTGATGACAGCAGTCCTGGTTCAAAGACAGGCGAAATAGAAACCTCATTGCTTGTGAAGATATTCAGGACAATAGAAATAAAAACAGTGGCAAAACCTATTTAGTATTCACATAGCCGGGGGTAAACAAACTACATGGTTAGAATCAATAGAGAAGGTATTATACTTCTGAAAGAACAACTTATGGAGCAGCTTTTGCAGGCAAATTGCTAAAAATGAGATATTGGGTGGATACTTCAATTATCCAAAAATACAGCAGCAAATTAGTGTAAGAGATGTGCGGGTTAGGTTGATTGGCCAAGCTAAAATTGCCCCTTAGGTGTCCCAAGATGCTTAGGTTAGAGAGATTAGTGGGTAATAATATGTAGGAAGATAGGGGTAGGGCCTGGGTGGCATTGTGGTCGGTGCAGACTTGATGGGCTGAAGGCTCTCCTTCTATACTAAGATTCTAAAAGGGCATAAAAAAGTGCTATTCTGAAGCATGTATGAGAAACTTGATTAGTGCTTCTAATCCCACAAGTAGCATTCGATCTTGCTCTGGGGAATGAAGTGAAGAGAGTCAGGAGAGGATATTTCAGTGGGGAAGCATTTGGAAATAGTGATCTCAACACATGGTTTTGCAATAGTTCTAGAAAAGATGTGAACAATCAAGAGCAAAAACGCAACTGAATGGTGGTCAATCTCAGTCAATTGAAAAAACTCCGGTGGATTGAAATCAAAAGTCAGAAAGCAGGAATTGAACAATAAAGTTTAGTTCAGGTAGAAAGGACATTGCCATGAGGGGAGGAAGGGCAGACAAGAGCATCTGAAGTAGTAGGTCGCTGGATGACTACTAAAATCAAATGAATATGGGGAGGAAGGAAAAAGATGATACTGACAAGCTCTTAGTACAGAATCAAGATGAATAAAGGACAAGGATCTGAAAAGGAATAAAAAAGTATATACAAAGGTATTAGAAGCTATAAAAGTTTTTTTTGAAAGAGGTACACCAAAGCTAGAAATAAAAGACATCAAATCTTAGGCAGGCAAAGGACATGGTTTAAATGGATACAGTGACATTCTAGGGGCAACAGTACAATTATCAATAGTATTGATACCAAAGGGATGAGGTTAAGTACACATACAAATTCAAGACCATAATGGTTCGACTAACCACCTTGTCAGTCTGCACCTAATCTGACTTGTAACCTCTGGTATGCAATTCCAGATATATTCCTCCTCAACTCGGTGGGAGTCAAAAATAGCCTCCAAGTGCAAACAGAGCTACAAACTATTTTATAGCTAAATCTGCAAAATAACAGGACCAACAGGATGTGAAGCATAATCATTAAACGTGGAATCTCCAATTACCTGATATGTATTTGCATAAAAAGTGTGCTGGATCACAATCACCCACAATTCAGCCTTACACATCGGTGCACAAATGTATTGAAAAATGAACACTGATGCATTGGCCCTACCAAAGTCATTGCTCACAATCTTCCTAGAAAAATCTTTAGAAAAATCACCTTTTACAGGCACATCAAGTTATTTTGCAAGTTCACTATAAATAGCAAATACAAAAGCACACCTTTGAAGCCATCAAGTTAGAAGAGGAAAATGTCAGGAATCAGCTACAAGTTTTTTTAAAAAATATTATTCAAGATACTGATGAGAAATCAGAAAGAAATAAAGCTCTAATTTTTTAAAAAAACACTTGTCAGGAAACTAAAAAGGTGAAGAAATTAAGCCAAGTCTGAACATTCAGGCTCAGTTACACCACAATCAATCAATCAGTCTTGGACGTATCGTGTTCAGTCAAACTATTCGCCAGATGCTAACTTACTACCAAGCACTAAAATTTGATGGGCTAATGAAACAGAATTCAGGCCGAGGAGGCTATTCTTAGATTTGATCCTCTGCTTACAAGTGTAACATTGCTACAGTAGCAGTCAATTGTAAAGGGATAGAAGGGCCAGAAACAAACTAAGCCATTCAATGGCATCAGTATAAACTATCAGCATTACAACCAAGTACAGCAACACCAGATCACACCCAACAAGAATGTAAATTAAAGTTTGGATTCGCAACTAGGACCAACACTATTAACTATTCAGTTTGAGCAAACACTCAATGAATACTATTACTTAGCTGCAGCAGTAGGAACTAAAATCCTGCCTATGGTTGTTGGTTTCCACCAAGGATCTAGGAGCTGGGCTTAAAGCACAGAGTGGAATTACAGTAAGTCTTACAACATCAGCTTGAAGTCCAACAGGTTTGTTTGTTAGTAAACACCACTAGCTTTCAGAGCACTGCTCCTTTGTCAGGTGAGTGGGGAGTTCTGATCACAAACTGCAATCAGAACTCCACACTCACCTGATGAAGCACCAGCACTCTGAAAGCTAGTGGTGTTAACTACCAAATAAGCCTGTTGAACTTTAAGCTAATGTTAAGACTTCTCACTATGTTTATTCCAATCCAATACCAGAATCTCCAAATCAGAAGTGGAATTAAGCAGACAGTGGTTAACTTATTATAAGTCAAAAACACTTCAGACTGAAGTTAGGCAATGCCTCAACAACAATCAAGATTTTACAAAAAAAAATACTATTAGTAACACAGGACGATCAATTGAGTGATAAACATTTCCTGTTGTGAATTACAGATAGAAGCTGTGAAGGTACACTGGGCTTGATGAGTAGTGTCAAATAGATAGCATCAAATTGCATACTTCTCTAGTGTCTTTTCCTGGATGATACTTGAAGACTAAACAAAAAGAATGATAGTCAAAAGTTGAGATTATATTCTCTACTCAGAACTTGTAGGAAACAAGGCATTGAAATCAGAGGCAACAGCATTAGAACACATTAAATTGGGCCACATTTAACTACTGCCAGTAATGACAAAATGGCTGTACGCCATCATAAAATTATTGCACTTCAACATAAATTAGCAGGGTATCAAGACTTCATATTTATCCATTTTTCACTTTCAACATTTCATACACCTGAATTTGCATTACTGTAGCAACGTCCCGGTCACAGTCAATTTTGAACAAGTGTTATTTAGCAGTCTAACTTAATTCTGCCTCTTGGCAAACTCCATGAAGCATTTGCTCTTAAATTGGTATTAAACAGCTGTTTTAAATTGTAACAGGGCCTATTGGCAGCATTTACATACCTCAGTCTTTGTGCCTGATGATGAAGGGGCCCTGGGTATCGTCTATTTGGGGATTGGTACAGCTGAGATAGGATTGCCTGGTTGGTTTTCTGACTTGGATTGTTGGCAAACTTAACCGTGATTGGTTCTGTGGCACCTGGAGGCTTTTGCCCATTCAAACCTTTGATTGCTTCCTCAGCTTCCACTCTCTTGTCAAACCGAATGAAGCCAACGCCCCTGGACACCCCTTTTTAAAAAAAAACAGGACCCATTAATAATCCTTTCACCCTTTTCCTCAATTATAGTTCAATGATCTGAACAATTAGAATTGGCAGACTATTTGTTAACCATCCAGGTCTTCTGCTGAAATGGCACTGAAAGCAAAAGAATTAGAAATGATACAATTAGGGTTCAGGAAAAACAGTAAAAAGCAGCTGAAACCTATAGATATCTAACTTCACAAACCAAGAACTAATATACTTCATTAAGCCCTACCATTGACATTTTTGCAGTAGCTCAAAATCTAACTTTTCCTGTTACAAAGCTACTTTTAAAGCAAAACACAGCTACTTTTAAAATGTACTTGCAAGTAATGTCTCAAATAGATCAAAAAGGTGGTCAATTTAGCAACCACAGTAAATATTTCATAACATGATCAATTGTCATTTTAACTTAACAAATTAGTGTTTTTCTTCACTTTTGAGATATTAAACTTCTATCCACAATATTACTGCAGAAAAAAGTTTCTTCAAATCTCTTTCCCTCTTAATCAGGCAGCCTACACTGAAACCCAATATGTTGCACCAGGTCCCAGTCAAATCTATTCATCTAATTTGGACAAAGCAAGCTAGTAAAATGTCACCTTGATTGCATAGCCAAAAATTGATAAAATTCACAAGTGATCATGTTGCACAAAAAATTGCATTACATGAATTTCAACATTCAAATTAGTCTCTCTGGACTGAGCAGTGCAGAATTTCATGGAGCCAAAAATTCAAAGACACGTGGAGACTCTGCTGTACATTAAGATTTCAAACAGTTCATCATGCTTCCTTTTTCCTACAAGTTGTCTTTAAACCAGATTCCAATTGCATGGTTAGAAAAGTCCACTGAAAAAAAAGTGTTGCGATCTACTCCCTTGTATGAATGGACAAAGCCCATAATAAACACAATGCACAGCTAAATCTTCAGGCTGGCGAAATTTACAGTTCAAAAATGGAGTTAAGCCACCCAAGGGTGCAACTTCTGTACCTGCCAAAACATGTAGAATGTTCGTTCTACAGGTCAGAAGCATCTCCAAAGATTCATGCTCTAAATCCAATATTTTGGTGTTCTGCACGTGAATTAAAATTTAGAGTGCTACCTAGTTATCTTTGCCACCCATTACTTTAGTGTGACACAGTCCGACTTGTTCGCATCGACGTTATGCTTTGACAGATCCCTCATTACAGGTGCAAAGGCAGGGAAGCATGATATAAAGCCCAAGATATCAAAACCACCTAGAATGTATTCAAGCATAGTGATCACCTAAAACCATGCAACTGAAGTTTACCATAAGTATTGATAAGTGTGTAAGTACAGAAATACAGTACTTCAACAGGATTTTGAATATTTATATCAAAGCATGACAAGTTGGTCAAGTTGTATGCACGACCAACGAAGTGCTAATATCTGAAGACTGCATGTTGAAAAGTTCCCTATTTATCCAAGCAACATTGCAATGATTCTACAATGCACTTAAAAGGTTAACTTTGCAATGTCAGGCATTCTGCAGGTTTTGGAAAACCAGGCAATGAGACTGTGGATATTAAGCTGCAATTAAAAATTGTTAGAACACAAATGAAGACAAGGAAAAATGTCAGGTGATCAAGAAACAATTGCATTTATATAGCATCTTTAATGCTGTAAAAGAAATAGTGATACAAGGAATACTAGACTACTTTGATTTTTAAAAAAATCTATTATTCTGCAACTTCAGACTCAACTCAATGACAACCTAAATTAGTCAGATCAGCTGTATGAAAATGGTTGTATGTTAAAGAAATTGAAATTCCAAATAAATGCCCATCCACAAAAATACCACAACTGCAGAGGCTGTTAAAATTCAGGCATCAATGAGAAGCAGCTACATTCAAACAAACTCTAAACTGTTGGCTTACAGTACAGATTCTCTATTTATCATGCAAAAGGAGCCTCAAGGGTTTAACAAATTTTGCCTGTTTAAATAAGAGCTCATTTAAACTAATGAGTGTGCCCTGATAATGGTGAAACCTCGAGGGCTCCAAAAGGTATAATGCTGTAGTCAAGTGTGATGAACAAATCACCTGTCCCAAATAAGGCAATCTGGGTTCTGAGCCACATCCGTTCAAGAGGCAGGAGAGAACCAAAACAAGTTTAATCCAAGGTACAAGGGAAATAGTTCATGTATGGAAATGTCACAAATAATAAGTTTCATTTCCCATTTGTTCAGATTCTGTAAACTTCAATTGCCCAGAACAAAAAAATCAAGAGATGGCTAACTAGCTCAGCGTTAAAAGTCAGCTGCAAAGCAGGAAATTTAGAATACATTGATATATATTATTCAATATAGTGACATGCAGACACTATTGAAAGATGGATTGAGTAGACAAAGTGAAGTGGCCAAAGATTGTTTGGCAAACAACTGGTCATAAATAGACCAAGAATTTCTACAAAACATGACATTGTGGCCAATACCATAAAGATGGTTGGCATGACAGTCATTTTAACCACCTGCCATATTCTTCCATTGTGCACCAAGTCAAATTAACTCATTTCTGAGCTTTTAACTTCATCTATTTTCTCTCCCTATTGTCCCCCTCTTCTTCCAAAAAAATTCACTCTCTTCATGTCCGTCACCCATCTACAAACTCCACGAATGTGCACTTATCTTTGACCAAAGCTCTGGAATTTACTTGCTGAACTTCTCCACCGTCTCTCTCTCTCTCCAAAAGAAGTTCTTTACCTTCGAGAATGCTGTCACTTGTCCAATTATCTTGCATCAATCATCTTTGTTAAAATAATGCAAGTTGGTGTTTGTTGGCAACTTTATTTTATGGAGCTTTGGGGGAATGCAAGGTAATCTACGTGAACATTAATTATAGCCAGGTAGTATACACTTTGGCATGGCAAATTCACTGGTCATGGCCATACGTTCTCTATTATGCACTATAAAGATCAATTGTCATTTTTAGCTACAACTTCCCCAAAAATCAATCCACATTGTAGCAACTTTTCATTTATAAGTGACAATTCTTTTCCTGAAAACAAACAAAATTACTTCAATTTCACCATGACACACAAACAATCATTCAATTTAGATTCCTTCCCTTGCAATCTCCAGATTTAATCAAACATCCATACAATACAAAAATTCATTTGTTGGCTCTACCATTCAAGTTATATGGTTTTAAAACCCTTCACTTACAAGTGAAAGACTACAGTTGCTACAACTGGTTTCTCAAATGCAATGGATCGGACTGCACCTGGATTGTATACCTTAGAGATGCAAAGCATGATAGCACCTATATTGCCAAGACCTTCAGGACAACCAGGTTAAGATAAACTGCAACTTGTTACAATCTACTTCATCACCTTTGTTGATACTGGATTGCATGTTCATCTCAATATCCAGGTGTTTGCCTCAGTACTACCTTAAACTCACCTAAACTTGCATGACAAAGGAAAAAAAAACTTTCCAACCTCATCTCTTCCCACATGTGATCAAGAATCATCCATCTCAAATTACACAATATCTTCCAGGCTGCTCCTTCATAGTTGCCTGGTCAAAGGCTTTGTATTTTCTACCCAATAGTTGCAGGAACACCATCAGAAAGATCACCAGCAATTTGAGGCGGTGGTACACCTTCTCAAATTAGTAATGGACAATAAATTCAGATATACTAGTCAACCCACAGTACAAGCGGAGGGTGGGGTGGTTTGGGTGGTTGGGGAAAGGGGATGACAAC
This sequence comes from Sphyrna mokarran, assembly GCA_024679065.1. NCBI lineage: Eukaryota > Metazoa > Chordata > Chondrichthyes > Carcharhiniformes > Carcharhinidae > Sphyrna > Sphyrna mokarran. Next base: position 90,897,197 of record JAGIQG010000006.1, on the reverse strand, counting down.
CTAGTGGTATTATTGCTAGACTATTAATTCAAAAACTCAGCTAATGTTCTGGGGATGTTGGCTCAAATCCCAACACAACAGATGGTGGAATTTGAATTCAATAAAAAAAAAATCTGGAATTGAGAGAACTGATGATCATTGTCAGAAAAAAACCAGCTGGTTCACTGATGTTGTTTTGGGAAGGAAATCTGCACTCCATACGTGGTCTGGCCTACTTATGTAATTCCAGAGCCACAATGTGGTTGACTCTCAACTGCCCTCCAAGGGCAACTAGGAATGGGGAATAAATGCTGGCCAATTAGCCATGCCCAAATCCTTCAAATGAAGAAAGTTGTTCTGTGCAAAGAATCTAACATTCAAGATTGCTAAACAGCCAAAATATGAATCAGATGACAGATAGCATTTCAAGAGGAACTCCCAGAATTAAGCCCCACAATCAAGTTTTGTTTTAACATTCCTACCCAACTAGCTCCTACCTCTGACATGGAGGAGGTTTCCTATTTTATTCCCAAATGCAGGTGCCACATCTCATACCAAGTTACCTTTTACCCTCCCATTGGTCATTTCTATAAAAGTTGTGGAACATTTGAACTTTGCACTTGGGGATTCTGTATCTGAAACTTTAATGAAAGATTTTAAGGCCACTGTCTGGCTAGATTCTCACTCTTCCATTCAATGACGATATTTTAAGCGACTTGCTACTTTTTGCACTCAAAAGCTTTTATCTCTTAAGCTTTTAATAAATTCAAAAATAAATGAAAACATCTCCACCGCTTTCAGTAATATCTAGAAGCCTCCAAAATCTGAGCACTACCCTCTGACCTTTGCTGGTTTTCAGTTTTCGCAGCTTCACCCTAGGTTATGGGTCACAAGTAAGGCTTACATGAACACTGCAATGAAGTTATTGTGACTGTTACCTCATTTCTTCCTACAACTGCAATCGTGAGAGCTGATTCACCCCCTCAGTCATTCTATCCTAACAAAGAAGGACAAAGTTGCTTTGAGTCAAAAGATTTAACCAGACTCCAGAAAGCTTTCTGCAGTCATACATTCTAGAACCAAATAACAGAAAAAAAGGAACATTTTTAATGATTACATCATGACCAAATGGCAGTGTTTAACCTGATCAAACTTTGAGTTGAGTCTAGATTTTAGAAACAAAAACAAAGAAAACTAAAGGAATATGAAGGAAATTGCCAAGGGTATCAATAAGAACATATGAAATAGAAGTAGGCCACACAGCCCCTCGAGCCTGCCCTGCCATTCAATAAGATCATGGCTGATCTGTAGTGGTTCAGTACCACTTTCCCACTTTCTCCTTGTAACCCTTAATTCCCTTGTCAATTAAAAACCTATCCACTCTTGACTTGAACATATTCAGTGAGGAAGCCACCACCACCTCATCAGGCAGAGAATTCCAAAGAATCACCACCCTTAAGAGTGAAGAAACCCCTCTGCAACTCTGATTGGACCCCTCCCCCCCCCCCCCCCCCCCCCCAAAAAAAAAACATCTTGAGGTGTGCCCTCTAGTCTTGCTACTTTGTTAAGCGGGAAGTCTCTCAACCTCTACCCTATCCATCTCCTTCATTATCTTATACGACTCTAAGATCCCCTCAGCCTTCTAAACGCCAAAGAGTACAAACCTAGCCTATTCAGTCTCTCCTCATATTCCAATGCCCTCATCTCCAGTATCAGCCTAGTAAACCTTCTCTGCACCCCCTCCAAGGCCAATATATCCTTCCTCGACCAAAACTGCACACAGTACTCCAGCTGCAGCCTCACCAGTGCCCTTTACAGCTGCAACAGAACCTCCTTACTTTTATATTCTATCCCCCTAGCTATAAAGGCCAACATTGCATTTGCCTTCTTGATCACTTGCTGCACCTGCATACTGTGTTTTTGTGATTCGTGCACAAGGACTCCCAGGTCCCTCTGCACTGTTGCATGCTGCAGCTTTTCTCCATTTAAATAGTAATCCTTCCTAGCATTATTCCTACCAAAGTGGATAACCTCACACTTGCTAACATTACACTCCATCTGCCAGGTCCTTGCTCACTCACTCAACCTATCCAGATCCCTCTGCAGGCTTTCCACATCTTCCGCTCAATTTGCTTTTCCACTCATCTTCATGTCAACAGCAAATTTCATCACCCTGCACTCAGCCCATTCCTCCAGATCATCTATGTAAATGGTGAATAGTTGAGGCCCCAGCACCAAACCCTGAGCACTCCACTAGTCACAAGCTGCCAATTAGAATAGCACCCATTAATACCTACCCTCTGCTTCATATTTGCCAATCCTCAATCCAGTCTAACACCCTACCCCTGACTCCCTGCATCTTAACCTTCTGCAGTAATCTTTTGAGGCAGATGCTTTTATCAAACACTTTTTGGAAATCCAAAAACACCACATCCACCAGTTCCCTCTATCTTCGTTGGGCCGAAGGGCCTGTTTCCCGTGCTGTTTTGTTCTTTGTTCTATCCACCGCACTAGTCACTTCCTCATTGAACGTCAATAAATTCGTCAAGCATGACCTCCCCTTAACAAATCCGTGCTGCGTTTGCTGGATCAAACAGTCCGTATCCAGATGCCTCGTTATTTCTGCTTTGACGACAGATTCAAGCATTTTTCCTACTATGGACGTTAAACTAACCAGTCTATAATTCCCTGCCTTCTGTCTGCTATCTTTTTTAGACAACGATGTAACATTAACAGTTTTCCAATCTTCTGGCACTCTTCCCAGAGTCCAGCAAATTTTGAAAGATAATCAGGGCATCTGCTATCACCTCTGCCATTTCCTTGAGGGCCCTGGGATGCATTCCATCCAGTCCCAGGAACTTATCTGCCCTCAGCCCCGTTAGCCTATCAAGCACCACCTCTCTAGTGACTGTAATCTCCTCAAGGACCTGATCTCCTGCCACCCTTCTATCCTTAATTTCGGGCAAGCTATTTACGTCCTCCTCCGTAAAGACCAACAAAAAACTTATTCAAGGTCTCTGCCATATCCCTGTCATCCACCATTAAACCACCCCTCTCATCCTCCAAGGGTCCTACAGTAATTCTGGCCATCCTCCTATTCTTTATATAAAAACTCGTACAGTCCTTTTTGATGTTTCAAGCTAGTTTAGCCTCATATTCCAACTTTCCTTTTTAATCACCTTTTTAGTCACTCTTTGCTGTTGTTTGACACTTTCCCAATCCTCCGATCGCTTAGTAGTTCTTAATTATGCAGGAGAAAGGTGGACAAGAATGGTTAACTTGGTTAGTTTTTGTTATCCAATCTTAACTGTCCTTAAGGTGGCAGTGAGATGCCTTCTTGGACATCTGCAGCCCATATGATGCAGGTATACCCACAAGAATTCCAGGATTTTGACCCCGCAAAATGGAGGAATGGTGTTAGTTCCAGCGATGTATTTCCAAATCCAGATGGTATATGACTTGGAGACAAAGTTCCAGTTGGTGGCACACTCATGGATCTGTTACCCTTGTTTTTGCAAGTGTTATAAAGGGCACAAGTTAGGAAGGTACAATCAAAAGGAGTCCTAGTGAGGTGATATACACAGATGCCACTATCCAGTGGTAGTGGAACTGCCAATCAAGCAGACTGCTCGTCTTAAATGGTGTCAATTTTGAAGACTGTTGCAGCTGCACTCATCCAATTCCATCACACTCCCAATTTTGGCTTTGCGGATGGTGGCCAGGCACTGGGAGATACATGAGGTCAATTACTCACAGCAGACTTCCTAGCTTCTGACCTGCCCTTGCAGCCATAGTATCTTCATTTGTTGGAGATATTCTTGACAAACAAGTGTCAGGCAGTGACCATTACTTGTTAGCTATCAACCCAAGCTGCATATGGACACAGAATATGCTTCCATAATGTGAATCTCAGAGAGATTGTAAAGAGGTTTGAAAAGTTACTTCTGTCAGCTTTCACAGGAAAGGAAAGGTACAACAAATTTAGCATTTCCAAAAAGGAAATAAATAATGGAACAAGGACTGGAGCTCACTAAAAATAGTATTAGAGAACATGCAGTGAAGACAGATCCTAGAAACTAAAAAAAGCTCCCACCCTAAGAAAATGGTGAGGGAAACGCACGGAGAGATCAAGTTACAAAAGGTGACAAGCAAGTGGCTTTATGAACTTTTATGAGCATTTGAACGCTTTCTAGAAGGCAAATGCTAACAAATAGAATCTGGATTATGGTCTGTCCTCAAACTAAGTAATTAATGGAGAAACTATGATTTAACCAATGAAGTAGAGCACCATATATAGGTTTACTAATAAATATTGGTATAGATGGCATAATACAATTAAACATTGATAGATTTGATTAAGCAAAATTATGGCAATAAATTTCAAACAACCAAATACAACATCATTGGATGAAAGTCGGACCAGAAGTTTTAAAAATCATGAATATCCACAACAGGAAAGGGGAGAAATACATCCCATAGAAGGTACCAACATTCATTGGTAACAACATAGGTAGGAAAACAGACGAGGTCCTGAAATGTGAATGGAGCGAGTTACGCTAAGTGCAGGACCTGTAAAGTAGTACTTTCTGGACTACTACCAGTGCCACGTGCTACAGAGAGTAGGAAGAGGAGGATTAGACAGATGAATGCCTGGCATAAGTGCTCGTGCAGGGTGTGGAGATTTAGATTTTTGGATCATTGGGATTTTGGGGGTGGGTGAAGAGTGACCTGTTCAAGAAGGATGGGTTACATTTGAACTGGAGAGGGACTAACATCCTGGTGGGGAGATTTTCTAGAGCCACTCATGGAGGGTTTACAACTAGTTTGGCAGGAGGGGGAAATCCAAAGCAATAGGGAGACAAGAGAAGTTTGAGGACAGCACAGAAGTTAGAGAGCACATTAAATTAGTAAAGACAGTGTCAGTAATCCTAGTACCAGACAGATCAGGCAAAAACAAGACAGACAGTAAGGGAAGTCCAAATTAAACTGCATTTATTTCAGTGCAAGAGGCCTAACAAGCACAGCAGGTGAACTCAGGGCATTGATGCATTACATGGGATTGGGATATTATAGCAATTACTGAAACATGGCTAAGGAGTGACAGGATTGGCAGCTTAATCTTCCAGCGTACAGGTGCTATAGGAAAGATAGAACAGGAGCTAAGGAGGGAATTGCATTTTTGATCAGGGAAAGCATCACAAGCCACACTGAGGAGGTGGATATATATCCAAGGGTTTGGCCATGGAGTTTATATGGGTAAAACTGAGAAATAAGGGGGAAATCAGAGTTATACTATAGGCTCCCCATATAGTCAGCAAGAAATTGAGGACCAAGTAAGGAGATTACAGATAACTCCAAGAAAAATAGAATGGTAATAGCCAGAGATTTTAACTTTCCCAAAATTGACTGGGACAGCCATAGTATTAGAGGGTTGGATGAGAGAAATTTGTTGAGTGTATTCAAGAGGAATTTCTCATTTAGTATGTGGATTGATTAACTAGACAGGGGGCAAAACTTGACTTTGTGAAATAAGGAAAGGCAGGTGACGAAAGTGTTGCAAGGGACCACTTTGAGACCAATGACCATAATTCTATTAGATTTAAGATAGCTATGCCCCAAAAGTTAAAATTCTGAATTGGGGCAAGGCCAATTTTGATGTTATCAGGCAGAAACTAGCAAAAGTTAATAGGGGGAGTCTGTGGGAAGGCAAAAGGGATGTCTGGTAAGCAGCATGCTTTCAAAGTGTTAACTAGAGTTCAGGGTAAATGTATGCCTCAGTGAAGGGCGAGGCAGGCAGAAGTCAGCAACTCTGGATGACTCACTATCCTGAGACCCTTGTCAAGAAAAAAAAAAAGAGGCACATGACATGCATAGGTAACTAGGATCAAGCGAATCCCTTGAAAAGTATGGGGGTGTAGAAGTAGAAGAGAAATCAGGAGGGCAAAGGAGACAAAATTGTTTTGGCAAATAAGAATCCAAAGAGCTTCTACGAATACATAAAGGGCAAGAGTATCAAGGAAGCAGGTAAGGCCTCTTAAGGACCAACAAGGTCATCTACGTGCAGATCCACAAGAGATGGGCAAGATCCTAAATGATTATTTCTCATTAGTATTTATTGTTGAGAAAAGCATGGATTTTAGGCAAGTTGGGGAAATAAATGGGGATGTCTTGAGGAGTGTATGTATTAGAGGAGAGGTGCTGAAAGTCTTAATGCACATCAAGATAAATAAATCCCTGGGACCTGATGAAGTACATCCCAGGACATTGTGGAAGGCTAAGGAGGAAATTGCAGGTCCCCTAGCAGAGATTTGAATCAATCATCGATAATCGTGGAGAGTTACAAACAAAAAAGATCTTAGGGTACATGTTCATAGCTCCTCGAAAGTAGAGTCACAGGTGGACAGGATGAAAACAGCAGCATTTGGCATGCTTGGTTTCATCGGTCAGAATGTTGACTACAGGAGTTGGAATGTCTTGAAGTTGTACAAGACATTGGTAAGGCCATACCTGGAATACTCTGCAGTTGTGGTCACTCTGTTACAGAAAGGATATTATTAAACCAGAAAGAATGCAAAAAAGATTTAATAGGATGCTACGGGAACTTGATGGATTGAGACATAAGGAGAGGCTGAATAGACTAGGACTTTCCCCTCTGGAGCGTAGGAGGCTGAAGGGTGACTTTATAGAGGTCTAAAAAAAAGAGGGACACAGTAGTAGTCAAAATCTTTTCCCAAAGGTAGGGAAATCTAAAACTAGAGAGCATAAGTTTAGGGTGAGAGGGGAGAGATACAGAGTTGTCCAAAGAGGCAATTTTTTTCCAGAGGGTTGAGTGTCTGGAACAAGTGTCAGAGGTAATAGTAGAGGCAGGTACAATTTTATCTTTTAAAAAGCATTTAGATAGGTACGTGGGTATGATGGATATAGAGGGATATGGGCCAAATGCAGGCAACTGGGATTAGCTTAAGGGGTTTCCCAAAAAAAAGGGCCAAAGGGCCTGTTTCCACGCTGTAAGCCTCTAAGGTGGGAGTGCGTAGAACCTTACTAAAAGCAACAGGCACTAGCTCAATTTTTAAAATCAGAAATTGGAATCTTTTGCAATGCCAGGGCAGAAGAAATACACAACCAAGGTAGGTAGATGGAGTTATTGAAGGCTCGAGGGGACACAGTGGTCTACTCCTGCACACAAAAGCCTTTTAATTGCTCCAAAACAAGCAACACCAAAATTAAAGCATGTTAATATTTATATTTAATAAGAACTGGTTTATTAGGACAGAAAACAATTAAAAAAATAGCAGTTAAGTGCCAATGTCTCAAAGGTTAGACAATATTTTCCATTAATCAGAATCCCAGGACTGGAAACCAGTCAGACAGATTACACCCACTGAAGATTGCCTTTTTCTTAATCCATTTGTGGGATATGGGCATCACTGGCTGACCAGCATTTATTGCACATCGAGTTACCCAGCTGCCTTTGTGTAACTGAGTAGTTTATTAGGTTATTTCAGAGGGTAGTCGAGAGTCACTATGTTGCTGTGGCTCTGGGGTCACATAGGCCAGAGAAGGCAAGGGCAGCAGATTTCCTTCCCTACAGGACCAGATGGGCTTTTTCCAGCTATCAATGGTTTCATGGTCATCAGTAGATTTTTAAATTCTGATATATTTATTGAATTCAAACTCCAAGGCGAGATTTGAACCCAGGGTCTTCAGAACATTAGGGGAGTTTCTGGATTAACAATATCAGTAGGCCATCGCTTCCCCTTACAGGCAAGGAGAAACTCACAAGACCACATTTTTAAAGTTATTTGATGTCAAGCAAGGCCAGTCTCGATATCAAGTGAATGTGAGTACAACTTGTTTACATTAAAAACACTTGGTCAACAGTATTAAACAAAGATTTAGTCTAGAAAATTTATAGCTCAGTCTTTCACCCAAATCTGAAGGTGGTAGCACCCAAGTGTGCAGTAACTTGAACATTCCTCTCAATTTACACTGCAGCATAACAAATTTTGTTTGCCAATCATATCCAAGTTCTGGAGACCTCACATAGTGCCTATCTGCACACTCCAGACAAACTACTACTGTATAAGCTACCTTGAAAACATTTGTTGTTAAAGAGTAAAAATCCCATGTCTCAGCTTTAAGTCTTGCTTTACATATCTACTAAATTTAAAATAACACAATAAGGATTAGAACTCTATCCTCTATAGTAGGTTTGAAATAAAGATTATAACTGCTTTAAATTTATTACTGCACCAGCTGTGAAAGCACAGTTCAAACCTGCACCTTCAGGGTGGGAAATGACTGAAGTCAGTGTGAGCTCTTAAATCTATTTTTGTCCATGCATATTTATGAACAGTTCCAGCAGAAAATTACATTTTCTGGCCCACATATCTCAACCTTTGACAAGTCCTGGAGGCAAGATAGTAGGAACTGAAGAATTTCACAACTGCAAGTCTTAAAAAAAAAACCATACAAACAGTGGCCATATACTTACCAGTGACCTGGTCCACAAGAATCCTTGAGGTAATTATGCGTCCATATTGGGTGAAAAGTTGTTCCAGTTCTTTTTGGGACATAGTTTTTGGGAGCCCGCTGACATACAAATTTGCATCTCTGATGGAAGCAGAACTGGGACGGGCATAAGAAACCTGAAGAAAACAATTTTGTTCATAAGCTTACAAAGAATATCTTTTTGCATGATAGAGATGACAGATTTTGCAGAAGGAAAATTAACAGTGATCTTGGAAATTAATTATTGCATTCAAAACAACACTAGCATCCCAGGGTGATCTTGTACAAGACTGGTTAGTTCTATTCAGAGCAATTAAAAACCCTGTTTTTTGTTCCAGCTTATTCAGATTTTAACCAGACTTCAAACAATTGGTGTAAAACCAAAATATTGCACTCACTGAAAACACTCAGCAGCATCTATAGAGAGAAACAGACTGTTGTTTTGACCCCTGCTGAAAGTTTGGCTGAAACAAAAACTCTCTCTCTGCACAGATGCAACCAGATCTTTACAGCATTGGTTTCAAACCATTCACACAAATTACCTTCCAAATGATGCAATTAATATTTAAGGCCAACATTTTTACTGATGACAGAATATTTGTTCAAGGTCAAGACAACAAAAATCCTACATGTTCAGACTGCTTTAGGATAGGGATAGCTGGGGCAACAAGAATTTTTGCCTGAGAATTTACAAATCTAGTTAATTATCTAGTTAACTAATCTACATTAGATTATCTAGTTAAATTCATGCAGATAATAGTGTCTATCTAAAAATGGATCACTGATGCATCATACAGCAAATGCAATTTCTGCATTTAGATCCAAGCCAATGCTGTGATTAATGGGCATGACATATGTTGCAAAGCCATGTATTCCTGTTATATGTCACTGAAATTTACTCATCTAGCCACAATCTGGTTGTTCAAGCTGCCAAAATTTTGTTCATCCCATCAACAGCCTCTCCAATTTTATGCAAGGCTAATAATGCAGATTTTGACTATTTCCCATCACCAGTTCAGTTCCAAGATACTGAACAGATGTCAGATGACTATTTGAAATGATATTTAAGACATGGTAAAAGATTTTGTTCAGTTTTCAACGTTTGGATTTTTCAACCAAATGCAACTGAGTCAACTATACAGTTGAAGAAAACAAAGTTTTAACAGTGACATTTTGTGCCAGCACTGAAGATTCAAACTATAAATTGCCCTCGAAGAGTTTAAGACATCTCAAGTCACCAGCCATCCAAACATTTAACATAGATCTCTAAGCATCTTGCTGCCAGATAATTAAAATTAAGCAGTGACACCAAGGGTCAGGAATTTAACAGAACAGTACAGAGCAGTTTGAGAAATATTTTTTGTACACAGCTTAATTTCCAAATTTGGTCCTTTCAAATTTACAAAACTGGTCCAAAAAGTTTTGGACAAATATTGCTCTACACAAAACACTGGAGTTAGATCTTAACATGTCCATTCAAAAACTGATGTAAAGAAAAATCCTGGTCATGTATTCTTGCAGGAAACACAAAATGTTGGTTAGAAAGGAAACAATATTTGACAATCGCCACCCCTCATTTGGCCAAGCTGAAAATTGAGATTCTGGATCTCAAATCAAACTGTCCGTATGGTAATGATGTCCCTATAATTGAGGCACAGGCAAATCAGATGGCGAGCTGGTTACTACACAGTATACAGCATCTGATCTTACTGTCACACGTGCATCTAGTTGAACTCATGATCAAGAATGACTTTGCAGGATGTTAGAGGAAAGTGACAGAAAATTCACAGGGCCTTTGCTGGAAAGGGTCACTGACAGGCTGACACTTGTGGAACAGTTATTATTTCCCACGTTTCAGCCCAAAGCTGACCACATGCTGCTTTATCAGAAAAAAATGTTAATGAAATTTACCCTTCCCTCTCCAAGTAATCAATATATAGTGCAATTCCATATCTTTAATCATGGTGACCTATGTAGGACAGTTGCATTTTAATGGGTTTAAGAACTTAAATGAAAAGGTTTTAAAAAATTATTTGAACACAATTTAAAATCAGAGGATGAAGCTACAAGCCTAAAAAGCAAGGTGGTTAGACAATTAGATGATGCAACTTGCACTCCACACAAAGCTAAACAGGAAGAGAAAGGAACAGAACAAATGAAAACTTCTCAATACACGATGGAAAAAAAAAAGACAAGCCAACTTGCACAACGTTTTATAACATCAGGCCATCTAAACATTTCATAGCTAACAAATCATTTCTGCATTTTAGGTAGCGATCTCCATTCAGAAATTTCTTAAACAGCTGACAGAATAATCAACTGCAGCCTCTTAGTTGAGGAATAAATGTTGACCAAGACACCCAAAGAACTCCTCAGACTCCTAACAAAAATTGTAAGGTTCTACCAGAATAGTTTGCAACTTCAGCTAGCCGTCAGAAGTGTGCACTAAGCATTAGCATCCTGTACAACACAGCTGTTGCAGAGATTTGACCATGCACCTTCTTTTGAAACAAATCCAACATGCCCAAGGACCTTTAAAGTAGCAATTTTGGAATTTTTCTACTTGGCCATGGAAGAGCACATTATGCTGATTTAAAAAGTTAGAATAGTCACATGCTAGAAAGAACCAGAGGTTTAAAATCAAAGAGTAAGGCCATTTGGCCTAGTCAGCATTTACCCTCTACTTAAGCACCACATATCTTCTCTTCCTGGTCCCATATACCTTCGCTCATCTAGCTAATCATAATATTTCCTCAAATCACTAATAGCAAATTGCATAGCTGACTAAAGATAACATCTTACAACCTGTTTAAATTTCTAGCATTATGTTCAATTACATAGGTCTTTGTAGACCAATATAATTCACACATTTCCATCATCTGCATGGTTTTGTCAGCCTCATGTCAGAGGGCATCCTCGTGAATCTGTTTATGTTAATAGCATTACTATAGTTTGGATCTTAATGTTGCACTTAGATTTTAATATATTCTCATATCACACCGTATTTATTGACAGCTTAGAAAGAGGCCAATCAGCCCAATATCCCACACAAGCCCCCTCCAAACCATCTAATCCCAATAACATCCTCATTCATTCATCCATCCATGTTAGCCTTACAAATGCATCTATACTAATTGCTATTTGTGATGGCATGTTCCATTTTTTAAAATCAAAGTTCTGAATTCCTCGTTATTGGTGAGGAGATATCTATAGTCGCAATATTGTTGCTCTACCTCAACTCTACTGGACCAATGGAATCATTTCAGTATCTACCTCAAATCCTTCCATAATGTTAAGCCTCTCTCAAACAAACACTCTTTTCAAAATAAAGAGCTTCCATCTTTTGAGTTAGTATAAACCCTCAGTTCTTGTCTCACTCGTCTTGGTGCCTCCTATATCGATTTATAGCATGGGAGAAGCAGAAACAAGGTAGGCTCATCAGGAGCCTGACAAATTCTGCTTCCCATTCTACTCCTAGTGATAAAACAAAATTTCATGGAGACTGCTCTTCAGAAATAAAACCAATTAACCTGCCTTTAATGTCCTCTGAACCTAGATCTTTGAATCCTTCTGCGCTTCCACAATATCAAGCTTGCTTTTCAAACAATTTATGAATCAACCATTCAAGCACTTGACAGTGGAATGCCTGTTTTGTTCAGCCAACAGGTAAAAGCAAAAAAGATCAAGCAGCCAGTTTATTTTGCAACTCAATACAGAAGAGGTAGAAGGATTGGCTATCCTCAAAAGAGATGGTTGGGGATATTTCGCAATTTAAATGATCCAACATGTCCTAAATATAGAGCAGGTCAGGATCAGAGAAACTGATAGTGGGGAAGTTATACCACCTTTTAACAGTTATTGTTTTTAAATTTACAAGGCATGCAACCAACTGTGAATTTAATTCAAATATTTATGATTGGCTAGCTCGTTTACAATCCATTCAAGCATCAATGATTTATATCTGACTTCATGACAAAAATCAGCCTTTCAGAAGATTGGCAAACTACATAGGGTAGTGCAATATCACAGTATCCAATTCACTTATCAAAGAGTGTCTCCAAATGATAGAATTGTGCAGTAATTGAAAAATGACAGTAAAAATGTTTGCTTTTGGCTTTAGGTCAGCTGGTCTCCAAGAGCTATGGACTATAGTTGTAACTACAGAAATGTCAACAATTAGAGAACATTCTAACCACAAAATATACTTTACCAATAAAGAAAAATCTATTACAATTAACTGGATCAGGTACCAGCATCAGCTGCTTGCCAAGTCTCAGGTGCAGATTTGCATTTCAGTTACTCTGATGAATCCAGTTGATGGAACTAAGTTCAGATGAGCTGCATATCATGCTGAGATTTTTAGCATGCCCCCATCCCCTGCAAGACTGGTAGCAATAAATAGTTTTTGCAAGCATCTCTTTGGAGAAAAAGCCACATGGTTCATCTTTATTGTAGAATAATTCTCAATTTGTGTTGGAAACCAAATGGAGAACAGGCCGACCAAAATTAAGTCAGACTTCTCAACCAAAATGCTTTACAACAAAAACATGTTTGAGATGTCATGACAACAAAAAGTGAAGTCTTTAATCAGAACTGCCTACAGCAGAGAAAAAGTAGGTTTATGTAACCCAGATTACAAGTACAAACCAATTTCTGATGAAGAGGTGTGTTATACAACTAGGGTGGTCCAAAAAGGTGCTGTACAAAAGGAACCCTAGCAAAGATTTTGTAGAGAGTGAAACGCGTAGTAGGTATTCTCACCCCACCACCTCTTCCCCATCTGAATTGTCGTGGCTATTGACAAGTTTCACACAAATATCAAATACTGACCACCTCTTTTAAAGGCTATTAGCACTCTTTGGGCTAGACCCAGTTTGAAAAACTACATCCCAAAAATGTTCTGCAATTCTATTCAACCAAGATTGGTTTCCACTAGGAAATTTTTGAAATTGTATTTGGAAATACAAAATATAAAAGCATGTCAGTGAGAGAGAGAGAAAAATGGGAGGATCGGGCTATTGAGCTGGATGATCAGCCATGATCATAAAGAATGGCAGAGCAGATTCAAAGGACTCAATGGCCTACTCCTGCAACATTTGAGTCAAGTTTGGAAAATATTTATATGCATGGTGAAAAATGAAAAAGCTGCATTTCTATACTAAAACAGATTTAAGAATATTTTAATATTAAAGTTTGTTTTTCCTTCAAATTTTACAGAAGCTGAACTAAGCTTGATTCATCATAGCACCCAAGGACAGCTGAACCTGCTCAGGACAGTCAACGCAGCAGCTTGCTGTCCAGGCCTTAGCCAGCAATACTCCAACATGAAGGTCACATTTCAGGACATCATTCTCATTTGGACCATGACTTGCTATATGAAAAAGGATAAACACATTTTAATGTCCTACAGGGACTTGGGCAGCAGTGGTTAGGACTGCTGCCTCAGCACCTTCCTTCCATAGTCTAAAAGATGTGCTGATTAGGTGCACTGACTTGAACAGACAATGGAGTGTGGATTTCACAGTAACTTCACTGCAGTGTTAATGTAAGTCTTACTTGTGACTAAATAAACTAACCTTAAATGAAGGATGTATTATTGGAACTTAAGTCAAGATTTTTATGGCACAAATGCACGGCATGCTCAAAAGACATAATAAGCCAAAAAGTTGAGAACAGCAAATCAAAAATGTTACTACAACTGGTGTTTCCAGTTGTGTGCGCACAAAAAAAAATAGATCACATTAAATCCTCTGGCAATGAGGTTCTTTTTTAAATATCTGTAAAACAAAGTAGCTGTTTTGCCCAAAGCAAAATTTCACAAGACAGTGAAAGGAACCATCTACAAGTTCCATCACAGCTATGTCCCATCCCACCCCACCTAGGGTGGGAATAAAGGCCAAAATCAGCATTGAACCAATTATTCAACTAAGCTTTTACTTTAGGAAGGTAATAACAGAAGGCACCATTCAACCTACTGATCCCATGTGGCTTTCTACAGCAATCTAGTTTATTTTCCTCAAGTACCCATCCAATTTCCTTTGAAGATCACTGATCACCTCTGTTGGCAGCAAACTCCAAGTCATTACCATTCACTGTTTAAGTTCAAATCTGCATCTCACTCAAAAACATTTTCACATGCTCCTAGTTCTTCTAGGGTCATTTTTCTTCATCTACTTTGTCCAAACCTTCCAACACACCCACTATATTTCCGCTCAACATCCTTTGCGCTAAGAACAATTTCATCTTCTCCAACTCAACTATTATCAAATTCCTTAATCATCTTGAATCATTCTTTGCATCATCTCAAGGACATTCTTCCGAAAGCGTGGTGCCCAGCACTGCACAAAAATCACTAACAGCTTCAGCATAACTTGCTTTTTAATGAAAAGCAAAAGCCTATATGCTTTGCCAATTACTCTCAACACATGGGACCAGTGAAGGCATCACATGATCAGGTCACCAGGGCAGCGAGTCCTTTGTTCCTCCCCCAAGAAAAAAAAAAGGGCAGCGCTGCACACGAGAATCCTCCAGATTTCCTTCTTGGTTCCTGCACAAGTGGCCTTCCCAGTCCCAATCCCTGTCCCCACACACTAAGTCCATATTGTCCCAAGCCCTTGCACCAAAATGCATCACCTAATACTTTTATTATATTCTGCCACTTTTGCTAGCCTCTGCACTTCTAGTCAACTGATATCATCCTCACTATTTGCCACATTCAGCTTGATATCTAGAACAATTTCCTAATCTCTACCAAGGAGATAATTTGTAATTGGGATATTTTCTCTATGGCATTATTATAGTTACTTATTTGAAGTAACAAATGGAATGAAGTAACAATTTGGTGATTGAAAACATCCACCCACCATAAAAAAAAGTACATGCAACTACAAGAATAAGTGATGAAGCATACGATAGCCCTTTCACAATGCATGGAATTAACTTGTCAGAGGAAACCCATCTTTTAAAAGAAGTGTTGGGGTGAGGAAGAAGTGGCAATCCTGCTTGGAGGAAGAGCTAGTATCATGAAATTTGAGGCCTGCAAGACTTTTTGTCAAGTTCCAGTGCTTATTGTTCATAATTATCAGTAGATAATTATCAGTGACAGAACATATCTGAAGTCAGCTGCAGATTATCAATGGGAGAACACACTGGGTTTTGCACTGAGGCAGATTAGGTCTTCCAAGCACAAAAGTAAAGAATTACTTGCAGAGGGACCATCTGAAAGATCAAGGTCAGAGTACTGGATGCCATTATTGTACAGAATACAATGTGAAAAAGCACGTCCAGTGAGGGGATAGTCACGTACTAACTGCAGGCAGCTTAATCGCTTGGTGGAAAGTGAAACAATATGGTTGCTGGAAAAATAGCAGATGACCAATACAACAAATTGAATACAGTGGCATTCCCAAGTCTCAGAAATGGTTTGTAACTACTGGAATGACAGCTGCAAAAGGAGATCAAGTGTTAGACATACATGTACAACTTCAAGACAGTGACCCAAAACGAAGCCCAAAGTTAAAGCTGTATGATGGAACACTGCTCACCCCCAAGCGGGCAAGACAGGCTCAATGAGAAGAATGAAGACAGGCAGTTGCAAATCAAACACTAAGCCAAATCCACTCAATTAAGCTGAAACGGATCCAGACTGATAACACTCCATTGTACCAGAGCTTTATACTACTTTGTGCGACAAAGCAATTACCCGCTTAACAAATCTTAAGTTACAAAGATATTTTCATGAGTCTTGGATGTCTACCACCTTGATGAGATGAGAGCATGAAACCAAGTCAGCATCTTGAAGTTTCAGCTGCCTTAGTTCTGCCTGAAAGACAAGGTAGAAAAGATGGAGGAAAAGTGACAACTCCTACCGATTGGATTAGCAGCATGATAAAGTGAAACAATGAGGAAAGCTGAATGTATGCACAGATCCAAAGAGCCTCTACGAAGCTTCGACGAGATCTCCTGATCTTGTGTCATTGAAGGCATTTACTATAATTTACCAAAAAAAATCCAGTACTCTGCCCTTGATCTTTCAGATGGCTGTTCTGCAAGTAATTCTTCCTTTACTTATTGTTATGTGCTTGGAAGGCCTAGTCTGCCTTAATGCAAAACCTAGATATGAAGAATGGACACTGGCAAAAATAGGTAGGTGAAAGCAGCAGTTTTTAAGCTTAGGTGCTGTTTTATACTGTTCCAGAAAACTACACTGACAACATGGAAATAGTCAATGTTCCCCAGGAGTGGAGGTAACCATGGATGATCCAGTAGTCTATAGGTGTGGAGTAACAATTGCCAGTATTGCAGCCCATGATCAGAATCTAGTGCAACTGCTGGAAAGAGCTCACCTGACAAATCTGAAGTAGAAGAACCTGCAACAGGTCATGTAATCATAGCAAAAAGATGTGGCCTGATCCTGATGAGTCCTGTAGCAGAGATGCAGCAACCAGAACTGATGGCAGTGCAACAATTTGTTGCACCTGTGAACCACCTAGAAAGCTTCTTGCCCAATGGTCAAGAGTATGAACCTCCATGCAAGCTCAAGTTGTTCAATTCTTTTGAGGAATAGAACAAGCAGCTTCCAATCTCAAATTAACAATATGACGCCAATGCTGAGGTAGCAGAGTCACTCTGAAATGAGGTGCCAACGAAGGGACGTGGAGCAACCTTTTTGCAGCAAGAACAATCAGCTGCATTTGCATCCAGAGTGTCAACTCACACTGAACAACTGCATGCCTGATATGGTCTTTGCTTGTGAGCATTTGAATCAGAATTGTTTGGGAAACAAAATGGTAAAAAACAGGACTACGTCACTTCAAATCTTTTTTGTATCATCTGCTCCATAACATCTAAAAAAGGATGTTACTTCACTTGGGGAGAAGATATCATTTGAAATTAAAGCAGGGGAAACAAACATACATTGCATGGCACTTCCTTTGAAGGAAATGGCTTTTGGAGTGAAATCTTCCAGATTTCAATAAAAAGCAACTGCATACTCGAGGCACCAAACCAGAGACACCGAATCTGACAAGTATCTTGCTCGGATTAAGAAAATTTTGCAAACAGATGCAACTCTAAAGGACAGCCAGAAACCATCAAGGACATATCTAGTGCTGTAAGAATGTGCCCTGAACACAAGTGACTGCCCAAAATGGCATCTCACACAACACAAGAAATAGGAGCAGGCCAACTAGCCCCTCGAGCCAGCCCTGCCATTCAATAAGATCATGGCTGATCTGAAGTGAATCAGTTCCACTCTCCCACTTTCTCTCCATAACCCTTAATTTCCTTGTCGATTAGAAACCTATCTACCCATGACAAATATATTCAGCAAGGTAGCCTCCACCACTTGAATGGGCAGAGAATTCCAGAGACTCACCATCCTTTGAGTGAAGAAGTTCCTTCTCAACTCAGATCTAAATTGTCCCCTCTCCCTTATTTTAAGACTGTGCCCTCTAGTTCTGCTATCCTTTCTAAGCAGGAAGAATCTCTCTACCTCTATCCTATCTAGACTCTTCATTATAAGTTTCTATAAGATCCCCCCATCTACCGAGTACAGACCCAGTCTATTCAATCTCTCTTCATAGGCTAACCCCCTCATCTCCAGTATCAGCCTAGTTAGTCTTCTCTGCACTCCATCCAAGGCCAATATATCCTCAGATACTGCAATCAAAACCGCACAGTACTCCAGTTGCAGCCTCACCAGTGCCCTGTACAGTTGCAGCAAGACCTCCTTGCTTTTATATTCTACCACTCTCACTATAAAGGCCAACATTCCATTCACCTTCTTGATCACCTGCTTGCACCTGCAAACTGGGTTTTTGCAATTCGTGCGCAAGGACCCTCCATGTTCCTCTGCACTGTAGCATGATGCAGCTTTTCGCTTTTTAAATACTAATCCCTTCTATTATTTCTACCAAAAGTGGATAACCTCATATTTGCTAACATTATGGTCCATCTGCCATGTCCTCGTCCACTCACTCAGCCTATCCAGATCTCTCTGCAGACTTTTGTGTCTTCCTTGCAATTCTCTTTTCCATGCATCTTCATGTCATCAGCAAATTTTGTTACTCTATGCTCAGTCCCCTTCTCCAGGTCGTCTATGTAAATAGCAAACAATTGAAGCCCCTGCACTGATCCCTGCAGCATTCCACTAGTCACCAACTGTCAACAATAGCACCCACTGATTCCAATTCTCTGCTTCCTATTAGGCAACCAGTCCACTATCCACACTAACACCTTACCCCCAATTCCATTCACCCTAACCTTGTGTGAGGCATCTTATTAAAACACCTTCTGGAAATCTAAAAACACCACATCCACCGGTTCCCCTGTCTACCGCACTAGTCACATCCTCATAGAAATCCAATAAATTTGTTAAACATAACTTCCCCTTCATGAATCCATGTTGTCTCTGCTTGATCAAACTGTTCTTTTCTAGCTGTCTCGCTATTTCTTCTTTGACGGATTCTAGCATTTTTCCAACTACAGACGTTAAACTAACTGGCTTATAATTCCTGCCTTTTGCCTGCTACCTTTAAACAGTGGCATAACATTAGCCGTTTTCCAATCTTAAAGGAACTAGAATTGTCATCCCAAAGGAGAGGAGGAAAGAGATGCTTAAGAGTTATCAAGGAATCAAGTCTAGCCTTGGGAAGGCATTAGAAGTGCTCCATTGGTCAAACAGGAGCAAGGAGAGAGAGAACCACACGTTAGTCAGTGCAAAGCTTGTGGTGAACATCAATGATCCACTCCTGACTCGTGACATCCCAGGCAGAATAAAGGCTTGACTTGGAATAAACCTTTACAGTTTCTTTGGAATCATTTCATCACCATTGACTGCTATCCAGACCATTGGGTATTAAATAAACCAACATTAATGACCAGTGAGATTGTAGAATGCCTACAAGCACACTTCAATCACAATGGTATTCCTGATATTGTGGCAAGTAACAACGGCCCTCAGTTCAGGAATGAAGAATTCAGCACATAGAGCTACCCTACAATCCACAGCCAAAAGCAGAAGCTGAGAGAGTGGTGAAGAAAACTAAAGAGATTTTTAAAAGATCAAGCACAGATTTATACAAAGCAACCTTAGTGGAGAAGCAAGAGCATGGAAAGCAGTCTACTTCAACAACTGTCATGCCGCACCAAAACTGCTCTTCCAATAGCCAAGACACTGAAGCCAGAAGTAGTAATCACAGGCTTAGGTGACAAAAATCAACTGGAACGATAAAAAAAAAAATCAAAACTTTGATAAAGCTGCCAAGTTATTGCCAGAGTGCACACATTCAATCCATTCAGCGTCAGCCTTGGCAACTTGGGACCCTTGCATGAAGCTGTTACCTCGATAATACAACATGCAAGTGACTGACCAGATATATTGTAACTAGAAATATACCTACAACTGGAGAAGCTACTCCTTCACAAATGAAGGCATAAATGTAAATTCAAAAGGAACTGAACGATCAGAGGTCAACTATTCCCCAACTCTGCGGATTAGCAGCAACAATTACTATGGAAATATCTCTTGCCACAGCAGTGATATTTCATAGAGAGGCAGCATAACCTCAGGAATGAGCAGATACTAAACAACAGCTCACACACATACCATTAAAAAGATCAGAGTACTCAAAAGCAGATGAAAATGGGTCAGACTGGAATGACCAGTTTCCTGTACATAGGTGATTTTAATTGTAGACCATGCAACCTCAGGCATCATCTTTGATGTATAAAAGGATTTAGCAGGAGCCATTTGATCCATCGCTTGAAACCTTGTGTCAGGCATGTGCACCTGAATGTCATGCCTCTAATGGCAGTTTAGATTTGACAAGTAGTCAGGGAACAGGAGAATACAATTGAATCAAGGTCAACCAGATAAGGAGAGTTCCAACGTCACATCCTTTTGCCCTTGCGTGGAATCACAAAATGGCTGGAACAAAATCCACCTTCACTGCCATCAGTGCCCTTTGAAGTTAAAACAGCTTTGATCCTAATCTTTGCAATGAGATCCTGAACATATGAATTATATACATGAACTGCAATCCATTAATTACAGACTGGAGTTGATTTCCTCATTATCATACATTATATGACAAACCTGTGAGATTTACCCATGTCCAGCAGCTACAAAGTACTTGATACAGCTGTGAGAACAAAGGCTCCCCAAGAAAGATGGACAAATTAACCATGGTATGGTGGTGTGAAAAGGCATATGGTAATGTTAAGGACGGGCAACAATTAATCAGCATCACATTATATAAGTAGTGGTAAAGTAAGAAATGTACAGATTTCTGCAGCTCCAAAGGCAGTGCTCCCTGTCCAGTGTCAGAGGTAAGGACATTTCCTCATAATGGAAGAATTTGCAGTAGGAACAGAATGATGCAGTGGTCATGGTTCATATAGAACCAATGGCTAGATCAGAGTAGGAATGAGATTCTGCTGAACAAATGTGAAGCCAGGGTTCAAATTCTTTTAAAAATCTCAAAGTTCATATCAAAGCCATGTGCCAACTGACTGAAGGGACAAAACGTCTAGTCAAAAAACCAGAACGTGAGACAGAGGTTTCAATTCGTGGAGGTCCTAACAGCAGTAGTAAGGAAAGTGGTTGCTGTTCCATTTGATGGACCTCACTTGACCATGACCAATGTGCAGGTGAAATCAAGTTGAGCAGCTGACAAGACTATAATAAAAGGGGAGGAAAGGTTAATACTAAAAAGCTTGTAGAGCAGAGGAACAATTTTCTTTTAAAAAGAATCAAGTGTCATCTCAGGCAGATTCAAGCTTCATTAAAAGGTAACAGTCATGTGTGAAAACAGATTGCACAAACATTTCTAATAAAATAGATCACAAAGATTAAGTTTGACCTTGGAGGGACATGATCGCAAAATGATCAAAATATAGATCCAAATATTTCAGGGTATTTCACTTTCAGAAAAGATGATAAAATGAGAAAGGATATAGCCCCTAGAGGGGGCAAAGAAATCAGGATGTGGAAATATTTTTGATGAAGCTAAAGAACAAAAAACATTGGCCTTACCAAGAATTACAGAATACAAAAATTGGCAAATTAGAGGTGCCTTTAATGAGGGTTAGATAAAGTGGGTGTGTGGGGTTTTAATCTTCATACAGACTGGATGAACAAAACTGGCAGAAGTAACCTGGAGATCAAGGTCATAAAACGCATCTGGAGCTTTCCAGAATAAAAGCAGCAACTGGAGAACAAACTGTTTTAAATCTATTATTCAACGTGATAGATATTACAATGAATAATTGTTGTTTACCTATCAAACTTATTACCTCAGCCTCAAAAAGAAAATCACTTTTTTGGACAAAGACTCTCCCAGCCTTGCCCCCCTTTCCAGTCATTTTACATCAGCCTCAATTTCTCATCCCGCAAATAGATGCTTCATTTACCGGTACCTTAACTGGGTGCAAGGAATCAAACAGATGATCTGAGCTGTGTTTAAGAGATGCTCTTTAAGCAAAGATGACAATCACTCATTCTGAAGTAGTTCACTTGCTTTTCTAGTCTGTACAAGTCGGTCCCCATTTTGAGGGGTTTTGAGGCTTCAAAAAAAAAAAAAGGGCAGTCTAAAAGCAGATATCTAGAGATGCAATCTTTTAGAGGGATTATCTGGGGATGAGCAATAATGAAGAATTTCCCATCACTGAGCTTGACATCAGAAATTAGTTTTCAATTTAAACAAAAGCTAATTACATAGGCATGAGGAACAAGTTGCCTAATAGGAAATAAGATTAAAAGATATGATGCTTATAAGCAATGACAACTTTTCCAGAAATTACTCAAATCTTCATTTTGAGGAATTAAACAAAGGAAGGAGTGTTATTAATTAAGAATACGAAAGGAAATGGCTTGCAATGTCACCAAAAAAATAGCAAAAACTGTCCCAGTTATGTTTAAGAATTACAAGTGATCATCAAGAAGTTAATGGGGAAAAAAAAAAACAATAACAAGCAGAAAATATAAAACAGATCAAAAGCATTTCAAAGTATCAAAAAAGGACTGAAAGCAAACAAGTCCGTTCAGAAGTAGAAGGAAGACAAATTATAATAGGGAATAAGGAAATGGCAGACATATTATATTTGTATCCCTCCTCAAAGTAGGGAGAAGACATACTGGAAATAGTAAGGGAAAACAAAGGATCTAATGAGAGCAATGATCTTAAAAATGAACTAAATGCCAAGTCATCCACTCCTCATATCTACATTTAGTTTTAAAAGATAGCTGTAGAGATAATACATGCATTGGCTTTGATCTGCAGGTTGAGATTCTAGATTGGTTCCATTGGATTAAAGGCAGATATTTCCAACTGAACAGTGAAGTAGAGAGAAAACAATTGATCAGATAACCCCCAGTTTACTATTGTGCCACCATGTTGACTGGGAGCACGGGTTTTGAAAACAGTAGGAATAAAAAGATAATTTTCAGGTTACAATGTGGAACAATGCTGCAAAGATCAGAGTTTGGGTCTCAGCTATATGTAAAATGCGTCAACGAAAGGGTTATGTGCCTGTTGCTGACAATACAAAACTAGGCGGAAAAGTAAGCAGAAGACAACATAAAGCTACAAATGCCACTTTGCCCATTCAAAGGGGGGGGGGGGGGGGGGGGGGGGGAGTACTATTTTATTAGTAGCTCTTCTAAAAATAGATGGCACTTAGGGATTTGGGTGCCTTTATACCTGAATCAAAATTAATGTAGTGAAGGTTAGCAATATAATGATCATAGTTCAGTCCCAAAGATGATTAAATTGAGTGTTCCCTCAAGGGAGGGAAGGAGGTTGTTGGAGAGAAGAGGAAGCAAGCGAAGCATCTAACATGCTTCACAATGTAGTCACTGTTGTGACAACAGTATTGTAACTGTCAAAAATATACGTAATAAAGTCTGAAGAACAAAATGTAACTTTAAAAAAAAGGCATAGTTGCCAGAAACTACATTGCACTTCCAAGTGAAAGAAGTGGAACCCAAATTTAGCAGGGGATGCAGTAATGTGACTCAAATCTATGACTGCAAAAGTAAACAAGTGTTTGAAAATAGAATTCTGGAGATGCAGAATATTAAGAGAGAGCAGATTGTTGGTAAGCCTAATTGCATGATAGATCATAAAACAGAACCTAATAAACCAAAATTCTTGTAACAAATCAGTTGGGGGGAAATAAACCTGCCTTAATATTAATTACAAGGTTTGTAATAATAAACTACCAATATGTTGAATAACACAAACACAAGCAGTAGAATAATATACCACCCAAGCAATATGGAATTCAAACGAGAAAAAAGGGGCATTTTGGTTGCAAACAAGATTAAGGATAAGGATAGAAAGGATAAGAAACATCTTAAGAAATAAAATGGCACGTAGACCTTCTACAACATAAGTTACAAAGCAGTCAATTGATCAGAGGTCTGCATCGGCACAAGGTCAAGTTCTCTCTATTGAGAGATGCTGACAAAAACATTCAAAAAGTTGTGACGAGATGCAATGCAGGGCACATGTTGATGGTGTAGATGTCATTTAGATGGATAGGTGTTAGTGATGCAGAGTAATGCCAAAAACTTGGGTTCAGTTCCCCAACCAGCTGAGGTCATTTACAAAGTCTACCTTCTTAACCTTGCTTCTCACCCAAGGTGTGGTGATCCTCAGGTTAAATCACCACTAGTCCACTCTCCCCCTTAAGGGAAGAGCTGCCTATGGTCATCTGGTACTATGGCAACTTGATTTTTACACTTGTTCACAAGGCTGACAGGGAAGCTGCTTATACCACCGATCAGTCTCCATCTTAAAACATTAAAATTGGAAAATTGATCCACTTAGGGAGGTCAGAGCCCACAACAGGAGTGGTAATAAACTGATTAGAAAATGTCACATAATATTTGCCCAATGCAGCTACAATAAGTTTATCAAACATTGTGATAAATGGGAAACAAAATTTGACATCTGAAATAAAGGCCTCCTCTTTAAAAAAGTGTATCTGGTAGCAATACAACTTAGCAAGTTATCAGGTTATTTCCATGAGCTGTTATGGAAAGTTAGAATCTTTAAATTTACATTTCTGGATTGCCAGCATGCTTGTTTGTGTACAAGCCTTCTAAATGTTTGGAACTCATTTGGTAAGGGGCAGACTTATGCACAGCCTGCACAGGAAGTTTCAACTGAAGAAATAATGGTTGGAATAAAAGGTCTCGAGCAATATTTTACTTATCATTTTGGCGGTTGTGATTACAGGGGCGATCTTGAGTCTGTGTTTGTCACTCTGATCTCAGTGGAGTTGAGTTTTGCCAGTGTGATGGGGCCCATCCTGCCCCCCTCAACCTCACAGCATAAAACACTATACATTTTTTGGTTATATTTTCCCCTACATTTTTAGTGATTACTACATATAAAGACAAAAATTAAAAACCAGGAATTATACCTAAAAGGGAACTTTGGAATTAAAGTTGGGAATATTCATACATTAGGATCCTCACTCATTGGCCCAACATTTTGCTGATCTTTGGGCAAGTTTACAGTACTCGGCCTTTTAAGCTTTGAAAAAATATTAAATCCTTAGCACATTGTATTTCGTACCACCAAATGTGAAGCAAGCCTAGAAGGAATTGTAAATCAGATTACGTGAAAAGGTTGCATCTAAAAACGGAAAAACTTGGATAAAGCAGGTATCCATAATCTAGTTACTTTTCTTTTAAAATGTTGTGCAAGGGATCAGTTAAATGCAATTTCTGACCTTTAATTTGTGCCAAACTGCTCGTCTGACATCTGGTCTTGGATGAACTGCAATTTTCTCCATCTAAACAGTAAAAAGTTCAAAGCCATCATTTCCAGCCTTTGGCTGAAACTCTTCCCTCAGCACCAACTCCATTCCTCCCACTTCACCATATCACCCTTCCCTCCATACCTCTACAACTTAGACTTGTTGCAACCTCAAGATGAACTCTGATCCAATATTTTCTCCATCATAGAAAGAGTCTACTTTCAGCTCAACAATGACACGTCACAACCCCATGGACTTCCTTTCCATCAATCTCCAAGCTTCCTTCAGTAAAGATTAGCTTGTGTAAAACTATGCTGCCGGCATCCTATGGAAAAAATAAATCCCACCATTGCATCCATACTTCTTGCTGATTTATATTTGTTTCTTGTTCATTACCTCAAATTTATTGTGCATTTCAATCAAAGGTTTCATATATTCCCATCTCCAACCTCCACCTGTCAAAAATTTTTGACATTCTCCCTTTTCACCCCAATGGCAACTATGCTTTCAGCTGCCTAGCGTCACATTTCACTCTCTCCTTAAATTCCATCTCCGGCTAAGTTTTTGGTCACTTCGTATAATTTTGGTGGTGTCTTTTTCCCACATGCCACACAGGGATGATTACACACATTAGAGACTATAGAAATACAAAATTGCCAAAAAAGCAAACATTTTCTAATGAATTCACTTATTCAATAACGATGGCCAACTCAAACAAAACTACTTCAGTGGCAAATAGGAGGGAGGAAAGCAAAATGTAGAATGCAGTTCAGCATTTTGGCTGGATTGTGTTTCATACCAAGTTTTTAACATGGCAATGAGATCAGATCTGCAAATCAATACTGTGCTGGGCTGATTCTAACTGTAAAGGAGACCCAAATCAAGCAGACAAAACTGTTACTGGTTTACTGCTATGCCTGGGTTTAGAAAGCCTAAGTAATAACTTTAAGAACAAAGAGGCACCAGCAAATTTGAAATTCTAGGAAAGAACACAATACTTGGAACAAAGAGCTATTTGCCTCATCAATACTAACTGATGCTTTCATAATCCACGTATATGACTTTGCTATCAAGATATTGCAACTTGACTCATGCCCAACACAACAGCTTGTTGTCCAGTTTCTAAGCCAAGATTTAAATTGCTTTTAGACATTCTGTACATATGCTGCTCTACACAAATAGCAGGCTATTCAGCCCTTAAAGTTCCCCAAATTGCCAACTCTACTTCCATTTTCATCTTTGACATTATCCCCATATTGGCAACTTTTCAATTTAGAACCACGAGACCATGCAATATCATGATAAATAAAATTTAGGCAAGAAATAGCTAAAAGCCGAGTTAAACAAGTGAAGCAATACAGTTTAGCTACCATTACTATCTTGTACCTCCTTGGGAGCCAGTTTGATTACTATTCAATGAGTTTAACAGTGGCAGCTTC
The DNA here is from genome assembly GCA_024679065.1 of Sphyrna mokarran. Taxonomy (NCBI): domain Eukaryota; kingdom Metazoa; phylum Chordata; class Chondrichthyes; order Carcharhiniformes; family Carcharhinidae; genus Sphyrna; species Sphyrna mokarran. The sequence goes on along the minus strand of JAGIQG010000006.1, from coordinate 90,870,498 downwards.
AGTTTTTGTTTGAAGTAATTTAAAAATTCAGCTGTCTACTTCTAATAGATCACCCTTCAGGTCACAGGTAGCCAAAGGCAGTGATTTAGCAATGTTTATCATGACCCAAATCTAGTTGCAACCCTAATACAACAATCCATCCACTGTTGTAATGGAGAAAAATCAACTACAGGAAGATTACAAGTTATTAGCTAAAGTTGCATTATTTATTAAGGAAACAGCCCTCAAAAATGTACTGCACTGCTGAATTTATCACTTGTTTTCTTTCCCACCTCCAAAGCCTCTTTAAAATAGATTTACTTGTGAACATAGGTACTGCATCCTGCCCTTTGAAAACTCCAGCATGCAATTTCCTTTTCTCTCTAGCCATCCCCCCGCCGCCCCGTTTATTTCAGTGGATTAATGCTATCATTGCTAAAACTTACTAACTTTCATCCCACCATTTTTACTAACCAGCATAAAAGTTTATTCAGCACAACAATATTGAAGTATTGCAACTCCTTTTACTTGGAGGAACCAGTGTCTGTTTGTTTTGTTACCACTCCCCCCCCTCAAAAAGTCAGTCATGCAGTTTTTGTTTGCAAGTTCTCTCATGTTATAGGTGTATTTTAAAAACAAATGCATTGATCAGTAGGCAGTGTGTTGGACCATTTACATATAAACAGTTTGTTAATTCAGTAATTTTAAGACTAGTAAACTTCAGGTAAAACCAGTGGTGGCTGGGCTATCCTGGGAAGAGACAAGGTGATTTCTAATTTAAATATCAAATTATTTCAATCTGTCTACTCAAAAATAGCAGTGAATTAATTAGATTGAACAATGTGATTTCTTCAATATAGTGCATGCCGTGCTGTAAATGGCGTTTTCAACTGGGTGCTGATTACTTGACTTTCAGTTGGTTATTCAATGCTTATTTGTATTTTTGAATTAACCTTCAGTCAACTGCATATTTATAAAGACTTAAAAACAATTACACGAGAAGCTACAAGCCAGGTGTGATGTGAAGTGAACCCTTCATCTCTTCGAGGACTAATAGTTTCTCTCAGATCAAGAGTCAAATTCCACATCCAATTTAGGAGCACTCGTTTTTTGTAGTAAAGAAGCCATTGGATGGCAAGCAAATACTACCCTCATATTCAAGCATGTAACCAAAGCACCTCGAGGGGCAAAACTGGCATAATGCTGGTGCAGACAACCCCCACCACACACACAAACTCTCCTCACTTTTTCAGGGAAATTGTTTTCTTTCTACAAAAGAATTTCTCCCATGAAGAGCCAACAGCTGACTGTATTGATACTTATTTCAGATTTGGGACCTTGGAATCTGATCTTAAAACAAATTTATTTACTACCAGCAGCTTTCAATATCTGAAAGTTTAAGATGAATTAGAGCTAGGTGGCAGGACAATCACCACATTTCACAGGAGTACACTGCCTAGTAGTATAATTTTACTCTGCAGCACTGCTTTTGCATTTCAGGAGCATGATTCTGCTAACAAGTGTTGAGAGAGAATGAGGTTAAAAGGCAAGAAAATGATTTAACTTCATTTTTGTATTTCAGTGCACATGACCATCTGAAATCCATTGCTCCAAATGTGAAGTCAAATTTTCTTCCTGCAAAAGTACCAGCTATTAGCAGGAGGCACAGCATTGGTTAGGACAATTGATTTCTTCATGGATAAGGGACAGTTGTCAGATTTCCTAATGCACCAGAAACAGGCAGAATAAGATTAGATTATTGGGCAGACAAAGAAAATGGAAATGGAAGTGTCCATGCAGACTTTTAGTTCTCAAACATCTAGCTGACAGCAACTCGTCTGTCCAGAATGAAAGCTGGAAAAATATCTATTTTTAAATAAAGTCAATGCTACAAAATCTGATAGTGATCATTGTCAAGCCACTGGGATAGCGACAGGCAAGGCTAATTGGACTTCTGAAAAGTTGAAGACATCCAAATAAGAGCATAATGATTGACAGCCCAGCTGATTTCCCGAAGTGTTCTTAAATCCCAAAATTTCTGACAAATCAATGGACCCTGCACAGTCACAACCAGTAAGTCTTCATATTCTTCATCCTCGATTTTGCTCAAGTTCTTATCTGTTCACCCTTTATGCCAAATGATTGAGTAAAATACATTGTTGTGAACTGCAGCCGAAAAGCAAGGAAGCATCCCCTTAAAACAAACAAGGTGCAGTAAGTTCCAGTACCACACAAGCTACATGGAATGGTGGCCAGCATGGAAATCTCAGCTGAACACCCGTAATGTTCAAATAATGATCAAATATTTCAGTGTCACTGGTCAAGGCCATAGAACAAACTGGGTATTGGAAAGATCCCTTAGATATGCAGATAATTTGCATTTCTCATCAAGACTACCTAATCACATTGTACTTTTCTGTGGGAATCAGGTTTGAATTGCAGATCTGCACCTCATCTCAATTTTAGTTGGTCAATACCAGTCAGCTGAGGAAATGATTTGAAGCCCTTCAAGTCTTGGTGCCTTGCTCAAGCGCTGAAGGTACAAGAGGTCACCTACCTGCTTCAACCAACAATGCATGGCAGATTCACTGAAGATGGAATATAATGACCTCAAATTCTGACCAAAGATTTTAGACCAGATCAAGAAAAGTTCAAATTCAGTGTGTAAACAACGTAGCAGCCAAATCTTTGCAGGTTTACCTTTATTGTTTTGGTTTGAAGTCTGAGACCATTTAACGTGTTGATGGCTTTTTCAGCATCTTTCGGGTCCACATAGTTTACAAACCCATAGCCAAGGCTCTGACCTGCAGTGAAGTAAATAGTATTCAAGTTAGTTGCACATTGACATTTCTATATTAACAGCGTAAGTGAACTATCAAATCACTGTACATCATTCCAATCACCTCTCCAAACTAATGTTAATTTTGTGGTAGTACATTATAGAAGGCAGTCACTCACTGTTAGACCTAATTAAAAGTTTTGAGAATTAGTCTCTCAAACCTAAGACAGTTTATGAATTCTCTAAAGTATACAAACAAGAAAACTGGCATCATTGAAAATGGCCATGAAGCAGAATTATAGTAAAGTTCCTTTAAGGAAGGAAACCTGCTGTCCTTTTCCTAATCTGCCTTATGTGCAACTTTGGACCTGCATCAACGTGAAGGACTTTAAACTGTGTCCAAGCAAAAATTGTTACTGTCATCACTTTCAGGGAAACTGGAAATAGGCAGTAAATACTAGCCTGGTTAATACTGACCACTTCAAAAACAATTAAGGACGATACAACACCAAGTAAATTTTGAGCTCGTCTTCCATGGATTTTACTCTTTTCCTTTCTAGTCCTAGAGTAGCCTGGATCAAGGCCAAGGATTTGGCATTTTTATAAAAAGATCTTGCATAAATCACAACTGTTCCTAAATAACGATTTTAACCAAAGCTGAGTCCTGCATTTCATTATAGAATCACTAAAATCACAATTGTATTTGGAGTCAAACTATTAGTCTCAAGTCTGTCATTTCAATTATATTGCACTTAAAACATCAGTTATTATTCAGATCTGTAAACTTTCACTAAACACTGATCAGAATTAAAGCCATGCAATCATAATTCAACCTAGTCAATGTCTCAAGTTAATCCAAAATAGCTCCCTCCCATCTTGTAATGTTTCCCAATTTTAGCAGGAAAGTGAAAAAAGATAATCTACTATTGAAATGATACAAAAAGGTAAACTTGAATGCACCAATAACTTTTGTTTTTGGTGATAAGTGTGGTGATCTAGGTTTATTAGGTTCCAAATGCTTGCTTTCAGTAAGCTATTGGATAGGGTTCCACCATTTGACAAATTCAGTTTTGCTGCACAAGGCTCCTGATGATTCTAAGATTTAAGGCTGCATTTTATTCATCTAGTTAGTCTGAAATAAGCAATATGTAATTTGATACATACAAGTCAACAATGCTGATATGTTTTCCTGCTTATAAGAACACGTTAATTTGTTCACTATTCTTTCAAGCTTATTTCACTATTCTATTACAATTATGGCTAATCAGTATTCAAGATTTTGTGTTAGAGTGTTTGGCTTTGTGCTAGAGTGTTACATTTCCACCACTTCTTATCAATAAATGTTTCTCTGGCCCATCCTAACTCCTCTTTTCTTCCACCACCCAAAATTCTATTGCCCTTTAATTTTTGTACATTCCAGGGGATAAAAGCCTAATTTACACAGCCCCTTTTCTTAATCTAACCTCTTAGTGCCTTGGTGAATTTGCATTGCATTCCTTCAAATGCCTATTTAGCCCAGGGTTCAATGTCTGAACTTGTATGAAGCAATCTGCCCTGGTTCTACCACCTCTATATATGATTTAACAAGTCAAATTACTTGGAATAACTAGCTACATTTTTGTCATCTCCAAAAAGGAGAGAGAGATGTGCAAATATTTTCTGGCAAGCAAATTATTTGAAAAATGCTACCACCAGACTAGGAGCATTACTTTAAAGTTTACAGTACATATCTATTCTACTGAACCCACAGAATCTTGTCCAAGATGTGTTTCTGGAGAAAGGGAAGCAAGAGGAAAAAAGTGGGGGTAGGAAGAGTGATTGGTAGTATCAAGCACGAACTGAAGTCAAGTGTTCCAACGAAACAGATCAGTAAGAACTCCAGTTACATCCCACAGATAACACCTATTGATAATTACATTGATAACTGCACAAGAAAAAACACTAAAAATCTTTCCAATTTTAGAATACTGAGCTATACTATTTCCCTCACTATTGGAGCAATACGTGTGACACAAAAGTGCAGCCAGTTCAAGTTTGGGAACGGACAGATTCTTGACTAGGAAGTTCAATGGCCAACCTTTCCTAACTATGACTTCAACTTCGTTTCAAGATCTATGCAAACCCATAACTATCTAGTCTACATTATCCTTCACTTGCTTCTTGTAGAGACTTCCTCTGATAGGGTTGCTTTATTCCTCAGCTGAGGATTCCCACCCCAGGTCCTTTTCATGCACTACTGCTCTCAGCTTTCCTCCCAGAACCCAGACAGGTTTCCACTTGCCCTTCCCTCCCATCCCACCAGCCTCTAACCAACAGATCATCCTCTGTCATTTCTTCTGGTGCAATGCAACCTAACATCTTTCCTCTCCCCTTTCAGCACTCTGAACAAAGGGATCATTTAGTTCTATATCCATATCATTCTTCAATTACTCCCAACATGTCATTCCTTAGGCACCTTTCCATTCAGCAGCAGGAGATGCAGCAACTGTCTTGAGCTCCACTTTCCAGATGAACTTGCACTTTACAATTTCATATACTGTATTCCCCTTTCACAACATTGGTGACAGGTACGATGCATTTTTATTTGAGTTCGGTCTGTCTAGTTTATTTATCCTTTCATGACAGTTTTTATGTAGCCATACATGCCTCATTTGGACATAAAAGTTATGATGGTAGATTAGAAAAGTTGGGACCATAGCCATGTTCAAAAATCACAAGGGGTCTGGACACAGAAGATAGGAAAAAATTGTTCTCAATAGTGCAAGAGAGGAAGCATGGGTTTAAAAATCACTGATGAAAACAAGGAAACTCCACTTCATGCCACGAGTGGTCATAGAATAGAATGCCCTGCAATGAATGGCAGAACCAGGTTTTATCAAAGCATGCAAAAGGAAATAAACTTTTGAAAAAGATAGATTCTGCAAGGTTGCAGAAAGGCAGCAAGAGAATGGCAAAGTGAATTGCTCATTTGGAGAACTGGTGCAGACAAAATGGTGAATTGCCTCCCATGTTGAAACAATCCTGTGATTGTTATTATGCCCTTGACCATTTTAATGGTGAAAAGCTAATCTCCACTGCCCTCCTTCCAAAACACTTACCATTCCCATCTTTCTTCAGTTCTAATGAAAAAGGTAATTAACCTGAAGCATCAACTCACTCCACAAATGCTCCCTGACCTGCTTTTTCAGTATTTTGCAGTACCGGAAATATTTAGCTGAGGTTTTGGGAGAAATGAGGCAGAATAGATAGAATCAGTGCTTGTAGTGGTGAAGCGGAATATTTAGATTTAGAAGACTTAAGTCAGTGATTGAAATGGAGACTTTTTTTTTTTAAATATTGAAAAATGGCTTAGATGGCTAGTTGAAGTACTGCCTTGAGGTAAATAAAAAGGTGTCATGTTATCTGTTCTACAGTCTGCAAGAGGTTAAGGAAGGGATTTATACTTAGACAATAGTAGCTACTTTGCATTATGTTCTTCTTTCTCCACACCCCAACTATAACTAATAGTACATTCTGCAATCACTAGTTTCCTTCTGAGTGGTATGTTTTGGTTGTAGGGTGCGCAAGAAACAATACTTTTCATTATCACATGTATTAGTGCACAATAAAATCAAATCAAAAATCAGTGTTAGGTCACTGATGAAGTTATGGAGTGCTTTTTTTTTTAAAAAGAGAGTACAAATAATATCAGAAATGTTCAGGATTAGGGGGTTTAGAGAGGCAGAGAAACTGAAGGAAATCAGTATTAATAAAGAAATGGCATTGGGGAAACTGATGGGATTAAGCCTGATAAATCCCCTGGGGGCTAATTATCTACCCCTCAGAGTACTTAAATAGACCTTGAAATATCAGGCATGTTGTGGTCATCTTCAAAGATTCTATAGACTCTGAAATAGTTCCTACAGACTAGAGGATCGTTAACACCACTACTTAAAATGGGACAAAGAGGAAATGGAATTATAGACCGGTCAGCTTAATATTGAGGAAAATCAAAGTAGCGTACTTGTTGCAAACCTAGAGACCAAGTCACCACAAGTCCCAGTGATGTTGAAGGTAATGTGTTTTAAACCAAAGAAATTGGAATCAAGATAGTTAATTAGCATTTCTAGATACACAGTTATGTTTCGCAATGCCATGGGGAACAGGCAGAGAAAGCCATTGAGATATGCATTACTGGCTTCACTCATGTTATAGCTATATAGAACATTGGTAGGCCCTATTTGTAATATAATGTTCAATATTGGTTGCCAGACTCCTAGAAGGACATGGAGGCTTTGAAGGACACAGAAAAGATTTCAGGATGTTGCCTGGCATAGAGGAGGTTGATGAGATTGGGTTTGTTCTCACTGGAACGATAGAGGTTGCGGCAACCTGAAAAAAAAGTCTAAGATGAGGGGCAAAGACAGAATAGACAGTCAGAAGCTTTTTCCCCAGGGTGTAAAAGTCAATTATTAGGGGGCATAGATTTAAGGTGCAAGGAGCAAGATTCCCCCCTCCCACCACAGAGGGTAGTGGGTACTGGAAATGTGCTGCGAGGGGAGATAGTGGAAGTAGCTACAATAGTAACTTTTAAAAGGGGTGTCTTGACCAGTACATGAATAACATGGGAATTGAGGGATATGGTCCCAGGAGCGTGGGGAATTTTTAGTTCAGGTGGGCAACATGGTCAGTGCAGACTTGAAAGGCCTGTCCCTATGCTGTAATTTTTAATTCTTTGTTCATTACAAAACAAACATCACAGAAAGCAATTCTGTGCCGTCAGCAGAGAGAAAAAGTGTCTTGGGCTGCCAATGTAGGAGGGAGTCTCATTGAAGTCTTAAGTTTTAAAAAGATGAAATCTTAACAAATCATCCTCTCGCTGTTAGCTGAAGCTCAAATGAAGATGGAGATTGTAACAATACTTATGTTTAGACAATGGATTAAGCAAATAGCATAATGAAAAAAAAGAAATTTTTACTTGGTTAGGGTGGTCTCAATTTCTAAACAAAAATGTTTGTAAGCAGTTTTCTCAAATGGACTGCAGGCCTTAAAGACAAAATGGCTGTTTTTCAGACACACAATAACGATTCAAGTATTTATAAACTAAACACTTTGCCATTAACACTTCATGCTGGACCTCCAATCATTTGGTCATCCAAGGCAGATCACCAAAAACAAATCTTGTTACTGGTTACATAAGTGTTTAACATCAAGGCCAGCATCTGTTCATACTGAACATTATTTTTGTTTGTGATGTAAAGTAAACCTACCAAAGGAGTACAATGCCAAGATATCACACCAGCATTTGTAGCTGAAAACATCCAAAACTTATAAGTGTGCCTTGAAGGGAATCAGTTCCCATATCCAAGAATCCCATTCAACAGAAAGCACAGCACTTCAGATTATCAGGTTTTACCAACATTGAGTAGCATTCATGGGATATGAGCATCTTTAGCTCAGCTAATATCTATTGGACATTATTGGACAATATTTATGATCCATAATTGCTCTTGGCAGTGGTGGTGGAGAGCTACTCCTTGAACCACTGCAGTCTGTTGTGTAGGTAAACTCAAGAGTGCTGTTAGTGAAGTAAGACATTACTTGATACATAATACTTCGAATTGCATATCCACCTTTTAAGGGAAACCTATTCAGTTAGCTCAAAAACAACTTTTGAGCATTGAAAAGGCCTGGCAAGATGCTACAATTACAAGGGACATTCACAGTTACCCAATTCGGAGGATCCTTTTTCCAAATGATGAGAGAAAATCTGTTACAGATCATTTAAAACTAAATTTCAAATTATGTAAATATATCTAGACTTGAATAACATCAGCACAAAAGTGAAACTAAATTCTCACTGAGCTTATGGAATTCCAATGTTTAAAAGAAATTGGAGACAAGAGATAAAGCCCAACATATCAAAACACAGCTTTATGTATATTAATGATGTAGATGTTGAGAGATTCTCTACCACTTCACGTGGCAACAGTTTCAAAAATCAGCACTCGATCTTCTATCCAAAGGAGAAGCAAGGTCTGTAGATAACAGCTCTTCCAAGTTGCAGAAATTGATCCAAAAATCTTTCACCACCCAACAATTTTCGGTACCTACTTTAAGTGAAAAATTCAAGTTAAATTTCACCTTGTTGCTTGAACTTGTACCAGCATGGCTGAATTGGCAGCCAAATGACTGCTACACATTCAAACACTGCCGTTGGATAAGAATAGATAGATCTGGCACTCAAAAAATCTCAAAACATTTTAATTTTAGGAATATTTGTGTTTTCCAGAAAATGGAAAGATGAAGCAGTAATGCCATGTGACGCTTTAGAAACCCCCAGAAACACTATATAATCCACTATCAAAACTTTCATGTATTAAATTAGGGCACCATCTTCTGCCTGAGTGACATAAGAGTACAATAAGATAGTTCTCTTGCTTTGTGAGCAGTTTTCCCCTTAATTCAATACAGAGAATAATACCATTTGTTATTTGTGAGGCAGTTTGCTCTGCTGTGTAGCTGCTGAATTTCTTTAGTAATTGCGCTTCAAAAAGCAAATAGTCATGAAGTGCAGATATTTCAGGGAACAAAGGTGTTATACAAATATAACTTGCTATGTTGCCCTATACGCTCCAAAGTAGCCAACTAAGTGCACTGCAGATTTCAAAAAATTTAGTACAGACCCAAACCTCAGACAACCACTTCCCATTTGTGATTCCAGATATGGATAGTCAAGCATAAGCAATCTAAATTGAGCCAGACTTAATCATAGAATCCCTACAGTTCAGAAACAGGCCACTCGGCCCACCGAGTCTGCACAGACCAAGGTCCCACCCAAACCCTACATCCATATCCCTATATATTTACCTGCTAATCTCTCTAACCTACACATCCCAGGACACTAAAAGGAACAATTTTAGCATGGCCGATCAACCTAACCCACACATCTTTGGACTGTGGGAGGAAACATGATTACCCTGAGAAAACCCACAGACACAAGGAGAACATGCAAAACCCAGTGACCCGAGCTGTGATTGAACCCAGGTCCATGGAGCTCTGAAGCAGCAGTGCGAACCACTACTACTGTGCCAAACCAAACCAACTGCCATTTTGCTCTTTGCTCATTTCATTACTCTACAACTGTGTAGGCAATATTAAGTTTTTTTTGTTTTTCTTTTGGAAAAAATATCCCTGTTTATAGAGCTAACCACGCAGACTACATTATCACAAGCACTTCCTAGAATCTTAGATTTCATTACTCCTTACATATTCAAGCTTTTCTTTTCACAATTAACAGCATTATACATCCAAAATGGCAAGGAATAAAGGAACAGCATGATCAGCATTTATAGTGATCATAACTATAAGAAATCAGGAGGAACCATTCCTCATCCATGAAGTTGGGAGTGCACTTTCCTTTAGGGCATTTAGTTGTTATGCCACTAGATTGCTAGTGCAAGGAATAATTGACAAGCCTGGGAAATTTGATTTGCAGAAGAGATTAATTAAATTTTGTTTCATTATGCAAGTTATATACATTTAATGTGAAATTCACAGGTAGTTTTAGGCACCAGACATTAGTTTTATTATTGCAACAAACCTAACCAGCTAAATTCCACAACTCAGTTCACACTAATGGAATTTGTGGCTTGTGCCAGAACAATTTTAGTTTGCTTCACTTTCAAGAAAATGCAGCTTATGCAGATTGCTTTGGGGAAAAAACTGCCCAATCTTTTCATAGTTTAGCACATTAAAATTAATTCATCTACCCACCTCACATTTGCTCAAAAATCAGTACAATTGTTCAAATCAACCACATGATTTGAACATGCCGCACTACAGAGTTCTAGGCATCTTTGCATACCAAACACATTCCTGGCACTCGCATGAAACTAAAATTCAGAAATAGTTTATGGATAAACCAATCCAAATGAAGCCAATTTTTATGAATCCCTGCACTACGGAGGTAGCATTAGGAGCTGGAGATCTAGGTTCAAATACTTGCTTCACGTCCTAAGGCAAAAGCTTCCGGTTTTCTTTTGCACAACTTCTGGGAAAAAAAAATCTAAGTATCAGTCCATTTGAACAAATACTGCCCGACAAACTGTCATCTTGTCCCACATTCCCTTTTAGCCAAGGGGCAGGTCAGATTCAATAGCCTATTTGTGCTGCACACCATTCAATGCATTCTGTATACAAGCTCTCCTGTAGGATCAGACAAGTCCAGTGATTAAAAGGGGAGTCTATCACTAATGAGGAAAACCCAAATAAACTCTCTAATGAAATATTTAAAATCTTACAGAAAATGAAAAACAAGGGAGTAATGTGAAGTAAATCCCCAGGAACACATTACAATCCACTTGAAGCCAAGCACCAGGATCTGGAGCAATCACTATGTTCTCGGACCGTATGATGTAGGATTTTGATCAAGGTCTATGGCTATTTGAAACTAGGTTAAAAATTAAACATACTAAGGCTGAATGGTCACCTTCTGCATTCTATATCCCTATTAGTATTTGTGGCAGATCAAACACAGTATTAAGTCAGAAGAGATGCGGTCAGGCTTCAATTGGACTAGAAGAATTCATATTAAATAGTATTTCCCTGTTATGAAAAACAGAAGTCATCTGTACTTGTGTTGTATTCAAGAGTAAATATCAAGTTAGCAAGTGCAATTACAAAACAAGATTCAGGAAAGTCAATCAAGATCTTACAGTTTAAAGATAGCATGAACCATCAGAATTGGAGACAATAAGCAAGCTTCAGACATCAGTAATATAAGGAGGTGAAAAAATAAAGCAGGCGGGAAAGAATGGTGGCGGTGGATGTTAATACTTATCAGTAGTTAATGGAGTTAACTCCCTGCATGCGCTGTTTCATTCTAGAAAAGTGCAAAATATGAATCACGCACTCAATCTTCCAAACCATGAAACAAAGCCATCAGAACAATGAGGATACGCAACAACCCAAGACATGGGAAGGATGAATAAAGGCGTGTCCTGGATTTAAGCTCAAAGATACTGAAGGCTCATTGCCGATGACAATCAAAATAAAAAACTTAAAGGACAAACGAAAAAGGCAAACAGGAAAAATAAAATATTTCAGATGCAACTTAACTGAAATGTGAAGTGATGTATTTCAGAGGAGGAGTTGAGATGGCTATTAAAAAATAATTCTGACCCTTACTAAGAAATAAAGGCCTACAAAAAGGACATTATGCTAAACTTCATTAGAACAAAGAACATTATAGTGCAATACAGGCCCTTCAGCCCTCAATGTTGCACCAACCAGTGGAACCAATCTAATGACCCTCTAACCTAAACTATTCCAATGTTATCCATACGTCTATCGCTGACCTTTTGAACACCTTTAAAGTTGGCATGTCCACAACTGCTGCAGGCAGGGTATTCCACGTCCTTTACTATTCGGAGTAAAGAACCTACCTCTGACATCCGTCCTATAACTATCACCCTTCAATTTAAAGCTATGTCCCCTCCTGTTAGCCATCACCATCCGAGGAAAAAGGCTCTCACTGCCCACCCTATCTAGTCTTCTGATCATTCTGTATACCTCAAATAGGTCAACTCTTAGCCACTTTCTCTCTAACAAAAACAACAAGTCCCTCAGCCTTTCCTCATAAGACCTTCCCACCATACCAGTAAACATCCTGGTAAACCCCCTCTACACCCTTTCCAATGCTTCCACATCTTTTTTATAACGCAGCGATCAGAACTGTATGCAATACTCCAAGTATACCTGCATCAGAATTTTATATAGTTGCAACATGATCTCACAGCTCCGAAATTCATTCCCTCTACCAATGAAAGCTAAAACACCATACACCTTAACCTTATCAACCTGGGTGCCAAGTTTCAGGGATTTATGCACACGTACACCGAGTTCTCTCTGCTCGTCGACACTACCAAGAGTCCTTCCACTAGCCCTATATTCTGTAATCCTGTTAGTCTTTCCAAAGTGAATTACCTCATACTTTTCTGCATTAAACTCCATTTACCACTTCTCAGCCCAGCTGTGCAGCTTATCTGTGTCCCCCTGCAAACTGTAACATCCATCTTCACTGTCTACAACTCCTCCAACTTTAGTGTTGTCTGCAATTTACTGACCCATCCTTCGACACTCTTATCTAGGCCATTTATAAAAATGACAAACGGCAGTGGTCCCAAAATAGATCCTTGCAGTACACCACTTGTAACTGACTTCCAGGTTGTATATTTCCCATCAACCATCTTCTATCAGCTAGCCAATTCCTGATCCAAACTACTAAAGCACCCTCAATCCCATGCATCAGTATTTTCTGCAGTAGCTTACCATGGGAAACCTTATCAAACGCTTTGCTAAAATCCATATACATCACGTCAGCTGCATTATCCTTATCCACCTCTTTGGTCACCTTCTCAAAAGAACTTGATAAGATTTGTGAGGTACAACCTATCCTTCACAAAACCGTGTTGACTATCTCTAATCAAATTATTTCTCTCTAGATGATTATAATTCTTTCCAAAAAGACTTTGCCCACAACAAAAGCAAGGCTCACTGGTCTATAATTCCCAGGATGGTCTCTACTTCCCTTCTTGAACAAGGGACAACATTTGCCATCTTCCAGTCTTCCAAGCGTCAGTTAGAGTAACACGAGTCCAACTCTGGACTCCAGAGATGTTAAGGCTTTGGAAAGCATGCAGGGATTTACTAGAATGGTGCCAGGGATATACGAGAGATATGCAGCATGCATACAGAGACTAGAGACTGAGGTCCTACTCCTTAGAATCAAGATGACCAAGAGAGATTTATGAAGGATTTAATAGTGAACAGGCAGGTTGGTAATCAGAGGATACCGAATTAATTAGCAAAAGAACAAAGATGCCTCAACTTAAAAAAAAGTTCAATTCAGGGCTACAGAAAGAGAGCCAATGAAAAGGAATTAACTGGATAGCATCTACCCTCCTCCTGTGCCATTATTTCACAATTCTAATTTTTCTAAACCGTAAATCATTTTATCTTCATATGACATTAGTTATGCAAGAGATCTTAAATTATAAATTCATTAGATCTTAGCTTGAAGGAAAATTAAAAATAGCAAGTGAACAAATACTCAAATGGAACAATTTAGAACTGGTGATTATCAAATAATGTCAACAGCTTCACACAATATGCATCTGAAGTATCTCGGTCAATGTTGTCAACAACTGTCTGTACTAGAAGCTCTGCAAACGTAGCCATTTAAAAACTATAAACACTGAAGCAAACAGAACATACAACTAAAGAGCCAAGATACCTGTTATTTTGTCCCGTACTAGTTTGCAGGATTCTATTTCACCAATGCTGCCAAACAGGCTTTTGAGCTCCTCTTGTGTCATGTTTTGAGGCAAGTAGTTGACTATTAAGTTGGTTTTGCTGTCCTCTGGCATGGTGTTACTGTCAACAGGTGATGAACAGTTGTTTGTGCCAGTGTTGGTGTTTGAAGGGCCATTTGTGGTGTTATTACAGGTTGGACCATTGGACAGTTGTGTTTCCATGGCAGCAATTACCTGCTATATAAAGATAGACAAGGCAATGTTACCTTTTTGAACTCATTCGAGCAACTCATTCAACATAACCCCAATGTCTTGGTTAAGTTATCTTTCAGAAATGGCAAACATTTAAAATTTGAAAAAACACTACAGTTTAAGCCTGCTTGTGCCCTGACTTATAGTTAACATATATGAAATGCTAATCAAAGATAAATTTAAAATATTTGTTTTCATCCTCAACACTTGTCACAAATCCAGCATTTGTATCCAGCTTTTAAAGTCTATAACTATATCCAACCACTGCGCACAGGCCAATTGATAAGCTTCAGAAGCATATTCAGTAGGAATGAAGAGTACATACAGAATACGAGAAGTAGTATTCTGTGTGGATATTTGAGGCCTTACTTTTTCCACTGTTAACAGTTTGATATTCAAGATAACCAAGTTGGGAAGAACAGTAAGTTATGCAGCTGACAGCAGGAAATTACAAAGCAACACAAACAAATTGACAGAATGGGTTAAAATGTGGTGTGCGCGATCTTATTTCAAAGGAAAATTAATTTTAACTATAATGAGAAACAATAAACTGTGGTGGAGCAGAATTTGATATTCAGTTACTCGAAATAAAAGGCCAGGTACAAAAGATTAACATAAAAAGCTAATGCAGTGTTTGCCTTTTATCATGGGGACTGGAATAAGTGGGGAGCCTGGACCAGACTAGACCATATTTGGAGAACATTTAGTTCTCAACACACAGGGAAATGATTATTGGCCTTGGAGAATGTAAATCCAATAGCACAAGTTCAATGATTTTATAGAATCGGAGTTAAGTCGAGGGCATGTGGTTTGAGTTTTGAACACTGGAATCAAAGTATTTACATTACTAAAAAATTCAAAGATAGACAAACCAATACCTCTGGGAGAAATCCATAGCAAGGTACATCCCAGGCTATCTACTGCAAGGTAGATATTTTAAAAATTGCCCTTCAAGTAGTATACTTGGTACTGGGACAATAATGATAATCTTAGGTCAATTGAAATTTAAGGCCAAGATCAAGAGACTTTAAGAATTACAGCCAAACTGAGCTCAAATCAGCTTCTTAAAATGAAAGATAATCTTATTCCCATGATATTTGAGAAACTGAATGTTGGATAACAGCTACACGACATTGCTACAGATATGGTACATCTAGTTTCCCTGTGATTTAGTTTTATCTTTCAAGAATGTATTTATAACCCAAGTAGCAATAGCCTGTTAATCAATGGAACATTTTAATATTCTAAAAATTACTTCAATTTTGAAATCCCAAATGTTGAAAAGTAACAAGCAATTCAATGCACAGGTGAAAGAATGCAAAGATTTGAAATTAAAATGCTATAATTCCTTGAAAGAATGTTGTGATCTGTAATATCGCTATCACAATAGCCTTCCATGGATTTTATTTTAAAATTCAATTTTTTTTTGCAACTTGAGCTTGATATTTTTAGAATCTACCAACTCTAGTTTGAATAGCCATAGTCTTCAACATCCTGTAACCACTACTGATAAGAATTAGTAGTTTTACAAATCAGTTAAGCTTCAAATTCATAGTTCATTAAAATAAGTTAGCTTGACATCACTCGTGCTTCAACTATACTGCAAGATTGCCGGAACTATGCATGAATAGTCGTGCACATTCACAGCTACTAGACCAATGCCATCTGGTGGTGAAATATTGCTGTGTTGCTTTACTGTAGCCTATAAATAGTATTTTGATGACAAACCCCGACTATAAATAGGGGTTAATAAAACATCTTAGAAACCAGCTAAAACTAGGACTTGATCAATTACATCACTTGCAGCATCCATTTTAAAACTCAAAAAAGGTTAGTCCTGCAGACATCAAGCTAAATTAGAAATGTAGCATTTGCTGCTGGTAATTTACATCCTGAACTAGCTCAAAAAATTAACTGGTTATTATTACAAATAAATGTGTCAAGTGTTAGAAGAAATGTCTAATGTCAACATGTTTGCATACAAAAGAATTCATTTTGGCATCATTTAGGTGAAATCTTCATCCACCTTATTTACTGTATGACAATGCTAATAGTTCTTCACTATCACTACAGTGTACAACATTCTCTTTTACTTAGTCTGGTAAAATCTTTTTTCCCCTTTCACACCTCCTCCCACCTTCCCAAAGCCTAAAAAAGTTTTAAATTTGTTTGAACGGCAATCCTTAAATATACCATCCTATAACAAGACAAAATGCAGCTTGAAAGCTACTGAATAATTCACATTTAGTGCAGATGACAGGAATTTGGTCAAATTTCTCCAGAGTTTGTTTACAATTCAAAAGGTGTTCACCTGGATGAAAGCTCGACATCACCTCATTTTTCAATATTTTAAGATACAGGGAAAAGGCTTATCATCAGTACTCGCAGAAGATGAGTTCTGTGCACAATGACAGCAAGCATTTGCAATTGTTCAATTGCAAAAACAGAATTATTTGCCTTCTCTGATGAATGCTACAGCCAAGTGTCTTTAAAAATCTGTCCCCTTATCATTCAGAAATGAAACTGTGCATTTCAATATAGGTATACACCATACTATTCTTCACCCCTCCATTCTATTCAACCCACTGAGAATAATGAGGGGTATTGCACTAGAATTTGGAACACAATAGGGGAATACAAAAGGTTACCAACAGAAAAAAAATGCATCAGTACCTGAACAAAACTATTAGCAACTTTATGATGCTGTATTAAGACCCTTTGAAACCAAAGCAAAAGAATGGATATTTGACAGTGACAATGTGTTGAGCTCAGAATGAAGCTAATGACCCCAAGCAGTTTAGGCCTGATTAATTTAGAAATGGTCAAGGTACAAGGCTGAGATTAGGGGAAAGCAGCAAAGTATTCAATTGTGTAATAAAAAGTTAAGAATTTCAATTCAAAGTACATCAGTTTATTCAATTTAGGCATTACAAATGCTAAGTTCAATACAGTATGCCAGACACAGCAGATGCATATTGAAGTGTTTAAATGATCAAATTCTGTTGAACTAGTATTCCCAAATTGTACAGAACAGAAAATCTGTACAAACTCACTTCCAGCTTGAAGCTTGTTATCCAAGGAAAGTGGAAAAAACAACCAAACACCACTAGGTATATTCAGAAACTTTGCTGTCTTAGAATTACAAAGGCCAAAAAGGCTGTAAAAACAAATGCAGAGCACTTGCAAGAACGGGATAATAACCTAGACATTTACTGTAATGATTAGACACAAAGACATTTCTAATGACAGGTCATAAATCTATTTTGGTTTGTAGGTGGTAGAAATAGCATTAGGCCAGAATTCCAGTGAACAGCTGCATTAACCTATGCACTCAACAGCAGAAATAGCTTTCTAGCCAACAGGCCATTTTTTAAAATGATCACTACATTTCACTTAAGGAAATTTACATTTGAATCGCCACATACCCTGATCCGTGTTGTAAATATGGGGATGTGGTAAATGATTTTAAAACGCAAGATGAAAATTTCACAAATGCTATTTGCAACTCAGTCTAAAGGTTAACAGCAATTAAACATGTGCACCACTACAGCAGTTGACATAATACAACAAATCCACTTTCAACAAACCACTGTTATTATGCAAGCTCTAATCAGACCATACCAAAAATAGTTGCATTGGCTTCACTTTACATAGAGCTTTTTTAAAATAGATAAAGTCTCATGCTGTTCCAAAAGAACCATAAATGTTTCTGAACCAATTACATTTTTGCAAGACTACAGTACCTATGACAACAAGATGCATAGTAGGTTTTTGGTATGGCCTCAATAAAATATCTTAAGTCACTACTAAATTTAAAGAAAAGTCCCACAGACCCCAGTCCAAGGCTCTGCAGCCCACGAACCACTTCTAAGCAGAGTAGCCACATCACACAGTCTGACTGCCATGTTAGTTTGGAGTTGCCGTCTGCAATATGGACACAAAAGAGTACCGTATGTTAGATTAACAAGATAATGCAACAAATCAGTTTACAATGCCTTATGTATATTCAAAGCATGTCCATGCAGTTTGGGCTCAAGACAATTTGAGGCAATTCCAATCTAATCTCATTCTAAAATAATTACATACAGATGAGAATTCCCCATGCACAAGTTAGTATAATGAATCAGCTATTGATGGAGGGATATTGACAAAATTGCAGCCAGGCTCTGCAATTTTTAAATCAATACATTAAGAAAACTACATACAAAATTGTAAAGTACAATTGTACTTCCACTAGGACAAATCAACTTGGGGTGATGCACAAGTGGGTTTCAGCAATCTAGATATTTACATATGCTCCTACAATTGTAGTTTTGAGCTTGGCCTAGCAAAATAGATGTTTTGCATTTATCATACAAGACCATTTGAACATCTACTAAAAAAGTTTCACATACACTACGTTCAATTCAGAACTACAGTCAGTGAAGTTCCAGAGAGGAGACGTCTGGCTACAGCAGCAAGTTTTGCCCTTTATGAAGAAGGGCCAACTCAGGTACTACTGGGAAGATGAATTAAGCTTAGGGATAACAAACTGATGTGAACTAGTTTGTAATACAGCAACTGATGCATTTACATTAAACACTAACCAATTACTATATAGCCTTTACAGAAAGTTCCAACTTTGGACTTGATAGTTTAAAATGAAGTTCAGATTTACACCTTGACTTTGCTTCAAAGTTCACAACGAATGGATTCAAATACTCATTAGTACTAATTTTCTAAACATTTGGAATTCTCAAATTATAGAAATCCCATCAATGTAAGAACACAGCACTAGTTCAAAACAACCCACTAACTTCTCAAATAAGGATACAAAATAAATACAACTGTGCCAGCAATTCCCATATTTGAACAAGTCACATTGAAGAAAGCTAAAAGCATCATTATGCCATGGAACTTTAATGTTAATATTCCTCACTGTATGAAGACAATACAAAGTTGGGTTGTTCAAACAAATTACTGTATTTCACAACACCTTTTTTGCAATGAGAAATGTATTCGTTAATTTAGCATATTGCTCACCTGCCAATGAGTTTGAGTAACAGAGAATGTCATTGGGCAGAGCTGCAATTGAAGAACTTCAGACTCAGATTAGACTCAAGCTAGAGATCTGGCAATAGGCAACCTAAAAACGCTCAAGAGGACTGCGGTTCACAGAATTATCACAATCTGCCAGTCGGGACACTAACATAACATCCAGGACTACAAGGAAGAGAAGCTCAAGAACGTAAGACCAATACAGCAAAAGCTTATTCTGAACTGAAAAAAAAAATCAGTCACCTTTCAGAAATCCAGTTATGTCCTGCATGCAGATTCCCGAAGTTAATACTAGATCTAGCAAAACATTAAGATAGCATTACTACTAACTCGAGCAGAATAGAGTGCACCTTTTTCTCCCCAGATAGCCTAGTCTGAGTGGATTGCTATACAACTTTAAATAGGCAAAGAATGGAGAAATGATTTCCAGTCATTTTTGATTCTACTTTATCCCAGGATTTACTCATGAAACCTACCAACTTCATGTGCACTTTCACATTTATATTCCAGTCAAATTCAGAAGACAAAACAAGACAAACCAAAATCAAAAGAACATTTCCCAGAACACATTTAGGCTAGTGCATCGATTAAAAGCTATGCTTGTGGTGGCAGTGAGTTATTATATTTCATGATACAAACTCAAAACCAAGGTTGACTGTTGAAAAGATAAGTAATTCTAAAATTAGCTCACACTAGGCAGGAGTGACAAGATTTGTCAGAGGACAGTTGAGTTACAGAAGTGGGTTAGTACTGTCATGTTCTGAAAGCTGGGTATTTTTTTGGCAGGCAGTGGTGAAAGTGATCATTAGTCACTGACTCTTGTTTCAATATCTGCGATGTCCTCACACCACTGACTGAAGCAGGACAATTTATTCAAAGTCCATCTCATCAACATGCAAAAACCATCAACTGGATTCCAGACCAAATTCAGGAGATCAATTACAAAGAAAAACTTTGCAAGTCTTAGGAGGCAATTTCAGTGTTCTGCTAGAAGGTAAATAGAAAACATACCAACACTGGATAGATCCCAATATGGATAACATACATGTTCTTCATCTATACAAACTACTTTTCAATTGAAAGGAAGGCTGAAGAGGGGGTTAAAAAAAGGTGACAAAAGTCACCAGATACAAACTCTATTGACAGTACATTTTAGAAAATTCTGCAGAAAAAGATGCAGAATACTGCAGAAGGAGCCAAATTAGCAAGCAGGCATAGCAAGTACAAGAGGTCCAAGTTTGACTTTCCCAAACTTTCAAGATGCCCATAATTCTACTACACTTAAAACACCCATACCAAAAAAAGTTAAATTCCAATCTCTTTCCTGACAATTTTAAGCAGGTGAAATTGCAGAAATGAAGAGAGCTGGAATAATTGAATCTTCAAAATGATTCCACCCATTTCAAGATCAATATCTGCTCAGACTCTAACAAGAGTAAGGATAATGCAAGATATTTCATGCAAACTGCAATTTAAAATTTCTATCCATGTCCACTTCCTGCAGCATTCCAAAATTACCATTAAACAAAAATACAATCCTGCTATAAATTGAAACTTGCTTTGCTTTTCTACCACATCTCGTTTAGCCAAGACATAGCAAAGAGCTACACTTCTGTAGCCTAACATGAATGCTAAGGTTTTATGCCAATTTATTTCCAAATCAAAGCTGCACCTACACTTGAGAAACCTGTAAATGAGTTGGTCGAACTGGAAATAAGAACGGGGAGGTGGTGAGGACAAGAGCTCCTGGATGAAAAAATTCACCCATAATATTAAAACATTAGGAGAAATTTGGCCATTGGCATATATTTGGATAGAGCTAAAAAGTAGGTGCTTTAGCTGAACAAAAACTTTTCAGACGTACCAATACCAGATGAAAATTCTGATTCCAAAAGTCACAAAAGTAAATTTATTACAAAAATGGAGAAAGAGAGCCATCTTAAAACAGTTTTTCCCCTATATAAATTTAATCAAGATCTCCCAAACAGGCATGCAGTAACTTCACCAATATTAACAAGCAAAAAGAATGATTATTTGATTCACTTAGTGACAAAGCAGGTTATGTCCTCTAAAATATCATAGTGAGGGCAGGTAGACAAATTTGGCTTCACACCTCACTTGAATGCAACACTTCTGACATTGAATTGAACAGCATCTGAACTTGACAAGCTTGTTCCAAATATCCATCCTGACAAGTGAAGCAAATGCATTGTAGTTGAAAATTCTAGTGGTGCAGACAACAAATCAGGAGAGATTAATCTTTCAAAACTAAAACTGAAGTGAAAAGTTCCAGTAGGAAAGACGTTTCCATTAAGCTGTGTAGGGCTACTCATCTTTTATTTGTTCCATTAGTCACTAACTTCGGTTGAGGGATTACTTCTTAAGAAACATTACATTTGTCTGCAGGATTTAATCATTTTAACTATATAATTTGAAAAAGTATAACTGTGGCATTTGTTTTGGCTGCTAGCTAGTCCTGGAACTAAGTAGCTTGGTAAATGTTGCTGATATTCCCTCTCAATCCAACTTCAGTAAAACTGGAATTTAAAAAGGTGCATTTTCATTTTCACGCTGCTCATGCAACATGTACTCCCTTATCTTCCTGCCTAGGAAATCCTCTGAAATCAGAGAAGTGCATTTATCAAATGGAGCAGGTAAGAGAAAAAGGTTTAAAAAAAAAAAAAATCACAAACTTGCCAATTATAGAACATCTAGAGCAATGTTGCCCAACAGACACGGCTGCCCAGTTTCATATGGTTAGGGTGACACTATTTTGCACATCTTAGTAGAAAATACCTTACAATAGGTAAACATATTAAACATCTGCTATTCAGCAACAGAAGTACAAAATTAATCCCAACTTGTTTTTGTCTTAAACAGATTAGTACATATGCACACATACTGCACAACTAAGATCAAATAGCCAAAATATTAATCTTTTATTTACCAAGCAGAAATGCAATTACCTATAACCAGCTGGTACATTCAACTTCATTCTTTGGTACTTGAGCTTGCAAGCATCTTGCACAGCACTCTAACAGTTACAAATATTAGTTAAGAGATATATGGGATATGCACATTAGCCAAAGTAAAATTCTTGCCCCCTTTGTGTATTTGAGTAAATTTATCTCCCAAATCTAAGGCATAATAATAGCAACTGCAAAGATGTGAATCTCGTCATCTCTTGAATCCCAATGCCATGCTTAATTTATGCACTTCAGGCCCCAGTACTTCACCCATACACTTGTTTGCATGGAATGAGAGAACATATTGTAAAAAAAAATGCACAAGTGTGTTGTGCCCTGCACTTTAAAAGTTACTCAAGATTGGTTCTATTTTAGATTCAGATATTAATCACTTTTACTTCTGAATGCAGCTAGTTCAGTTGCAAATGCATCACCTCCATTGTCCCCCCTCAACACTTTCTGAAAAAAAATCACATGTTGAAACGGATGACTAGTTAAAAACATTGACAAGTATTTCAAATAATTATTGTGCAATTACATTCCTTTTAAATAGATCTAAAAAACTGCAAAGAGAAAGCACTTTGCTGGAGGTATGGGTGCAACATCAATCCCAACTATCCAAAGTCGTCCAATGCAGGTTTAGCAGCAACAGTTCAATTGCAGCTTTTTGGTCCAAAAGCCCTCACTACTTCTCAATTTTAGTGGTACATTCATGCTTATATTTAGGAGTTTATAGATTTATTTTCATTCAGTAAATGGAACATTTTACATGCACTGATGAGACAGTGGATTCTGCCAATAAGAAATTTGTTAATTGGGACATATTAGGAGAATATCAATACCACAGGCCTGACTAGAAGTCATTATGTAGCGATGCCAGCATTGAACAGGGGTAAACAGAGTAAGAAGTCTCACCTAGTGTTGATACTTCTTACATGTAAAAGTCACTATACCAGACCATACAGAATTGAATAGTGTCACAATAGGAAGAGAACCAGCTTTACCAATAACCTACCCTTAGGTGTCCCATTTCAGCCATTATGAATGAGATAATAAAATTGGTAGAGGCGTGCACTAGTTAGCACTGTTGCCTCATAGCACCAGGGCCCTGGTTCAATTATAGCCTCAGGTCAATGTGGAGTTTGCACAGTTTTCCTCCCACAGTCCAAAGGTGTGCAGGTTAGGTTGATTGACCATGCTAAATTGACCCTAGTGTCAGGATCATTAGCAGGGTTAGGGCCTGGGTGGGACTGTGGTTGGTGCAAATGCAATGAGCTGAATGGTCTCCTTCTGCACTGTAGAGATTCTAGGAATTTATGCAGCAACTTTGTCCACATGTAGATGGCAAGTAGAGAACAGTTCAATTAGTGCTGACATATGCCTCAGATGAGATTTTAGGTTATAATCTTCAACAACCGGTTATTTTGCCACCCAATTTTACACAAGTTTCACTGAAAGCAAAGGCAACTTCTAAGGAATGCCACAAGAAAACATTTTCCAATTTATTTGCCCACAATGCTTCCAAAGGCAGTCCACCAACAAGTTAACCCAATTTATTGCAGAGTGGTGTTGGGTGTTGACAGACAAAATCCTCACCATCCATCCCCACAATAGTTGATTGCAAAAAAGTCTCAATACAAGCAAAGTTAAATGGCACTTGATTAATGTCTTTGTCAATATGAAGGTATCTGCCTAATTAAGCAAATAGGACAAGGTTCCTATTTCCACAAATTTAACTTATAATTCAGAAGTAAGCAGCTTAACATCAAGAACAGACTATCTGGCTCACATTCAGGTTATTTACAGTTGCTGCCAATGTTTAATTCACTATGCATATAACCATAAAAATTAAATCATGGAAAATGGTATGGATTGGTTTACTAAACACCAATTGCCTGAGAAATAATTAATTATAATATCTATTGTGCAGTGTTATTTTGCAAACCTACTCAAGTAATTTCACATTCATCTTTCAGTATCTTGGACCTTTTATGCAGCAATTTCTGACTAAGAATACAGAATTAACAGGTAGACTTCAGTACTTTATTTGCAAATAAAATTTCAAATTCAAATTTACAAGACTAACCAAAAGAACAGTAGGCAATTAACAAATAACAGCAAACTGCATCAGGCAACAGAAGACAAAATACACCACTCAGCAACGTGTGCTGGGTTGTCTCATTTTTGATTTTATTTGAATTTAGTTGAAGTCAACACCAGAATTTCAAACTAGCGGCAAGTTCTGTAATACTACTTCCAAAGAACAGTCTTGCGCAATGAGAAAATATGTAAGATGAGAATACACACATGCTTTAACGTACCACCATACCAAGGATTATACTAAAAGCAAGAATTCCAAAAATTAAGCTAAGTTGTTGGAAAAGGGTTGAATAATACTGCAACATTAAAAATCACAATATTAATGTGCAGTATATTATGTAATTGAACATTTATACAACTACATATTATCCCAAATTAAACAGATTTAATATTTTACAATACCAATGCAAGCCCTGCATTTCAGCAATTATAGCAGTTCATCACAAATTGCTGATGGGCAATAAATGCTGGCCTAGCCAGCAAGGCCTACATTCCATAAAAATAGGCAACAAATTAAAAATTTGCTTTAAATCAAAAGAACGTAATGTGAAATGATAGGCATGAGAAACAAGAATGAGCAAGATTAAACCCAGCATCTAAGATCGATAACAAACCTGAATTTTTAGCCTCTGCCATATTTATGGCATTTCTAGAGTTGTGACTGCAAAAGCCACATTAGAATAATTGAAACATCACTTAAAAAGCTGTGCCACTTCAAAAAATAAAATTGTGGTTGAGGCACATTGATTTTTAAGCTTTGATGTTCATTTCAGCAATTTTGTTTCTATTGATCTGTTCAAATAGTAGACAGAAAATTTTGAATCAAGACAGTAGCTATGGATTTAACATGCCACAGCATTGTGGTTGATTAAAATACAATAGCTCTGCAAGGCTAAAATTAAATGCATACCTTATACACCAGTGATCTCCAGCATTTTTCCACAATGGAAGCCCAATGCAAAAAGGATCAATTCCCTCATTTAAAGGGCTTGGAAAATTTGCTGCAGTTATTTGATGGCACCACAGTCTTTCATCTATGGGACCCAGCTTTAAACACAGACAGCTTAAGGAGTCAGTTTGTCTTGCCTTAGAAGGTAGCATATTAATGTGTGTTGGGTCAGAACATTTCAAATCTGAGCTCAATCTATTACAAGTGCAATAACAAGCAAATAGCTGAAATGCTGTACCTTAGATGGAACTTTGAGGAATACCTTGAAATCCTCAAAGTACCACGCACTGGATAGAGCAAGTGTCCCAATAAGATGCCAGCTGTAGCACTAAAGATCTGTGCTACTCCAGAATAACTGCCTTTAATCAACCGTTCAAGTAAAGCTGCAGCTGGTATCCAAATGACAATGTGGAAAATTGCCCAGTACGTCCTGGCCACGAAAGCAGAACAAATCCAATCTGGTGAATTACCGGTCCATCAGCCTACTCCACAGTAGCAAAGTGATGAAAGGAATTATGAGTAATGGTCTTAAGTGCCATTTACACCAATGACAGCATTACTATTGCTTAGTTAGAGTACTGAAGGGCAACTCAATTCTATACTTCTACAGTTTTGGCCCAAACAAAAGTGAGAAGTGAACTTCTCTTTTTCACTAATACAGCATGTAATTAGTTTGAATCAAGAATCCCGGGTAAAGCTGAAGTAAATAGGGATCTGGAAAAAGCTCAAGTGCCAGGAGTCAAACTAGCACAAAAGATGGTCATTCTTGCAAGATCAATTGCCTCAATTCTGACCTGTTTCAGGAGTTCTTCAAAGGTAGCATCCTAGGTTCAACCATTTAAACTGCTTTGACCAACATCCCACTAACATTAAAAGTTGAGGGCATCTTGTTGAGCACAAATCATCATTCCCCAGATATAGTATGTGGACATGGACTACAAGACCTCCATCCATCATTCATGTTTGTGTTAAGTAGCAAATAATATTTTCACCAGGAAATAGTGGCCAGAGTGTGTACTACTGCAGCAATTTGATAAATCATCCAGACCTGCAACTTCCACCATCTAGGTCAAGGATGGCAGGCACATGAAAGCAAAGCCCCCAAATCACATCATCTGTACTTGCACATATCATGGATGAAAATCCAGGAACTCTGTACCCAGAATGAGTAGATTCACATGGCTAGTAATGGTTCAAGGCTGCAGATTACTATTTCAAGGGAAACCAGGGACAGACAATAAATGCTGGCTTTGCCAGTGCCACTCATGAACAGAAAAGGTGTGCTGAATATTCCTTAACCAATTCCAACTAGAGATCTGCTGTATGCATAATTTCACTAATGTTGAATGATTAAAACATACCTACCTGGCACTCCACCTCAAAAGGCAATATATGACCCTGCTGAGACCTTCCAGGATCACAATTTTCAAATGAATGAGAACAATTGAAACTCTATTTTTGGGGTCAATTAAAAAACAAGTATCAAGGCAAACAACTAAATGGTCAAACCGATCAGCAGCCAGTACAATACTGTATTCTATGTTTTAATATAAAACAGATAAAAGTAAAAAAAGCCAATCACTTGGGTAATGCACCGGCAAGAAAATTCACAAACCAAAACAAAATAGGAGTTGTTTGATCTAATAACCACTGCAAAGATGTGGTTTCATTGACCAAGGTTGAGAATTAAGTATTCCAAGATTCTTCAGAGAGAAAACGTAGAAAAAGCAGAAAGGGCAAAGGAATTAGTTTTGATTATTCCATGCTGTATTAAGATGAGGCTTATCATTCATTTGGATCTAAAAACAAGGGGCCGAAAACAGAATAGCGTTTGGGGGCCAAACACTGAGTGACTTCATTACACAGAACGCAAATCAGGAAATTCGATCTTCAGATTTGGCTTACCATGTCTACATGAAGTGATGTAGAGGAAAAGTATAGGGATTGCTCGCAAGATGTTTCCTAAATTAGTAAAAAAAAACTAGGAAACAGGGTTTTTTGGATCTACTGTTATGCAACAGGATTAATTGATAAACTTGTAATAAAAATGTCTGCAGAAATGTGATCTGAATGTGATTATTAGTGGTATTGTCCCTGGACGAGTAATCCAGCGAGTCAAGATAATGCTCTAGGGACTTGGATTCAAATCTTATGGTAGACGACTGAATTAAAACCATGAAACGATTGCTAACCATCACAATAACCCATCAGATATAATACTGTCTTTTTAGGAAAGGAAATTTATTGCTCCTACCTGCTCTGGTTCTCTACTGCCCCCTTGTTTAGCAAGCTACTTACTGTATTCAACACCTACAGATAAAACAAATAAATGACCATCCGGCATCCACCTAGGCACTGAAAACAACAGTAAAAAGCTATCCTTAACATCTGGGGGTTTGTGCCAAAATTGGAAGCACTCTCTCAGACTGGTCATTACCTGTAAGACATGACTATGTTAGCATCCCAGATGTCACCATCACAACTCCTGGATATGTCCTTTCCCATCAAAATCATATACCAAGTCTGGAGGCAAGTAAATCTAAAAGGGGCTTACCTGAAGAAAGCAAATTACATAGATATGGAGAGATAAGTTGGCCAAGGTAGATTTGGAAATTAAAAAGGGCAAACCTTCATTATACACTCCTATAAATAACCTCAAAAATCATGACTTAATCATGATTAACAAAAGTTAGACCAAAGGAAAAGGCTTACAAATATTATTGCCAAGAATAGGAAGGATTTTAGAATTCAGAAAAATGATGAGATGAGCAGATTGCTCTTGAAGAGACAGTGTAGATTAGGCCAATATTTCCTCTAATTTAGAGGATCTCAATTTTTTATGCTAGGGGGATGCTTAGAACCATGTCATAAATTTTACCAGGCAGTGATGAGAAGCAACTTCACTCAAGGATTGAGAATGTTCAGAATGCTCTTACCACACCATCCCAGAGACGTGGATACTTACTCAGAGTATGGGCAAGAGCTCCACAAATGTTTATATGCAAAGGAAAATTGAAAACATGGGTGAGGGAAACAAGAAGCTGGAATTGGGGCAAAGGATTGGCCACAACTTTACAGAAAGGTGGTGCAGGCTCCAGGAGCTATAAGTTTACTAATATATATAAATAAACAGTTGGAAAAGCAAGCACAAGCGTACACATCGTCCAAAGTCACAAATTTTTCACTTAGAATTTAATTTATTTTACAATACCAAGATCAACAGTATTACATTGAAATATAATTCCTGCAAAACTCAATAGTTCAACTGACAGACAAAATAGCAAGCCTAAAACCAGGCAACAAGCATTTGCTCATGCTTCCGCACTCAGCTGAACAAATCTACATTTGAAGTGTCAGCCATGCCTGGTATAGCAGGTTGATTTTTTTCTTGACTGAGGACAACTATAGAAGCAAAATAGCAAGTTTCATCCACTTTGCTGCACCAAAAAGAACTGAATACAGTAGTCCATCTCAATCTTCTAGCAGATGCAATAAGCCACTAAAGCCAAAGAGTATTTAAAGAGAAAATTAATAAAAATTTCCAAAATGGAATTCCTGTACTGTCAAGATCACAACATATGTCGTGCATCAAATAAAGTTGGAAACGATCTCCTGGGGGACAGGAAGGTTATTAGGCAGACATCTTTACACTTATCTGCAGTTGGTCAGCCGTGACTAGGTTTACTTTGTTCAATTTGATGTGCTTCTTAATAGTTCAAATAAACAGTTTCTTCCAGATTTTTACATCAACTTATCACATTATTTGTGATATCCTACAAGTCTTAATCATGAAACATGGAAGCAAATTCACCTCACTTGTGCAATTAAACTTTGTTAGGAGAAACAGAGTTGGCAGGACTAAAATTTTTTTCTACATGCCAACTAAGTTTCAAGGCAAATGAGAAATCTATTTAGTAACATGTAATGCTTATTAAATAGTATGATACCTCAACAGCTCAAATTCCAAATCCACAACCATGTTTTCATATTTTTTCCGTAGTCTCATTCCTTCCCATCCTCGGTAACCTCTTGTAGTCTTACAGGCCTTTATTTAAATTTCTTCACTGGTCTCCTGCACATTTAAATTATTCGCCATTGACAGCAGAGCTTTCAGCTGCCAAGACCCTAAGCTTTGGTACTCCCTCCTTAAACTTCTCCATATCTGTCCTAAAAACCCATCTCTGAATTTTGCTCATCCTAAGTACTTATATAAAAAAATTCTAGTAAAATTTCCCGAGGTCATCTTTCCATTTTAATATTCATGGGAAACCACCAGTATCTGCATGCTAGATCAAGTGATAAGTACTTTTCTAATTTCAGGCAGTATGTTACAGTTCATAAGCAACACTGCTAAATTGACCACGATTCGCACTTTACTCCTTTATTGACAGAACATTTATTCCAGCTTGATTTCTATCTACTTGCTGAACATTAGTAATGCCTTGCAGTTTAAACTCAAATTAATTTGCTTTCCTTTCCACCAATCTCCCTCAAAAGAAAACACGAGCATTTGGCCTTAAGGGCCTGTAATGCCAAAATGTCAGTGTTAACTCAAATTACCATTGTAGTGTTGTGTTACTTATGAGCAAACTACTTCCTATCAAACAATTTTCTATGCATATAAGCACAGATGGTGCACAAATCTTAAATATCACAAATTCCTACAGTGCATCATCCAGAGATTATTCTGCAGCTTTACATTTTCTCCAAAGCCAGTTTTTTCTTTGAAAGAACATTGAGTTTTTCTTACACAAACAGGACATTTACAAATTGTCCTGTTTCTCCCCTCATTTCACATTCATAGCGAACACTACTTGAATATTTGTTTACAAGATTTCAAGAGCTCATCTGGATGGATAACTCGAATTACAGATCTTCCCAGTGGCATCCATTTCTACCAGCACCAGCTGAACAAGATTGAAATAGAAAATGTAGACCTTGGGGAGTGAAATCTTCATCCCTCTGTGGCCAATGGCTGCATTCAGACTTGAGTCAAGCTTTCAAACCCATATAATTGCCAATTTTAACCGCCAACATTGCTCATCTCTACTACCTCAGCTGATCTACGAATGAAGATGTCATTAATATTTTTGACTACTGTAGTGCTCACCTGGCTGAATTCTGGTCATCAGCTCACCCAGAAACCTTCAATTCATATCTTAATTTGTAGCAAGTCCTGTACAACAGATTCCAGTCCTTCCTGACAGGCAAGAATTTTCTCCACAGTCTCACCATCCCCCCCCTTCTGCCTAAACCAGTAATAGGCAACTAGCAAGTGAGTGGACCTCTGTCATCTCAGTAGTCCACTAGGTTTAGATTAGGGTTGTTCACTAACCATAACCCCAGTGATTAAGCTTAAATACATACTGATTATATAAGTTATAGAATATATTTATATAGTAATAGAATTATCAAATGGAAGGATTTTTTACACTTTAAAAAGGGAGTTTACAATCAACAGAGAACCTATTTCACTTTTTTTTTTAAAAATGCATACAACACTTGTCATTTCAGTAGGAACAAAACCACGTGGATGGAACATCAGCAGAATGTGACAAACCTGCATGTGAGGAACAATCAACAAGATGTCTTGTGGGCCACACTCAGGACCTAAATGGGCTGGAGGCCACCCACCATTGATCCAAACCCTGATGTAACACTCCAATGTCCTCCAATTTTGGCTTTTTGCATGATTAATATTTATTATTTCCACCAGCCTTCAGGCTTAGGCCTGAGCCCTGAAATTCTCTCTACCTTGAAAATATTCAAACCCTCACTTTTGACTGAGCCTTTGCTCACCTTTCTACAGTATTGTGTTTGTCAAATTTTGTTAAATTCTCTGCCTATTAAATGCCTCAGAATCTTTAGACACGTTTTCTATGTTATTAAAATTTCACAAATGCTAAGCAGTTTCCAATCTTAACATTATACACATTTCTCCCAACCATGCAACCCAAACATTCCTCTCCCCCACCCACACATCAAGAAAGTGTTGTTATTGCTATCTTATTTAGTTGTGCTCAAAATACATTTTAAAAGAGGTGTCCTGAGAACATTTATGCAATCTTAAATAGACAACTACTCTGGTCTATAGACTGTGAGTAGGTCTAATCAGTCTTGCAATCACCGAGACATGTGCCTTCCCCACCCACTGCCACAAAGACTGGCCTAAAAAAATGGAAAACATCGCGTTCCTACCATAAACACTACATAAATTATATCTATCATTTTATGATGGAATGATGCCAGGATTAGTTCAGTTTTCTCTTCCTTTTAAGTAGGAGCAAATCACAAATGAAAGATCGTAAACTAAAATCAACCTACTCCTCTGTATCCATTTTTTCTTCTGTGGAATTCGGCCATTCCTGGCCAATTTTAAATTATTTCAAAAAGAGTATAAATATCAGAATTCAGATCAATAAAGTTAAAACTAGTTCCAAATGTGAAGGATTATAATTAAGTGAGTAGACTAGATAAACTAGGTGAGATAAAGAGAACATTTAAAATCATGGAGAGTTTGAATAGAGCAAATAAAATTGGGGCACAGATTTAACGTGTAACATGATAATTAGGACTTAGAATTTACTGAGTGGGGGCGGATGCAGATTCAATAGCTTTATAGGGAATTGAAAGAGAAAAATCCTAATTGATAGTTCCAAGCATAGACTCAAAGCTTAACAATTCTATGTCCTATAATGCAACAGCAATATTCTGTAATCCAGAAGTTCTCTTATTGTAGGATTCATTCCAAAGTTTCTCATTCACAAACTGGGGGCACAGCGACAGAATGAGACATAATCAAGAAGAGAGACAACTGAATCAGCCTATACTAAGAGGGCATGCTGATTAAAGCAGAAGTACTGGGCACACAGTTCATTTTTTTCCAATGAAATTTATTAATTATGAGGACATTAGTGTACTACAGATTAAAGCATCCAAATACTCCAGTGAAACTGAGAAAAGAATGACCTATATGGCTAAAGTCACAAGTGTAGACAAAATAATGGAACCGCTTGGGTCCGACTATACCTTGAATATTGACAATTCAGGTCACGCTCAAAAGTTCTGCTTTTAAATAAAACTAGGTCCAAGTTTAAAATTAAATCATTCTTGCATTTTAATTGTAAACATTTGACACTAAGATTTTAAATTCACTTAAATCAAGTTATTCTAATTAGTATTGCAAGAAAATGTTTCAGCTTCATTACGAAATCAATATACATCAGATTTCATTCAAAAGCACATTTGTGCAATGTACCTGAGGCAAAAGTGTCAAATATATTGGTTAGGCCTATAATTTTCAGGTCACAATGCAACTGAATAGCACAAACTGCTATACAGAGGAATAAGAACAAAGGTGATAAGCCTCAGTTTTAACAGTAAATCTGGATGTGAACAGTAAGCATTAAGACTTTAAAAAGTAATCAAATACTCTACAAATTTGGATTTGCCACACTAATTTCAAGTTTAGACTTTAGAACTTTATATACTTCACTCTTCCCCATATAGGGCAGCACTAAAACGCATTTCACAACTTTGATCATGTCCAGACAATTGTTGGAAACCTTCAGGAAATCCATGAATTTGAAAGTCCTGAGATATTCATCAGATCTTCAATTATGTATGGAAAACATTTTCTAAAATCTTTAGCTACTATGCAAAGACTACACAATTGAAAATGGCACCTTTCAATATGTTAATAATCAAAATTCTGTACTCAGCATGGAGTCTAATGAAGATTTTTAATCGTGAATCAGTAAGCTATATAAAAACTTTTATTCCCAATGGAAGCAGGAAAATTGAAGCTATTGTGAACGGCTGTGAAAACTTCATTTGATTCGATCCATCATAGGTGCCTCACTTCACAATTCCTTCCATGGGAACAGCTGAACTATTGGTCAACTAACAACAAATTTAAGTGCCAGAATTGAGACCACCAACTCCATGCAAGTCTTCAAAATTTAGTTTCTGCTTTACAACGTGCTATTAAAGGTTCAGTAAAGATCAATCCCTTCTCTAAAGGAAAGGGAATTTATAGAAAGCAACTTCTATTACGAATAAGATATTTAGCATCCACATTACTACTTTATTAACAACACATTTTCTTTTGCATGCCACAAGCTGAAAAAGTAATCAGACATGGTGCAGCTGACTGCGAGGCCATTTGTTTCGGAGTGTATAGTATACCAATTCCAATATGAAGTGTCATTCAAGTCTCAGTCTGTCATCCCCATTAGTAAACTAGTTACCTACAATTAATGTCCAAGTGTCAACATTCACTACTTGAAAGCCGCAAACCAATTAATGAAAATTTGTTCCACATGACTATCATGGTAGCTCTTTTGCAGTGGGGCCAGTTATAGTTCTGTCAGATAAGGAATTACATTGGATTCAAGTCTGCAAGACCAGCTTCAGTACATTTTAAAGTCTCAACTTCATTGAAGTGTTTTAAATTGCTTATCACTGTACAATTGCATTCAACATGCCTATATTTGGAGTAATAATTGCACATTGCTGGATAGAGAAAATGCTGTAACCACAAACTATAGTCATCCATAGTTTTATTAATTATCTGAAGAGGGGGACTCTCAGAACCAATAACGTGTTTTCCAAGAGTTAGTTATCTGTCCGGGATCAAAATTAAATCTTCTTTAAGGCACGAGATCTGGGAAATTACAGTCTGAGAATACTTTAGGAAAAACGTACTCAAAAGGAGCCAGGAGAAAGCTCAAAAGGAGCTTTCTATTTAAAGCTTTAAATAGAAGTTGGTTTTGGTTCTGAGTCCCACTCGTTTCCTACACAAGAAAAAAAGAGAAATTCCAACCTCTGCGTCATATTGTTTTAAGCCACTATTCAGTGCACTGATCTCAGGTGTGAAAATGGAATCGTGTACACTGATGAACAAAATCTGTGTTTGTAAGGTCAAGATCATATCCTCGATCGGAGGCGACGCATTGTGTCTTCCCCCCCAATTAAATTGGATTAAGTACAAAACTCAATAAACAGTCGAGATGGTGTTTGAGAGAACAAGATATGCAGGACGTGCTTTTCGGTTGACTGACAAAGAAAGAAACATGTCTTTTACCCCCCCCCCCTCAAAAAAAAACCGATGCACCTTAAAAATGAGCCGCGCTATTACGATCAATTTTAACTTCATAGACTTGCCCTGGCGCCAGAGAAGCAAAGCATCACATCGGCGGCCAATACTGCGGGATTGCAACCCAACCCTGGATAGAGTGGGGAGCAGGAAGGCAAAGGGGAGAGGTAAACAGCCTCTTCGCTACAGTGCCCCATGCCAATCTCAGTACTACACACTGCAACATCAACCCATTTTCCCTCCCTCGTTTCGTTACCAACTGGCAACCCACCCTACGGTTTGGCGGGAAACACATATATCCATGCTGGTGTCTGCAGGGGTGACAGTGACCGCGTTGCAAACGGGAGGCTGGCGCCCCTTCAGGTCCCCGATACAAGCTGAGCCAGGAATCCCTCTCCTCCACCCACTCACCCCAAAACAGACAACACTGGCGGCAGGGAAAGGGGGGGGGGGGAGTGGGGGAAATCAAAGACAGCATCTCCCCCGATGAAGGTTGAATCGATTGCGGAATTTAAAAAAAGTGACCCATGAATATCGAGGTGAAAGGACAAATAAAATACCACCCTGTGAAATATTGCTACTATTTATGCGTAAATGCAAAAAAAAACTGCACATCAACGCAAAAAAAAAAAATGGCTGTGCTGTTTTAGGACCACCTAGTGTGTGTAAGGTGGCAGACCCTCCTCGTCCCCACCCTAGAGTTGGATCTCACTGCATTGGAGTTTCCAAAGCGGTTGTGGTGGGGGTGGGAAGAAGCATTGATCGAACCGTGGGCACTGATTTAGTATTTTGGCGCTCGCTTTCATTAAATCTGTGGCAAAGTGCGAACCCCTTCTATTCTCAAGTGACTGCCCAAGATTCACGATGTGCTTTTCTGCAAAGCCGAGGGGTGGAGGGTGGGGGAAATACTGATGGATCTTCAACTGACCGAGACATGTGGCTGAGAGGTGGGAAAACGTTCAGCAGCAGACGTTCAATTTCCCCGGGTAATGAAAGCAGCAATTCCACCCCCATTCCCCATCTCCTTCTCCTCTTCGGATTTCAAGGAAGGGGCTTTTCTAAATCAGCCTGGGGTAAACATTAGAAAACCCGACTCCCACACGTGTCGACTTCAGCCGAATTAGCCAAGTCAATGCAAGGTCGACGGTTCCAAAAAAAGGTAGACGATTCAAGTTCCTATTGCCCCGTAAAAAAAAAATGCACCGGTTGGTGTAAAAGTTACTCGAGTCGATCCTTTTATCTGTCTTCGTTTATAATTTGTCAACGTGGTCTCACCGCATTTTCTTCTATCAGCGATCCATTTATCTTTGGTACTACCGAACCATCGGTTTCCCCGACGTTACACTGCGCGTTTTATTTTTAAGCGCAATTCAAATTGGAAATTTCAAATCGTACGCCTCCTTCCCCCAAACAAATAAAAAAAAACACGGTGTGCAAAAACAATCCCCCGCTCCCCCTGCATTTAGATACGCAGAGAAACGGGAGCTCTCACCTATCTTTGGGCAACAGCATCACAGCTTTGCCATAGATATTCCACAGCCTCCAAGTGGAAGATTGGACAAATACACCCAAGAAAAATTAAACATCATAAAAAATGCACTTTGAAAATACTGCTGTTCTTGATGCTATTGCATGCAAGAATAACGTGCATTCAACATCCAGATTTTAATTATATTTAAGATGGGCTTTATCTTTCCTTTATTTTAAATTAAGTAGCTCTGGAAACCTTAACTAGTCAGTTCAATAACCACTATTGGATTTAAGATGTGGGACACAAGAGAAAGCCAACAGTGTTCATATTAAATACATTATTATAGCCAGTAGAAGAAAATGTTTTCCCACATTACAAAAAAGACATCTAATCACAACTGCTGAAATTTCACTTTACCATGGGATTGGCTACTCATTTCATTCCGCTCTAAACTGTTAAGAGGAAAACCAGTTAAATGCAAACCAAAGCATAAGTAGAGCTATCACTTACCTTTTAGCTTGCTTTTTTTTCAAATAAAAGGGAGTAGAAAAGTTTAAGTCCTTCTACCAAAAAAAGATGTGACGCAAAGGGTCTTTAATAGTTTCAAAACCCTGAAGTGAAGACAGCCTACAGAAGTAATATTGGATAAAGGGGAAAAATACACCAAAGAGAAAAAAAAAGCAAAAAAAAATGCCCAAAATAAACTTTAAAATAGGGGAGTCTTGATTAATTGAATTGGCGGGTGGCGTTAAAAAGAAAAAAGGGGAGAAAAACTTAAAGAAACAATCTCTTTAAAAAAAAGGAAACAAAAGAATTAAAGGACGGTCAAAACCGGCTTCCAAATCTTCTTTCCCCCCTACAACAGAAAGAGCAGCTGCATCACGCTGTAAAGGAGGTCTGACGCAGATGGGAAATAAGAAGGCGCTTTTTCTGTCACTGGGAGGTGTGTTCGCGCACTCCTTTATACAGCCGAACAACACTCGCACCTCTTGGCCACCTCCGCGCTCACGCGAGCGCCTCAGCACCGCGTGTGGGCACGCGCTCCTGGGGGGGACGCCGGCAGATTAGAGAGAGAGCGAGCGAGCGCGGCGGAGGGATATGATGCCACCGCCCCCGCCGCCGCCGCGCGCGCGCGCGCAGCCTGCCCGGGGAGGGCGCTGCGGATTGGTCGGTTTAACACGCACGCGCATCACCAGTCCTCCTCTCCCCCTCCCCCCCCCAATCGATCCATCGATTGTCGATGGGCTCTTTGGCCCGTGTCCTTGTCAATCATCAGGGGCGCCGGGTTCCGAGCGCGTGTCGGTGCTGCTGCGGGCCTGTCAATCATAGGGAACAGGGCTGGGCTGATCTGGGGATAGATGGTGGGGGGAAATCCATCCGCCCGGCTTCTCTCTGCATCTGCTTGGGGCTGAGCTGAAATCTGCTGCTATCTATTGCATGCTTTAAAAAAAAACTGGCATCCGACTGATTGAAGTAGTAGTGAATTTTTTTAATCCCAATCGCCCCCATCATATACACAAGAGAAAAAAATGTGGATTAACATTGCTCTAAATATTCTGATTTATTATTTTATATCTCAAGTTAAGCCACTCATTTTCAAATTTTGGTGCAAAGTATTTAGCTCCACTTCAGCTAATTCTTTTGTCTTGTAATGGAACATGCCTCACTGTAGGTAAGTTACTGCTGTTTTCTTTTCTCTTTCCTGGGTCACTTGTGCTGTCCGTTGTTGACTTTATGATCGTTATACAAAGCCACAGAGTGCACAGCATTTTTGTGTGTTTCATCATAGTGAACAGATCAGGACCGCCTAAGTTAAGACAGCGCCCGTTTTCCTAATCGAACAATAGGGAACGAGTAAGGAAGGGATCGTTTCTCAAAGCACCACACTCTCTCGCTGTACTGCCCACCCACCCGGTCATCTCAACACCGTAATCCCTCTCCCTGCCAGATAACACTCGTTTTAGTTGTCTTTTCACCGAGAGATGAAGAAATTGTATTTTAAAACCTTTCATGCCGCTAAAGTAACATTGGAAAGACACATCTAAAAGCGTCCTAATGTGTCCTTGGTGTGGTCGTTTTGTAAGCGGCAAAACAAAAAAGTTGTAGGCGCAGAACACCAAAGTGTCCAGGTAACTGGTTTTTTTTTCTATGCATCCCGAATCCACAAACAAAAGCAGCAGTTTATGCGAACATTGATGTTAAGAAGGCCGTTAAAGCAGCCCCGCGCCAATGCACAATTCCATTTCTTAATTGATGGTGCACAGCAACGTTCTCCTGCTGCTTTTACGGTACGTTAGATCATCTCAAAGAAATCCCATCAAATCATGACAGGTATGAAAGGGGCTTCTGGTTAACTGCTGGTGATATCACAGCGGGGGCATGACTATTCCTGTAATATTAGGACGGAATAACCTCGTACCGTAATGAGGAAACGAACAAACTTGGCATTGAACAAAACACTACAGTGTGTTACATCTGGTCTGAGAAATCAGTTCTAAAAACCTACTCCTTTAACAACAAATCAAGATTAATGCAGACAAAAATACGTAACACTGATAGACAACAGCTTGCATTAAACAATACAATGTAATGAGATGGACATTTTTTTTTTAATCTCGGGTACAACCAAAGCACAAGTTATCTATTCAACCGGATGTTCATTTATACAAACACCAGGAACTGGGAAAATCAAGCTTGGCTATTTGTTCAAAACTAGCCATGAAATTAATGAATTTTAACTACATTCAGTAGTTTATTTTTGTAAAACAAAACGTTAATGTTTACTACAGATTTCCACTATTGATATTCATTCACGTCAACCTGGTAAGAACCATTTGCTCATCCTTAGTGGTTTTTCTACTTGGAACAACTTAAAAACAATATTCCTGTTTTTGAAAGTGTTCGACTTACAAATTTCTCCAAACACAAATACAACCACTTCTTAGCTTAAGGGCCCAAGCAAAACAAAATGGCCAGTATTATCCAAAGTGCTCAATTCTCTTGTTCAAAATACCAGTAACTTCAGGTGACGATCAAGGGTTTCTTCAAAATGAAGAAGTTTCCATTTCGAATAATGGGTAATTTCTAATAAATTTAATGCAAGCCTTCCAATCTAGTTGGATGGACCCTTTACATCAGCAGTAAGCGTGTCGTTCATAGCTTTTATGATGAACTTTTACTCAGTCTTCCCCTACCAACCCTCTACTACTAGCCCCTTCATGGTGTGTCTGGGCTCTAAGTTATTCTATATGATGTTTTAAAACACGTGTTTAAGTACACACTTAAGTTTTAAGTTCACTTTAGTGGAATATCTCATTATAAAATATTGACCACATTTTCAAATTTAAGTTCCACACGTAAAGTAGCCTGAATTAGCATCTATATGGGCAAATTAATTTTCTTTCCATACTTGCGATCGAGGCCAGTTCCCTAAAAACCCTATTGGTTCGAAAAATACGATTCACGCAGACATTCAAGTACACAGGATGAGAAATTTAAGAATGTTTGTGCTATCTTGTATCGGAGTCGAGAGCGTCTTTTTTTTAAACAAAAGTTACAAACCTTAGAACCTTTCAAACGTTGTTCACTTCAGTGCCACATTCATTTTCGCCTGTGGCGGCCAGTTTTTCTATTCCACTTTGGATAGCGAATAGAAAATTGGCCTCTTAAAATGCATAGGGAAAAGGCGTGGAACTATATGCACGTATCTGCAAAACTTGCAACTTTATTGAATATCTTGCACAGTCGTGCGCGTCCCAGTGATTTAACGTGCGGATTAGGGTAACAAGTATATTAACCACAACACAACTTGAAATCGCATTCACTTTACGATTAATGAGCACCAGGTGGACCTCCTGCTGATTGAACATTATCAATTGATTTCGATTTAATTCCGTATTCATTAGAACATTGACAAATTATTCGTGCCTCACTTTAAAAAAAACATGTGGAGAAGTTGGTACTTACAATTCTGCAAACAGATCCTTCTATGGGTGACTCCATCCTTATTTACTAACATTTCCGCATTCAGAAATGTTTTAAGTCACCCAATTTATTGCGCTTGTAATCGTGAGGAAAGGACCCGAAGGGCGAGATTGTACATTTTGTCAAGGATTGAATGGGTATTTAGAATAGCAGTTTCCAGGGAGATGTTAAAAAGTTACAGGAGCTAAAGTGAATTTCTTTGTGTTGGGGACATCACAGTAAGAACATGTATTAAAACAAATATTCACTTTAAAAAAAAAATACTTTCTTCACACCTTGCGAAGTAATACGGTTTAACTACATAAATCGTTGCGAGCGAAAAATATGTTCACCACCTGCACTCAACACGATCAAGCTAATAGCTGAAACTGGGAACTAAATGTATAACGAATTGTCAAGGTCAATAGCTTTCAATTGGTTGGTTGTGTGCAGCTTTTGTGATCTCCTTTCAAGTCACTTAGAGCTGAAGTACAAAATGGCGGCAGCATAGACAGGCAGGCTATTTCATTTTGGATAGATAGGCTAGTCTGGCCCTGTGCATTGCAGTCATAACAATGATTGTTATCTAAACAAAAGCAGCAGTGTAGCCAAGCTTTAGCAACGTTAAATGTGATCCATTGGCGATACGTTATCTGAATGACAGCCAAAACAGAATACTCAATACACATGTTCCTGCAGTTATTCTCATAT
Source organism: Sphyrna mokarran (assembly GCA_024679065.1). Classification (NCBI taxonomy): domain Eukaryota; kingdom Metazoa; phylum Chordata; class Chondrichthyes; order Carcharhiniformes; family Carcharhinidae; genus Sphyrna; species Sphyrna mokarran. The sequence goes on along the minus strand of JAGIQG010000006.1, from coordinate 90,829,900 downwards.
GTGTATATTGCTGTTTCTTCGCAAGGAGCCTGAAGCATTTTGCTACAAGTAAATTACGTATTTTCATCCGGCACATGAAGGTGCACGTATCTATTACCATACATTCAAGCCAACACCTCTGGACTGAACCTGTTTTCTAAAGAACAGAGGGGCTCGGCGACATAAATCACACATACAGGACGTGCATAGTGAAGAATTTGTAGGTTTGCAAATGTGATTAGTATTCAAGGCCACGATCAACAGCTAAGAAGCCTTGCATTGGACATTTAGTATATGCACTTTACCACTTGTACCTGCGGATCTGTAGGATTTTATGCCTCTGCTGCTTAACCCTGGCTATAACATCCAGATGTTTGAGAATGTAATTCCCTGCACTTCCAGCGTTGCTACAAAATAAGAAATCTTGCAATGAATATGTTTACAATTTTGTCTTCGTGACAAATTACAACCCCGAGGAATCACATTTAGACTGTCACTTTGACTTTGTTACCCGTATAGACATTTAAGATGTATTGATTACCAATTGTGACCTTTAGCCTGACTGTTAAACGCTTATTTTAAGTAATTAGCAACTGTTTGGCTTGTGGAAAAGCGTCCTACGTTGAGTCAATGCGAAATGTGCTGCTGTTAGTCGATGGCTTATTCCTGGAGCTGGGTAAATATGCATCGTGTAGTACAGATGCAAGTAACGTTTTAGTTTAGGAATATATTACTGTGTGTTGTACAGATCCTATAAACACACCTACTTTTAGGGACATTTGGCACAGAAATGCAGCTTGACTGTCAGATAATCTGACACTTCACTGTTGGATAAAATGTGTGCATGTCGCATGGAAAGTTCTAGCACTGTAAGATAGAGCCTATTACCTGAATTTTATTTAGAGAAGCAATTGTCCAAAGTTTCCCTCTGTGACGGACACATTTTAATTACAATTAATATTCGATTTTTTAAAAAATAATTAGGAGTGTTGCGACAAAGGGATAACATTTCCAGAATGCCTTAGTCCTTATGACTTTGCAGTGATTGTTATCGACAGAGGTTTAATTAATTTTCCGATTTTGCATTTAGATTAGTGCAATTCTGCGGAAGATATGCGCAGCCGTTGTAGTGAGGTATTTAGTCACATCAATCAATCAATCATTCTATCAACCCTTTTGTCTTCAGATCAAATGCTTTCAGAAGAGAGCAAGTGATAGCACCGGGGCGTAATAACAAAGCTACACTATATCAAAAGCCGACTAGGGTCCAGCGAGAGGCAGCAGCCACAGGAACAGCTGTCTTATCAGCAGACTGCAGCGATGGAGATGACTCAAGAGGTCCTCCACAGATAATCACTTAAATAGGTTTGCAATGCACCAAACTTCACGCTTGATAAGACCTGCCCATGGTAACAGCAGCACCGATCCAGCTCCTGCTACTTTATCTCCACTGTAAATTAAGAAATTGAAATTCAGGTGGCAAAGAGGGAAGGTTTTCCTGGATAAAATAAACGTAAAAGCGATATAAAGCAAACGGATTCGGTTCGTGTAGCCACGTCGTTCAAAAGGGGAGTGGACAGAATAAAAGGATTGACATAAATGATTTATTTCCACAGCTGAATCCTTTTCAGTGTGAAATCCAGACAGTTCGCTGTTTTTAAACTAATTAAATTCCCTTTTACCTGCCCTATTTCAATAACTAAATATAGAATATCAGTACAAAAAATAGTCGAGATACTTCTGTTGTTAGGCTGCAATGTTGTTGTATTGCCCCCCCTCCCCCTTCTCTTTCGGTGAATGTTACATATACGGAGATTGAAGTTTTACAGGACGATTTTTTGTCATAATTTAAATCAATTTTCTCTTTATCTATACCTAGCTATTTTCAAAATCAGTCTTGTCTGCATTATGATCCTCCACGAAGCGACAGTGTACGTTAACGTTTGCGTATGTTTGTACATTTTTTTAAAAAAGTTTTCACGTTGTGCGGGCATAAATTTCGAAATATATAAAATAAAATGTATTTCAAAGTACAATGCATTCGGAAGATAATTTCGCTCAAGCGGACAACCGCAGAATTAATCTAGATTTAAACTTTACCTTTCTTCAGTAAAAGATCGTGTAGATGTCACCATGAATAGATGGCATTTATGTAGGGGGCGCGAGGCACTATCCAATTCCCAGTCAGATTTAAAAATATGCCAGCTACCGTATTTACTTTGGATAAAGTAGATTCTCAAGGTCAGGTATAACTTTACCACCCTACTAACCACTGAGATTAAGCGTCTGGTTCAACTGATACCGACACACGTAGCCTTTCTCACTGAATTCAGTCCGTATTATTAGCGTTCTGTTTGCAAGTGTACGTTTCTCCATCAAAAGGGAATTATGTTATATGCGCATACTGAAATATCTTTATGCCATGAAATCGTTCAAAACATAATCTCCAACTTTGAGAGAGATTAGCTGATGTGAAAAAGTATTTAACGTGTTAAATATTTTAGAGGTTTCAGAAGACAAACGAGGCAATGATTTATTAGTAAATTAGATTACTACTCGAGGTGACCGGTTAACCACTAATAGTTGTCATCAGTTGATTTTATTTTGCGTATTTGGAGGAACTCCCTTGCGATGAAAGTTAGTCCAGTATAGAAAACACATTTCCTTTTGCCACCGCAAGCCCTCTGCCCTGTGCTGAGGGCGGAAAACAATATTGCGGCATTGTTGGATTTGAAGAATACAACCTTTTCTTTGCACAGCTCTGATAGATACGACGCCACATAGCACCTTCTCCTCCAAAAAGACCACCGCTTTCAAGCTACAGCCTGTGCTTAACAGTGTGCCTGTCTGCTGAATACGGAGATAATGAAGGAGCAAATAAGCTGCTTCATCTAGTGTCTTTGTGGTGTTCTACAAAGCTGCAATCAGCATCTATTTGGGCCTCTTAGATGCAATAATTACAATCATTCGAGTACCTGTTGAGTTAAGAAAAAGTGAAAAGGCATATACCTTACATTTATTTGTAGACTGTGTTGATTACCACAACACATTTGAGTATCTGCACTAAGAACGCGGCTTTTAATAGCAAAATAAAATTGTTCCGCTAGTAGCTGTCAGAATGGTAGGAAGGGAAAGGAACTTCCCCCTCCACCCCCTATGAAATTTAATCTCAATCACTATGCTTAAAAAGTGCAAATCGCCCGAGAGCAATTCAGAAAATCCATTAAGGAACATTGTCACAGAAATTGAGTTCAAAAAGTCAACTGTGGTTGTTTTCAGGTATTAGCATGTTCTTGTTTTTGTTTAAGTTTCACGTTTCAATCACAAAATTGCATCTGAGCAATTGGAGCAGTGTTTTTGAGCAATGCGTAACATGGTTCGGAAATATTTCCCAAAGAGACTGTGATTGAAGACTGGCGGATGGGAGATAATGGGAATAATTGTTGTAAAATGCCTCTCAACAGCTCCAAGTGCTCAGCCTACTCAGTTATTTGGTTACCACAGTTTTCGATGTTAAACCAACAAAATTACTCCTCCTCCCCAAAAAAAACAAACAATCAGCGGAATGAAACGCGATTTAGTTGTTATAATCATTTCATTTAGTCAAAGGCTGTTAACTTTTGGGTTACCTAATGGGGAAAGCGAAATGTAATTGTTAGTAAGTGAGAGGACGCCAGTTCTAGTAAGAAATGATTCCAAGAGCTGTCCATAGTTCTGAAAGAACAAGTGAATGCCAGTAACTTCCAATATCGCCTTTATATTTCCTGGCACGTATGTTTCTGACAATTAACTGTTCTGGAGTGTCAACGACCCCAGTAGTGTCACAGAACTAATAGCGAAGGAACAGCATCTGATGTCGATTGCAATCTTCAACTTTAAAAAAATGCATATTTATTACGAGCATAACATATTTTATCGTAACTTTAGTTCAACTGAGCTAATGAATAATTGTTTCACTTTGTTAGAGATAATATCGAAAAGACAGTGTCCACACATTCGTTCAACTTCTTGGTGCATCCGATTTCTTATACAAAACTACTAACAAAGTACTTGTATACTTCCTTAATCGTTATCTAGTTATCACTGCACGATGATTATTGTCAAATGTCAAAAATCACTTTTTTAAAAAAATAGAAACAAAGTGAATCTCGGAGTTAAGGACAAAAACTGAACTACTTCACCACTAGGATGGCTAAACGCATCCCCACGCCAGTTCAAAGAACACAAAGTTAAAATCGCATTTCATTCGTGCTTTCCGTAAGGTCGATGAGACAGTGCTGCGGGGGATTAAAATCTATTGAGAAACCACCACTACCCCCGATATATAAAAAAAACTAGATGAGTTTGCTGGTATTAGAAGTGAAAATGTCTAAGAATTCGAAGAAACTTGCTTTCAGACAAATCCGAGAACTTTATTTTGTATGTATTGACTATAGCCGCATTCATATAATGTAATAACTTACGACTTTACTCGATTTTCTAATTTGCTTTTTCAAAGGAAATCTCGTTTTCAAATACGTCATCAAAATAAGTTAAACACAGTTGTTTAATTGTACGCGAGTATGTCCAAGTTGAGGTTTAAACAAACGTTTAATCATTCTGATCAGTTCATCCAGCAATTGATAGAGATATGAAATGCGGTTTGTACCAATTTTATTTTGGGTGGGGGGGGTGATTTGAATGCAAATCATAAGTATCTTTCCAAATATATTTTGGCGGAAAAAGTGACTTTCATTAAAATGAGGACTGAACATATAGGTTTTACTAAAGCAACTGAAAAACTTAATGAGGATACTAATGCGGTTCTGGTATGAACTTAATTCGCGTATGCTCAAGGCTATTGTGACACAGAAAACAAAACCCATGCAATGGTATATTCATTGTGGGCTGCTTTCACCGTACAATTGTTTTTAAATGTTAGTCTAAACTTTTGAGGCAAAGGTCCGCAGTGATTGATACTTGACAATCAATTCAAGGTAGCCAATGCCAACGATTCACTTTTATAAACAGACGCAATCTGAAGTTCAGGAGTGGAATAAAGTTTGTTCTTGCATTATTTACAGTATAATCCAACAGTGCGATTATAAACACGTCAAAGGGAGTGTTGTTCTGACCTCAACGTATACAAATCAATGAAACATTCAAACTGCGATTAAGTCAAGATTGGAAACCACACTTTAAGCAAATTTAGCATACAAGTGTGTTCCTTTCCTCCTCTACCACAAGAGAAAGAAAGCGGCAATAATTAAGCGGATTAGAATCAGATGATCCAGTCTCCAACTCCAGAAGAAAACTGAGAACTCTCACTTTAAGTGATGGGATCACAAGTCTTTCATTAATACAATTCAAGAGTCATTACTGTTGCTGGCAGGATACTTATCTTTTTCGGTTACAGTTTAATTTCACAATGCTCTTATCACCAAATTTTTTACTCATAACCAATAGACCAGTTTGCATTGCTAGAATGGGTCCAGTCAACACCTGGGTCCGAATTAAACTCTAAAGTATCATTATTTCTTTATCGCATTTTAGTCAGACGTATCAGTCCTACACTAATTGAATAAAGGCAGCTCCCTTAAATGAAGCTAACTTGTTCAACTCAGCCCTAAATAGAAGCAAATAAGGGGCTTCCACTTAAAAGATCTGCTCATATATACTCAGCACCTTAATTAAACTGTTCTACAAGAAAAGTATATTTTAGCCATCTACAATGGAAGGCCTTTTAGAATTAACTGACTGTCCGACGCATTTCATGTATGAGGACAACTTTAGAATAATAAAAATGGTATTTTATAGAAAAAGTACCTACTAAATGTTAAAGTTAAAAATAATACATATTACCTCAAGTAACAGAATGCCTATCTTCGAATATTCTACAAGTTCGTGGTAATCAGATGTAGCCATTTTGACGACCTGTGCTGGGAGATATTGATCTAGTCAGTGGGTCCTTGGGGAAGTCTTGATACAATAAGCGAGTGGGTAAAACAGTTGGTTGTACTGGAGAAAAGGGCACGGAATCTCAGTTAAATGTGCCATGTTTGTGAAATTTATTAGCTTTTTTTTGCCTCAGACGACAAACGGCACTCGGCAGCCGCGGTTTCATTTTCCTTTGTAATAGCTTGGTTTAAATGGTCTGATTAGAAGGGAGTTGGATGGCACCATTATTTGTGCAAAAAGCGAGGGAGCAGGTGCAGCAGCGCTGTGGATCGATTTAGCCGTGCACAGATAAAATAAGAAATCAAGGATTTACACATCCTTCCTGGCACCTCTTCACAGCAGGAGAAGATTAGAAGGAGACTTTCATGACAACAAAAAGGGCATAGTTGAATTGTAGACTGGCTTACCTGTTTCTCTGTTAAAGTGCAATAAAAATGATTTACACGGTAATTTTTAGTGTTTATGTTGACATCTAGCTAACACAAACTAGGATGAAATACAATTACGCAATGAAAATGTTAAAATACTCCAATGTCTTTTTTAAAACTATATGTTCGTGAATACAAACAATCGAAGACATGGCTTTGAATCTACTGCCAAGGATTGCATAGATCATACAAAAATAAAATACTAGGGATGCTGGACATCTGAAATAAAGCAAGAAGGAAGTACTGGAAATGTTCAGCGGGTCTAGCAGCGTCAGGTGGGAGACGTTTCATCAGGTCATAATTTATTTGTTACTTGAGGCTGTGTCTAAAATTAGTTTAATAACATTACATAACTGGTGCTGTAAGTAAGGCAACTTGCATTCTTTTTGCATTAGCTTGATGTACATCTCGGTACAGTTTTCGTAACACGCCTCTAGCTATACACGCGAGATCTTTAATAAGATCAATCGCTATGTTACTTAGCCTATGCTAAAGGTTGTAATCCGAGCTTGCCAAAAAAAAGCAACCATTGGTGTGGCATGTTGGAGCTTTGAGAATAGTACTTCCACTTTGAAAGTGACGGTGCGACAATATTTTGGGATCATTTACACACTAAAATAATAAAATCGGCCAATGCGCTTTGTTATAACTAAGCATGTCTTCAGAACTACAAAATTCTTTAGTGTGTCTGGTACAAAATAAAACAAAATCAAATAAAGCTCATACTAATTTAATATGTGTAAAGTAGAATTTAGATAGCAATAGCCTTGATTGTTCTTTCTTATATATTTTCAAATTTCAAGGTACTGAATTAGAAAATTAGAAATGCCTAACTACCTCAAAAGTTACTTATTTTACATTCAACCTGAAGTTCCTTCCAATTGTTAGCCAAAGCTGGCACCCATCAGCTGGTAAAGAACAAAACAGCAAGGGAAACAGGCCCTTTGGCCCAACGAGCCCGCGCCGCCACCCCAATGTTCCCACCTCTGATCCCTGTCTATGTTTATAGATCTATGGATTAAAAACCAAATTTGAGACAATTTAGGGAGAATTTGTTTTGCCAATTAGCCTAAGAGCACATCTTTGGGATGTGGGAGGAAACCGGAGCACCCGGAGAAAACCCACGCAAGCACGGGGAGAATGCGCAAACTCCCACAGACACAGGCCCAAATCCATGTATCTGCACAGCACAGCGATAGTCACTGAGCTGTCGTGTTGCCCATCAAATGGTCCAGGTCAAGCGTACACTAACGACGTGAAGCACTAGGATACTCTCGAAAAAAATCCAAGAGCAGCCCTCTCACGACCCATCGCGTGTATGCCCCTTGTTAGACAACAAGGTGGACCAAAGCACCTGTAGGATAAAAACAAGTACATCAATATCATCATCTATTTACACACTTCCCAGGGACTCCCAAGGCTCATGATCCCTATTTTAAATCAGTTTTCTATACCCCTCCATTCCCATTCTGTTCATGTGCCCATCTAAGTATTTCTTAAATAACTCCAGAGTACCTGCCTCCACCATTTTACTTGGCAGGGCATTCCATACCCCCACCACCCTCTGTGTGAAAAAACTTCCTCTAGCATCCAAATTATAACTTACCCTCCTCACCCTAAGCCCGTAACCCCTCGTGCTATTAGGGTCCATCCTAGGAAAAAGCTTAACGCTGTTTATCTATACCCCTCATAATCTTGTATACCTCTATTAGATCTCCTCTAAGTCTACGTCTTTCTAAGAAAAACAGTCCCAATTTGCCTGACCTCTCCTCGTAACTCAGACCTTCCATACCAGGCAGCATCCTGGTAAACCTCCTCTGCATTCTCTCCAGAATCTCCTTCTGGTAGTAAGGCGACCAGAATTGGATGCAGTATTCCAAATGAGGTCTAACCAATGTTTTATACAACTGCAACATTAAAGGCCAGCTCTTGTACTCTATATACCTTCCTATAAAGGCTAGCATACCATATGCTTTCTTCACAACCTTCTCCACTTGCTCTACCACCTTCAGAGACTTGTTCACCTGCACTCCCAGGTCCCTCTGTGTTTCTATACCCTTAATAGGTCTACCCTTTATCATATACCTCCCCCTTACATTAGATTTTTATTAGAAGAGAACCCATGGAATTACAATATCACTCAAAGTGTTAGTATAACAAAAAAAAACTACAAATACCCCATGCCCATGATATTAATTTATGTTTGGATAATCTTGTTTAGAATAATTGCAGAAATTTATGGAATGAAAAGTATTGAAGGATACAGATAAGTGAAATACTGCCATCCTGAAGCAATCAAGCTATGCCTAACCTAAGGGGAATTTTCATTCACTGATTCTTTAGCTCACAAATGGAAACCCATTCCCCAATAGTGAGTAGCATAGTCCTTGTGTCGAGAAACCTATTGCTTCATTGCGCAATATTCATTACCTCCCTTAATTGTGAAGAGCATTGCTATTGATGTTCCTGTATCACAAAATGTGATGATGGGAGAGAGATTTTGTCACTTTGCTATCTAATCTCATATTTCTGGTATTGGGCTCTGATAGTATGACATTAAATATTGCCCATCTCCTGAAGTGAAACCAGTTTATGAAACTCCACTACATATCATGTGAACAGAGTCTTAATCTACTCAAAGCTACATTATTAACTGACTTGAGAGTTCATGCTAGTCATAGTGGTTGCAAAAAGTGAACAAAATTACCTAAATAAACATCGAAGGCATCTAAATTTTCAAAAAATATACATTTCAATGTCTGTGAAAAGTAGATTTCCATCATTCTTAAGAGTGCTGTTAATGTCATGCTTTATTTTTTTTATTAAACTATAGCTGGCAGCAGCGAGAAGGGATGCTCTTATCATTCTCATTCTGATTTTTTACCTCAAAAATGGAAGCCCATATGCCAACAATCAGTGACATAATCCAAATATCCATCAATATCCTTTACTCAGCATTTCTTTTATCCTTCTTTTAAATGTGAAAACTGTTGTTAGGTAGTGAGTCCCAAAGTGAAATAGTGAATGAGGATTTACACTGTTTGACATTAGTAACATTATTCGTACGAGTGTTGAAAATTTTGCCTGAAATAGTCAACAGAGAAAATGTTGCTTTTAAGTATTACCTGGTAATCCAAGACTTCACTTCAATACATATTTCATAAACTCCTTTGACATAGAGAATTTATCAACATTGGGGTAGATTTTGAAAATTAAAGATAGCTTAGAGAGTGGCGAGATACCAAGTCTATTGACCTACTATCCATACACAAATAGGTGCTGCAGATTGTTGCACACTATATCCCTTCAAAGATAATTAAACTTACTGCAATATGTCACCAATGTTAATGAATTTATCTAAGAGCAACAAAGGACACTGTGTTGACAAGAGATCTGTTCTATTTCATATATATGATCTCTATTATTTTTTATTTCTATAAAATTTAGGATAAATCCATATTTCATTAGTTTAAATGTGTCCGCTATTTTTTTAAACAAATTCTTGTCGACATTGTGTTGGGACAAATACTGTACTGAAGTAATTACTCATTTCAAATGCAGCCAGCAATAGAACTGCCTGATCAAAGTATGATCAGAACCAGCTTGATAGGGCTGCTATACCAGGTCTTTGAAATGCTACATGTACATGAAACTTGAAGGTGCCTGTCACACTTTCTCAATTGTTTCTGAACTGCAAACTAATGCAGTCATTGATCCTTTGAAGCAAAATAAATATGTTTTTTGTAGACTCCAATTAGACCGGCCCGATTGCTAGGCACTAAGCAGCACAGGTGATCCAATTTGTAAACCCGCAACAATTCATTCAGCTGTTTGAAAGCCATTCTTGGATTGTTCTCCATATTTATAATCCTGACACTCAGATTTTTGTTCTTTTGGTGAATGACATTTCATGATTTTTGAGTTAAATTTATTTACAAGTAGGCTTACATGAACACTGCAATGAAGTTATTGTGAAAATACCTTAGTCACCACACTCTGGCACTGTTAGGGTACATTGTGGAAGAATTTAGCATAGCCAGTACACCTAACTAACACGTCTTTCGGCCTGTGGGAGGAAACTGGAGCACCCAGCGGAAAAACACACAGATGGGGAGGACATGCAGACTCCACACAGACAGCGTCACAAGCAGGGAATCGAATCTGAGTCCCAAGGGCTGTGACGCAGAAGTACTAACCACTGTGCCACCGTGTCACCCTATTTTTCTCTGAAGCTGAATTATAATCAATAATGCGGCACAGTGGTTGGCATTGCTGCCTCACAGCACAAGGGGCCTGAATTCCGACCTTGTACATTCTCTCTACGTCTGCATGAGTTTCCTCCACGTACTGTTTTCTTTTTCCCCCACAGTCCAAAGAAGTGCAAGTTACTTCAATTGGACATGTTAAATTGCCCCTTTGAGTCAGGAAGTTATAGGGATAGGGTTTCCGTGGGATCGTTGTTGATGGGCTGAATGCCTTTTGCACTGTAAGGATTCTATGACTGTATGGATGGAAATTTACTTGCTTGAGACACTCAGAACAAGATCCTTGATTGGGTGTTAGGCAGTTTTGGATGCATGACAACTCCTCTGTGCCCAATGGGCAGATCAGATTGGATCTAATTTTTGTGAATAATGAGTGTATCCCAAGACTCTAACTCACAATGTAGTAATGACAGCAGTCCCAATGACTCTGATAAGTTGAAAAAGCAGGCTAAACAATAGCTGTCTGGTTTTATACCAGAAACAAAAATGCAACATGCTATGTTAACTTGGTAATGGAGGAAATCAAAATAATTTGCATTATCATATCTTTAATGTTGATAAATGTGTCAAGGTTCTTCACAAGAATGTTATCAAAGCAAATTTGACACCCACCCACCTAAGGAGACATTGGGGAAGCTGGCCAACTGTTTGGTCAAAGAAGTAGGTTGCAAAGAGTGTCTTAAAGAATAAGGAAGATGTCGAAAAATGGAAAAAATGTCGAAAAATGGAAAAAAGAAACTGTAAAGGAAGGAAATACAGAACTTAGGGTCATGGTTTCTCTAGGTGGATACTTGAGGTAAAATTGAAAGTTACCGATATCTAAGAGGGTTGTATCATAGAATTCCTAAAGTACAGAAGGAGGCCATTTGGCCCATTGAGTTTGCACAGACCACAATCCAACCCAGGTCCTATTCCCGCAACCCCACATATTTACCCTGCTAATCCCTGTATGGCTGGATGAGATTACTGTAATGGGGAGCAGTAGAGTGATGAGAAGTATTTGAAAATAAGGATGAAAATTTTAAAATTGAAATATTACTTAATTGGGAGCCAGCATGAGTCAGTGAGCACAAGTGATGGGTGTATGGGACTTGGTATGTTAGTTCACGCACAACAGAGTTTTGAATGATTTTAAGTTTACGTAGTGTTGAAATTAGGAGGTTGTCCAAGGTTGTGTTGGAATGATCTCATTTTGAGATAACAAGTGTATGCTTGAGGTCTTCAGCACATCAAGTAGACATTAGTTGGTAAAGCTGTACCTATCAAGGTGCTACCGACCAAATTTGTAGACATTGTCACAACTTGTCAAAATATCTAGGGGAAAGCTCTTAATAGGCTGCAGACCAACATGGAGATAGATGTGGTTGCACAATTGTTTTACCTGTTATAAGGATAACTTTTGTCAGTAAGTGTCATGGGCTGAGATTAACAGTGATAAAAGCAGTCAGGTATAGCAACCAAACTGCAGCTGAAACTTATTCTCCCTAAAGTTTGACTGCCACTTCCTAATATCCTGATACTTTAACCTTGAGATAGACTGCTAATGGCTTCCAATGCTTTTCGGAAGGCTCCCAGAATTTTTGTCCCCTGACCCCAGTTGAGAAATTCCTTTTTAATTCCTTCCAGCTATTCAAACTTTATTTCCGTGCAATATTGTTATTACACAATTACTATACTGCTTTCATTTGTCACAGTTAGTGCTTTGATCTGTAAATAACGATGCAAATGAATTGACTCAGAAAATGTAAGTCAATTGCACTTTCCCCTTTAGGTAGAATTAACATTAGTGCTTAACCTGCAAGAAATAACATGCACCAATAAAGATAAATAGGCCTTGGATAATCTATATATGGGCAATCAAAGATTGTCTTGAATGGAAGACGGGCAAGGAGTAAATTTCCTTTTCCATTCTAGTGGAGATCCTCGCTCATAAATGTGTATATTATTCATAGATTGTTCTCTTTATTCACATCCTTCAGCCTTTCCTATTGAGTGCACCAGAAATGAAAAAAAAATCTATTCTCCTTCCCCACCCCAGAAAGGAATTGCAAAAATAGATCTTTTCTAATGTTCTATAACCAACAATTAAAGCAAATCCGCAGATTGCAATAATCTGTTGAGTATGCATTAATGACAAACAATGGCAATGTTACACAGAATGATTGCTAACAAAATAATCACTTTCACTAAAGGGGATTCCAATTAATATTAATCACACAGGAAATTTGACTGCCCTCTCCAGATCTTTAAATGTATTTCTTCATAGATGTGGACTTTGCTGACTAGGTCAGTGTTTATTATTCATTCCAATTGTCCTTGGGAAGATGATGGTGAGCTGTCTTCTTGAACTGCTGCTGTTCATGTAGTTTAGGTGCATCCACAGTGCTGTTATGAAGGCAGTTCCAGGCTTTTAACCCAGTTACAGTGAAGGAACAGTGACATCAGGGTTGTGTGTGGCTTGGAGGTGAATTTTCAAGTAGGGGTGTTCCCACATATCTGTTATCCATGTTCTTCTAGGTGGTAGAGGTCATGGGTTTGAGTTGCACTACCAAGAGAGCCTTCGTGAATTGTTGTAGAGCATTTTGTAGATGGTACACATTGTTGCCATTGTGTGTCAGTGGTCCAAGGAGTGAGTGTTTAAAATGGATAGGGTGTCAATCAAGCACATTGAAATATCCTGGATGGTGAATTGTGAGTATTCCATCATACTCCTGACTTGTGCTTTGTAAAAGGTGAACTGGCTTTGAGGATTCAGAAGGTCTGTTATTCTGCAGTATAACAGCAGTATGAAATGTGGCTGATCCAGTTCAGTTTCAGGTTAAAGCCAGGACACCCAGGATGTTGATAGTGGTGAATTCAGCGACAGTAATGCCAGTGAGTTTCAAGGAGAGGTGGGTAGATTCTTTCTTGTTGAAGATGGTCATTGCCTAGCTCTGGTGTGGCACAAATATTACTTCTGAGTTTTGTTTGGTCTGAACTTAGTTTCAAGGGAGAGGGCACAATATCAATTGTCCTGGTTAATCTTTGGAAACTAGAGATCAAGAGCTAAGCTTCAATTCTTGTGGAGTCAGGAGTAAACACCAAATCAGCTGACAATCAAGTTTGAGAAAGAGAAAACTATTAGCTTTTTGGAACTAGTGGATAGAAATTCTGAATGATTGAGGACTTTTTGTTTTAAGATCACGGAAGCATAATATGTTTTCCAATACAAGTAAGATTCTCAAACTGCATATTGGAACACTCAATGCTTCTGAATCTAAGAAGATATTTATCTTAATCTGAAATTAATTCTCCCTTTAAGTATTGTATTTTTCCTCATGGTTGGTCAAACACTATATTTATGAGTCAGCAACAATTTCAATTATTAACCTCCCTAAATCAAAATCTATATCATTTATAAACAGAAGGTCTGCAGCACATCATGCAAACTAAAGTCAACGATAGTGCTGTTTAGTTGAATAAATTATTATTTGCCTTTTCAATGTCTGTATCAATCCTTTTGCATTTCCAGCAAATACCTATTTAAAAGTCATTAAGGAAATAAGGTCCTTCATGCATTAACAGGTGAGTTGTCTTCATTTATTTCTGCTTTATTCAGTGTTGGGTCTGTAACAATGTTGGAATAGGACATTCATTCTCTCAGTGATGGAGAATGATGACAACTGAAAATCACATAATTTAGCTACTAAATCTCAAAGCATACAAACAAACAGATGGAAAGAGCTTTAACCTGTTTGTGAGTCCTCCGCAGGTTTTCTCTGAAGAACGTTATCACACTTAATTGTCTGCAATAGCAAACCAAGGATTGAGATAAATGCTGACCAATCAACAAGTCCTCCATCCCTGGCTCCACCATCTCAGACTTTGATGCAGTAAACTAATGACCCATTGCATCAGGACGCATAATATGTCATTAAATTGTCTTGTTGTATTGCATAATATTATGTTGTTGAACTGGTGACAAATGATGGAACAAATTGGTTTTACCTTCACTCCATTTTGAAATTAATAGATTTATTTTGTTTTATTTTAGAAATTTCTTCAGGACTTTGGTTTTTCTATAATTGACGTTCTCTAGCCCACAACATTTTCTAATTTTGGATTCTTCATAGATTGAACAGGTTCTGTATAACTTTAAATTGAAGAAATGTTACATCTTAAGACCACAGAGTGAGTTAAAATTGTACACCAACAATATTGTATCCTTATATTTTAATCAGCCTTTTATAATCAATGTATTGTCCATGTATGGCTTTTCAGTTGTTGAGAAATGTGCAAATTTTCTTGCAATATTATTGCCTTTTATTGAATTATACTGACCGTGGGTAACCACGTTTATAACTATTGCTTTGCAACAGAAAGAAACATTTACGTGTAGTGGGTAATCATATTTATAACTATATTGCTTTTGCAACAGAAAGAAACATTTACGTGTAATATTTTAATCTACTTCAAATAAAATATATATTCTCTTATATACCTTTCAATTTCATCTGTTTCCTTTCTAGCCACTTTTCAACTCCATTTCACATCTGAATGTAATGTTTACTTATTTGCCTCTCTTGTTTTTATTCATTCATGGGATGTGAGTGTCACTGGGTAGGCACATTTATTGTTCATCCCTAACAGCTTTTAAAACATTCACACGTTGCATTTTTGATCTGTGGATTTTTAAGTAATCTAAATTCAATAACAAAACATAAAAACTACTACATAAAAAGCAAGCCATTCAACTAATAATGTAAAAACAGAAGAAATAGAAGCAGGAGTAGGCCTTCTAGCTCTTCGAGCCTGCCCCACCATTCAATAAGATCATGGTTGTTCTGAAGTGGGTCAGTTCCACTTTCCCGTTTTCTCCCCATAACCCTTAATTCCCTTGTCTATCAGAATCCTATCTACCTGTGACTTAAATATATTCAGCGAGGTAGCCTCCACCACTTCAACGGGCAGAGAATTCCAAAGATTCACCACCCTTTGAGTGAAGAAGTTCCTCCTCAACTCCGACCTAAACCGCTCCACACTTATTTTAAGGCTGTGGTCTCTAGTCCTGCTATCCTTTCTGAGCGGGAAGAATCTCTCTACCTCTACCCTATCCATCCCCTTCATTATCTTATATGTCTCTATAAGGTCCCCCTCAGCCTTCTAAACTCCAATGAGTACAAACCTAGTCTACTCAATCTCTCCTCATAGGCTAACCCCCTCATCTCCAGTATCAGCCTAGTGAACGTTCTCTGCACCCTCTCCAAGGCCAATATATCCTTCCGCAAATGCGGCGACCAAAACTGAAAACTACTCCAGCTGCGGCCTCACCAGCGCCCTATACAGTTGCAACAAGAACCCCCTACTTTTATATTCTATCCCCTTGGCTATAAAGGCCAATATTCCATTTGCCTTCTTGATCATCTGCTGCACCTGCAGAGTGGGCTTTTGCGATTTGTGCACAAGGACCCTCAGGTCCTCCTGCACCGTAGCATGCTGCAGCTTTTTGCCTTTTAAATAATAATCTCTCCTACTATTAGTTCCATTAAAGTAGATAACCTCATACTTGCTAACATTATACTCCATCTGCCAGGCCCTCGCCCACTCACTCAACCTATTCAGATCTCTGCAGATTTTCCACACCCTCCACGCAATTTGCTTTTCCACTCATTTTTGTGTCATCAGCAAATTTCGTTACCCTATACTCAGCCCCTTCCTCCAGATCATCTATGTATATGGTAAACAGTTGAGGCCCCAGCATCAATCCCTGGGGCACTCCATTAGTCACCAGCATCCAACCAGAATAGCACACATTGATTCCTACTCTCTGCTTCCTATTAGACATTCAATCCTCTATCCACGCTAATAACTTACCCCCAACTCCGTGTACCCTAACTTTTTGCAGCAACGTTTTGTGAGGCACCTTATCAAATGCCTTCTGGAAATCTAAAAACACCACATCCACTGGTTCCTCTCTGTCTACTGCACTAATCAGATCCTCTAGAAATCCAATAAATTCCTCAAACATGATTCCCCCTTAACAAAGCCGTGCTGCGTCTGCTTGATCAAACCGTTCTTTTCTAGGTGCCTCGCTATTTCTTCTTTGATGACAGATTCAAGCATTTTTCCAACTACAGACGTTAAACTAACCAGCCTATAATTCCCCGCTTTTTGTCTGCTACTTTTTTTAAACAGTGGCGTAACATTAGCCGTTTTCCAATCTTCCAGCACTTCCCCGGAGTCCAGTGAATTTTGATAAATAATTACTAAGGTATTCGCTATCACCTTTGCCATTTCTTTCAGAACATTAGGATTCAATCCATCCAGTCCCGGAAACTTATCTATTTTCAGTCCCGTTTATCTATCAAGCATTACCTCTGTAGTGACTGTAATCGCATCAAGGACCTCATCTCCTACCATCCTTCTATCTTTAATATCTGGCAAACTATTTGTGTCCTCCTCCGAGAAGACCAACACAAAAACCTTGTTTAAAGTCTCAGCCATTTCCTCATCGCCCACTGCTAAATCCTCCTACTTGTCCTCCAAGGGCCCAACATTCGCTCTAGCCTGTCTCCTTTTCTTTATATATTTGTAAAAACTTTTACCGTCTTCTTTTATATTTAGTGCTAGTTTAGCCTCATATTCTATCTTTCCTTTCTTTATTACCTTCTTAGTCACTCTTTGTTGTTGTTTAAAACTTTCCCAATCTTCTAATCGTCCACTATTTTTAGCTGCTCTGAACACAACTGTTAATTTAATACTCTTTTTTATTTCCTTCCATAACCACGGCTGATATTTCCCTTCTCCTACAGTCCTTCTTTACCATCGGAATATATTTCTGCTGAGTACCAAAAAAGATCTTAAAAATTCTCGTCTGTTTTTCAGCCGTCCTACCAACCAATCTGCACCGCCAATCTATATTGGCCAATTCTGCTCTCAGCCTATCATACTTCCCTCTGTTCAAACAGAGTACTCAGATTCGGGACTCTACTTTCTCATCTTCCATCTGCACCAGAATTTCAACCATACTATAATCACTTGTCCCAAGAGAATCCCTCCTGCGCCCTTCCCTCCACCCCCCCTCCCCCAATTAGTTTAAAGCCCTATCTACAGTCCTAGTTATATGATTCGCCAGGACTCTGGTCCCAGCACAATTCAGACGAAGACCATCCCATCTGTACAGGTCCCATCTGCCCCAATATTGGTGCCAATGCCCCAAAAATTCAAGCCCATTCCTTCCACACCAATCCTTGAGCCACACATTCATCTCCTTAATCCTACTTACCCTGCCCCAATTTGCTCGTGGTTCAGATAGTAATCCAGAGATAACCACCTTGTCGGTTCTGCTCTTTAATTTGGTTCCCAGATTATCAAAGTCCCTCTGCAGATCCTTAGTTGACAGACTCAACCAGTCTGTCTGTTTGGTGTTTATCCTCTACAACTCTAATCCAACTGATCTCATCTCCGTATTCCTTTATCGTATTTTTCTTCAACTATGTATCCAATCTATTCTTGTTGCTACAATCTCTGTTTAAATGACTAATGTCTATCATGTATTACACAACTTCACAACTTTGTTTGAATGAAAACAATATTCTGCTCTCTTTCCCAAATCTCTCATTTTATGTTATATCAATATCAGCTGTTCTAGATCCCTCAACCATTGTAAACAGTTTGCTTTGATCTACTCTGCCCCATCTTCTTCAGGAATCACCTCATAATCTGTTGGAATGAAAATAGTCTCAACTTTTCAAGTATATTGTTTCAAATCAGAGAACAAAAAGAATGCCTTAACCTTTCTTAGCATACTTCACGTCTTCTTTAAACATAAGTTGTAAAACAAAATACCACTACTGTAATATAATGTTGGTATTTTTATATAACATTGCTATTATCAGTTTCAACCGGTCAGATTATTTGGAAGGTACCGTTTGAAGCCTATATAAGCAGATAGATTGGACTGAAACAGACCAGATGTTAATTTAATTTATTAAGCCATAAAACACAGTAAAGAATTTTCTTGAGAGGGAGCAGTTTTGTTTGTGCGAAAATATTACTTTCTCTAAAACTGGTTGCAGCTGTTTCTTTGAGATAAGGTGGATATTCCCTGGTATGAATGTATTTACTGGCTTTATTTCTGTTACTGTCCTCATGGAATTGTAAGGTTTGGAAATAAAGTAAGGAGTGGGATTCGAGTGATGATGTATTTTACTTAATTGGGAACATATACAGAGAAACACACTCAGAATTATGCCTAGACTTCAAAAAGTAAAGTCATTCAGAACATCAGGTATGAGAGAGCAACATTTTTCATGCTGTCATCAAACATACTTTGGCTTCGGTAAAAATAAAAATCACTTCTTGCAATTGTGAGATTTATATTTTTGGACTGTGTTTCTAAATTAGGATAAAATAAAAGGGTTGTGTGACCTGTTCTGAAGTCTGACTGAGAATAGTTGATTGCAGGAGCCTCTGAAGATTAAAGGAAGGCCCAGATTGTTTAGGAGGGAAGAAGGCAGAAATTATTCACACATCAAGGCAAGGGCAGAAGCATCTCTATTTACAGTAGTTAGACTGGTAATCTCCAAAGCGTCAGGAAAATACTGAGAATATCAGGTTGCAAACAGTTAAATCAATCATGTCATCCTTTCACCTATTAATTAAAAGTTCAAATTTCTTTTTAAAAAATTTATCAATCTCTGTGGGAATTGTAACATGTGAGGACTGGGACTCACCATGGGAGATTTGGTGGACCAGCCAAAAACCCATTGACTTTCAGTAGGACTGAACAATCACAGCAGCAGATGGGACTGGAAAATCCTGCATTATAACTGACTGCTTTTGTGCAATTCAATAAAGGTGATGTAGCAAACAGTACAATGTTTGAATATTGAAAAACTGAAATCAAAATGATAGAATATGGGAATATACAGGTTAGTCAACATCTCTGAGGAGGAACAAATAATTTATTATATTTTGGGTATATACGTGTAATCATTGGTCGAATGCGTAGTATGTCTGTGGTATAGTTTTGCTGAACACAAACACGATTGTTCTCTGTATTACTTTATTTCATGGCCTGAACTTCCATGAGTCCGTCACAGAAATTATGGACAAAATTTCCTTCTGCTCGACTGAAACCTGACTACAAAGGCAGTACCATAACATAATTGTTCGCCCTGCTGCCTCACACGCCAGGGATCTGGGTTCAGTTCTGGTCTTGGGTGACTGTCTGTGTGAGTTTCCTCCCACAGTCCAAAGATGTATAAGTTAGGTGGATTGGCTGTGATAAATTGCCCCTTAGTGTCCCAAGGTGTGCAGACTAGATAGATTAGACATTGTAAGTGTATGGGGTAATGGGGAGACAGCCTGAATAAGATACTCTCTCTCAGAGAGCCGGTGCAAACTTGAGAGGCCAAATGGCCTTTTTCTGCACAGTAGCGATTCTATAATTATGTTTTCCTGGAAGGGGATTGATTTAGTATTAAGGCGAACAATCGGCTTTGAGCAGAAACCCAGGAGGGAAACCTGGTTTGGCTGCAGTAGTATAAAGGGCTGGAGGTACAATAGTTTGATTATAACGTGTGTGTGTGTGAAGGTCTGAAGTAATAAAATGTAAGATTTTCAGAGGCTATAGTAGAGGTAACATCTTGTCTTGCTTCAATGCCATAACTTTAACAGAATTCGGACAGAAACTTGCTCCTCTTCTAGCAAAATTATGGTGGCAGATTGAAGCAGTTCTGCAGAAATTTGGGGACTAAATTGTTGGCACACAGGAGAAAAGGCGTAGAAATAAGCTGTGGAACTTTGGAGGAAGGAGGTTTACACAAAACCATCTCAAGCCCTCCATGAATGGCTATTCTGTACCCAAAATATAGAGAGACTCTGCCAGGCAGCCAAGCAGTAGAGTTCTTTCAGGTGCTGAAATAATCCTAGAATTATGACTCACCACCAAACCACCCGGAATTACACAGTATGAAACAACAAATTGAGTTAATTATTAAACACTGGAAATCCTATCAAGCACTACTGCTCAACACTCCTCAGAGCTGCATAGTCTTGCCCAGCCATTGCCGCAGTTCCCACGTAAGATTTCCTACAATGTAAAAAGCACCAGAAGAATCATGATCAGTCCACACAACCACCCAAGCAAAATGAAAATGTGATAAAAGTAAAACACTACAGAAGCTGGAATCTGAAACAAAAACAGTAAATGCTGGAAAATCTCAGCAGGTCTGGCAGTACGTGTGGGAAGAAAATCAAGCCAACATTTTTAGTCTACATGACGCTTCAGTTTCAAGCCAATGTAACTCTTTCTGTATCTTGTAAAGAGGGAAAATATGCAGGCAGCCAAAAGGAAAGCAGAATCCATCAGATGCTTAGATAATAAAATGGAACCTTCTAAAAGGATTGGAGAATCACTGGATAAAGGAAATGTTGAAGTTCAGGTATTAGAATGCAATTTGTTGTCTTCACACCATTACCTACTTGTACGACTTATTATTGCTCGGTAACAAATTCCAATTTATAAACTGTTGTCTACTCCCTGAAGATGATTGTTCTTTGTGTTCACTCTCAAGTGTTGGGCCTTAGGAAAAAGGAAGATCCAATAAGAAGTTTTATGGCTTCATAGGGCCTATTCCTGCAACTAACATGCAGAACAAAACCAAAGAAACAAATAAAAATGGCCTACTGGAACTCTAACCATTGTTTACAATGGGAGAATTCATAGATGGGAAAAAGAAATGGAAAACTTGATTTGGACTGCAAGATTGAATTTTGGGGACATGTTGTTTTTTGAGTTTCAATAAATGCTTTAAGAATGGCCAGGTTTAATGTACTCAATAGTCCTTTCTTATTCCTATATTGACTACTGGAACTCTAATGCACTGGCAAATCAGATTTAGTGTGTGACAGACAAAAGCAATGATTGGTTTAATAATAAATCATTTAAAACATGCTTTCAAACATTGTTGAAATAACTTCTTATTTTAAGAGAATAAGCAATTTCCAATTCTTTACAATTAGCTAAAGCTAGCAGAAAATAAAATACTATTATGAATTTAATTATGCAAAATCCACAGAACACATATACATAAAATAAATGGCAAGTTAGAGTATCATAAAATAAACAATTAATTGGATTTATACTGAAAATAGTAATAGCATTAAACAACATAGGAATAAGAAACAACCACTGAGAATATTAAATTTGATCATTATTTAAGCCCTTATTCAAACTCTGAAAACAACATGGCCCCAAAACTTAATGTTGCTGCCCAAATCAAGTCTTCCATTTCTTTATTCCCCATTAAGAATCCCCCCATTTTTAACAATGGTTTCATGTTAGTCATTAAAGTTTTAATTCTAGGTTTTTATTGAATTCAAATTTCATCCTCTTGTTGTGGTAGGATTAGAACCTGGGTCCCCAGTTCTTTACCCTTGATCCCTAGTCCAATGACAATGCCACTCTCCCGTTGCCTTTTTTTAAATGAGAGATGCCCTGTTCTGGAACTGTGCTGAATTTTAGATTCCTCCCCCAAGGTGGAAAACATCTTCTCAGCACCTATTATGTCAAACCCTCTCAAAGTGGAACTAAACCACTATCAGATCAGCCATGATCTTATTGAATGGCAAGGCAGACTCAAGGGGCTAGATGGCGTACTCCTGCTTCTATTTCTTATGTCTTACAGGTTTGAATAAATTCACCTTTGCTTTGAAATTCCATAGAATCTTTACATTGCAGAAGGTCACTCAATGCATCAAGTCTACACTGACTCTCCACAAAAGATTTCTACCCAGACCCTATCTCCATAACTGTATATATTGAGTCCATCTAAGCTACACATCTTGGGATGCTAAGGGGTAATTTAGCATAGTCAACCTAAATTGCACATCTTTGGACTGTGGGAGGAAACTGGAACACTCAAAAGAAACCTACATAGACAAGGAGATAATGTACAATCTCCACACAGACAATCATCCAAGACCTGGTGCTGTGAGGCAGCAATTGTAACTATGCCACTGCCATGCCCCAAATCAAGTCTTTTATCTATCTTGAAGTCTCAGTGCTGACACTGACATAAATTGCTACCTGTGTAAAAACATAGAGGTGCTAAAATTCATCCTATGACACTGATGTCCTGGGGTCGGATGGTCAGAAAACTTTAAAGAAAATAGATTTAAGTCCCAAGTGATTCAAATATTACTGGGGCTTCCAGGAATTCAAAGAACATGGGCCAGAAATATACCTGAATGCAGGGATAGACTTGCACTTTTGGGGGCTCTAGGTTTTGCCTCCATGACAGGAGCTTTCCCATTGATATCAGTCTCCTCCTTCCAGTGGCATGGCACTCCTTTGCCAGTGGCATACAGACCCGCCCAAGCTCTGTCCAAAATGACACCAAACTCCATCCCAAATGATACAATTGCCCACCTGACCATGCCCACTCTTAGGTCACCCAGTGCAATGCATAAAAAAGTACATAACTCACTGCTTCAATGCTTTTTAACTTATGAAATCAAGCCTGTAATTGACGACCTTGCAAATCAACAGTGCAACATGTAGATTGTAGGGGCTTGCACCAGGTGCACAAGTGGTGGCTGGTGTACCAAACAACTGCACTGCTTTGTCCTGGTAAGTGGAGAGTATTCCATCACATGCCTGAATACTGGGAAGTCAGGAGGTGAGTTACTTACTTTGATTACCCAGCCTCTGCTCTTCTCATCCCAGTATTTTTGATTGATCCAGGCGGATAGGGTTGTAAAGAGTGCTTTTGGTACATTGGCCTTTCTAAATCAAAGTATTGAGTATAAAAATTGAAGTGTTATGGTAACATTGTATAAAGCATTGGTAAAGTTGAATTTAGAGTATTATGTACAGTTTTGGTCACCTAGTTACAGAAAGGATGTAAATAATGTTGAAAGAGTGCAGAAAATGTTCACAAGGATGTTGCTGGGACTTGAGAAGCTGAGATGCAGAGAGAGGTTGAATAGGTTAGGACTTTATTCCCTTGAGCATAAAAGAATGAGAGGAGATTTGATTGAGGTGTATAAGATTTTGATGGGTATAGATAGAATGAATGTAAGCAGGCTTTTTCCACTGAGGCTAGAGGAGAGAAAGACCAGAGGGCATGGGTTAAGGGTGAAAGGAGAAAAGTTTAAAGGGAATATTAGGGGGAGGGGGGGATTCTTCATGCAGAGTGT
This sequence comes from Sphyrna mokarran, assembly GCA_024679065.1. NCBI lineage: Eukaryota > Metazoa > Chordata > Chondrichthyes > Carcharhiniformes > Carcharhinidae > Sphyrna > Sphyrna mokarran. Next base: position 90,806,106 of record JAGIQG010000006.1, on the reverse strand, counting down.
GGTGGGAGTGTGGAATGAGCTGCTGGATAAAGTGGTAAATGGGCGGTCACTTTTAACATTTAAGAAATTTTGGACGGGTTCACGGATGAGAGGGGTGTGGATGGATATGCTCCAAGTGCAGGTCAGTGGGACTAGGCCAAAAACGGTTTGGCACAGACAAGAAGGGCCAAAAGGCCTGATTCTGAGCTGTAATTTTCTATGGTTCTAAGTTTCTAATATTGGAGACTTCCAGGTAGTTTATTATGAGGAATTCAGAAATAGTAATATTAGTGAATGTCAAGGGAAGATGGTTAGATTCTGTCTTCTTAAAAATCCCTATTGTCTAGCACTCACCAACTCAAACCAAAATGTTGTCCAGGTCTAACTGTAAGTTGGGTTAGACTACTTCATTATTTGGAGATTTTAGAATAATACTGAACACTACAATCACCACTGACATCCCCATTTCTGATTTTATGCAAGGTCATTGATGAAATACAAAAGGTATTTGGAAATAGGGCACTGTTCTGAGGAACAATGGCAATATCCTGACACTGAGATGATTGGTTTCTTGTGCTACACGCAGTCAAATACTATCATAGCATCAAGGATGGTCACTTCACCTCACCTCTTGAGTTCAGTCAGGTTGGGTGGAAATATTCCATCCTGCCTGTGGCAGGGTTTCATGATGGGCTGGAATGGAGAATCTAATGGTGGGCAAAAAGACAGAAATATACCAACACAAAAAACAGTTTGCTATTCTCTCAATGATGGGTTAATGGCAGGTTGGTGATTCTGCTGTCCAGTAGTATGAATGCTGTACCTTCATATCATGAGGTTTGAGGAATATATCAGGTACATGGACAGTCAGAGCATGAGTTGGATTCTATTTGGAAATAAATGTGAGAAACCACACCATCTTGCTGTACCACAGTAATGGTGCTGATTCAAAACAGAAATAGCATTGAATTTAATCTGGAGGTCAAGATCACCTACAACTTGATTGGTGCCTATTGAGGCCAAGCTTAAATCTGGCAACATCTGGTGGGCCAAGGTCTCTATGGTGTTTTCCAACCTTCCCATGGTGACCCACAGTGCTTGCATGTCAAAGCCATGACAGTAGACAAAACATGGACAGACCTCTTTGTCATTCACTCTAGTCTGCTGCATGACAGTCAAACCCCTATCTGATGATCTGCTGTCTGTTGTTGTATCTCTAGCATTGAGTTGGCAGCTGCTTCCAGAGTATTATTATCTGACTCAGACTGATTGGCTGGTTGGTCTCCAGCAACCCTTCAAGTCCCAGAGACCAGCCTATCCCTTGGCAGGAATGTGGCCAAGGTTTTCTCCAGAAAGTGAACCTGATCCTAATCTAGTGCCGTGCCCCACCAATGTGTATGTCTCTACACCAATGGAGGATCAGGTGAGCGCTGTGATGGTTCTATCAGAGCTTCCTCTTTGGACATTGTTCTGGGAGGTCGGACTACTGCTCGGCAGCCTTGAGGATCTTAAACTGTTGGTGTCGAGAAAAAAAGAGGAAGAATCAGTTGACGTATCTGAGTAATATAAGACTACATGTGACTCACTGTGAATGTGAGGATTTGATGCAGTTTTGGAGCTTTGATCCATAGGTTGCTGGAAGAGGTTGATCTCTTCTTCCCCACAAAAATGATTCCTCTCTTCTCCAACCAACTCGGCTGCAGCCTGCTTGATCGCAGTGAAGGCAATGATGTTGACAATCTCTCCCCTGATCTGAGATCTTCCATGCCTGTTGTGTGCCAGCTTGGCCTTAATGAAGACAAAAGAAAGGTACGTGATGAAAAGGGATGGTGCAGAAGTTGGGTGAAGTGATGTCCAGGTATATAGTGGGTCTTCCTTAGAAGTGGCAGAGGATGAAGTGTGAGCAATATGATACATGGGTTATGTGAAAGTCTCCATCAGAGAAAATGTATCTATCCATATCCCTCACTAATGATTGTGTGAGCTCCCAGAAGAGAATAGTCATTTGAGTACATAATGAGAGTTTGATATTGAAGAAAGTTGAAGGATGATTTATTCTGGTGGAACTGATGAGATTATTGATCCTCTGCCTGCACTGGATGGTGTTTTGGGCACTGTTACTAGCTATACTGACCTATTCTGCAACAACCTTCCAGGCCAGAGACATAGGCTGATGTGCTGGCTGGAGCTATCCTTGTGATAAAGGACATCTTGTGCATCCACACTCCTCTGATCAAAGTCTTGGGAGTCGAGTGGATGAAATGAAGTGGTCTCTGCTTCTTCAGGTTGTTCTGGTTGTTAGACACCTGTGACAGTTTCCAAAAGAAAGGTGGGTAGAGAGAGTGAGATTTATCTGTTGAACTAGGGTTTAAAACAGCACTGAATCTTTGAACCTGCTCGCTGATGGCAAGTGGACAAATCTGCTCCATGGTGATTCTGCCCAATATTTATCTGTGCATTATGAGTAAGCTGCCAAACTCAGAATCTGGCACAAGTTTCCTCTGTTCCAGCCGGTGAGTTGGGCACCACCAAGGCTGCCCATTACTGCACATTGTATGACTATTGAAAATCTCCACTCATTGTTCCTGTTTGGACCAAGACTGTCAAGAGATCTTGCAATTAGTGGTCTAGCGAAACACAAACAATGTAAATGAGCAGGATATGGGTTATTAAATGTTGCTTGACAGCACTGTCAGTAACACCTTCCATCACTTTGCTGATGATTGAGAGTAAAAGAGGTTGTACTTGGCCAGATTGGATTTGCCCTGCTTTTTGGAGACAGGATATACCTGGACAATTTTCCACATTATTGGATTGATGGCCATTTTGTAGCGATTCTGGAACAGCTTGGCTAGACACATGACTAGATTTGGATCACAAGTGTTCAGTACCACAGCAAGGATATTGTGGGAGATCATAGCATTTGCTGTTGTCCAGCACCTTTAACCATCTCTTGATATTATGAGTGAATCAATTTGGCTGCAGACTGGTATCTGTGATGATGAAAACTTTATGAGGAGGCTGAAATGGATCATCTACTTCTGATTGGAAATTATTACGAACGCTTCATCTTTGCTGTGCTGGGCACTGCTATCTTTAACGATGGAAATGTTCACATAGTATCTTCTTCATGATACTTGTTCACCAACATTCACAACAGAATGTGACAGGAGTTCAGAGCTTAAGCTGAACAATTGTTTGTGTGATTACTTAGCTGTCAATTGCATGCTGCTTCTGCTGCAATCCTGCATCATACTTACTTGAATCCCGGTCTTTACATACACCAAGTCACCATTGATGTCTGCTCTTCAATTCGAGAATGATGAGAGGGTTGCGAATTCCTCTGTTGGATCTTCATGTGTGACTAAACAAGTTGATCTCAACATGCAGATTTTTGAACATGTGGAGCAGGATATCCCACGAGGCAATGGGATCCACAGTGTAGGATTTGCTGCCTTTTCTTTCTTGTCATCTTTCTGCCTCACCATTAAGACATTTTGATTCAAAGCATGTTGCAACTTCATGGACATATTTTCAGCATTTTGAACGATTGAGAGCAAGCCCCTCCTACTCATTAGTGTCAAGGCTGTATGCTTCTACAGAGATTTATAGTGTTTTCTTTTTCTTCCACTGGACAGTTGACAGTTGAGGAAACGTGAATTGGGAAGACTTGATACTGGGGCAGGGGATTTTTTTTTGGCCATCCAGCCACAGTGTCAAGTCCACCATAATTGCATTTGCAGCTTGTGAACCTGGCTTTAAGAAGAATGCTAGAGTTTGTTCAACAGTTCTCCCAATGTGATTGAGTCATTGCTGATGGAATTTCTTTTATGTGTTGCTGAAACGCAGTCCTCATCTCACTGAAGAGCAGGAGCATGGTGAAGACAACTGCTGTGCACACCATGACTGTTTTTGACTTGTGGAAGTCTTTGTTGTCAAATATTAACAGTTGTAATTTATAGACCTGGCATAGCTGATCTGGTGTTGAATCTCATCATTGCTCGTTTCTTTTTGGAGAAGTTGCTACTGAGGTATGGGAGCATATTCCAGAGTCCCTCTACATACATATGGGAGATGGAATATATGGCCGTTTAGGTCCGGGTTGTTACATGAATTTATTCTGTAATATTTAAGGATAGGCCAAGTCTTTTGTATGCAGAATTGAAGGGATTGGGTCTGATGAAGAGAGGGCAGTTACATTTCAGATGTCTTTAAACAACAGATCATGTATGTCTAAGATGATCAATTTAGATTTGACATAGATGAGACTGAGGTAAAAGGGTTTTCTCCTGGCATGATTCTATACTCACATCAGAGGGCTTTGATAAGATAAATAGCCACTGATAGGTAGATGGTAAATAGTATAGGATATCACACAGCCTTGTTAGATTTTGACGAGGCCTCTTTCAGATCCCCCACTCTAGTCAGTTGCAGGCTATTACCACAGTTTAGGAATATGATGAAGTTTCTTGGACATCCAAGGAAATTTTCTACAGAATCTTACGATTTATTGAGTAGAATGGAATGACAAGTTCCTGGTATTGTTGTCAATGCCCAGTTCTGTGTTTTATATTGAAAATGGCTTTTCTAAATTATTGGGATGAAACCTCTGATTTATGTTTATGAGACAGTAACAGCATTCTAATGATTTGAAACTTAAGATGATTGAATATTTGCATGACTGTACCTTACACATTCCAACACCATTAAAATGGAGTCATCCTGACTATAAAATTCCAGAGACAATAATTCTGAACAAATGTGAATGAACCAACTCTTTACCCATTCACAAAGCTCTGGAGAATATGCTATATACTCAACTGCGTGCATAAAACATTAGATATAATCATTTCAGTCAATGAACTTTGGCTGAAAGAGGAACTGCCTACAATCTAATCATGTGTAAGTCAAGGACCTGGAATCAAATTGCTATGACTATATTTGGGAAACTGGTCAGATAGTGAGAGAAGTTCATATGATGAGTCAACTAAGTCTCTTTTGTGTTTAAGAAACTGCTTTCCTCCCGACCACAAGACTGAAACTGAAGGGATGATTAATAAATAAGACTACTAGGACTATTTTTCTCTCGGTTCATCTATCCTGCAAGCTGGTCAGTGTCGGCAGGCAGTGTTTTCTAAGAATTGACCAGTAGTTGCTGTCTTCTTGAGAAAAGATAAATTGTCCGTCAACATATTTAAATAATCTCGGCACTAAATCCAGAGGGACCATTGAGCTTAGCCTGAAATTATCCAAATCATCAATCTACAACGACCATTTAGTATTGGCCTTTAAAATGCTGCTTATTTGATCATCCTTCTTGGTAACTTATTTGTGAGTATGAGTGCACATATGTGTGTGAAAGTTAGAACATTATGATTTTATTCAGATCTGGTATTAAATTCGGATTTTTTATAAAAAAGTTACAAGGAAACTTCTGAATGTGGGTGTATTTTACAGTCGCAGCTCTGAAGCAGTTAAACACTGACTGAATTGGCAAGCATTTTTTTTTAAACTAACCTGTTGTGATCAACAAGAAGTGGGAAAACAGGGGAGCCATTCCACGTCTCCTAAACTGATCCTAACAATTACTTTTATCTGTTCTCTCTTCAAAGAGTTCAATAAGGTTTGTCAAGCCCTTTGGAAATCTATGCTGAATACTCTTTACAATACTTTAATTTTCTAGATGTTCCTCCATTACATCGATAAGTAAGATCCCATTATCTTTCCTACCATCAATGTTAAGCAAACTAGTCCATAATTTCCAGGACTTCTTCTAGCTTCTTCTTAAAATTTAGGAACAACATTAGCTGTCCTCTAGTTCTTAGACTCTTTTATAATGAATACATATGAAAGTATGACTGCACTATTTCTTCCCTTATTCTTTTAATATGTGTAAATGCAATCCATCTGGACCAGGAGTTTTATCCTCTTTACTCCAAACTAATTTATTAAGTATCTCCTTCCACTCACCACCTTCCCCTCTTTCTATGTAAACTGTCATGAGATTTCCCTTAATATTTATTATTTTGTTTAGAATTGAATACTTCTCCTTTTGTATTCCCTTTATGGTGGAATTGTCATTTTTTTGAACAAAAATAGTGCATTTGGAGACTCTTATCAGGACTATTCTTCATTGTTTTGAATTTGCATTTGAAACTCTTGCAGTTATTATTGAGAATAGTGAATAAACATTATAACATAGAATAAAAGTAATGACACCATTACAACTCAAAATCACACTTCGAGTGATGTCAAGTTCATCTTTTATAAAACAATGATTACAAATATATCCTGGTCAAGCAACATGAGGAATGTTTTTAAATGTAATACTGGCAGATATAAAACCAAATCTTAGCAAAATGGTTAAATATTGCTGTTCCATAGATTATTCTTAATTTTGAAAGTTTGGTTTGTTATCTTGTCTTTTCTAAACCAAACAATAACACTACAAAAAACTGTAAATAAAATATCTTGCACATGGTGTAACACATAAATCCGCAGAAGATGTCAGCATATTTAAAAACAAATGGAGGTCTTATAATTGTCACGAAGCAAGACAGTAACAGACACCTGATGTAAAATAGGTTGTATTGAAGAATGTACAAATAATGCTAACAGATGACTTTGAACAAATCTAACAAATACAATATCTAGCAGTTATTTACAAGTAAAATACAATAAATGCTGGAAATATTCATCTGGTCAAGCATCATCTACGGGAAGAGAAAGAAAGTTAACCTTTCAGGTTGATAACTTTTCAGCGGAACACAAAGATAGAAATGTAAAAGATTGCAGGAAATGAAGAGGGAAGTGATTAAAACAAAATAAGTTTAAGTTTATTTATTATTGTCACAAGTCAGCTTATATTAACACTGCAATGGGGTTTCTGTGAAATCTCCTAGGGAAAGATAAAGTTTATGATAAGATGGAAGATTGGCTGGCATGGCAGCACAGTGGTTAGCACTGCTGCCTCATCGCGCCAGGCACCCAGATTCAATTTCAGCCTCGGATCGCTGCCTGTGTGGAGTTTGCACTTTCTCCCCGTGTTTCCTTAAGGTGTTCCGATTTCCTCCGAAACTCCAAAGATGGGTGATTAGATGCTTAGTCATGTTAAATTGCCCCTTTATGTTGAGGGATAATCAGGGTAAATATATTGAGTTACGGGATAAGGCCTGGGTGGAATTGTTGTCAGTGCAGGCTTGATGGGCTGAGTGGCCTCCTTCTGCATTGTAGGGATTCTAAGATGCCATTTACAAGAATAAAAATATTAATAAGGAAGGAAAATTAGAACACCACAGAAAGCTAACCAGAGCTATAAAGCAGATGATAAGAATCTCTATAGATACTTCAAGAAGAATGGTGTTGACTATGTGAACATTAGTCCTGTGGAAAGTAAGTCTGCAGAATTATTAATGGGAAATAAGGAAATTGCAAATGAATTGAACTGATATTTTGCATCAGCATTCACTATAGGGGGTATAAGTTACATTCCAGAAATCTGTAAAACAGGTTATGGAACTCAAGAAAATTACAATCACCAGGGAAGTGGCACTCAACAAGCTATTTGGATTGCAGTTTGACAAGTCCATGCATCCTGATGGATTTCATCCCAGAGTTGTAAAGGAGTAGCAATAAGACTGTTGTTGCATTGTTTTTTTGTTTCCAAAGTTCACTAGATTCAGGGGAAGCTTCCAATAGATTGGAACATAGCTAATTGAACTTCTTTATTCAAAAAAGGAGAGGGGCAGAAGGCAGGAAACTATAGACCAATTAGCTTAATATCCATCGGGGGAAAATGTTAAAAACTATTATTAAAGATGTTATAGCAAGATTGTAACAATATTGATTAGTAATATAGTTATAGGGCTATGTTAATGTAGAGCTATTAATTATGAATAATTACCATTCACAGCAGCAGGACTGGAGAATTCCAGCCTCAATCGAGATTGGAAAATCCTGGCCGTGATCTTACTAAATGGAGGAGTAGGCTTGAAGAGCTAAATAGCTGATTCTTGCACCTAAAACATTATCATAACTTTGTATGTTTGTATGTATGTTTGTAAACTAGAATTAGTCTGCCCAAACCCATTTCACTTAGCATATTTAACAATTGCCAAAATTGAAGATTATAGTTCAATTAATTTTACAGAATTCAAATTAAATTCAAGTGAAAAGGCTCATCACTGAGTCCCCCAGATGTTTTAAATGTTTTACCATCAAAAATATCACTTGAGGTGGTGCATGGTACTTTCAAAACTAACATTAAAAATACACTGCCCTTTGCAGGGAACTGCATCATGAATTGGTATGACTGCTCACTGTCAAATATCATGTACTAACAGACTTCGGCAGATTTGTTTAAAAACTCAAAAACCTGAAGAGATGAAGCAATGTTATTTTGTTACTACATATTTTTGTAAACCTGCTAACCAAGGACAGAAAAAAACAGATAAAACACAGTCCGCAGAGTTCCCTTCTATTGATTCATAATAATTTTCTGAGTCACTATATAATTTTCTTTCATTAATGCTTTCATTTTGGGCAGAATGTTGATTAGGTATTGACTCACCTGCCTCTTCAGTTGGTGCAGTCACATCTCCAGGAATGTGAAAACATTGCCAAGGAACAAAGTCACCCTGAAGTTAAAAGCTAGTGAAGATCTGTGGATGCAGACGTATGTTATGGGCTGGATGTTTACTGAGTCAGAAGTGACTCCGAAGACGATTAGAAATTGGGGTCTGAACTTGATTCCAAATTCTTGACCCTAATCCTTGGTGTTTTATTTTTAACAGTGTCTTTTAAGGATGCATGCTGAACTGGGAGTGGACTGCTAAGGATGCAAAAATGTTTAAAGGTTTATTTATTATTGTCACAAGTAGGCTTACGTTAACACTACAATTAAGTTACTGTGAAAATTCCCTAGTCATAGCATGCCGATGTCTGTTCAGATATACTGAGGAAGAATTTCGCATGGCGAATGCCACTATTTCTTTTGGACTGTGGGAGGAAACCAGAGCACTTGAAGGAAACCCACACGGACATGGTAGAACATGTAGACTCGACACAGGAATAGAACCTGGGTTCCTCGTGCTGTGCTAACCACTGTGCCACCATGCTGCCCTCTTGTTTGATGCAAAGGAAGTTTGGTGAGGAAGGGAGAGAGAGGCTCTTTTGTATTTCTTTCTCTATTTTCTTTAGCCCATAAAAGGCCAAAAGTTGAAAAACTATCTAAGAGAGGTGACTTTTGAAACCATCCATGAGTGATATCACAGGAAAAACATAAGTTCATCAAGTGATGGGGTCAGGAGACAATGTGAGAGGAGCAATGCTGAGTATTTCTACTGTCCAGAATTTAAAGTAAAAAATAGTCATTAATGAGATTATATGATGTCTAAAGTATAAATAAAGTAAGGTTCTTATAAATATTTAATACTCTCTAAACCAGATGAAGCAAAACTAAAATGCGTAATTGAAGGGTAGGAGATGGCAGGGCATTTTGGCCACATGAAAGGCTTCTCCTGTGCAATGTAGGAAGTCACGGGCACTTCCTGTGTCCTGGGGGACCACATGTGCAGGACATGTCTCCAGTTGCATTTTTGCATTTCAGATCTGATGTTTCAGCTGGAGTCACTGTAGAGCATCTACAGACAGAATAAAAACATTAGGAGTTCCCTAGGTCCATCTTTCTCTCTAACAGATATTTCATTTTAGATATTGCTTGGGGAGATGGTTTTTCAGAGGAATGTAGCAAGAGAAAAGTCCGTAGTGCATGAATGATTCAACTGCATAAGGAGTGGGGAAGAGGGGGTAGTTGGCGGGGATGGGTGAGGAGAGCAATAGTGATAGCAGATTAAATTGTACAGGAATAAATGGATGTTTCTGTGGCTGCAGATATGGCAGAGGATGAAACGTTGCCTATCAGGTACCAGGGTCGAGGGTGTCACTTAGTAGCTACATTTTGAAGGGGAAGGATAAACAGCCAGAGGTTGTGGCCCATATTGATATTGATGACATAGATAAAAAGAAGGATGAGGTCTGGCAAGCAGAGCATGGGAAACTAGGGAATAAATTAAGAAGCAGTTATCAATCTTAGGATTGCTCCCAGTGTCATGTGTTAGCCAGAGCAGAAATAGGAGATAAACCAGATGGGGTATGTAGGGGAGCTGAATGGGAGTGAGGGATGGAGGGCCTTTCATTTCTTATTTAAGGGAGCAAATTCTCACAGCACCAAGAGTGCCTTAGTACCCACTGATCGCTGTGGCTGTCTCTGAGCATTCCCCTAGGTCTGCTGGCCCAACTGCAGCCTGTACCTGTCTCTAACAATGAAAATCCTGTCTTTTTAATGACATTATACCTGAGATGGGTGGCCAAGCTGGGAATTTTCCTCTTATCCACCTTGAGGATGAAACACAGCCAATAATAGTGGTTTTAATTTCAATGATTTAGAGTTTTTCCCTGAATCCATTAACAAAATAAAGACATAATCAAATTCACAAACAAAAACAACGTATTAATAAAGGCAACTTCAGGTTGTTCAATAGGACAACAAACCAAGATCAATAAATATGAATCAAATTTAAATGCTTTTCTAATGTAAAACATTCTATAATATGAAATTTCATTGAATATGATGGGGATGATTTTGAGCTGACACTATCCATCTGTCTGACTATGCGCCAATATGACATGCACCGGTGAGTTTCTGGATTCTGACCTTATTGGTCCATTGCCTGTGGAGTGGCGTGAAACATGCCGCGGACAGGAGAAATTTTATTTTAATACATTATCATGTCATTACCAAGCGCTGTCTTCCTCTCTCACTGGGTATTTAGCAGGTACCAGTGTGCGATCACTCTGGTGCCATTTACAACAGGTTCATCTAGACATGAAAGCAATGCTACTGATGTTTACTCAGGCTTAAAGATGGCACCCTGATCTCTGTGCAGCCGGGTTTACCAACATGTTTTGATCCTGTCCCTCAACATATCGGCATGAAACATGCCCCTTTGAGTTTTTTTTGGCAGTGTATCATGTTATGGTTCAGGTAAGAAACTCTAAAGTGGAGCCTGCCTGGCTGATAAATTTTGCATCTTAAATTTGTCTAGGATAAACATATGTTTCACTTCAGATATGATTCAAATAGCCCACTAGGGAGCTTTTATCAAAGTTTATTTAAGAATTTAGCTAACATGTATAGTAAGAATATTAGCAATAATTTCTATCAATTACAAACAATACCGAAACAACCACAACAATGTATAGTCCTTAACGAATACAGGAAATACCCTAACCAAACTAATCCCATAAACAAGACCCGTCAAACAGGTTTAACATAGTGTAGACTAATGCTCATGTGAAACTGGAATTGAGTCCTTTCAATTGATATTATTCACTCATTTAATGCTCGCTAGAATTTCAAAGAATAAGAGGTGATCTCATTGAAACTTGTAAAATTCTTACAGGGCATGATGGGGAATATTTATCTTGAATGTTTCCTCTGGTCAGTGAATCGAGAACCTGAGGGCACAGTCTTGAAATAAGGGGCAGGCCATTCAAAACTCAAATGAGAAGGAATTTTTTATTCAGAGCATGGTGGAACTTTGGAATTCTCTACTCTTGGTGATTGTGGAAATTCATTCATTCAGCGTGTTCAAGATAAAATTTGATAGATTTCTGACAGCTACTGACATCAATGGCTAAAGGAATAACAAAAGAAAGTGGCATTCACATTGATGGTTAATCATGATCTAATTGAATGGCGGAGCAAGCTCAAATAGTCAAATGGCCTACTCCTGTCCCAATGCTGCTTTATTCACAGAATTGTTGCGATGCTGAAGAAAGCCATTTGGCCCATTTTGTCTGCACTAGCTGTCCAAACAAGACTTATTGCCATTCCCCTGTCTTTTCTCTGTACCGTTGCACATTGTTTCCCTTCAAATAATCATCTAATGGCCCTTTAAAAATCTCGATTGAATCTCCCTCCACCACACTTAAAGGCAGTGAAGGCCAGACCTATCTCACTCATTGTATGAAATAGTTTTTCTCACTTCACATTTGCTTCTTTTGCAAATCACTTTAAATCTGTGCCCTCTTATTCTTGATTCTTTTGCAAACAGCAAGTTTCTCCCTACGTACTCTGTCCAACCCCCTCATGATTTTGGTGAACTGTATCAGATCTCCTCTTAGCATTCTTCTCTCCACAGAGCAGCTTTCCAGCTTGCATTGCCATCTTGCTTTGTACCATTGGCAATCCTTAGCTACATTACTCTCTGTCTGTTTGTCTAAGTCATCAACACAGCTTGTCGTTAACATAGACTGATCTTTATCACTGTCCATTAGTCACAACCTGCCAACATGAAAATGCCCTGTTTATCCCTACTCTTTGCATCCTAGCAACTAACCAATCCTCCATCCATGCCAATATATCACCCCAGCACCACGTGCAAATGAACTGCATCCTCAAAAATACCTTAATAAGTTTCTCATATACAATTCCCCTTTTATAAAAGCACGTTGGCTTTATCAAATCATAAGTTCTCCAAGTGTATTGTTAAGGCTTCCTTAATAATTGATTTCTGCACTTTCTTAATGACTGATATCAGGCTTACTGAACTGTAGTTCCCTGTTTTTCTTTTCTTTCTTGAATAATGGTGTTATATTTGCTAATTGCCAATCCAATCTTCCACTCTTAGTTTAGCTGTAAAAGCTATTATGTCATCACATTCAGTGAGATGTGAGGAGTATCTGATCTTTCAATAGTATAAGAACTTCAGAACGGCCTCTGTAGAATCTTGCTGCTCTGAGTTTAAGTCCTTCTGTTGACTTTAGAACTGGGATTTTTTTCTCACTGTCCCCCTGCCCTTATGGTGTGTTTTCCCAAGTTGGAGCACATGGATGAAACCCATGCAGACACAAGAAGAATATGTAAATCCCTCACAGACCGTGAACCAAGCCGGGAGTTGAACTCGGGTTCCTAGCACTCTGAGGCAGCAGTGTTAACCACTGTGCCACCGTGCTGCCCTAATTCATTCATCAAACCATGTACAATCTTCATCTTTCAATTGTCATTATCCACTCATTTAATCTTCTGAGGAATGATTCTGCAAATATTCGCGCTATCCTTCCCCTTCTAGCAAAGTAAATCAAGTGAACTTCTGGAATTTGTACATAAATTTGGATCCTACACTCTTCATCCAATGACCGTTCCTTATATTCCAGGATATTTTCATAGTCCCAGTATCTGAGGAACCCTAGCTTATAGATTTTTGGGGAAATGTTCTGGTTCCACTGCTCCAAATGCTGCTTGATCTTTTTTAGGGCAGTTCACATTTCCCGCATGAGACAGGCCTCCCACCTGGAGTATTCCTTTTGTACTGGGAGGGATTCAACTAAATTTTGAAAGTTACAGTATGAACTGAAAGTGAAGAGGCCAACAACTCTTTTTTCACCAGTCAGAACTACGACGAAGGGTCATTGAAACTTGGAACATTGGCTTTATTCTCTCTCCACAGACACTGTCAGACTTGCTGAGTATTTGCTGATTGAGTTGTTGTGTTGATGAAAGTTTTTAAATCAGCGCATTATATAATGGGTAGACAATGTAGATCGGTGAGCACAGGGTGATGGGTAAGAGAGACCTGGGTGTAAGTTAGAACATGGGAATCATATGTAAAGTTTAAAAGTTTATTTACTAGTCACAAGTAGGCTTATATTCACACTGTAATGAAATTATTGTAAAAATCTCCTTGTTGCCCCACTCTGTCGCCTGTTCAGGTACACTGAAGGAGAATTCAGCATGGCCAATATTTTGAATGACCTCCCAATTTGCAGAGGGTTGAACTAGGGATGCCTGAAGTTCATTTGAATAGTTGAGTCTAGAGGTAACAAAGGCATAAATCAGGATTTCAGTAGGTTAGTTGAGACAAGCACAAATTCGGGCGATATTATGGAGGTGAAAATAGATGAGGTGAGTAATAGTGCAGATATGTGATAGGAAGCTCATCTCATAGTCAAATATAATGACAAAGTTATGAATAATTTATTTTAACCTCAGACCATTGCCAGGGAGAAGGATTGAAGTGGTGATATGGTAAATGAAGTGCCACAAGCTTTGCTGTAGATAGCAAGCATGACAACACTCTGTTTAATAATGGTGGGATCTGAAAGCATATGCAGAAGGTGACAGCAAAGCTCAGGAGAACTCTCAATATAATAGCAACTAACAATACCATCTTACCAGCGAGGTTGGCTAAGTATGCGTGTCAGAAAGAATCATTTATCAATAATGGTGGCTGATGCCAAATCCTAAAATCCTACAAACCTGCCACCATTTTGGGAATTAAAAGTAATGTGATGCTGCTACTGTTATTCAATGAGTAAGATGCTGACATTATTGGCCAGTCTACACAGTGCATCAGTCACCTATTTGATAAATTGAGTGACATATTGGCTGATCTTTCAGATAATCCTCAGACGAGCTAGGAAGATAACAGAGGCAGAAACACTGAGGGCTGCAGTGACCTTAACTGCCATTGGTATTGCTAGCTTTATGGTTCAGGCTGTTTGCAGGTATGCTTGCAGCAGATGGCACAGCTCTGCAGCTGGTGCTATGTTGATCTAGAGCTTATGGAGATATTTGTCTCCTTTCATTGCCAGATGGATGTGCCAGGGCCAGCAACTGTGATTGGTGGCATAATAGCAGGTGCAGTCAGATTGGCTCCGATGCCTGTTCATTTCCATTGCATGCCTTCTTTCATCTCATATCAATTCAGCCATGAAAATTGTATATGGAACATGTTGAAAACAATCCCTATCATTAATTTTATCTTGGCATGATGACCAGCACAGGATTCTGAAGCCAATAGTGCCACACAGTGAAAGTTTGAATGGGAGATTTTTTTTTATATAAATGCCGTTTCTGTTCTCCGCAACTCTTTTAAGAGTTTCAGTTGTAGTGGTGATATATTTTTGGACTTTTTTTTGTTTTTAACATTTTTTTTGTTTTTGTTTCACGCTGTGGAACCAAGAAAAAAAATCAGAATTTTAAAAAAGTCAAGATGAACTTCAAATATAATGCAAAAAAATTGTCAGCTCTTTTAAGATGTTAGTGGGGCTTGAAGTTTTTCCTTTTGTATGCTCCGATAGACAGACTGCACAGCACAATCAAATGCTAGGATCTTTAACAGAAATGTTTGCATATTAAATGAAATATTCATTTGGAATCAGGTGAAACAAGTCTACTGAATTTCACAGCCTTGCACAAACAGGAGAATGCCACTGACCAAAGAATGTGTCCTAATCTGAATCTAACACAATTTTTATTCTGATATCCCTCCAGCTCTTTGTTTCAAAGGCTTCAAATAGCAACACTGCAATTTCTTTAGGTGGTGGTCTGTTCCAAATTGGTGTAATTATTTTTATTTTCTAGCCAAGGTCCCTTGGTTCTGAACTCACAATAAACTGAGAATTATTGGAGGATTTTAGGGAGATTTAGAAACAGGAAGAATTAGGTGTTCAGATACTAAATTTCAAATTGTATAAAACCATTCCAAATTGTGCTTTGCTAGATGTGTTGGGGACATTTTTACACTGAAAGTTTGAACTTCTGGCTGCGGCACAGAGCATTCGATGAAGGGAGTCGCAGGTCCTAGCTGTGAGACACAGATATAGTGAAGCCTCTTTGATGCCATAAGGTCCAACAGTGTAACAGTGTCCTGGAAGGTGTTTTGAAGGGCTTTGAAGTGCGTTCTAGTTTTTACAAGCATTTACCTAAGTGCTTTCAAGGCATTTCCAGTGTTTACAGCTGTTTACAAGTGTTTTGAAGTGCCTTCAATGTTTCCTTTATTCAAATTTAAATCCTAACCCCCTCCACACCCTCAGCTCTGCACACAAGGCTACCCAACTGTGCACACACTCTCTCTCTCTCCTCTTCCTTGGTACTCCTGGCTCTGCCCTGTATCGTTGAAATATTCACTGATATTAGCACTGGAAGAAATGGATTATGTGCAGTTCCCTGAAGCAGATATTCAGGATTGTCCAGGCAAGAATGCATATTAGTTAATTCATCAAGAATGGATAGACAGCTTATTGCCATGAACAATAGGATTTCAAAGTTTGAATTTACTGCATATGACAAAAATGACATTTTGGCCCTGTCTCAAATGAAGTGAAAATTTATGGCCTGGATTTTAACTGCTGGTGGGTTACTTTCCTATCTGTTCATTGTAAAATGGGAGATAGCTTCATTTAAATTCTGTCAGCCAAGTTCCCACCTCTTCCTGATGGGAAGTTGGCCACAAGTAGTGTGAAATTAAGCAACCTGAAGGCTACCTACTAACTGTAAATAAATAGTGGGATTGGCTGCTGTAACTCTCTCCCAATCTCCCTGACTGCTTTCCCCAGAGGAAGTGGAAGGACACTCCTCATTCTGGCTCCACAAAGAAAGTAAAAATAAAATTTTAACTTATCTTTTTGAGCATTTTTTAGTCTCAGTTTAGATTCACTGTTTTGAATCAGAGATCTGAAACACATCTCATCAAAACCCAGACTAGTGTCAATTCGACAGTGCTGTGTGAAAGCACCGATAGTATTTACCTGCCAGTGGCTATTCATCTCACTAAATATCAACTGATCTCTGATGTGGGTGTTAAATACTGCCTAGGTGGAAACCTTTTTAACCTCTGTTACCTCCATATCAAAACGAAATTAACTGAGATAAACATAAATGATCTACAGTTTGAAGATGACGATGGTGTGTTGTCCATTCCACATTAAATTTGCAAGCCACTCTCGGTCTCTTTAATTTTGCACACAAGAAAATCATCTTGTCTTTGAATGTTGCCTAAATATACTTCATTTTTCCATCCCACCTGGTCAGTAAAATATTCTACATATATATTGAAGGGGAGACTCTGGAATATGTTGAGCACTTCTAATACCATGGCAGCTACTTCACTGAAAATGATGAGGAGATCCAGCATGTGATCAGCTGTCCCAAATCAGCCTCATACAAACTGAAGCAGAGTGTTTTACAACCAAGACCTCAGGAAGTAACAAGGATCCACAGCAAGTTGGTGTCACTGTACTCATGTGCTGCTGTGTATCAGTGACATGTAAGAGCATGAGAGAAATTCCATTAGTAATGCCCTTTGGATCAATGGGAGGACCATTGAACAAATGCTAGCATCCTTCTTGAAGCCAGCTCTGTAAATATTCTGGCAAAACTGCTCCAAAATCAGACATGGACTTGACACTGTCTGCATGGCCAAAAAGCATCCTTCCTACCTTCCTGTTTTTTCAACTCTCAAGTGTCCAGCTTTTTGAATGAGGACAAAGAAAATGCTACAAAGATACTCTGAGGCTGTCCTTGATATATGGCTGTATTGACATTAATGACTGGGAGGAGCTTGGTACCAATAGTTCAAAATGGTGACAACTTGTCCATGAAGCTGCATCAAGCTCTAAGTTCAAATCCTTAAACGGTGAGGTGGAGTCATTGCAGCAAAAGAAAGAAAAGGGAGCAAATCATGATCCCACTCCCATGTGGCATGCCCTGTCCTATTCATCCAAAGATCTGCGGGTCAAAAATTGACTTCTTCACTCACATGACAATCCATGACAGAAATTTGTGATCCAAGTAGATGTCATCTCCACATTGAGCGGTATCCAAATGATGGTAGGAGTACAACTGTTGGCTGGGGACAGTGTCCTTTCTACTTCTATAGGAGAGCAGCTGAGAGTTGGTTACAGAGTGCTAATTTGGGAAAATTGTACAGTCCACCCATTTGTTTTTTGCAAGGTGGCCAGAGTGAAAATAACCCCTCTTACTTTATACAATGTATGTAGCTAATTAGGCTAGAGATGGAAGTTGACTTCATCTGGACTAAATTCAAAATAGAGGCTGAGCTCATCTACAAGATGCAAACAGATTACATGCTGTACTGGTGAGTCAGGCTGCAAAATCTTATTTCTCGGTGCTCATCAAATTATTGTTTTACTGAGAAACAGTGGATACTGATGCATAGAGTGTCACTCATGATCTTCAGACTTTAGGAATGCTTGCAGCTGCTGAAAAGTGGTAACACGTACAAGCATTCAGAGATATACATTGTACAATAAATTGCTGAATTTCTAAAGGTAGCATTGTTTGAAGAAGAGACCAGTTCAGAATGTTTCAAAGGCTTAAGAGGCATGCAGGAACTGCACAAGATTTGATTTCAATAAAAATGGATTATGAGAGGGCTTGTCTCCCATCAAAGAGGGCTCATCAAAGGAAGCAAAGCAAATATAATGTCAACTGCCAGATGGTTTACTGTTCCCTCTTTGCATTGCTTGTGCCATGTGAAGTGGTTAAACGAGGCCTCTTCAATGTTGTGTTATTGTAGCTGCTACAATACAAGAAGAGGCCAATAGGCCTGCCGTGTCCTGAAGCTCTTGGCAAAAGCTCAGCTAGCATTATTCCTCTGCTTTTTCTTTTGATAGCTCTGCTATTTCCTTTCTCTTCAGATCATTATCCAACTCTCTTTCGATGGCTTTGATTGAATCTGACTCTACCATGCTCCCAGGTAGTGCATTCCCAATCTCCTCACTCACTTTGCAAAAAAGGATTTTTCTCGTGATGCTTTTTTTCCTTTTGACCTTAAATCAGTGTCTACTGTTTCTTGATTTTTGTTTCTATTTGTTCATGGGATGTGGCATTGCTGGCTGGGCCACCATTTATTGCCCATCCCTGAGGAGATTTAAAAGTCAACCACATTGCTGACTCTTAAATGACTCTTAAAGGCCAGATCAGGGAAGGGTGGTTGATTTTCTTCCCTAAAGGACATTAGTGAACCAGATGGGTTTTTGCAACAATTGATAATGGTTTCATGATCAACAATAGACTTTAAATTCCAGATTTTTTAATTGAATTCAAATTTCACCATCACCAAGGTGGGATTCAAACCCCAATCTCCAGACCATTACCCTGATTCTCTGGATTACTAGGCCAGTGACAACATCACTACACCACTGCCACCCCACCATTCATCTGCCAGTGTGTACAATTTCTCCCTATCTACTCAATTCTGACCACTCATGACTTTAAACACCTTTCTTAAATCACTTCAATCTTCTCTTCTCCAAGGATAACAGCGCAGCTTCTCCAGTCCATCCACATAATTGAAGTTCATCATCCCCAGAACTATTCTCAAGAATCTTTTCTGCACTGTCTCTGTTGCCTTCACATTCGCCTTAAAGTGTTGTGTCTGGAATTGAACTTGATACTCCAGTTGAGGACAAACCAACGTTTTATACAGGTTTATCATAACTTCCTTCCTTTTGTATTCCTTGACCCTTTTTATAAAGACTCCCCAAAAAGAACTAAAATAATTTCAGGCTTAATTATTAAGTAATTGAAGTTTTGCTGTAATGTTTCCTTGCATTTATTTCCATCTGTATATCATTGGAAATAAAATTTACAAGTAATTTTAATCTTATGCATGATATTGTAATATTTATTATTGTTTGGAATGCACACGAAAATGTTCCAAGCATCCTGCATGGTCTCCAGTGTGATGAACCACAGTTAAGTGGTAATTATTTGTCAAGGTGACATGATTCATTTCATTGTGTGCAGTTTATATGAAACTCTTTTGGAATCTAATTCTCTTCCATAAGTCAACAAAGTTGGAAGAAAGTGAACTGTAATTCCTGTTTTAACAAATCAGTAACAACTTATTAAAAGTTGCAGATTTATAACCACATATTAGAAAAATAAGACTAATTAATACATTTGGAATTTTAATGATATCAAAATTAGTTTTCGTATTGAATCCTGACTTGATTGACTGAGCAATGTATGTCCGCACAACTCTCATGCGCCTACTGTTCCATATCATTCCTATTTTAAAGAAGATTATTCTTGTATTTGTGTTACTTCTGTACAAGAATTGAGGCCCAATGTTTATCAAAGAGGCAAAGGTGTTGAATTATCTTAATTGCAATTTTGTTGATAATTTTTGCAGTGCTAATTGTATCCCCATCAAAATTCCTCCAGGCTCATTTATATTACTGCCTTGTTCAAGTACAAGAAGATTTCCTTGGTTCATAACTCCCCTGCAACTCAAACTTCCTGGATTATTTTTGACTCGAGGAAAGTGTAGTCCGATATCTCCCACTAGCGTGTCAGACAAGTGTAAATGAGGAGTTGACGAGCTGAATAGGGAATCAACTTTACTTGCTGACTGTAGGACATGTGGAACGTTGTTAAATATTTTTATTCACATTATTTAATCACTGACATGTGCAATTTTATTGCTGTGATTTCTGCTTTTTCTCAGAATTATTTCTGAGACACCAATATGACTTTTGGCATCTGGCCTACTGAAGGGGAGACCCAAGAGTGTGAAACTCTTGTTATATACCTCTTGTTTGAATATTTGTAGGTTTTAATGAAGGTAATGGTGTATCTGCTGCTTGCTACTCTGCCATGGTGCACAGTGAACAGAGCTGCCACATAAATAAGTATTATTTTGGGCAGCATGGTAGCCCAGTGGTTAGCACTGTTGCTTCATAGCTCCAGAGATCAAGTTGGGTGTCTGTCAGTGTGCATTTTGCACGTTTTCCTCATGTCTATTTCCTCCCATATTTTAAAGAAATGTAGGTTAGGCGAATTAGCTATGCTGAATTGTCTCCTTAATGTCCCAATATGTGTAGGTTGGAGAGATTAGCTGTGGTTTTACCATGATGGGGTGGGGGAGAAAACCTGGGTAAGATATTCTGGAGTGAATATTCCTATTCCACTCGCCACCGGAATCGTAATGGGTGAGAGGTGGATCACGGAGAGATCCGTTAATCTCGGGCAGGATTTTTCCATTTCACAACCAGGAAATCCCGTCTTCTGTCAGAGAGTTAGTGCAGAATCGATGGGCTGAATGGCCTGTTCGGCACTAGAGGAATTCTATGATTCTACGATGACATAACCCAATCTTGTCATACACATACTTGTGTAGATTTCTCAACTCATGTAGAGATTCTAGTCCTTTTAGTTCAATATACATAAAATCAAACCATGAGCCAGCATCCTGTCCATTACTTCTGAGAATTTTGGCAACAACTGCTGTTTGATCAGATGTTTGAATCGAATCTTTGTCCATATGCCATAGGCACAGATGGAAAGGTTTCACAAAAAGTCAAACCTGGTGACTGAGTACAAAACAGGCAGATTATTGTCTCAGTGATTTACTCCACTGAGAAATTAGGTAAATATTTTGGGCTCGAGTGCGAGTAATGAGTCCGTCTGGCTTATGGGGCAGGCTGGATAGAAGCAAATTATTTCTAGAGGCGAAGGGTTCAGAACAAACGGTAATAGATGTAAGTTTTATAAACCAGAAGATGGGAGATCTTTTCAAATGGAGTTATGAGGCTGTGGAATTCATTTCGTTGATTGGTATTTTAGAACGATATATCAATGCACAAGATAGAGTGAATGTGTAGATGGAGGGAAACAGATTGAAGGGTTACTGGAATAGAGCAGTTAATTGGTAGTAGAAATATTGATTCTGTAGAGTAAACACTGATATGGACTAATTGCATTGAATGACTGTTTTGTACTGTAACTGCCATGTTTCCAACATGGAGTAGACTTTTATCCTTACTCTCTGGTCAAGGAAAACAAAGGGAATCTGTCTGGCTGAATTGTTTGGCAATACCAGAACATGTCTGATCTTTCTTCTGATTAAACAAATAGAAGGAATATCTAATGGTTTCCCTAAGGGATATGGCATCCTCTCCATAGATTTCAGCCTCTGGCGAGGTAATGTTTAACATTAGGTTATAGTAGGGAAAATCTATTCCAACGTGTTTCCTGCCAAAGACACAGAAGTGCTCTTCATAGCATTTCCCTCAACTTGTACTCGCTGGGAACGCTCTTGAAATCATCCAGCTTTGCAATAAAAGCATTAATCTGCCTATTGGACACGGAAGCCATGCTGTAACTTTTATATCAAATATTAATGTTGCTGCAATTTTTACTGACCACTTTTGGTTCTTCTGCTGGTGTTGCTGCCTCTTTTGTTGTTCTATTCTTCTGTGAACTGTCATTGCCCACGCTATTATCTACTGCAGGAAAAGTTCTTCAAGACATCCCTTTGTTGCATTAAAAACTTATATACATAAAATATAATCATCACTCGTCTGTGCAGTCCATGTTCACTTTTCTGGGCATAACATGCAAGAAGGGTGTTTGCTCCTTAGGGAAGGGAGTGTGGTTGGATGGGGAGTTGGTGTCATCAAATGTCAAATTGAAAATTTTTCAGCTCTCACAATTTCAGCTAGCTTTGCTGCCTCACTAATTTTGTTAGCCCATTTTAAACCTGTGCTTTGTGTACTGTGAATTGTGTAGGGTCAGTTCTAGATGATCCTTCAGAAACTGATTTATTTCGCTAGTATATTGTAGAAAGAAGCAGAAATCCCCAGTGAGAAGGAAGCTATCTCTTGACTGCAAAGTTACGTAGGCTGCAAGGGATAACAATGGGATTTTTTTGTCTCAATACAAACACAGTGCCTTCTGTAAGTTGTCTGGCAGACTTTTGTGTGTCAGGTTGATTCACACTTTGCAGACATTTACAAAAACATTTCCCTATCCATTCAGGCAGCTATTAATGTGACTGTCAGCATACTGTCACTTCCAAATATTATCATGAAATCTGAAAGGCGCTGTGTCATTACTTTCTTTTTTCTCCAGCTAATTTAGGTATGACTTTCTGAGCTGAATGTTAACTGCCAAGGGGTGGAGTTGGATTACGTGCAGGGTGTTAAATCTAAAGAACTGCCGGCATCCTGAAAACCTGTCGTGATCCCGCTAATTTCTGCCTTTTACCCAAGTGCTTACCAAGGCATGAGGAAAGACCCTATGGAGCTTTTGGGTTCAATCATTCAAATATTCAAATGTTCAATTAATTTTGCCTTCAACCCAGGGTCCTGACTTTAACAACAGTGCATGGCTTTTCTGAACTATGTGGAATTTACAAGGATCACAAAGCAAGACCACAGTCAGTGGTCATTAACAGATTGGAAAATCCTGAAAGACTGAAACTGCCCAGCTGCTGCCTTGCTAAAATGAAGAGCCTGTTGCCACATGGCTTCTTTTGAGAGTATGCTTTTACTGTTTTATAAATAAAGTTTGGAAGTCATTTCATTTATCTTGGACTTTGTCTACTTTGATCTTTGTTTCTTGCTGTCAGCCTTCACCGCAGCATTGCAGCAGCACGTGCAGTTAAACTATGGACCTCTGATGAAGAACAAAAAGAGCAGCCATAATAACACTAACAGCACCAGTAGCAGCAGGATGAACAGTAATAGCTTCTTTCTCCAAGTGCTGCCCCACAGGTCAGATCCCAACTCAGAGGAGGCAATACCCCCAACATAGGATATATAGACAGAAGCTCAACCTCCTTAACATGATGGAATAACATTGTCTCAAGAAGCTCATGCTTCCATAGCAGTTCAATGCTGATATCTGAAGCCTCTTGGAACAAGATCTCCTTCCAGGAGGAACAGGTGGCCATACATCACCAATGGACAACATGGCCACCACAGCTCTCAATTTCTCCATCTCTGGCTCCTTCCAGGAATCTGTAGCTTACATTAGTTACTCACAAGTCTACCTCCCAGGTAACCATTGCCAGCATATATGTTTTTGATCTGTCTTGCCAATACTCCCTTTTTTAACCCGATGACCGATGACTTGATATATTCTGTTTATCAAACAACCCTAGCTGACTTCCTTCTTTTCAAATTTGCCAGATACTGCCTGGAATCTCACTCTTGTCTGATCAAAAAATACAATCCTCTTTTAAAACCACACAGAGAGTTTTTTCTTATTTGATTATTCCTTGCACTTTAATCTTTAATCAAGTCTCCCCAGCCTTCTAATAAATAAGTCTGAGTGCCTACAATGATTATTTCTTCCATTTAGGATATTTTCTTAATGTTCACATTGGAACAAAATCCTGCTTGTCGCCAATTTTCTTTCTATAAAGTCCTGACTATATTAGAGATTGTAGGTTTTGATAGAAAAAGAAAAAGAGAATTATTCCCCAAAATTCTAAGTTTTGAATTTGCATGCAAACTGGAATAATTCACACTGGTTTTTTCAATGGGAGTACAGAGAAGAATCTCCCACACTCTATGCAATGAAAATAATTTTAAAAACTCAGTGGAGAAGCTGGAGGCATAGTGCTGAGTGGGCCACTGCAGCACCAAGATCAGCACATGCTCAGCAGCCCTGCACTGCCAGCCTCCCAGTTGCTGGTCAGCTTGATCACTGTCCGTCCCCATGATTCCCAAACCTCTGATCCCTATAGCCCGGTCGCTGGCCCCCGACCATTCCCGGGCCAACCCCAAATGCTCCCTCCCAGCCCACCCCGGTCTTCAGTTCCCTCAATTCCCCATCCCTGCAGTTCCCAATCCCTTGCAATCCAGACCTCCTCCCACCCACGGCAGGCGCCCCCCCACCACACCTTTCCGATTGCTTGTCCCCCTGCTTCCTCTACTGACGCTATGACAGTGGGACCCCCCCCAACCCCCACTGATTGCCCCACCAGGCCCTGCCCCCTCAACTCTCCCTCACAGGGCCTGCCCCCTTAATACTGTCCAATGTTCAATGGGCAGTGCCAAGATACTACCTCGATATTGGCACTTTGCCTCTTGGGCAGTGTCAGGGGGCTCAGCCTGGTACTGTCAAGATGCCAATGCCTAGGGGAGCTCTCCCACCCACTACCCAAACCTCTAGAGGGTCCCAATTGCCTCTCCTTTCACTCCAGCAGTGTCAGCCGCTAATTCCCCAGTTGTGGGGAGGTACTGTAATCCTTGCTGGAGTGATCATTCTGGCAGAGGTGGAGAAGATGCTAATGGGTCCAGAGACTTCAGCCTCAGACTTGCTAATTGTACTTAAATTATTTTATAATGATCATTTAAATGGTTTTTGCACCTCCATGCCGATTTACAGCACGGAGCTGACGCCTCTGAAAATTGGCCCTGGGAGAGGCTGTGAGGATGGGACTGCATGTGTGAATCCTGCAAGTTGGCTGATATGAAAACCTCCTGGCCTGTTGTGCTAAAAAATGATCACAGTGGGATGGGAGAATCGCGTCCGTAGTTTGTGCATGTGGATTCAAAGTAACAACAACAGATTTAGAGAGTAACTAGAACTAAAGCATCAGCTTCTGCAAACACTCTATTGACAGCACTATCAAATCAGGTGATCAGCTCTTAAAGCAACTTGCAACTCTTTTAAATATGTATCAGTTGGGATTTTTTTTCTAGCTCTACTGCTATATCTTTGTGCTTCCCTGAGATCTGCAGCCCATTGACTGATATATTCCTTTGATTTAGAAGATGCTCACCAAAGTCATCAGAAAGCCAAGACTTGGAGGACCCCAGCTTGCTTTAAATTTCTTGTTGTGAAGTAGGTGAACCGTCCATACCTTATGCAGCTTGAGGTGGTTGCGTCTCATGCAGAGTGGATTGGGGTTATCTGGATGGACCCAGGATCTCTCGCTTTGATCCCTCTCCCATGAGCGTCTCAGGGCCCCTGCCTGACTCCCTAAAGAGAAGAGGCTCTTGGATAAAAGTCAAAATACTCCACTTCCTTCCCAATGGAACTCATCAATGCTGGGAGTACATCATCGGCAAAGGGCTCAGTAGATTCCTGGGCTCTGGCATCCTTCCAAGTGTCTGTTCCTTGGGATGTGTTTGACTCCACCTGCCATAGATCTTCAGCGAGTGACCCAGGATTCTATTTCCCTAGTGAACCCACAAAGGTGTGAGTATCTGTACTGGTGAACCTCTTCAATGGTGGATCGGAGACATCTCCCTCTGAGATTTAAATTCTGGAAAATCCAGGAGGCACAACAATGGTCTGGCCTGTTCCTCTGACCGGCCCACAAAAGAATGGTCATGGCATCAACGCATTGCAGGGAATAGGGAGGGAGCATTGATTATTCTCTTGAGATTTGAGGAATGACAGCATATGCGTTGAGGATTCTTACATTTCTCTGCTGCCTCCACTTCACCAACAGCACAGACATGCTCTTCCTCCTTTCCAGGCAGCTCGGGGGCCTGATCCTCAAAAAATGTGATAGTTTTCAGCTCAGGTATAACCCCAGCTGACCATGCCCGCCTGTTATGGTTGAATTTGTCTTGCAATGACAAAGAGAGGAAGAGTGTAGGTGGGAGAGTTAAAATTTAAAATGGTGATGAGGTATAGCAGATGTGGGACTTGGGTGGGAGCTGAGATATGAGGAGCATAGCATCTATTGGGGGAGCATGGTTATTGCGGGAAGGAAGGGGGAACCTGGTGCCTGGTGTTAGCAGAGGCCAAGGTGGCTGAGTGAGACGAAGGGTTGACGGTGCGAGAGGGAAACTGGGGGTGGTTCAATTACCCTGGCTGAGTGAAGAAGATCATTCATCTTCTTCCAAAACTTGTTGTCCCATCTTCTTCTGGAATTCACTTGCACTGACCAGAGGGTGGTGACAATGCTGGAAAGCTGTCTCCTGAAGAGGGTGTAAAGTGTGCCCTGCCTCTGTTCCACTCCATCCAGCATCCTTGTGAGAGCTCCTCTGGAAAGTTGCCTTCTTGCCTGCCATCACCTGCAAGTGTTGTGGAACAAGTATAGGGTTTAATGGAACTAATGGGTTTATGGAGCTCTCTAGTGCTTCCAGCAGTTAAGTTGTTGTGGGCAGTTGAATCAAAGGAAACAGAAACTCATGGGCATAAAAATTACCACTACTGAGGTATAAGATTCGGCCTAATAACAGGGCATCACCAAGAAATATTGTTTTTGTGGCAAAAATAACAGTGCCAGATTTTATCCATTGTTCAAGCATGTGGAATCTTGTGGCTTTATTCACTAAGCAGGTGCCTTGAATTTCAAATTTTATCTATTTTAAACAAGGTGTCTTGATCCCAAACCAAAAACGTGGAGGTCTGGTCAAGGATCATAACATCCCCTGCATAGTGATCACCCTCTGAAGTTGCTAGCTGTTGTCCTTCACACTGCATGATGTTTAGGGGCTCAATGGCTTGTAGCATTTAAGAGCTGTTGTCAACTCTTTCAACTGGAAATTATTTCCGACATATACTTAAAATGCTTTGTTAACAGGTTGATAACAGCTGTCTGATGCCATCTGGGGAGATATCCCTTACCTGCTAGCTTAATCTTTTGCAGGACTCACTTACCTACTATGCCTCTGAAAGGCAGAACAGCAGAAAAGCTATATCAGAGGTTAACAGGTTGTCTTCCTAAAAGGCCAGACAATACAAGCAGTGGGTAGGCAGTCAACATGAGCTGTCAAATATGAAGAGATTAGTGAGATAGTGCATGCTACGTGTTAGTGAATACAGACCGAGATTTGGCATGGCGTCCATGTAAAGAAGCAGTTAGTAAGAAGTTGCCTCAGCTTTCACTGTCATTTTTACCTCAGAGGATATTGTACCCTATCCTTAGGTTACTGCCACCTTTCCTCACATGGGGAAGAGCAAGAAAAGGTGATAAGGAAGGAGAAGATACTGAGGGAGAGGACACGGGGTTCAACTTTTTCCTATTAAATGTGAATGATGATTTTGGAGAAGGTGAAAGTGATGTAAAGTAGGATGACAGCATCACTAGATCAAGATTTTATCCATTTCCTTCCTCCTTGGTCGTACCCCTATTTGCTTTCTCATTTCCAAATACTAACTCAGATAAAGCCAGCAGGATAAAAGAGAAGAGCAGAGTGAAGATATGACATGGGTAATTCATTGAACATTAAGGAGCTACAGAAGTGCCTGGAGATATGCCATCTTTCCAATAATTTAGCAGCAAAAACTCTCCCTATCTTTGTTGCCCAGGGAACTGATCTGATAGATCCTTGCTTGAAGAGGAGAATGTTCGAGGTGCATCTCATCCATGTGGAGACGCTGATGATGCTGTAAAGATGTGACAAGAATTTAGATTCCCCATAGGTATAATCAGGTGGCCTATGACCTGCAGGATTATTACAGAAACATTGATCTTTTTTTTCATGAGCATGTATAAAAACTCGAAATGTAGAAGCCAAATTTAAACCTAGCTGGACTTTGCAATTTGCAAATTTTTCAGAGCTTGAACAGACAGCATTCATGCAGCCAGGCTCTGGATAATCAACTTCCCATCAAAAGTAGACAGGCCTGGAATTGCCTGGCCAGGTGCTAATTGTTTCAGAACAAACTGTTGTTTGAACCAGCTGGATTAGAAGAATATTACGCAGACTTGGTGGCACCCAGCTCAGTAGAAAGCCAGAGGCATAATATGACAAGGACAGTGCTTCACAGCTGGAGGTTCAAAACCATGTCCTGCAATCTCCAAATATGTATAGTAGTCACCTCATTGGATCTTCTTGCCTCTGCCCAATTCTAGTATTGAACACACACCATTAAATCTTCGAGAAGGGCATGAAGAGGGGGATAAAAGGAGCAACTTGGAGCCCCAGCTTGTTGTGCTTTTTCATTTTCTTCAATGGTGTCTCCTTAAAGTACTTTCGACTGGCAGCCAAGCAGCACAGCATCCCCAGATGTTTGTACCTTGTGGTGAGCATCATCAGACTGACCAGACCCAGAAGACCACCCTGGTGAGTTGGCCCGAAAACGAGTACCAGCCTTAGGCAAGAGGGCAAGCATAAAATGATGACTGCAGATTCTGAAACATCAGGCAATGTTCAAAAACTGAACATTGTCCCAGCATTATTGGCAAATAGTTCAAATATAATGATTGGAACCTGGCAATAAGGTTTGGCAATTCTTTGGCATTCTAGAAATAGAAAACTAGTGTAGATTTCACACTGTTTACTGAAGGGTCCTGTGAAAAGATTGAATATCATTTTGTCTTGATAAAATCTTCAATAAAGTTGTGTTGAGCCTTCACCTGACCCTTGTCCACTTTGTCTACCTCACTGTGTAACACATCTGAGTTAAAAAGGGTTACGGCAACCTGGTCCAGTTTAGTCAGGGTACACTTACCCACCTTACACTTTATGTCATTGGAGCATCCTGGAAATTAGTTTTTCATTTTGTCATCTGTGTCAGCCATTGGCTGGTTGGAAACACATTTGCCTTTGAAGCAGATGGTTGTGAGCTTAAACCCTATTCTAAGAATTGAGCTCAACAATCAAGGCTGATTCTTCAGAGCAGTAATGAGAGAATGGAGCACTATTTGGGTTTCTACCTTTTAAAAGAAATGTTAAATCAAAGGCCATCTGGTCCTTAGGTGGATGTAAAAGATTGCTCTGCAATATTTTGAAGAAAAACAGGGAACTCTTTTGTGGGACTGGATTTTATGTTCTTTACTGGCATGTTTGAAGATGGGTGTGCTTGTGAAATGCAGCATCTGGCCTGTCTATTGTCTATTAGCCTGCATCTAAACTTTCTCTCATTTTAAGGAGATTTGGTGGAAGCATTAGGCCCTGGCCTTGGGGCATCTCATCGTGCCACACTGCTGTTAGGAGATAGTAGGAGGAGACCCATGCCAAACAGAGCAATTTTTTGTTGGCAGGTGCAAGACCAGCTATGATCATGTTGACTGACCGAGCAGGCTTTATGGACCTTATGGTGTACTCCTGTTTCTATTTTCAGTGTTCTCATGTTCTTATGAACCTGGGGAACAAGCTCAAGTAGTGGTAGTGTTTCCTTCAAACAGCAAAGGACAAAGCAACTAAAGGCAAAAGGCAAGTTAAAAAGGTGGGGTAGTCCCAAGCCATCACACCAGCGAGTTTACAACTGCTATTTAGAAGTGTGAACCAGTTGAAGAGAGCATGTAGGGATGCACAGATAAGTATGTTCTCCGTGGTGAGATGGTTATGTCTGGATAGTACCCCGGCATTGTCCCTTTGGCGGGGTGGGGGCACTAGGGACTTCCATTGTGAGTGTTAATTTTATTGGGTTAGTGGGGGGGTGGAGGAGTTGATTCCCCTATGTTGCGTATTGGAGAGGCGTCCCAAACTGGGGATTAACGATTGATGACTTTTCAAGGCCCCACCCGCATGGGCCATGCCTTTGGACTTGATTTGCACAGCATGCTGGGTTATCTGGGCAGAAATGTCAATTGTGCAGCCTGCAAACTGCACACCAATTTTCTCACTTAAGCCAGCACTCTGTGAATGGAGAATGGACAATTCTGCCCCTTATATTGATTGAATGAACAGGATGTAAATTTGTGTTCAATGAATTCCAAGAATCTCTGAAAAAGTTACTTTTCATGAATGCTGAGTATAAAACTTAAAAACATAAGCCTTCATATTTTGCTATTGTTATACCCAAAAACTGAAAGATAATTGCTGTCAATGAGGTAATGAGGCTCAAGAGAAGTATATTTTTAAAGAGACTTAATTATAAATGCTAGCAAAAGGCTGCTCTTTTCAAGACAGCACATGTGTGCATGAAAATCCACTGCCTTTTGGGTAAATCAGAGTTTTCTCAATTTCAGTTTAGCTTTTTTGCACAGAAATTGTATTTTTCACAGCTGGATCAACAAACTTTCCAGTGTTTATTTTGGTTAAGTGGCTCATTTGCTCCCTGAGAAGCGTTAAAAGATCATTATCATGGATAGGATCATCGAGATTAATGGATTTTTTTTTTCAATTCTGCCAATAAAATTGTGTTTCAATAGGTATACATTTCAATACAACAATGTTTGTGTGATCATATGAGTAAGTTGAAATTTATTAAAAAAAAACATTTTTTTCTCCTTTTCCACTGCGTGGTGGAATATATTAGGTGCATTATATGCATATACAGTGATTTGGAGTGTTTATTTTAATCTCTGTAACTGGAGCATCGTGTTCATGGAAAATTAATTTTGGATTATAAATTCATAGAATCCTTGAAGTGCAGGTGGAGGCCATTTGGCCCATCAAATCTGCACAGTCTCTCCGACAGAGCATCTGACCCAGATCACCCCCTTGCCCTATTGCCATAACCCCACTAATTTACCCTGCTAATCCCCTTAATCTTTACATCGTGGGACTCTAACAGATTATTTAGCATGGGCAATCCACCTACCAAATACACCTTTGGAGTATGTGATGAAACAGGAGCACTCAGAGGAAACCTACGCAGACACGGAGAGAACATGCAGGTTTTATACAGAAAGTCACCGGAATTGAATTTGGGTATCTGGTGCTGTAAGGCAGCAGTGCTTTCCTTTGCGGTACCATGTCATCCTGAAGTTGGTGATTTAATTTCTTTTTAAAGTAAATTTTAGAATTATTGCTATCACAGTAGACCTGAGGATTTCCTCAGAAATGCCAATTACCTGCAGTTATGGAACTGAATCAGTAATCCGTGATTCCCAGCTTGAAAAGCACGTTTCAAGAGAATGTGGGGAGAGATGGGGGTGATCACTTTGTAGCCCCAAATCTCTGACTTACACTCCCTGAGAGCATAATTAGCTCATCCACTTCTGTTCATTTCATGCTGACCGGCTGTAATACGGAACAAAGCGATAAGAGCAAATTAGAAAACTCCTAGCTTTTTCTAGCAGTCCTTCAGAAGGTCACACCAGCTATCAGATTAAAAACAACAATAGCAGTACAGGCAAAATCTAAATCACAAAATTTACTACAAGACATATAATTCCATCATTTTCTCCAAGTTTTTTTGAGCGCATTGAACGTTCAATAAAGAAAGCTGTATCATCAGTTATTGTCAATTTTATAGCATGCTGATCGCTTGAACATCAAAGGCTTCACGTAAACAATTGCCCAAAGCCCTCTGTAGGAAGTTACAGATGAATACATGTCCAAGAAAATGTGTCCCTCTTGTTCCATAACAAAACAAAAAGACACTGTTGGATTTACTACCCAAAAATTCATTTCAAGGATTCTGCTCAAAGGACCCAACTTACTTATATTAGTGCCAATATGAGTGTTCAGCATCTATTAGACTGTGTGATTCCAGTGCATTGACTCAGAACAAACACGTGTTCTATTTGGGACATCACTCTCTCAGGGATTGGGGAAGGAAAAAAAATGCTGGTAGATGCAAAATGCATCTAGTCAGAAAATAATTTGTTTCACTCCATTTGTGAGAGCCTCTTAAAAGAAATTAGGAGCTTGCAGAGAAACAAAGACGGACTAAATGGACAGGTTGAAGTATATAAAATATAAGGCTGGCCCCTTAGAGAGATGATGAAAACCACAAAGTACAGTTTCCGTGATAGGTTACCAACAAATGTCTGGATCTTGATAGTTTGAGGTGCATTGTAACAGACACAATGATGAAAGGTTGTCATTATGGCTGAGCTCTATTGAATTCTCTGCTGGAAACCTCACACACTTTATTGTTTTGGGAATACTGAAATACAAATACAAAATGTAACTACCAGAATTGACATGGTTTTATGACAGTGGTTCCAGTTTCTCCCTTAAACTATTTCTGACATTGGCAACATTGTAAAAACAAATCCTCTCAAGTCAATTGGGATATGAGTTAAGTAACAATTATTATTTTTGTGGACTTTTTCTTTCATGTAGCACTGTGTGTGTGGCTGGAGTTTATTAAGAAGGGCATGCAACGTGAAGTGGAGATACAAAGAACACTGCATGTTGCAGTGAAAATATAAATGCTGGAAGTATACACTGGGCCAGACAAGTAAGTAAGTATTTTGGGTGGGATTCTTCATTAGTGTGAAGCATTCTGTCTTCCAATCCAGTTCTGCTGAAGCTCCAAATCACCAACCTGCTCATCAGTCTATCTTTCTTATTATAATGCTGATTCATTTGCTGAAAATGTATTGCATTTTCAATTTTCATGTATAGGACGTCATTGGAGTGGTAATCCAGAGACCCAGAATGATGCTCTGGGAACCTGGGTGTGGATACTATAGTGCCAGATGGTGGAATTTGAATTCAATAATAATCTGGGGGAAAAAAAGTCTAATTATGACTGTGAAACAGTTGTATAACATTGTAGAAAGCATTCGGAAATATCCTTTAAGGAAGGACATCTGCTGCCTTTACCTCGTCCAGGTCTGGAGTAATGTGTTTGACTCTTAAATGGCTGACCAACCCACTCAGTTGTATCAAACTGCTAAAACATCAATGAAACTGGAGAGACCACCTGGTATTGACTGGAAATGGCAGTGGCAAACCCAGCCCTGTTGACCTTGCAAAAGTCCTCCTTACTGACATTTGGGGGCTTGTGGTAAAATTGGGAGAGCTTTGACAAACACTAGTTAAATCGCAGTCTGACACAGTCATACTCACCGAATCATACGTTTCAGAAAATGCCCCAGACACTAGTCTTGATATGTCCTGTCCCATCAGCAAGACAGACCCAGAAAAGGTGGCAGAACACTATAAAGAGCTGGGATGGAATTACTTTGAGAGTCCTCAGCATGAACTCCAGCTCCCATCAAGTTTCATGGCACCAGGTCAAACCTGGGCAAAGGAAGCTCCTGTTGATTACCACATACTACCCTCATTCAGTTGAAGAATCAGTGCAGTATTACACAAGACTATTTCCATGTTGAACACTACTTGGAGGAAGCACTGAGAGTGGCAAGGGTGCAGAATGCATTCTGTTTGGGGGACTTCAATGTCCATCATCAAAAATGGCTTGATAGTGTGACAACAGACTGAGATGGCCAAGTCTTAAAGGACATAGCTGCTAAACTGAGACTGTGGCAAGTGGTGAGAGAAACGTACTTGACCTCGTTTTCATCAACCTATCTGCTGCAGATATGTCTGTTCATGACAGCATTGGTAGGCGTGACTGCCGCATACCTCTTGTTGAGACAAAGTCCTGTCTTCATGATGAAGATACCATCCACTGTGTTGTATGGCACTACCGCAATGCTAAATGGGATAGATTTCAAATAGATCTTGCAACTCAGGACTGGGTATCCATGAGATGCTTGTGCCATCAGCAGCAGCAGCATTGTACTCAACCACAATCTGTAACCTCATGTTCCAGGATATATTCCATTCTACCTTTACCACTAAGTGAATGGATCAACCCTGGTTCAGCAAAGAATGAAGGCAGGCACTCCAAATGTAGTCATCAGGCATACCTAAAAATGAAGCATCCAAATGAAAGCTATAACACAAGATAATCTGTGTGCCAAACGGCATAAGCAGCAACTAACAGACAGAGCCACACAATTCCCAACCAACAAACCGAATCTAAACTCTGCAGTCCTGTCATATATAATGATGAATGTGAATGATGGTGGACTTTTAAACAACTCACTGCAAGAGGAAACCCACAAATACTCTATCCTCAATGATAGGTAAAGCCCTGTACATCAGTGCAAAAGACAAGGCTGAAGCATTCACAATAACCTTCAACCATAAGTGACGAGTGGATGGTCCACTTTGGCTTCCTCCAGAGGTCCCCAGCATCACACATGTCAGTCTTCGGGCAATTCAGTTCACTCGATGTGATATCAAGAATAGCTGAAGGAACTTGATACAGCAAAGGCAATGGGCCCTAACAATATTCCTGCAATAATACTGAAGACTTGTGCTCCAGAAATTACCGTGCCCCTAGCCAAGCTGTTTCGGTACAGCTACTGGCATCTATCTGGCAAACTGAAAAATTCTCCAGGAATGTTTTGTACACAAAAAGCAAAAAAATCCAACTCATCCAATTACAGCTCCATTGATCATAACAAAGTCACGGAATGGACCATCAACAATGTTATCAAGTCACACATACTTAGCTATAACATACTCACTGATGTTTAATTTGGTTTCCAACAGGGTCACACAGCTTCTGACCTCATTACAGAGTTGGTTCAAATATGGATAAAAGAGCTGAACCCAGAGGTGAGGTGAGAGTGGCTGCCCTTGACTTCAAGGCAGCATTTGACCAAGTGTGGCATCAATGAATCTTTACAAAACTGGAACAAATGGGAATCAGGGGGAAAATTCTCCATTTATTAGAGTCATCCTGGCACAAAGAAAATGGTTGTAGTGGTTGGAGGTCGACTGCCTTAGTTTCAAGACTTCACTGCATGAGTTCTTAAGGGTAATGTCCTAGCTCTGACCATCTTCAGCTAAGTATCCATCATAGGGTCAGAAGTGGGGATGTTCAATGATGATTGCACAATGTTCAGTACTATTCATAAATTTTCAGATACTGAATCAGCTCAAGCCCAAGTGCAGCAAGACCTGGACAATATCCAGGTTTGGGATATCAAGTGGCAAGTAACATTTGCACAACATATTGTCAGACAATGACCATCACTAACAAGAGAGAATCTAATCATCACTCTAGATAGTAATGACATTACCATCATTGAATCACCTACTATCCACGTCCTCAGATTTAACACTGACCACAAACTGAACCAGACTTGTCATATAAATATAGTGGCAATAAGAGCAGGTCAGAGGCTAGGTCTGTGGTGAGTAACTCAACTCATGACTCCTCAAATCCTGTCCACCACCTACCAGGCACATATAAGGAGTGTGATGGCATTCTTCCATTTGCTTGGATGAGTGCAGTTCCAAAAACACACAAGAAGTTTGACACCATCATGGCAAAGCAGCCAGCTTGATTAGCAACCATTCCACAAACAATGAACTGTCACAGAAGTTTGTACCATCTTCAAGATGTACTGCAGGAACGTACTAAGGCTCCTTAAACAGGAGCTTTCAAACTCTTGATCACTATCAGCTGGAGGATAAGCGAAGTTATACATGGAAACACTACCATCTGTAAACTCCCTTCCAAGCTACTCACTACCCTGACTTAGAAATACATCTCTGTTTCTTCACTGTTGCTGGGTCAAAATCCTGGAACTCACTCCTTTTGTAATAGCACCGGGTGTGAACCCATGTCACAGGGACTGTAGCAGTTCAAGAAATGATTTCACTACGACCATTTCAAGAATAAATTGAGATGGACAATAAATGCTGGAATACAAGTCAGCAACACCTGCATCCTAACCAGCGATGCTCACATCCCATAAATTAATTTTAAAAATATATCATTAACCTTGGCTCTGTGAATTTTTGTATTTTATCGTATTGGATAGTGTACAAAATTCAATAATCCAGTTTCCTAATCTGTCGAAATAAAACAAAATGAGTTACAGATGGATCAAAAATAATTATTCATGTTGACATCATTGCACAATTCTTGGACAAAATACAGATTTGATTTAAATTTTCTACTTATTTTAAAAGTGCTTTAATTATTTACTTCATGTGGTATAAACAGATTATTTAATGAAGTTCTGTGGAATATGAATTGTATCTCATTTGTAAGGCTGACTGCATTTTACTTGAAATTTCATTGTTTCTGAGTTATTGCCTCACCCAGTCATGAATAAATCATACTCCACATGCTTTTTATCTTACAGGGCTATTTAAACAACAGGAGAAAAGATTTTAATTTTGTGAATTTTGAAACTAGTATGCTAACCTTGTTTAAAGATTGATAATTGCCTTACTTTACTCACTTGTATGTTGAAGATCGAAGACATTATTTTAATAAATTCACATATAAATTTATTCCAAGAATTGAAAAGCTTGAGAATATATTGAAACATTATACAGCATTTGGACCTGATTTTAATCCAACTCACAGGAAAAGGTGATTGATCAATGAGATTAGTGAAAAGTGACTTACTGTCCTGTTTCCACCAGCGATGTGTCAACCACTATATTAACTCTGGGCTTGACTAATCAGAAACCTGCCTGACAGAAGTACATCAAGAATAAATTCAAATAGCTGTCTAATTAAGTCATTTGGACCTGGGCCAGTTACAGGGACGCTGAGTAAAACATATGCTTCTTAATCAACATTAAAACAATCAATGAAGTACTATAAAGTATGATCAAATTACTCTGGGACTTCATGAGACCATGAAAGACACCATATGCACCCCACTTATTGTGGAGACAAAGTTCTGTCTTCACATTCAGGAGACTCTTAGCAGGACCACTATGCTAAATATGATCAACTTCAAACAGATCTAGCAACTCAAAACTGGTTACTCGTGAGGTGCTATGGGCCATCAACAGAATTGTACTCAACCACAATCTGTAACCTCATGGCCCAGCACATCCCCCAGTCTATCATTACGACCAAGCCAGGCAATCAACACTGGTTGAAATAAGATGGAGGAGGGCATGCCAGGAGCAATAACAAGCTTATCTAAAAATAAGCATCAACCTGCTGAAGATACCAAACAGGATTACTTGCATGCCAAACAGCGTAAGCAGCAAATAATAGACAGAGCTAAGCAATCCCACAACCAATGGATCAGATCAAAGCTCCATAGTCTTGCCAAGTCCATTTGTGAATGGTAACGCACAATTAAACAACTACTAGAGGAGGTAGTTCCACAAATATCCCTATCCTCAATGATAAAGAGCCCAGCATATAAATGCAAAAGAATAAGGCTGAAATATTTATAATAATCTTTGGGCAAAAGTGCTGAGTGGGTGATCCATTTGGCCTCTTCTGGAAGTTCAATTTGATTCACTCCATTTGATATTAAACCGCTGAAGGCACTGGATACTGAAAAGGATATGGACCTTACAATATTCCAGTAATGGTATTGAAGACTTGTTCTGCAGAAATTGCTGTGCTTCTAGCCAAGCTATTACAGTACAACTACAACACTGGCATCTACTAAGCAAATTGCCCAGGAATGTCTTGTACACAAAAAACATCATCAGTCTCCTCTCGACCCTCAGTAAAGTGAGGTAAAGGGCATACAATAGTGCTATCAGGTGACACTTAATAATGACCTGCTCATGGATGTTCAGTTTGGGTTCTGCTAGGGTCACTGAGCTCCTCACATTATTAAAGCCTCAGTTCAAATTTGTAAATGGCTAAGTACAAGATTTAAAGTGAGAATGACAGCCCTCTGGCATCAAGGTAACATTTGACCAAATATGGCATCAAGGAGCCCTAGCAAAACTGGTGTCAGTAAGAATCAGAAGAAACCCTCTGCTGGTTGGATTCATACCTGACACAAAAGAAGATAATTGTGGTGATTGGACGTCAATCATCTCAGCTCCAGGACATCAATGCAGGAATCCCTCAGGGTAGTGTCGCCGACCAAACCATCTTCGAAAATAATATTTCTTCCATTATAACGTCAGAAGTGGGGACTTACATTGAAAATTGTATCAAGTTCATTCATAACTCCTCAGATACTAAAGCAGTCCATGTCCAAATGCAATAAGACCTGGATAGTATCCACGCTTGTGCTGAGAAGTGCAAGTAACATTCATGCCATACCGGTGCCAGGCAATAACCATCACTGAAAAGAGAGGATCTAACAAAAAACAAAGAACATTGAACAGTACAGCACTGGAACAAGTACTTGGGCCCTCCAATCCTGCACTGATCACATTCTCCTTTCTAGGCCCACTGTTTATATCCCTCTATTCCCCATCTGTTCATGTGTCTATCCAGATGTCACTAACGTATCTATCTCAACCACCTCACTTGGCAGTATGTCCTAGGCCCCCACAAAAAAAGCTTCCACACACAAGTCCACTGAACATTTCCCCCCTTATCTTGAACTTGTGCCCTGTTGTAATTGTCATTTCTGCCCTGGGAAAAAAACTTCCATGTGTTTATGCTATCGATATCTCTCATAGTTTCATAAACTCCTCTCAGATTGCCCCATTCAGTTCTGAATCTATCTAGCTAATTCACTCCTGATCCCGTGAGATTTAATTTTTTGTACCAGCCATGAGGGACCTTGTCAAATACCTTACTAAAGCCCATGTAGACAACATCCACAGCCCTTCTCTCATCAGTCATTTTTGTCACTTCCTCAAAAAAACTCAATTAAATTAGTGAGACATGACGTCCTATGTATAAAACTATCTGTCACTAACAAGACCATTCTGTTCCAAATGTGTATTGATTTTATCTTTAAGAATCTTTTCCAACAGTTTCAGTATTATTGACATCAAACTCACTAGCCTATAATTAGCCAGATTATCCTCGTTACTCTTGTTAAATAACGGGACAACATTGGCTATCCCGAATCCTTTGGGACCTCATCAGTGGCCAATAAGAAAACAAAGGTTCCTGTTAGAGGCCCAGCCCTTTGATCTCTTGTCTCCATCAGTAATCTGGGATAGATGCCATCTGGCTCTGGGTATTTGTCTATCTTAATGCTTTTTAATTCACCTAACATTTCTTTCCTCACAATGATGACTTGTTCTAAAGGGCTTATATACTCCTGTATTGCCACTTGTCATTCAATGGCATTACCATTGCTGAATCCCCCACAATCAACATTTTGGGGGTTACCAGTGACCAGAATCTGATCTGAACTAGCCATATAAATATAAATGCTATGGTTACCTAAGCAGGTCAAAGGCTGAGAATTCTCTGTCAATTAACTCTCGATTCCCCAAAGCCTGCCACCATCTATCTACAAGGCACAAGTCAGGAATTTGATGGAATACTCTCCAGTTTTCCAGATGAGTGCAGTCCAACAATACTCAAGAAATTTGATACCATCTGGGATAAAGCAGCCCACTTGATTGCTATCCCCTCCCACAAATATTAAATCCCTTTACCACTAGTGAACAGTGGCAAGTGGTGTGTACCATCTACAAGATGTGCAGGAGGAACTCACCAAAGTTTATTCAACTCCTTCCAAACCTATCACCACTGTGATCTAGAAGGAGAAAAGCAACTGACACCTGGGAACATCACTACCTAGTGGTTCCCTTTCAAGTCACTCACAATCCTGACTTGGAAATATATCACCGTTCCTTCTTTGTCATTGGGTCAACATCCTGGAACTCCGTCTTTTACAGCACTGTGGATGTTCCTATACTCAGGGACTGCAGTGGTTAAAGAATGCAGTGTACCACCTCTTTCTGAAGATTAACTGGGTCTGGGCAATAAATACTGGTTTAGCCAGTGATGCTCATGTCCCATAAATAAATAAGACATATCTGTAGTCTTTCTTTTCTGTTTAAGCTGATTGATATTGGAAACTTTACTAATGATAAGACGTTAGGTCATTAGGATTTATTTGCCATTGTGAGCAATGCGCTTGGAAGATCTTTTGAGTTCTGAGCTTTCAGTTTCCTTTTTCCGATTTCTTTCACCTTACCCAGTGTAGCTACTGCTTTCACTTTTAATGACAGACAATTGGAGAAAAAAGGAGATAAGAAGCTGCCCAAAGAACTAGGAAGCAGCAATTGGTTTTGTTTGATGAAAACATGCTCCTTCAATGTTGCTGCAGTTGACATCTACATTACTATCAGCAGTGCAAACTGCATGAACCAGGTTTCCAACACCCTCATTGTTTGACCAACAGCTCGAATGAGGGGCCACTGGGATTTTCATCAGAGCCATTGACTTCCTCTTAGCTGCAAAGTTAGAAAATACATTCATAGTCAATGTTACCTCTTCACCAATCCATTGATTCTACATTGAAAACCATGAAAATCCATGTCATGGACATTCTGACAAAGCAGATTAAGAAGCTGCGATCAAAAGAAACTATGAACCAAAGTGAAAAATGTAATTTAGTTATTGAATTGAATTTCTAACACACTGCTACAGTCAATTCTTTTGACATCTCGTGTTTTTCTTAAAAAGGAAGTTTATCAACTCCATTAATCCTACTAGGTGTTTTTCAGCCATCTGAATGGGACTGGCTGAAGGCTAATGTTATTGTATGGGGCCATTGGGATGCTTGTGGTTGGTAACTTCTGGGAGTTTGAGCTTCTGAACACCTGACTGTAGACCATGATGCTTCAAGGGGCTTGACAATTCCAATGCTGCTCCCTCCCACCCCTGCCACTGTACCCTCTGTAAACTTGAAGTCATCCGAAACTCTGCTGCCTATGCCTTTATTCATATGGAGTCTCTCAATTATCTTTACTCATATCAAGTTCATTCCTCATCCCATTGAAATACATAATCCCCTGATATGTAATGCCTTGATTTTAAAACTCACATCTGCGTACCAAACCATCCATGGTCTTACCCTTCCCCTATCTCTATTATTTCCTCCTGTCCCATCTCCCATCCCTTCTGAGATATCTGCTTTCATCTAGTTCTGGCCTATCGAACGTTCTTGATTTGAATTGTTTTTCCATTGGTAGTTAGACCTTCAGCTGCCTAGGCCCTAAGCCCCGGAATTCTTTATTAAATCCCACGGCCACTTTACGCTCCTTTCAGAAAAGCTTCAACACACACGTCTTTGATGAAGTTAATGGCCATCTGCCCCACCATCACTTTATTTTACATACATTCTTGGAAAATAAATATTGCTAGCAAGGCCAGTGTTTATTTTTCTTGACCAAGTGAGGATCAGCCATGTAGAAATTAGTCAAGCAAACTCAACGGCTTGCTTGGTCAATTCAGAAGGCAGTTAAATGCCAACACAATATTATGGGAGTCTCAAAACTGGATAAGGATGGCAGATTTCCTTTCATGTAGGGACATTAGTGAACAAAGTGGATCTTTACAATTAAGTAACCTTGTGAAATTATTTTATTGCAGATTTATTCATTAATTTAACTTAAATTCCCCCCTAGTTGTCACAATAGTATTTGAACTCATATCTCTGGAATATTAGTCCAGGCCTCTATATTATTAGTCCAGTAACATTACAAGTTACTCTCCCCTAATGTGGATTGGTGTTAAATTTTGTTTTCCAATGCTTCTATGAAGTGCTTTAGAAAATATATTAGGTAGTTGTTGCTTTTGCTGCTGATTCCAGTTGACTTTCTGGTAGTCTAGTTGGTTTTGGTTGAGAGAAAGCAGGGCCCCTGACATCCTCAGGGAGAAAGAATCTTGCTGACTCACTGCCCTTTTCAAATGATACTTTGAAAACCCTTTGGCATTTGTTCAATCTATTTGCCAAAATATGGCAATGACTATGAACATTGACTGCCAAAGTGAGGCAGTCACATCCCTGGAGGTGGCAACACTCCTCAAGGTAAATTGAGAATGCTAATGCCCTGGCTGGGAAATGGTACTTTCTTTCAGCCATGATAATGGGATTCTTTGGCAGGTTTTCTAGTAACCAATATATTCTTTTGTTTGATACAAGTTATTTGCTCCACACTGCTAATTCCCTGAAGTCCTCAAACTTGTTCTCCTCATAGACCTGGCAAGCTGGTCCGTAGAGTCCAGTACAAATTATTATTTACTTATGATGTGAATTTCACTATTTGCAAATCACTCTAACCCTCTTTAATCCCCTCTGCACTAGTGCTCAGGAGGAATGTAGTAACTGACACTAACTCCTCAGAAGGATTCTCCTTTTATGAGAAAGATTTAGATGCAAGATCAAATGGACAATAGTTACAATGGCAGTGGATGGTTGGACAGTAATAAGCATCAAAATACAAAATGATTTGCATGATTCCGTGTTTTTGTAATCTGCATGATTTCGTGTTTTTCTGATGTTCATGAAAGGGTGCCAGAACAGTCTGAGATCCTATTCACAGAAGCATTGTTCTGGAAATGGCCTATCCTGACAACTATTATGGGGTCATTGATTCCAAGTACTTTTACTCCAGTTCTGATAATTAATGTTAATGTAAACTTATTTGTGACATTAATAAATAAACTTTAAAAAAAACTTGTCTATAATTTTTGGGAGTGAAGCACAGCTGTAGAAATATGATCATAATAAACACTTTGGAAAACAAGTGATATTTTCAATTAACAGAATCAGCTTAATATATGGTAGGTCCATTCAAAATTCTGACAGCAACAGGAAAAAGCTGTTCTTGAGTTGGCTGATACATGGTCTCAAACTTTTATATCTTTTTCCGATAGAAGAAGGTGGAATGGAGTGTGTCCAGGGCGTGTGGGGTCCTTAATTATGCTAGTTGCTTTTCTAAGGTAGTGGGAAGTGTAGATGGAGTCATTGGATGGGAAACTGGTTTGGGTGATGGACCACACTATGTTCACAGCGCTTTGTAGTTTTTTTTGCAGTCTTGGTCAGATTAGAAGTCATACCAAGTTGTGAAACAAATGGAAAGGATGCTTTCTATGGTGCATTTGTAAAAACTGGTGAAAATTGTAGCAGACATGCCAAATGTATATTTATAAGAAATGTTATGTTATATCAGTGACATTTATCAAGGACTACAATGCTTATTGCATGAGTAAGAGTTGCAATAATTACATTTTTATAGCAAAGTAAAACTCTCAATTGATTTTCATTCCTTTTGCTGGGGAAGGGGGAGGGGAGAATGGATTGAAAACGTGTTGCTCCCTCATAATTTTAATAATAAGTGTAAAGGTCTCAGAAAGGGTAGAAAGGAGGCTTACCAGGATGTTACTAAGGCTGATATATTTTTAGCATGATTTCCAGAATGCATCTTTGACACTCTGTGTACCACAAAGTGTCTCAGTATGATTCACTCTGGAAATCTAAGGACAGGGCCTATTCATGCCTGAGTGGCCAACAGCATAGCACTGAGTGAGCCACTGTGCATGTGTCGATTTGTCAGTAAGGTCAGGCTGCCTGTCCTCATTAGTATAGGGGAGGAATAAATTGCACTGACAGATTCAGTCTCGCTTCCCCCCGAACCCCCCACCATCATAAGGAAATGGAGATACATCAAAAAAGTTAGTTTCAGAGACATGCGGAGGCTGTGGCACCCAGTGGGAAGCCTGCAAAATTGCCTCCACTGATGTCTCCAGGTTCACAAACAGTGCAGAAGGCTAGAAGAATCACCCCC
This sequence comes from Sphyrna mokarran, assembly GCA_024679065.1. Classification (NCBI taxonomy): domain Eukaryota; kingdom Metazoa; phylum Chordata; class Chondrichthyes; order Carcharhiniformes; family Carcharhinidae; genus Sphyrna; species Sphyrna mokarran. Next base: position 90,762,429 of record JAGIQG010000006.1, on the reverse strand, counting down.
TACCTTTGATATATAAATTGTAAAAGTTTGAAATTCCTGCATATCATTCGGTACATCTTGCCAAGAAGAAAAATAGACTTTTATGTCTACCATCTGCTTCCTGTTAGCTAGCCAGTCTATTATCCATGCCAATGTATTACCCCCTTTACTAGGAGATTTTATTTTTAATATTAATCTTTGATGTGGCATCTTAACAAATATCTTCTGGAAATTCAACTACAGCCCATCTAATGGTTCCCCTTTATCTCTAGTATACATTACTTCTTCAAAGAATTCCAATAAATTGGTGAAACATGATTTCCCTTTCATAAAACCATATTAACTCTGTCTAATTACTGTGAATTTTTCTCTGTTATAACATCTTTTATAATAGCATCTAACATTTTTGGTATGACAGGTGCTAATCTAACTGGCCTGTAGCTTCCTATTATTTTTCACTCAAATGGAGCCTCTCCAAATCTAGGGAATATTGGAAAGTTGAAACAAACACATCGGCCAGAATCTTACCACCTGTCTGCCACAAGAGTTGGGTGGGCAAAGGATGGACCATTAAAAGATCCCCTGACCGCTGATGGGATTTTATGGTTTTGGGACAAGTGAGGCTATAAAATCCCACCCATAATCTTTGTTTCAGCCGCATCCTTTAATTCACTAGAATCGGGACCTGGGATCTTGTTAGTCTGCAACTATCTACTCAATATGAATTTCTTAGTGAATGTAATTTTCTTGAGTCCTTTCTCCCTTCCATACAGCTATTTCTAAGATGTTAGTGTATCCTCTATAGTGAAGACTGATGCAAAATACCTGTTCAATTCATCTATCATTTCCTTCTTTACTACTATTAGTTCCCCAGACATACTTTTGAAACGGCTATTGTTCATATTGTTTATTCTTTTTTTCATAGGTATCCAGAGGAAATCTTAATTGTGCCTTTATATTTTGAGCTAGCTTTCACTCATACTCTCAATTTTTCCATCCTTATCAATCTTTTAGTCATTCTTTTCTGGTATTTAAAATCTGTCCAGTCTTCTGACTGCCATCCTTCTTTGCATAATTATATGTGTTTCTTTAGGTTTGATATTATTTTTAATTTTGTTAGTTAATCACAGATAGTGTATCTGCACCTTGGAATTTTTCTTTCTTATTGGAAAGTATCTAATCTGTGTATTCTAAAATATTTCATTAAATGTCTGCCACAGCATCTCTATTTATCCATCCCTTAACCAAAATTGTCAGTTCACTTTCATACGCTCTGCTTTCATGCCCTCAAATTGGCTTTATTTAAGTTTAAAATGTTAGTCTTAGGCCCACTCTTCTCTTCCCAAAATTGCACTTAAAATCCAATCTCATGATTGGTGCTACCACAAAATCATGAACTAATCCTATCTGATTGCACAAATCATATCTAGCGTAGCTTACTCTCTGGTTGTCATCCAGAACATTCTAAGAACTATCCTAAAACATTCAATTAATTTCCCAAGTAGGCTATCTTTGTCCACCTAACCTTACCTGTCTATATGCAGATTAAAATCTCCCAGGATTATCACTGTATACTTTCTGACAAGCTTCTATTTCCTTCTTGATACTCTGTCCTACGATACGGTTATTGTTATGGGGCCTCTATATCTCTACCCAAACTGCTTCTACACTCTTATTTCCTTAAGTCATCATCCTTTATTGTGCAAATACCATCCTTACATAAGACAGCCACCCCTGCATTTTTTCCTAACTTCCTCCATTTCCTAAATGTCTTCTGTGCCCTTCAATATTCAGGTCACATTCTATATCATGCTGCAGCTTATCCTCTGTAGTAGCTATAAGATCATCCTTAATTATTTCTATTAGCACTATCACTTTGTTTGTTTTGTGTTAATTGCTACATGCATTCAGATATAATGTCAATAGTTTTGTCCTTTTATTATTGGTGCATCATGAGTGTTATCTGTTGGTTTACTTCAGAATTGTTCCCTCTGTCTTATCTTTTCCATACTAATACCTTCCTCTCTTGCCTTGTCTCTATTCTTTGGTTTACCACATCTTCCCAAATATGGCCTCTGTGGCTTACCAGAACACTGGTCCTGGCATGGTGTAGATCTTCACTGACTGATATCAATGCTCCATGAAACAGAACCCACTGCTCCTACATCAATCTTTGAGCTACACGTCCATCTCACTAATGGCAATTTGTATGTGGGTCAAATAATAATCCAAAGATTATTAGCTTTGAAGTTCTGCTTCTTAGTTGGGTGCCTAGCTCTTCATACTGGTCTTGTTTAAACCTGTGTGTTTTAATCACTATCAGAGAATAAAGACACAAAGTCAACCTTGGATACTTAAACACAATTTCCTGTATTTTGTAGACACTTAGGCAGTAGTAAACTCTTGCAATATTTAAACCAAATATTCACGATATTACTGAACTTGATTTCCTATTGCATATGAAACCTGGCCAGGACTTTTCCACATGGATATCAGCCTTTCTTCTCCTTTCTGAATGCTATCTCTTCTTCCTGTAAGCATGGTCCCTGGGTTTTTCCACACATTGAACATAAGCTTGTTGTGATAGCCTCTCTATAGCCCAAAGGTTCCACGGCAACCGATCAATGAATTGATCAGAAACTTGATTGCATTGTTCGATTAGGCTAATCGAATAGAAACAGCACAAAGGCTCTGGATCCTGAGACCCCATCATGGTTAATCCCTAAGTGCAAATCGTTTACGTTCCAATGCCCATAGAAAGAACACCATCTCTGAATTGTCTGTGAGCAATTTCTGCAGCTTTTTTGTTTGGGGACAAGCTGTTATATATAACACCATGTGTCCTTTGGTAAGTTTCAAGCCAGCTTGGCCACAGGAAATCCCAGCATACCTAAAAACAAAAACAGAAAATTGCTGGAGAATCTCAGCAGGTTTGACAGCATCTGTGGAGAGAGAACAGAGCCAACGCTTTTGGTCTGAATGTCTCTTCATCAGAGCTCAGTCCCAGGTGAGGCCTGTTTGTGAGTCTGCAGGCATAATGAGTTTTGATGACCCTTCAACAGACCTGTTGAAATTTTCCAGCATTTTTTTATTTTTGTTCCAGATTCCAGCGTCCAAAATATTTTGCTTTTATACTTAAAACACCTTTGACCAAAAAATCAGGTTGCTTGATTGAAGACCTTTTGATGTATTAAAAGTTAAATCTCTGCAGACCATTCAGCCACAGCTACGCGGCACCTCTTTCCTTAACTACTTATGTCATTGGTATCTACACAGACCACAAATGGCTCTTCCCCCTCCCACTGCAAGTTCCTCAGCCTTCAGAAAATGTCCTGAAATCTGGCAGGCAACATAGCCATCTGCTCCCACATTCTTTGCTGCAGAGAATAGTGTCAATTACCACCACCCACCTCCCCCCCCCCCCCCCCTCTACTGCCCAATATTGCTACTACATTCCTTTTTGCTCTCCCAACTTGAATGGTTTCTGTACCATCCTGTCATGGTCAGTCAGCTCATCCACCCTATAATCCCCACTCTCATGAAACAAGCTGAGAGAACCTTTGGCATTTGGAGAATTTCAAAAGTTGAGGCTCCTGCATCCTGCCTCATGGGTCTCTTACCTGCCTCACTCACACCCCCCTGCTTCTGACCACTGACCAAATCAGAACACCCTGTCCTCACCTTATTGTGGATGGCATGGTAGTATAGTGGTTAGCACTATTCCTTCGCAACGCCAGGGGCCTTGATTTGATACCTGGCTTGGGTGACAGTGTGTGCTGAGTCTGCACATTCTCTCAGTATCTGCGTGGGTTTCTGCTGGGTTTTGTTTTCCTCTCACAGTCTGAAAGATATGCTGGTTAGGCACATTGGCCATGTTAAATTCTCCCTTACTGTACCCGAACAGGTGCTAGAGTGTGGCAACTATGAGATCTTCACAATAACCTGTTAATGTAAGCAAACTGTGACACTAATAAACTTTAAGAAATGTTGTGTCTGGCCACTGGTATAAAACACCCAGCTAACTTTCCCCTTCCCTGATGTGTCTCAATGTCTGCAGCTCAGCTTTCACAATGAAGCTCAATTACTCTGAGCCAAAACTCCTTGAGTGGCAAAGACTTACTGCAGATATGTTTACCCTGGATCACACCGGCATCCTGGAGCTCCCACATGCTGTCGCTGTGACATATAACCTGCTCTGCTATCATTAATGAGTTTTAATTTACTACTTAATTATATTCAATTATTTACGTTCCTTTTTTAAACATGTTTTATTAAAATTACAATGTAGAGATGCCGGCGTTGGACTGGGGTAGTAAGAACTCTGTAAGAATTTAGCAACACCAATTTTAAATCCAACTGATTTATTTGATAGTAAATTTGCGAGCTTTCGACACTCTGTGTCTTTGTCAGGCAAACGCAGTGTTTGAACCAGAACACTGGTCTGAACCAGAACACTGCATTTGCCTGACAAAGACACAGAGTGTCGAAAGCTCGCAAATTTACTATCAAATAAATCGGTTGGATTTAAAATTGGTGTTGCTAAATTCTTATTAAAATTACCACAGTCCCTGTACTATTTTAAATCTTAGGATTAGAATAAATCTTAACCACTTACTAGGTACTCACCAAACAGCTAGTTTCTTTCTTTGGAATAGAGTAATTTTTACAAGATGCAAGAGTTAGAAAAAGCTCCCTCACTCATCAAACTTGCAGGAATACACTTAGTGCCAAATCGCACTAAAGAGCCCATCATTTATTTTAAGCTGAACTATAGTTATAGAAACCAGATTAAGTAATTAGATAAGTTAGATATTTAACTACTCAGCTCTCTCGGCAGAATGTGTTTTCTTTGTGTAAGATGGACAGAAACTTATTCTACTTATTAACTTTCCAGTTACTGCTAATTACAGACAAGACTAGATTTTTTAAGAGCAAGACTAACACTTTAAAATCTCCCACTCACCATCGCCAAGTATTCTCAGTTCCACAGTTCCGCACTGCAATTTAATTGTGGAACAATTCAGATTCCCATTGACAAATAATATTTAAAAGTGTCTCAGTTTGATACCAGCATTACCAGGAGCAGTACCTTCAGAACTCCTCAGCATCGGATAACTGGGGGTAACCCAAAGTTGTACTCGGAAACTCCTCTCAGAGGCTCACAGGTAAGGTTTGCATGGAATTTCCCAGAAGTTTTAACTTCCCCTGGGAAATTGCCCTGTGCTGGGAACTATTTGGAAATGTGGTTTAAATTGCAAACTTTGGATGGTTCTGAGTTACATCAATAGTTACTTAGAAAAAGTCATTGGGCATGGAGTGGTAATCCAACACTGATTGGCACTCTGAAGAAATTCAAACTCCAGGTGACTCAAAGAAACACCTCAGGCTTCAAAATCAGTTTAATGTGAACAATGTATTGGAAATTTTGAAGTGATAAATTGCTGTATAAATGCAAATAACTTCATTGCAAAAGATATAATTGTTTCTGAGTATTTATTCTGTTTTGTAACAGTAATAGCTGGATTCAAATTATGGTTAGATAAGAATTTTTCTCTGGCGTGGAGTTGCACCTAACAGGAGACACTTTGGCTGGAATTCTATAGTCTTGTACGGCCTGTACCGCTAGCAGCAAGAACGGAGAATCTGCAGCACAACTGAAGAATCCCAGCCATGGGCAAGTTATAGAATTGCGGTCTTTATGTCACTGCAGTGATCAAGCTTAATACCTAATGTTAAAGGCTAGTTGCTATGATGAGAAAGAAAGTAACTCCTGTGAGTGATTTCATTTGATTCATTATTGTTACATATATTGGGGTGAAGTGAAAAGTATTGTTTCTTGTCAGTTATACAGACAAACGTAGCATTCATAGAGTACATTGGGAAGGGGAAAAGAGGGGGTGCAGAATATAGTGTGAAGGAGGTAGAGCTAAGTTTAAAGAGCAGAGAATGAAAGTAAAAGATGGAATTGGAAGGTATGCTGGGCATAGCTCGCATGAAGTCACCTTGCTCCAGTGCCTTTTTTTTGTTGTTAAAGAAAAGACATTTGTTTAATTAATGGATGCTATACAACAGTGGGTTCGATAATCTGTAGTCCCAGACTATGGAAAAGTGCCTCCCAATGCCTTGTATCAGCTACGTTTGAACTTTTGTATTTGTACATTAAACTATTTTAATTAAGGGATCACTATATTAGAGAATAGCATAATTTTGGAAATTGAAACAACATAAAATGTTGTGTCAGTTGCAAAAATAATATTTTTCATGGACTTATTTAGCTGGCAAATCTGCTGAAGTCAGTCACATGGTTGTTTCCCCTATCTTACCTTATGGGTTATTAATTTAATGAACAGAATAAACACTCTGTATTGTTTTATATTATTGTATTTCCTGTCAAAACTGTTTTGTTTTTAAGCATTCTGTGCTTCTAGTACTTATTATCGATAAATCTGGTTGTTCTGTTCATTTTAAGAAAATATCCTTCATGGTCTCTGCTTCCCATTATTGTGCAAAGGATGACAAGCGACACCATGCAGAATAAATCATGAAAAGTGTTGTAAGCAGTTTTCTATTCTTCATCAAAGTACCTGCATAGGTTATAAATATATAAGCAATGCAAATTGGAGATGTTTTTACACAGACAGCGGGTGGGGTGGAATGGCTTATTCAAGGAGGGGATGGTGTTGTGTCTGCCACACAGTCTGTTTTAACCGTTACATGGTGGACAAAGAATTGCGAATAGATTTCTTGTTAATGGAACAATATTTATTTATATACAACTATTAATCACCCATCAACAATAAGTTATCTTACAGAATACTAAAGTTCAAGTCTAATACTAGGCCTTGATTTAACTTTTGCGTGACTGGCAAATACCCAGGCAAATATTAGCCTTTATCTGTATGTTGGTCTCCGTAGTCCTCTGCGTAATCTGATTCTTTGGTCTGGCCTGATACTCTGGCTCTGCTGTTTCTTCCTTCTTGGGTGTGGTGGCTCTCCTCATGCTGGTTGTTGCTGGTGATGGTCACCGTTGTTGTTGCTCGTTCATTGGGAAAGAGTGACAGAGAGAGAAAGATCCTCCTATTGCACAGTGCAGCACCCTTTATACCTCATTGTTTTTCGTGCCCTTTTTGGCCATTGCCAATCAATCAATCAGGACTTGATCACCCTGATCGATTAGTTCCAATCAGGTGTTGCCACACCATTCTGATCTCTGGGTGTGTACCCAATGGCCATGCCTGTAAGTGCTGGAGGTATATAACTTAAATACCTCTCTCACAAATAAGGAGTTAAGGCACCTCTATGTCTGGTAAACAGCACAGTTTGACCAGAAAGTGCTCTTGTCCTGGAAATGGTCTATATCCTGTGTATTCAAGCTCTTGCAGTTGCAGCCTAATACATTTCTTTCTATTCCACTTCTTTTGAAGTTGCTGCCTGTCTGTTTCAGTGCTTGTCCTATTATGCCAGCATGCTCTAACAAACTACCATCTTAGTTGGCCTGTTTGACCACAGATATGAGAAACAAAATAGGTAACTCTAGTTAGTTTAACATCTGTCATTGGGAAAATGTTAGAATTCTTTAGTGCAGAGAGATATAGAGACTGGGCCATTAAGTATGCTCAAGGCTGAGATAAACAGATTTTAATCAGTAAGGAAATCAATGATTATGGCGATAAGGCAGGAAAGTGGAGATGAGAATTATATCAATCATCAAATGGCACAGCAGATTTGATGGGCCAAATGGCATACATCTGCTCCTATGTTTTAAGATCCCATGGCTGGAGATTTGATTACTATGGACGCTTTAGGTCTGTGGCACAGTTTAATGTGTGTCATGTTAACTGGGGTGTGTTGTAGTCTTTAAGGTTATCTACCTAAAATAAGTGTTAGGTCCGTTGCACCTACAAAGCAGTATACATGCCTCAGAAACCTTTTCCTAATAGCATTGTGAGTAACCACAGCATTAGCCATCTGTTACTATCCCTCAACACTAGTAAATATGTTAATAGTATACCAGACCATACAATTATTATACTTTTTAATACCTCTGGTTTGCTAGTTAGCAATTGACTATGTATGTGTGCCATGTGTATGTGCAGGATATCGACAATAGTGTAAGATGAAATAGAGTAGGAGCTTGGCTCTTATGGAGTATAAATGACTGTATAGACCAATCAGGCCAAAGATGTAATTCTTTGATGACGTATGTCTGAAAAACAGATAACTGGTACCTCAGTCACTTCCACAGGGACTGAGCATTTGGCTTGACTGCAGGGTCTGATGCCAGACTGATGAAAATTCCTACCTGTGTAGTTGATTATTTAAAAATAAGTTGGTAACTAAGAACAACCATGCTCTGCAATATGTACAGACTAATGCAGCACTACATTTCTCAATCCAAAAACACTTGCTTATCTATAAAACCTCTGCTAAAGAAGCAGTGAAGGGAATGCTATGCGACTATGGTGATGTGATCATCCATAAAAGTCATAGAGTGCAATTTCACCCAACTTTAGAACTAAATCAAAAGGCTGAAACTCCGTAAGCTTAAAAAATATTGGAAACAGGCTGGTCAGCATCAGAGAGATAAAAGGACACTTCAACGTCCTGAATGTTACAATTGGTGCAAAAGATTTATTCAATTATGAGACATCACAACAAGATCTAAAGGGTGCTGTAGTGTATGTAAATTGTAATCATTTGCCTTTCTTGGGCACGTGTGTCTGGAAGATGGAAAATAACAGCTACACAAAGTGATTCAATGCCCTTGTCCATATTTTTGTCAATTTAGAATTGTTGGGAGTAGCGTTTCTGATTTGGTCTTCATGAGGAATTTGTGCTCTGAGTATGTTTAACATGATGCGAGTTTGGTTATTGAATGCAATGTTTGTATGGCTGTTGACAATACAAGGCTAAGCAAGAAAGTATAAAGCTTTCATGAGAATACAAAAGCGGGTATTTTAAACTGGGAATGTGAATGGGAGCAAGCAGCTGGTTAACAGGCTATAATGGAGGGAATGTTAGAAAGCTGATAGTGACCCATTGACTGACATCTGTCTTGAACATCAGTTCATTCAGTTCCATATCAGAAATTCCCACAGGAGAGGCTGATTTTAATATGCAAAGCATTCGGCAAGAGCTGTCTTGAACATGGGTTTGAGCTACATGTATGAATTTCCCAAGCTTCGACATGGTGACACATTAGTTAGCACTGCTGGCTCACAGCATCAGGAACCTGGGTTTGATTCCTGGCTTGGGTCACTGTCTGTCTGGAGTTTATACATTTGCTCCGTGTCTGCATGTGTTTCTTTTGGGTGCTCTGGTTTCCTCCCACACTCCAAAGATGTGCAGGTTAGTTGGATTGGCCATAATAGATTGCTCCTTAGTATCAGGGGACTAGCATGAGGTTATGAAGGTAAATGCATGAGGTTATGAGGATAGGGCTCGGGTGGGACTGTAGTTGGTGCAGACTCAATAGGCTGAATGGCCTCCTTCTGCACTGTAGGATTGTATAATTTATGAAATCAATGTGAGGGGATAGTGAGATTTGAGGAAACCGAGCAAACTATCGGCAAAAAATTCTTTACGTATAAAAATCTCATATCTGCTTCTTTGTCTAAGTGAAAGGACTTTGTTCACAAGACTTGATTTGATTTGATTTATTATTGTCACATGTATTGGGATACAGTGAAAAGTATTGTTTCTTGCGTACTGTATAGATAAAGCATACCATTCATAGAGAAGGAATGGAGAGGGTGCAGAATGTAATGTTTCACTTCTTTATAAATGATTTCTATTACAGCAGATGTCCTTTTGCCTACTTTGGTGTTTTGGCACAACTGATGCATGCATTCTATCCGTTAAACATCCCTTTAGAATGGGTGCTGTTTATAGACCTCAGATCAGGAATAAAATGAGCAGCGATAGCAGTCTTACGCTCATCCACCTACTGATCCACAGGAGAGAGGGGTGAGCATAGGGAGGCAGCTTCCAGGAGTCAATAGCCCACAAAACACAGTTACAGGCAGGAGGAGTCAACTTCTTGGACATGCCTAAGCACTAGGACATCAGAGAGGTTGCTGAGATTTGCAAACTCCTGGCAGAAGACCTGCAGCCATTTAGCTGTCAAAACCACCACCTTCTTTTAACCTTTCTCCATCTCAGGGATCAGCAGGAAATATTTCACTGACTCTAAAATCTTCTATGAACTGGCCTAGCTAGCTACTCAGATGTATCAAACTACTGAAAACTAACAAAAAGGAAATAAACTGTTTGCATCACCTTGCATCGATTAAGGAAACCAACAGGTAAACTGCAAATGCAGCCCTGTCGATCCTGAAAAATCCTTTGTACTAACATCTGCAATCTTATGCCAAAACTGGGAGAGCTGTCCCACAAGATAGTCGGGCAACAGCCTGACATAGTCATACTCACAGAACCATACTCTATAGATAACGTCCCTGGCACCAGCATCACCATCTCTGGGTAAATTCTGTCCCTTCAGCAGAACAGGCCCACCAAAGACGATGATGCAGTAGGAAACAATGCGGGGGGGAGAACTTGCATGGGATTTCTCAAGTTCAACTTTAGACCCCATGAAGTCTCATGACGAACGTAGTCAAGGAAACCTCCTGCTTATTGTCACCTGCCATCTGTCAACACCAATCCCCACCCCCCCACCCCCCACTCCCCACCGCACTCCAGACTCACTACTTCATCAACTGATCAATCAGTCCTCCTGTTGAACGCCACTTGAAGGAAACACTGGGGGTGACAAGAGCACAAAATGTCCTCTGAGTGGGGAAACTTCAACATCCATCGTCAGTAGTGCTTGGTAACACCACTGCTGATCAACCTAGTTGCATTCTAAAGGATATTGCTGCTAGACTATGTGGGTGGTAGGTGGTAAGTGAACCAACAAGAGCGAAAAATGTACTTGGCCTTATTCTTACCAATCTACCTGCTACAGTGCATCTGTCCCTGACAGCATCAGAAGGAGTGACAACGACACAGTTGTTGCAGAGGCAAAGTCCCATATTTACACTGAGGATTCCCTCCATTGTGTTGCTTGCCACCATGCAAAACGGGACTGATTTCTACTGAACTAGCAAAGCTACACATTCATGAAGCACTGTAGGCCAGCAACAGCAGAATTGTATACACAACAATCTTCAAGCTCATAGCCTGGCATATCCCCTACTCTAGCATTACCATCAAGCTGGGGATTAATTCTAGTTCAATGAAGAACGAAGGAGGGCATGCCAGGAGCATCACCAGGCATAGCTAAAAATGAGGTGTCAGTCTGGTGATGCTACAACACAGACCTATTTGCATGTCAAAACATCTGAAGCAACATGCAATAGATAGAGCTAAGTGATTCCATAACCAACAGATCAGATTTAAGCTTTGCAGTCCTGCCACATCCAGTCATGAATGGTGGTAGACAATTTAACAACTAAGCAGAAGAGGAGTCAGCTTTGCTCGGGACACAGCTAGTTCTGGGGCACGTTTAACAGAATATTATCAAGGTCTGAAGTCTTTGCAATATCTCCACAAATATCCACCTCCTCAATGATGGTTGCAACCAGCACGTCAGCACAAAAGACAAGGCTGAAGCATTTGCAACAATGTTCAACCAGAAGTGCCAAGTGGTTTAGCCATCTTGGCCTCCTCCAGTCACCCCCGGCATCACAGATACCAATCTTCATCCAATTCCATTCACTCCACATGATATCAAAACATACTGAAGCACTAGATATCGCAAAGACTTCAGATATTGATAATACTCTATTAGTAATGCCCCAGAACTGGCTGTGTCTCTAGCAAATCTGCTCCAGTACAGCTACAACATTGGATCTATCTGGAACTGTGTAAAATTGCCAAGGTATGTGCTGTCCTTAAAAAGCAGGAGAAATCCAAACCAGCCAATTGCCATGCCATCAGCCTACTCATAATCAGCAAAGTAATCAAAATGTTGACTGATAATGCTATTAAGCAGCATTTACTCAGCAATAGCCTGTTCCCCGACTATAGTTTGGGCTGCCATGGTCATTCAGCTCCTGATCTCATTGCAGACTTGAGCCAAAGATGGACAAAAGTGTGGAGCTCAAGAGGTGAGGTGAGAGTATCTGCCCTTGACATCAAAGCAGCATCTGATCGAATGTGATATCGAGGAGACAAAAGCTGGAATCCATGGGAATCAGAGGAAAGATTCTCCACTGGTTGGTGTCATCCCGAGCACAAAAGAAGATGCTTGTTCTTGTTAGAGGACATCACTCCAGGAGTTCTTCAGGATAGAACTGCATATCCAACCACCTTCAGCTTCTAAATCTTTCCTCCACCATAAGGTTTGAAATGAGGATGTTCATTGATGAGTGCACAATGTTCAGCACCATTTGCAGATTCTCAGATATGGAAACAGTCCATGTCTATAAGACATGGACAACATGCAGGCTTGGGCTGATAAAACAGGTAACATTGGAGCCATGAAAATGCTGGAGAAATGGAAACTTCCAGCAAGAGAGAATCAAATGAGATTCAATAACATTACCTATGCTGAATTCCCTCTCTGAACGTGCTGCATGTTACCATTGACCAGATACTGAACTGCACCAGTGGCTGCAAAAGAAGATCAGAGGCTTGGAATTGTGTGGAGAGTAATCACAGTATCGTAATCTCCAGCAAAGGTAGCAAAGGACATAGGTCCCAGATCCAATCCTGCCAGGATAGGGATTGAATCCCAGGTTGTTGATACCAATTTGATCCACAGTCCAGCTAATTGTGCCCAATCCACCCCCACCTCCCACCCCTTCTGTCTGAGGACCCGAGTTGCTGTGGCAACATGCACTTTTACATGCATGCTGCAGCTTGGAACTATTAATAGTGATGGCAGAAGCTCCAATTTATTTTCATCACATTGGCTGATCAGAAATCTTATTGCCTTCCAAACGTTGGAAGGATTTACAAGTTGATACACCTTCTTTGGCCCTCAAGTCTGGATGGGACTTGAATTTGGAACTTCCAGCTGAAAGAAAGGGATGCTACATACGGCATCATTGGCTTGAATTAGGAGCCAGCGAATTAAAAATTTCAATCTGGTGAAGTGAAGCAGTGAGTGAATTAATAATAAGATTATTAGCACAGAGCAGGTCTAGAGGCATTAATTAAAATTAATAGTTAAAGAAGATTCTAACTAGTTTCCAAAAGAGGGAATAGAGATGTTATTTTTAGATCATGATGGGCATCTGAAGCCTATAGCTTGTAACTTCTGCACCACAGGGGAACTTCAGGGTACTTCATGGGCTGAGTTATGTGGGGCACCATTGTGTCTGTACCCCTTCGCCTCCTACAAAAATGTCAGGGGGAACCTGCCAAGAGGAAGAACAGCAGACCTGCAGATTGATAACCTGGAAAGAGGGGAAGGAGGAGCTAGGGATAGGGTTCCTCCTCCCTGTAACAGGACCAAGCCTCAGAGAGCTTCTGGTCAATCAGAGCTGGCAGCCCTCTATGTAGCTGCACACCCAGCTAGAGCAGTGGCCACTGCTGGTACTGCATTTAAATGATGAGGAGGTGGGCTGTGATATTTAGAACTTAAGTGTTTGTGTTTCACTCAGGGGGTTGGTGAGGATGGTGTTTATCAGGCCTTGAAAAGAAAGGAAAGGGAAGCCTTTGAGGGTTATACCTTGCATGGCCCTTCAACTGGGCAAGGGCACCAGGAAAGTACGGATGCTCATCACTGGCATATTAGGGAAATTTGGTGGGCTTGTCACTTGGCATGAGGTTCTCCCATGACTGATTAAATGCCAGAAGTAGTGGTTTGAGGTTCTCAAGCAGGCTTTTCTTCCATCATGAAGTCAGAATGGAGAAGTTCACTGATGATTGCAAAAATATCAGCACCATTCGTGATTCCTCAGATTCTGAAGTAGTCAATGCCCAAATGCAACAAGACCTGCACAATATCCAGTTTTGGGCTGATAAATGACAAGTAACATTCACACCAAACAAATGCCAGGTAATGATGATCTCCAAAAAGAGAGAACCTAACCATCATGTTTTGACACTCAATGGCATTACCATTACTGAATCTTTAATTATTAACATTCCTGGCCTTTACTATTCACCAGAAACTGAGTGGATTAGCCATAAAAATATTGTGGTTACAAGAACACATTAGAAGCTCAGGATTGCCCAAAGCCTGTTTACAATCCCATAATCCATGAGCTACAGGTCAGGTGTTAATGAAATATTCTCTACTTGCCTGGCTGAGTGCAGCTCCAACATTCAAGAACCTTGATACCACCCAGGATAAAGTAGCTTGTTTGATTGGCACCCCATCCACAACCATTCAATCCGTCTTCCACCAAATCACAATGGGAACAGTGTGTACCATTTACAAAATGCACTCCAGGGGGACCACACTTCCTCCAGACACAGGAAGCTCACCCCTGTGAACTCTCACTCTCATGGATCTCCCCAATGGAAATCCTGCCAACGTGAAAGCTATTTTGGAATTCTGTTTGAATTTCCACCTGCACCATCATTTCCACCCACTGAAAATTATGCCTCCATCCAATCCTCCCCAGTTTCCATATAGTGTATAAGTGTAAGGTGTAATAAGGATGGAAAAAATATTTCTCAAAAGGCTTGAAACTTTTAAATGTTGATGTTCAAAGAGAATTAAATGTCCTTATACAAACAATAGAGCAAGTTAGTATGCAAGTACAGCATGCAATTAGCAACACAACTGGCATGTGAACCCAAGTAAGTTGTACCAATAGTTGTTGGAGTTTAGATGAGCGAGAGGTGATCTTACTGAATCTTATTGCTGGACTGCGGTGGTTCAAGAAGGCAGCTCACCAGTACCTTCTCAAGGGCAACTAGGGATGGGCAATAAGTGCTGGCCAGCCATTGATGCCCATGTCCCTTGAATGAATAAAAAAATACAAGTTTCTGAAGGAGTTCTGAAGCAAACATGATAAAAGATTGTGTCTCCACATGGGGCACTGTCTCAAGATAAGAGACCAATCATTTAGGACTGAGATAAAAAATGTCTTCACTCGGAGCGATGGGAATCTTTGGAATTCTCTATTACAAAGATTTATGGATTGTTGAATATATTCAAGAATGTGATAGGTTAATTTTTGATTGCTTGTAGAATCCAAGAACATGGGGAGCGGGCTGAAAATAAGGTTGAGGCAGAAGATTCATCATGATTGCATTGAAAGGATGAGTGGGCTCAAGGATTCATATCAACTATTTCTGCTTCTATTTCTCATGTTCTTACATTTTTTATGAAGCATGTGGTTTAGAACTGTCAAGGTAAGAAGGTGTTAAGTCATCACTGTGCACATGATTATATTTCACTGGCTATTGACATCAAGTTGTATTCCATACAATTGTGCAATGCAGTATTTAATTCTGTCACCAGATAGCAGGGAGCCCTTCCCTCTCTCCATCTCGAATAGTTAGGCATGCTGAGATTCCGTTTGTCTTTCATTTCCTCCTCCTCTGCAGTTCTGAGTATGGGAATGGTTTCAAGGCTACTTCCAATTCTGTGTCTAAAGTGAAAGTAAAGTTTATTTATTAGCCACAAGTAGGCTTACACTAACTCTGTAATGAAATTACTGTGAAAACCCCATAGTTGCCACACATGAGCATCTGTTCAGGTAAACTGAGGAAGAATTTTAATGGCCAATTCACCTGACCAGCACATCTTTTGAACTGCGGGAGGAAACCTGGAGTATCCAGAGAAAACCCATGCAGACACAGGAGAACATGCAGATTCTATACAGACAGTCACCTAAAAGGGAATTGAACCCACGTTCCTGACTCTGCGAGGCAGCAGTGCTAACAATTGCGCCACCGAGCTGTGTTCAGTTCTCACTTCTGCAGAAATGAAAGAGATCTATGAGTGTGAATAATGTCACATCTTGAACAGATGGATGGATGACATTTGTGGGAGGGTCATTGCTTGGGAGTGGTGTAACCTTGCAAAAAGTTAAGTATGAGTTTCAGTGATGAATTGTTAGATGGGGATGGGGAGAAGTTGATGTGATTTGATTTATTATTCTCATATGTATTAGTATATAGTGAAAATATTGTTTCTTGCATGCTGTAGAGATAAAGCACATCGTACATAGAGAAGAAATGACCAGTGCAGAATGTAGTGTTACAGTCATAGCTAGGGTATAGAGAAAGGTCAGCTTAATGTGAGGTGGATCAATCCAAAAGTCTGACAGCAACAGGAAGAAACTGTTCTTGAGTTGGTTGATATGTGTCCTCAGACATCTGTATCTTTTTCCCAATAGAAGAAGGTAGAAGAGAGTATATCATTCAGGTTGCATGGGTTCCTTGGTTATGTTTTCTGAGGCTGTGGGAAGTATAGACAATGTGAATGGATGGGAGGTTGGTTTGAGTGATTGACTGAGTTTTGTTCACAATCCTATGTAATTTATTGCAGTCTTGGACTAAGCAAGAACCATATCAAATTGTAATACAACCAGAAAGAATGCTTTCTATGGTACTTCTGTAAAAGTCGGTGAGAGTCATAGTGGACATGCCAATTTTCCTTGGTCTCCTGACTGTTGCTGGCATGGAGGGATCAGGACAGATTGTTGGTGATCTGGGCACCTAAAAATTTGAAGCTCTCAACTACTTCATTCCCATTGATGTTGACAAGGGCATGTCCTCCACCAAACTTCCTGAAATCATGAATATCTCCTTTGTTTTGTGGATATTGAGGGAGATATTAATGTCATCTTACCAGGTCACGAGATACTCTATCTCCTTCCTGTACTCTGTCTCATCATTGTTTGAGATCTGACCCCACTACAGTGGGGTCATCAGCAAACTTGAAAATTGAGTTGGAGAGGACTTGGCCACGGTCATAGGTGTATAAGGAGTATTGTAAGGGGATGAGGGCACAACCTTGTGGGGCACCTGTTTGAGGATGATCATGGAGCAAGTGTTGTTACTCATTCTGATCTGTGGGTTAGGAAGTCCAGAATCCAGTCACAGGGGGAGGAGCCTTGCCCCAGGCCATGGCATTTGGACATGAGTTTTGTAGGAATAATGGTGTTGATGCCTGAGTTGTAGTCAATAAATAGGAATCTGATATGGGTTTCTTTGTTATCTAGGTGTTCCAAGGTTGAATGTAGGGCCAAGGAGATGGCGTTTGCTGTAGACCTGTTGCAGCGAGAGGCGAACTATGGTGGATCTGGGAGCCAGAATTGATTCATACATGACTAGCCTTTCAAAGTAGATAGGTGCACTTACAAAGTGATGTGGTGTAAGAGATAAGAGGCAGGTGTCCACCCATCATTTTCTCCATGCATGATTGTGTTTCTTCTGCCTTTCTGCTTAACTATTGATCCTGCATCTTTCTAAACTTTGCATATTGAGCTTTGAAACAATGAGTCTGTGGTCAGTCAAGCAGTGTGCTCCACTCATGACTTTAATCACTTTCATAACCTGCCTCTCTTTCCTTCTGACAATGACATAGCCAATTAGATACCAGTTCTCAGAATTAATTAGATACAAGTTCTCAGAACTAGAACACATCCAGGATGCTTTGGTTGCTTTGACAGATGGAATGCAGTGTTGGAATGAGAATGTCATGCTTTTACAAAGAACAATACAGCACAGGAAACAGGCCCTTTGGCCCTCCAACCCCGTGCCACTCATTGGTCCAACTTTTCACACATCTTCAGCATAGGAAAGCCATTTCTGTTGCCAACTCTGCACCTTGCTATTACTCACACTTAGTCTGATGGTCTCTGCCAACTCTGGCATTGAAAGAAGGATGAGTTACTAGAATCTTTCAAGGGAATTGGAGTACAAGTGTAAGAAGCTTTGCTGTAATTTCTTTGGTTAGAGAATACCAGCAGTCTTGTATAGAATTTTGATCACTTACCTAAGTAAGGATATACTTGCCTTAGAGATGGTTCAAGAATGATTCACTTTTTGATTCCTGGGTTAACAATATTATCCTATGAGGAGAGATTCAGCAGAATAGATTTATATTCTCTGAAGTTTAGAAAAATGAGAGGTGGTCTCTGAAATATGAAAGATTCTGACTGGGCTTTGCAGGATGTATCTGCTTGCTGGAGAGTCTGGAATGAGGGCATAGCACAGGAGAAGGAATTGACCATCTAGTATAAAGTGAAGAGAAATTTCATTCCTCCAAGGATTGGGAATCTTTAGAATCCTCTACGTTATAAAGCTGTGGTGTCCAATTGTTATGTATGTTTATGGTGAGGTTGACAAAAAAAGGAAGTTCAAAACTTGCTACAGTCTTTTTGAATAGTGGAAGAGACTGAAGAGACTGATGGGCCTCATGGCCATGTGAGTTCAAATTTCTACTGAAATAACTTTGCATAATCAAGAATTCTAAATATTTCATGATCTAATACAATCAGGCAGTGTAAGGGAAAAAATTGTCTATTTTTTCTTCTTAGTATCAAAGTATTCTGAAGTATTAAAAATGAACACTTGGAGCAATTTTATTATTGAAAATGAGATTCCAGCTCTCCACCTGTTTTAAATTTACTAAAATGACTTTAAAAATGTATAACTGGACCACTTAATAGTTTAATTGGTGTAATTTATCAAATTTTTCATAAGTGAAATATTTTTTGACATGAAGAAACTTTAAAGACATACTAACGCGCGTAAGAGAATGAATGCAATTAGGAAGACTTCCCCAAGGTAGTACCATCAATGGAATCTCACAATCTTGACCTGTGGCATGACCAGTTTAAAGGGTAAGACCTGACAGTGGTTAAGTCTTAAAACTATAATAAATGATCACGGGAAACAGTGTAGAAATAGTTTTGAGCTTTACTTACCTATGTTTAAAATTCTCAGAAATTTTGCTCTTGTTTGCCTGTAATTGCCTGGGTTATGTTCGATTCTGGACTCAGAATGGATGTAGAGAAGAAATCTCCCATTTTCCCACCAGTTGGACGCTTAATTTATTTTGGGAGAATCTCCCTCGATATCTCCAAAAATATGCTTTGATATTTTGATAAAGTTTTGTATGAAAACGGTCAGGGCAGTTGAGTCTTGCACTGCAGTCATTAGGAGAGTTAGGTGTGGTCACCCTGTTTCACAGACCCACAGCTTGCACTGGAAGGACAATTTTATAGGAGTTTGTAAACATCAGCCAGATCCAAGGATTTTGGGGCTGAAGGTTTAAAGATAGTGTAAGGAGGAGGTTTGAGTTGAGGTTTTGGCAGAAACATGAGATTTTGTCTGTGGTTTGTCATGGAGGTTATTATTAATGACTTGTTTTGAGTGTTGTGTAGCATCATTACACTAATATAAAACTATTGTATGAGAACATTGGGCATGTTCTTTTGTTAATAACAATGTTTGTGACTGAATCTAAAAGCCTCCGTTTGTGTACGTTTGCCCTTTATAAAAATCCTAACGTTAAGAATTGACAGTAAGAGAAAATGGGAGGGTACACCACTGCCAAGAGGTACTTTCTAACTGTGAATAAAACCACATTGGATAACACACGTACAAACACACAGAGACGCACACTAGCAAACAGGCTAGAGATATTTGGAGGCATAGACCATATTTAAATAGAATGGATCAGCTGTCACTCCCAGACAACAGCTCTTGCAGTTTGATGGATTTGGCCTGGAACAATGCCATGTTGTTCAGACACCACCCAATGTGTCAGTAAGACAAGCTGATGAATTTGGAATGGTTGTTTACATCATGATCTGAGGAGATATATCCAGGGCCATAGTGCTCTAATTTACTGTTAGAACCTAGAAACAAGAGTAGGCCATTCAGCCCTTCAAGCCTGCTCCACCATTCATTTTGATCGCAGCTTATCATGAATTCAATATCCCAATTTCCCCTTCCCCCTATATTCCTTAATCCCTTTAGTCCCAAGAAATTATCTAATTCTTTCTTGAAGTCAGATAATGTTTTGGTCTCAACTACTTTCTGTGGTAGTGAATGCCACACTTTCACCACCCTTGGTGTGAATTTTCTCCTCACCTCAGTTTTCAAAGGTTTACCCTCTTATCCTCAAAGTATGAATCCCAATTTTAGACTCCTCCACCATCGGAAACATTGACTCGATTCTCCCAGCACGATCCACAATTTTTCCGATGGTTCGGGCCAGGAAATACGAGTGTCGGTCATTTCGCTGGGCCCCTGCCAACTTTTACAACCCGCGCCCATCTCCCAGCCAGAGAAAAGTGATATTGCTGGGAACCCGCTGAAAACTGGCAGGCCACTGATCAGCATGAGTTTACGTATCTTTATGTGCCATTATTGGGATCCACATGGCAATCTTTACCCATCTCTACATCTCCCACTTTTTTGGTGAGTTGTAACTTTGACATGTATTAGAGTAGGTACTTAAAATTCTCAGCCTGGTGTGGCAGCCTTGTATTGGTGTGAGGAGGTAAGTGCTGCTAGCGGAGCACTAGGGATGTTGCAGGCAGGCCCTGGAGATGCCTGGTGGCCTTTCTCCTGCTGCCTTTGGGTGTTGGTCCATGGAGCAGTGATATCTAGGGTAGGGAGAGATTCTATTTCCTCACAACTCTCTGGGTGAGGTTCTCACCATTTCTCACACCCCCCACCCACCCCCACCCAGCTAGGCAGTGCTGTAGCGCACTGTGAGAAGCAGCCTCGAGGTTCCTGCTCACCCTCCTCCTTCCGCAGCACTTTGTCTTGCCGCGGGGGTGTGGTCAGGGACTCGATTGAGTGCTGGTGTTCTGTGGTGCAGGAGGAGTACATCATGTGCTGACTGAGGCCTAACCAAATGAAGCAGGTATTGTTCTAGGCCAGGGTGCAGAGGTTCAGACATGGACTGATGGAATCTGCTGTTACTGGGCACACATTTAGTGCTGCTTTGCAGTCTGTCCCTGCCTTGTGACAAGGAGCAGCAACACATGCCAATAATAGATGTTGCAGTTGCACACACAGAAATGGTTCAAGGCTTGCATTGCCCATGGCTACACACCGATCTG
The DNA here is from genome assembly GCA_024679065.1 of Sphyrna mokarran. Taxonomy (NCBI): domain Eukaryota; kingdom Metazoa; phylum Chordata; class Chondrichthyes; order Carcharhiniformes; family Carcharhinidae; genus Sphyrna; species Sphyrna mokarran. Next base: position 90,741,457 of record JAGIQG010000006.1, on the reverse strand, counting down.
CATAATTTGTGCCAGCATTTGCCAAAATGAGTATCTCTCTCTGACTGGGCCACACATAGCACCATCGATTGTATGGTGTTACCAGCAACCACAAGTGGAGGTTCTAGCCCAAGTGTGGTGTTGGGGTAGTGCTGGGTCTATTCAGCCAATGAGAATAATCTGTAATTCTATGCTTTTTCAAACCCTACAGTGCAAATGGATCTTGGTTTTCTCGATCTGGAGCTGGCCACGTTGGGAGACTGGAATAACCCAGAAGGATAGAAATTGAGGGCTGCCACTACCTTCACATCCAGCAGAGGCAGGAGAAGAGGAGAAGGTGGTGGCTCAGGAAGTGGCGGGTGTGGAGAGACCACTGCAAGGGCAGTCACCAGGAGACCCTCCGGAAGGAGGGCAAGGGGGCTGCCGCTGAAATTCAGGAGGTGGGTGAGCAGGCTCCCAAGAAAATGCACAGAGGCAGAGGATGCGAAAGGCAAGGAGGTATAGATCCTGCAATTCCTTTGAGACCCTGTCAGAGGAGACGTGCCATTGCCAGCTGCACATGTCCAAGACCACAGTGCGACACATTTGTGAGGTGCTCTTACACCTAGCACCTGAGGGGAGCGGTGGCCACCCATTCCCTATGGATGTGAAGGTAGTGGCAGCCCTCAATTTCTATCCTTCTGGGTTATTCCAGTCTTCCAGTGGCAAACTAGCTGGGATCTCCCACGCCTCCATGTACAGATGTGTACAGCAGGTCTCAGATGCCCTGTATGCCCGGGCAGGGCAGTTCATTAATTTCGATGTGGGCTGTGCATAGCAGGAGGCCCAGCTCTCGGCTTTGCCTCCATCGCTGGGAATCCGAATGCGCAAAGCACACATTTCCCTGGGAGTCTCCCATACAGAGCTGCAGCAATTTGTGAACAAAAAGAGTTTCTACTCCCTGAATGTCCAAATTGACTGTGACCATCAGCTCAGGATCATGCAGATCGATGCATGTCACTCTGGGAATGTCCATGACAGCTTTGGGATCCAGCAGTCGGATATCCCTGGTCTCTTTGAAGACCAGTCCAGGCTCCCAGGATGGCTACTGGATAACAAAGATTACCTGCTAAGGTCATGGTGATGATGCCTGTGTGGAGGCCCCAGACCAAGGCGGAAACCCACTACAATGAGGCCCATACAGCCACTTCCGTTGAAGATGTGTTCCGCTGCTGGATCACTTTGGGGAGCGGGGGGGGCCCTCCAGTATGACCCTGTGTGTGCTTCATGCATCATTATCATTTACTGTGCTCTTCACAACATTGCCCAGCAGTGGGGAGACCAGTTGGAGCAGGAAGAGGAGGAGGAAGAGGAAGAGGAGGATGTGGAGATGAAGTAGCAAGGGGCAAGATGTGTGAACAGCTGGAGGAAGAAGGGGTGGTCAATGATGGCAGGAGTCTGGCAGAGAAGGGCATTGAGAGATGCCTTGATTGCAGCCCACTTCACCTAGCTGGTGCTGTGCAATGAGGGGGGTGCAACTACCACACATCCACCTCACCCCAGGAGCAAGTGCTGTCGTATTCCCCCTCCAAACCAACCTGGGCACTCAAACCACCACATTACCCTTTCCCTGCTTCTGTCATCCCACCACACTTTCCCCAAGAAACATGCAATCCTGTTAATGTGCCTGCACTGGCAATGGTTGCAAGTCTTGGTTGAAGACTGGAGGATGATGATGAAATGCTGTTGTAACACACTGGGATCCTGCCCCTTGTGCAACTCAAATCTGACTACATGCTGCCACCCCGGCCCATATCGCTGTAAGGGTTGGGGACACATGTTTTTTGGTACGGGGGGTGAGGGACTTGCACCAAGGATCTGTTGGATGTTGGGGAAGGTAGGGCAGGCACTCTGTGACCGAGTCTGTAAGGCTCAATACACGTTTGGGAGTTGGGAACACTGAGCTGTGGGGGAAGGAGAATCAGAGACACATTAGTCACAGCGTGATGTGCAATTAACAGTTTATTGTGCTCTTAACATAAATGATTTCCAAACTCTGACTAATGCTGACCTTCATCCATGCCTTCTAGTGAACTACAACTTTCTAACTTTAAGCTGTCCACTGCTTCATCTCAACGCTACCCTAGGGTGCACATCAGCAGTGGCGCTGTCCAGCTGTGATGCACGCTCATTGCCTGAGATGTCCTTGGTAAATGTCCCCTGGAGAGCTGGGACCTGGAGGGCCCCACTGTTGTGGTGCCACCCTGTTCATCTCGTTGGCCCTGAGATTCTCCAGTGTGAGGAAGGGAGGAATTAGAAGATCTCAGGATGTCTGGAGTCTCCTGGATCGAAGGCCCCGGGATAGTGTCTAGCCCTTCCCTTCGGGTGCCCAAAGGCCCTTGGGGCACTCCATAGGTCACTTGGCTCTGCCAGTCCTGGAGGCCTAGATATGTCTGCCCCATGGTCTGTGATCTTTCAGCCCTTTGCCCTCTGAGACTCGGCCAAGCTCTGGAGCCCCTCAGAAACAGCATTCTGTGAGCGAGCCTGGCTCTGGAGCCCATAGCAGCTGGGTGGTCAACTCCTGTGAAAATGGAAGTCCCTGTTAATGGAAGAATAAATCCACTGACCTTATTTTGTGATCATGATAGCAAACTCACGCCAATATCAGCAAATTCAAACTAGTTTCAATATACGTAAATGCATTTATTGATGCAGCAAAAATATCAGGATCACGTCCAACATATTTTAATCTACTTTGAGAGAAGCAAGTACGTACTGATGGAGCTCTACAACTTAACAGACCCTACAGCACTGAACAACATATGCCACACATCCAACATTGAAAAACTTAAATCAGATGCATCTTGTGTGCATCTTTGGAAGTTATCCGCAGGTTATGGACATGATAGACCATGTACGTTGATGAAATGCTCTTTCCAGGGTCATACTGCTGTCACGTCACAATGACACTAATGGGTAAAATAAGCCAGTACTTTCCAGTGAGTGAATGCAGCAGTTATTGCTCAAGTTTCTCACTCTCATTTCTATTCTGGGTGAGTATATGCTTGCAAATCCTTTAATGAAGCAATTACGTGCCAGATAAAGATTAGATTTCTGTTGCACAATGGATTCTTTCTGTTTTTCTGATATTTTCCTGTCACAAGATTAGGATGCTGAATAATAATGCGACAAGTCTATTCAGTACAAAACGATGATGGGTCCTTAATTGTGCCTGTTTTCAACATCAATTTTCACCAGTTTATTGTTTCAGCAAGAGCACTGCAAATAACATGGCATATTGCAAATCCCCATTGAAATAAAAGCACTTAAAATAAAAACAAAACATTTAGAAAATGGACATTGGCTGGTCAACATTAAGTAGCAAATAGATGAAAATTTTGGGTGTGACTCTTCATCCCAGCTGCTAGGTTTATATAGTTATGTATTTATTTGCACCCGACATGCCATTGGAATCCCTCATGGAAAAGGTTGCACACCTTGATTAAATCTTTACATAGAAAGTACAGCATTGAAATAAACCATTCTGCTCAACCGATCCATACTGGCTTTTCATAGAATTCCTACAGTGTAGAATGAAGCCATTTGGCCCATTGAGTCTGCCCCAACTTCAATCCTACCCTGGTCCTATCACCATAGCCCCACATATTTACCCTGCTAGTCCCCTGACACTAGGGTCGATTTAGCATGGCCAATTAACCTAACCCACAATTCATAGAATCATAGAAACCCTACAGGGCAGAAAGAGGCCATTTGGCCCATTGAATCTGCACTAACTGCCATCCCATCCAGGCCCTACCCCCATATCTCTGCACATTTACCTACTAATTCCTCTAACCTACACATCTCAGGAGACTAAGGGGCAAATTTTAGTATGGCCAATCAACATAACCTGCACATCTTTGGACTGTGGGAGGAAACTGGAATATCTGGAGGAAACCCATGCAGACACAGGGAGAATGTGCAAATTCCACAGACAGTGACTCAAGCAAGAAATCGAACCCAGGTCCCTAGAGCTGTGAAGCAGCAGTGCTAATCACTGTGCTACCTTTGCACTGTGGAAAGAAACACCCACAGACGGGAGAATGTGAAAATTCCACACAGACAGTGACCTGAGGCTGAAATTGAACATTGAACCTGGGTCCCTGACACTCTGAGGCAACAGTGTTAACCTCTGTGCCACCATGCCGCCCCAAGCATTTACGCTCTACGTGGTATTTCTCATAGCCCTCTCCTCCTTTGAGGAAAAACGGCATTAATGTTTAAATGTCAAATCTTTGTCTTTTTCTTTCCAGGTTTCACAATAGTAGGTCAGTTGTTTGAATGGAAAAAAAAGAATAAGTTGTCACTTTTTCCAAGTACAATAAATAATAACAGTCAAGGTGATTTTTACACCCATTTTTCAAAATGTAGAAATTGGCTTTTAAATATGTTTTGATCTGAAGTTATGATGAAAAGATGCAGATAGAATTGCAGTGTGTCGTGGTAAAGCCAGAGGGAAATTACTGCCACTGCTTCATGTGAATTGATGTGTTCCACTCACAAAGATGCATTAAGTTCGTTGAACAATGACAACTGTGAAACTTCATATGGATAAAATAATAGGTCTAAGAAGCTGAATTTATCACCACAGTTCCTCTTATTTGTTAATAGTGAAAGGCAAACATTCTATTTGTTGCGGTATGACTGTAATTTGCAAATATGCTAATAGATGCTACAGCGTCATTGACTTGTAGCACTGAATAGTCAGAGACAAAGAGCAAATTCGGAGAAGAATCGCTATAGAGGACTGTGCCGGGGATGATGGGGGTGGGTAATGGTGTGGTAGGTCGGCTGTGGTTGTGGATTGGGAACCTGCTTATAATTGAAATGGGTTTTGCTGTCACTCTTTAATGAGTCATGGCACTAGCATCCTGCTTCTCGGTCTCCTGATTCTTTGATTTGATTTTGATTTGATTTATTATTGTCATTATTATTGTTGTATACAGTGAAAAGTATTCTTTCTTGCTCACTATACAGACAAAGCATGCCATTTGCAGAGAAGGAAAGGAGTGCAGAATGTAGTGTTACAGTCGTAGCTAGGGTGTAGAGAAAGACCAATTTAATGCAAGGTAGGTCTATTCAAAAGTCTTATGGCAGCAGGGAAGAAGCTGTTCTTGAGTTGGCTTGTACATGTCCTCAGACTTTTGTATCTTTTTCCCAATGGAAGAAAGTGGAAGAGAGAATTTCCGGCAAGTGTGAGGTCCTTGATAATGCTAGTTGCTTTTCTGAGGCAGCAGGAGGTTAGACAGGGTAAACGGGTGAAAGGCTGAAACACAGATCAAAGCAAGTGAGGTCCAAGGCAGGTGCCGTGAATGGATTCCCGCCGGAATGAAGAGTGGGCAATTGGGGTCCTCAGATGGTCGGGTGGTGGGGAGTGGTGCCTCCTGGGCATAGGCACCATGGCAGTACCAGCCTGTGCTCCTATCACTGCCCAAGGGACAAAGTGTCCACACCAGGGGGCATCTGGGGGTGAGGTCAGCAAGGGAGAGGTCTGCTGGGATGAGGGGTGTGGAGGGATCATTGCTGCTTGAAGGGGTGGGCTGCACATCGGGGCACTCCGGAGTTGGGGGGGGGCATAAGGGCTGGCCCAGGGATTGTTGTAGGGACCGTGATTGGACTGTGGGGAATGCTAGAAGGGCAGCTCTGCAGGGATCCCAGATTGGCCAGATATCGAGCTGGCCAGCAAATGAGAGTTTAACAGTTTGGCGTCACTGTGCATGCGCAGAGCTTCAGAACAGTCAGAATCTGGCGCGAATAGACCCTGCTCTTCTGGGCTTTTAATGAGATTCACGACTGGGATCTCTGCATTGCACACAGTGTGGAGATTCAATTGGAGAAGCTGAACTGTCAGAACTGTCATAATGTGGAACAATTTTGTAGCCAATTCAGCACTTTTGGGAGAACTGCCTCCCTAATCTCAGTAATGGTGACCTTAACCATTAATTACATTATTTCTTCATGCTTATAAAGGGTCTTTCTGAGAAGATTCTTTAACTCAGTCAATGATAGAGTCCACAGGGGATCATGCTGCTAAAGAGCTGGCATATTCCCATTGTGAAAGTCCATTGGCGCCCATATTGCTCCTAACTCATGCAATCTTGTCCAAAATGGCAGCTCATGCAACAAATTAGTGTTAGATGTTGACTGACCTTATAATTTACCTGGCCTGCATACTTTTGATGCTTCCAGTACACAAATGGAGCAGCTGCACCAATGTCATGAACAATCTATGAGTTATAGAATTCCTTTATTGCAAAACAAGGCCATCAGGTCCAGCAAATCTGTACTGACTCTCTGAGAACATCCCATCCAGGCCCTCCCCTCTACCTTATCCTGGTAACCCATGCATTTACCACGGCTCATCTTCGGACTGTGTGACGAAACTGAAGCACCTGGAGAAAACACATGCGGACACGGAAAGAATGTGTAAACTCCACACAGATAGTCACTCAAGGCTGGAATCGAACCCGTGTCCCTGGTGCTGTGAGGCAGCAGTGCTAATCACTGTGCCAGCATGCCGCAGGGAACTCTGGGGAACAAAACAAATATCATTAGTCACCGAAATGAACACTTGTAGCATCAAAAACGCCAGTAATATGTGGCCAAGATTTGCAACTAACTTGTTTGCTTGAATAGCATGTACTCTCTCAGCAACTATTGCAAAATGAGATTCATCATTCTATAATCTCAAAATATACGGATGTGAACATGTCAAACATATTCTTAAAATAGCAACAGAATTACGATCTTTGAGTGAAGGCTCTTATTTTGCTGCTGAATCAGTTATTTACCACTGTTGATCTCCTACATATTGTAAATAGCATTAGGTTCAGTTGTGCAAAATAGATCAGGTAACAAAGTGCCAACCTTCGTAAGTCTATGTTTTGGTCTGCTCCCTGTGAAACTTAAACATCTAAATCACAGAGTTACAAAATAGCATGATCTATGACTATCCTTGTGGTAATATGTTCAATTAATCGTAGACCACAAATCCAGCGAATAGATCTATTTAAGTTAAATCTAACAGGAATGGCTAACAGTAACTGAACACAGTCACAAAGTGGACATTGATGTCTATAGGTTAACCTCACAGTCAATTCTATTTCCTCTTGCTTCTTACCATATCCAGAGGTAGCAAGGCTGGGAACTATGGCTCACATCAATCCCATGGCTTTCATAAAGAGAAAGGATTTGCACTTAATTAATATTCATGTGACATCCAGCCACTGCAAGATGATCATCACATCTGACGTGTGGGAGGCTTTTAAAGGCCAGTTGATTGAAGTGCAGGACAGGTATGTCCCTGCAAAAATAAAGGATAGAAATGGCAAGATTTGGGAACCATGGATGACAAGAGAAATTGTAAGCTTAGTCAAAAGGGAAAAGGAAGCATGCAATGTTGGTAGACGTCTAAAAATTGACAAAGCCCTTGCAGAGTACAATGGAAGTAGGAAGGAACTTAAATGTGGAATTAAGAGGGCTAAAAGAGGCCATGAAATGTCTTTTGCAAGGAAAATCCTGAAGTTTTGAATATGTATATTAAGAGTAAGAGGATAGCAAGAGAAAGAGTGGAACAGGAAATAGGTGAAATCCTTAGTAAGTACTTTCTGTCAGTATTCACCAGAGAAACACATGACGGATGTTGAGGTCAGGGATAGGTACCTGAACGTTTTTGAGAACATCAATATCTCAAAGGAAGAAAAATTGAATATCCTAAATTGCATTAAGGTAGACATGTCCCCGGGGCTGGGTGGGATCTATTCCACATTACTGTGGGAGGTAAAGGGAGAAATAATTGGGGCCTTTACAAATATCTTCACATTCTCTTTGTCCATAGGAGAGATTCCAGAGAACTGGAGGATAGTCAATGTCGTTCCCTTGTTTAAGAAATGAAGCAGAGATAACTCAAAAAATTATGGGCCGGTGAGCCCATAATTTGGAGAAGATTTTGAGGGACAGGCTATATGCACATTTGGAAGAAAATGGACTGATTAGTGACAGACAGCATGGTTTTGTATGAGGAAGGTTATGTCTCACCAACTTGATTAAGTTGTTTGAAATGGTGATAAAAAAATTTGATGAAGGAAGGGCTGTGGATGTAGTTTATGTGGACTTTATTAAGGCATTTGACAAGGTCCCATATGGCAGACTGGCAAAAAAAAATTAAAATCACATGCGTTTCAGGATAGGCTGGCTAGATGGATACAGAACTGACTTGGTCATATAAGACAGAGGATCGCAATAGAAGTGAGTTTTACAGAATGGAGATTTGTGACTAGCAGTATTCTGCTTTCCATGCAACTGGCATCTGAAAGTTTACTTAGAGGCCATAGATAGGTCTGCCCTCCTCTGATGCATAAACTGCACTTGGGTCTCCCACTAGTGGAATTTGATTCAATAAAAAATACCTGAAATTAAGAATCTACTGACAACCATGAAGTCATTGTCGAGGGTCAGAAAAACCCATCTGGTTCATTAATGTCCTTTATGGATGGAAATCTGCCATCCTTATCCAATCGGATGTACATGTGACTCCAGAGCCACAGCAATGTAATTGATTCTCAACTGTCCTCTGAACAAAAGCATCTAGAGATGGGAAATAAATGCTGGCCAGCCAACAAGGGCTATGTCCCACAAATCAATAAACGAATGAACAATCATAATTCTCTCCAGTTCGACCTGTGGAAGATTCAGTTCTCAGCTGTCAAAATGAGCAAAAGAAGCCAGAAATCATGACATCCAATTTCTCTTTAAGCTGCACCAAGACTGGATTCCTTTTGCCCAGACCAGAGACATAAACAAAAGCCAGACATGAAAATATGGTGGATATGTGTAAATTAACGCAATACATCACAAATATCAGAATGATTTCCTGAACTGATCTGATAGACAAAAAGCAAGAGAGCCTACCTCCTCTTTCAAATGCAAGCATGCCAAGAGAGTATTAAAACTGAAGGAAGCCTAAGGAAGTTGGCACTAGGCCTTACATCAGTTCCTGCTCTCCTGTCTTGTACTCCCCAAAATCCAAAAGTTAAAGTCAGGCAGGCCTACAAATGAAAATGGTCTTTTTCATCCCAGGTTGCTGGTTGGAATTTTACTGACAAGCCTGCCCCAATTCTGAGATGGATGTGGTTCGCAGAACAGCATTCTCCGTCAGCTTCAGGAGGGCAAGGCAGAAAATTCTGGCAGCTTGTTGGATTTCTGAGGGCTGCAGTTCTACTTCCAGACTAGAAATCCTGTAGGCTAGATGGATTTTTCATCTGAAATGTGTGTCTAGCTTGTGCTGAGGACAGATTCGTGCCATGCTAATAGTCTGAATCTCCAAACACAGATGGGTGGGTGTCATGGCAGGAGCTCCAACAGGCCTGCATTCAAATAGGGGATAGTGAGAAATATTGGAATCAACATACATAAAATGTTATTATTGTCCCTTCATTATAAAATAGAATTTTCTCCAAGTTTTCATGAACAATATCATGGGAAAACATTTTTTTCAATTTATGGTAAGTTTGGAAATAAGTATTTATTTGACAAACAATAGGAACAGGAACATAGATATTTTTAATAAAAGCAAAAGGCAAAATACTGTCTGGGATCATGGAATCTAAAACAAAAGCAGAAAATGCTGGAAAATCTCAGCAGGTCTGACAGTAACTGTGGAGACAGATTGGAGCCAACGTTCCTGATTTTACCAATTTGTGGTAAATTCGGGCATCGGGCCTTTAGTACAATCTGCATCCGAATCCGAGCAGATCATGGCTTTACCAACGCCCGATTCGGGCACAGACGATTTAAATATATTAGCATGCATTTAAATCAATTTAATGAACCGCGCACCCAAGTCTCCCACCAAATTCCACTTTACCTTCTTCTGGTCTGTTCTGGATCGCTTTTTAAATGACTTGCAAAATAAAAATCTGAAGCTGATTTTGGTTTTGCAGGGGAACCTCAGAAGCGGCTTCAGAGCTTGCAACAGCTCTCTGACCCAGATCATCCTCGGGAGGGGGGTCAGGGGAGACATGTCAGAGCATCCTTGGGGTGAAGGAGGAGGAGGAGTAAGAGGGCCAGATGTATCTCTGGTGGGGCAGCGAGTGGGCTGATCTTTGTCTGGTGGTGGGGAGGGAGGCCAAATCACTCGCTGATGGGGGGGAAGGGGTGGTTGATGGATCTCTGCTGGAAGAGATAGGGGTGTCTGCTGCCACTCTGTGAGTGATCCCTCCTCCCCACCGGAGGAACGAATCCCTCCTCCTACAGTGGACGTATGGCCATTCCGGAGGAGGGATTCGTCCTCCGTGGGGAGGAGGGATCGCCTGCAGAGTGGCAACGGACACCCCTGCCCCCCCCCTCCCTTTCCCTTCTGATTGATCACCCTCAGAGTGGTAGCAGACCTCCTCTGCCATCCACCCACCAGAGATCCATCACCCCGCCCCCCGGATCAGTGAGCAATCGGGCCTCCCCCTCACCACCAGACAACAATCAGCCATCTCACTTCCCCAACAGAGCTACATCTGACCCGCCTCCTCCTCCTCCTACCTCTCCCCCCCACCTCCCTCTCCCAGAGGATGATCTGGTCTGCCTCCTCCTCCATCCCCCCAGAGGATGCTCTGACCTGTCTCTTCCCCACTCCTCCCCACCCCAGAGGATGATCTGTGTCAGAGATCTGCTCTCTTTGCTTTCTGCGGCTCGGGAGCAATCTGTCACTGGCGCACTTTTTCAAATTCTTTTCGAACTGCGCATGTGCAGTTCAGAGGTCCAATTGTTCCGGCAGCACTAAACTCCGCTCACAACACAGATTGGACCAGAGCTGGCGAAAAGTGTGTGGACACGCTGCAAAAAGCATTTCAGGCTGGGATCTATATTACGCCCAGGTCTGGTCTTTAGACTCCAAATGGCAAATTGTTTCAATGTTTGCTCTACTCTTTCTTTCCACAGATGCTGTCAGACCTGCTGAGATGTTCCAGCATTTTCTGTAGCTAGCTCTAATATTAGTTAACCAGCTTATAACCTGAAGATTCTTGAAATGGGCCCATTAAACTCGCATGTAATTTGATTCAAGTTAAATATTACGGTTGCTTTTTGTCTATCAGATAAGTTCAGGAAATCATTCTGATATTTGTGATGTACTGCATTAAAAATTAATTCATGAACAAAAATAAAATAAAATGCAATCAAATATTTATGTAGTACGTGCTGAGAAATCCATGTGTATTGGCTAACCGAGGAGTGGCCAAGCTTTTTATCTTTTTGGGGATATCATGGAGCCTCAGGCCACATACAAAGTTCAATTCACATTTCCATGAATTTACATATTCCCCAGCTTATTTCTCTGAACAGAACATGGTGTTCCGATTTGCAATTTGTCCAGCAATGAGGTAGTTAGTTATGAGATCAATCACAACTAATCAAACTGCCTCTTTCCCTTCTACCTGTACCTTGTGTTTTGTATATCGAGCACATTTTCCTTCCAAGCGTGAATGGCCCCAGCCACAAATGTGCCTTGTGGCAAATCATTCCAAGTTCCAATAATCTTCCTCAGAAGAAATTTCCTTTAGTCTTTCTCCTCACTGTCTTAGTGACTACTATAGATTTCCCAGTTGTTGCTCATTCCCCAGGCAGAGGAAATGATCCTTCCGGATTCCCCCCAATTGAATTGTTAGTCATAAACCTCTGTTTATGACTATGGCAAGGAGGTAAGTCATGCAAAGTTAATGATAGATGTAATGTAAAAATACTGCTTTAGTAAAGAGCTAAGCTAAGGCCATGTGCCCAGGCTAGTTCAAAATTGGCTCCACCATCATTGCTCAGCCAACGACAGAAATTTAGCTGTAGTCATAATTTTTTTTAGGGGAATAAAATGCCAGAAAAGCAGGGTATACAACCAGCAACATGGGGGAAGGATTAGCAAATGCATGATAAATTATATTTAATAGTTCTATTGAGAGTCAATATATTACAGAGCCCTGGATAATGGCCAATATTTAAAAAAAATGTAAACAGAACTAACATGGATAATTACAGACTGTTTTATTAACATCTGTGGGAGGGAACAATTTGGAACCTTTAATTAAAGATGATATTACTAAATATCTAGATAAAGAGAAAATAATTGGAAGTTTCAGAGATTCACAAAAGGAAAATTATGCTGCACTAACCCAATAAAGAGCTGACAGAATGACATAGGTAGGGAAAATGCAATGGATGATGCAGCATACATGATTTTCAGGAACACAATGACAAGGCACAATACAGGAAATTATTGAAGATGATTAAATATCTTAGAATTAGGGGGCTTAAAAAGTAATAGAAAGGAAACAAAAAATAGGCGTTAAGGACAGTTTTGCAGTGTTGGAAGTATCTTTTTTCCACCTTCTTCCATCAGGAAAAAGATGCAAAAGTCTGAGGACATGTACCAACTCAAGAACAGCTTTTCCCTCCTGCTATTAGACTTTTGAATGAAAAGTAATTTGTTAACATGTATGGTCGAAGTGATTTGGACATTTACTCATGTGGACTGGTTGTGTTGACTGATCAGTTTCTGTGCAATTGTCCACAATAAAAAAATCTCTGACTTGATTTCATGGGAGGGAGGTCATTGGCCCCCATTTTGCAGTGAAAAAAATTGAAGACAAGACCTCATCAAATCTAACTGGTTGAGCCATTAATTCTGCCCTATATGGGCAGAAAATCCTACCTCTGAGAACTGGCAGCCAATTAAATGGTTGGCAATACTCTGGTGCTGGGATCAGTAACCACTGCTGGAACGACATCTAGTTCTCAACTGCAGCTTTAGGGCTTCAACAGATCCATTGTTAGTGGACCTCTGAACACCTTTCCCATTGCTAGTGAAATTACAGCGGCAAGGTGGGCATGGGATGGTTTTTGCACCTTTAATTCTTCTACTCGGCAGCCTTAAAATCTAGCCTCTCACCTTAGCCTCCTCTATTTAAATGTAAAATGTCTCTTGTCATAATCATAGTTCACATTCCCTGACAGAATTTATGCTCGAAGTCCCTTTGGGTTTAATTTCCATTCTATAATGGAAACCGACAACAGTGCACAATAATGGGTAAAAATTCATTGTTACATCTTTATTCCTGTATTCTATTGTTGTTATCTGCCATTTTTAATCATTTTTTCTTTCTACACTGGAACTTCCAGGAAATGATAAAATTCCATATATGGAATTTTTCAACCATGTTTTTCATCCCAAAACAGATGTTTTCCATATTTTTTATTACTCTCCAATGCCATGTGGGCACAATTTGTCAACCATAATTGCCTATGAGAAGGCGATTTTGGGATACTTTCATGAAGTGCTGTTAGAAAGAGTGTTCTAGGATTTTGACCCCATGACAATGAAGGAATGGTGATAGTTGCAACTTAGGATCACACGTAGCTTGGAGAGGAATTGCAGGTGGCAATGATTTCATGTGTCTGCTCTCTAGCCCTCTCAACCAGTAGAGGTTGTGTGTTTGGAAACTACTGTTGAAAGAGGTTGGCGAGTTGTGACAGCGCGTTTTGGTAGATACTGCTGCCAATCATACAGGGATTGAATATTTAGGGTACCAGGTGGGGCTGCTTTGGTTTTGATGATGGGGATCTTTGCTTGTTCTCATTGGAGTTACATTCATACAAGGAACTGGAGAATATTTCATCACACTATAACATACACAAAATACTAGGCCAGAAAATACTGCAAATACTCAATAGATCAGGCATATAATTTGCCACAAGATTCCCAGCCTCTTACCTGCTCTTTTGACCATAGTAGTTACTATAGTACAGATCCACTTCAGTGTTAGTCAACAGTAACACCCACGAAATAGATAGTGGAGGATTTGGCAATAATAATGTTATTGACCATCAATGATTGTTGGATTCCCTCTTGCTGGAGGTGGTCATTGCCTACACATTGTGACACATGTGTTATTTGCCACTTAATAGGCCAAGCCTGACATGCAGTGCAAGTCTTGTTACATATGGACATGGACTTATTCAGTATCTGAGTAATTAGAATGGATTTGAATCCATTCCCAATTCTGACACAAGTTGGAGGGAGGTTAATAGACAAAGCAGTTTGAATAAGGATGGTTTGGTCTAGGACACTTTCCTGAGGAACTCATGCAGCAATGACTCCAAACCAAGTTGATAAGCTTCCAACAATCATAACTATCATGCTTTGTGCTAAGGATATTCATATTAGATAAAATCTGTCATTTAGCTGTCCATTCCACTGAACTATGTCTTATTGAGGTCATTTAACACATTTTCTTATCCTTGCCACTCTTCATGTTGTCAGCAAATTACTTGTAATTGTGTTCTCTATATTGAAGTCAGAACTATCTATGTGTACCAGTTACAAAAATGTATCCTCCGTTCTGTGCAATATTTATACCAACTGTTTACTTCCTGACAATCAACCAATTTTCTATTCATGCTACTCGGTTTCCTTTTGCACTATATGCCTCAATTTTTTACCATCTTACTTGCAAGATACCTCATTGAAGGCCTTTTAGATCACATTTATCATAATCTCTTTAGCTCTCCAATTAATGACTTTTTTGAATCTTTTACAATCCCCGTGGGAACCATACTGACTGATACCCAAATAACTTTTTGTAACTTTTACTTTAACACAAGTCAGAATTAACACAAATTACATATTATTCACACGCTAATGATACTGAAAACAAAAAGTAAAATTTTACTTTAAATCGTAAATATACCAGAGAAATGTCTTGCGCAGTCATAACCATTCACCCCACTCCTCACACAACTGTGGCACCACATAGTCACACAGTTCCACGAGATGCTATTCTTCAGTTCATACAGGTTACTCAGGAGCCCCAATCAACCACAGCTTTCATCTTTGAGTTTTACAGGTATGATTGTCACCAGCAAGACATCCTCCCTTGGGTCATAACAGTCCTGATGGTGTAGCTTTCAAAACTTCCTTTTCAGTTAGGCAACTCATACCATCTCAGTTCACAATTTGGCTACTTCTGGAAAAACACCCAATTCTTTAGCATCTCTAAGCTATTCACGCAGTTCTCCTGGCTTCAAACGACTTTGTAACCAGCTTGCACGTTGTCTCCAAGACTTCTTGTCTCTTTTTCTGCCACAGAGAAAAAATGGCTTTTTTTTGTGAGTGATTTGTTTCTTTTCCTCACAAAAAAATTTCTGTGTTCCGCTTTCTGTCTATCTGCTTCTCCTTGTGTCTGCATCTGAGTTTTCACCCTCCACTTCCTCAGCCTGTAGCCATCCTTTGGTGTCTGCAGCTGTGCTTTGTGCCTACCAGCCGCATAGCTCCTTTCTTAACTTCCTTCCCAATTATACTATTCTAGGTCAAGGATCACCAAGATCCATAAATGAATATTTCTTAATATCCAAGAACATTTGAAGCCTTAAATCCCATTTCTTCTTTTCAGAGGGATGTTGCAGCTGATCAATTATGGCAATCATTGACTGTCATTTAATTCATTCTATTTTGTTACAGGGAGGGAAGAAAAACTTGCACATAATGCTTCAGGAAGACCTTACACCACAGAATACACGCTGGACATCAGAAAGTTCATCCCTTTGAAGAGACTGCTTTGAGAGTTGTTGCAAAGGCATTCGGCTCCAACCACAAGTGTTGACATCATCTGTGAAACACAGCATGTAAGATTTGTGGTTCCAAATGTGGAAAGTTCCATGGAATCTTTTAAAAGCAGGGCATAGCAGCCATTTTCCATGACATTCTCTGCTTCTTTAGTCCCATGATAATTAGCTCACCCATTCTTGGCTAATCACCTCCTTTCCTGCAGATATGTCACAATAATGCTGTTAAGAAAATAAGAGGATAAAGATGAAGACAAAAAGAGAAAAAGAAATAACCTTGTGATTAATTATGATAATGGGGAAGAGAAATTAAATGCTGAGGAAAATTCTACACAGAAATCCTTGCAATAACATCTTATTTTGTGTTTATCCTATCAGCCCCTCCTCAGCCCTTTCTCTGTGTCTTTTGCTTTATCACTTCTACATGTTGCAATTCCTAGAGACCGATAACTTAAAAAAAACAAACTTCCAGTAATAATGAAAAATTGCTGTGACAAGATTTCATGTTTTAAGACATATTTCGTAACAAAAAAATCCTGACTAAATGCTATCTTTTGTTCGTAACTTTTCCTTTAAGCCAAATAACAGAATATCCCCACATTTTGTTTTAGTGCAACTAAAAACACATTTCTGAGGTATAGGTTACACTGTCCTTTAAGAAGACTCTAATTCTCCTGAAATCATTTCAAAATAATGCTGACTCTTAAGGATTTACTTCTGTTTCTCTCCTTTCTCAGCCTGGTAACTTTTAAACCAAAAACTATACCTTGCAGGAGACCCTCCACCTAGCGCAAACTAAGCAAATCTTCCAACTTTATTTCAATCTCTTGTGAATTTTTTTCTTTTCATTTTAAACTCAGTCTTCAATTTGCATTCCAGTGTGTGAACGACACAGACTTGCAACGATTAGCTGTTCTCATGGTCTTTCCTGTACCATCAGACTACCTGTTTGTGACATTCAAATATAATTTAAGAAAGCCCGTAACTCAATATAACAATTGTTTTCACTAAGCCCTTCCCATCTCAAAACCCACCACCAAAGCAATGTGAACCATATGAGCCTGGTATCTAGTTGAGATGCTAATTAATATACTTGACAGCCAAACTCTATTACATCTTGGAACTAGATGTTCAGTTTTTACAGCCTGACATTCTCTATATCTTTCCTATGACTTTGGGACTAGCAATCCAACCACCGAAAACACAGACACTGCTGCCATTCTCTCCAAGTGTGAACACCTTAAACATTCCTTTCCAAAGAAAAACCAGATTTCCCTGCAATCTTTAACAGCTCCAAGATCCAGACCTGTTGTCAGGCAAACGTTGGCATAGGTCACTTAATCCTCCCTACCCTCTCCCACTCTCCCCATTGCTTTACCCTGAATTAAAAGATTCAGTCCCAAAACATCATAATTTCATAAGCTGTAACCTGGAGTATGTAGAAACTATAATATGGAAGAAGGCACCAAATGTTCTGCATCATATAAAGAAATTGCAGGAATGGGTCAAGATGGTGTCATCTTCCGAACAAAAACAATGGTGAAAACTGCCCATGGCCTTGAGACCAGAGTAATCAGAACAGGCACTGAATAACAAAGCAGCATGTTTGAGGAATATTACGATGAAGTCGAGTGGGGAAAAGTACATCTAAAATATAAGCACAGTTGGGCTGAGTACATTTGTTTCATTGATTTATTTTTTATAGATGTCGTCATCCACAGTCTTTTTAACCCTTTGCTAAACAGTGGGGAATTGGTGGAAGAATTGCTGAGTTGATTATCAGCTCAAAGAACCATATCTAGAATGCTCCCTCTGTAACCAGCAAGCCCTGGTATGGGATTGAACCCAAGGCTTCCAGTCCAGGGGTGATGAGACTATCACTGCACCACAAGGCTGCCTGCTTTTCCCTGCTGTAAGTTTATGTAATGTAATGTACTTGCAGCCTTTGTGGTCAGTTTCTGGTAGAACAGTTGATAACTGACATTTAAGGGTGCGGTGCTGGTACATACAAATACAATGAGAACTATTTGTTTATTTAAATGTTAAAGACAACTTCAGTGGAACTTACTCATCAGTAGAATTGGTCCTGGGGAAGTCAGTAACTTTGTCCTTGTGGAAGAATAAAATTCTGTCCTGGTGATAGTAAGGTTTAGACAACATTCTTTGTACTGTCTTTTAGACAATGGGACTGGGATAAAGGTACTTCATGAGTGACATTTGGCAACTGATAACTATCATTAGACAAATCATTCCCTCTGGATTTGCAAATCAATACCCAGGAGAAGGTAACATCTGGATCTGAGTTGCCCATGGCTGTTATTATTGGGGCAGCTGCAGTTACCATGCAACTGACGTTACCCCTCAGACAATCACACGCGTAGTACATAAGAGATAACCCCAGGTTGCTGAGGCACCACACCTAGAGGAGAAAGCAAGATTTGTGATTATATTGTACCTTTCATGACCTTTGGGCATGCCAAAACACATTACAGCTAATTAAGTACTTTTTTAGGAAGCGTTGTAATGTCAGAAACATGACAGTCAATTTCTGTACCTTAAGCTCCGAGGCACAATTACATGATAATGACTTAATTATCTGTTTTTGTGATGATGATTGAGGAGTAAATGTTGGACAGGTTTGGATATCTCTTCTCCTCTGCTTCAATGTATTGTCATGGAATTGTTTATGTTCTTCTGAAAGGAAGATAGGGCCTTTCCTTAACACCTCAGTTGAAAGAGCTGCAGTCAGTAGTTCCCTTCTCAGGTCTGAGCTACCATTAGAGATGGGTCACCTCTATTCCATGCAGTAATGAAAGCTCTAATCACTCATTCTATGGATAAGTGTTTCACCAGATATGAGTGGAGGGAAGGTTGGAGCTGAATGATGTTACTGATGTGGACATAGGAATTCTAAGTGATGGTGAAGATAACTCAATATGGGGTCAAACACAAGCTGAGGTTGCGAATGGCCTTCATCATAGATGGATATAGGGAACATGGCCTCAATCATCCCAAAATTTCATCCCCAATATTTATTCTCAGGTTTAGAATCGGTTAAAGAAAGAGTCATTTAATCATCTGGAGAAGCATTGTATCAGGAGAAAGCAGGAAAGCTTATCTGCTCCTTTCCTCATTGTTAGTTGTGGGATCTTTCTGTGTACAAATTATGCTGTTGCATTTCCTTTATTAGAACAGTGATGGCAATTCAAAAGTGTATCATTGGCTGTAAAGACGCTTTGTGTAGGGTTGAGGTTGAACTTGTGAAAGACCATATTAATGGATTTTTTTCTTTCCTTCTGTTTCCTGTTATATACAATTTCACCATTTAACTATTTTTGGTTCCCCACATCAACACTTGGTACCTCAATTTCTTTCCCAGTGAATGTGGTCATTGTGTTATTTTCTTTCCCTATGCAATATTCTTCATCTGTCATATCTTTAAGTTCTGAGGAAGGATGCAGGGGGTGGGGGGGTGAGGTGTTGGGGGGAGGGGCGAGCAACAGGCGGATGGGTTCGTTGACCTTGTTGACCCAGATGGCCAGCAGGAATCCTAATGCCCTGCTGAATGGAATATAAGCTGAAAATCAGGATTCCTGATCATTTCCATCGACCTTTTGAAGTGTTGTAGCTAATTCCATTCATGTCAGTTTCAGACATCTGAATATTAAAAGTGCTGTTTCCTATCTGACCTTCCGGCTCCATGGAAGCCACACACCATAGATACCCTGCATACGTATACCTGTGAACTATTCTTGGCCTGGCATAGTCCTGTCCTCATACAGAAACCCCAACTCAGGCCAGCTTTGTCCTAACTCCCGTCACACACAGCAAATGTCACTGACCCAGGACTGTGTCTCTTCAAACCCTATATGAGTGCAGGATGTTGGCACACCTCATGAACTCCCTTCATTCACGCTCCTACACTAGATGAGGGATTGGAATCAGAAAGGTTAGTGCACACAAGGGTCAGGTTCCCTAGTCAGAAGCACTGCCAGGTAGCCAACATCACAAACAGCCTCATCATTGAGACACACAGGGGATACTGCAAGACCATGATGCTCACTGATCCTGCACACCGGCTGCTTTCTCTTATGTCTCAACTTTATCGCACTGGATGACATTAACACCCCGGAAAATTTGCTGGATCTCTAAAAAAATCTCAGTCAAAACTTGCATTTGAACCATTGACTATGTCACTCAGTGCAGCACAGCTTCTCCCAGAGGTCTAAATTTACTGAAGGAAACCTTTAGTCTTCACCACTCGCAGCAAATCATAAAGCATTCCTTGGGGGTTTGAAGGGAAGGCTGATGGGAACAGGAGACTATGAATCAAGAAGAGACGACAAGAGGAAAATGTCTGACCACGCAAGCTGGATAGTACGGATAGTAGCTGCTCTAGTGGGAGAACGTTGAGTGTTGTTCCCCCTTGAGCTGTTGCACCATATAGGATTGAGGAAAGGTGTTAGATGGGTAATATTGTGACCTCTCTCTCTCTCTCTTCTATATCCTCATGGCTGAAGGCTTCATAGGGAGACATTTGACACCTATGCCAGCTTCTTGATCACATGATATTGAGGGGAGGAGGAGGAGGAGGACACCTGCTTCCAATGGCTGTAAAGTTCACCATCATCCTCAACATCTTTACCACTGGATCTTCCCAGCTTGAGAGGAACCTGCATGGGATCTCAGTCATCCATCCTCCAGTGCATCCTCCAGGTCATGAGTGCCCTAAATGCCCAGCATGACAAAACTGTGCCTTTAAGAAATGTTTTTGTGACATGTTTCTTGTGCAGGATTTTTTTTTGGCAATTTGCTGGTGTCACTTTGTCTATAACCGGCAATCTACATATTAATGCTATGGAAGCATAATTGATCCTAATTGCTAGAGTGAATGTTTTAATATGGGCTAGCACAGTTTGTTACTTTTTTGTTTTCTCCTGGGACTTTGCAGAGTAGGGTTTGATTTTGTTGCTTGATAGGAAAGTCTTGTGATTAGACAGGACTAGGCTCACGGAGAGACACAAGCTCAGTTGCTGCTTGGAATCTTTGGGGAGAAGTAACTCTCTGTCTCATTCTTTCTTTCTCTGGATTTGGGGACTAGGATCTACCAGGAAATAAGTCTCTTTCTCTGAAGTTCTGCTGTTTGAAGATAGATTTTCTCTGGAGGTTGTTGTAAGAGTCAAAAGATAGTCACCGTTAATCCACCAGCTCACCCACCACTGAATCAGAGTAGGCAAGGGCAGAACAATAGAAATCTCTACTGACTTCAGGTGGGAATTTCTAGACTTGCCTGAATGAGACTGTGAAATCCTGTACATCGTGTTTCTATATCTCTGTCCAGAGGGATGAAAAGACTGGAAATCTGACATCTATGTGGGCCTATATGTTTTTATTGTGCTAACTGGTTCTAAAGAGAAATCTACGTCTGTGGGGGTATTGCTTAAACTGGAACTATAGAGATAGCTAGCTGATAAGAACTATTCTTTATCATGTTTAAGTAACTGATTGGTAAAAATTCTGTTAATTCTTTTTGTTATATTTTCACTGTGTTGTTAAGTGAAAACTTCAAGCGGGTTTATAGAATCACACCTGGAGTAAACACCTTATGCTCTCATTAATACCAAAATATAAAAAAAAAGGATTGAGGCTAACTTCATAATATACCTTGAAATTGCTGATCTGGTCCCTAACTTCACGCAGGTCCTCCAGGTGGGCCTGTTGTTGCCGACAGCCTCAGCACTGCCTCTAGTCTCTGCTCCTACATTTACAAGTTATCTCCTGCCTACCCTAGGGAACAGGGAAGCCTTCCTCTCCTCAAAAGCATCCAACGTGTGGTCCTCATCTGTATCAAGGAAGCATGTGGCTGGTCTTCTTGCTGCTGCTTTCTTGGTAGTATGACTGGGGTGTGCAAGGGGCATTTTTAAGTTGCTCCTTCTTGTTGCTGATTGAGTCATTCCCAACTCCAGGGACTCAGCCACTGCTGTAGCCGGGTATCTACGTGTTTCGTGTGGGTGCTGCCTAGCCCACGTGAATAGGTGGGATGACTTCAGAACAGCGGCACTGCGATTCACTTCCATTTCCCTGCCAGCGTAAGGACTTAGCCTGAAACCTGGTTTAGGCCGGATACTGATTAAAGGATTTGTGAATGCAGAGGGGAAGCAATGGTGAAGGTGAGACTCAGTAATGAGAGCACTCCATTGGTAATTAAACTCTACTGTTTCTTGCAAATGATCTCCTGGTACTTCACATCATGCATTTTTACATCCAAGCAGCGTCCTCTAAGATTTCCATTACTGTGCCTTTTGCGATGGCAAAGCTGGGTAGGGCACTGCAAACTATACAATCTACAGAATGCCTAGATTTTAGAAGGAGGCCATTCAGCCCATTGAGTCTGCACGGATCACAATCCCACTCAGGCCTTACTTCAGTCACTCCATATAATTATTCTACTAATCCCCTGACACTGGGGTCAATTTGGCATGGCCAATTAATCTAACTCACCATTTTGGATTGTGGGAGGAACCAGAACAACCAAAGGAAACCCATGCAGACATCTGGAGAATGTGCAAACTCCATGTAGAAAGTAACTCGAGACCAGAATTAAACCCAGGTCCATGGTGCTGTGAGGCAGCAGTGCTAAGCACTATGCCGCCGTGCATTGTCAAAGAACAAAACAAAAGAACAAAGAACAAAAACAGTACGGGAAACAGGCCCTTCGGCCCAACGAGCCCGCGCCGCCACCCCGATGTTCCCACCTCTACCCGCCATGTCCAGGTTTATAGATCTATGGATCTACCTGTCCATGTTTATAGATCTATGGATTAAAAACCAAATTTGAGACAATTTAGGGAGAATTTGTTTGCCAATTAGCCTAAGAGTACATCTTTGGGATGTGGGAGGAAATTGGAGCACCTGGAGAAAACCCACGCAAGCACAGGGAGAATGTGCAAACTCCCACAGACACAGGCCCAAATCCATGTATCTGCACAGCACAGCAATAGTCACTGAGTTGTCGTGCTGCCCATCAAATGGTCCAGGTCAAGTGTACACTAACGATGTGAAGCACTAGGATACTGTCAAAAAAAAAATCCAAGAGCAGCCCTCTCACGACCCATCACGTGTATGCTCCTCGTTAGACAACAAGGTGGACCAAAGCACCTGTAGGATAAAAACAAGTACATCAATATCATCATCTATTTACACACTTCCCAGGGACTCCCAAGGCTCATGATCCCTATTTTAAATCAGTTTTCTATACCCCTCCATTCCCATTCTGTTCATGTGCCCATCCAAATATTTCTTAAATAGCTCCAGAGTACTTACCTCCACCACTTTACTTGGTAGCGCATTCCATACCCCCACCACCCTCTGTGTGAAAAACCTCCCTCTAGCATCCAAATTATACCTTTCCCCCCTCACCCTAAACCCATGACTCCTCGTGCTATTAGAGTCCATCCTAGGAAAAAGCTTAACCTTGTTTACTCTATCTATACCCCTCATAATCTTGTATACCTCTATTAGATCTCCTCTAAGTCTAAGTCTTTCTAAGGAAAACAGTCCCAATTTGCCTAATCTCTCCTCATAACTCAGACCTTCCATACCAGGCAGCATCCTGGTAAACCTCCTCTGCACTCTCTCCAGAGTCCCCATGTCCTTCCAGTAGTAAGGCGACCAGGACTGGACACGGTATTCCAAATGAGGTCTAACCAACGTTTTATACAACTGCAACATTAAAGGCCAGCTCTTGTACTCTATACCCCTTCCTATAAAGGCTTACATACTATATGCTTTCTTCACAACCTTCTCCACTCACTCTGCCACCTTCAGAGACTTGTTCACCTGCACCCCCAGGTCCCTCTGCGTTTCTATACTTTTAATAGGTCTACCATATACCTCCCTCCTACATTCTTTCTCCCGAAATGCATCATCTCACATTTATCAGGATTGAATTCCATCTGCCATCTATCTGTCCAAGCTACCAGCCTATCTACATCCTGCTGCATTGACTGACAATGCTCCTCACTATCCGCAAGTCCAGCCATCTTTGTATCATCTGCAAACTTGCTGATCACTCCACTTACTCCCTCTTCCAAGTCATTTATATATATTATAAATAGAAGAAGTCCCAGTACCGAGCCCTGCGGCACACCACTAGTGACCGACCTTCAGCTAGAAAAACACCCTTCCACTATTACTCTCTGTCTCCTATTACTAAGCCAGTTACTTATCATAGAACCATAGAATCTTACAGTGCAAAATGAGGCCATTCGACCCATTGAATCTGCACCAACCACAATCTCACACAGGCCCTTTTCCCATAACCCCATGTATTTACCCTAGCTAGTCCCCGTAACAAGAAGGGGCAATTTAGCATGGCCAATCCACCTAACCCATATATCTGTGGGCTGTGGGAGGAAACCAGAACACTTGGAGGAAACTCATGCAAACATGGGTAAAATGTACAAATTCCACACAGACAGTGACCCAAACCGAGAATTGAACCCAGAACTCAGTTGCTGTGAGGCAGTGCTTGTCACAGTGCTGCACAATTATGTGCGATTTACATCTGAAACACATTGCCTTACTCTGTCAAGGCAACAAAAACACGCTTTAAGAATCCTATGATTTTGTGTGTTACAATTTTGATCAAATCATATGCCTTGTTGTCCTCAATTACTCTTTGTGTGACTTGTGGGACATTTTCCATGGTGGCAGCAGGTGCGATTTGTCACCCACACACCATCTGTTTAATTCTTTTGCCTTGTCATGAATGTCCCAAGCCCACAACCTCTACTATCTAGAAGCACAAAGGGCAGCAGATGTATGGATACATTGCAACCTCCAAGTTGCCTGGTAAGTCACACATCATCTTGATTTGGGCAAATACCACGATTTGCTTGTTGGCGCTGGGCCAAAATGTTGGAAGTCCCTGCTGACAACCACTGTGTAATCAGCTACACCACATGGATTGTGTTTATTCTGTCCAGCAATTTTACTAATGTTTCCAATGTTTTTGACTGATTCATTCAGCAAAACAATCACAGAATAGATTGACATACTATTTATTCAGTGGGGCAAAAGAGCTCACTGTACCAACATGTGCAGTAACAAGGATGTAAATAGAGAACAGTGACCTGAAGAGCTGGGAGAGATGATGCATCACACAGCTGCTAGCACACTACTGAAGAATCAAATTTATTCCAATGAGTACCATTGCATAAATATAACTGTTGTGGAATATTTCATATGGGAAAAAGAAACTATCTTAACATTTTCACCATTTTACAATCTACAGATTTTGATGAGCTTTTTCCTCTCTATTCTTTTCAGTCTTGGTGATATCTTCAGAATAGGCTTTATTTATCTCTAGGTTTATAGTATCACTATAGTGCAGAAGGAGGCCATTGGCCCAGCAAGCCTACACCAAAAACAACCTTATCCAGGCCCTATCCCCATAATACCACATATTTACTAAGGGACAATTCAACATAACTAATCAATTTAACCTGCACATTGTGTACAGTTTTGGTCACCTAGTTGCAGGAAGAATGTAAATAAGGTTGAAAGATTGCAGAGAAGATTCACAAAGATGTTGCTGAGACTTGAGAAGCTGAGTTGCAGAGAGAGATTGAACAGGTTAGGACTTTATTCCTTGGAGCGTAGAAGAATGAGGGGAGATTTGATTGAGGTGTATAAGATTTTGATGGGTATAGATAGAGTGATCGCAAACAGGCATTTTCCACTGAGGCTAGGGGAGAAAAAAAACAGAGGGCAGGGGTTAAGGGTGAAAGGAGAGAAGTTTAAAGGGAATATTACAGGGGGCTTCTTTATACAGAGAATGGTGGGAGTGTGGAATGAGCTGCCAGATAAAGTGGTAAATGCTTTTAAAATTTAAGAAAAACTTGGATGGGTTCATGGATGAGAGGGGTGTGGAAAGGTAAGGTCCAAATGCAAGTCAGTGGAACTAAGCAAAAAATGGTTTGGCACAGACAAGGAGAGCCAAAAGATTGTTTCTGAGCTGTAATTTTCTATGTTCTATGGTTTATCTTTGGAATGTGGGAGGAAACCAGATCACCTGGAGGAAACCCACACAGACGGGGGCGGGGGGAGGTGGTTTCAACTCCACACAGACAGTGACCCATGCCAGGAATCAAACCTGGATCCCTGGCATTGTGAGGCAGCAGTGCAAACCACTATGGCAGTGTGCTGCCCATCAGGAGAAGATTTATCTCAGTGGGGTTGCCATCTCTAATCTCAATGGTGGAGAGCAAATTAAAAGACTAGCAGCTTCTTGCATTGGTAAGGGATCTTACAGTAGTCACACAAAGAACGTTTGCTAGCTTGGAAAGGAGTTAATTGTCAACACAAGTAGTGTCCCCTGATTTTGCCACTCTTATGCCAGCTTCTGCCAGCCAAAAAGTTAGCCTTACCTGTTTTCCAAGAATCATCATTCACAGTTACTATTTGAGAACCTCACATGCACCATAAAGAATCTAGTTCACATCAAGTCTGTTTGGTCGACTGCTAGCCGCACTTCAGCATAGAGTCCCAAGCTATTAATGATTTAGTGCATTCATAAATAATTTACACCAGGTGGTTTATCTATCCATTCTCTCTGGCACTAATGTACAAAATGGTCAGCACAACATGAAGAATCCATGGAAAATAGATTTGGAGATTGTCCTAACTTCAGCAGAAAAAAGTAATCTGGGGCTTTTGGGGGAGATTGCGTCCCCCAACACTTACTTTCGTTAGATAACTGACAAAATCTGGGATGCAGTCGGACCTACATCAATTGAAGAATTTTTCTGCTGGGCTACTTTCAAATGACTCATTAATTCAGCACTTAAGCATTTGTGCATCTGAAGACATAACATGTGAAGACGTGGAATGTATCTGCAGCCGATGACGCCCAATGTCACATCACGACAAAATCTAGCAAAGTGCTAAACCATCTGAACATTGTGCTTGATTTTACGACTGAGGATTTTTTTTTTCTTTGAAACACATAAAATGCATTATATTCCAAAAATGCATCAGTGACTTCCATGTGATCTTGAATGAGTAATAATCGACACATGAGAACAATGTGTACACAGTTTTCATCCGTCTTATAGTGTGCAAGGCCATGTTAACATAGTCACTGCTTCATCCTTCAGTGGTAGTCCAGATTGCCTCTTGTTCTCTTTGTTAAAAATCCTTGTTTTCTGGGGGGAGGGGAGTACCTGGGACCTCTAAAGATCACATCGAAAGGGGCAGCTGCTCTCCTTTATTTACAATGAGGCATTAGAATAACATTGCAAAATTAGACACCAAAATAGCAAGAATGGGCAGCCTGTATTAATCAGCATTCAAATAATAACTTAAAAAAAAAGCATGTACATGTTGGCTTTTTTCTTAAAGAAAAGGGAAACCTGTGCAAATGATAATAAATGTGATAACAATGCTCAGAATGAAAGAGAACAAATTCATCTTATTTATATTTGAAAGCACATTTGATTAGACATCATATTAAAATTTTAATTTACTGTCGCGCCCTATGAAGTGTTCATTATCACACGAGCGCCTTTTTTATTTTTACAAAGATACATTTTCGCTTCTGGTTCTTGGAGAGCAGCAGGTAACTGCTAAAGGGTACTGTATCGGAAGAAGGGAAAAAAAAAGGAGCCCAGCCATTTAAATAACAGCTGCAGGAGAAAGCTGCTGTCTGAAAAGCTCCCTGGAGAGGGCAGCAAGGCTGACTGATGGCAGATGACAGGAGGTGGCAGCAGCTGTGGCCTGCTGGTTCAGGGATGAAGAGCTGCTCGCCACTGAAAGGCAGGATTAAGGATCGTGGTGATTAGATAATAGAATTTGTCTCTGCTTATTCTCACTGCCTAGCCTGACCCATGAAGTGACTCTCCTCTGGCCAGCTGTTAAAAAGAACACTTGACGCGAGTTATAAGACACAATCTCTTAAAAGGTGTGAGTTTACAATCAAAACGCCAAATCTTTCTGTATTCCCTCAAACAGAGCACTTGTTAAGTACTTTTGGTCGAACACAAGACAACACGTTTTAAGATACATAATTAAGTACTAATGCATGACATTTCTGCATTGCACCAATGAATATAAGGTCTGTGATTTGACACGGAGGACAAGATTGCTGACATACTAACCGCAATTTTCTGGTAGAGTGTAAGTGGAATCCATGATTTATTCAAAGTTTCTTCAATGTGAGGCCCACTATGTTGTATCTCTGAGTCTTTGCATTATTCCTTAGGGTTCAAATAGCCGAGGACATTTTCCCATTGCTGCTAAAGCAAATTATTTGTTGATCTCTGGGTTACCAGTTTTGTAGAGGGAACACTGAGTCCTCCAAAATTCTTTAATCAGCTTGATGCAACTAAAGCATCTAAATCATTCTAAAATGCTACGATTGGAGATTTTATAATGCAAAAGAAATGCAATATTGCTGAGGTGACATGCATTTGATATTAAATAAGAGATAATTTTAAGAATGTGTGTACAATGGGGGATTCTTGAATGACAAGTGCACTCTACCAAATTATTCCGTAATCAATAATGCTGCAAGCAGACACTTCTTAATGTTGTGTCTCTCAGTGCTTGCTTTGCAGATGGGTTTTACACTCTATGGGTGGCTGAAAACAAGATCCCATGACAGATGTGGATGAGGAACCCCTTTTAGCCCCTCGCCTCAAACATTTGGAATGGGTCCATAAATTCCAAATCGAAACATCCAACCATTTCCCAAATGATTCAGTTTCTGACTTCACTAACTTATGCTGGCATCCAGCATTTAGTTTCAAGTTCCAGGCTTTGCTCTTTATGTACTGTTTACTGTCCTTTGTAAGGTCACCTCCTTTCAAGCCAAATACTCCCAATATTCACAGGGCCCTGCTTCAGCACTCTAAGAGTAGTAGGCCTGGAAATCTGCCAATGTTTTAGTGGGGAGGTCACTTTCATATCGGGTTTGTAAAGTTGCAACACAAGCAACCGTCTCAGCCCAATCCGGTCTCCGATTTTAAGACTGAGCTGGTGCCTGAATCCTTCCCATCATAGATAGCTGATGAATTAAAAGTTCTTGTTCCCTATAGAGTCATTCTTCATATGGAGAAGGTGATTAATCTGCTTTAGAAATAATCATTTCAGTCCAGCAATATTTTGGGCATTTAAAAAGGTTCCCCAGGAGATTCACATCTGATGCCTAGTAGTATGAATTCAGAGAATCATAGAATCCCTACAGTGCAGAAGGAGGCCATTGGGCCCTGAAATGTTATAACACCTGATTTACACCAGGTATTATAACATTTCATTTTCAAGCTCACCCAAAAAAACAAGTCTGAATTTCTCCCGTTTTCTTGCTTGTTGGAAAATTCTGCCCTAAGTATCAACTATCGACAAATTCAAAAGGCAGAAACACCAGCTAGAAATTCATAAATGTACTCATAAATTTTCCATTCTCACAAGATGTGCGAGAGTCCATATTTAGGCATACACTGTTAGTTGTGTAAAATTAATTCAGTGGTGTAGAACCTTGTAAAAGTTATCTGAAGATATTGTACCTATGCAATTAATTATGCTTTGTCATTTATGCAAGAGAGTTCACACAACATCAGACTAAGTAAATCTGGATCGTTGCTCATTACTAAACATAATGGTCTCTCCCTTTGCTGGCTCTTCTCAGACATGTTGTGCAGCATAGTCAGGAAATTTGTTATCATTTGGATGTGCACATTTGCTGACCGCAAATTACATGGATGTTAAAATCCCCCATTAAGACCGTTGCTACATGTTTTTCAGTCTGAACATGGAAATAACATCACTGCTACTGCCAGAATGCTGATACGTAACTCCAATGCCTCTGTATTTCTTAATTCTATCATATGAGCTTTGCTTCCACTTATTGATCTGATTGATCCTATTTCCACCAATCTACCAAAAACCCATTTTCTCTTCTTGGCCTTTATATTAGCTGACATTATGTAATGTTCTCTTCTTCTTCAAATCTGCCAACATAATCCTTCTCTTCAAAAAATCCATTTTTCATCCCTCTTCCTTGTAAACCATTATCCCATTTCTCTTTCCTTACCAAGTCATTGACTATCATCTTGCAAAGGGGTGCCCATCTTTCGCAGGATTCCAATTTGCTTTGCTGCAGTCAGGTTTACTTCCCCAGACACAGTACAAACCAACTCGTAAATGACATCCTCGGGATTGTATCAAAGGTAAACAATCCCATCTTATCCTTCTTGATTTATTTGCAGTCTTTGCCATGGGTGCTCAACCTATCCTCCACTGTCATCCAACTGGGTAAGATTGCAAACCCTTGGTTCCATTATTACCTACCTAATCATAGCCAGAGAATAACCTTCATTGTCTTCTCCTTCCGGTCTGCACTGTTACTCCTGGTGTCCTCAAAGGATCTATCCTTGAGCCCCTCCTACTCAGCATGCTGCCCCCTCTGCAACCTCATGTAAAGACACACCAGTTCTTCTGCTATTTGCTGCTCACACCCAGTTCTACCCCATCGCCACCTCTCTCTTAACCTGTCCACTGTCTCTAACCTCTGTCCAACATGCAGTACAGGGACGAACAGAAATTTCTTCCATTAAATAGTGGGAAAACTGATGCCACTGTCTTCAGCACTCGTCACAAACTCCGCTCCCTCATTACCAATTCCTCATGGCATCATATTGGACCCTGAGGTGGTCTTTCACCATGTCATTACTAAGACCATCTATTTTCATTTCCATTATCTCCAATCCAGCTTCCGATCTCCTGCTGCTGAAACCCTCCCTCATGATCAGACTCAACTATTCAAACACATCCTCGTTGGCCTCCCACACTCTACTGGCCGTACATTTGTCATCTGAAACTCTTCTATCCATGGACTACTTTGCAGCAAATTCTGTTCACCCATCACATTGATGCCCTCTGCCCTACACTAATTCTCAGTTGAAAAATTCTCCCCCTTGCTTTCACATATCTCCAAGGTCTCAGCCCTTCCTATCTCCATATTCTCCTCCAGCCCCATAATAACCCTGGATGTTTGTATGCCTCTGTTTCAGGCATTTTTTCATCCCTGATTTGAATTGCTCCATTGATGCTACCGGGCCTGCTGAGTATTTCCAGTAATTCCTGTTTTCATTTCAGTGAATCCCTACAGTGCTAAAGAGGCCATTCAGCCCATCAATCTGTACTTTAGCATAATTATCTGGGATGGTTTTGTTTACCTTCTAAGCTGCATTCTGGGAGTTCCCACAACACTGCAGCTGTTTGTGAAGGCAACTTACTGCTCCTTCTCCAGGGAAATCAGGGATGGGAAGTAGATGCTGACCTCGCCAGCAATGGCTTCATTCCATGAACAAATAAAAACAAAGCCTGGGTATAACGTTCAGTTGTAGAGTACACGTTGTATCAAAAAAGGCTGTGATTCTCTTATCTCACATACCACGCTACTACTGCTAGTGAGAACGGAAGTTTTGGAGTTCAGCCAAATCTCTCTTCACAACAGCGGGACTGGAGAATCCCAGCCATGGGGAAGGTCAGAGAATTCTGGCTATGATATCAACAAGAAGTCTAATAACACCAGGCTTAAGTCCAACCAATTTATTAATTATTGATAGGACTTAAACCTGATGTTGTGAGACTTCTTACTGTGTTTACCCCAGTCCGACACCAGCATCTCCACATTATGGTATCAGCCACATTGAAATTGATGATACAGGGCCTTATTTTACCACTTCCATTGTAAGTGCTGAACTTGAAACTGAGAGTGTTTCAGATCCGACTTTTAGACCCGCTCTCCACCACCCCCAAACACACTCCGCGTGAAAAACACAGCAGTGAGTCTGAATAATGCTGCCGAAGCTTGTGGCAGGGCTTAATGTGCCCAAAACTCTGCAGCTTCGATTGGCACCTCCAACCGTGCATGCAAAGAAAAAAAATAGAAAAACGTTCCCTTGTCACATCGCTCCTGGGCTGGATATTGCCTCTATCCTGACCCCCGCAGATATTGGCCCACTCACTCAACATTACTGTCTCCCTTTTCTCCTGTTATCCAGCCGCTGCTGCCCTCCTCCCCCACCCTCTCCCCAAACAATCACAGACAAAGTGGCAGTGGACTGCCGCTCCCCCTCCCCTCACAATTGCCCATGGCATGGCAGTGGACCCCCCCCCCCACCACCCCCCCGCCCTTCCTCCCATACCGATCTTAAGCAGACTGGCAGCAGACCCCCTCCATCCCTGTCCTCCTCTCCACTCCTCCCACCAAAGAGCCATCTGACCCGCCTCCCTCAGTCCATCAGAGAGCTACCTGACCCATCTCTCTTCCCCTCTTAGAGAGCCACCTGACTCACCTCCCTCCTCCTATCACCTGATCTGAGGTCAGAGAGCCACTGGAAGTTCGGAACTTACTTCCTCAGAAGTTGGAGCACGCGAATCGGACCTTAGCGGACCATATCTGTTTGCACCAAATCTGGACGGGCAAACATGGTGGTAAAGGAGGAAGTGTTGGTAAATTTGGGCATGCAGCCTATGAAATCAATTTAAATGATCGCAAATGTACTTATATTGACATTGTACCCGTTTCGGGTATGGTCTCAATGGTGGCCATTTTCGGTCATTGAATGGGCACAGAGGTGGGCATGGATCATGTTACTCGCCTGATTTTACCAAATTTTCCCACCTAGGCACAAATTGGGCCCATTTCTTCAGCATTATCTATTATGGTCTTTGGACTTAAATACAAATTAAACAAAAACTATGAAGAAAATGTTAATACCCATGATAGTCAGAAGGCAGTCCAGTGAGGGAACATGAATGCTTAATTTGGCAGATATGTAAAACACAGTCCACGTATGTCATTAATGCATCTACATTTGGTTTAGCTGAAGTAAGTCTGGGGATGCCTGAATAATCTGCTCTCAACAACGCTGGATTATCATATTTAAATGAGGATGAGTGTCTCAGGAGCTGTTTGAATTTAATTGTTGCTTAGTTTCTGATTCCTAGGCATGGTTAGGAATGCAACTAATCTGTATTTGGGAAACCCAGAAGCTGAAGGGAAGTGGGATATAACAGTTGTGCTCTTCCAACCTGGTGTTGGACAAGGAAAGTAGGCTATGGATCATTGCATCTGGATCTGAGAATGGGTCCAAAACAATTGCTGGCACATATAGATCATAAAAATGAAGTTGCAAAAGGCAGAATTTTACAGCCTTGCTCAAGCTAGACCAAAAATTCCCCAAGGTCAACGGACATTTACATTGTTCCCCTCTCACCCACTCTGATTCCGTGGAAATATTACAGTAGCATCGAAGTTATGGTCATATAGGCACACATCTAGCCAGCTGGAAATTGTGGCTCCAGCTCAGACCAAAATTTCCTCCTTTTTGTTAGGGGAAAGAAAATGAGATTGGTGTTAGGAGGGCAGGGGATGCTAAGTTAGAAGAAACAATTCAAAACTAACCTCTGGTGAAGGCCTTTGGAAAATATGGCAGTTTATCCCAAAACCTGAAGTAAAAATGCTGAAAATACGAACTGGCTTCCTTCAATCTCCACCGATGCTGTCTGAGTATTTGTATTTTCTTTCCGGGTTTTATTTCAAATTTTCTTTTGACATGTATCTTACTCAATGGAAAATTACATGGCTAATATTTCCCAAGATACTTCACCAGTGTGGGCAAAACTCTCAGCAGGAGTAAGGCGTTGGAAGGCCTGTCCTCTGCTGTGAAGTGTGGTGCCGTACACATTGATGCTGTTTCAGTCAAAGTAGAACATTTCACTGTCTGCCCATTTGTTTCAAAGAAAGACTTCATGCTGCAGGAGTGGTGTCAGACTTGAAGCATAACTGAAGAAAAGACCAGGGACATTAGACAGATCATTAAAAACTGACTGCAGTGTTGAGACACTGAAAACCCCTGAGTGATCATAAATAAGTTCAAAGAACATCTATCCTTTCCTTGTTAGGTTAAGTAACTATCCACTCACACCAGCTATTCAGCAGAGTACCATTGATCTGCTACTCAACTGTGTTAGATTTTACTTTCAGTAAGATGTTCAGAATGTCTTTATTTATAAAGTAATTGATATTTGAAAAAAAAGCAGGCAAAAGTGGGATAAATTTTCCTTTTTTCCAATTGATGTCAATGTGTTGTCCCTGCCTGAAGAATGTCATAGCTATCGTGTTAACATTGAAATATGTTTTAAAATGCAGAACATTCTCGCTGCCCGATGCCTCTGTGAATGCAGGGGGCAATTGTCACCCAAACTACCTGACAGAAACTGGGGCCAGAAATTTATGTTGCTCAGACAGGCACATTGCTCGGAAATATGTCAAATCATGCGAGAAGATGTCAGATCCTGATATCATTGTGTACTCGTGTAATATTTCAGTCAGTAGGCATGTGAGGGAGTGGAAGCGTGTCTGCCGACATGTAAGCAGGAAATTAGACCCAGTAAGGAATCAACTGAAAGCAATTTCATATGGCCTGGCTCTTTTCTTTGCTACAACACAGTTTGCTGCATTTCTTCATTGCACTTAATTTATAGAGATCTGCAGTTCCCTGAGACAGTTCCGCAGCAGCTGTCTGCCTTGAGGGAGTCCATGTGGGTAGTTTGATAGCATAGTGTTAACACTGCTGCCACACAGTACCAGGGACATAGGTTTGATTCTCCGCTCGGGTGACTGTGCGGAGTCTGCACATTCTCCCCATCTCTACATGGGTTTCCTCCAGGTGCTCCAGTTTCCTCCCACATTCTGAAATACATGTTGGTTAGATGCATTGGCCGCTCTAGATTCTCCCTCCATGTATGTGAACAGGTGCCAGAATGTGGCAAGTAGGGGATTTTCACTGTAACTTCATTGCAGTGTTAATGTAAGCTGACTTGTGACACTAACAAATAAACTTTAGAATCATCTGTCCTCTTCCCGTCCCTATTGGCAGCACTGAGCTTTTCTCAGTATGCATTTCATATTGTCTGCTCATGGATTGGCCAGACAGCGTGAAATTGTGTCTGGGGCTGAACGCAGCTGGAAGCACATTCCCCATGGGTGGAGGGGAGGGGCAACTGAAATCTCTTACACCAGTCCAAAATAGATCACCTTCCATAATTTTAACAGGTCCAGTTGAGTAGGCAGGAAAAGCACCCAGCCAAAGCTGTCAGGGTCAATCAATGGTTTTGTGGTCCAGAGCCGTCATCAGGATCCTGACTGCTATTTTAACTTAGTGGGAAGTGAGAAGCAGCTTCCTGCCTGGCCAGCAACAAAGAGGAATAGCAGGGCAAAAAAAAATGGACATCTTGTATTTAGTTGCACCTTTCTTCTGGAGCCAGTAGAAGCAGATGCTCCTGGCCCGATCCCACATCTTACCTAAGTCAGCAGATAGCCTGGGAATATTTTTTGCCGCTTAACTTTCATTTTCGTGGTAAGATACAGAGCAAGTTTTAAGTAAGGCTCAACTGTTGCAATTGGCCAAATGTTATTTTGCACTTGAAAAATCAGCTCACTGGTTATCAAACCAAGGCAGAAGATTAAATAAGAACTTGCCCACTTTTGGAATGATGCTGTTATAACCAATGCAATGTAAATTGGACAAGAGTGGATTTTTCCTTCCTGTACAATAGCAGGAAAGGTAGAGGCATTTGTTTTGGCAAAAAATCTGTTTCCCAGTGGTGGGATAAACAGTTGGAACTTTGTTCTTGTGACTTTCAAGGCAATTGAATCTCCCAGTGAACAAAGTCAAGAACACCATTTGTATATATTAGCCTTTCTTCCATGTTCATTAAAAGGATACCTCATTTGATTTAAGGTTGCCTTCCAAATTAAGTTCCCCACCAGCAAGAATTTAGGACTTTCAGATTTGCCACTGCATGTAGATGGGGCCTACCTGGTGAGCTTCACCTCTTCTATGACTTTGAGATCCATAGATGCTGGTTTTGTCTTCTTGGATACCTCTCATAACTTCAATCATATCGAGTGCTGGTAGCAAAAGTTACGAAAACTATTCATGGGAGGCAGATTAAATGAGAAAAGAGGGGGAATAGTTGACCAGGGACAGAATATCTGAGGAAGGGAAATAGAGTATCGGAGAGCTTAGGGTTGATGGTGCTGAAAGGACTCCCAGGTGGTGAACTCAGAATACTGATGATATGAGGGCACAGCCACATTGGAACAGCGCAAGGACATGCAATAATGTAGCAGGCCCAGGGTGAGAGTTTGAGAAGTAAAAGTCTCATTGAGGATTAGGGAGGAGGGGTGAGTGTTACCATGGAGGGGGATGAAACAGGTAACTCAGTGTAAGCATGAGTGGTAATTGGTATCAGTTCTCTGGGAAGGGAAGGCATTTGGATTTTAATAGTGTCAAAGTAAGTGGAGCAGGGAGTTTCAAAGGTGACAGAGGGGAGATGAATGATGATATTGGGTGGGTAAAGGGTGATAGAACCATAGAATTCCTGCAGTGCAGAAGGAGGGCATTTGGCCCATTGAGCCTGTACTAACAACAATCCCATCCAGGTTCTATCCCTGTAACCCCATATATTTAATCTATTATTTCCCTTGACACTGTCGGGCAATTCTGCATGGCCAATCCACCTAACCCACAAGTCTTTAGATTGTAGGAGGAAGCTGAGCACCTGAAGGAAATCCACACAGACACAGGGAGAACATGCAGACTCCACACACACAATGACCAAAGCTGGGAATCAAATCTGGGTCACTGGTGCTGTGAAGGAGCAGTGCTAACCACGATCCACTGTGCTAGGGGATACTGGTTGGTCACAGGTAGAGGGTAGAAGGTGGTAAAATGAGTTTGAAAGGTGATGCACACTATTTTTCAATTACCCAATCTAGATAGTCAGTCAGCGAGATCTGTCAATTTGAGAGGAGGTTCTTTTTAGGTGAGTGGCGTTCAAGGTCAGCATTAAAAGCCAATTAAAGGGACACTCTGATAGCTAAGAGATAACAGATGTCAAAAATTGTCTGTGTTTTCCTCTCTGTTGTGTAGCCCCCATGGCAATAGATTTATTCCTGACTGATGTATCTCATAACATAGAGATTGCAGCAAGATGCAGAGCTGATGTTCATTGTGTGCCATTTACCATTTGTTACACTCAAAGGCAGGGATGAAGGGGGAGAGGGAGGTGGATGCCTCAGGGCATGGCTGGTTCAAGGCACCCAATTCGCAAAATTCTATTCTCCCAGGTGAATGGCCAGGCTGACAAGGGCTCATGTGGTTGGTCTTTCTGTGTTGCCAAGGCAATGTTCTCTTGAGGGTAGTGAAGACAAATGGAATAGCGATGGGTGAGAGTTCTTCAACATGGCTCTCATCACCATGCTCAAAGAGAAATGTCTGCAGTTATGTATAGATGGGAGTGATACCTGTTTCTGGTCCTTGAGGATGTCCATCAACTGGATGGATTGGGGATGCCATTTCTGCACATAGGTCAGGTAATGGGCTTAGCACTGGTCTGCTGGCTTTTAGGTGGAGGAAAACTTGTAAAGGACATGCTGAATGTATGTATGACTTTAAATCATTCACAAATCCACTGAGGCATCAATGACGCAAGCTGTAGGTCTCCGTGCCTTTGTACAAGCTTTCATCTAAAAGAGGAGAAATTTGTCACAATGCAGGTTGGCACAGGGCCAGGTAGAGCTACAAAAGACAACAGGGCCTCAAGGAGATCAAGATGCTGATGAGCTGGAGTAAGCTCTTCGAGCCTGCTCCACCATCAATAGACTTATGGCTAATCTGATTGTAACCTCAACTCCACATTCCCACCTAACCCTGATAGTCATTTTACCACCTTTTTTATCAAGAATCTGCCTATATCTGCTTTAAAAATATTCAAAGGCACTTTTTGAGGAAGAGAATCCCAAAGACTCATGACTCGCTAGGAGAAAAGAATTTCTCTTCAAAGAACAAAGAACAAAGAACAAAACAGCACGGGAAATAGGCCCTTCGGCCCAACGAGCCCGCGCCGCCACCCCGATGTTCCCACCTCTACCCGCGATCCCTGTCCATGTTTATAGATCTATGGATTAAAAACAAAATTTGAGACAATTTAGGGAGAATTTGTTTTGCCAATTAGCCTAAGAGTACATCTTTGGGATGTGGGAGGAAACCGGAGCTCCCGGAGAAAACCCACGCAAGCACGGGGAGAATGCGCAAACTCCCACAGACACAGGCCCAAATCCATGTATCTGCACAGCACAGCGATAGTCACTGAGCTGTCGTGTTGCCCATCAGATGGTCCAGGTCAAGCGTACACTAACGACGTGAAGCACTAGGATACTCTCGAAAAAGATCCAAGAGCAGTCCTCTCATGACACATCGCGTGTATGCCCCTTGTTAGACAACAAGGTGGACCAAAGCACCTGTAGGATAAAAACAAGTACATCAATATCATCATCTATTTACACACTTCCCAGGGACTCCCAAGGCTCATGATCCCTATTTTAAATCAGTTTTCTATACCCCTCCATTCCCATTCTGTTCATGTGCCCATCTAAGTATTTCTTAAATAACTCCAGAGTACCTGCCTCCACCACTTTACTTGGCAGCGCATTCCATACCCCCACCACCCTCTGTGTGAAAAAACTCCCTCTGGCATCCAAATTATACCTTACCCCCCTCACCCTAAGCCCATGACCCCTCGTGCTATTTGAGTCCATCCTAGGAAAAAACTTAACCCTGTTTACTCTATCTATCCCCTTCAAAATCTTGTACACCTCTATCAGATCTCCTCTAAGTCTACGTCTTTCTAAGGAAAACAATCCCAATTTGCCTAATCTCTCCTTGTAACTCAGACCTTCCATACCAGGCAGCATTCTGGTAAACCTCCTCTGCACTCTCTCCAGAGTCTCCACGTCCTTCCAGTAGTAAGGCGACCAGAACTGGATGCAGTATTCCAAATGAAGTCTAACCAATGTTTTATACAACTGCAACATTAAAGGCCAGCTCCTATACCCCTTCCTATAAAGGCTAGCATATTGTCTGCTTTCTTCATTTCAGTCTTAAATGGGCAATCCTTTATTTTTATTCTATGGCCCCTAATTTTAGATTTTTCCACAAGGGGAAACATCCTTTCCATATTCACCGTGTCAAGACCCCTCTGAATCTTATGCTTCAATCAAGTTGCTGCTTAATCTTCTAAGCGATTTTCACAATAACTTCATTGCTGTGTTAATGTAAGCCTATATGTGTTACTAATAAATAAACTCAATGAACTAAACGAAACTCCCAAGAATACGAGTGTAATCTCAACAAACTTTTTTCATAAGACAACCCAGATATTAGTCTAGTTAACCTTCTCTAAACTATTTCCAATATATTTACATCTTTCCTTAAATAAGAAGATCAATTCTGTTCATAGTATTCAAGATATGGTCTTAACAATATTCTGTATAATAGAAACTTGATCTCCCTACTTTTTTATTCAATTGCCCTTGCAATAAATGATAACAATCTATTAGTTTTCCTAATTACTTGCTGTATCTGCATACTAGCCTTCTGTAAACCATGCACTAAGACACCCAGATCCTTTTGCATTCCAAAGCTTTGCAATCTATCACCATTTAGATAATGTGCTTCATTTTAATTGTTCTTGTCAAAGTGGACAATTTCACATTTTTTCACTCTATTTGCCAGGTCTTGCCCACTCATTTAACGTCTCCACAACCCTCACAGCCTCTTTATGTCCTTATGTCCTCACTGCAACTCATTTAGTTGCAACAATAAGCATTGGCCTAACCATGGATGTATCCAGGTTCTTACTCTGAACTGAGTGAAAGGCAATGCTGCATGTGGTTACACACATGCAACTTTATATATCCTGGGATGTGTTTGCTCATGTCTGCCAGCTTCTCCAATACACAAATTGCAGTCACAGGCACTCTGGTGGAATAATGCAGAGTGCCTGGTCTGAACTGAATGAATGGCTGTCCATATGCAATTTCAATATCGATCTAGAACCTTGACTTTCAGCCTGTCTTGCCATAAGATTTGCTGAGCTCCTGATGGATGCATAATTGATGAGCAGAACTGTGGAACATCACGTACTTTCCTGTTTCCCATAGGGAATCACACAGTTCTTTCTACCCACTACTAGACTTAGATGTGGAAGTGAGATTGATTTACATTGGGGGGGGGGGGTTGGTTGGGCATGAAACACCTCACCATGCACAATCTTGCGCCATTTAGCTCACCACATGTGCATTCACAAGGAGTTCACCGAATATTGTGGTGGAGGAAAGCAGGATGTTACTGATCCTACTGTCACCTCATGGGATTGAAGTACCTGGTATCATCTTTAAAAGACCTCCAGACAGCCATCCACTTAGCATAGGCTAGGAATCTCTGGACTCTTCTCATCACAACCAATATGCTGTAGAGTAGACCTCATGTGGCCCATTTAGCAATGCTGCCCTACAGATTCTCTTCCAGGCCAGCCAACTAATGTAGGAGATCCCGATTCCCAGAAATGGGAGCAAGAAGCCCTCACTTCTGACCATAGCCCACGTGGAAGTTGCAGTGAAGGTCGGTACTCATGGGGCTTACTGAATGAGTCTCAGCAGTGCAGGAAAAATATAAATGATCTGATGTACTCCATCAGGGGAAGTGGCAGTATCTGTTCACTGAAAAGTGGCACTCATGAAGGTGTCAGGCAATGAAAGTTTGCGATTGCACAGGCAAGGAGATTGTGTTGCAGGACTCAGCAGCAGATAGAACATGTGCCCTGAATCTGTGTTAGTCACTTCATGCTCCCAATGTTCTTTCAGTTGCAGGGTATCTGCTTGATCAGTTACTGGGGAGGGCTTAACTGCTCATGCATCTATTGAGATAATGAATCCTTCAGCATTTTTGTGCAGAACAAGAGCTCATACAACAGGTGTGAGAAGGCCAAGGCCAGATTACTTTAAAGTCATGGAAGAAGTCTACCTCTGCAAATGAATGCGATTGACACACAGTCCCACGTGCAAATGTTTTACTTTCTGACTGGCGAGAAACTTAAACTGGAGAGGAGCTTAATTCTGGTGATCTGGCTTTTTAGTGAACATGCATGATACGGTAATACATGCAAAAGGACTTCCTAGCATTGTTTATTGTGAAGTTGGACCTACCAGGACCTATATGAGATTCCTATTTATTGACTACAGCTCAGCCTTCCATACCGTTATTCCCACAAAACTCATCCCCAAATTCCGTGGTCTGTGCTTCAGTACCTTCCCCTGTGACTGGATCCTGAACTTCCTAACTCACAGACCACAGTCAGTAAGGATGGGCAACAACTCCTCCTCCACGATCATCCTCAACACCAGTGCCCTACAGGCTGTGTTTTCAGTCCCCTACTATACTCCTTATATGTATAACTGCGTGGCCAAATTCCCCTCCAATTCGATTTTCAAGTTTGCTGATGACATCACCATAGTGGGTTGAATCTCAAACAATGACCAGACAGAGTACAGGAATGCGATAGAGAGTCTGGTGAACCGGTGCGGCAACAATAATCAATGTCAACAAAACAAGGTGTAAAGGAAAACATGCCCTTGTCTATATCAATGGGGACAAAGTAGTAAAGGTTGAGAGCTTCAAGTTTTTAGGTGTCCAAATTACTGACAACATGTCCTGGTTCCACCATGCCAACACTACATTTAAGAAAACCCACCAATGCTTCTACTTTCTCAGAAGACAAAGGAAATTTGGCATTGTCAGCTATGACTCTCACCATTTTTACACATGCTTCATAGAAAGCATTCTTTCTGGTTGTATCACAGCTTGGTATCACTCCTTCTCTGCCCAAGACTGCAAACAACTACAAAAGGTTGTGAATGTAGTCCGATCCAAGACTCAAACAAGCCTCCCATCCATTGATTCTATCTACACTTCCTGTTGCCTGGACAAAGCAACCAGCATAATTAAGGACCCTCTGCACCCCTGTTGTTGAGGATGATCGTGGAGGAGATGTTGTTGCCCATCCTCACTGACTGTGGTCTGTGAGTTAGGAAGTTCAGGATCCAGTCATAGAGGGAGGCACTGCAGCACAGATCATGGAATTTGGGGATAAGTTTCGTAGGAATAATGGTATTGAAGGCTGAGCTGTAGTCAATAAATAGGAGTCTGATATAGGTCCTGGTAGGTCCAGCTTCACAATAAACAATGCCAGGAAGTCCTTCTGCATGTATTACCGTATCAAGCATGTACACTAAAAAACCAGCTCACCAGAATTAAGCTCCTTTCCAGTTTAAGCTTCTCGTCAGTCAGAAAATAAAACATTTGCACGTGGGACTGTGTGTCAATCGCATTCATTTGCTGAGGTAGACTTCTTCCATGACTTTAAAGTAAAGACATTCTCTCTTTCACCTTCTTTCGTCAGGAAAAAGACACAGAAGTCTGAAGTCACGTACCAACCGATTCAAGATCAGCTTCTTTCCTGCTGCTATCAGACTTTTGAATGGACTTACCTTGCATTAAATTCATCTTTCTCTATACCCTTACAATGACTGTAACATTTTGCAGTCATTTCCTTCTCTATGAATGGTATATTTTATCTGTTTAATACGTAAGAAACAATATTTTTTGTTATATGCTAACACGTGACAATAATAAATCAAATCAAATTAAGATCAATGTTTAAAGTCCTGAGAACATTCTACCATCGGAGAACTATTTTTTGTCCTCCAGCCAAACTAAATTACTTGTACTCACCCCCCACCGCACCCCCCCCCCCTCCCCCCGCCCCCTCTCCCCCAACCATCAACCGCACCAGCCCGCCAAGCTTCTTGCTGCTGGAGAGCTCAGAAAGTTCCACCCAAGCAGTCAAAAGCTCAGCTCCGGATCACATAAGATTTCAAGGCAAACAAACACAAGTGCAACCTCAGCTTGTCAGCATGTTTACTTCATTTACCTGGAACTTGACACATGTGGGCATTTCAATATGTTAAAGGTAGTCATATGGTCAAAATGACAGGTGTAAAATTAAGAGCTGAATAGTAACTGATACTTCGTATGTGCGTGAAGAGTAAACCCACTCTTTCCAACTGAGTGAAAGATTGTACTTAAGAGACGTGGGCTGATTATTACATTGAGCTTTGATTTTCACAAGACATAATTGAATTTTTATACTTGAAACATCCTCACAGGTTCATGAATTCAATTGACGTTATGCAAATCTGATTTCTCACTTCATACGTTGTTTGGAAATTAAGTTTCGAAGAAATCATTGCTAATCAATTTGTAAAGTGAAGCATATCATTTTTAAATTAGATGATGATCTGAGAGAAGTGGCATAAAGGTCTTTGATCACTGATCTCTAACACAAGAAGGGTGACCTTACCAAAAATATTTCAAGTGCCAAATGAGCATGAAAATGAGAGAAGATCATACCTTTTTTTGTGGGCAAGATACAAATTGAATCTTAATTGATTTTGTCAAAAAAAATGAAGCCAAGCTTGTTTCTTGCCAGCAGCGGGAGGAGGCGGGGCCTGGTTTGCTGGAAAGCTGGCAGATAGCAGCAGAGGGTGCCATTGTGCATGTGCAAATCTCTGCTTCCCCCAGCTCCTGTTAACTTCAATGGCCGATGTAGCTCCACCATGGTGAAACCACCCCTGTGCATGGACTGGCTAATTACTGAATACAAGATGGCAGCGGCCCCCCCATCCAATCACCATGGCAGAACGACAGCGGATCCCCCCCAACAATATCACTTTTGCAGATCAGCTGCGCACCTTCCCCCTTGATTAGCCCACCCCCATCTGGCCCTGCCCAGTTGATCTCATCCCTCTTAGGCGCTGTCCTCTTGGCACTGTCTGGTACCCAGTAGGTAGTGTCAGATTTCCAGGTTGGCAGTGCAAGGGTGCTTGGTGGGCTGTTATGGAGTGCCAGGCTGGCAGTCCTGAGGGATGGGGAATGGGGGCCCTCAATGACCTCAGGTCTTACCAGCAATACCATCACTTCTGGTCCCAGTTCATGGGGACCATACGTGATCCTAACTGGAAAGACCTTTCCCCAGCAAAGCCATAGAGGCAAGTGAGCATGGACAATTCCATCCTGGGCTCACTTCTATTTTAACAACAATCTTCGCACCTGAAAAAGATGTGAGGCTGACCTCGCTGCATATCTGGTGCCAGTAAGGCCGTGAGAGGTGAGAAATTAGGCTTGAAGCTGATTTCTCAGTTCTCTTGTTATCTTACCTGCTCACCCGTCCATCGGCCAGCGGAGCGAAAATGTAAAATCATGACCATGACCTAGCAGTTGATTGAAAATAGAATGGTGGATGCAAGTTTTAGAATTTATCAACTTAGTTTGTTGGACATTTGAAATACCTCATTCAATCAGCGAATCAATAATCTGTGTTAGATTTTAGTAATTGAGTTCTATTCCACTGAGTTGCATAGCAACGAGCAAATGTGTGAGCTGTCAGTCTCAAAGAGCCTGTTTATTGATGAGCAATTCTTGACTCTATCCAACCTCACCATTCACTTCAGCACTATTCGTGCCAGTCATGCATATTCCTTCACAAAATACTAATGACTCCACTGGCAGATTCTCATCCAGCAGCAGATCCCATTAGCATATGGCAAAGTTACCCATCAGGGATCAAAATCTTAACGTTATTCATTTGAAAAAAGGAGCCTGAAAAAAGTACGCAAGTTCAAAAGTGCATGTAATTATAGCAAAAAGTTTATGCCGTTCTTGAATTATTAGAAGATTATTCCCAGAAAATATGTGAGTAGGTATAGCTGGCTTTATTACATGTAAAACAATCATATTATGGTATTCAAATGGCAAATTCTATCTTGGTGTTCCATTCAAATAAATGCAAGTTATTTTAATGTTAGTTCTTTTTAAAGAATTGCCAAATTGGTGAGATCTCTTTCATTATTGCAAGCAATCCCCATTTATATTCCTTTCTCTCTTAGCTGCTTGCTTTCCCATCTTCAATGTTCCACCTTCCACTTTTTCTACATTATGACAGTACTAGAGATACTATCAAGAAATACCTCATTGACTGTAAAGCACTTGAAACATATCATAGCTGCGAAAAATGATATGTAAACACAATTTTTTCTTTTCCTTCTACAACCTATACAATAACTTGGGTTTGT
This sequence comes from Sphyrna mokarran, assembly GCA_024679065.1. Taxonomy (NCBI): domain Eukaryota; kingdom Metazoa; phylum Chordata; class Chondrichthyes; order Carcharhiniformes; family Carcharhinidae; genus Sphyrna; species Sphyrna mokarran. The sequence continues at coordinate 90,696,732 of JAGIQG010000006.1, read as the reverse complement.
GTCCATCAAAACTACTTCAAATCATCTAATAGGAGGTGCAAGTTCCATTAAGTCATCTCTCTCTGGTAAGGAGCAAACTATTGGAGCTGATGGAAAACTGAAGTCAAAATGAACAAATGTTGCAAAATCACAATAAGTTGGGCAGCATCCAGAATGGAGAAACAGAGTTAATTACATCTCTCAGGAGAGTTGTGAATCTATGGAACTCACTGCCTCAGCGTGGAGGCGGAATCAATCAACAATTCAGTAAAGAAATTGATATGTTTCTGATGAAAAATGGGATAAAGGGCTATGGGGAGCAGGCAGGAGTTGAGACCAGGGTAAGATCATCCATGATCATGTTAAATGACAAAATGGGCTGAAAGGGCTGAATTTCCCTGAATACTCCAACTCCTAATTCCTATGTTTTTATGTTAACTGTTCAGGTATTCTTTCTCCAGCATTGGCCAACATTAGTAAATTATGAATTTGTTGTTGTATACATATGAATCTATGAATGTATGAATTAGGATCAGTAGTGGCACCTTGGCCCCTAGAGCCTGCTGCTCTGCATTCAATAATATAATGGCAGTTCTGATTGTAAGCTAAACTCCATATTCCTGGCTACTCCTAATAACCTTTCATTCTCTTGCTTATCAAGGATCAATCTACTTCTGCCTTAAAAATATTCAGAGATTTTTCTTCCACTACCTTTTGAGGATCAGCATTCCAAGCACTCACAATTCTCTGAGAGAAAAAAAAATCTCCTCATCTTTGTCTTAAATGGTATCCTCTTCTTTTTAAACAATATCCCTAGTTCTAGATTTTCACATAAGAGAAAACATTCTTTCCACATACACCCTGTCAAGACCCTTTAGGATCTTATATATTTCAATTAAGTCACCACGTACTTCAGTTTGTATCGCCTGGAGTTTAGAAGAGGAAGTCTAGTTGCCTTTGAACGCAGTATCTAATACCTGTCAGTTAGGAGGAAAGGCTGTTGACCTGAACTCTTGGTTCTCTCTCTACAGATATTTCCTGATGTCATGAATGTTTCCAGCATGCTCTATTTTAATGTATCAAGTTTGAGGATGAGAAATGTCTGTCCAAAACTACTGTCACTGTCTGTGTGAGTTTGCACATTCTCCCCATGTCTGCTTGGATTTCCTCCAGGTACTCCTGTTTCCTCCCACACTCCAAAGGTGCATTGGCCTTGCTAAATTGCCTTTTAGTGTCCCGGGATGCATAGATTAAAGGGATCAGTGGGGTAAATATCTGGGGTTACAGGAAAAGGACCTAGGTTGAATTGTGGTAAGTGCAGGTTTGATAAGCCGAATGGTCTTGTTCTGTACTGTAGGGTTTCTTTGATTTCTGTGTAAAGGGCATCATTTTGAAAATTACTGAGGTCAACTTACAATAGCAACATTTAGGCATCATTTGGATGGGTTGGATGGGAAAGGATTAGAGGACTATGGGCCAAATGAGGGCAGTTAGGACTAGCTGGGAGGACACCATGGTTGGCATGGACCAGTTGGGTCAAAGAGCCTGTTTCCATGCTGTATTTCTCTATGACTCTATGACTCTATGAGAATAAAGACAGAGTTGATAAAAGTAAGCTAGGAGAATAGATTAAAAGTAAAATGACAGAGAAGCTTTGACAGAATTTTTGAGGGGACATTTCATAACTCTCAAAAAAGCTTTATTGCACTGAGAAGGAAAGGTTCTCTGTGAAGGATTCACCAACGGTGGACAACAAAGGAAATCAAATGTGATATCAAATGGAAAGAAATAATATACAATGCTACAATGATTATTGATAGGCCAGAGGCTTATCACTCCAATTCCCGTGGTGGGAAGGGTGATAAAATTCTGGCCTTTATGTTAGTGTGCAATTAAAATAAGTCATTAGGAAGTCAAATGGAATGTTCACCTGTATTGCAAAGGAGATAGCATGTAAAAGTAAGAAAGTCTTATTACAGCTGTTCAGGGCATTGGTGAGGTTGTGCACACTTCTGGTCTCATGACTTAAAGGAGAATATGCTTACGTTGCAAGCAGTTCAGGGAAGGTTCTTATTTCTGAAATGAAGGCATTATTTTGTGAGGATAGGTTGATCAGTTGAAATCTATACTCACTGGAATTTAGAAGAATAAGATATGATTTTATTGAAACAAAGAATATTCTGAGAGGGCTTGGTAAGGTAGATGTTAAAGGGTGTTTGCTCTCATGGGGGAATCTAGAATTGGAAAGCACATTTTAAAAATAAGGGACCCCCCATTTAAGATGAAGATGAAGATTTCATCTTTCGTAGGGTGGTTAGCCTTTGGAATTTTCTTCTCCAGAGTGCCTTGCAGACTGGGTCATTGAATATATTCAAGGCTGTCAAACAGGTTTTTTATCAACAATGGAATTAAGGGTTATGGGAAAGTGACAGAAAAGTGGAAGGAATATAAAAACTGAACATGAAAGCATCTACAAGTATATTAAATAAATAGCTACAGTGAAAATTGGACCCTTAGAGAGTGAGACTGGGAAATTAATAATGATGAGTAATGAGGAAATGACAGGAGATTTGAACATGTATTTTGTCTCTGTCGTTACAAGGAAAATATAAATTGCATCCCAAGAATAGTAGAAAATCAGGAGGCAAAGGAGAGGGAGGAATTAAAACAGTGACTATCACAAGTTTAAATATAATGGGAAAACTATGTTAGGTTGCCAAGAATCCCGGACTTGCTCCAAGAGTTTTAAAAGGAGTGGTTGCAAAGATAATGACTGCATTAGTTCAATTCCAATCTAGGATGATTGTCTGTGTGTAGTCTGCGTGTTTTCCCTGGGTCCACCTGTTTTCTTCCAGGTGCTCCGGTTTCCTCCCATACTCTAAAGATGTGAAGGTTAGGCAGATTGGCTATGCTAATTTTCCCTTCGTGTTCAAAAATGTACTGGTTAGGGTATTAGTGGAGTTATGTGTGGGAATATATGTGGATAGGGCCTGGATAAGATGCTCTGTCAGAGAATTGGTGTAAATCCGATGGACTGAATGGTCTCTTTCTGCACTGACAGGATTCTATGATATCTGTAATTAGTTGTTATCTTTCAAAATTCCCTAGATTCTAGAAAGGCTCCAGTGGATTGGAAAACTATAAATGTCACACCTTTGAAACAAGAAATAGGAAACTATCAGTCAATTAACCTATTATCTGCCACTGGGGAAATTGTAGAATTCACTATTAAAGACAGAGTAGTAGAATATTTAAAAAAAAAGTACAATCAGACAAAGTCAACATGGTTTTGTGAAAGGGAAAACTTTGTTTGACAAATTTATTAGAGATGTTTAAGAATGTAACAACTAGGATGGATAAAGAGGAGTCAGCTGATATAGTATATTCGAAAATCAGGATAAATGGATCATTTTCAGATTGATAAACTGTGGACTGCCACAGAAAACAGTGCTGAGTCTTTGATTATTGATGATCTATATGTATTGGATGAAAGGACTGACTCTATAATAGCCAGATTTGCTGATGATATAAAATAGGTAGGAAAGTTATCTATAAGAAGGATACAAAGAGTTTGTAGAGGGATGTTATTAGATTAAGTGAGTTGGCACAAATTATACAGATAGAGTATAATGTTCTGATGAAGTGTCATCCAGATTTGAAACAGTAGCTCTGTTCTCTCTCCATAGATGTTGTTAGACTGGCTGAGATTTTCCATCATTTTATGGTGTAGTTTCAGATTCCAGCATACGCAATAATTTGCTTTTATCTTGGAGTATAACGTTGGCAGCAAGAATAGGAAAACAGAATATCAGTAAAATGGAGAGAGATGACACATTGCTGCAATATAAAAGGATTTGGTCATCCTCACACAGGAAACACGAAAAGGTCTGCACATCAGTAGAGCTAGAAATTAGGAAGGCAATGTAGTTTTGCAATGGGTTGGAGTACATAAGTAGGGGAGTCTGGCTAAAACTTACAGAGCATGGTAAAGGTACACAGAGGGTGGATTTCCCAGCCACACCCACCTCAAAACCAAAAAACTCTCACCCGAAATCAATGGACATTTGAATGGTTCCACCCACCACAGGAATCATAGCAGGAAATTCCCCCTTTGCCTCTGTGTGCAGTATTAGTCACTTTACTTAAGGAAGGACATACTTGCAATGGAAGAACAGTAAGTTCCCTAAGTTGATTCCTGGAATGAGGGATTTTGCTTATGAGGTTGGGCCGACACTCATTGGAGTTCAGAAGAATGACAGGTGATCTTCTTGAAACATCTAAGATTCTGAGGAGACAGGGAAGAGGCTGAGAGAGTGTTTCTTCTCACAGGGGAATCCAGAACTCGGGAGCATGGTTTAAAAATAAGTGGTCTCCTATTTAAGGAGAAATTTCTTCTCTCAGAGAACTGTTAGTGTTTGAAATTCTCTTTCCCAGTGAGCAATGGAGGCTGGGTCACAGAGCATAATCAAGGCTGATTTAAACTGATTTTTGATGGAAAAATGAGTTAAATGTTAATGGCAGGTTGGGGAGAGTGTGGCAGGCAGGCAGGAAAGTGGACCCAAACAGATCACCCATGATCTGACTGAATGGAAAATCGGGCTCAAGGAACCAAATGGCCGACTCCTGCCTACTCCTAGATCATAATCCGATCTACTGCAACTTTACTGAATGATTTGATCAACGGGCTTGATCAATAAAAAGGCGACTCCTTATTTCTATTCCTTATGATCTTACAATTTCAGTTCAATCCCTTATGAATTAGTGGTTCTGCTGTTTTAAGATGTGTCATCTAGTTGCTCAGTTGGGATCTGGCAAAATTCATTCTTTGTAACAGCAATCTTTGAATATAGTGCAACTTGCATTCATCTTTTATTTTGTGCCTTTGATTTCGAGAACAGAAGTTGTGTCTAAAAGGAGATGCATTTCTTTGTACACAAAATATGTTTCACACACAGTTACCATTATATACATGATTAATGGAGAATGGCAGTGCATTTAAATAAATATAAAAGTATGGGGCAGATACATAAAGAAAACTGTAAATTATATCCAAACCTAGTGGAGGCTTTTCACCATATTTCAAGGACTTATTTTCATAAGTAATAAAAAGAACAACAAAATATTCATCTTGTGGCTTACTAAAATTTGTTGAGGATAGTTTTTACAGCATCAGTCAACTTGCAAGAGGAGGAATGCCTCGTGAAGATATCACAAAAGCATGTCGGTCCATAAATTACATATAAGTTCTGTTTAAAAAAATACAATTATTAAGTTTCTCGAAGAAGTTTTCTCAACCAAGTTCTTATAGTTTGTGAAAACATCAATTTGTCTGAATTTAGTCAGTAGAAAATGATTTATCTAACTGAAGTTGACCACCTTAAACATTACAGGGAGTCATGTTAAATATTCACCTATAACATCGCAGTCCCAAGGTAGGATTGTCTGGTCGTGTTCACCCAAGACTGGAAATTCCTGCCCGAGGTCAGTGGGCCTTTAAATGATCTGTCACATTTTCTGTCCCATCTGTGATGATTCCCGCCGCAGGTGAAACCAACAAATGAACTGGACCACAAACAGGGTATGCGCCACTTCAGCCGTTCAGTCCCCAGTTCACGTTATCTGCTCCCAGAACATCACAACCAGCCATAGCCTAAGCCAGCTGACAAAATTTGAGGTTGGGACAGGGATGGGAGAAGGGTGGGGAGGGGGTCAGGAAGGGTGGTCAGCAAATGATTTCTGGTTTTGGTTGTTTTAGTTGACCCCCACTCCATTCCCCCAGTAATAATCTGATTATCCTGGATAGGATTTTCATCTGGTTCTGAATTATGTTTCTTGCGGGGATCGAACCCTTCAGCAATTAACCCAATCCCTTTCAAAGTGTTGCTTTACATTATTGCTGCACGCTTTGTTAATGTCTCCTATTGTTGACATTCCTATTTGTTCATTTCCCTTTTCCTTGCTTTGCTTATGAATTATAACATCTCAAAGAACAGAGATTTATCAATCTGAAATGATGGGGGCATTTCTCCCAGCATGTTGCACTGTTTGAGTAGTGTAGCAAACCAGGAGACATCAATGGAGTGGGACTCGTGACCAGCATCCAGCTGATTGCAAGTCTCCAGGCCCTTTTTTTAACAACATAATCAGTCTTGCTGGAAATCAGTGTAAGGCTGATTACAGCATTGAAATTGCAATTTCAATATCATTAGTGAGCTCAGGATAGTGAACTCTAGGCTGGCTCATGCCTCCCCTCCACCGCCGTGAGAAATTGCAACAAGTAGGGACTAAATTTGGTCCCTAACAAAGGGGACCAAGATTGATCAATTTGCTGGTGGAGATAGAGTTCACTGAAGTCTCCTGGGAGTTCAGCAGCAGGGGATTCATCTTGGGCAGTGCCAGCCTTGCACCCTGACACTGATCACTGGCAGTGCCAAAAGGATGGGCCCAGAGGTGATGGGACATCCTGGTTGTGGGACTGATCAATAGCGATTGTAGAGGGGTTTCTGCTGCGCACTCTGTAATGGAATCGGTGGGAGAGGGAGGAAGAAGGTGATCATGGCTGTACATGAGGCAGGGAAGATCAGGGCTGCACATGGTGGGGGAATCAGGACTGCACACGGGGGAGGAATCAGGGCTACACATATGGTGTGAGTGCTATCCAGTTGATGTTAGTGATTGGAGCTGACCCAGTGGGAGGGTGCAGGGTCAGGTAGGCTGGTGATTGCAGGAAGTCGGGTAGGCTGGCAATCAACAGTTGGACAAGGAGGTTGGTGATCAGCAGAAGTAAGGTAGCTGGTGACCTAGTGATCAGCATTGGTGGGGGGGTGGGGGGGGTGCTGTGTGCATGCACCGATCTCCACACTACAGACTAATGCATGTCTGTTCGATACTATGCTGCTGGCCTCTTCCCACTTAGTAAGAGGTCTGACAACACCAATTTTAAATCCAACCGATTTATTTGATAGTAAACTTGCTAGCTTTTGGCGTTTGTGCCTTCGTCAGGAGAATGAGGCGTTCTGGTCTCCAAAAGCACACGTATCAGCACAGACAGTTTACTATCAAATAAATCGGTTGGATTTAAAATTGGTGTTGCCAGACCTCTTACTGAGCTTACCCCAGTCCAACGCTGGCATCTTTACATCATCTCTCCCCACTTACCAGTGTGAATCCCCCTGAAGCACCCTGTGATGCACAGAGTGCCGGAGATTCATTCAACTAAGTACACCCAAAAAACAGTCTGGAGAATCTCTCGTTTTTCTGTTTGCTGGGCACTTGGGTTTTTTGAGAGAATCACTCCTGTTAACTCTATTTCTCGCTTTACAGATGCTACCAGATCTTTTGGATTTTTTTTTTTAGTTTGAAATTTCAATTAACCACAGCACTTTACTCTTGCAGGAGATGGTGAGAATAATTTCCAATTTGAATCTGTCCTGGCAAATTGTAAAGAATAGCTGACTGTGCAAAAGAATAAACAAAAAAGTAATTTGGACACTGCACTGGGGAAATTGGTGAAAGGGCTTAGAAAGGAAACAAAAGCGAAGAACCATTCTGTAAGTTGACAGGTGAACCTCCAGAAACAGTGGGGGAAATAATAGCAGAGGTCAACGTCAGTTGTGTTGTTTCCAGAGTCTAAAAGAAGTGCAGATAGCTATTTAATGAATTACAGGAGTTGTCAAGATCAGTGCACCTAAACTGTTACATCCTACCAATTAATCTTATGCACAATTCATTACATTGCCATTACTTATCTACCAACAATTTCTATCATTCAGTTTAAAGTATAAGTTTATTTATTAATGTCACAAGTAGGCTTTCATTAACATTGCAATGAAGCTACTGTGAAAAGCCCCTAGTCACCATACTCTGGCGCCTGTTTAGATATACTGAATGACAATCTAGCACAACCAATACACCTCACCAGCACATCTTTTGGACTTTGGAAGGAAATCAGAGCACCCAGAGGGAACCCACACAGACACGGAGAGAAAAGGCAGACTCTGCACAGACAGTGACCCAAAGCTGGAATTGAACCCAGGTCCCTGGTGCTGTGAGACAATAATGCTAATCACTGTGCTATCCTGACACTCTCCAGGATTCAGCCATTTATGCATATGTTTTATCTCACCTCACGTACTTGGCATTGTTTTGAGTCTCACACCCGCAACCCATAGCTTGTGCATATTAGCAGCTGTCTAACAATGATAGATACATGACCCAAACATACTGCAGGATACTCACTGACATACTCCCCTCTTTATTCCAAGAGAATGTGGCTCATAACAGCAGGCAGAAGAAAGGACTGAAGAAGGAGCATTTGTGTGATTGTATGTTTTACTGCCCATGGAGGATTAGCAGTGGCATAAAAGAGTAGTACCCATCTCTACTGCTACCTCTGGTAGCTTATTCCACATTCACTAACTTAGACATTCACTAACCTCTGTGTGAAAAAAATTGCCCCTCTGGGCACTTTTGTATCTCTCCCCTATCATCAGCGATGATCCCACTCCCTTGCAAGCAGACATTCCCACTCCCTCTGGCTAACTATTCCCTCCCCCAAGCCTACCCTGATTGCTGCTCTCCCTCCTGCTCCCACTAATCCCCATGCAGAGTGGCAGCAAGATCCTTCCACCCCCACTGATTTCTTCCAAAGCCCTGTCCCCAGAAGGCCCCCCCCCACCCCGCACAATAGGCCACACCTGCTTGGCACTGCATCATGCCTGATGGACAGTGCCAAGGTGCTCCCTGGGCATGGACACTTTGCCCCTTGGGTAGTGCCAAGGCACAGACATGGCCACTGAAGTGGTTGATGATGAATGCCTCTAGAACTTTCGTTTTCCTTCCCTCATCCCACTTCTCCCGCATCCTTCAATCTCTTCTGGCATGCACTTTGCAAATTGTGTAAGCTCACGCTTTTTACTTACTCTTTTCCTTTCATCATAACGATTTCAAGTATTCAAGGACTGAAACCTGCCCAGTTAGCGAAGAAAGTGAAAGAAGACGGTGAAGATCACTCAATCTTATCCTCACAGCTACCAGCTCAGACTCTGATACTTTGCAAATTCCAGAGGCCAGGAGAGAGAGGAGAGATCTGCAAGTGGAGGATGGAGACAAATGCACAGATGCCAGTTCGCTGGAGGACATGTTTGAGCACTAGTATTTTTGTAGAGGAATCAGATGAGGTGTGGATGCTAAAAATCTGAAAGGGAAGATGAGTGTAAAATACGTTTAGCTTTGCCTTTGATGTTTTGCAAATGGTAGAGCATGATCTGTTGAATTTGAAGGCTGGTGGGGTGGTGGGTGAGCACAATCAGAGCCCTGTTGTGGTTCCAAGAAGAAGGGGAGAATAAAAGTGCATGAAATAGAATGAAAATGTCTAAAGGTCCCTCGTTTTCGCATTGCACAGATACTGTTCCTTCTGTGGCAATCTGGTCCTTTCCTCAATCATCCTTAATACCCCCTCTTTTTCCCACAGCACCATTCTATGAAGGTGCAGGGGAATTAATGTCTCCCTTTCACCTCCTCCTTTCTCACTATCCAAGGCCTCAAACACTCCTTCCAAATGAAACAGCGATTTCCTTATATTTCCTTCAACATAATATACTGCTCACAGCGCGCTATCCACTACACTGGGACAATGTAGTGTTAGGGCACTGGACAGTTATAAATTAGCCAGGAGGGAGCTAAAGAGGGAGATAAGAAGAGCTAGAAGAGGACATGAGAAGACTTTGGCGGATAGGATAAAGGAGAACCCTAAAGCTTTTTATAGATATGTTAAGAATGAAAGATTGATTAGGTCAAGATTAGGGCCAGTCAAAGACAGTGGAAAGTTGTGCGTGGAGCCTGTAGAGATTGGTAAGGCACTGAATGAATATTTTTCGTCGGTTTTCATGCGGGAAAATGTCAACGGAGTTGGGGAGAATACTGGGATACAGAGTTGTAGACTAGACAGGATAGAAGTACATAAGGAGGAGGTGTTAGCTATTCTTGAGAGTATAAAAATAGATAAATCCCATGGGCCAGATGGGATTTATCCCAGGTTACTCTGGGAGGCTAGAGAGGAGATTGCAGAGCCTTTGTCTTTGATCTTCATGTCGTCATTGGCTACAGGTGTAGTACCGGAAGACTGGAGAATGGCAAATGTTGTCCCCTTGTTTAAGAAGGGGAGTAGAGACCATCCTGCAAATTATAGAACAGTGAGCCTTACATCTGTTGTGGGGAAAGTTTTGGGAAGAATTATAAGAGATAGGATTTGAAGTCATTTAGAAAGAAATGAATTGATTAGGAATAGTCAACATGGATTTGTGAAAGGAAGGTCGTGCCTCACAAACCTTATCGAGTTTTTTGAAAAGGTGACCAAAGAGGTGGATAAGGATAAGGCAGTTGATGTGGTGTATATGGATTTTAGAAAAGTGTTTGATAAGGTTTCCCATGGAAGACTACTGCAGAAAATGCAGATGCATGGGATTTAGCAATTTGGATTAGGAATTGGCTAACTGATAGAAGACAGAGGGTGGTGTTGATGGGATATATTCAACCTGGAGTTTAGTTACTGATGGTATACCTCAGGGATCTGTTTTGGGGCCACTGTTGTTTGTTATTTTTATAAGTGACTTGGATGAGGTTGTAGAGGGATGGGTTAGTAAATTTGCTAACGACATCAAAATCGGAAGAGTTGTAGACAGTGAGGATGGATGTTACAGTTTGCAGAGGGACATAGATAAGTTGCAGAGCTGGGCCGAGAAGTGGCAAATGGAGTTTAATGTGGAAAAGTGTGAGGTGATACACTTTGGTAAGAGTAATATGTGTGCAGAATATAGAGCTAATGGTAGGACTCTTAGTAGTGTAGATGAGCAGAGGTCTCAGTGTACAGGTGCATAGATCCCTGAAAGTTGGTACTCAAGTTGATAAGGTTGTTAAGAAGGCGTACAGTGTGTTAGCATTTATTGGTAGAGGGATTGAATTTCGGAACCGAGTTGTTATGTTGCAACTATACAAAATTCTGGTGCGGCAGCACTTGGAGTATTGTGTACAGTTTTGGTCGCCACATTATAAGAAAGATGTGGAGGCATTGGAAAGGGTACAGAGGAGGTTTACCAGGATGTTGCCTGGTATGATGGATAGATCTTATGCGGAAAGGCTAAGGGACTTGAAGTTATTTTCTTCAGATAGAAAGCAGCTAAGAGGTGACTTAATTGAGACACATAAGATATCAGAGGGTTAGATAAGGTGGATAGTGAGAGCCTTTTTCCTCGGATGGAGATGGATAACATGAGAGGACATAGCTTTAAATTAAGGGGTGGTAGTTATAGGATGGATGCTAGAGGTGAGTTCTTTACTCAGAGGGTAATAAGGGCGTGGAATGCCCTGCCTGCAGCAGTTGTGGACTCGTCAAGTTTGAGGGCTTTCAAATAGTCAGTGAATAGGTATATGGATAGCATTGGAGTAGTTTAGGTTAGAGGGTCATAAAATTGGTTCCATTGGTCGGCGCAACATCAAGAGCGGAAGGGCCTGTACTGCGCTGTAATGATCTATGTTCTATGTTCTAATGTAAGTGGCTCTTTGAGATTTATATTGGGTAATCACTTTGCAGAATAAGTTTGCAAGCATGATGCTGAACCTTTTTATAGAAAGGAAGAGAGTAACAAAAGTATACATTGGTTGGAAAGAGAATGATTTGACTTGTCAACAATATAGGAAAAATCATCTGTTGGTGAATAAAGAAGTGTGGTTTAGTTTATTAGTGTTCATGAATTATTTGATCACATATAACTTGGGTGGAAAAGGTTGCTTACATTGCAGTCTTCTTTCCTCTTTTAGTTTATCTACTCCCTGTTGTATGTCTCTACCTCTAACTTCCCTCTGTTTGCTTCCTTTCCCTTTTCCTCCTTTTATTCCTGCTCCCCAGATTCTTGTCTGATAGGTGGGAACAAGGATTGTTCCTTCAAAATGGTCAGATTGTAGTTAAGTAGTTGGCCTTTAAGTTGTCATGGTAGTTCAAGTACAGGTGGCACAAAGGAACGCTGAGCAATTTATTTCTATTCCTTCATGGAATTTGGATGGTGTTTTGCCCATCCCTAATTGCCCTTGAGATGGTGGTCGTGAACTTGAAATAGTGCCGACTCTGTGGTGGAGGTACATCCACATTGCTGAGAGAGGCAGTTCCAGGATTTTGACCTAATGGTAGTGCAGGAATGATGATTAATTTCCAAGTCAGGACGGTGAGTGACTTGGAGGGGAGGTTCCAGGTAATGATGCTGCCATGTGTCTGCTGCCCTTATACTTCTAAATGGTAGCAGTTGTGGGTTTGGAATGTGCTGAATAAAGAATCTTGCTCTGTTCCTGCAAAGTGTCTTGTAAATGGTGCACACTGCTGCCACTGTTTGTTGGTAATGAAGGGAGTGAGTGTTTGTGGAAGTGGTGCCAACCCAGCGTGTTGCTTTATCCTGGATGGTGCTGAGTTTCTTGAGTGTTGTTGGAGCTCCACTCATCCAAGCAGGTGGAGAATATTCTGCCAAACTCCTGACTTGTGCCTTACAGATGGTGGACATGCTTTGGGGAGTCAGGAGATGAGTTGCTTGCCATGGGATTTCCAGTCTCTGTTCTGCTTTTGTAGCCACAGTATTTATAAGGCTGAAGAGAAAATGTTGGAAAATCTCAGCAGGTTTGGCAGCATATGTAAGGAAAGAAAAGACTTGATGTTTCGAGTCCAGATGAAGCTTTGACAAAAGGTTGTCTGGATTTGAAAAATAAGCTGTTTTCCTCCTTACAGATCGACAGATTTTCCAGCATTTTCACTTTTGATTTCAGACTCCAGCATCCGCAGTAATTTGCTTTTATTTATAAGACTGCTCCAATTTAGTTTCTGGTCAATATTCCCAAGATGTTGAGTGTGAATGAAAGAATTATGGTATTACCAGGATGTCCAACATTGGTCTGCATGATGCCACTGTCTGTTATCACACGCCAGCTGAGGGAGTGAAAAACCTTTTATTTCTTGGAAGTTCAAATGAGGAGGAAAGTGCTTGAGTTATTGGCATTCTGCACTGGGGAAAGCCTGAAATCTGAGCAAATCTTTGTGCATGCACCTCAAGCTTGTCTCTGGAAAGAAGGAATTATATGTAAAGTAACTCTTTGCATAGAGAGCTTCAGTGACTCTACAGCTTCCTATGTAGCAGTACACTGTGAGAAGGAGCCAAATGCATAACCACTAACTTGGGTTGGACTTTCCGGCCATTCACATTGGTGGGATTAGAATGATAACCCCCTGCTCTCGGTTCCCTTGCAGTAGAGGAATATGAACAATGCGAAGATCCCACCGTGGCCAATAGCAGGCTATCTCTGCCTCAGCAAAATGTGCAGCCAGTGGGATGGGGGCAGAAAATCCCTCCCTTTGTTTCAGCATAAGCAGTTAATACAACCAAAGGTACTTCATCATCCCAAATCCTGGGACAGAGTTAGTTGAATAACAATAATGGATGCTCATTGGCACTTCTAGAACATTCTCGCATGAGAGCCAGTAGGATTTGGAATTAGATGATTTAATGCACCATCAGGAGAATGAAATTTGGGTAGGTAGGATGCAAGCCTTTCGGTTCTTAATGTAAGAAATGTCAAAGTCAAATAGATCGATCTGAGGATCTAAGGTCTATCCACCACCTTTCATGCCCACAACCTGTGCCATGCAGAGAAACTTGTGGAATGGCAGGGTTTATGGAGGTAGGTTGGCATGTTACCAATTAAAATTGGAAAAAGTGATGTCCTGGTGGGGATATTGAACAAATGCTTCTTAGCTGGCTTCTTCTTGTTGGAATTTGGAATTCTTACTTCAGCACAACAGGAATTCTTGCAAAATTCCATTTCCCTGCCTTGTTTGCATTGATTTTCCACAAAGAAAGTTATGGAATTACTTCGTTTTAATAAATTGGTTGTCAACAAATAACAAAAAGCAAAAGGTATTCATTAAAAAATAGATTTTTGACAAGGTCTCAGCCTTTGGACACTAAACCAAGGCACTGTCTGCTTTTTCAGGCATGAGAAAGTAGTCCCATGGTTCTCTCCAAAGAATAGCAGAAAGTGACTGATGAATGTTGATCCTTATACTGACTACACTAAAACAGATTACTGTTTTAAATTAAATCTCTTTGCCATTTGTGGGATCTTGCTGTATTCAAATTGGCTGCCACTTTTTTTACTTTACAACAGTGACAACAATTCAATAATATTTAATTGGCTGTAATGCACTTTCAGATGTCCTGAGGGTGTGAAAAATGTTATCTAAATGCAAGATCCTTCCTTTGTCATCAAACCATTATCAACGTTTTAGTATCCGGATCATTCTTTTTGCTTTGTCTATGCGTTGAGTGCCTGCTTAGTGCCTTTCATTCACTGTGGTATTTTGCCATCAAATATTTATGTATTTCATCTGACCAGTTCGGAGATCTATTTTGAGGTATCCACGGCCTGAATTTTTCACCCAACAGGCTCGCGCACTCACCGAGCCCAGAAGCAGGTATGAAACACACATCCAGTCGCACTCAACTCCAGAGAGAGAATTCAAGATCAGTTAACAGCCAGCCTGCGTGAAACGCATGCAGTCAAAGGCTGCCAGGGAGGGCAGGAAAGGGAGGAGTGCCAAGGAGAGAGAGGGTTCAGGCTGGTGCTTCCAATATGCTCCCTCAGCCATTATGGAGCTGTCTGAGAGAGCTGCTGACCTGGGAAAACTATGCCATGAGTGCCTGGGCAACACAATCATACTCAGCCCTCAGTTCCCAGACTTTTTATTTGAGCCCTAACCTTTCATCCCTGCCTGGATCGTGGTTGCAGCTGAAAGGTAAAGGTTGCCTGGCTGATCAGCCCACTTGCCCACCATATATGCAATTGGGCAACGTAAAATCCCAGTCATTTGCTGTTTAATTAATTTAAATTGCCTTCTTAACTGTTGACGGGCATGATTCCGACTCTCGCATGTACCTACCAACTGAAATATCACATGCGCGTGCGTGAGGATGTGTGCCTAGCATCTTCCCCCACGATTTCACCCACTTCCAGGTCAGGCGTACATCAAAGCTTTGGAGGTAAAATTCTGGTCCATATTCAAGGGCCTGAACAAAACCTATGGCTATTTATTGGATGATTTGAAATGCCTGACCAATTGGAATTAGACCAATGAGTCAGCCAGTGTACAAAAAAGAAGGCAGATTGCTTCCCACTTTAAGAGGGCAATATAGGTCTTGTGTGTTAGTATAAAATGAGTGACAGTTGCTGGAATTATATCACCTTGTCCGCCCGATGTTCTTAAGATCCCATCCGTGGCTAATGGAAATGCTGTTCTGCAAGCCTCACCTGCCCCGACTCTGGGACTGACGAGGTGGTAAAATTCTGGCTAATAAATCAATAGCCTGTACAACAGCCCTCAGAAATAAAAAAAAACGGACTGATATAAGAGGCTGCTCTTTCGTTGTCACCCTTTTTACACTGTCACACAATGTTAAAATCCACCCCGAGCTACCTTCAAATTTGCACAGCATGGAGCATTTGTAAACCACACCATTATATTTCACCAGAAAATGTTCCATGAACTTTAACTGGAGAAAGAAAACATATGAAAGTAGCAGTAAACATTGTTCTGAAAGAGTTCAGAGGTTATTTCAAATGGAAAAGCTGCCACGGGCCACAAAGAATTATCAAGGAAGAACTGGAGCTGGAGGGAGAACAAAGATTGAAGAGATTTTCTTTCTCCCACACAGCAATAGCTATGTGGAACATACTCTCATCAAAGCAATTAATAGAGTCATCATCAATTCTTTAAAATAAAAAAAAGGATAAATACCTGGTTAGGAATAAAATCAAAAGATCACAGAAGTAAATGCTAATAGAAATAATACAATATTCCAGGGATTATCATCATCCTCTGTGCTGTTTGGACTGTGGACACAACAACTGCAGAAAGTAATTGGTCACGGATAAATAAATAATGGGGGTGTTAGGCTAAATATAGGAGAACAACAAAAACTTCAGTTTCACTTGAATGATGTTGGACATTAGAGGGTATTGATGCAGAACTTGCCTTGGAAGAGGAAAGAGGAAAGGTAACATCTGTGACACAACAAATTGAACATTGTTGGGGAGATTTTCAACCTTGCTTCAGATATCTTCACGGTACAACATTAAGGCTGGAGAGATGAATTCTGAGTCACAGAGTAGGATTTTCCAACTGCACTTGTCACAAGCCTGGAAAATCCTACCCGAGGTCAACGGACCTTTGCCTGGTCGATGTCCCACCCGCTACAATTCCTGTGGGGGGATGGGACAGGAAAATTCTGCCCATGACCTCTTGTGCCCCATTGTGCCCACCTGAAAATCTGCTGGTTACCAAGTCGTAATCAGGTGTTAGACTCCAGCTCATTTCTCCAGCACCATTCCCAGGCTCAGACTGCGGACTAGCCTGCTGTTGGAGTGCTTTTATAATGATATAAAAGGCATCAATCATTCATGTGGGATTGTGTAAATAGGTTGTGGGCTCATCTATTAAGATTAGGCACACCAGGACATTTTCACAAAAGTAGGAAACTTGAAGATGCTAGCAGCAGTTCTGTGTGTGGTGTGTTCTGTTCACAGGCTACAGTGAAACAAAAACTTGATCACATGGCATACTCCCCCTCCAGTGATATCATGCTACTATCCCTCAAAAGCATATTACAAATAATAAGAGGGGGGCCACACTTTTAAAGTGAGAGGGGGAAAATTCAGAGATGTGAAGGAGAAGTTTTTTACACAGAGAGTGGTAAGTGTCTGAAAAGCAATGCCAGTGGTGGTGTTGGAGGCAGATACAATGGGAGCATTTAAGGGGGTTTTAGATAAGCAAATGCATATCCAAGGGATAGAGGGATGTGGATCAAGGGCAGGCAGAAGGGACTAGTTTAATTTGGTGTCATGTTGGCTCAACATTGTGGGCCAAAGGGCCTGTTCCTGTTCTGCACTTTCTCTGTTCTGTACTCCATCAGTTATTGCAGGCCTGACCAGCAAATTGCATTGGGACATCTGATTGGCATCTGATGCTCACCAGTTTTATGCAAATAAGGCCCAATTTTGAGGAATGCCAACAAGAATCAGCAATGTCTATCAATGGATTCCTTTAGTGATCCATAGTTCCCAGTTTGAAGCACAGTCCCATTTTGTAATGACAAACACAACAAATATATTTTCAATAATAAAAGCAGAAAATGCTGGAAAAGCTCAGCGGGTCTGACAGCATTTGTGGAACGAGAAACAGAGTTAATGTTTTGAGTCTGTATGACTCTATTTTCAAATGTTTTTCTTACAGCATGTAAGAATTGGAGACCGTCCATCAATTACAAAATTGATGCTTCCAACCACTCCCAATGATATAAGAGTCTGAAGTATTCATGCACAAATAGGAGTTGCGGCCACCTACTCTCCAGATTCAAAGTACTGTGAAAGTGCAGCAACATCTGGCTTCAATTTTTATGTTCTTAGATCAGTGAAAATAGGGGAAGGGTTAATGGGGAGGTGGCAATGAAAGTGGAGCTGTGGGGAGGGGGTGGGCATTATCCTTTCTTTTCACACTTCCATCTGACTGATCACAATTTGAAATTGTAGGTGGCAAGATCAACCATTACAAATTGGCGAGGCCCATTATAAATAAGCAGATCAGGCTCCAGTAAAATTATTAAGGTTCAGTTTACCATTTTAACCTGAGGAGAAATAGTAATCCTTACTTTGTCTAACCAAATCTGCCAGGAATAGGGCCAAAAGAGATCCAACAACATTTTAAACATAACCAGAAAACGCTGGGAAATCTCTGCAGGTTTGAAAGCATCTGTGAAGGGAGAATTGAGCCAGTGCTTCAAGTCTAGATGACCCTTCATCTGAACTGCTGAGATTTTCCAGCATTTTCTATATGTGTTTCAGATTCCAGCATCTACCGTATATCACCTTTATTTTAAAGTTTTAAATGCATTCATTTTGATTTACTTTTGGATATGTTTCTGGTGATCAGGTCTCCTCTTGCACACATCTTCGCACCCCCTGATCCTTGTTGGTGGGAATTCTCTTTTCAGAGGCTTCCAATAAACTTACTTGATGCTGGAGTCCATTTGTGTGGGTCTCCAACAGCAACCTCCTGCATTCCAAACTTTTATTCTGATTCTACCAAAAGAACACACCACACAAAGAACTGCTTCATTCATCACATATTAGGTGGGATTTTATGGCATCACTCATCCCACAACTGTAAAATCTTGCCCGAGGTCAATGGACTTCCCCATTGTCTGCCCCTTGCCCGCTTTGATTCCTGTGGCAAGTGGGGCTGTAAAGACAGAGGATTATTAGTTAAAGGCAGACATAGGTGAATAGATTAACCATTATTCCCAATGTGTCAGCCTTTGAAGAAAAAAACTGTTAAAGACAAAACTGCTATTTTCAGCCTCAGCTGCACCCATGCAGTTATAGTTTATGCTGAAATATGCATTATAAATAGTTCAGGCAAATTTAATATTTGTTCAAACTTTTTTGTCTACGCATTCAAAATTATGAAATAGCATTAGACAAAATATTTATGATATAATCAAAGAATCCCTACAGAGCAGAAGGAGGCCATTTGGCCCATCGAGCCTGCACCAACAGCAATTCTACCCAGGTCCTATTTCCATAATCCAATGTACTTGTCCTGCTAATCCTCCAACACTAAGGGGCAATTTAGCATGGCCAACCAACCTAACCCATAAATCTTTGGATGGTGGGAGGAAACCAGAGTATGCAAAGGAAACCCACGCAGACACAGGGAGAATTTGCAAACTCCATTCAAACAGTCATCAAAGGCCAAAATTGTTCCCAGTTCCCTGGTATTGAGGCAGCAGTGTTAAACATATATTTGCCATTCCACAGAGAGCCTTAACATAAAGTTAAAGCAGGTTTAATATTTATTATTAATGAAATGGATAAACCTTCCAGTTTCATGGATAAAGAAGAGAAATTAAATGCAGGAAAAAAATTGTGTCACTGAAGTAATTATAATCTACCAATGTAAATGCATATAATATACATTCTAGTTTGTTTTATTCTGAAAGTGACTGAAAACTGATGAAGCACCCAGCTGTGTGTTAAACTTTAATCAGCTTTCTGCCTTCTTTTCAAGAACAAAACACACCAAGACCTTCAATTATTATCATATTGTACACCCACATACGAAAAACATATTACATTTAAATCACTGACCTGCAGTAAACATGGAAATATTAATCAAAATATTTGTTTATTCTAACAAGCTCACCAGAGATATTGCCTTCTGCCCATGAACCATTCTCAGCCAAGATTGCTAATGATGCATTCAAATCTTTACAACATGAGAAATCATATTAATAATGGGATCAGTAATCTTCCACATTCCCTTAACACTGTTCAATATAAATTTGGTCTTAATTTTGGATGATTGTGATTTGTGCAGTTGCCACTTCTAATCTTGTTGCATTCAGATATGAAAATCATTCCATCAGATTTGTACTCTTCAATTCTAAAAGCAATACAACTCAGGTATAGCCTACTTACTATTGATTTCCAAGGAGTTACTTGCTATCTTTGAATTGGGAAATGAGTCATAGTTACTGGTGTCATCATAACCAGCATGCCTGGGCTGCAAAAAAGTAGAAAAGAATAGGCTATCCATTCCCAATCACTATTTATGTTTACATGAATGTAATTTTCCACTGGGAGTCTGGTCACAACAACTTAATTTTCCAATGAAAGCTTATATGTCTCAATCAAAACATTTCTCATCATTCCAACTTCATTTTTGAATGATGTACTGGTATGCTGTATAGAGTATGTATTCTCTGTTCAACATTAACATATCTCTGTGCTTGAAGAGCTTAACTTTGACTGGAATTCTCCAACCTCACTCACAGCTGGGATTACCCAGTTCTGCTGCTATGAACACCGAGGGAGGCTGAGTGCCAAATTCTCCATACTCACTGGCAGCAGGGTGTGCGAGATTTGGGGATTCAGATCTCTGTCCACTTTTTGTTTCTTTTTTTCTGTTGAATGTTGACCACTGCTGCCCAGATTGCCAATGATCATAGTCCTACTCAATCCACTTAGAATAGTATGGCATTCCCTTTGAGAATATCCATTTGCCTGGCTGTCATAGTGGAAAATGAGTAGGAATACAGGATAAGCAGGCAGTTAAAACTGCACAGGACACATCTCCAATTCATCTTATCTTCGCCCTTCGCCAGAGACACTACATTTTCTAAGGGAAGATGTTCCAAGAGCTGGGTCACATGCTGTAAGATGAGATGAAACAATCCCCAGCATACACACAATGCTGTCAAGATAACCGTGATATTGATTTTTATTATTGTCATTAACTGTTTCATGGACATATTAAACATTGTCTATAATCAGGTCGGGCTGAGGGGTGGAATGGCTAGCAATAAAGCAAGGGAAGGAATCAAAGCCATATCCTGACAATTTCCTGCCACCATGACATATTGCCAATGGCAATTACCACAGCAGCTTGGCTGCCTGCTAACTAGCTAATTTCCCATTTCCCAACTCCCCATGTGGCAATCTCCCAGTGGAGGGTGCCCCTAAGCGGTATTCCATGGTCCATGGAAGGGCCATCTGATAACAATGCTCGCTATTGCAAAATTCTTCACATCCATCTTATTCTGCTGTGGACATGGTTTCCCCCAACAAAGACATCTCAACATTGTCTTCAAAAATCCACCATACTCATAACCTTCTGATTTCCCATCAATGCCCACGAGTTCCTATTCATTGTATAGCACGCAGTCAGATTTCATCCTGTTGCAATAGCTGAAGAAACTAAAACAACTTCAACCGCACAGATTGCTTTCTTTCCTCCACAGAGTAGCTGTGCCAATTCTCACAGTTTATGACTACCATACTTTCTCTTGGGTCCTGCCAGTCATTGTGCTGTTGGAAGTAATCTCGCATCTGGGTCAAAAGGTCAATGATCATCAACCAGGCAGTATGAACGGTCCCAATGAAACTTCAGTGCTGTTTTCATGCTTATCATCAACCAATGAATTTGACCCAACCCAAAAGCTAATCTGAGACATTTTCCCAAGGTTTTCATGTCAACAGTGTGAGCTGTTATTGGAAGCTTTATCCCGCTGCATGTGTCTCTGACAGCTGGTAAAGTTCTTCTGTGAACAGTCACGTGCTCATAGTTTAGTTGCAAAATTGTAAATCAAATCCTGATGGCACATTTTATGTTTAGTTGTGGACTCTTCCAGGCAGTTAAGAAAATACATTAAATGTTGGGAAATTATATCCAGTGCTATTCATGATGCAATGCAGTGTAAGCAGGACCAGTGGAGACTTGGACCTATGAATCTTTGGCGGCTGGTATCTCCTGACCGTCAGCTCAGGTGCAACAGGTTTCTCACCTTTCAACCTTACTGTCCCAACCTATAACAACTTGTGGGATATTTTCATAAATTCAATCTAAAGTTTCACATTTGGGCGGCATAGTGGTTAGCATTGCTGGCCTTACAGTGCCAGGAACCCAGGTTCAATTCCAGCCTTCGGTCACTTTGTCACCCTGTATCTGCATTGGTTTCCTCTGGATGCTCCAGTTTCCTCCCACAGTCCAAAGATGTGCCAGTTAGATTGATTGGCCATGATAAATTGCCTCTTAGTGTCAGGGAGATTAGTAGGGTAAATGTATGGGGTTATGGAATAGGGTCTGGGTGCGATTGTAGTCAGTACAGACTCGATGAGCTGAATGGCCTCATTCTGTACTGTAAGGGTTCTATGAGTCTATGATTATGTTAATGCTTGGAAGGAAAAGGACGAATGGTAATGTGGACAAAATAATCCTTACAGAATAAAAGGACGCATGGCAATGTGAAATAGACTAAAAGAGATCATGGTAGGAGAACAAAATGATCCAGTGACTTTCAGAATATGCAGCAACATGAGATTCTTTATGGGCAGATATGGTTTACTAGAAGGAGAACAGAAGAATACTGTGCAGGGATTAATGAAGATACAAGACCTTCAATACCTCCATCTCTGAGTTCCTCAGACGTGTGTTGAGACAGCAAAGGAATAGAAGGCTGATGAGGGAGCAGCAAGGCTAACCCTGTTCCTGTGTGACCTTGCCTTTGAATACAAATGTAGACAAGCTGAATTTCTTGTTATATTAAACATTTCTTTTTCAATTCTAACCTACAAATAAAATGAGTTGCAGTGGAATCTTTATCAGCTCCAGCTGCACCTGTCATTTTGTGGGACATGTGGAATGGTGTTTATTCCAGACCTACATCATAATAGAATTATAGAAACCCTACAGTGCAGTAGGAGGCCCATCAAATCTGTACCATCAACAATTCCACCTAGGCCCTATCCCCGCAACCCTACATATTTACCCTGCTAATCCCTCTACTCTATGCATCCCAGTACACTAAGGGTCAATTTATCGTGGCCAGTGCACTTAACTCATACATCTTTGGACTGTGGGAGGAAGCTGAAGCACCCAAAAGAAACCCACGCAGACGTGGGGAAAAAAGTGCAAATTCTACAAACTCTACATAACTTCTTCTTCCTCACCCCCTTTTCCAGGACAATGATAACAGTGTTTATTTTTGTTGGGCAATCAGAAACAGCTTTGATTTACAAATTATCCAGCTCAAGATGGGATGCTGCTACCAGCATTCTTCAAACCTCAATACTCAGTTCTCTTGTACTCGCTAGCAAATACTGCGTCCCTGTTTGGTCAAGATCATCACACACACATAGGGTGGAATTTTCCTGGTCCCCTCACCCTGAAACCAGAGAATCCTGGTCCCCTCACCCTGAAACCAGAAAGGTCAATGGACCTTTCCATGATTCACCCTTCATCCGCTCAGATTCCTGTAGCAGGCAGGATGGTAAGATTGCCCCATAGAGTTGATACCAAGCTGTTGCCTTCAAACCTGGGTCAAGTGATAACGTGGACAAAGATACTCAGACTCTCAACTTATTGTACAAAAAAAATCTTCTTTATTGTTTTGTACCAAGTTACAACAAAATGGCACCAGGCATTAAACTTCATTATACATAAAGTATTTAATTTCTGACTTACTTTGTCCCACAAAAAGTAACTAAGCTTTGATCTACTCCATTATACATACAATTTGTCAAAAGCTATCAAAATTTAACAAAATATCCAAACTCACAAGTTAGACTTCGTGATACTAACTATGATGAGGTGAATTCCTCCTGATGGGTTTTGTTCCAATGTCTCCAAGCTCCAGACTTGGGGTCTTGCTGCTCCTTCTACCCATGTTAATCCCAGGTTACTGCTGTTGATGTCTCTGTGCCTCTTTTCCTTATAGAGATCCTGCTAGCACTGATCATGCTTCTAGTTACATACTCCAAGGACAAGCACTAATTGATCACTGTCTTTTTGGTCACAAATACTAAGAGTCGTGCATCTGTCAGGGGGTCATCATTTTCTAAGGAACACAATACATAGGTATCTGTTTTCACTCACTGTCTATTCAACTGATAGCAACAGCCACTGTCCAATCAATTCCTATGTTTGTTCTATAGCTGCACATCCTTGGCCTGATACATAGTTAGTCCTTTTAATCATTAGGCTTTGCTGATGTCTTCATTTTGCTGGTGTCTTTATGAATACCCCTCAGGTTACACATGGAATCACTTCTCTTTCTAATCCATAATGTTATCTGCAAAGTCCCATAAAGATCTATCCTCAGTTCCATCAAATTTCTCATGAATACGCTTTGGCAGCGTATTCCAAAACATAATGTCAGATGCCACATATACACTAATGACAGCCAGCTCTATCTCGCCAACATTTTTCTCGACTCCTCCGCTCTCTCTGTTTTGTCACATTGCTTGTCTGACATTCAGTACCGGATGAGTTGAAATTCCCTTCTAAACATTAGGAAACTGAAGTCACTGTCTTCTGTCCTCACCACAAGTTCCATGGCTGAGCTATTGACTCCAACCCCCTTCAAGCAACTATCTGAAGCTAAACCAGACGGTCTGTAATCTATTTTCCATTAAGAGGAACTTCTGATTATATATCCATAGCATTACAAAAGCCATCTACCACCCGCTCTGTAACATTGCCTGACTTTGCCCCTGCTTCAGTTCATCTCTTGCTGGAACTCTCATCCATGTTTTTGTTATTCCTAGACTTGACTTTGCCATTTTCCACTTTGCCAATTTCCGCATCTTCTATGCTTCAGAGATTTGAAGTCATTCAAAACTCCATTGATCATATTCTAACTCATACCAAATTCTGTCATCTCCATGCTCACTAATCTACATTGGCCTCCGATTAAGCACCAAGTCCATTTTAACATTCTCATCCTTGTTTTCAGATTTGTTCATGTCCTTGCCTCATTCCTACTTCTGTAATCGCACCCAGTCCAGTTCCAGGACACCAGGCTCTTCAAGTTCTGACCTCTTGCATATCTTCATGACTGAGCCCTGTGCTGTCTACTGCCTCAGGCCTAACCTCTGGAATTCCTTCCCTAAATCACACTACCTCTTTACCTCTCTCTTGTTCTTAAAAATGCTGTTACAATCTAATTCTTTAACAAAGCTTTTTGTCATCCACTCTCATATTCTCTTATGTGGCTCGGTGTTCAATTTTGGTTGATAAAGGTGGAGTCACAGGTTGACAGGATGGTGAAGAAGGCTTTTGGCATGCTGGCCTTCATCAGTCAGGACAATGAGTATCAAAGTTGGGAAGTTATGTTGCAATTGTACAGGATATTGGTAAGGGCAACCTGGAGTATTATGCCCAGTTTTGGTCACCTTATTATGGGAAAAACTTTATAAACAGGAGGGAGTACAGAAGAGATTTACAAGGATGTTACCAGGACTCAAGGAACTGAGCTATAGGGAGAGATTAGAGAGGCTAGGACTTTTTTTATTTGGAGCATAGGAGACAGCGGGGTGACCTTATAGAGGTGTATAAGATCATGAGAGGCATGGATAGGGTGAATGCACTCAGTCTTTTTCCCAGAGTTGTGGAATTGAGAACTAGCGGGCATAGGTTTAAGTCAAGTGGGGAAAGAATTAACGGGAACCTGAGGAGTAGCTTTTTTATAAAGAGGGTGGCATGTATCATTATCACAAAAAAGTAGTGTTGGGCAAGTTAATGGGGCTAAACATAGACAAGTCTCCTGGTCCTGATGGAATGCATCTCAGGATGCTAAAAGAGATGGCAGGAGAAATAGCAAATGCATTACCGATAATTTACCGAATTTTGCTGGACTCTGAGGTGGTTCCCGCACATTGGAAAACAGCAAATGTGATGCCACTGTTTAAAAAAGGAGATAGACAAAAGGCAGGTAACTATAGACCAGTTAGATTAACTTCTGTTGTAGAGAAAATGTTTGAATCTATCATCATGAAAGGAATAACGAGACATCTGGATATAGATTGTCCCATTGGGAAGATGCAGCATGGGTTCATGAAGGGACAAATTTGATGGAATTCTTTGGGAATATTACGTATGCAATGGACAATAAGGAACCTGTGGGTGTAGTATATGTGGATTTCCAGAAGGCATTTGGCAAGGTGCTGCACCAAGACTGCTACATAAGATAAAGGTGCATGGTGTTACGGGTATTAGCATAGATAGAGGATTAGTTAACCAACAGAAAACAAAGATAGGGGTAAATGGGTGTTTTTCTGGTTGGCAATAAGTGACTAGTGGTGTACTTCAGAGATCAGTGTTGGGACCACAATTGTTTACGATTTACATAGATGATTTGGAGTTGGGACCAAGTGTCAAAATTCGTGGATGACACTAAGATAGGTGGTATAGCAAAGTGTGCAGAGGATGCTGGATGTCTACAAAGAGTTATAATAGTCTGGCAGATGGAGTACAATGTTGATAAATGTGAAGTCATCCATTTTGGTAGAAATAACTCAATAATGAGAAATAACTCGTTGGAATTTAGAAAAATGAGGGGAGATCTTATTGAAACATAAAATATTATGAAGGGAATAGATAAGGTAAAGCAGGAAGGTTGTTTCCACTTGTAGGTGGAACGAGAACTAGGGGGCATAGCCTCAAAATAAGGGGAAGCAGAATTAGGACTGAGTTGAGGAGGAACTTCTTCACACAAAGGTTTGTGAATCTGTGGAATTTCCTGTCCAGTGAAGCAGTTGAGGCTATCTCATTGAATATTGTTAAAGCAAGGATAGATAACATTTTGAACTGTAAAGGAATTAAAGGTTATGATGACCAGGCGAGTAAGTGTAGTTGAGTCCACAAAAAGATTATTGAATGGCAGAGTGGTTCAAAGGGTCATATGACCTATTCTGTTCATAGTTCTTACGTTCTTATGTATGTGGAATGAGCAGCCAGAAGAAGTGGTTGAGGCAGAGACATTGACAACATTTAAAAGGCATTTGGGCAGATACACGGATAGGAAACATTTAGAGGGATATGGACCAAATGCAGGCAAATAAGATTAGCTTAGATGGACTTTTTGGTTGGTATGGACCAGTTTGGGCTGAAGAGTCTATCTCTGAGCCATAGATTCTATGATTCAAAGAACAAACAAAGAACAAAGAACAACACAGCACGGGAAACAGGCCCTTCGGCCCAACAAGCCCACGCCGCCATCCTAACATCTTAATGACATATAGAGACCAATATAGGGACAATTTGTTACCCAATCAGCCTAAGAGCACATTTTTGGGATGTGGGAGGAAACCGGAGCACCCGGAGAAAACCCACGCAACCACGGGGAGAACGCGCAAACTCCCGCAGACACAGGCCCAAATCCATGTGTCTGCACAGCAACAGTGATAGTCTCTGAGCTGTCATGTTGCCCATCTGATGGTCCAGTTTAAGCATACACTAACGACATGAAGCACTAGGCCACTCCTGAAGTAACATCCAGGAGCAGCCCTCGCACGACCTGCCGAATGCATGCACCTTGTTGGTCAACAAGGTGGACCGAACAGCCTGTGGAAACAATTAAAGTATTTAAATAGTCCTCCTATATCCCTCTATCTGCAGACCGCTCATGTGGCTGTCCAGGAGACCCTTAAACAACCCTAGCGTGCCTGCTCCCACCACCTTACTCGGTAGTGCATTCCACACCCCCACTACCCTTTGTGTGAAAAAATGCCCTCTAATATTAGTCTTATACATAGCCCCCTTCACCCTAAGGCCATGACCCCTCGTTCTATCAGAAT
Organism: Sphyrna mokarran; assembly: GCA_024679065.1. NCBI lineage: Eukaryota > Metazoa > Chordata > Chondrichthyes > Carcharhiniformes > Carcharhinidae > Sphyrna > Sphyrna mokarran. The sequence continues at coordinate 90,669,531 of JAGIQG010000006.1, read as the reverse complement.
CTAATGGTGGAAAAAGCTTACCGCCATTTACTCTATCTATACCCCTCATAATCTTATATACCTCTAATAGATCCCCTCTCAGCCGACGTCATTCAAGGGAAAACAACCCCAATGCGTTCAACCTTTCCTCGTAAGACAGCCCTTCCATACCAGGCAGCATCCTGGTAAATCTCCTCTGCACTCTCTCCAGGGACTCCACATCCTTCCGGTAGTATGGCGACCAGAACTGGATGCAGTACTCCAAGTGAGGCCTAACCAACGTTCTATACACTTGCAACATCAAATTCCTACTCTTGTATTCTATACCCCTTCCTATGAAGGCTAACATACCATACGCTTTCTTTATCACTTTTTCCACCTGTACTGACACCTTCAGAGACTTGTGAACCTGCACCCCCAGGTCTCTCTGCGTCTCTGTACTCCGGATAGTTTTACCTTTTATCCTATAACTCCCCTCTACATTATTCCGGCCAAAATTCCACACCTCGCATTTATCCGGATTAAATTCCATTTGCCATCTATCTGCCCAATCTACCAGCCTATCTATGTCCTGTTGTATTGCCTGGCACTGCTCCTCAGTCCCCGCCAATCCAAGTATCTTAGTGTCATCAGCAAATTTGCTGATCACACCACCTACCCCCTCTTCCAAGTCATTTATATAAATCACAAATAGAAGAGGTCCTAGTACTGAGCCCTGTGGCACACCACTAGTGACAGACCTCCAGTTGGAAAAAGAGCCTTCTACTACTACCCGCTGTCTCCTCCTCCCAAGCCAGTTCTCAACCCATCTACATACCTGGCCCTGTATCCCATGCGCCTTCACCTTTTTTATCAGCCTACCATGGGGAACCTTGTCAAACGCCTTACTGAAATCCATGTAGACGACATCAACGGCCTGTCCTTCATCAACCGTTTTTGTCACCTCTTCAAAAAATTCCACTAGGTTCGTAAGGCACGACCTCCCCTTAACGAAGCCATGCTGCATATCCCTGATCAGATCGCAGTGCTCCAGATGCTCATACATCCTGTCCCTGAGGATCCTCTCCATTAGCTTACCTATAACTGAAGTCAAGCTCACCGGCCTATAGTTCCCTGGGTTATCCCTCTGACCCTTTTTAAACAACGGTACTACATTTGCAATCCTCCAGTCCTCTGGGACCTCACCTGTGTCCAAAGAAGAGACAAAGATTTGCGTCAGAGGCCCAGCAATGTCATCCCTCACCTCCCTTAGCAGCCTGGGATAAATACCATCAGGCCCCGGAGCTTTATAAGTCTTTATGCTACCTAAAAGCCCCAACACTTCGTCCCTCGTAATGATTATTTCCTTTAACGATTCAATGAACATTCCTGTGAAGTACCTCAGGATATTTTACTATATTCAAGCAACTATCTAATCGCAAATTGTCATTGTTATTTTATAAACAGGGCAGAACTGTGGCCTCTGGCGTCCATGGAAACATAAACAGGATAACATTCAGGAAAGGAGGCAATTAGAAAAGTGAAAAAATAGAGACAAATGTTTATGATCTTTCTTTCTATGCCTGCCAATATGATCAAAACACAACATTAAAGTTACGCACATGCTTGATACCATATCAAAAACAATGCACATCTGCTCTGTTCAGTCAAAAGAACGGTTAATTTGTCTCCTTCAGTGCCATTTTAATTCACAAGATGAACAAAATTGTGATGAAGAAAACTCCTACCAAGTTTTGATTGCCATCATAATGAAGGTGTTTGTTTGCCGATATTTGAGTCAGGTAATTCAGATGGAAAACACGAGGATAGTTCTATTGTGCCTCATTGGTTTCATATCGTGTTATTCTTCTCTTCCACATGTCTCTGTTGCCCTCTGACCTGGTACATTTACTTCAAATAAATATGGCAGATGGCGAAGAGTGGCTAAAGGTCAAAGAGTAACAAATGCGGTCAAGAGTCATTGCATTTTACATTAAGATGCAGACACAAAGTGACATTATAAAATGTATGCCTTAGGCAGTGACAGTTGGAAAGTAAAATCATTTGTTTATCTTCTACGGGCATGTATTAAAAATACAAGTATGGAGTCCAGTCCTTGAGTCTATTTTTCAACTTGCTGCTGTTTTCTCACCTATAGGTTTTGCAGTACACAATACAAAAAAAATCTACCAAACAGGAACAGCTAATGTAGTTTTGTCATTGGAAATAAGGGGATCAAACCCTCCGGTTGAGAAGAGATAGGAAACAGTTTTAAATAGTAAGCTTTGTCTTATAAATGCTTCATTTAATACAAGTCTAACCTAAAACTGCTAATACTGAAATACTGTTAAAACTGGCCATGTAATCATGTCAAAATCAGTATTTGAATAAGGTCCCCAGTGTGTCCTTTATCTGCATTTTGATGTATCCAGCGCCTATGCCAATGTAACTAATACATGTCAAGAAATTATCTATACTGAAACATTGATAACCAAATACATCACAGGATACCAGATTATTTAAGGAATGTCTCCAACATAATGTTAATGTATTACAAATGTATATTAAAGTAAATCTATGAATAAAGTTTATTCTATTTGCTGCTCCCAAAGCAGTCTCCTCTACATTGGGGAGACTAAATGCAGACTGAGTTTGCTCAGTCCACAGCCTTCCTGTTGCTTGCCATTTTAACTCTGCAGCTTGCTCGCAAACCCATATGTTTGTCCTTGGTTCGGTGTAGGAATCCAGTGAAGCCCAGTCCATGCTGGAGGATCAGCAGCTCATCTTTCAGTTAGGCACATTGCAGCCCTTGGGATTCAATGTTGAGTTCACCAACTTTAGGCTGTGACCTTTCTCCATCTTAAAACACATTTTCATTTTTTAAGATATTCCATACGTGTATTGCCTCAACATAAATGCATTCCCTCCCTTCCCCGCACATCTTCGTCCCTCTCACACCAGGCCATCTGTCTTTTGCACTTAAAATTACCAGCTTTTGTTGCAGCTTCTGCATTCTCCCTCCTTTTGTTTCTGACAAAGAGTCTATAGACAGGAAACATTAATTCTGTTTCTCTCCTGATAGGTGCTGGCAAACCTGTTGAGTATTTCCAGTGTCTTCTTGTTTCAGATTCCAGCATCCTGCACTATTTTACAAATATATTGGACGTGATTCGCCCATCCCGCTGTGCTGTGCTTTTAGTGCAGTGAGTCAGGGGGATCTAACGTTGGCCGATTCATATGATTCGTGCCCGACGTTTGGGTGTCCACGTGGCTTCCATTTCCGGCGCCATCAGCTCCGTGCCATGAATTGATGTGAAGCTACCTAATATATGCATTGTAATATAATTTAAATAGCATTAGTGGGCCTGGGACTGAAATCTCTAGACCCACTAGCCTCACCTCCATCCCCGCCAGAGTGGTTCACTCCAGCAGGGTTTACTATGCTCCCACCTGTGGAGAACTGACCCCGCTGGAATGAAGGGGAGAAATCAAGACTCCCACAGAGAATAGTGTGCTGGGTGAGTGCTCCCTGGGCATTGCCAACTTGATACTGTCAGCCTGGGTCTCCTGTCACTGCCCCAGGTGAAAAATGCCAATGCATTTTTTTTAATATTCCATTCCAACTGCCCAAAAGATATGGGGCATTTCCAGAAGGATGGAGCCTAGTGGGGTGGGGTCTGATGGCATAGGCTTCTGGGGATGAACTGTAGAGGTGGGGGAACCCGCTGCCACTCTGCAGTCTGGATTAGTGGGGGATGGAGAGAGGCCAGGATTGGGGCTGGTCACTGGGGTAGTTGGAGGCGAGGGGGCAGGCTTCCAAAGAGTTTGGGGTTCTGGGGAAGGGTTGGCACTGCTGGTGGGGTGGGAAGGGGGCGCTCCCTTGGGTAATTGAAGATCAAGGCTGCCACGGTGGTGGGAGGTCTTGAAGATCAGCAATCAGGCTTTGGAGAGCTTGGAGGGCCCTAGGGCTGGCTAGCAATTGAGAAGTTGGCAGACAGGGACCATTGCATATGCGCCAATCTCTGTGCTGACAGATCGGTGTATGCGCAGTGGTCAACTCAGTGCTCTGTTGCTGGCCTCTCCAGCGGGAATAGATTTCTAGAATGAATCATGTTAAGGCACTCTGCAGAAGCATAGAATGTGGGAGATTAATTTTGAAAGAAAAAGCATAATTTACTCCAGTTTTTCCGCAAATTTGACACAATTTTTTGGGAGAATCCCACCCATTAATTTTATTGTAAAGCCTCATATTTAATTTGCATTGAAGAATTTAATGTGTGTGCTCCATATTTAGAGTAAGTACTACGTTTAGGACATCTAGCTATCAGTATTGTGCAAAATAGCATGAAAACATTTCATAGCACCATGAGAAAATTTGTTCCTAATTGTTTTCTTTCCCCCCAAAACCGACTGTAATACAAATAAGATTAAGTGGTAGGCCAAAAACCTAAGAGCTGAGATACATATCTGGTACAAGTAAATACTTTATGTATCAGCCTTGTTTCTGTAATATATTCCTCGTCCCTTTGTGAGCAAAGTACAATAATGGCCCTCTCACATTGTCATTAAGGTAAACACAGCTCTTCACAAATCTGAAAGAAAAATCCAGCTCTATTATGTAAAAACATGAAATATGTGGTGGGTGAAGAGCACTGGGATTCCTCGCTATCCTTTTTAAAAGCTTTGCATCATCTTGCAGGGGCGGTGGAGTAATTATGATAAATTTTATGATGTAAGTGCCTAGATCGTGATTTATCTAAAGATACTGGCAACATATGAATGTCCAATAATTTCACAACAGTAATACTATTAGAGAATTTTAAAGGTCTCATATTAATGAGAAGCTTTTGCTTGAAATTTTGTAAAGTCTGGAGCAGAATTTATTGCCAAAACAATGCCAGATTACAATTCTTACGTTTGTAAAGGTACCTGGTGAAAAAATCTGTTTACTGACAGCAATTTCTTTCTGATTTCAGCTCTAATAGCCATAAATAATGGGTTAGACTGTGCAGCCAGAGTCCCTGAACTGCACAGCCCCTTGAAGATGTGGGTGATAATGAAAACAAAGTTGTGCATTTATTGTGGGAATTTGCGTACCAGGCACAAGGTGAGAGGAGGTGTGAAAGCAGGAGCCAGCATGCATATCTTTGAATTCATTAGCACCGTTCAGTGCTGGGCATGTATATTATTTTTAATGTTCAGGTTTATTGTCAGTTAAGGCCTCTGATGCTTTTAATCACAGCCATAATTCTGATAAAGAATAACAAAAAGACCAGGCAGTGACGTGAGCTGCTCATTTCAGTATCGACCAATAATCCAATTAAGCAACAACTGAAATAAAAGCATACAAATACTGGAGGTTTAAGAAGTCTCACGATTCTTCTGGCAGAGAACCTATTTTGAATATCAACATTAAGAGAAGCACGACAACCTCGCTTGTGCACTCATCCCTGACAAATACATACATCTTTAGCTTCAGCACTGTTATTCCATTTTCTGTATGTAGATTGAAGTAAATCTAATTCACACTGTTATCTGCTCGAGCAATTATTAGTCAGAGAACCTACAGAGTGAAATATTTAAATGAAGCGTTGCTGATGAGAGAACAATGGGTTATAATCTGATGTTCTAAAACAGCATGATACAACTAGCTGAGTTGGTCAATCGCTATATCACAGATTTCACTGTGGTATGTAGTTATTCTCACCTTCCCGACACAAGTGTTTTAATCCAAGCTATATATGCAGTGTAAGAAACTCTGTTTGGTTATCTAACTGGTTCATTTTATTTGACTGAAAATGAAGGTATACAAAGCATATTGATTTTTTTTAACAGTTGTATTCTCAAGTAATCCAAGAAATGAATTAAAGACGGACTTCCATTTCCCAGTTTGGGTCTGCACTAAACTAATTACGGTACCTAATTGCAAGGCAAGATTCACTGGGGAATTCAGCAAAACAAAACATTGAAGGGTAAAGAAATCATCAAACATTAAGAGTCTTCCCTGTCTCCATGACCATTGATTTTTTTTTGGTTCCACTTTGAACATTGATTACATCTGCAACGCTAAAAAGAAAGATCAGGAGTTCAGCATCATCTTTGAAAAAAAAAGGGGCTTGAGGCTCCCGCAGAATTTGTGCTGTAGATGTGGCAGGATCGCTCCTCCCTTCTCATGGGGACTCACAGAAACCACAAAGCCTAAAGACAACCCATTTCCATTTAAGCCACTCCCCCCCCCCCCTCCACCACCACCCCCCAACATACCCCTCACTCAGAAACTCTGTAGGGCTTTCTCAGAGCAGTGAGTGTGTTGGCTAGCAAATTTTAGGCTTTATTTTCCTTACTGTAAAGGCTAGAATCTATTCCACGCTGTAAAGAAGACAACTTTGAATGTTTTCTTTGAATGCATATGTCATGTGTATTTCTGACTAGAATAATGAAAATGAGACATATCACAGGTTTAAAAATCTTGCAACAAAATAAAGGCAATTTAAATTATAAGGAGCATAAGCCTGATGTTTGAATGGCTGTGACAAATGGATAAAGTACGCTTTATATTTTTGGGCTAAATATTTCACCACTAATACATCTAATAGTACTAATACCACTAATAGTAGTAGCAATTCAGTTTCTCTAGTATTGCAAATAGAGCTCTGGTTTTCTGGCAGCATTTTTAAAATTAGAAACATAGAAACTAGAAGCAGGAGTAGGCCATTTGGCCCTTCGAGCCTGCTCTGTCATTCATTCCTGAATCCCCCTTTCTCCCATATCCCTTCAGGCCTTAGAGCAATATCTAATTTCTTCTTGAAATTATGCATCTAATTCATGTGTGGCATTCATCATGTTAGAGAAGAAATGTTGTGCCACAAAAATCAGAGAGACAGTTTGTTTGACTGTCAAAAAAATTATAAGTCATTACCGTCAGCCAAAATAAAGACTATCAATGAAAGGAAATATCTTCTATCAAGGTGATAAAATACGTGCAATTCCAGCTGTGATACTTAAAACTGGAATGAGCTAACTTCACAAGAGCCAGGAATTGAACTGGGGGCACTTGCTGGTTTATATGATAATGTACTGCGCTGGGTCATGCTTACTAAGTAAGCCCATAGAAGAACTAATGTTTTTATCCATAATTAGTCTAATCTTTAGCAATGACCACTCAACAAAGAATAATATGGTATCAGAGAAACAACTATTTAATCACCTCTACGAATTTTTTTCTAAGCACAGTCCTGTCAGTTTCACAGAACAGTAACATGTTAGGAGTGACACAGTTAACTGCATGGAGTATAATGGCCTGGATCTGCTGTAAAGCGGTAATCATCATTGGATTGTTGCTCCAGCCAAAGTTTTCAGTGCTCCAACGGTGCTACTCATTTTGGGCTGCATTTCTCAGAAATTTGGAGTCTAACAAAAAACTCCATTGCAGTGCTGTGAAGTGGCAAACTGGGATGATGGAAAAGACAATGCTACACCTGTATTTTAGAGCACAACTTCCAAAAGGTATGTTCAATGGAAATGTTAGTGAATGGGTGATAGGCTGAACAAGTGAATGAGCAGGGTAGTTAGTGGGTGAGCAAAATTGATAAGGTCAATGAACTAAGTGGGTAAGGTAAGGTGGCAGCTAGGTAGGATGGAAAGTAACTAGGGTGGCAGTTTGATCAGGCGATAGATGCTTGGATAGTAGGTGTGTAGGGTGGCTTGCGGTTGAAGCAGCAAGGTGAGTAGAAAGGCTTGTTGCTGAGGTGGGTGGGTGAAGAGGTAGTCGGGTCTGGGTAGGAAGGTTAATCAGGTTGGGGGTTAGTCAGATTGAGTTAGTGGGGTAGTAGAGTGGTGGGGTTAGTCACGTCTGATTAGGTGGCTGATTAGGTGTTTCAGAGTTACTGTGGTCAGAGGAGTCAGGTCGGTGGAGGAATTTGTCGGGTGGCTGTAGGTGGGTTGGATCAGAGAGTAGCGAGGAAATTTGGAGATGGGTTGGGAAGAGTTGGTAATGGGGGTGGAGTTAATGCAAAGGATGAGGGGAGAATTGCAAAGAGATGTGCTGAGGGCGGTGCTACCGAGTTGCTTATTTACAAGCCAAAACATTTCATAGACTGCACCCAGAAATAGGAAGTTAAAGTTAAGGAAGCTTACAATTGAAAGCTCACAGAAATTCAAGGGAAAACGAATGCAAGAACAATTCCTACAATTGACTTTGTGTAGTTAATGATCCTTTTAAATAACAGTGGAATCAACTGACCCATCATCTGTTTTACAAGTCATTTATGGGTAGGATGAAAAAGTACCAGACCTTCTGTACCCAGTAAGCACCATGGGGACTGAAGTGTCTTATCAACCCTCTTAATGGCATTTTATTCAATGTTTTAAGCTTCATTTATAATTTGTTTTTTGTTTCAGACAATATCCCCTTTAAGGAACTACTATTTTAATTTGATCCTCTGTTTATTTGATTTAGTTTAATTGGTTATTTAATTCCTTCAAAATAGGAGAAAAAATCAGTGCTACTTGATATTAACATCAATTGAGTTTTTTTACATATATCCACTATGGGCCCACTAATTTATGAGCCTTATGCACTACATAGGAATGTTGGTCATTTAAATTGAGCTCCACCTGAATATAATTGTATAAATTGTGGCAAGTTGGATAGTTTTGTTTCTGATTATTGATTCACAATCATCCAACCCTAATATTACAGGGTGTGCAATGAAAATTATCTCTAATGTCTTCAGACTGGTACAACCTTGATTTCCTTCTGCTGCTTATCTGTTGCCCAGGCAAAAATAGGATTGTTTGTATTGGACATGGATAGAATTGCCCTCTTGGTGCTCTTATGAGTAGAAGGGTAATGGTGGTGAAGGTGCACAGCTTAAGGAGACGTTTCATGAAGGTACTCTTTTAGGGAGATTTGAGAATGAGCTAGTCATTACAGAATATGTAGCATCTGCCCTGCCATAGTAGTCATTCTGTAGATACCATTGCTTCAGTTATTTTTCTAGACAATTTTGGACTTACAAGATGCTCTTGGTGATGGGCAATGTGCTCAATAATTCTTTTTTATTGCAATAGACTCATAATTACTTAAAGTGCAAAGGCTCTTTTCATTTTTATGCATATGTGTGGTAACTTAAAGGGATCAACATGTGCATGGTCTGCAAATGATAATGGCCACATAGCTAAGAAGAATGATGACAGCAGTAACGCTGAATGTCATAGGAAGATGGATGGGTTACATCTTGTTGACGGTCATCATTATTAGGAATTAAATGTTTCAAATGTTACTTGTCACTTAACAATCCAAGCATAGAAGTTGTTCAAGAGCTGCTGTAAACTGGATTTTTTTGAAATTAATTCATGGAACATGGGTGTCACTAACTGGCCAGCATTTATTGTCCATCCCTAGTTGCCCTTGGAGGGCAGTTGAGAGTCAACCACATTGCTGTGGCTCTGGAATCACATGTAGGCTAGATGGGGTAAAGATGGCATAATTCCTTCCCTAAGGGACATTAATGAACCAGATAGTGTTTTTTGATAATCAACAATGGTTTCATGCCCATCAGCAGATTCTCAATTCCAGATATTTTTCATATTGAATTCGAATTCTACTATCTGCCATGGTGAGATTCAAACCTAGGTCCCCAGAACATTAGCTGAGTTTCTGGATTAATTGTCCAGAGATATTATCACTAGGTCATTGCCTCCCCCTTTCAACTTCGGAGGAGTTGTGAATAGAGATGAGCACCATGGAATCCTTAAACAAGAGAGGTTGAGATGATTCAATCAAGAGTACTTTCTCTGAGAAATTTTTGCAATGCTGTTCTTGGGGTTGAGATATAACTATAGGTTTTCCAAGTGTTTGTAAATTGCCAGTCGGTATTCAAAAATCACAGATGTGTTGCTCTCAAATTCTCAATACATGCCAGTGATAGGAAAGGATATGGCAAATGTTTCCTAATGCATTTAAACCACTTAGCCATCACTTCTCGCATCAGCGATGATAGGTTTCTGTAATATCCTTCTCTATCCTTTCCTCTAGCTTTGTGCACTCCACATTTTGTCATATTCTAAATTCATTTTATGACAGGTTGCTCTGATCTTCACTTGTGAAACAAATGATGTCAGCCCCAAGAACTACATCTTTCCTGTTGCCATTCTGCTTCATCGTTTCCTGGGAAAAGAATGACATAAACAAGATGACAGAATTGGGATCACACGGCTACCCAAGGGGATTGGTAAAACAAAGCTGATGTAATGTGTAAGCAACTTGCATCATTACTGGAAACATGGTAAAGGGATGATTTCATGTACATTTTCAAGCTGTTAACTACTGTATCATGAATAAATTATGATATTTTCTCTTCTTTATTTTGAATTTCAAATTTGCAGCATATTCCATACAGCAAGATGATTTTGAGGATCAGTAAGTGCTGTTTATAACGTGTCATGTAAATTGTTAAGGAAGATTCAGAGACTTGGTTTTGATCAACATACCTCAGATGTATTCCACAGGCAACTGGCAGAGTCAAGAAACGAAACAAGAAAAGTAATAAAAATGCCACGTCCATTGGGTAACAAATGTTTGCAATGCATGTTTGGTCAGGCAAATCCAGAGCAAAAAAGTTCAATAGATTTTCTGTCAGTCAGTCTTAACTTTCTTCCTATCTAATAGTTAGATGTCTCCAAAAAAAAATGGTTAGATGTCCAGTCCAAGAGCTGCATTGTAACCTTTTAGGTAGACTTAATATTTTACTCGCCCCCAAAATGTTGATAGTATTCCTGTGTTTCTGTAGTTCTGTAAGTGATTATTATATTTGGAGTCAAAGTTGATTAGTAAAAAAATTGGATCAACCTTATAAACGTAACTTAATATTCACTGAGCCGTATGATATATAATATAAAGATGTCTGTGATCCTTTGTTTGACTAAAGGTATAATACATATTTTGGAAATAATACAAGGTATGACGGTGATGTTTGTGACTAAACATGCAATAGGTGAATAAATAACATTTTAAGGAAGAGAACTAAGGAAGTTCAAAGCATGCTATGCAAAGTACCACACAGGAATTTATAGGATAATGAAGAAATACTTCAGTGAATTCAGCCAGGGGGCATAGATCTAATTAGTGGTACGCTGAAAGAGTTTTGGTATCAGTCAAGATTCTCAGTTGAATCTGTATTGCAAGTTAACATCATTCATCTTTTATTCTACAAATTTGGATTCAAGGACTTCAAGAAGTAAATGTAACAATCAAGATAAGTATGTCAACTCATAAACCAGCCTTCCCTGACTTAACATAAACTGAACATGATATCAAATAAAATGAAGGACTCCCCTATCCACCCAATGTTTTTTAAAGACATTGTGAACTTTATACAGGTTTCTTGCTGAATTATGAGCAACTGTCCCTTTTTTTTAGAGATTTCCCATGCTTGCCAGCAGATTGAATAATCTGCAAAAGGAGGTCCGGCTGGTGCTGATGTATTTCGTTATTGACTTGATGCTTGCGCTGTAATTGGCTGCTTCAGGCATGAGGAATTGGGTAGGGCTTTCTCTGAGATTTGAGGATCAAGAGAGTCAGACAGAATAGGACAAACTGCTAGACAAGGTATGAAGGACAGAGACCTTTGTTGAAGGATCTAGGGGGAACAACTCCCTAATCTTAATTTAAGCAAGAACATATACTTGAGATGTCCCCACTTCATTAAAAGAAAGACAGCATGGACAAGTGGACCAAAGACCTGTAAACCTCTTTGACTGTACTGAAATTTGCAAACAAGAATGTAATGTTAATGTAGGGCAAGATATGTGACTGTCAAGATGAGTGTTTCTCTTATTGGTCTCAGCTCCTTTTGATGGAGATCTAATCAATATCTTGCAGATGACAGTACATTGTAGCATCATAGATAGAGTTTTATTATTGTACATTATCAAAGAGTTTTTAAGTGTGACATTATTGGCCAGAATTTTATAACTCTGTTCCCACTCCTTGACCCTGATAGGTTGTGAGATGTGAGAGACTGGGGTGATGGAGGGGATGGTGAAGTTGCGTTGATGGGATTCCTTTTGTGTTCCCACCCGCTTGACCCGGCAGTGATTTTATGCTGGGCTGGGGAAGGTTTCAGACAAAGAGGCTGCCATTGCAACAGTTAAGGCACTTTAGCAGCCAATTAATAGCCATTCAAGGGATTTTTACAACCCAGCTGCAATCCTCTGAGGGAGGAATGGGTGCGAATGGGAGTACTTTCATCAGAAGCCCCCATATGAACTCTCCCCAGTTTATTCCCCAAGACCCTGACTGTGACACTCACAAGTTCCCAGATCTTCCTCATCCTGCCCTCCTGGATCGAAATTCCTGGAACTTCATCTGAGGTGGATGATGCAGTTCCTCTTCCAGCCACTGCAGCACTGTTACTAGAAGAACTAACGAGTGGAAGGCCAACAGCTGTCTATGGAAGAGTATCCTCCCAAGGGAGAGGCAGAGGTCCCATCTTATACCAAACAGCAATTGCCCTGCCTTCCTAAAAATAGAAGCAAGTGTGTGTTTTCCTACACTCAGAGTGTCTGTCCCATTTTAAATAGTTTTCAACACCAGTGTTTATGAATTTAAAAATAGAATAGATTATTTATTATCACACATTTGCTCTGGAGGTTTAAATGCAACATCTCACACACACAACCATACATGCAAAGGTGACATATAGATGAAAAATGCCAATTATTTTAGGCTGTTTAGTAGCAGGCCTATATTTTCTTATATGAATTAGTGCTTTGCATGGAGTAGATGTCTTGTAAAGAATTCTCAATAAGCTCTTTTGCTTCTTGCAAGTTAATTGCCAAGAGTTTGGCTCTCAAGGGAATTTGAAGATGGATGGGGTTCCTTCTCCCACTTTCAAAGTTTAGTTGTTTTACCTAGGCTGTGTGGTTATCTTGCAGCCAGTTCAATGGCTTTTCACATGGAATCTGTTATGGAATCAGAATAGTTTTTGATGTTATTGTTAAAAAATGAATAGGTGACAAATGTGGCTATATGAAACATGAGACCTGACTCAATATCAAGCGACTTCTGGGAGGCCTTGAGTGTATCTTTGAAATGTTTCTTTTGCTCTCCATGCGAGCTTTTTCCAGCAGAGAGTTCCCCAAAAAGGAGCTGCTTGGGTATGCGCTTGTCTGGCATATGGATGACATGACCTGCCTACCGGGTCTGAGCTCTCATCAGCAGTGTGTGGACTGATAGTAGACTTGCTCTAGAGAGAACTTCAGTGTCTGGTATTTTGTCTTGCCAATGGATGCATAATATTCTGTAAAGACAAGTCATGTGGAAATGATTGAGCTGTCTTGCATGCCTTTGATACACAGTCGATGTTTCACAGGCATACAGGAGGATAGTGAGTACCGTGGCGCTGTAGACCTTCAGTTTTGTTTTGTAGTGCCTGGTTCAGGCTATTCCTCAATGTTCCCATATAGTGGAGCGCAATCTACCAAAAGCAGAACTTGCTTTTGCTATTCTGCAATTTACTTCTGAATCAATAGTCACTGCTTGGGAGAGGGTGCTGCCAAGATAAGTGAACTGTTCCGCTGCCTGTAGTTTCTGCCCTTTGATTGTGATTATGCGTTCTGTGTACCGTGCATGAGGAACAGGCTGATGCATGACTTCGGTCTTTTAAATGTTGATGGTGAATCCAAAGTTGTCACAAGCCGTGGAAAATTTGTCCATGCTGACTTGCATCTCTGGCTCTGGGCCAATATACGGGGTGCAGTCTGAGAAACTCTCTCAGAATGGTCTCATTCACTTTGGTAATATCTTGAAGTCGCCTCAGATTGAAGAGCTTCCCATCTACTCTGTACTTGAGACTGATTCCGGCAACACTATCCTGGAAGGCATCGTTCAGCATGGCAGTAAACATCATGCTGAGCAGTGTGGGTGCCATAATATGGTGGAACACTGAAGAACAGAAACCAATCTCCTGATACTCAGCCACAACAACATGGACACCCTAAATCTGGAATGCCACCATGGAGCTTATTCCTCCAGATGTGGTGAGACAGAGGACCCCAAGGAAGGTAAGAGTGGAGAATACAGATGTGACAGCAAGAGGAAGAGAAAAGATCATTGGGTCTTCTCAGCTAAAATGATGTTGAAGTGCCAGTGCCCAATGATCCTCCAATGCAGTTGGACTATGTGACAATTCTCAGTTGTCTTATCAGCCTGCTTAAGCATACAGACTGACTGTGTGATAATTGAATGTCCCGATATGTTTTCTTCCTCCTGTAGATGCTTAATCTGCAAGAGGTCCCTTGGAATTTGAGGAGTGCCCTTTAATCCCAGAGGGCACATTCATACCTGCATTGATGACATGCTATTTTTGAATCAGGCATTAGCAGAGAGACATCCCATTGGTGAAGATTGCCAACTCCAACGGAATGTATGGTGTAGAGGGCATGATACACATGCATAATGAGTTGATGGAGGCAGAGCATGCGTTGGGCATCAGCAGAACCAGCATGTTCTTGGCTGGTGGAGACCAAGATCATACTGGGATTGAGGGAGATGATGAACTTCTTCTAAAATTGTCAATAATGGCGGATGCTGGATGTCCAGTGGGAAGATTTGGTGGAGATCCCTAACAGCCTGCTTGCAATGGCCTCAGACATGGAGGAGTCTGTCTGGTGTGTAAGCAATGCACTGAGCCTGATCTTCAAACCTCCTCCATTGAGAAAGTCATAATGTGAAGATGCCTGTGTTGAACTTTCATCGAGAAAGAGTGCTTGGAGAGGCACTTCCAGAAAAAGAGTCAAGGATTTCTGAGATTGTGCTCAGACCTAGAAGCCCACACATTGACACTGCCCATTGTGAGAGATAGAAGAAGCACCTAATCTCTCTGCTGGGTACCCATCTATCAATATGAGCAGGGAGATTCAAACAAACCTCACGCAGGCAGACAAGCTGAGAGTTGTCTCCAAGATATCCTCTTGGAGTGCTCCAGACGAGGGAAGCAGCATCTCCACTAGTGCCTGTCGCATCTGTTGAGGTCACATTGACAATGAAGAAACTTTCACAATAAAACGTGGAAACTTTCTCCTAAGCAGAGGGGTCAATAACCAAGTGGCATAGATCTAAGACCAGTGGCAGGAAACTTACAGGGGATTTGAGGAAAAGTTCTTTCACCCAGGGGGTGATGGGAATCTGGAACTCAATCCCTGATAGAATGATAGAGATGGGAACCCTCACAACATTTAGGAAGCATTTAGATGTGCATTTGAGATGCCATAATAAAGACGGCTGATGGGAATTTTAAATTCAATTCATTAAACAACTCTGAAACAGAAAGTGAACATCATGATAACCATGAACCTGCAGGATTGCTGCAAAAATCCATTTGATTTGCTGATTTCTGTTTGGGGTAGGAATCTATCATCTTTATCCAGTCTGACCCAAAACTCTACAAACTCAAGGCTCTTCAATAATGTAGTTAAAATTTCCACATCCTGAAAAGGTCCAGTTGAATCTTATGGGCAATTAGGAATGGCGGTAAGCGCTGGCTTTGCTACTGGTGCCTATGTCCCATGAATTAGTTAAACAAATTATGAGCTCTCAACAAAAGAGAAATCTCAAGTCTGCAATTTGCTCCTAATAATGCAGATGGGATCTTCACCCTTGTCAACAGAAGGAATCAGGGACACTGATTCCCTGGTGGGAGGCAAGACAAATTTGTTTTCTGGTAGTGGGATGGACTGTTGGAATTCTGTTCTTCCAACTTTCAAGGTATGTTAAAAGCACGTCAAGTTTCCCAACTCATGCTCTTTAAAAGGCCACCTCACTACATTTAAGGTGATTTCCAAAATAATTCCCTGCGAATGGGACATTAGAAATTCCATTTTACAACTGTATGTAGGTGGTGAGCTTCACCTCTTCTACAACTTTCAGTCTGTAGATGTTGTGTGTGTGTGTGTGTGTGTGTGTGTGTGTGTTGTGTGTGTGTGTGTGTGTGTGTGTGTGTGTGTGTGTGTGTGTCAGCCAGAAGGGGTTGTCAGGAGAAGTGGGGGGAAGACGGTGTGATAGAGGGTGTGATCAGTACTGTCAACAATGGGGTCTTGGGGTAGATCTCACTGTCCTCTCTGACAATGATGGACTGGTAGGCACAGTAAGAAGTCTCACTATACCAGGTTAAAGTCCAACAAGTGTACATGGAATCACAAAATTTTGGAGCACTGCTCCTTCATCAGGTAAGTGGAGGCAGGTTCACAAACATGGCATATATAAGCAGATACAATTGCATGATAATTACAGATTGGAGTGTGAAGAATAGGTGGAATGTGAGTCTTTACTGGTAATCAACTTTTACAGATACAAGCAGTATACATGGAGAGAGGGATAATTCAAGGCTAAATATCTGTGAATTGTCTCAAGCCAGCTCAGTAGTAAGATTTTGCAAACACAGGCCAAATTACATATAATGTGATATGAACCCAAGATCCCAGTTGAGGCCGTCCTCATGTATGCAGAACTTGGCTACCAGTTTCTGCTTGGTAATTCTGCATTGTCATGTAGCTTGAAAAAAGCTTGGAGAACACTTACCTGACGATTGGAAACTGAATACCCTTGACTGCTGAAGCGTTCCCCAATTGGAAGGACTGCCTCACGATTGTTGTCCGGAGTCCGTTCATTCATTGCCACAGCATCTGCATGGTCTGATTGATATACCATGCCTTGGGACATCCTTTCCTGCATGAATGGATGTCGCAAATATGAGGTAGACAACATTGGCCAAGTCACATGAGTAGGTACCATGTACCTAGTGGTTGATATTCTCATGTGTGATGCTGGTATCCGCATTGATGATCTGGCCCATCTTGCAGAGATTGCTGTGGGAGGATTGTATAGTGTCATGATCACTGTTCTCCTGAAGGCTGGATAGTTTGTTGCGGACAATAGTCTGCTTGAGGTTGGATGGTTGTTTGCATGCAAAAAAATCGGAATGTGGGAATGGCCTTGGCGAGATGTTTGTCTTCATTGATGAAATGTTCAAGGCTCCGAAGAAGATGTTGTAGCTTCTCCGCTCTGAAAAAGTACTGAATGCCATCAATCGGGATCTTGGGTTCATGTCACACTAATTGGAACCCCTACTATACTGCCTGGATTTGCAAAATGCTACTCACCTGAAAAAGGAAATGTGCACCAAAAATTCATGATTCCAAATAAACCTGTTGGACTTTAACCTGGCATTGTGACACTTTTTCTGACTATGACTGTTCCCTCCTATCACAAGAAATTATAACTTTTCCAAATTAAGATACATGTTCAAGATTAAGTCAGTGGTAGATGGGACACTTGTGCCACATTAACCACAGCTAGTTAAAGAGGTGTGCACCAGATGAAGTGCCCTATTTGGATCAGATTAGTTGCCATTATTAAGATCTGAGGGAAAAGGGAGAGGGACAGGGAAATACTGATAGATTTGGATATCGGTAATGGCAAGGATGAGGGGGCATCTTTTGGTGGAGTCAAGAGTAACAATGGGGCATGCAAGGGCAGAGGATAAAATCAGGTTGATGAACTGATTAATAACACTGAGGATCATTGCTGGATGAACAGGATTGAAAAGAGGAGCAGTTATGTTAAACTTGTGCAGAGTATTACTTGCACCAAACTTGGATTACTGTGAACAATTCCAGTTTCCTTATTATAATAATATAAAATCAATAAGGAAATACAAAATGCCTTGCTATAATGATATCAGAACTGAGAGTTCAAATAGGTTGGGATGCTTTCCCCTACAGATGGTAAGACTGAAGTATAGTATTATAGTGATCTTGAGATTAGTGAGAGGGAACAACTGAAGGAAATCAGTATTAGTAGGGAAGTGGTGTTGTGGAAATTTATGGCTTTGAAGGCTATTAAATCCCCAGGATGTGATAATCTATATTTCGGAGTACTTGAGGAAGTGGCCGTAGAAATAGTGGATTCACTGCTTGTCATATTCCAAGTTCCCATAAATTCTACTGTAAAAATCCCGTAGTCGCCATACTCTGGCTCCTGTTTGGGTTCACTGAGGGAGAATTTAGCATGGCCAATACAACTAAAGTGCATGTCTTTTAGACTTGTGGGAGAAATCCAGAGCATCCAGAGGAAATATACATGGGCATGGGAAGAACGTGCAGATTCTGCACACACAGTGACCCAAGCCAGGAATTGAACCCGGATCTCTGGTGCTCTGAAGCAGCAGCACTAACCACTGTGCCACCGTGCTGTCAAATCTTCATTATGCACCAAATGATTAAGAAATTCTGAACACTGACCCAGTGAAACTCTTGTAGCTAAGATGAAAAACACTGCCAGAGTCCTCAGTATGTCTCAAGATAAAGGCCATTCTTTTAACCAACAAGAACTGGTTGTTGTTTGACCATTTTGCTCAATGGTATAAAAAAATTGCTAAAATATATCCTTGAAACTGTGGTACTATCTGGTTGACGCAGGTTGATAATGCAAAAGTTAGAACTTCAATGTTCATGGACCATTGAGAAGAAGATTGAAGTTGACCTTTCAATTTAAAAGATTGAGAGAATAGCAAAATTGTTTTCATATACATTTGAGGGCACTTAAGATCTGAATGACATTTAATTTTAGAAGCTTCTTATGTTGACTGTGAAAGCAAATCTCCAGTGTCCTGATATTTTAGGCACAAATCAATATTTCTTCTGGAAAAAAAAATGAAACTCACTAGTTTCTCCGTATATGTATATATATAAAATTATTTAACTTTTATTCTCTGTCAGCTGTCTGCCAGGTCAGTTTGAACTAATGTGAGGTTACGGGGTTGCAATACCTAGCACACAAGGCAACTTCATCCTCCACCTCAACTGGTATTCAATGAGAAAGGTGCGGCCATGGATGTGCATGCAGAATTGGGTCCTTCTTCCATCAGTGCCTCTGCAATAACCAAGACTCATCCAGCAATTCAATGGAAGACCCCATCAAATCGATTTCACATTTCACTCAGCAAGGTATTTCTCATGTCAGAAGGGTCAAACTTCAATACTACAGCAACAGTCTTCTCCAAACTGCTGAGTTTAACAATGGGAACAGCCAATCAGGGGTCCTTCATGATGGCAGAGGTCAGGGATGTGGAAAGCACTGTGGATTTTCATATTCCGTACAAACATTGTGAAATGTTCCTCCTCTGGAATCCCTAACAATTTCCTTGTTCTCACAATTGTTTCAGTGAAACAGTGTGACAGCAGATGTCTTCCATCCCCCATTTACTTCCAGGCATTTTGGGAGGATTTTCTGGCTTTGCTCACCCAAGACAGGAACATCCCACCCGTGACCTTTGCATGATCCCATCCTGCCTACCATGATTCCCATGACAGAGAGGAAGTGAAACTTTCACCTTTCCTTTCTCTACAGCAGGGTTTCCTAAACTTTTCTGATTAGAAAATCCTTTTGTCTCCCCAACAATAATGATAGAATCCCAAAGAAATGCTTATAATGGCCAATAACTGCTTTCTCAGTGTCGGAATTGGTGGGGAGTACCCCAATGACGCGTAGGGGAATCCCTCTTGGACGCTTCCAGCTAAAGGTGTGACTGTCAATTTCCCAGAAGTGCTAACTTTTTCTACACAAATGCATTGGGTTGGGAATCACCTGACAGAAGTTATTTAAATCGCTAACTTTGGATGGTTCTGTCAGTTTTATCCTGGTGGTTATTCTGAAAGAGTTAAAAAGATGAAAAGTAATTATTTTAACAACTAGAGGGAGCTACTCATGGGACACTCCCCACAATTGGCCAAGGGACCCACCATGCTATCCCCACCCCCAATCACCCTCCTCAAGATCTGACTCTGACAACCACCCTCTCCTCGCCCCTCGCAGTTTCCTCGCATTTCCATTCCACTTTCTGATCCTCTCTGCTTCCTCACCTGACTCCATTCCCACTGCTGCCTCATTTCCCATCCCTCCAATCCTTCGCTTCTTGCCCCCCCCCCCCCAACCCATATTCCTCTTGGTCAGACTTCAGCATCTGCGTCTGCGGCCAACTCCAACTTCGATTCCTCCTCTTCCTCACCACCCCGCAACCCCCTCCATTCCCTATTCTGATTCCATCCCTGTGTCCTGATCCCAATCCCCAAAGATGCCAGTGTTTTGCAGCCAAAGTTCTATTACTTCTTTCAATATTCTCTTCTTCAGAAATATTATTAAACTAACTGCACTAAAATACCTATGAGCAAGATTAACACACAATTCATCACTTAAAAATGACTAACTTCATTTTTATTAGGTTACCAGTGGATGGGAACATAAGAGCTCATTCCTCCAGATTTTATTTTCGTAAAAGTTTTATTTACTCATCAAACATTTTTTTACTTTATTGTGTTTCCTCACAATTCTTAACACCAACAGATTAAATCTAGCATTTTAACTGGCTTAAGTTCACAATTGGTTCAACTGACCAATGCAGCTTTACAATTGTCATTTCTTCTTTGGAAATAAATCAAGTTTGACACTCTCTAAATAGACTTCGGGCCAAGATTCTCCAACCTTGTCCGTGGCTGGGATTCTCCAGTCCTATTTGCTAAGAACAGATATTTGGCTGTTCTCCAAATTATCCATTCTCCATGGCAATTTCAGCAGGGTGCACAACATCAGAGAATTGCAGCTTTCCTCATCCTAGTATCTAAACTAATAGGCGGAATGTTCCCAACCCGTCCACGGTAGGTTTGATGGCAGGAGGATCAGAAACTTGCCAGTGTAAAATATCACTGCAATTCTCCCAGTGGTGGGGTATTCGCAGGTAGGTCTTCCCACCGGCTGGTGGCGTGAATGCCATTAAAATAGTTGCCCACCAGAATCCCGTCAGGCCTCCCAACAAGAAACAATAGCTGCAATTGGTAAGAAGTGGCATGCACAAGACAGTCCTCAGTTGGTAAAAGGCTTCAAGGTGAGTGCAACAAAACCTTTCTGCCATAATGCTGTACTGTTCCTGATGCACTTTTCATCACTCTTCCAAAGCAGACCAGCTTCAGCCTCCAGCTCCATGATAATTAACAACACCCTGCTGCTAGACCATGGACCCTCCTGTGTCAGGATCGTAGTTCAGTACTGTGTCTGGGATTGGGAGAGTAGAAGGTTCTCCTTCCCCCCAGGTGCCACACACCAGTGTCTTCCTGGACAACACTGTGCTGTGGGACTCATGTAACCACCACAGCAAGGGTCTGAAGTTTGACTGAGTTTGGACTGAGGTGAGGGGTGGGATTTCACTTCCTCTTTTGCAAACCAAAATCATTTTGAAGAAATTGCAGGCTATCGATCAGGCTTAGATACTGTCAACATTGTGGTCAGGATCAATGGGGTGCTTGAAATCCATTCAAATGTGAAGAGAAGTGAAAATAAATACAAGTGGCTGGAGGATGATAGAAATCCATTGAGCTGCCAATGGAATCTTTCTCGAATCACTGTCTATTGAATTTGTTTGAGATCAACAGTTCTCATTGGGCAAGAGAGGGTGTCAAAAGAATTCAAATTGCCCAGGAGCCTCAGCCACTTCAAATCAAATCTGTGTGCATTCATTGGGGCTGAGTGTACAACTGCGCAGACTAGACATCTCCCCCCCAACCCCAGGTGAATTTGACATCTCCTCTCTGTCAGAGGGCTTCAAGGGGTCTGCTTTCCCCTATAGCTTTTCACATGGAGAAAGGGGTGGAGTGCTGCAATGCTTTAAAATTCTGCCAGGTGACTGAGGGGCATGAATGAGACCACTTCACAATTTTCACAGCTGGCGGGCAGGAATGCAGATGTTGATCATATTGCTGCCTGAAATCACCAGGGGTGATCTTGATGTCTGTCAATGAGAGTGGTGAGGTCAACCTTTTGCTCCCAACCTGTGCCCACCCAAAGATTAGGACCTCTAAAGGGCCCTTCCTTGAGCCCCATCAGGTAACAATGCCAGGGGGCAATGCATTGTGGGCATTGCCAAGGCACATGGCCTGAAGGGGGCTGATGGGGAAGAGGGCCTAAGTACGGAACCTGAGAGGGGATGGTTGGGTTGGGTCACCATCATGCCTGCATAGTATGGAGGGAGTGACCCATTATTTGTGGGTGGGGAGAGGTGCCCCACTCTGCTGAGGTGTTGGTGGTGCTCCCCTGGTCAGCTGGGGCTGGGAGGCCGCTATTTTCATTTTGTTGGGGAGAGGGCAGCCTCACCTGCGTAGGGAGATTGGGCCATCCTTTTAAAGTTTCGGAATGGCAGGGTTGGCTGGCGGGTTACTAAATTTGCTTAGTCACCTGTATCCCACCTGACAGAGTCTGCCAACACTATCGGCAAACACATCTGTTTTCCAGCCAGCGTGAGCACTTAGCCTTGAAATGGGGGAATTTGGTCCCTGGACTCCAAGCCACTGCATGCGGACCATTACCGAACTTTGTCTGGTGTCCTAACCGATATTTATCCATCAATGAACATCACAATATAGCAACCATTCCTGTGCACAATTTGACTGTCATGTTTCTCCACATTATAACAATAACTGCCATTCAAACAGACTTCAATGGCTGTGAGGCACTTTGATATGTCTTCAAGGCAAGCAAAGTGCTGAATAAATACAACAGCTTCAAGTTTTCCTATTGTCACATTCTGCTGTTTCTTCTTTAGACAATAACAGATTTCCGATATATCCATATACAGAAACCTGCTTAAATAAAGCATTACTATGTCGACATATTTGAAGAACAAATTAAAGTTGTTTTAATTAAACTAACACATAAAGAAATCAGGCTGATATTTCAAAGAAGGCATAATAATGTGTTAATATTGTGCTCCCTCTCCTCCAACATTTCCAAGTGCTATTAGGGGTATTTTGATAGAAAATATTATTTTTGGTATCGCACAAGGGTAATTGACTGTAAAGCTTTATCCTTGTGTGAAAATTCTTTCTCAAATACAGTATCTATGGGTTAACGGGCAATAGACTTGAAGAAAGAAAATAATGTCAGGCATAATGTCACTTGGGCAAAACAAATAAAGACTGTTAGATTGCTGACACATACAAACACACATTGGACCCCTGCTTGGGTGGTAATGTGTTTTATTTGTGCTTTGTTGATTTTATGAGTTATGCTAACAATAAATTATTCTATCTATTTCAAGCATGTAAACTGACTCAGCAGTTTAGAATGCAGGAGTGAAAAAAATGTATTTTTTTTTAAAGAGGCTTCAAAATGAATCTCATATTTGAAGCATGGCTTACGTGCTGTGTTCCAGAATATGAAGGTTAACTGGGAGCAGAAATACTTTCTGGCTTTCCCACCAACATACCTTGTCTTCCCTATTATTAACAGAGTGATAAATGTTTTCATATTTAATCTGAAAATAAACTACAACCAAAAGACTGAAGAATATGTTTGGATTAATATGATGATCAGAATTACATCCCTCATCCCAAAATAGTTCTGCTTTGAATAGACGCTGTACTGCAATATTCTACTAAATCTCTGAAAGTTAATACTTACCTTGAGTAAGTATAGTTGATCAATTTGAGGCCCTGGCACTGTAGAGAAACTGCAATTAAATATATTACTAGTGTCACAAGTAGACTTACATGAACACTGCAATGGAGTTACTGTGAAAATCCCCTAGTCACAATAATCTGGTATCTGTTCAGGTTCACTGAGGGCGAATTTAGAATAGTCAATGCACCTAACCTACTTGTCTTTCAGACTGTGAAGGAGCAAATCGATGCAGACATAGGGAGAACATGCATAGATAGTGAGCCAAGTTGGGAATTGAAACCAGGTCATGGTGCTGTGAGGCAGCAGTGCTAACCACTTGCCATTGTGTTGCCCTGGCTATGCAGAACATTTACAGTTAAAATTCACAGGTTGGTCTTCCTAACGTTAGGTGAGAAAATGAAAAATTGATGTAAGTCAATAGTTTAGCAAACTAGGAACAGAGGCAAAATCTTTTACTTTCAGTGAGTTTTTTGCTAATGCTGTACTGAAAATGTCAATTGTCACACCACGCACAACATAAATGTTGTAATGAAATGCTAATGCTGTTAATGTTCCAAATGAGAGTCATTTGTGCTAGATGATAATGCAGTGAAGATTGCATAAGCCACAATGTTTTAAAAATGATTTAAAAAATCTGGATTATCATTGAGTGAGTGGAGACTTTTCCAAAGTAAGGAACTCAGATCATTAGATTTTCTCATTCTCAAGTTTAATCATTTATCAAGGTACCATTTTTTTTGTTGCTTTAGGAATATGACCCAAAAGGCAACTTCAAAACAATCAAACAATGAAATGTTGCCTTGCCAGCTCTGACAAGAGCAAATCAGTTTATCAATCTAGGACAAATATGATCATAGGAATCTCGTTTCAATATAGAAATATTAACTATTGCATGGCATTTGGCATCGCTATTCTTTATTCTTTGTTTTATTCAGAGCCATGATGTTATGCACAACGAGAGACCTGCATTTCCAAATGATTCGGAGAGGCCACTCTTCCTGCTCCCTCATCTTCAGTTGGTAAGCTGCTGGCTAAAAGAAATGTAATGACGTCTGATCATTAAACATGAAGTGGCTGTTGGGTAAACAACATCAGATGGGTGATGGGTTCACCTCAACCTCTTCTCCTCCAGTGGAAGAGATCACATGAAAGTCTACCTCCACGAGATATTGGGTGAAATTCTCTCATTTTGACACTAGGTGCAATGGCAAGCAGCTCCTCTGGCAAATTTCCCGCTGGCCAGTATGGCAGGATCTTGCATCAGATTCCACACTTGGAACCTTCATAAATATGAAGAGGTATTCCCCTTCCAGTCACCTCGCAACTGCTCCATCTCCCTGCCATTAGTTGTATATTCAAAGAACCTCATTCCATGTTTAAACACCACTCCAGCACACTCATTCATGCCCTCCAATTCACTTGTCTTCACTAGGCCATACAAGATGTCAGTAACCTATAGAGAAAAGGCTAACAGCCTCTGTTTCTCCATTCAAATATTCTTCTCTGAGCCCATCGTCTGCGAGTTGCCCATGCCCTACTTGGACATCTATCCACTACATCTGGAATATTTGTGTATCCCTTTCCAGTAAATAATGTGGTATCTTTGACTCCCTCGTTTGTAAGCTTTACATGCAGCCTTGTTGAGGCCTAGTTTTATTCCCATCAGTTTCTTCTGCGTTATCCATTATTTGCCTTCTTCATCCACCTCCTTGTTCCTCTACCTGCCATTATGTCCCCGTGCCCTCCCCTCCTGTCCCTCTCTCTTTTACAGCTCTCCTTTCACATTGCTCCCAGTTGACTTCAGTAGGCCAACCCTCCCACCATATCTTACCTCAAACTGTAGACCTATGTTGCGGTGGCTGTATGACTCTTGCTACAGTCAAGATAGATACAGGAGTGTTGCGCCAATGGAGGAGGAGAATCCTATACAATCCCAGACACAGTACTGAACAGTGACATGACACAAGTGGGTTCATGGGTCAAGCAGCATTGTGTTGTCCATGATGACCAGCCTAGCATAGAGATGGTGGCAGGAACCAGTCTGCTCTGGTGGAGTGGTCACTAGTGCAGCACTATGGTAGAAAGGCTTTGCTGCATTCATCTCAAAGCCGTTGGCAAACAAATGACTGTCTGGTACATACCACTCTTTATCGGCTGGGTTTTAGACTAATATAATTTCACACTGATCTAAAGCAAAATTGGAAGGTCTGACAGAATGCCAGTCCCTAGCTGTTTTAATGTGCCCTCATGAGATGCAAGTTGCATTCATGCTGCCAGCCAGTGGAAAGACGATCCATCATTCCCGTCACTGAGAGAATTGCAAACCCATTGTGGTCACGTTGGGAGAGTTCCACCTGTTATTTAAAAAAAATGTTCATTTGAATATTTTAAAAATGTTCATTTGAACATTTGAATTGCTAGCACGAAGGGACATAGCTTTAAATTGAGGGATGATAGATATAGGACAAATGTCAGAGATAGATTCTTTACTCAAGAGTAGTAAGAGCGTGGAATTTTCTGCCTGCAACAATAGCGGATTTGCCAACATTAAAGGTATTTAAATGGTTATTGGATAAACATACGGATGATATTGGAATAGCATAGGTTAGATGGGCTTTAGATTGGTTTCACAGGTCAACACAACATCGAGGGCCGAAGGGCCTGTACTGCGCTGTAATGTTCTATGTTCTATTTTTGTGATGCCTCCATGCATATTTGAATAGATATAATAGTCCCAGTTCAATTCATAGAATTAACTTTCTTTACTACATTGCTGATGTTCATCCTATAATCTTGAGTTTGTCAAATGATTCATGCATATTGCATGGTAGTGCTAGTGGTGGCTCTCATGACATTATCCCTTGTTTCCCATCAGTAATATTGCCAAATTGACTTAAAGCCTGTTTGCATAAACTGACCTACAGGAAGGAGCAATAATTCATCATTGGAACTCAAAGATCAATAATTCAAATATGGTCTCACATGGAATATGTAAATTGCAATTCCTGAGTACTTTCCTTTCATAAAGGTTGTCTCATTAATTAATCCATGACCATCATTCTTTGGTTAGTTAACTGCAGTTCTTTTTTTTTGAAAACAAATCAATGGAAGTTAGGGGAAAATTAGTTTCATACTTAATGCAAAGTGAGCAGCTGAAATCTACTTCTTTTGTTATGATTGCAGGTACCCATCAACACCATTGCTGCCTCAGTCACTTCCATCTAGAAGGACAAGGGCAACAGATAAATGGGAACACCATTTATCTACAAGTTCCCCTCCAAGCCACTCACCATCCTGACTTGGAAATATCTTCCTTTGCAGTCGCTGGGTCAAAATCCTGGAATTTCCTTCATAACAGCATTGTGGGTCAACTCACAGAACATGACTGCAGTGATTCAAGAAGGCAGCTCATCATTACTTTCTCAAGGACAACGAGGGATGGACGATAAATGCTGGCCAGCCAACGTCACTCATGTCGCATGAATGAATATAAAAAAGGCTGCATCTTGAACAGATTCGTTTTCCATTCGCACTGACCATTTCATTCAGTATGTTCCTTAGGGAGCAAACTTTCTCCTTCCCTCTCATCCCTTGCCCCAATTCAATTCCCTGACCCTCTCTGCATTTGCTCCAGGACATCTTTGAATGATTTCCCTATGCTGTTGGGATGAATGCTTGTGTTTCCATGGTGAATATCTGCTTAAGGCAAAGTACTGGTTTACTTCCAACAAAGTGATGACAGCTGTGAATATAGACCCTCCATGGAAAGGGCCAGCTGATACTTCCTCCCTGATGGTGGTATACTCTCCGCGATAGACACCGGAAGTGGAATTTTACTGAGGCTTTAGGACTCTGACATCACTTTTGATTTTAATTTGATTTATTATTGTCTCATGTATTAACATACAATCAAAAACATTTTTTGTGTGCTATACAGATAAAACATACCATTCATAGAGAAGGAAATGAGACAGTGCAGAATATAATGTTACAGTCATAGCTAGGGTGTAGAGAAAGATCAACTTAATGCAAGGTAAGTCCATTCAAAAGTCTGACAGCATTAGGGAAGAAGCTGTTCTTGAGTTGATTGGTATGTGACCTCAGACTTTTGTGTCTTTTTCCCAAAGGAAGAAAGTGGAAGAGAGAATATCTGGAGTGTTTGGGGTCCTTAATTATGCTAACTACTCTGCCGAGGCAGCGGGAAGTGTAGATAGAGGCAGTGGATGGGAGGCTGGGCAGAGTCAACGCATGAGAGACTGGATAGAATCAGAGATTAAGAGGTTGGGTGTCATCAACGAGACTGGTTTGGCCATTTTGCCGCAGTTTACATGCTGATTGTACTCCTATAGATTTGCAGTCCAAATGAGAAACTTCTCTTGGGAGATCAGTGGACTCTTGGAGATAGTCTATTCCACCCAATCCACTTCTGTGTGCCATGTTTTTCCCATGGTCCCTTTGGCCTCTCATGAAACTGTTGACATCTCCATGCAGTATAGGGTTGGTCTGCCCTTAATCAAATTCTGGCACCTCTGTAACATGGCCCATAAAAGAATCTTTAAGTTTGCAAATTAGCTGCCTGTCGCCTTGGCACGGGGGCTTGTGTTGGGACTGCATTGAAGAGATGCCCTCCTTTCTATTTTAATGACATCACACAGGCTGGGAATGGAGTGATCCTCACTTCAAGCCATGGTGGTGAAACTCCTTAGGTGAGCTTCTCAGAAATTGGCAAAGGCAGGAAAAGTGGTGTTGAGCCCACTGATGGCAATTGTGGCTTTTCAGCGCTGTAATCATCCAGGTGCCATGTTTAAAGGCTGCCCCAGTGTACAGATCACTGTGAAGTGATGGCTGCTAAGAAATTCTTTTCTACGTTTTCCGATGCCTCTCAGGAGATACTGCTCGATGCTGTAGAGGCCTAACGTCATGTCCTCTACCTATGTTCAGGAAGAAAACTAGCCAGCAAAGTCTCCAACCCAAGATGGGAGGCCATTGCTGTGGTGGTCATTACTAATACCCTGCAGAAGATGACAGCCATCCAATGCAAGAAGCGGATGAATAATATCTCCCATTCCGTCAGGGTAAGTCCCTTTTCTCATCACACTCAATTCACACATTCATCACACATCGATCTGTGCCAGCCCAAGGGACAGCACCACTCGCTCTCCCACCTACATCTTCATCTCCCCTGTCGGTAATGTCTTCATCACCATCCACACATGCCAAGCACCTTTATGGTATGCTCTGGCATGTCTCTTACTTACATTCTCTCCATCTGTCTTCCTCCCCCGTTATACTGCCAGGTCATACAAGGTGCATCAGGCGACCATGACACTTTCCGCAGATTATATTGCAGATTTCTGCCAAATTGGTTCAGGTACCAGAACTTTATCTTCAACATCCCTATAGTCTGATACCACCAAAGTGCGAGTTGCAGCATGAGGCTCATTTTACCTAATCTCAGCTGCACTCTGTGGGCTCTGTACAGGGATCATCATCCACATCCTTAGTGGGTAAATCTGTAGTCTCTGTCAACCCTGAAAATTGCCTGAATGCAGCTCAGATTTTAAGTGTTGTGTACACTCATTGGGAATCAAACACACGTTGCTGGATGCATTTTATGTGGTTACAGGCCAACTGTACATTCAGCAAGTGGAAGCCCTTGTGGTTCACACAGTTTACAGCTTGATACTGTAGAGATCTGAGTATCACATGAGTGTAGTCGATGGCACTCTGTACGTGTGGGATTTGTGTAAAGCTCATTACTCTTGCATCCTGCCTTGCCTAATCCTGGTCCAAATGGGCAAAGTTATACGTCCATGTGTATCTTCTGGATGCACTTGTGGGCAGACACTTGTGAAATCCCGCAGAAGTCACTTGTGGGACCCCGGAAGAAGCCACCTATGTCATAATTGAGGGCTGCAATAATTTTCAGCAACTGGCAGTGGATGCTCCCCAAGTCCCTGTGATGCTAAATCCTGTAGAAAGTAGCAGATGTGATCAATCTGATCCTGGACATGCATAGTTCTTAACAAAATTTGTTCTCAGACATCTGCAGATCCATTTGGCTCCATCTCCTCGGAGTAAGGAATTCACCCTTTGTGTGAAGAGCAAGCTTTTATTCTTCATGGTTCTGCTCTTACCTTCGGCAAGCCAGATGCTCCATTGATATTTTCTTCGTCTTTGTTTCTACCTATAAGTGAGAAGAATGATAGCAAAATTACCAGGTGTCATGTTCAATATGTTCTCTTCATTGCTGTATCAAAGAGAGAGACGTGATGGTTAGTATTTGCCTCCTAAGGATCAGCCTTTGTCCATTCACTGTTTGAAGCTGCCTCTCAAAGCTTACTAAGTCATGTCCTGGCCAGCATATTAATACCCTGGCCTTACTTTCAATTCTGCTTAGACAACACCTCACACAACTCTCTCCCCTCACTACATGATGAAGTGGTCACAGCTTTGGTTAATCTATTGTATCCTGTTTCTCATCTCGGGAACGATCATTGTCCAAAAATTCTCTCCAAAGCCTTGCACTCAACTGGTTCATGTGGGGCACTTGTCAATAAGCACCTCAGCACACTGCCCATTCTCCTTGGGCGGTGTGCCATCATTAACTCTCTAATAATATATAATAGCTCCCTTCGTCGGGCAATTGTACAGGCATACCATAACAGCCATCGATTTTTGGAAGTCAGTGCGCCAAGGGTTAAATGCTGAGCCGCAATCATTGGCACTCACAGTCAGAACTGATGCTTGAGTGGGCATAATTGCATTAGAAACTGCTCATAGAAGGTTTACTAGACTAATAGTGGAAATGACGGCTTGTCTTATGGAGAAAAGTTGGCAGGCTTAAGTTTATATCCATTAGAATTTAGAAGAATAAGAGGTAACTTGGTCAAAACCTGTCAGATCGTGAGGGGTATTGATAAAGCAGATGTGGCAAGGAGGATCCCTCTTTTGGAGAATCTAGAAATAGCGGTCAGTACTTAAAAGATTATTAAGATAGAGATAAGCAGAATTTTTTTCTCTGTCATGCATTTCTTCTGCCATAGACAGTAGAAGCAGAGTTTTTGAATATTTTTAAGACAGAGATAGATTCTGGATCAACACCAGATGGAAAGGTCATTGGGAATAGGTGGGATTATGGGATTGGAGCTATAATCCAAACAGCCATGATCTTATTGAATAGTGATGCAGGTTTAAGGGGCCAAGTGTCCTACTTGTGCTCCTAATTCACATGTTTGTATGTCCATATGACTAATTTGATTCGAGGTTTGTCAATTGAGTTACAACTGGATGGTCTCAGCTGCAAAGAGGAACTGATTACCGACAAGTTTTCAATTATCCTTGCCCTAAACAACATGCCACTTCCAGAAGCGCCCACCCATCTTTCCCTGTAGCTCCCAGATTTGAGTGGAATCATCAGTCCATGATGAATCCCAACCCATCCCTCTTCATTACTGCATTACCCAGGCTTTCCTTTCTTCTATGAAGTCCTTCTAACAATCCTATGGCCCAAAAGAAAAAAGTGTCCTGAAGAACAGAGCTTTTCACATTTGGTGTCAACTCCTAGTCTTCCCTGACTCAACCCACCGTGCAGTCAACCTCCTAGAATGTCATCCCTACTGTCCCCCACCCCCCATCCCATTCCTCCCAGTCAACCTCCTGGAGTCAACTACCTTGTTATTGCCCAGGTCAACCCTTGTTATCCAGAAGTCAACACACCAGGTCTCCCCAGCATTCAATACCCTCGTGTCCCCTTGGAGTCAACCCCTCACATACCCTCTCTCAGTCTTCCTTAAAATAACTCCCCAGTTTCC
This sequence comes from Sphyrna mokarran, assembly GCA_024679065.1. Classification (NCBI taxonomy): domain Eukaryota; kingdom Metazoa; phylum Chordata; class Chondrichthyes; order Carcharhiniformes; family Carcharhinidae; genus Sphyrna; species Sphyrna mokarran. The sequence goes on along the minus strand of JAGIQG010000006.1, from coordinate 90,638,250 downwards.
CACAAAGTTAGCCTCACCTCCCCTCTAGTCTCTTCCAGAACAGCCACCCGGAGTCAACCCTTAGTACCACGGAGTCAAATCCCAGTCTCACTCGCCCAGATCCCTGGTGTCCTGGTTTCCCCTTTTAGTCTTACCACTCTTCCTTTCAGTCTTGTCCTTCTCTTCCTTTGAGTCGAACCTTGGTGTACCCCGGATCAGGCCCCAGTATTCCAGAATCTAAATCGGGTAACACTGAATCAAACCTAATGTCCCCAAAGTCAAATTTCAGGTCCCCTGACTCAAGCCTCAGTGCCTCTTTCCCCCCAGAATATGTGTAATTGCTCTGAATGTTGTACTCACCTTGGAAAGTACAGGTAAAGATCTTTTAAAGTCAATCATGCTTTGCACTATTCTGACATCTCTCCTCCATGCATATGTCAGGGTTGGGGTGGGACATGTGTAGTAAGATTTCGCACCATCTTAAAATGTGACTTTGTATTTCTCACAACATTTTTCACTCCCTCACCAAACCCACCCAACAGGAACTAGTGCGGAAAATCCCAGCCACTACAGAATTGGGTTCCATGGTATTGCTAGCATGTTGGAAGTCCAGGAGACATAAAGTAGCACTGCTCATACTGTGGGCCACTTGTCACGCATTGTGTATCATGCTCCATTCTGGCCGGGTCACAGGTTATGGTTTATGTGCATCAGTAAAGTGAGCAGAATTTTAATAATGATGGCTATTATCTGTTGTAGCTAATGTGATCCAAGTTGCTGAAACCTTGACCTTAAATAGCCCTTAATATCTGTGCTAATCATACATATGTTCATCTACTTGAGAATTCCCCCCCCCCTCCACCCATCCACTAACATTATTTAAAGGGACACATATCTTGCTTTGGACTATTTTCTGCCACTGTAATATTGCTGGAAGTTCAGATACTTGTTTCTGGAAGTTTGCTGGTGAATTTATGTATCAATATTGTTACAAATTTGGGATGTTAACGCAGTTGACAGTTGAACTTGAGACACAAAAAAAATCAAAGGAGTTAATAGATTAGCAGGCATCTAGAGGAATAATGAGATGTGATGTACCCAGTAACAAGATTAACTGATGTCTAGAAAAACTAAGATATAAATTGCCATATCAGCAAAAATTATGGCCACAGTTCTCCCATGGCGACCTGCAACTTTTCTGATGGGTCACAAAGGGAGATACGTGTTGCCAGCCTTGGACCAGGATTTGCACATGTGCTGGGAATGCATATGCATCTCCCAGAGCCGGCGAATAGTCACTGTTCAGACCACACTAGAAACTGGCAGGAAGGCAGGTAAATCATTTAATCTTTTCTAAAATTAATTTTAAATATAATTATTATTTCATTATTGGGAAATTTCAGATTCTGATTGAATTTCTCACCCCACTTCATTCTGGTGGAATTCAGACTAACTCCCCATGTTCTGGGAATGAGTGAGAGATCCTGCTGGAATGAAAGGGGTGCAATTGGAGTCCCCACAGCGTCAGGTGACAGGGGGATGTGTGATGACCACTGGGCATGGGCACCCTAGCAGTGCCAGGCTGTGACCTCCAGCACTGCCCAAGGGGTAAAGTGCTGATGCCCAGGGGCACCTTGGCACTGTTCATCAAGAATGGGCAGTGCCAAAGGGGTGGAGCCTATTGTGGGTGGGGCCTATTGTGGATGGGGCCTAGGGGTGAGCGCTTGGGGATCCTGCTGCCATTCTGCATGGGGATTGGTCTGGGATGGAGGCAGACTGGGAGTGTGTGGGGGGCGCAGTGGTGTGTCAGGGTGCGGGGGTGGAGGTGGGAATCGCCATTGCTGTGCATTGGAGCACTCCGGGATGGGGGAGAATCAAGGTTGGCCTCGGATTTGTCGTGTGGGCCACAATCAGACCATGGGGGAGCTGGAAGGGCAGCTCCAAGGCTGGCTAGTGATCAAGCTGCCTAACTAATGGGGAATCTGACAGATTGGGACCGCTGCGTATATGCAGAGGTTCAGAACTGTGAAACTCCAGTGCGAATACACCCCACCACCCTGGGATTTTAATGAGATACATGACTGCGACCTCACCAGTGCACAAAGTGGGGAGATTCAGGTGAGGAGCTGAACTGAGAAAATGATCCCCCCAACTCCCTCACCCTGACAAACCACCCCCTCCTCACCCAAGTCTGCCTCCATTCCAGACTGATTCCCATGCAGAGTGGCAGCAGGACCCATAACCCAAATCTGTGGCTCCACCCACAATAGGTCCCATTCCCTTTGCACTGCCCAATGCCCAATGCGTTTACATCCCAGAACAGTTTTCCCGCCAATTCAGCACTATTGGAAGAATGTTTCGGAAATGTTTCATGATGTTTCAGAGATCAGTAGGGCCATAAGAATGATGCATTATAAAGGTATGGAATTTGAGAGGCATAATCATCTCAATTGACAGAGTGAATCATCAAAGAAACTGAACAGTAGAACATAGAACATAGAAAAACTACAGCACAAACAGGCCCTTTGGCCCACAAGTTGCACCGAACATTTCCCTACTTAATACAACTGCGAGTACCCACCTTGGGAAAGGCAGATCAGTTTTCTATCTAAAAGTCAGACAGTGTTCTGTACCATCCAGTTTAGAGGCTTGGAAGATATTCTCCTCTAAAATATACAGTTTTATGCCTTTGCTGAACCAGAAAAAGACATTTTCCCTGCCTTGGTCATTTTAGCTGCATTGTGTGGTAACAAGAGCCGGATTTGACTTCCAGAGTTACTAAATTGGATGTTATTTGGGGAAAGGGTCTCAACTGAGTTCAGGGAATGTGGATATATTTTGGAAACAAGAAATAAATTTGGATAAAACAGTATTTTAATTATTATACTTGTTTATGGTGTACATTAATTTTTCTTGTAAGTTTTTACTTTTACTTTAATAAAGATTCTTTATGCTTAATTGTTTACACAATGACCAGATTAATTCCTCACTGGGTTGTACATAATTCCTCACATTATTCCACACAAATAGACAACACTAGTTGTAGGTAACATCAGCGGTGTCCTTAGCAATACAGGGTGAACAGTGCATATCACTACTTGTGGCTTGCATGAGGTATGTGGCCTATCATTTGTAGTGCCACTGGATCTGCAACACAACCAAAAAACAGAGCAGAGACTGCAGAGAACTGCCTCCCATCATAGTGCAAAACCTTGTCAGTTCTCCCACCAATACACTTCAGCCTATGATTAACCATTTCGGAACTTCTGCACATGTCAATAACATGTCACATGTCAATGAGAGTAAGTGTCCCACTCTAACAGTGAAATCTTATTTTTTAAGACAATCTTAGAATATATAGTTACTCAAACACACAAGATTTAGCTTGACATTTCAGTACAATCACATAGTGATCAACATTTTCCCCCTCTGCTTGAGCTCTGGTGTTGAACACATAGCATTCATAAATAACACTTGTAAAGAGTTCAAATTGTGTCTTCAAGGCCCATGAAATTTCACAAGGGTGCCTTTTCTGATCTTCAGTAAGGTGTAGGTAGCAATGCAATTTCTAACATTCTTTCCCCAGCATTGATAACAGATTTACTACTCTTATTCCTTCAGCTTTATTGTTTAACTCTTGTAATTTCATAGTTTTGCCATCGAGACAGGAAGAAAATCTAATTCAAACTCAAATCTGCCTTCATCTCCATAGGAATCATTACTGGAATATACAAAGCTTTGCTGACTGACCCATTGCTCAATGTCCTGTACAAAGTCGCAGACTGAAGTTTTAACTACTCTTTGCCCTTTCTCACCTATCAAAATCCACTTGATTTCAGCTACACACTCATAAAACCACGTTCCTTGTCGTCAGTAAAATTGCTTCTGCTTCCGTCCTTTGTTTTACCAAAGGACGAGTTTAGAGGTCACATGACTATGGCAAGGCACAGTACTCAAAAGGCAGCAACGTACACAGCCATTTCTCCAAATGCCACCTCTCTCACTTGGTAAAACTGACTTAATAGGAAGGAACATGTGGCTTGTTAATGTTGAAGCCCCCATCTGCTGCTCTTTGTTTGATATTCCTCCTGAAGTTGAATTTCATCCTTGAATGTTGTAATAAAAACATAGAGCAGGAACAATGGGCTGTGATACAGGTAAAGCATTTTGGCTGTTTTTTTTTATCAGAATAAAGAGCAAATTGAAACTAATCTGAATTGCCGAATACAGAAGATGCATTTTTAATTTAAACTGATTTTGAACCAGGTTCATTTTCATTGTTCCCACTGTCATTTTTAATTGGAATTTGCTGCTTATTTGAAGTACATCTCAATTATAATCTTTCTTTGCAAACACCAATTATAAATAGTCGAAAGACAAGTTAATTTTTGCTACTCATGGGGGCCACACGCTATTGAATAAATTTGATAGTCAATGGACTCTTGTTTGCATAATATATTCAACTGTAGAGAAAGGGACTACTTTCTTATCCTTGGCTGGAATTACCAGAGTTGTAGCTCCAAAGAGATGATATTTTCATAATTTTCCAGGGACCTTATTTAAATCTGCAGCGCTATGATTCATTGGCACTGTAAATAATACAAGCATATAAATATACTTTGACAGTGACAGGTCGAGGAAAGGAAATGAAGTGGGGAGCCCTTTCCTGTTACTGACGCTTAGCAGTGAGGCTACATGCTGGCACTGTTAGAATGTATTTGTATTCATAGAATATTTAAAATTGCTGTGATTCATGGAGCTAAAAATTAAAAACAGCTACCTGTCGAGTTATTAAAGTCTATGATTACTGGGGTTGCAACTGCCTCTAATTTCTAACTTTAACCACGGCTTTGCAAAATGGTGGGTGAAAATCCTTTGGTGAGAACTAAAAACTGCCTGTCATTCATATTAAAATGCCTCAGCATTTATAAATGCCTGATTAATTCAACTTTATATAACACTAAGCAACAGAATTTCTTTTTACAATACCATTATTGCGTAATGGAAAAGAATATTGTGCTGCCAGTGAGTTGTGTAGTTCAGCGCAAATATGGAAAGGTTATTGGTTGCATATTCCTCAATCTGACCTTCAGAATTTGGATGGGACTTCTGTCTACTGCCCAGATTTTACCATTTTTCTGGGTTTAGGATCTTGATAAGTTCATGAGTTCACTCATGTAGCAGCAGAATTGGTTTTAGGTCACTTGAAGGGACAAGTTGCAGTGTCAATCTGGCTTGAGGTTTCAGGTGAGACCCAGGTCCTCAGGCTGTAAGAGGCTGAACTGAAACGTAGGCCGAGTGAAATGACCGCATCTCGTCTATTTTCCTCTACCAAGAACTTTCAATGATTTCACTTGACAACAATCGGGAGAGGTGATTGGGTGAATAGCTGTCAGTGTATTGGATCTTTCTGACTCTGCCAGCATTGATAAGAGGTGGAGAAGGAGAAGTTAGCCAGCAGCAGGCCTGGTGGGAAAGGGGAGAGGGAAATTAAGATCAATGCTGAAAGTAAACATAGATCTTGCTGCCAAAATTGCCTCGCACACGCAACTCTATACCACCTGATTCTGAGCAGCATAGAGGAGGAAACTTTGGGAATAAATCTACATGTCCCTTATGCTTTATTTAACTCCATAATACACTGTGATAAGCAGTAGAATTGTTTTTAATTTGCTAAATGATTATTACAGCAATGTAGTGCTAAGAGCTGCACATCAGAATTAATTGTCCCATCTTCCTCCAAGCAAGCATTCCAGTGCAGCCATGACATGTACTGGCACTTGTCTAGTAACACTGACTGGTATATCCTATGAGACAAAAAAAAAACAATTTAATGTCATCCATTATTGTCCTGTCAGCCTCCAGTGAATCACCAGCAGAGTGATTGAAAGAGTCAATAGGAGCACTATCAAATGATACCTACTCACTGCTCATCCTATTCACGCTTCATTAGAATGACTGAATATTTCATCATTATCATGTTGTCATCCTGCAAGAACTAAATACAAGAGGTGTGGTGAGCAGAGCTGTCTTTATCATCAAGGCAGGATATGGCACCTAGAAATCTTCGTAATGAGGAAATCAGGAAAAAAACCCTTGAGTGGCAGAATTCATATCTAACACATTCCTGGCTGGTGAATGTGGTTTTCAGAGGTCAATCATCAAACCCCAGGACATCATTTTAAGATTTAAAGTGGTCAATGCCCTACTCTTTGGTTCTATTATCAATGACAATGCCACCAGGAATAGAGCTGTTTGCTTCAGTGATGAGTTTCTCTCATGATAAAGCACACCATGCTTTTCTATGGGCCCTGCACAACATCCAAGCTCAGATTGACAAGCAACAAGTAACATGCACACCTCGTAAGTGTCACGCAATGATCATCTTCACCAAAAAATTACGTCACCTCTCTCCCTGCCTTTCATTAGCATTACTATTAGTGAGTCCTTCACAATCAATCCACAATAACTCAATATTGAGCAAACATTTAAGTGAAATAGTCATATCTGGTTGAGAAGAGTGCTTTCTCTCCTGACACCCTACCCTCACGCCTCTGCCCCATTCTCCATCCAAAGGAGTGTGATGGGAAACTCGGTACTCACCTGGATGGAGGTTGTTCCATGCTGAAGAAGCACAATAAGATCAAGGATAAAGCAGCCGACTTAATTAGTTAAGACTCAGTAACATGAATCTTACCATGCCAAAATCCTATGGGTTAGATGAGATAATGAAACATTAAAAATCTCAAATCTGACTACAACTTGCCCTTAACCTGTCCACTTTTAGGGTTCATGGAGACAGGATAAGGAGTGGATGGTTAACCACTCACAGGAACTGGGTTGGCTAATTAAATATTGGATAAAAATTTTCAAGCTCTTGGCTGTTGTACCTGAGATTGAGGAACTTTGCTGTGGAATGCCCCTCAAGGTCGTTGCCTGGGAATTTCACACTCCCAAAAAGCTATTGCCCTGCAATGAAAATCATCAAAAACTCAGATTTAAATTGCAAATGTTTGATGATTCCCACTGTCTTATAGCCATAGTTACCCAGAAAACACTAGAAGAATTAAAACAAGTTCTAACTCCTGGGTAGCGATAGTACTGACTCATCCTGGCCCTATACGGGACTGTCCCATCCTCCTGATCCTCCATGGAATATGGCCCCCCCCGATTACCCCACACAACACCGACTACTCACCTGGCCCCTCATGGCACAACATCCAACACCGTGACTCTCATGTGATCCCCTATATGCCCGTCAACTCTTCACTTGCTTAATATCCCTCCCCCCACCCCTCAAATCCACCATCCCTGACTTCTCCGGGTGCTCTGGTTTCCTCCCACAGCCTGAAAGATGAACTGGTTTGGTATATTGGCCATGCTAAGTTCTCCCTCAGTGTACCTGAACAGGCATCGGAGTGTGGTGGCTAGGGATTTTCACAGTAACTTCATTGCAATGTTAATGTAAGCCTATTTGCGACCCCAATAAATAAACTTTAAATGGGACACAGAGAGCAGAGTTTTGGATAGCCTCAAGTTTAATAATCACTCTAATAATGATTATTTCATTATTGCTGGTATTAAAGCAATAAAATGACATCTATCGCCACATTATACCTTAATATTTATAGATAATAGGTAAAAAATGGAGAATGGAAAATCTACTTTAAACCAAAACAGGGTTGAGATATCAGTGACCTCCCTTGTTGACTGCTCATATACATGATACTGCATCAGGCTGGAAGTTAGTCTGCTTGTCTCGGCAGGATATTAAAGTACAGATGACCTTTTGGATCATTCAATTGAAAATCATAAAAAATTCAGTGGATCTGTGGATGTAAATTCTCACCCAAATACCTGCAGAAACTAAAGAATAATGCTCGAAAAGAATTCCTGGTTGTAGAATGGAACTTTATAGAATGATGATGAGAGAAATACATTCATTCATGAGGAATTTCCGATGGCTGAAAATTAAAACCTATTTCATTTCAATGCTAAAGTCATCAGGGATCATTGCATGGACAGCGGCAAAACAGATACTGTGGTTACATGACAGAAACTAGCTTGTGACAAGGAACATTTATTAACACATATTTTGAGAGTGACCTGTGTTATTCAGTCTGGGAGATAACAAAGATTCAGAGGGAAGAGATTAAACTCAGCAGAGGAACAGCCCTGTCTAAAATCCACTGACACCAGAGAAGTGAGGCTAGCTTTATTAACTACTGATTTGAAGAAACAAGCCAAATCTTCACTCCAGGAGTTCATCTGCACCTCAACTGGAGGTAGCCAGAAAATCACTATTGCAAGTAAATTTTTAAATTTAAATTTATTTATTAGTGTTGTAAGTAGGTTTACACTACAATTAAGTTACACCGAAAATCTCTTAGTCACCAGATTCTGGAGCCTGGTCGGGTGCACTGAAGGACAATTTAGTATGGCCAATGCATCTAACCAGCATGTCTTTTGGTCTGTTGGAGGAAACCAGAGTAACCAAAGAAAACCCATGTAAATGCAGGGAGAACATACAAAGGCCACACAAACAGTGACCCAAGCTAGGAATCATACCCAGATCCCTGGTGTTGTAAGGCAGCAATGTTAACCATTGTGCCACTGTGCCACCCAGATAATAAACTATTTGGAATTTGTTACCAGAAGCTTCTCATCTGCATTTCTCCAATGAACCAAAAAGAAAGCGTTAGTCCAGCAACTTTTCAAACTTCCATCCTTAAAGACTCTAATATATATATGAATCTTTAGACTTTTTAATAACATAAGTGGCACATTTTCTTTCTATAACCAGCTTTACTTATCTGTCTGTGTGTGTATATGAATAGATGTTGTTGCAAATCCATTCAGGCCTTGAGAAATAAGCATTTCTTTTTATTAAATTGACACGAAAACCTGTGTTTGGCCTGTCCTGGAAAAACACAGCATTCAAGTGGTTAAAACACTTCTTTAAAACACACCCATCTACAGCCAATCTAGAGGTGAAAAAGTAGGAACCATCCTACACTATCTATCTTGTCCCTACGTCAGACCTCAATCAACATTATAAATGAAAGATGATCTGGTCATTATCATATTTTGTTAGCCGCATCCATAAATTGTTGGCAGGGGATATTAGTCTGTGATATTGGCACAGCCCAAAGCAGCAGCATTTCATATCTGAATTATTCTGGCACAACCATCACTATCATGACTGCAGCAATTTAAATGAAGGCCTGTAACAAACTTCTCAGGAGAAATGAGATGTTAAGACACAGGAACGGCTTTTCTGGCACCCCCCCCCCACACACAGACACACACACACACAGACACACACACACACACCACCACCACCACCACCACCACCACCACCACCCGGGCGACATCTTTTTTGGCAGAGACTATTGGCCATTGGCTTGGGTGGGATCTTCTGGTCGCACAAATGTCTACAGCATTTTGTGTGGCTCGTTATTCCTGCCACCGGGGAGCCTGGAAAATCCTGTTGGTAGGAAGGACCAGAAAATCCCACCCACAGGCTTCATTCCTGAATTTCTTCATTTCTCAATTGGTGCCATGATGAGAGGCACTAGAAAATGTGAGGGTGGGAGTTTAGTGCTTTCTCCTTGGCAGAACATGGGTGAATACCAACTAAAATGGTCTAGATTACTAACACACAGCTCTGACTTTCAACCTCTACTATTGAGCTGATGGCAAATACACAGGCCTGAAGCTGAAAGATTCCTTCCTAATGCTTGCATGATACATTTAGTAATTTTAATGATGGTTTGAGCATTGAAGCCATTATTGCTTTCACAAGAGATGGAACTTAAAATCATTGTGGTTCTTAGATGGGGTTAATCATGGTCTAGATTTATAGATGCTGTTGGAGGCAAAGCTGTTGGTTAACTTTACCTTATATTGAACATTATGCTAACAATGCACAGGACAAGCTTAGCTTCTTGCTCCACATACTCTCTCCCTGTATATACTCTGTTGTCATGTAATCTTGCATCAATAATGCTGAAGATTCTACATTCACATATTTAACATTAACCCTTTATACTAAGGTCCCTCCATGTTTCTGACTCCATTAAATACACAAATTACATATCCTACTTCTCCCTCCAAGGTCTCTGTCCTTAGTCCTGTTCACAAAGATAAGTATTGTGCTGCACCAATCTCTCTGATCTTATCCTCATCTCTCTCAGAGGTTGTATAGGCTTCATGTTCTCTATGGCCTCTCTTTGCTGTAGCTTTTCTTTGAGTTCTGTTGCTGATTTGCCATGCTGTCATTATCCCACAATCGTTTTTCTTGCTGATTTTCCCAGTTGCTGAGCTCATTACTTGATTTTCAAATCATAGAATAGGTCAAAGAGTACCTAAAGTGCAGAAAGTCCACTACAATCCCATTCAGGTCCTATTCCCATAACCCTTCATATTTAACCTGCTAATTCCCCAACACTAGGGTCAATTTAGCATAACCAATCAACCTAATCTGCACATCTTTGGATTGTGGAAGAAAACCAGAGCACCCCAGAGGGAACCCACACAGGCACGGGGAGAATGTGCAAACTCCATACAGACAGTGACCCAAAGCCAGGATTGTATCCAGGTCCCTGGTGCTGTTAGACAGCAGTGCTGATCACGTGCCAACGTTCCTTTGTGTTTTCCTCTGTCACCTCTATCAGCATTGTTGTAGTTTGTGAGTGGGGTTTCATATACTAAAGCAAGCCTATAGGTAAACATGATCTTTAATTGGATATTATACTAACAATGTACAGTACACGTTTAACACATGGTGCTACATGGAACTATCTCTCAGCAGACTCAGTTCTCATCTGATCTTATAGCTAAGATGATGTAGACTAGAGTCAGAACTTCTGCAGAGCGGCAATCCCAGTTAATCTGCTCCTACATTCGTTCCTTCAAATTCTTCCAATCCTTTCTTGCCTAACTATCCAACTCAGTCTGAACAAGAACTATGTAGAACAGCATATTTCCAGGGCCTCCTGTCAAGGGCCTTAGAGTCAGATGGAAGGAAGCCACATCCCTATTTTACAGTACTGGCATGATGGTTAGCATTGCTGCCTTACAGCGCCAGGGGCCTGGATTCAATTCCTGCCTCGGATCACTCTTCTTTCTGTTTCCTCCCACAGTCCAAAGATGTGTGGATTAAATTGATGTTCAGTTGCCTTTAGGGCCAGGGAGGTTATCAAGGTAAATATTTGAGGTTACAGCGATAGGGCCTGGGTGGGATTGTTGTTGGTGCAGTCTTGATGGGCTGAATGATCTTCTGCACTATCGAGATTCTATGAAAATGGATTTAAACACCCACCCATTTTCAAACTAAGGAAAGAGTAGTTTTGCCAGGTAAGTGGTTGGATGTTTTGGGGGCTGGATGGAATTGGGCACGTGGTTGGGGTGGTGGGTGGGCGGGGTGGGGGGGGTGTGGCAGTTGGCATGACAATGGTTATCGGACATTGGCATAGTGGAAGGTACAGCAGAATATGGGTAGGAGGGGGTAGCGGGGATATCATTTCAAAACAGTGAGTCACTTATCATCTCACCACGGACATGTCCAAAACCCACCTGGAGTTGAATAGAAACCAAGGTCATCTCCTTTCAAGGAAATGCAAGTGCCTTATCCAATTGAAATCACTCTAAAGTTTCCAGCTCACTGGACAGACTGCATCATTGTCAGGTACTTGGGAACAGATGCCTGCTTACCCTGTGGGATGGGGAACTCATGTGCGTCAGAGAGGTATAGCCGAATGGAGCTAACAACATGAGCATGTAAAAATAGAAGGAAAACAATCCTAATAATATATTGCCGATGAGGCAGTGAATGTGTAATACCTATTTGTCCTGTAACCCTGGCTTCTCAGTGAAGCTTATCAATAAATTTTAGCTGCAAATTAGCAGGAAAAATATTTCTAAATAATTGCTTTGGGAAACCTAGGGCTGTATTTTAAGATCTTGCTGTGTTGGCAATGGAAAAGTCTCATAGCATAAAGTGAGAATGCTAATGGTTTTTTCACTGCGTTACCTTTGGCTTCTCAGTTTTCTGACCAGTTAGCATCAGCTGGCACGATGATGACCCACATAGCGTGATTTCAACTCTAGTTTTAAAGTGACACTCCAAACACGCAGTTTGACGCAGTTTCAACTTGGGAACCAAAGAGCAGAGAGTGCTAGAATATAATCCAGATTGTCAAAAGCTGTGTTCAATGCCACATCTTCGGATGTGCTGTTCTTAACTGAGCAGAGGAGGGATAAACGGTTTCCTAGCAACAGCAGGAAGGAGTCAGCTGGGCGGTAACAGGAAGATATGGTTAGAGGTTGCACAAGAGGTTAACTGCAGCATGGTGTCTCACTCCTAGATACAAATGTTTGTTTATTTATTAGTGTCACAAGTAGGCTTACATTAACACTGCAAAAATCCCCTAGTCGCCACACTCCAACACCTGTTTGGATACACTGAGGGAGAGTTTGGCATGCGCAATGCAAGTAACCAGTGGTCTTTCAGACTATGGGTGGAAATCAGGGCACCCAGAGGAAACCCACGCAGACATGGGGAGAACATGCAGACTACCCAAGCCAGGAATCGAACCAGGTCCCTAGCATTATGAGGCAGTAATGCTAACCATTATATCACCATGCTGCTTCTACAAAGTAGAAGCAATTGCATATTCTAAAAGTACATCCTGATGTGTATATCATCCAATTCTTCAATCTGCCTTTTCAGGCTGACTCCAATATTCACTTCTCAGACTATTACCTTTTGGTGCACCTACTTTTCTTTTTGTATATGCACTTCCTCACAACCCCATTAGCCACCATTGACCTCACACTCATCCATATGCAATGTCTTATTTCTCTCTCTTTCTCATAGTCATATAAATAAATGTTATTCATCTATTCAACACATCTTTATTCACATACAGACCTCTTCTTTTCCAACTTGCAGGAAAAGAGAGCACAGAACATGGGAAAGAGATATAGAACTGGATTGTGGCTCTCTCCAGTCAAGTTATGATTAATAGATGTGAAAGAAGGTAGATATCAATGGAGCCTTTCTTGGCCATAAAACATGGGAAGGTGACAGCCTCCTGGCTAACTGGTGACAGAATGAAGCAGAGGCAGACGACCAAACAATATACAATACTCACTTATGTGGACGTGACATTTGCAATGAGTGAAATATGAACATGGACATAATGATAACATCAGAATTTCTTACTTTGACAGAATTCATTCCTGTATTTTATCTCTTACATGTCCAAAGAACAACTCCTCAGGGGAGGTTAATACCTCTGAGGGTGCACCATTACAGGACTTATGCAGGCAGTCAGCCAGCTCAGATACTCATATTTCAGTGTGACTAGTAAGCCATATGGTAGTGTTTTCACCAGTGACTCAAACATCACATCACAGGTGAGTATGGACAGATGGTAGGAACAAGGACACCAGTGGAGATTTCATATCAAAAAGTGCAGGACACGCCCAGGCTCTGCTTAGCTGAACTCAAGTGCTGAACCTCAGAGTCCACCAGCGAACAGGATATTACTGGAGCAGCAGCAGCAAGTGTGCAATGTATTGTTGTTGTGGGTGTCATTGGGCTAGCATTTATTTCCCATCCCTGAGGGCATTTAAGAGTCAACCATATTGCTGTGGATCTGGAGTCACATGTGGGCCAGACCAGCTATGAATGACAGATTTCCATCCCTAAAGGACATTAGTGAACTTGATAGGTGTTTACAACAATTGACAATGGTTTCATGATCATTATTAGACTTTTAATTGCAAATTTTTATTGAATTCAAATGTCATTGTCTATTATGGTGAGATTTGAATCGGGGTCCCAAAGCATGACCATGAGTCTTTGAATTACTAGTCCAGTGACAGTACCACTGCATTATTGCACCCCCCACTCCCACCAAGTGCCATTCAGTGTCCTAGCCCCTTTGATGCTAAGTCCCTTGATCAAGCACTGAGAGACTGACAGTGAGGGACCCTCCAGCCCACCTATTGGGTCTTGCTTCTCAGGCTCTGCGCATGGTGAATATGACTTGCTCTCCTAAAGGCTCAAATAGCAGCAGGCAAGAAGACCATCATGAGTTTTTTCTCCCTGTACGTAATCCAGGCAGAAGGGGAAAGGCAGTAAGGGGTCCACCCAGCACATACGGATCTGTTAAATGCTCTACCATCTCTGAATTCACCTTGGAAAAGGGCATTAAATTCCTTCCAATAAATGACACCTTAAATGGGATGAATGGTATCCTAGCTTTGGCCATTCACTGCCCTACTGATCTGAAGCAACATGCTCCTCAGCTCACTGTTAGCAATGAAACATCAACAGATCAAGGAAGGGATGGTGCTAAAACGAACGTTGGAAATTGGAATTTGGCTCAGAGTTCTTTCATTTCTCGCCATTTTTTCCGCATTCCCCCACCTCAATCACTAATCCAAATGTTGATTTTTGTCCTGATATTTGAGTCCACCACTGCACAGTTTTAGGACTTCAGAAAATGAAAAACCCAGAGGATATTGGCTAGAGTGCAGAGTCATAGTAGTTAGCGCCATAATGGGATCTTCCTGTCAGTTATAACATCAACTGGGATTGTAACAAGAGTCCTTCAGTGTGCATTGGCTAGGATTTCCAGAATAGGTACACTGTTATCTACTTTATGTAACGTCACACTGCAGTGAAGTTTCAATCTTCAGGAGGCACAAGGAACAGAATAGAGAGCTTCTTTGGAAGATTGAGAAGAGGAAGAAGAAGGCAAGGAAATAAAGGAGGAGGAGGAGAAGCAGGAAGATAAAATGGAAGGTGATTTGGGAATTGCACCGCCATTGCACACGTTGCAGCCTTGAATGCTTTCATCTTTGCGCAGTTACCCTAGGTTCTAACAATGCACCTGTCTAATAATTCTTTCTCCTTCTCCCACCCCAATATTGCCATTAGCACAAAACAGTCCTTTAAACAGCCAAGCCTCTATTTCACAGCCCTTCATTGTTCAGTGCCAATTCATGGATTACAAAGTATCTAAAACTACAACAATTTCAGTAACACAACATCTCTTTAAACATACAAGATGACCGTGGTCAACTACATTCTCCACTCTGAACCTCACATGAATATGTGTATTTATTCTTAGAATCCCTCCGGATGATTGTATTCTGAGAGTTTCCCAGCTCCATTCCCAAATTACACGTTTTATACTTTTCTTTCACAATAATGCTTTCCCTTGGCAGTTTACATTCTAAAATCCAATTCAGATTTACCAAATGACTTGTTTAAACAAAGCTGACAGTTCACTTTTAACAATGAATCCAGAGTCCATGTTTTAGCACTTCCTCTTTAGGATTTCTTTGTTTTCACTGTTGAGCAAACTGATCACAATTGCTTTGGCTGTCAATTCCCAGACTTTGTTAAGAAGGCATAAAACTTTTGATGTGCTTCTGAAGTCTGCATTCCCACTTTAAATCTGGTTACTGCAACTGTATCTTTAACTTGGGCCATTTTGTTTACTTTTCCCCTTGGATTCCCCTGAACAATATTTTGATCAATGTTCGTTTAGCTTCAGTCTTCTTCAGACATTCTTGTGACTGGTTAATTAGATTTCATCTTATTATTTGGGAATCCTGCCTCTTTGCATCTCCATAGTCCTGTCGAGGCTTTTCTCTGACAGAGCTGAGAAATGTTCACTCCCCAGTGTCCTGTCTCCAACTGCATCATGTCAAGCCAAAACTAAATTCAAAGAAATCTTTCAACCTTAAAGACCCCCAATTTTAAAACAACCACTGCTACTTCAGCCACTCATGTTGCAACCTTCTGTAAGAACAATCAATATACAGTTGGAATTGAAACCAATCCCCACACATACAGACACCTTTGACCAGCATGAATCTATCTATAGGTTTTATCTTTCCAGGCACAGAAGTACCAAATTTTACCCACTTAAAACTACACTTATTTCTAATCCCATCCAATCACTCTGTGTACACTTCCTGTTGCCTTGGCAAAGCAGCCAGTGTAATTAAGGACTCCATGCACCTCGGACATTCTCTCTTCCACCTTCTTCCATCAGGAAAAAGATATAATTTCTGAGGTCATGTACTAACTGACTCAAGAACAGCTTCTTCCCTGCTGCTATCAGATTTCTGAATGGACCTACCTCACACTAAATTGACCTTTCTCTACATCCTAACTATGACTGTAACACTAGATTCTGCATTGTTTCCTTCCATATGAATGGAATGCTTTGTCTGTATAGTGTGCAAGTAACAATATTTTTCACAATATACTAATACATGTGATAATAATAAATCAAATCAAGGCAAATTGTACCCCATATCAGGTCCAAATTCCTGACATTAGTCCTAAAATGATTTAGTTTGTAATAAATCAAATCAAATCAAATTAATATTCAGCAATGCAAATATAAATTCCTTAAAACTATCTTTATTTTCCTGATGCTCTGCAGACCTGGCTAGACACCTGATTCACATTTTCTAAATATTGAAGGGAGTTCAGTGACATATCTGGTGGTGAGACTGTTCATTTTATCACTCCTGAGCTGCGGTCTTTGGGCTTTTGGGAGGGGTCATCAACCACATTTGAAATGGGCATCCCTTGTTCCTGAGCAGCCTGCCGCTAACTCCGCTTCCAGGTTGAAGGTTGCCTGGCTGCAGCAGGACGAACAAACTATGACAGCTGCCTGGGAATCTTATACACACTCTTCATTAAGATAGTTCGTCAGCGCTCACCAACATTCATGGAATGAAATCCTGGGTGATCTGGAGGTGTTTTAATTGCTGTTTGTACGCAATCAGTGACAACCTGAACCTGAGGGATCCAGGCAGAGACACAAAGCTGAGCTTCTGCTCCCTCTAACTGGGGTTATTACAGGCAAAAGAAAACATAAGCACTGACACACAGCAGGCAGAGAACCTATCGGCCACCTGCCTCATGCGTGTTTGTGCTGCTGATAGTGATATTCTGCAAAAACTCTCCAGTAGACCCCTGCAAGGATCCAGACACCTGAGGCCAGTAATGACTCTGACAGCCACTGACGTGACACCCTGAGTCTCCTGAGATGCTGGTGTTTAGACATGTCAAGGAAACTTATCCTCTGTCTGTAGACAGTGAGCATTATTTAATCAAGGCAATGAGTCTCTCACCCGCCAGCTGGAAAGACAGCAGGAGCCGTGTGTCACCTCCTTTCAGGAAGGCCTGCTGGAATTAAGTGCCAAAGAGACACTCGAATGGCTAATAGTAGGCCTTCCCTGGGGATGGAAACCCTGTTCCCTCAGACTGCAAGCCAATCAGAAGCTGTTACTACAACCAAGGAGAGGCTTAAGATCACTGAGGGACACAGGCCACAGGGAGCAGAAGGCAGGATGTAGGTCATAAGTTAAGGGTCACAGGATGCTGGAAGGAGCAAAGTAGCAAAGGCAGGATAAGGCATGGCTCTCAGCAGTTACTAGGTCCTTTGATTAAGTATGTTGAATGAGGACTTGTCTACCTCCTTCCCTCAGAACCTAAGTTGGGTTTCCTTTTCAGGCTTTCCACATACATTGGTTGACTTTCTTTTGTGGGTGGTGGAATGAGACCCTTGAGTAAGCATTAATTGCTCACTTAATGCTGTCAATTGGTAGTGAGACAGAAAATCATTCATGAGCCTTGCTGCTTCAGACTTAATTGGATTGGAGCTGGGAAGATGAAGGGTTCCCACTTGATTAAGGATGTTCCCATTTGATTAATTGCCTTCTACCTCCAAGCTCACCACAGGGGAGGGCATTAAATCCCACCAGTATATCCTGTGTATGGCTGCCTGTGTGCTGCAAATTCTCCACTGATCCCCTCTATCCTGTGGAGCTGAAGTTCTGCAAAGCAGATCAGATCTCTGAAACTCCAAAATGAAGATAACTCCTCCAAAGCGGGTAAAATAATTCTTCTGCACAAACCCTTTCACATGAGCAGGTGAAAAAGCAGTGGTAAGCAATTTGTACTGAGTAGTACATTTTGCTGTCAAGGCTTTAGCCTTCATAATTGTTATTGTCTTCATTGAATCCCTACAGTACAGAAGAAGGCCATTTGGCCCATCAAGCCTGCACCTACAACAATTCCATCCTATCTCTGTAACCCCACATATTTATCCTGCTAATCTCACCAAAACTAGGATCAATTTATCATGGCCAATCAATCTAACCCAAATATATTGACTTGTTTGCTCCGGTGAGCTCCAGGAGTTTGGGAAATCTGTGAAATTAAAGCCTGACAGCAAAACCCACATTAATATTACCCCAGTTGAATGACTAATAGACTGAAATTAGCAGCTTAGCTGCCCCAGGATGGGGAGGGATGTGAAGATTCCCTCACAAAGAGCTCAATATGAAAGTCAGCGGTTTGGAGCCAGTTTCCCCATGTGCTCACCTTACTCCCAAATTCACATGCATGCTCATGCTAAAGTCTCCGTGTCCAGATCATTTGCTGGAATCTCACTTTTGCTTGCAACTACTGTTACAACGAATTGCACCTCAATGGGTAACTCTAGGATTTATTCACAATTTTAAAAATGTCGCAAAGTCTGCACACTTTCTCTCTCTGTAAATTTCTCTATGTCAAGATAGTACTAAAAACCTATAGGAAAGAGGGAGAATTTTGCTGTACATTTGCTATAGTCCTGTCCATTCTTGCTTCCCAAAAGGATGTTTGACTCTTGTGAAAGTGTGACTGGTGTATCTGTAAATGGAAGGTGGTTAGTTCCTGGTCTTCAAAGTTATTCAATAGAGGTTAATAATATTTTATTATTCTGTAATTACTAGGCTTCATAGGGACCGTGGAGATAATTTACGATCCCAGCCTGTAATTCAAATGAAAATCACAGTATCAAGAACTGTATGCTCCTTATTGTGTAGCAGGGCTGAGTGATTAATATGCAACATTGATATCACTGCTCCAGCAACAGGAATGTGTAAAAAATGTGAAATTAAATAATTTATGAAAGTGTGAAGGAAGGCAATGACACAGTCTAATTAGGACAGATTACTCGACATGCAAAGGTTTTGCTAAATGGTGTAGATTTAGCTTCTGATTGGCTCCATCACTATGTGTTTTGTGTAATGAATTTTTTTTCTTTAACTAGTGTTATTGTCAGACACATCCCACAGTATTTATTTTTAATAACCTCTCTTCACTCTTTTGTAATATCTTTTGTTTTCATACACAGGGTCTGAGAGAGATGAATACATTTTAAGTAGGAAATCAGCAGAGATCACCCCTGTCCATGCATGAAATTGTATGTAGTAATTGGCTGTGGTCGTTGTTGAGGTACTAAATTAACATTGTTTAATGTGGAGATGCAAAGAGTATGATGTACATAATTAGAAGCTCTCTTTGATATAACTGCCATAGCAAAGCATATATTAGCATTTCTGTTCACTAAAGTGAATCGAAGAGCCTAATGTTTTAGATTTAAAACCCTTTATCCCACTAAATCTAAGTAGACAGAGATTTGAAAGGATAAGGAATAAGTATAGGCTTGAAATATACTTTATGATTAAAATATATAAATATTTTAAATATATAACCTCCATTAATGTATAGTACCTATACAACTTTATACATTCTATCAATGTTGTAACGAGTTTCTGGTAACATGATATCTCAGTGCCTTGCATTATAAGAGAGCATATCACACCTCATTAACCACCAGCTTTTCTCTTTACGAAGCTTAGACTATGGGCATAATTTCCACTTAGTGCACTGCAAGTGCAAGATATAAATCAAATATATTACTAATATATTGTATAAAACTATATTCAATTCAATACATACAACTGTCAAAATAGCAGTCGCCAGCTTTAACATATGTTAAATTGTGAGAGGTTGGAGACTGAAGAGAAGCCAGGAGGGTGTGAAGATTACCCTCAGTAGGAATTCTGCCTCAAAGTATCATTTCAACTTTTCAACAATTGTAGGGCGCGTATGAGATGAATTTACAGCCAATGGGAGTTCAAGCGCAGGAACACAAGACCAGGAGTCAATCATGTGGCCCATTGAGCATGTTCCACCATTCAATATGATCATGGGGTCATGAAGGATAATTAATTTGATCAAACATATGCCAAGATTTATGCCACTTTCTATGCTTACTTGCCACTGAGAACTTAAGCCCAAATTTCTGTAAGAGCTCACTTACTTGCACAGGACGTAAAAGGGTTGATTTTGATTTGATTTATCATTGTCACATGTATTAACATACAGTGAAAAGTATTATTTCTTGTGCACTATACAGACAAAATAAACTGTTCATAAAGAAGGAAAGGAGAGAGTGCAAAATGTAATGTTACAGTCATATATAGGTGTAGAGAAAGATCAACTTAATGCAAAGTAAGTCCATTCAAGAGTTTCTCAGCAGCAAGGAAAAATCTATTCTTGAGTCGATTGGTATGTGATCTCATACTTTTGTATCTTTTTCCAAAAGAAGATGAAAGAGAGAATGTCTGGGTTGCATAGGGTTCTTAATTATGCTGGCTGCTTTGCCGAGGCAGCAGGAAATTAGACGGAGTCAATGGACAAGAGGCTGGTTTGCGTGATGGATTGGGCTACATTCACGACCTTTTGTAGTTTCTTGCGGTCTTGGGCAGAGCAGGAGTCACATCAAGCTGTGATACAACCAGAAAGAATGCTTTCTATGATGCATCTATAAAAGTTGATGAGGGTTGTAGCTGACATGTCAAATTTCCTTAGTCTTCTGAGAAATTAGAGGCATTGGTGGGCTTTCTTAACTATAGTGTCCAGGACATTTGATGTAGACAGTCGCTTCCTCAAGTCGATGACAATCTCCACATTTTGTACTCTGTAAACTTGGGGTTAGTCAAACCCTGCTGCCCTGGGTTCTTACTCACTCAGAGTCCTATTATACATTCCTCTGCTACTGTTATGCTTTCCATCAAGACCAATAAATGGAAAGAATAAAACTTACTGGATGACACCAGTAAGAAAACCAATTGTCAAGGTTTTAACATTCACATTTTTATAACTGTTACTTTAATAATCAAACCAAAATCAACATACATTAAAAATGAATTGACAAACCATTGTGGTCAATAGGAACAATAAATTGCATGTTAAGTAGCAGACACTAAAAAGGTAGATCTTATTACTAAGTAGTTTACATGAGGTATATAGCACCAATTTCAGCCACAAAGCTTTGTAAAACTCTGAACTTTATGTGGTAAAACCTGAGCTGCTTTTGAGGACTTAGTCTAATCCCCAGTCAACAGGACAAACCAAATAACCTGAGTTCCATGGGTACCATATTCATCAAAGTGACTTAGTTCTGCAGAATCTTCTCAACTCTGCTCATGATGACCTGATGGTATGAGTCCGTGGATATTGCCTTCAAGTAACTAGACAGGTACAGAAACTGTGTATTTTGCCTGTTGCCAGATCCTCCTTCAACCTATCTGTACTGGGATCTGAACTTGAATGCTGTTTGTCTTTTTAACCTAGTTTGATTCAATGTTAGTTTTGCCAAAGATCTGAAGTTTTCATTTCTATTTCCATTTCAGTGTTAGTTTTCCTAGAATCCCGAAGGTTCGATCGCTAAGCTAATGTTTTTGCTGCAACTCCAGCTGGAGTTTGTCTCAAAAATACAAAGTTTGAAACCACAAATTCAATCCCACCACTGCCATTCATTGACTCCTAATCAACTGATACCTTTATGTTAAAATTTTCATCTTTAGTTTCAATTAATTTTGCTCCTCCCTAGCTGGTAATCAGCTCCAGCCTCAGACGCCTTTGAGATATTAGAAGTCAACTAATTCTGGGCTTTTGAATGTCCCCAAATTTAATACTGTGACTATGCCATCAGCTGCCTGGAGTCTAAGCTCTTCTCTACACTGTGTAGGCTCCTTAAGATGCTCTATAACATTTACCTATCTTACCAAACTTTTGTCATCTGATTTAACATCTCCTTACATCACTTGGCATCATATTTTGTTTCATAATGTTTCTTTGAAGATTCTAAGGACATTATATTAAATTCAGTGAATATACGTTGCTGTTTCATTTTCTAAACTTAAGGCCCATGCCTTAAATGCCACCTTCCCGCCAGCCCACAATAGGATTTCTCTTGCACTTACCTTCTATCATCCCTCACTGCCTCTGCATTCAATACATCATACAGTTACCATTCCACCACCTTCATCTTGATGCCACCACCAAACATATATTCTCCTCCAGTGTGCTTTCAGTAGTCTGAAGGAAGGTCTCCTTCACTCAGATCCAATTCTCAATCCACAGCATTCTCTTGCTTTCCCATGGTACCTTCCATGTAAATGTAGGAGATGCAGCATTTGCTCTTTTCCCTCCTCCTTTCTCACCACCTAAGGTCCAAACATTATTTCTAGGTGAAACAGCAATTTATTTGTACTTCTATCACTGCCTCATAATGTTGGCCCCTTCTACATTGGAATGACTAAATACAGACTGGCTAGCCATTTTGTGGAACATCTGTTCATCCCACAAGTAAGTGTGACCACAAAATTATCACCTGCTTTTGCCTTGAACAATCATCCCTTTAATCTCTCCTGATTTCTATTTTACTATGGATAGTTAATTTTGTTTTACCTTCTCCTCCCATCTTTTCCCTCCCTTGTGTTTGTTTTAATTAGCACTCTGCATCAGATTAACATGCTAGTCTTATCTCCTCCATTTTGTATATGAGAAACTTGGCTTGTCTGTGAATGTTGCTTAAACAAGACTCATATATCCATAAGATCCATGCTTGAAAAGCCCAAATATTCCATCTCCCATATTTGTTAGAACCATTGAACACTAC
This sequence comes from Sphyrna mokarran, assembly GCA_024679065.1. NCBI lineage: Eukaryota > Metazoa > Chordata > Chondrichthyes > Carcharhiniformes > Carcharhinidae > Sphyrna > Sphyrna mokarran. Next base: position 90,615,430 of record JAGIQG010000006.1, on the reverse strand, counting down.
AGCACAAAAACAGGCCTTTTGGCCCTTCTTAACTGTGCTGAACCTCTTTTCTGCCTAGTGCCATTGACCTGTACTTGGACCATATCCCTCCACACCCCTTTCATCCATATACCTGTCCAAGTTTCGCTTAAATGTTAAAAGTGAGCTCACATTTACCACTTCATCCAGCAGCTCATTCCACACTCCCACCACTCTCAGTGTGAAGAACCCCCCCCCCCCCAATATTCTCTTTAAACTTGTTCCCCTTTATCCTTAACCCATGTCCTCTAATTTTTTTCTCCCCTAGCCTCAATGGAAAAAGCCTGCTTGTATTCACTCTATCTGTACCCATCATAATTTTATACACCTCTATCAAATCTCTTCTCATTCTTCTATGCTCCAGGGAATAAAGTCCTAACCTATTCAACCTTTCTCTGTAACTCAATTTCTCAAGTCCAGGGCCCCTGCAATTTCAATACTCGTTTCCATCAAAATCCGAGAGAATACCCTGTCTGGTCCTGGTGATTTATCTACTTTGTTTTGTCTCAAGATAGCAAGCACTTCCTCCCTTCAATCTATATAGATTCCATGATCTCCTTCCTTGTCTGCCTTATTATTTCCATAGACTTCATTCTAGCTTCCTTAGTGAATACAGATGCAAAAAATCCATTTAATATTTCCCCCATTTCTTTTGGTTCCATACAAAGCCAACCACTCTGATCTTCAAGAGGACCAATTTTATCCCTTACTTTGAGTTTTGTTGAGAAAACTTTATCTGCACTACCCCTTTACACTTTTACAAGAATGGACTTCAGTAGAATTTTCTACATGAAAAAAACCCATGGCCCACCTAGTTCCTAATCATAGTACAATGAATAACATAATAAAAACCCTGATGGCAAGCTTTAAGAATCATAGGCCCAAACTGAGCTTTTTCCTTCTGAACGTACGTTACTTACTAGCTCTTTGTTCATAAGAAATCCATCCAATTTGCATTAGAATGAATCGATACACACAGCCGCCAATATTCAACGTCTCTAGCTACCCAAACATCAAATGTCTGAACTCAATTATCAGCACTCAAGATTCCAACTCTTAAAGCAAACGTAAAACTTTTTTCCTGCTGCAAGTAAACAACAATTCATAAACAATTTTACTGCCTGGATGCTTAAACTTGACTAATTCGAACTGCTTTAATTTTCAAAAATCTGCTAATACATATAGAATCAAGATTTCTTTTCATATGGAAGAAATAACAAAATGCATACTTACTTGAAAGAGAGACCCTGGAATATTGAACTCTTCCCACACTACTTCTCTCAAAAACCACCTCACAGAGTCGTGCCAGTTTGGCCTTTCATAAAACTTACAGCAGTGAGTGTTTGACAACAAAGAACTTTGCACATCAACAAAAGTCCGAGTGTACAGAGTAGATTTTGACACCACACTCTTTTAATGCAGTGAGACCCTAGCCTGTGTATCAGTGGCATTGAAAAATGCTGGAGAAATTTCATCAGCCGTGCCTCCGCCACATCCTCCAGATTCAATGGCAGGACCATTGAACCAATGCTAGTGTCCTCCTTAAAATCAGTTTCATAAGAATCTAGGCAAAACTCCAATAAAATTAATTATGATAGACTGGAACTCTGCACAGATGGCAGAAAGCTGTTTTCCTAGCCAGGAAAACCATCTCCCTTGATAGAAAAACCATCTCTTCCAGTCAGGAGCACCATCTCCTCCAGTCAGGAGCACCATCTCCTCCAGTCAGGAGCACCATCTCCTCCAGTCAGGAGCACCATCTCCTCCAGCCAGGAACACCATCTCCTCCAGCCAGGAGCACGATCTCCTCCAGCCAGGAACACCATCTCCTCCAGCCAGGAACACCATCTCCCTAGCCAGGAACACCATCTCCTCCAGCTAGGATCCATTTTCTCAACTTTCAAATGGCCAGTGTTCCAGGTAGATCAAAGAAAATGTTTCAAAGACATCCTGAAGTTCTCCTTGAAGCGAAGCATTAATGACTGGGAGGAGTTTGCTACCAATCATTCAAAATGGGATAGCACATCCATAAAGCTGCAACATGCCTTGAGTCCAAAATGTTTTCATGCAGTGGCAGAGAAAGAAAGAAATGGAAATGAACCCTGCTTTGGATAACACTAGTTCATTGGATGCCCCATGTATGCTGAAAGATTATGGGTTGAAGATTGGCTTGTTTACTTACATGGAGATCCATGGCAGAAACTTGCTATCCTCAGTAAACACTATCCTTTAATTGAGATTAAGCTGAATATAGTGCTGATTTGCTTTAAGCCCCCTACATCTCTAACTTTTTCCAGTTCTGACGAAAGGACATTAACTTTGTGACATTAAAACTATTTTTATTTCGACAAATGATGCTTGGATATTTCAATTATTTTCTGGTTTTATTTTATATTATGTAACAAAATCATGGGAACAAAAAACTGTCAGGTATGGGCACACAAAAAAAGTGGAGCTTTTTCAAGGAACAAATACTGCTCATCCCTGATAGGTATGTCCAAGTCAGGCAGGGGGGAAATGGCTGAGTGAAGGAACCATGGTTCACAAAGGAGGATGAATGTCTTGTCAAGAGGGAAAAAGAAACATATATAATAAAAAAACAAGGTTCAGTTGGGTTGTTTGAGGGTTACAAGGTAGCTAGGAATTAGTTAAAGAAAGAGCTTAAGAAAGCTAGGAGGGGGCATGAGAAGTCCTTGGCAGGTCAAATAAAAGAAAACCCCAAGGCTTTTTACTCTTATGTGAGAAATAAAAGAATGACCAGGGTAAGGTTAGGGCCAGTCAAGGATAGTAGTGGGAACTTGTGCATGGAGTCAGAAGAGAGAGGTGAGGTGTTGAATGAATATTTTTCTTCAGTGTTCACTAAGGAGAGGATGTTTCTGAGGATGAATGCATGTTACAGTCTGATAGGATGGAGGAGGTAGATGTTCTGAGGGAAGATGTATTAGCAATTTTGAAAAACCTGAGGTCCCCTTGGCCAGATGGGATACATTTTAGGATACTTTGGGAGGTAAGGGAAGAGATTGCGGAGTCTTTAGTTTGATCTTTGGGACCTCACTGTCCACGGGGATTGTGATGTAGAGATGCCGGTGTTGGACTGGGGTAAACTCAGTAAGAATCTGGCAACACCAATTTTAAATCCAACCGATTTATCTGATAGTAAATCTGCAGAAAGCTTGCAGATTTACTATCAGATAAATCGGTTGGATTTAAAATTGGTGTTGCCAGATTCTTACATGGGGATTGTGCCAGAGGACTGGACAGTTGTGAATGTTGTTCCTCTCTTCAAGAAAGGAAATAGGAATGATGCTGATAATTATCGGCCAGTTAGTCTTACTTTGGTGGTTGGTAAGTTAATGGAAATGGTGCTGAGAGATAGAATTTATGACCATTTAGAAAGATGCAGTTTAATCCAGGGTAGTCAGCACGGTTTCGTGAGGGGTAAGTCCTGCCTCACAAATTTGATTGAATTCTTTGAGGAGGTAACTAAATGTGTAGACAAATGTAAAGCAATTGATGTTGTATACATGGATTTTAGTAAGGCATTTAATAAGGTTCCCCATGGTAGGCTCATGAAGAAGATAAAGAGGTGTGGGATAGAAGGAAATTTGGCTGATTGGATAAGTTACTGGCTGACTCAGAGAACACAGAGGATGGTGGTGGAGGGAAAATTTTCAGGTTGGAGGCCAGTTACCAGCGGTGTACCACAGGGATCAGTGCTGGGTCATCTGCTATTTGTGATTTTTATCAATGACTTGGAAGAGGGGGCTGAAGGATGGGTTAGTAAATTTGCTGATGACACCAAGATTGTTGGAGTGGTGGATGAGCAGGCTGCAAAGAGACATTGATAGGATGCAGAGCTGGGCCAAAAAAGTGGCAGATGGAGTTTAACCCTGATAAATGCAAGATGATTCATTTTGGTAGAATAAACTTGAATGCAAATTACAGGGTCAACAGCAGGGTTCTGAGCAATGTGGAGGAACAGAGAGATCTCCATATGAACTATGGAGTTCATATCCATAGATCTCTCAAAGTTGCCATTCAAGTGGAAAGAGCCGTGAAGAAGGCTTATTGTGTGTTAACATTTATTAACAGGGGGTTTGAGTTTAAGAGCAATGGAGTTATGTTGCAACTATACCAGACCTTGGTGAGACTACATTTGGAATATTGTATTCAGTTCTGGTCACCTCACTATGAGAAGGGTGTGGAAGCATTGGAAAGAGTGCAGAGGATATTTACTAGGCCGCTACCTGGAGGGTAGGTCATTATGAGAAAATGTTGAGAGAGCTGGGGCTTTTCTCACTAGAGCGGAGGAGGATGAAAGGCAACTTAATGGAGGTTTATAAGATGATGAGAAGGATAGATAGAGTGGATGTGTAGAGACTATTTTCTTGGGTGGAAGTACTGTCACTAGGGAGCTTAACTATAAGGTTCATGCTGGGAGATATAGGAGAGATGTCATTGGTAGATTCTTCACTCAGAGAGTGCTTGGGGTGTGGAATGCACTGCCTGCTGTGATAGAGGAATCAGACATTTTAGGAACTTTTAAGCAGTTATTGGATAGGCACTTGGAGTGCGCCAGAATGATAGGGAGTGGGATAGTTTGATCTTGGGTTTGGACATAGCTCGGTACAACATTGAGGGCCAAAGGGCCTGTATTGTGCTGTATTGTTTTATGTTCTAAAATCAATCATTATCAAACTCCAGAAATCTCAGTTATGCTAATATCAGGTGCCTCCAGCGTAGACTAAGCTTAAAATCCTTGGGCTAAAACTATACCAGAGCTTTATTTGCATAAGTTTAGGAAATCCATAGCTGTGTTTTCAGTGAGTTCCTGGGACAGTCTTATCTTACCTTCAGCTTGCAGACTGATGTTCCTGACCTCTGACATTTTCTGCTCTGATCTTGGCCATCTCCTTGCCGTTGTGGGCAGTCTTCTGCAGAAACTCAGAAGTATTGTGACAGCAACTCCAATGGGTACATAAGCAGTTCAGAAGCATGCACGCCTATGGCAGCTGCTGAGCCCTCCCCAGTAAGTAATTATGAAGCCACTTCATCTGAAACTGATATGCAATTGAGAGCTTAAAGTGACTGGTACATATTCAATTCTGATGTCCAATCTGCTGGTCACATATGACATCCTTGTGTATTTCATTCTTTTGATTGCCTGATGCTGTTATGAGAGTGTCAGTTTACAGTAAGTAGAGTAGGCAGAGTACAGCAAATCATTCATCCTTTCCTGGCACTGCTGGTCAGGTTCTTTTTTTGGCCCCTATGGGTATTTATCGTGCCTGTGATCTCATCCCAGGCTGCTGTGGACCAAATAGAGGTCCTTCTGCTATCATCCTGGGGAAACAGTATTTCCCACAGTAGAGTCAAAGGTTATTTCCTTCTCCTTGGTGTCATTGTGGATGCAGCATATGGAACTCCTGATTTGCAGCGAATGGATGCATGGCTGTCCAGGTGACTTTCTTGTACGGCATCCAGACCTTTGACTCCATGAATTAACGGCAGGACCAGTGATTTCCTGCCCACCCCATTCATACTTCACATTGATGATTGAGTAAAGAGCACAAGGTTGTACATGTTCAGCCGTTCTGTGCCCCGATGGGAACCATTCCCACTTTGCCTGCAGAGTGAAAGATTCCAGTCTGTATCTTTTCATTTTCTGAGAAAGTAGCTGTTTTCTGAAGTCTGTCAATTTGAAGTTATGTCTGGCAATGATAGATTGTGATCTATGAAACCAGCCGTCTGGCTGAATAAAAGTTGTTGCTTTTAACCCACTTTGCCTGTGTGTGTAAAGAAATAGAGACACACAACAAAAACAAGTTCCAGTGAATCAGCTAAAGAAATACAAATCATTCACTGAAAAACAGTTATCTGGCAATTGGAAGTAGGATAGGCGCATCAGCCAACGCCTTTAAGTCTAAGGTCTACTTGGATACAATTAATCAGATGGATCTGTAAATGGTTGAGTGGCCATCTGCTTGAGACTATATGTTTAAATATGAAAATCAGGCTCCTACTTCAGTTGTACAACCCTGATTATAATTAAAGGGGCTGCCAGTGAATGTTTAAAAAAAATGACCCAGCAAACTTTTAATTATGCTTTATTGAGCCCAAGAGGATCTGTTGTGGCCTAGAGAAGGCCCCTCTCGGGATCATCCTCCTCATCCCTGACCCAATTTTGCATTTTGAAAGGTCTACAGATATTTAATCACCAAAGAGGGAAAAAAGTAATACATGAACAGATTAATTAAATTAACTCAAACAATTTTTTTAATAGATCACTTCACTGGTCAAAACCAACTTAGCTGTGCAGACGGTGATCCTAAGCCTCTGGAGCTGTTCTCCAATATATTAGTTGCTAAATTGTATCATGATTTACAAGATGTCATATAAATTCACATCATATCTAGTTATGCCAAGCTGACTTCTCTATTTATCATATCTAAAAATACTTGGCCGCTATTTACCAGCCCCATTAGCTGTAGGTGCAAATCCCGAAATGGCTGCTAATTCTCAAAGACAAAAAACAATTGTGGTGACCACACCAGGAGTGCAGGGGTATCTGCTGGCCTTGGGGGTTGAGGGTCATATCTGGACATTGCCCCTTGGCATCAGCCAATATACCAAATAGTGTCCCCTATCTAGAGGCAATGCCAGGAAGAAATGCTGGGGCACTGGTGGTGGTGGTGGGGAAGAGGGGAAGGGGGTATGATTCGTGGGAGGGAAGATTACTCTCCTGCATGGGCGTGTTCCTGTTACTTGCTAACAAACAGTCTAAAGTGTACGGCATGATTATTTGTATTTCATTAAAATAGCAGAGCATAAAGTTACACAAACTGGTGAGTAATGTTTAGTCAAACTTTGCTTATTTCTAAACACAGCAAATTATCTGCTAAGATGACCAATGAAAGATGTCTTACAACTGTAGTGAGATGTCAGCCTTGGCATCACATTGGTGGAAGGAGCTATAATCAAACAAAATCAAAATAGTTCAGCTAAAATCACAAAAATGTTTATTTGTTAGAGCTGCCATTTCAGAAAAAAGGAGCGAGACAGTTCCTTACGTATTCACTATAAATCAGCAAGGACAATAAAAACCAAAAAGATCATGGCTGGAATTCTCCTGCCTTGCCCGTGGCTGGAATTCTCCTGTCTCGGCTGAGCACCAAATTCTCCATTCTCGCTGGCACCGATGGTGGGGCACACTGCATGAGAACTAAATGGATTGACCATGGTAAATGTGTGGGCTTATGGCACTAGAGCCAGGGAGACAACCTGAGTAAGACTCTGGGCGCGATTCTCTGACCTCTCAGCCACTTGTTTCCCACGTGGTGCAATGCTTGCGGTGGGATTCTTTGCTCCCACTGCTGTCAATGGGAATTCCTGTGCTGGTGGGAAACCCACGGGTGGGGGTGGGCTGCCGAAAAGACCAGAGAACCCTGCCTGTTTGAATGGCTGGAAAATTCCAGCCAGTCTGTTAGAGAATCAGTGCAAGCTTGATGGGCCAAATTGTCTCTTCTGCACTGTAGGGAATCAATGATTCTATGAATTCCCCACCCAAAGATCATGCTGCAAGAACATGCTGAACAGCTATCAGCCAAACATGCCTTAGGCTGCTTCTCTGGCATATAGTTTAAAAGACAAATACTAATAACTATAGTAGATGTTCTAATGTATTGTGTTATATAACTTAGCATGGACAGCATGTGCTCAGACTGAACACTCTTTGATCTAGCCTAGTTTCAGCTTGGGGACACTGCAAATGCAAGTTATTGATTGATAAAATAGAAATTTGTGGTGAGTGATTAAATTCAATTTAAGCCAAAGTCACAGAAGAGCCATTGAACCATCTGCGTGCAGTTTGTGCATCATTACTTTTTCTTGTGACCGTCACTTGCACAGGGGATAGGATTTACAACAGTTTTAATGGATAGCTAAAAAATAATAGCGCAAAAATCAGAGATGCATGAATGCAAGAATCATTCAACAGCCTCTTAGACATTGGCATCGCTAAAAGGTTTGGTTTTCTACTCATTTATTTTTCAGAAACAAGACATGAATATGTGAAGAGAAGAAGTAATAGCACATGTAATAATCCATTGAAAATGCTTATGCCAAACTGTCCCCTGTGGTCCAGTTGCACTTTCTGAATCGTTTTTATTCTGTTCTTAGCAGAACAGAATTACCATAAGCTGTCATGAGAATAAGTATGTTTATAAAAATATTAAAATTTCCCAAAACATGCAAAAACACATGAATAAAAAATGTGTGAAATAATGGATGGGAAGTACTTTGGATACTTTGCAACATACTTCAAGCAATGGAGCTAATTATTTTTCATTCTCTAAGAATGGATTAGATCCTGCCCAAAATGGCAACAAAATTGCTATTTTAATAAAGATGCAAAAGTTAACCGAGAAAGGTCATGTTTAACAATTAGAATAATCTGGCTGCAGGAATCAAAATAGCTCCTGATGGCATAAGTTATTTTGGAATGGCCACTACAGATTGATGTGTTCCTGGGCCAGAACTTGCCAGAAAAATGGCCATGCTTAATTGCTCCTTAGTGTCAGGGGGATTAGCAAAGGTAAATACATGGGGTTACGGGGATAGAGATTGGGCGAGATTATGTTCGGTGCAGATTTGATGGACTGAATGGCCTCCTTCTGCACTGCAGGAATCTATGATTCCATGAAATTAGTTGATTTATCATCCATCCAGTCCTACTGACAGCACATCCCTGTCCGCAGGTTTCCTGCCAGTATGGGGTGACATCAATGGGGATTCCCATTGACAGTGGCGGGACCAGAGAATCGTGCCACCTCCTGTCGGTGGGAAACACACGGCTGGGACAATCTGGCCCCATATCATTTTTTTTTTCTCTTCTCTCTTGTCAATTCATGATTAAATAGAGTTTTGCCTCATTACATTGAATGCAGCCTTCCACTCCATTATTTTCCTTTGGAAAACCCATGAAAGTACAAAGAAACTATAAAAGGTCATGAATGAAGCCCAGTCTGTCAAGCAACCAGCCTTCCATGAACTGACTCTGTCTACACTTCCTGCTGCCTTAGAAAAGCATCCAGCAAAATTAAGGATCCCATGCATCCCGGACATTCTCTCTTCCACTTTTTTGCACTGAAACAAAGATACAAAAGTCTGAGGTCACGAACCAAGCGGCTCAAGAATAGTTCTTTTCCTGAATGGACTTTTGAATGGACCTACCTTGCACTAAGCTGATCTTTTTCTACACCCTAGCTATGACTGTAACACTACATTCTGCATTCTTGCCTTTCCTTCTCTATGCCTTGTCTCTATAGCATGCAAGAAACAATACTTTTCATTGTATACTAATACATATGACAATGATAGATCAAATCAAATCAAAGAATGGGTGAAGGGGCATCATAGTATCATTAAGAACCACAAGCACCAGCATCTTGTGGATGGGAAGTCACCTTATGCCAAAAACATAGCTAGAATTGTCATGTCAGCATTGTGCCATTAAAACTAAGGTCAAAACGATGAGTGAGTCATCCTCAGACCACTCAAAGTCCTATGGACCCAATTTTACTATTGTGTCGTTCCTATTTTCAGGCACAAAAACTTGGTAAAGTTGAGTGTGAACCCATTAACGTGATCTGCGCCCTCGTCTGCACAGGTGCCCACTTTATCAATGTCCAAAAATGGCGCAATCCGAATTGCACCCGAAAGAGTGCAATAGCAATTTAAATATATTTGCATTCATTTAACTTGAATTAATGGGCTGCCCGCCCAACTTTACCAGCATTTCCCCCTTTACCACTGAGTTCATGTGTTCTGATTTGGCATGAAACAGACATGCTCGGCAAAGGTCTGTTTCAGGCGCTCCAGTTTCAGAAGAGGTGAGTTTAGAGCTTCCAACGGCTCTCTGACTCAGATCGTGGTGGGGGGCAAGGGCAGGAAGGCGAGTCAAATTATTCTCTGGTGGGAGGAACAGGGAGGGCGAGGTGGATCAGATATATCTCTGGTGGGAGAAGGAAGGGAGGAGCGAGGCCCAATCATTCTCTGCTGTGGGGAAAGATCAGATGGATCACTGGTGGGGTGATGGGGGAGGGGGGTCTGCAGCCGCTCTGTGGGTGATTAGTGGGGGGGAAGTGGCAGGGGGTCATGATTGGTTGAGTAGTGGGTGGGGGAATGGGTAGAATAGGGGGTCAGTAATGTTATGGGGGCGAGGTGATGTCTGTGGGGACCATCGCTCCCATTTTTTGCTCCCAGTCCACTTTATCCCCTTTTTGCGACCTGGGAGTGATGTGATAGGGACGTGTTTTTCAATTTTTTTTCTCACTGTGCATACACAGCTCAAAGCTCCGATTAAGGTACTGCTTCAGACTCCAGAAATCTAGCCTGGGCCACTGTCATATCAACTGTTTACCCTCAGTACATCTGGGCCCTAATCAAAACTTAATCTATACTGCTCTAGAAATTGGGTGGACCGCCTCATAATGCAGTGGCCCCGAGTCAGTGGGTTGGTCACTTGGTTTTCAGCTGCAACTTTGCAATTAGCTGCTATCGAGGGCCATTCCCTAAAAATGAACTAGTCATCGAGACCAGTCATCCATATTTCACTCTGGGAGAAAATCCACATCAGCATTTCTTTCACAATTTAATATTAGTTAAAGTCAAAACATCTTTGGTTTTCACTTTCTCTATGGATTTCTGAGTTTTGGTACAACAATGGGGGCATTCAAATGTTCGGTGGATAGGCATATGGATGATATTGGAATAGTTTAGGTTAGAGGCTCCACTGGCCAGCGCAACATCGAGAGCCGAAGGGCCTGTACTGCGCTGTAATGTTCTATGTTCTATGTTCTAATGCCTCCATCTGTAAAATCTGGCTAAGCTCCAAGGGATGGAATCATAAGCTTCTTATCGAATTCTGTTTTCTTAAACCTTAAAGCTGTAAGCTTTCTTTCCCTCTAGCGATTTTGTCCTGTAATGTTAGGGAGTGTTGGTATGCTAGTCAGATGTCCCTACAAATTGTCATAGCAAGGATTTCCTACCTGAGTGGTATTATTTTGGATTTTAAGGATATGTATTTCACTTTCCGTCAACTATATAAATCATAGTCCCTTGTTTAATACTCTCCAATGTCCTGTGGGTGACACAATGGCACAGTGGTTCACAGTGCTGCCTCCCAGTGCTAAGGTCTTGAGTTCAATTCCAACCTTGGGTGACTGGCTATGGGGGGTTTGTTGGCCAGCCCTACGATCCCACATCACTTCCCCATTGCTGACCCCCGATCGCTGCCCTCTCGGACATCTCCGCGCCAGCTCCAATGTCATCCCTCCCCCATCTCTCCCCAGCAGCCTTGATCTTCCTGACCCTCCACCCAGTTGGTCAGCCCTGATTAGCCCCTTCCCTCCCTTTGCTTGTGATTCCAACTGCATTGTGGCAGCGGGATACCCCACCCTCACTGATCTCCCCCTAATAGGCAGTACCAAGGTGCCCTTTGAGCATTGCCATTTTTCCCCTTGGGTGCCCCCTCTTGAGGGGGGCGTGGTGGGGAGGGAGGGGGGAGAGCCTCCATGGCTTCTGTTTTCTTCAATGGTGCTGACCACCAGCAGTGAGCTATTGTAAACCCCGCTGGAGTGAACCACTCCTGGCAGAGGGAGAAGCTAATGATATTAAAACACAGATGTAAATATGGAAATATTTACGCCAAAAATCCTGGCCCCAGAGAAATACCCAAGTGGTGAACCTGTTTAATGGCCCCAGTTGATATTTCCCAGCCTGTTGCACTATTAGAGCAGTACAGAGGGCTGGGAGAATCAGCCCATGTGCCAAATATTTCCTCTCTTCATCAAATGTTTATGGTTCTTTAGTTTATGTTGCAGTTGTTTTGTGCTGTAAAAGTCACTGATTTCTTTTGGGATGTGAGGCATGCTATCACATTGTAAATTATTGTTAAATCAGCTGGTGAAGAACATTGAGATGTTAGTGTGAGATAAAATACACTGCAGGACTTATCCTGAAGCTGTTTCATAGAAATGATAGAAACCCATACAGTGCAGAAGGAGGCCATTTAGCCCAACAAGTCTGCAAAAACCACAATCTCACTCAGGCCCTATCCCCCATCACCCCACATATTTACCTCACTGATCCCTCTAACCTACACATCCAGGGAGACTAAGGGGCAACTTATCATGGCCATTGCACCTAACCTGAACATCTTTGGACTGTGCGAGGAAACCGGAGAACCTGGAGGAAACCCACACAGTCACAGGGATAATGTGCAAACTCTGCACAGGTAGTGACCCAAGCAGAGAATTGAACCCAGGTCCCTGCAGTTGTTTCTTTGACTCTGCCTAACCTTGAGGTTTTCTTTTTAGAAAGTATTTTCTGCAGAAGTGTGTAATCTGTGTTTCTTGTGCCAGGATTGCAATTGGGAGCTCGGGCGCACAGGTCAGTGACTCCTTCTTAAAATTATTGGGAGGAAAATCCTGTGGAGCACGATGACATCCATGCCCAGATTTCCAATATGCAATCCTGATGTGTGAAGCTCAACACCCAGGGTGAAAATTCATAAAATCTACTCTGCAAAGTAGATTTGGATTTGTTGCTAAAGTGTAGAATGTGTTGCCCTGTGGAAATTACACTACTGGATAGCTTTTGAAACATTTACTGAAGGCATTAGCCTGACTCTTTGAGTGCAAGCTTTGAATCTGATGATTAAAATATACACAATGTGTGAACCTGAGGGAATGAATTACACCCTTTGAATTATTTGATTAAAAAAAACTCTGCATCAGCTGAGTGTGTGAATTGTCGACTTTGAATCCTTTGATTAAAACAGATCTTTTACATACTTTGCAGTGAGGTTTGGTGTATGTTTCCAAATTTTACACTAGATTGTTATGGTATACTAGTGCACTAGTTATGTTTCCAGACTAGTAATCCACTGACCTGGACTAATAATGCAATTAGACGTGAGATCAAATCCCACCATACTGTTTGATCAATCAGTGGAAAGCTAGTACTGGTTAAAGTGACCGTGAAGCTGTCATAAAGTGGTATGTCCTTGAAGGAAGGACACCTGATGCCCTTCTGCCTACATTAAATGTGATTCGATTCTTGCAACAGCCTAATAAGCCATTCCATTTTACCAAACTGCTACACAGAAGGATCAATTTCTCAGCATAAATGGAAATATACTTAGATGAGTTAAAAAAAAATGCGGAACAAATGTACAAACTAAATCATTTCAGGATTAACATCAGGAATTTGGACCTAATATGGGTTCCAAGAGGTCATGCTAATTGTAGAGTGACACTGGAGTCCACAATTAAACATGGTAAGCTGTCTTTATTTGGTATTATAAAAGACTACACCTCTTGGTCTTTGAATGATCTTTGGATGGTTGTGTCAGGGAAGATTGTGATGACTTCATTGAGGTCTATGAGTTGGACCTGCTGGAAAATGAGCTCCCTAATTGAGGTCTGTTAAGGCTGTCCAACCAGGGAGCTCTATGGAGTATCTGGGTCACTGGTACTTGTACTGGAAGATATCTGCTTGAGTATTGCAAACTGTTATAAATAAATAAATTTTGGTAAAGAAACACTAGCCTCTCAGAAGTTATTTCAAAGATTATGTGATTAATTGAGTGTCTTTTTCTGAATGGAGATTAAGCCAAGTACTTCGTGGACTAAAGAGACTGGAGAAAGCAAATATGGTAGCAGTGATAATGGGAAAGATGAGGAGGAAAATAATCATTACCTCACTGAAAAGGCATTTGAGGGAGCAAGTGAGAGACTATGAATATCCTGGGTGACAATACACCTGAGCACCTACCATGCCTGCAACAAAGGTACCTGCATATCTTATGTATCAGATTCTTCACTGTAGTTTATAATAAAGTTGCCTAATGTACCAAGCTCAGCCAGAGATCTTTGTAAACATTCATCATATACAACTGATGTAACTAATGGATCCTTTTATCTCAATGTTATGACCTCAGCAAAGACCAGTACCTTTTTGTAAAAGATAAAAGAAATTTACAACTTCAGTTAATTACTAAAAAAATGAAGTCAAAAGATTCCATGGTTCAAAACAAAAGTTTTTTTAGTGTACAAGAGATAAATAAATCAAAAAATATATATTGTCTTAGACTATCAAGCATTTTCTAACATTCAGAATCAGTTAACTATGGATTAACAGGAAAATTGTGATATGTTATAAACTATAAATTACACATTAAATGGTAGATATAACTAAAACAGATCTCACAAATTTGTTCAGGAGTCCATACATCAAATTCAATCACAAAGTCCTTCAAAGATCTTCGTTTTTTTTTAGGATTTCAACTCCCCTTATTCTGGATGTAGTCAGATCCTCATTTGATAGTCGTGAACAACCAGTCTCGTTCCATTGGCATTGATATTGAGGTTAACAAGTTTAAAGTTTATTAGTGTCACAAGTAGACATATTAACAGAACAATGAAGTTACTGTGAAAATCCCCTATTTGCCAAACTCCAGCGCTATTTGGGTACATGAGGGGGAATTTAGCATGGCCAACACACCTAACCAGCACATCTTTCAGACTGTGGGAGGGAACCAGAGTACCCAGAGGAAACCCACTCAGACACAGGGAGAACATGCAATCTGCAATCAGTGACTCAAGCCAGGCATCAAACATGGTTCCCTGGCACTGTGAGGCAATAGCGCTAACCACTGGGGCACCATGCTGCTCATGATGTCATTAGGACCCTAATGATCTAACAAGCAGTTTGTTCATAGGAACCCAGAGGAAAAAGAAGAGAGGGAAAACCTTTCTTACAGTGGCCAGGAGGAGCTGGAATGCTCCTCCAAGCCTCACAGAAAGAAAATGAAAGTCTGGTCCTCTATAATTTTGAGCTCATATACCTCATCACCCACAGTATAGCTGCAGTGCCTTGCTTGCCAGTTATTTACCTGGGTTCCCAATTTTAAAAGTAACCAGCTACCTTTTTTTCAATCTGCTTGTTTTTCTGCTGGCAGCTTGCCTCGCCTGTTCAAGTTCATTTGGAAATCTGATTATCCAGGACAATTTTCTACTATTATAGCTGGACAAATCTTAACAATGGATGCTTGAATCTCTATTGAGATCTCTCGTCAAGCAACTCTTCTCAGCAGCAGTGCAGAGTCAGAAAATCACTTCTAAGATCACAACTTTTCTTTTTCCAATTTCATTGATACAGGAAGCAGAAAGGAGCATTGGATTTGCCTAAAGCTCTTTGCATTTACACCTGCACAGAGCCAAAATACAGACCTCTTCAATGAAGAGGTTAAGTACTGAAAACAATTTTTGAATAGGTTGGTCATAGTATAATAGCATTTATAGTGGGCCCATTGCTTTAACGGTTTTAAGTGACTTCCTCAGATTTGTAAAGCGATAAGTATTAATGGGATATAAGTGTGGCATTGTTCACAGCTGAACCATTTCATCTATGTCAACAGAATACAAATGGAACAACTGTTGTCTATGTAATTGTGGTATAACATATACTCTATAAATGTTTAAGTGAGAGGAAAAAAAGCAAAGCTATCTTTTCAGTGCTAACAGTCTCACAATCTAGATTATGGCTCACAAACTCACAGTGAATCCATTTTACTGCCAAGAATCAGGACTAAGCACAGAGTAGGCACCCCAATTAGGAAGCCTGAGGCCAGCCATTGGCACATGAGTGCTTATTAAAATATTATTTGCAAGCTACCAGTGCCAGTTGTGTCTCCGAAGGCTGCTCATGCACAAGAGGGCAAAAGCCCATTGCTTTGCCTGTCTGAAGTTCTTGGGAGGGAACTGGATTGGGCAATGGTTGCTCAAGGGGGTGGCATGAGGTGGTAGGGAGGGGGGGTAGAGATAGTGTTGGCGGGCACTGAAGCTTACTGTGCTCATTATTCCCCAGCCTCCTTAATAACAAACATTAGGCTCTTAATTCATATACTTATGTGAAAAATGCTTGTTTGATAGCTGCCAGGGGTGCCTGAAATAACTTGACTCCTTTTCTTGGAGTACGGGACATTGTTTTTTCAAAATTGGATCTCATTTCACCCATTTTAAACACATAAAATGGGGTCCATAAATCCAATTTGTACCCCAAATTCAACTGTACACTGCAATTTATATTTATCTTGAATATTGTCTTACAGAATGATTACACCCTCTCTAGTTGTGTCAACAAAATCTGATAATGAAAACTTGTTCTAAATAATATTTAATTCAGTTGCACGAACACATCTTTTTTTCAAATATCGAGAAACTTTGCTGAGCTCATTTGGCTATTGCAATGGTAATCCTTTGATGGAGCACTGAGATTGAGAGTTCAGCTCTTAAAATCTACTGGCTCTGCTGCCTGTTGTTCATGGTGATTAAAATTATGCAGTTTCCAGATGCCACATCAAAGTTTTTGAACACATACACCAAGGTTCCACTTACAACATCCTGACCATTCAATGGTGTTCTGATCTTTGGCTAGATCAATGCTGCTGGTGAGATTCGCTGAAGGACCAATAGGATTTTGTTTAAAGTCAGCAAAGTTTGAGATCCGAGACACTTGCTGAATGAAGAAAGCCACAAGATTCCATAGATTTCAAACAAACTTGAAATAAGTAAACTTGATTCTACAAGGTTAGAAAGATAATGCAATTTTCCATGCCAATCTTACATTCTAACATTCAGATTAAGTATGAGGTACATGTGAATTGACAAGCCAGCACTGGTTGAACACACATTATGGCTCAATAAATGTGAACAAAACAGATTCCATGGGTTTTGCAACAGCCTGCCCTGATGTCTGTGATATTAAAGCCAACCAGTCTCACTGAAACTTCATCTCTTTCATTAAGGTTTACAATATTCACATTTGAAGATCTCTCCTTGGAATTCTTTTCATAAGCTGCTCCATCTTGTGTAGCTTCAATGAGAGCCCACCTTGCAGAGTTTCAGTCTCACCTTCTGAGATTCCCTTCACCTAGGTTTCTGGGCACACTCGCACATCAACTTACAAGCGCAATTCCAGTTCTTCAGCAGCACTAAGCAGAACTCCAGTACTCTAAAGTTGTACATTTGCCCCAGTGACCCACAGCACCAAGTGACTAACCTTCTGTTGCCTTCTTCGATCTTCATGGCTTCTGTTGAATCCTCTTCATCTAGCACGACTTCCCTTCAGCATACTTCACTTCAAGTCTGCTCCTCTAATTGGCATATGTTCTCTGCTTCTTTACCTTTTCTTAACTTAACTGGGACTTGTTTCTGCCCCTGCCTTTGGACTTTACCTCACATTTCCTTATGGTATAATTCTCTGATCCTCTTCCTTTATCCCTCTCTCTGAAACACTTGCTGACTTTGATGCTCTGCACCCATCCACCTGACCCAGATTTTTCCATCTCTCTTCCAATGTACTGGCAAGCAGGGACTGTCTCGTCTGCAAATGTAAAGATGCCAAACTGCACAAACACAGTTCAGTCTCAGCCACTGCTTTCAACAATGTTTCATAACAATGGCAAGCCATGTTTCCAGACACCAACATCTTGAATCTTCCTGGCTTGTCAATGTTTGATATGTTGATTAAGGAAAGCTGAAATAACTGAGCAAGCATGTGCAACATGTTGTTGCAGTTGTTAGACTTGCTGCCTTACAGTGCCAGGGACCCGGGTTCTATTCTGGCCTTGGTGACAATCTGTGTGGAATTTGTATGTTCTCCATGTATCTTCATGAGTTCTGATCGGGTGCTCCAGTTTCCTCCTACAGTCCAAGGATGTGTGGGTTGTGTAGATTGACCATGTTAAATTTCTACTCAGTGTCCCAAAATGTTTAGATTAGATGGATTAGCCATGGGACATGTGTGAAGTGGGGGATTGGGTTGGGATGGGGGAAGGGCCTAGGTAAGTTACTCCTTCAAAAACTTGGAACAGAGTGGATGAGCTGAATGGCTTCTTTCATATTGTAGGGATACTCTGATTCTAAGCCTTGAGCATATCTGATGGCACTCTGGAGATTATTATCTGCTCCAGGTTGGAAAGCAAAGGCTTTCATGAAGCATTATAAGGACAGACTGAAAAGGAATCTAAAGAATTAAAAGATTTATGTGCATTCCTGGAAATAGCATATCATGAAGTCAAATGCCTAAGTGTGACTAATCAAGATGGGTGCCTCCTTAAGAGGCAACATGGTAAATTTTCATCTCAACCTGATGTGATGCAGAATGGTGGAATGGACTTGCTGCATATTATAGAACCCATCCAATTTTAAACAATGGATTTAAAATTAGATAGATGCAAAAGGCACGTGTCTAATTATTGCTTATAGCGTGAAGGTGAAAATTACTTCAACGTGTTGATTCTGCATTGGAAAAATGAAATAAAAATTTGGCAACTATCCCATGCTACAGATAGCTAAATTTGGTCACCTCTGTGTCTTATCTACAGACTGTGAGTCACACCAGAGTTCCTAAGGGAGACCACATCCCCCCAAAGCCCCAGTCAAGATGACATGATCAATCTGAGACAGCCAAGCGTGGTGTTATGATTATTTTTAACTCCACACAGCCCCACTAAACGCTCCAGTAGCTTGGCACAAAATTCTAGGTTGACGCTCCTGTACAGTACTGAAGGATTGTTGCGTTGTCAGAGGGGTTGCCTTTCAAACAAAAAGTGGATCTGAGTCCTGTTTACTTCTTTGGTAGATGTAAAAAAAATTGCATTGTGCATTACTGAAGAGAGGGAGTTCTTTCTTATTTAATGCTCAATATTTAGCCATTACTGGCTGTGCACATAAGTTTGTTGCCATGTTTTTGATATTATAATAATGGCTACATTTCAAAAGTCCATTTACCGGAATCTTACAAAGAACATAGAACAAAGAAAATTACGGCATAAGAACAGGCCCTTTGGCCCGCCAAGCCTGCACTGACCATGCTGTCTGATTTAACTAAAATCCCCAACCCTTCTGGGGACCATATTCTTCTATCCTTTCCTATTCATGTATTTGTCAAGATGCCCCTTAAAACTTACTACCATATCTGCTCCCACTATCTCTCCTGGCAATGAGGCACCCACTATTCTCTGTATAAAAAATTTGTCTTGTACTTCTTTAAACTTTGCCTCTCGCACTTTAAACTTGTGGCCCCTAGTAATTGACTCTTCCTCTCTGGGAAAATGCTTCTGACTATCCATTCTGTCCATGCCCCTCATAATCTTGTAAACTTCTATCAGTCACTCCTCAACCTCCATCGTTCTAATGAGAACAAACCAAGTTTCTCCAACCTCTCCTCATAGCTAATACTCTCCATACTAGGCAACATCCTAGGAAATCTTTTCTGTACCCTGTCCAAAGCCTCCACGTCTTTCTGGTAATCTGGCGACAAGAATTGAACACTATATTGCAAATGCCGCCAACCAAGGCTCTATAAAGCTGCAACATGACTTGTCAATTTTTAAACTCAATACCCTGGCCGATGAAGGCAAGCATGCTGTATGCCTTCTTGACTACCTTCTCCATCTGCATTGTGACTTTCAGTGACCCGTGTATCTGTACATCCAGATCCCTTTGCCTATCAATACTCTTAAGAGTTCTGCCATTTACTGTATATTTGTTATCTGTATTATACCTTCCAAAATGCATTACCTCGCATTTGTCCACATTAAACTTCATCTGCGATCTCTCTGCCCAAGTTTCCAACTGATCTATATCCTGATGTAAACTCTAATACAGGAGTCCTCATCACTATTCACAAACCCACTAATCTTTGTGTTGTCCACAAACTTACTAATCAATCCAGTTATATTTTCCTCCAGATCATTTATATATATTTCCAATTCCGCTGCAATGAGTGGAGATAAATTCTCAACCCTCAATTGGAACAGGCATTTAACAGCCACTGAGAAACGACTACAAGAGGTTAAGCTAGCAGAACGGCGTGATGCTGAGTGCATGAAAATAAAAGAGTGTTTCCAGAACAGATAGAGTACATTCCCAAAATCTTGAGTAAAGTAAACATCTGAACACCATCAATAAGTTCTGAGTTTTCAAAAGCAGGTTCGTCATCCAAAAAATGATTTGATATTCTTCAAAGAAGTCCATCAAGGTCACTTGGAGTAGCGAAACAGTGAGCCACAGCCCAGAAGTAGTTAGGCATCAGTCACTCCGTTGAAGAGTTAATCACTAATCCCGTGTACAGTGAGTAGCCAGCAGCAGAACAAGTGACTAGCATCCTCTCCCTTTCCTCCGAGGCCATGGCAGCACCTGGGGATCAATTCATTTGAATTTAAAGGCAAATTACTTTTCTCAATTGGTTGTGAGTCTGCAGAATTCACTAGCGCAGAATGTCAGGGCATTGAGTAAATTTAAGGATGATGTGAACAGATTTTGAAGAGCGATGGAGAATGGGCAAGAAAGTGGAATTGAGGCCAAAATGAGACCAGCCATGATCGTATTAAATGACAGAGGAGGCTTGAGGGGCTAAATTGCCTCTGCCTGCTCCTAGTTCTTATGCTGTTATGTTCTTATGTTCAAAGTTTTCATCATTATTTTTGACTACTACTCCAGATGGTTTGAAGTGAGTAGGCTGCAGTCATTACATCTCTGAGAAGAATTTTTGAGACACGTGGCATCCTGGATGTTGTGGTGTCAGACAATCAATGGATCTCAGATCTTTGGTCAACAAACTGATCTATAACTTTGTGCTAGAATATGGATTCATATATGTGGCCAGCTCACCTAGATATCCTCAGCTGAGTAGAGCAGAAGAAAGAAGAGTTCAAACAATCAAGGAATTGAGGAAAAAGAATAAAGATATTAACCCTTCTCAACTACAGAGGCCGCCATTAAAAAAATGTGTTCTCATCATCAGAATTATTGATGGGAAGATGGCTGCAAGCACAACTTCAGACTCCACAACAAACATTACATTTTAACATTACTTCAAATGATCATGAGAATATTGGGAACTGTGAGGAGCAATGAAGATACATCGAGTTCATAATTCCAACTTCAGGCACAGAGTACAAGACTTGAAAGTGCTGTAGCCTTGGGAGAGAGTCTGGATGTGAGATCAAAAGAAAAAAGTTTTCGCAGTAGAATGATCTCTGCAACCAGGATCTTTTAGAATTGAAATAGATCAGGGAAATATCAGAAAGAAACTAAGAGTCCTTGATGTCATAGGGAAGAAAACCAATGGAAGCTTGGAAGTACTATTTAGATCCTGATGGAAACAAGGAACTAGAAACAAGTAAAACTAACCAGGTAGAAGACATTCCTATCGAATTATGAGAGAATGAAATTTACCTCAAAAGAAAATCAGAAGTATATCAGGGAGATTGGTCAAAGCAATACAGCAACTCACTCTGTAAAATCTGAAAGCCAAATCTTATCACCATTTTCCCATCCTCCTGCAGTGAACAAAGATTTGGCTGGCCTAATGGTATTATAGCTGGACTATTAATCCAGAGATTCAGCGAAGGTTCTGGAATCCCACCATGGCAGATGGTGGAATTTGAATTCAATAAAAAGATTCTGGAATTAAGAATCCACCAATGATCATGAAACCATTGCTGACTGTTGCAAAAACCTATCTGGTTCAGTAATATCCTTTAGGGAAGGAAATCTGCCATCCTTACCTGATCTGGCCAACATGTGACTCCAGAACCACAGCAATGTGGTTGACTCTCAATTGCCCTCTGAACAAGAGCAACAAGGGATGGGTAACAAGATACATCACTAGGAAGAATTTTTTGGTCAGCCAACGACATCATGTCCCATGAATGAATAAAAAAAAATCTCTGACCTCACTGTAGCGGGAGCATGACATGAAGATTGCACCCTGAGACATTACAGGGTGTTGTAGGAGGATGTATGCAGTTGGGATAAAGACTTTGGCGGTTGGGGAATGATTGGGGATGTAGAATACAACATTAACATCAGGGGTAATTGACACTGATGTAACCAATGATGTAACTGTGTGTAGTGTTTAATGATTAAGAGATTGAGATCTGATGGAACCAGAACTACAATCTTATGCAGAGTACTGTGTACAAATAGATCTGAAAATAAACAAGAATGGTTTTTGTGTTTAATAGTCTACGGCAACATTTTTACAGTAACAGAACCCTAAAGTAATATCTCAAGAACCTGAAACCAAGACAAAATTATACTGTGCCAATTTAGCATGCTACTGTGGAAAGCAGCACAATATATACTTACATTTGAATTGCTACTAGATCAGTAGATTGTGAAATTATTTCATATGTTACAAGCATATATTGACATTGACTGCATAATTATGATAAATATGGATTGCTTTTCACATTAGGCCAAGAATGAATACAATGCATGTTTGGAGCAATGCACAAGCAGAAAGTCACCTAATGAAGCCAAGTTTGGCAAAATGTTTGGAAAGTGAAAGGAAGACATTTCTGTTGTCACATGAAAAATAAATCTGATGGAGTTTTAAGCCATTAGATGGAGGAATCATTTGCAAAAGTAATTGTGCATTGGTAACCCCAACTCACATTTATTCTCCTTATTCATATTAGACTATGAGGCCATCCCACTGGCTCTGCCTATTCAATACAATGTATGTAAAATATTTTGCAGCTGCACATTGTGTAGCTTGAAAGAATATGAGACGGACCATGCCAGAGTTCAAATGTAGCAAAAACAAACACACCAGAAAGTGATAGTTCCAATATTAAATTCCCTTAGCCTATATTACAAGTGGAAAGATAATAGATTTTTCCTTGTCTCTGCATTTTACAATATCATCAAGCTCCCAATATCAATTTACTCTCTGTATGGAATGTATTTTAAATGTTAACGACTCTATGAAGTCATGAAGTGTGTGTCCTCCAATTTGCCTGAATCTGAACAAATAACATTGCTTGAAAATATAGAAGTGTAAAAGTTAATGTGACACACATTCAACTTGCATTTTTGGCTATTGAAGACAAGGCCTTCACAACATGCTGCCTCCATTAAGATATTGAGATTGTATTCTCTTTTCATCTTGCCAAGTATAGCGATATCATTGGTTATGCAAATGCACCCTGGAACCTCTCCAGTGATTCAGTCTGTGTGCTGTTGGGACAAGCCCTGACTGACTGATAATCCAAAACAGCACCTTCTAAATAGTATCCAAAATGTGGTCCACTTGTTTGAGCCTTCCGTCAGAAAAACAGATCAATAACTGTTTTCAGCATTCAAATTTTGCACGGGTGAACTTTGGACGAAAATTCTTTAACATTGCAACCTTGTGAGGACATCTTTTCAATACTCATGTCCACATATATACCCTAATTGTTTCTCGCACCTTTCACTTTTACCATGCACATAATCAAACAGCACCAGTCTATGTCCTGTAACACTTTACATTCTGCTCCATTTTGTCCAGTTCATCTTATAATTCGTCTGGGATATAAGTGCATTTTCTTGGAGGGTCTATTGATGGAATTGTATCCTCTTGTGAGTGTGAGACTGCATTCCCGTTAAAACGGAGTATCATATCAAAATTGAGGACTGATTCAGTGGGGTTGTTATTGATAACAACCATAATAGCAGCCATTTCAGACTGAGATGAGGAGGGATTTCTTCACTCAGAGGGTGGCAAATTGTTGATATTCTCTCCCCGAGAAGGCTGTTAAAGCTCAGTCAATAGCACGTTCAAGACAGAAATCAAGGGGTCAGATGATAGTGGGAAAAATGGCATGAGAAGTAAATGATCAGCCATGAAATGTTGAATTCTGGAGTAGGCTCAAGGAGCTGAATGGCTTACTCCTGCTTCTACTTCCTATGTTCCTATATCTGATATCCCTCCTGGTACCTCTGATCCCATGAATAGCAATGGGTTTAAGGTGTCTGCATGATGGTAGGCCTGCTATAGTGGGGCTTTGAACAAGGTAAAAGAGCTGTGATGGAAGTACCAATTAATGCTTCATTTCAGTGTTAATATACCAATGCAATGAAATGCTGATCCATTATGTGCAATTAACGTAGCTGCAGTTAGTTGCGCTATTGCTTTCCAATGTTGGAAGTACATATCCTTCAAAATCCTGAGGGGAAAGTTAAAGGCACTCTCCCCACTATCAACTTCAACCCTCAATGTGTGCTTTCCAATCTTCCTCACACAAAATATTAATGGTTGCAAATGTTTCCAGTTGTCTGATTGTTTCTATGGGCCTGGTAATGTTTACAATGTGAAACACTTTATCATTCTTCTTTGTAAAAACTTACATCATCAGTCTGGGACTCAGCAGCTGCCTAGCCTCTGACATATCGACTGTCAGAAAAAAATGGTTATCGCACTTCCATCAGTTGTTCTGATGAGTCTGTGATGTGTCCATCAGATAGCGAGCCTAATGTTAACTACAACTGTATATTCACCGAGGTGACTGTATCTGCACTGTTGGTAGATGCAGGAGAAAGATGTGATAATCCATTCTCTAAGCTTCGAGCCTCTCCTCAGCAAAGGTGAACTGCAGAGTCGTGGATGATGGAGAAGACTGCCCCTATGGAATGGGAAAGTCTGAATTGAGAACAAAACGTATTAGGCTCATGTTATTCAAATTTATTTTGTCAGTCCTCTGTGACTCCTTTTCTGCCCAGTGGTCAGCATGAAGTTCAAAACTTCCTCCCTTTGCATTCTTGCCTTGCCATCCCTGCTTGCCCAGTCATCCTACTCTCTAGACAACCCCACTGTTTCCTCCTCTGCATGATGTGAAGATATCAGTGTTGGACTGAGGTAAACACTGTAAGTAGTCTCACAACATCAGGTTAAAGTTCAACAGGTTTATTTGGGAGCAAAAGCCACTAGCTTTTGAAGCGTTGCTTCTTCATCAGGTGAATGGCATTTCAGTCTCAAACAGGGCATATATAGACTCAATTTACAAAATAATGGTTGGAATGTGAGCATTTACAGGTAATCAAGTCTTAAAGTTACAGACAATGTCACTGGAGAGAGGGTTAAAGCACAGGTTAAAGAGATGTGTATTGTCTCCAGCTAGGACAGTTAGTGAGATTTTGCAAGCTCAGGCAAATCGTAGAGGTTACAGATAGTGTGACATGAACTTAAGATCCCAGTTGATGCTGTCCTCATGTATGCGAAACTTGGCTATCAGTCTCTGCTTAGTGATTCTGCACTATCATTTGTTGTGAAGACTGCCTTGGAGAATGCTTACCTGAAGATCAGAGGCCAAATGCCTATGCCAGGCAAGAATGTTCTTTTCTTGATGGGGAATACTTCAACGGTCATACCATTGTATCATAAGACTTGGTTTGGCTATGGTAAAGCTCAATGAACAATCTGAAGCTACGATAGTTAATTGGAAAGGCAAATTCGATAGGATGAAAATACGTCTGAGTCGAGTCAAATGTTGGCAGAAAAGGTGGCGGCTTAACAATGGGCCAACTTCAAAGAAAAGTGTTGCAGGCAAGGTGAAGGCATGTTTTATGTGGGAGGTTTTCTGACTAGGTTGTTAAGACAAGAAATTCCTGCCCGAGCTCAACAACTCCTTAAATGGTCCACCAAATTTTTTTGTCTTGCCCTCTACGATTCCTGTGGCAGGTGAGGTGAGGGAATTTTGGCCTATATCTAGGGCTGCTGTGTAATCCTGACAGGCCAGCTTTTCCTGCTCAGAGCTTCCAGATTTGGCGTCAGGATTCACAGTAGGAGAATAAATATTCACCCAATGTTTCCGGTTGATGACCATTGATCCCAGTGGTGTATTTATTCACTAAAATGGTTATTGACCCAAAGCTTTCATGGTGTTTTTCTCTCTTCACAGATGCTCCCTGACCTGTTGTGTTTTTCCAGCACTTTTTGTTTTATTTGCAGGGCTCTGGAATTTGCAGTATTTTGCCTTTGTTGGAAATGTTTCTTCTATTTCTTTAAATAATATTTTTGAGTGAATTTTGTGTCCACTTCAACATATAAAATCTTGACAATTTAAATGTATCAGCTAGTGTCCAGGTACCAATATTTTACAGAGTAAGGCTAGCCAATTAAAAAAAAATCTATAAGTTACTGCCTTCGTTGGAAGAAAGTATAAGAACTGGGATGAAGTGTTAAAAGTGGTAGAATCAATAGTTACTCTGGATACAGCATCCCAAATGCTCTTATCTTGTGGTATGAAAAATAATTCTAACCTCTCACATCATAATAATCTCAAGATATATTAGTCATCTTAGTTGAAGACCGATCATTTTATCGAATTGCTTCTAATTGAATACTGTGATCCACCCCAGGAATCCACTCCACGTGGATCCATCTATTTACTTTGCTAAGATATTATCAGGCAGATTTCAGGACGCTGACCGTAAATGAGACATTGCAGTGTATTCAGTTGTGGCTTTCGTTTTCTCACCTTGGACATTTTCCTGAAAGTTGGACAGATCAGCAAAGCAACATCTACTTTGGAGCTCATTTATGAAAATCGATTTTCTGCTCAACCTCACCTTCCTTGTGTATGAAGCCGCAGCAGCACACCGCTTCAGACTTGAAGCTGAAATGTTTTGTGCCTTACTGAGTCGCTTTAAATGAAAAGCTTACCTTGCGAATTGCTCAAATGGTTTGTAACCATAGATGTGCTGTCACTCAAATGAACCATCAAGGGAGCACATGACAGGAATTACGTGATGCGCTTCATAATCACATCACAGCTTTTAAGCTATACCAACCCCCCACCCCCAATTAATATGCTAGTTTCTACATGATTAGGTTTTTCTTTTGCCTTTTAATTAATTCTAATTGTGATTTTGTAAATTTACAGTTCTCCAATCCTAGCTTTTGACAAAAAATTAATTTTATTCAAATAATTTTATTCACTTGAGCAGACAATTGAGAAGTACATCCATGTGTCCTTGTGAAGTCTGAAGGCCATACCTTTATTGACTGTCGAGAATCAGCCATACTGCCACCAGACTGCCACTGATTGAACAGGCTCTCGTAAGAGCACTTGGGAATATAGATAAACTCTATTCCCTGAACTGATGGGGATTGGACACAATCTTCTGCCACTGATCAGCAAATACTAGGAAGCATATCCTCATTTTTTTTTTCTCGAAAGATTGATTGCATAGTCCACCATGACAATAACAAGGAATGCAGACACATCTTTCTTGCCAGACCATCATTAGGGACCAGTTACATTGTATATCACCGGGTTGACAGGTATAAATAAAAATAAATGAATACAATCGTTTCTGTGTACCTACTTTGGTGCTGAGCTTATGGTGCAGAACATAGCAACTGCTTGTGATGACAGAAAATAAATGTTAGGGTAAAAGCTCTGTGTGTGTGCGTGCTTGCATCACCCATCAAGAGACTCAGTGCCAACATCAGCTTCAGATCAAAAGCTCTCCCATTCTTCTACCCCAACAATGTGTCCTCACATTAGCCTCAGGGGAGCAACCTGTACTCTACAAGAGGAACATTTATTCACCTTCACCTCAGTTATCTTTGTCTCTGAAAAAGATAGATAAGTTGTACCGATGTTACGCCAGATTTGAGCACACGGACTGCACAGAGGTAATAAAAGGAGGATTCTTTACTCCACTGGCATCGATTCTTTAACAACGTTAATGGGAAAGCTTCACACGGCTGATGCTTCAGCTCCGCCAGGATACTGTTGGGAGCTCAACTCCCTGATCTTTAAGATAGAAACAAAATACCACAGCATCTGTGGAGAGAGAGTAGAAATAATGGTTCAAGCCTTGATGACTCTAGATGATGGAACTCTGATGAAGGGTCATTTAGAGTCGAAACTTTGGCTCTATTCTCTCTCCACAGATGCTGTCAGATTGCTGAGATTTTCCAGCACATTCTGTTTTTGACCCTGATCTTTAATCTGCAGGGCAGCAGAAGTCGGTTGGTGAAAACATTCCTGGTGATTTCCCATAACCGCCTGAACTAGTGTCTACATTTTCAGGAGGAGTCGAAGAGTATGCCATTTCAAGTCAATTGACAGAAGGCAAGACTTCCACCCAAAACAGGAGTGACTCCTGCTCTGAAGAGTTGCTGACCAGTCTGATTGACTGGCAGTCCTACAGTTGTCCCAGGAAGAATGCTGTGCTGGCTGAAAGAGGCACTGTGGGCAGCTGTCTGATGGTCAGTGGGGCGGAGAGGTGGGGTGTGGAGGGGTGATGCATCCATTAAAAATTCACTTCTGACTGGGGATGGCCACTCCTGAGGGCCTGGTGATCTTGAATCTCTCTCTTTCCTCTATGACCTGCCATGCTGAGACCCAAGAGCACCCCTTGTGACTCCTAGGCCTTCTCTACCCACCCATCCTGATCCTTGGCCTGCTTCAGGCACTTAGGATGGGATTTTCTGGTCATGCTCAGCCCAAGACCAGAAAATATCACCCAAGAGGTCCATTGACATTTGCATGGTTTTGTCCCACCCGATATGATTCCTCTGGCAGGTGGGACAGGAAAATTCTGCTCTTAGTTCCAGACAAGAACTATGTTTAGGGATTTCCTCCAGGTGGGTGAAGAAAGGTGAAGTATTCTGGTGATTCTACAACAGTACAGCGGGTCAGGAGACAGAGGTGGTTGCAGTGTAAAGGGCTTCACACTGGGCACCATGGCCTCCATGTGTCTCTGGCTGCCGGATTTCCACTGTTATCACCTGGCACCAGAAATTGGTGTGGAGCTGACTTGAATGGTTAAAATCTAATTTTAGTGTCATTAGTGGGCCTGGGTCTAAAATCTCTGAGCCTTCAAGCCTCTCCCCACCAGGTGTGTGTCACTCCAGTGGGGTTTATAACAGCTCCCCATTAATGAGGAGCTGGTGGCCTGATTCTGCTAGAAGGGGGAGTTATGGAAGCCCCCCCCCCCCCCCAACACACACACACACACACACACACACACACACACACACACACACCACACAACACACACACACACACACACACACACACACACACAGGAGGTCAGAGAGAAGGGAGGAGGTGCCTCCTGGGCATTGCCAGTTTGGGCCCTGGTGTTGACTAAGAGGCAAATAGGCAATACTAAGAGGGTAGGGCCTAATGAGTTGGCCTGTGGATGGGGTGGGGGGAACCACTACAATCGGGAAGGGAAGGGCTGCTCAGATCTGGCCATTGGAGTGTTGGGGAGGGTAGGCCTGTTTGGAGGGATGTGTTGGGACTTCAAGGTACTGGGTGTTTGGGGCTGGCCCAGACACAACCTAGATGCCACCAATTGGGGAAGTGGGGGTGAGGGGAGAGGGTCGCACGGTCAGCGATGTGGGGTCACGGGGCTGGCCGGTAATTGAGCAATTAGGAGCTGGTAGTGTGGTGCTGACGGATTGGTACATGCGCAGTGGCCCACTCAGGGCTATGCTGTCAGCCTCTTCAGCAGGAATAGGCCCCGCCTATCACTTGTCATCAGATTCATACTAAGGCACTCTATGGTGCACAGAGCGTGGGAGAGTCATTTTGTAAAAAGCAGTAGGGTTTACTCCAGTTTTTACACAAATTCAGTTTTTGGAATATTTTTGGGAAATTCCACCCCCTGTATCTGAAGAACGCACAAGGAGACCCACTTGATGATTGCACTAACATGGGAGCAGGTCACAAGGGTGATCGATGTTACTTGGGGCCAGAGGAGGAAAGTTGTCTGGTACAGAAAATGAATGAATGATCTTATCTGCTTGGTTAGTGTACATGTATCTTTTATGTTGTGTTTCTGTCATGGGATGTGGGCGTCACTAGCAAGGCTAGCATTGCTGTTGCCCATCCCCAGCTTGCTGAGCTGCTAAGCCCATGTACTGTGATGTGAGTGAGGCAAATGCAGGATTTTTATCCACAGTTGGTGCTATTCCTGGCATTTGCTGGCCTTGTTCTTCTATCTGGTAGAGCCTGTGGGAATAGAAGATGCTAATGAAGGAGCCTTGATGAATTGCTGCAGTGAATCTTGTACATGGTCCATAATGCTGCCAATGTATGTCAGCAGTGGAGCGAGTGAATGTTGAGGGAACTAGATGGGGTGTCAATCAACAAGCTGCTTTCTCTGGGATGGTGTCCAGCTTCTTGAGTGGTGTTGTAGCCTCATTCATTGAGATAAGTGAAGTATTCCTTCATACTCCTCAGTTGTGTCATGCACATGGTGGTCAGGTTTTGGGGAGTCTCAAAGTCAGTTCATAGCCACAGAATCAGCAGCCCATGACCTGCTCTTTCATCACACGTCTTCACATTCTTTCTTTGTGTCTGTCCACCATGGTATGAGAGAAGATAAGAGGGGAAATTCTTGAATTCAAGCTTCCTCAATTCAAGCAGTAGGCTGCTGAACTGGCAGGGGGAATCTAATCAAACCTGCGTCAATAGCAAGGTTGGCCTCCCTCAAGCATCAACAGGAAGCATACCTAGTTCCAGAAACCTTGGAAAATCAAGATTATTGACAAAGGCTATGATTG
This sequence comes from Sphyrna mokarran, assembly GCA_024679065.1. Lineage (NCBI taxonomy): Eukaryota > Metazoa > Chordata > Chondrichthyes > Carcharhiniformes > Carcharhinidae > Sphyrna > Sphyrna mokarran. The sequence continues at coordinate 90,584,986 of JAGIQG010000006.1, read as the reverse complement.
AACAAGCCCAGGCAGTCACTCAGTTTCTCTTCTCTGCATTGCAGGTAAAAGCAGGAAGAGGAGAAATGATTCCAATGCCTGGAGTCAGACTCAGCCTCCAGGACACCTTGGAAGAAGAAAAGGACCATTTCACACCTGTAAAGCTGTGACAGCATTCATCTGTGCCCTCCACCAGCTCAGAGACATACACCTCAGTGGGTCATATATCAAGTCAAAAAATTGTTGGAATATTGAACTAATGCGTCTCCAACAGTGGTTAAAAAACTTGACACCATCCAAGACAAAGTAACTCACTTAATTGGTACTCCATTCACCACCTTAAACATTCACTCCCTCCACCACTGGCACACAGTGGCAGCAGTATGTAACACCGATAAGACGCTTCAACAACTCACCAAGGCTTCAGGAACAGCACCTTCTAACCTATAACCTCTACCATCAAGAAAGAGAAGGGAATAGAAACACCAGCACATGCAAGTTTCCCTCCAAGCCATACACCAGCTATCACTATTGCTGGGTCAAAATCTGTGAACACCTTCCTTAACAGGACTGTATTTTACCTACATCACACTGACTACAGCGGTTTTAGAAGGCAGCTCACCAATACATTCTCAGGAGCAATTATGAATGAGCAATAATGTTAATCAAGATAACAACACCCACACCTTGTGAAGGAATAAATAAAAATTCCTTTTTAAACACAATTTAATGACATTTTCTGTGAGTTTGTCTGACAATGCATTTCCTAAACTTATCGCCACACCTGTCTGTCACATCTCAGTACATCTATAGAACCAATCTAACTTCTTATGAAGATAAACAGTCTCCTTTTGATTTGTTGCCTGCCACTTGAGCTTGGTCTTGTAATCAGTTAGAATAATCCTATTCTTGCCATCATTACCCTCTGCCTTCTGTTGCCAAGCCAGTTCTCAATTCACCAATAATTTGTCAATTACTTCTTAAGCCTTCCTGTTTCCTTATCAATCTTGCATGACCAATCTTGCCAAACGCATGTTGAAATTTTAAGCAAACTATATTTATTCTCATTCACTAGCTTCTTTATCAATCAATACAGGTTTGTAAGATTTCACTTTCGAAGACTTGATACTTCTAGTCTTTAAGTATTAATTTATAGCACAGCTAACATTTTCCCACATTAGTTGTTAGTCCAACTGGCTCCAAAGGTATGTGCCTCATTTATTTTTTGAATATTGGAGCAGCCTCCAATCTTTAAGTACTTCTACATTACATCTGAAACTCTGAAATATCAGAACATTCCTAATTTCCTCTTTTAATTCCTTCAGGCTTCAAAATTGCATTCCACATGATCCAAATGTCTTGTTGATAGTCAAAGATGAAATTAGTCTTCGGCAGTAGCACAAAACATTTTATGCTTAATGAAATCAATTGGAAAGGAAGTTAGGTGGCTATAACAGGATGATTGAATCATTATAAGCTATTGGGTGCTATGAGCAAAGAATAGGTTCATCCCCTCAATCCTGACGTAACTCAGAGTTGAGTAGTTTTTGTATCTGCGTATAACACCATAAGACTGTAAGACATAGGAGCAGATTTATGGCATCTAGCCCATTGAATCCACTGGGCCATTCAATCATGGTTGATACTTTTCTCATCTCCATTCTCCTGCCTTTTCCCCATAATCCCTGATCAATCCCCTTATTAATCAAGAACCTATCTATCTTTATCTTAAAGACATTCAATGACTTAGCCTCCATAGCCTTCTGTGGCAAAGAGTTCCACAGATTCACCACTTTCTAGCTGAAGAAATTCCTCCTCATCTATGTTTTAGAGGATTGCCCCTTTAGCCTGAGGTTGTGCCCTCTGGTTCTAGCTTTTCCTACTAATGGAAACATCCTCTCCACATTCACTCTATCCAGGCCTCACAGTATCTTGTAAGTTTCAAGAAGTAAGTTCCAATGAGTACAGATCCAAAGTCCTCATCCGTTTCTCATATGACAAGCTCTTCATTCTAGGGATCATTCATGTGAACCTCCTGTGGACCCTTTCCAAGTCCAGCACATCCTTCCTTAAATACAGGGCCTTATTCCCATTTACTATAAGTCAAATTTATCAATACTGATCTATCTTAAAAAAATTATGTCAAGAATGTGTTCAACATATCTGTGAGACCCTGATCATCTGTAACAGTTATACCAAATTTACAATTTAAAGAGAAATTTGTTCTTCAATCTTTTCTGCATTTGTGCATTTGCAAGACCTCATGCTGTCCTGCCTGACTTGTCTTTCCAATTCCCTTTCTAATTTACTAATATTTCTTTAGCTAGGCTGAATTTTCTTTTATGGAGATCACAGTAGTCTTCTCTGTTCGTTTTCATTAATTATTTAAATTATTTTTGCTTTTTTAATGTCCCTTCCAGCCTCCTTTAAATCATTGTGATCTGGTTCTTGTTTCTTTAAGTAGAATGCACTTTCTTCTGCCTGTATAACAGCCTTAAGTGCATTTAAGTATTTTTATTCTGTATGGATTTCCAATTACTATTGTCCAAGTCTCTCATCACTTCAAAATTTTGTATTCCAAAATCCCAGGTTACCATATTGATGTTTTAGCCTTCGCTTTGATAACAATATCAAATGATCAACAGAATGAACATTAGGTCCCAGGTGCCCATCACCCTCCAGGTTACAAGCAAGTCCTGATGGATTGTCGAGCATCAAACCCAACAGAGTCTTTGCTCTTGAAGCCTACCTCACATGTTGTGTGAAGAAACCATTCTTGAATGCTTCAGTGAATTTGTTTTTTGTTCTCAAGTTGCCCTTGATCAAATCATTTAATTTCACCAACTGAACAAAACATACTATTTTACAATAGTTACTCATTTATGACTGTGCATGCTTGCTATTACACAATCCATTTTTAATTGTCTGATGCCAATTATCACTTACTGATATAGCCACTCTTTTATTGCTGCTATGTCATTCTGTATCAATAAAGCCATTCCTCTATCTCTTCATAGTTCTATCTTCTTAAAAATAGTTCTGAATTCCATCTGTTTGTTATGCTCTGCTTTCAGCCATATTTCTGCAATGACAATGCATTATGGCCACAATGGGAGGAATTCTCTAGCTCTGCCATATCATGGGTCACAGTAATAGCATAAATGTTTAAATCATTCAATAAAATTGTTTACTGTTACAACTATTTGACTCAGAATGAAGGAAGGTTCAAACAAGCTTCTTTCAACAAACACAGAATAATTGATTTATTATGAAACAAAATGGGTTTTAAAAAATGTTTCAAAATGGGTCAACATACAATTTGTGGTCCAAAGTGTAATGATTTTTAAAATGCCCTAGTGCACACAATCACTCATACAAGCACAACAAAGTACAAGACAAATGATGTCTCTCAGAGTTTGGTGTAATGGAGCAATATAAAAAAAGATAAATTTTGAAAAGGTCTTGACGTTGTTGATGTGTCAGAGCATTGGTCCACAGTAGTTACTTGGAATTTCTGATGGATTTTCAGTGAAGCACCAGATGGGATTTTCTAGCCATTCTTGCCAGTAGAATCTTCCAGTCTTGCCATTGGTGACCCCCATCCATCCCCTTTGGGTTCCCTGGCAGCGGGGCGGGTGAGCCATACAAGACCATACCATAGACTGGAGTATCCCACCAGCAACCAACTGTGAGCCATCTCCACTCCCCAAAATCATGCCGGGCATGAGGCAAGGAGAACCAATGCCACTATCTTTGTTAATTCTCACTTGTAGCTTGTTGGCTGTCAATACAGATGAGTTATATTGAGATGAGAATTTTCTATTGAAAGTGAACATTTTCTCTGGATTGATTGCAATACAGAGAGAGAAAGAGAGAGAAAGTCTTACTTCACAATTTTCTTCTAAGGTACAACACAAAACCAAGTTCAAAATAAAATGTCAGGTATTCTCAACCAATCAACAGGTGTTCAAGACATGGCAAAAGCAGTTTTTTAATGTTAGCTCAAATAAACAAACTAACTGTTACCTCATCAGGTATCTCACTGGTCATCTAGCTGATGTCATGTGATTTCTTGAAAAATAAAGCTTGTTCACAAACCAACATGAACTTCCATTTATTCTGTCTATACTTCCCGCTGCCTCAGAAAAGCAACTAGTATAAATAAGGACCCATGCACTATGGACATACTCTCTTCCAACGTCTTCCATTGGGAAAAAGATACAAAAGTCTGAGGTCATGTACCAACTGGCTCAAAAACAGCTTCCTCCCTACTGCCATCAGATGTTTGAATGGACCTATCTCGCATTAAGGTGAGCATTCTCTACAACCTGGCTATGACTGTAACTCACTCCTTTCCTATACTATGGATGATATGATTTGTCTGTATCGTGTGCAAGAAACAATATTAATACATGGTGACAATAATAAATCAAATCAAATCAAATTATAGCCTTTAAAAAATCTCAACTGAGTGCACAAAAATTTAATTTCCTTCTAATTGCTTTAAAAAAAACACACAATTCCTTGAAGATATGGGGTATGATTTTATGACTGTGCGCATCCTAAAATGTGAAATTCTGACCGAAGGGCAAATGGTCTACCAAATTCTCTATCACACCCACTATGACTCCCATGGGTGGAAGATGGGAAAATTCCACCCATGGATTCCTCACTGTTATTTTAGTATTTTTGCCAGTTGCACATAATATAGTCTGGTATTTTATCTCTTGAATATGTGTTATAATTTTTAGGTGATGGTGTTATAGGACACAAAGTAAGCTAATAGCACTGCTTTGGCATCCAGCCACTTGTGTCATGAGTCTGTGTGGTAATTTATGTTGGGTGTTAAGGCTAGAAGTATCTGGACTAATGTTATCATTATTTTAAATACCCATTCCGGCTGACTGATGTGAGCTTTGCATGTCTAATGAGTGTCTGTGCTGATCAATTCATAGGCGTGTCCCCACTAGAGTAATTTAAAGGGAAAGATACCAACCTGAAGGTGAGGTGCATTTGACCTATCTCTGCTTAGGTTCAATAGTAGAAATGCTATGGTGCACTTTTGGAAATGTTTTGGAGAACTGATGCTTTAACTTACAGAGTGAACAGAGTGCAGTGGTTGTGGTTAAAATGTCATTTGAGCTGAAATTTGACCATCAAATATAATAAAAGCTGGAGGAAAGGGAAGCTGTTTGAATAGGGAGCGGGAGGAGGGTTCTCCAAGGAATGCTCTCCCTGTGAAATGGGGTAAAGACTGATTACTGTGTTTGATGAGCCCAAGCAAGACAAATTGACATATGATTAAAACTACAGAGATGGGAGAAGTCAGCCTGTTCAAGCAATGTTTCTGCTCCTTTGATTATCTGAGGAATCTTCCATAACATTGCCATCATGATAACACAACTTTTGCCTCCAGAAAACTGGAGGCTATCTCAAGAGGAGAAGAAGGAGGAAAAGGAAAAAGAAGGTGGATGTTCTACCAGTGCTAATGGAGTTGGATACCTCTTCCACACTAGAAAGGAAGGGTTCAAGCTCTGTGCCAATTTGGAGCCAGGCTCTTCTATGCTCTTGAGAAGAGCTTCTGAAGCAATGTACCAAGTATGTCAATGCCCATGCTCATACCCATCAGTATGCCGCTCCACAAGCTCCTCGTCAGAGTCCCCTAAAACAGAGTTCAGGCGTGATCTCTCCTTCTGATGAACTGACACAAGATATCTTTTCCTTGTCACTGCTGTGACTCATTCATCTCTGATGGCTCACCATGTGCTGGTTAATAACTCCAATTACCTTCTAATGTATGTGCAATGTCAATACTTCAGCTGGTGCACTACAGTCTCACACTCCTGACCTACAGAAAGCGATGCAAGGACGGGTGAGGAAAAAGGAAGACCTCCTCATGAATCTTTTGCTGGGTTTGGACAAACTTACCATAAACAGGAAACAGATCCAGACAATGGGCAACCAAGGCGGGGTTATCTGACTTGACTGTAGGCCCCTCTAACACTGCTACATTTGTGGCCGGATATCTCTAGAAAGGGAAGATGTGGGATGGGATTTTACGGCTTCGCTCATCCTGAAACCATAAAATCCCAGTCAACAGACCTTTCCATGGTCCGCCCTCTGCCTGTTCCGATTCCTAGCGGGAGAGTAAAATTTTGGCTGTGATGTTTACCGGCATTTCATGTCTGGTGGGTTCTGCAAGAACAGGGGTGCGTTATTGACCCTCTTAATCATGTTTTAAGCTTAATTTGCGAATGACATTTTGTTTCAGGCTGTTCCCCTTTAAAGGGTTCCCCTTTAATTTGACCTTCAGTTTATTTGATTTAGTCTAATTGGATATTTGATTTACCCAAATTAGGAATATCTTAGCTGGTGGCTGAGTGTTGGATCAGATGATGCTGCTTCTTGATCAGAGTTCCAGTGTTGTTCTTGTCCTCCTGTATGAAGCTGCAATGGCTGGCCAGGAAACAGATGTTGTCTTTCTGAAAGCAGACATGTTGAAGGGTAGGATAACGGTGAGGGAGGGTGGTAGAGAGTAATGGTCGAGGAGGGGGTTGAAAGCAAAATGCCCGTCTGTAGATTGCACTTCATGCCAAATAGCAGGAAAGGGGTAAGGTGAGATTTGAAAAGGCGTTAAGACAGGACCATACCATTATCCTTAATGTTTTCAGCGATGCTGATGCAATGGTCTCAGTCACAGCCACTGTCATGATGTGGACCCTCCAGTCAGCTCTGTTGATGCAGTAATGTCGATCCCCTGTTGCTTCTCTGCTGCTTCTTGCGGTTACAGGCTACTTTATCCTGCAGGATAGAGGAAGAACGTCACTGAGCTTGTGGCAGTGTCTTTGGGTAATGCACCTGCCATTTTGGAATAGTTGGGTGTATGTGAAAGCAGCAAGCAATGTGTTTGAAGTTTGTGGTGAGTGTGTGAAGTGATGCAGCCGAATGTTAGACATGAGTCCTGATTCTGATAGGTGAGAGATAGGGCAGTAGCACATTGAATAGCCTGAGAGGTTGGTAGGATAATGAATAGGAGATGCCATATGAAGATACGATCACTGATTGATCACCCGTGTAGCATTATTGAACTTTTTCTCGTATTACAGCTAGCTCAGGGCTAGTCTCTGGTAATTTATTCCTGTGACTACATGTTGCAACTCCCTTCTTGGGGTGTCTATTGACCCTGCATGGAAACATAATGATTCCACTTTTGATTGTCATCAATAGTAAGAGCAGCACCACATCAAAATGCCTTTCCTCCTGCTCCATTGAATGAAGAGTGCAGGAGTGACAGCAGGCGCACCTAAAAATAAGGTGTCAACCTGGTGAAGCTATAACATAGGACTACTTACATGCCAAACAGCATAAACATCAAGTTATAGACAGAGCTAAGCACTTCCACAGCAATGGATCAGATCTAAGCTGTGCAGTCCTACCACATCCAGCCATGAATGGTGGGCAATTAAACAACTCACTGGAGGAAGAGTCTCCATAAATATTCCAATCCTCAATGATGGAGGAGCCTTGCACATCAGTGCAAAAGATAAGACTGAAGAAAATGCAACAATCTTCAGACAGAAGTGTCGAGTGGGTGATGTATCTCAGCCTCATCTGGAAGTCCCCAGCATCACAGATATCAGTTTTCAATCAATTCAATTGCCACGTAATATCAGGAAACAGCTGAAGGCATTGTACACTACAAAGGCTCTAGGTCCTGACAATATTTCAGCAATAGTCCTGAAGTGTTTTGGAACTCACTGCACTCCTAGCCAAATTGTTCCAGTATAACTATTACGCTGGCATCTACCCAGTAATGTGGAAAATTGCCCAGATATGTCCTGTACACAAGAAACAGGGCAAATCCAACCCAGCCAATCGTCACCATCACCAATAAAGTGATGGAATAGATAATCAAAAATGCTCTCAGGCAACACTTACTCAGCAATAACCTGCTCACAAATGCTCAGCCTGTGTTTCACCAGTGTTGTTCCTGACCTCATTATGGCCTTAGTTCAAATATGGACAAAGAGCTGAACTCCAGAAGTGAGGTGAGAGTGACTATCCTTGACTTCAATGCAGTATTTGACTGAGCATGGCATCAAGGAGCCCTAGCAAGCTTGGAGTCAATAAGAGTCAGTTGGAAAATCTTCCCTAGGTTACAGTCATACCTCTCACTAAGGAAGATGATTGTGGTGATTGGACATCAATCATCTCAGCTCCAGTACATCACTGCAAAAGTTCCTCAGGATGGTGTCTTTGGCCAAACTATCTTCAGCTGCTTCACCAATGACCTTTCTTCCATCAGCAGACTCAAAGTGTGGATATTGACGGATGGCTGCAAAATATTTGGAATAATTCATGACTCCTCAAATACTGAAGTAGCCCCCATATCCAAATACTGCAAGACCTGGACAAGTTCCAGGCTTGGGCTTACAAGTGGAAAGTAACATTTGCACCATACAAGTATCAGGCAATGACCATCACCAAAACAGAGAACTAATTGTTGCTCTTTGACATTCAATGGCATTTCCATCACTGAATCTCCAGCTATCAACACCCTGGGGGCTACCATTGTCCAGGACCTGAGCTGGATTTGCCATACAAAAATTCTAGCTATCAGAGCAGGTTAAAGACTAAGAATGATGTGGCGAGTTACTCACCTGCTCACTCCCCAAAGCCTGTCCACCATTTATAAAGCAGGAATATGATGGACTGCTTTCCGCTTGCCTGGTTAAGGGCAACTAGGAATGAGCAATAAATGCTGGTCTTGCCAATGTTGCCCACATCCCATTAATGAATAAAATAAAGACAAATTGTTATGCTTTTCTGTGTATTTAAACCTTTCAGTGATGATTGCAGACTTCCTGTGGCATGACTGCAGCTTCCCTTTAAGATATGCTTCCATTCACATGTCCAGGCTAGCCATGCATGCTGCTAGCTCCAATAACACTCAAGAAGCTCAACACTAACCAAGACAAAACATCCTGCTTGATCCCTTGTACAAATATTAAATTCCTCCATCACTGCTGAACTGTGAAAGCGAGTAAACCATCTACAAGATGCACTGCAGAAAATCACTAATGTTTCTTAAGAAGAATCTTCCAAACTCATGACCAATTATCTAGAAGGACAGGGCAACAGATACATGGCAACACCATCACCTGGTTGCTCTTTTCCAAGTAACTCACCATCCCAACTTGGAACTATGTTGTTGTGTGTTTATTATTGCTTGGTCAAAATCCTGGAATTCCCTCCCAATGTTACTGTGGATGTACTTACACTTCAGAGAAGGCAATGGTTCAAGAATGCAACTCACTACCACCTTTCGAAGGGCAACTAGGAATGGGCAATAAATGCTGGCCTTGCCAATGATGCCCACATCCCATTAATGAATAAAATAAAGACAAATTGTTATGCTTTTCTGTGTATTTAAACCTTTCAGTGATGATTGCAGACCTCCTGTAGCATGAGTGCAGCTTCCCTTTAAGATATGCTTCCATTTACATGTCCAGACTAGCCATGCATGCTGCTGGCTCCCCAGTCTGGTACTGCCTGCCTCAATAGGATGTTATATCGGGTAATTATGTGCCACAAGTCTCATATTCCAAAATAGGCCTTATCAACTTTTCACTCTTTCTCTTTGTAACTCCACATTTTCTCTCTCTCTCTCTCTCTGGCAAGAGTCTTTTGAAGTGAGCAGGGGGCTTGCTATAGAATCCATAGGGCAGCCTTTGTGCTACAGCTACCTCATAGTTCTGGCTTACCGTAGGTTACCTGACTGCCCCAGGTAGAGCAGAAGAATTTATAGGATGACAGTCAGCTTGGTTAGCCAGCTATGAATGCATCTTCTGTGGCCACCAAGTCCTTGGGTGGGATCTTCTGTCTTAGATTTATGGATGTTACCCCTGTGCCTCATCTAACATGCATTTAATGACTCTCCTATACCTGTATCTTTTCATCATAGGTGTCAAAAGCTATGAGCAATTGCAGCAAAATAACTGTTAGAATTTCCCCTTCCCGAATTGAATGGGAATGAATGTGAGCTCTGGAACTGGCTGAAATGTCTCTGTAATTTAAGGCCCCAGATACCACAAAAGTGATGGAAACATATGAACATTGGGCTCAAGGTTTGCCTGCACTGGTTCCTCCTGTCCCGACCTGCTCCTTTTGCAGGTATTTCAAACAAACCAAATATGAGGGCATAATTTAATGTTTTCATACCTGCCATATTTGTGTCATTTCTTGCTTATTTTGTTCTTTGGTTCTTTGCCCAAAGGCAGGTCTCAGTCACAGTGCCGTGACCTCTACTATGATAGGGCAAGAAGACTGGTCCAAAATCTACCCCAGCTGGTACGAAGATCAAACCATATTTTGGGACCAATCTGATTCACATTGTCTATCCAGCCAACTGGTCTCCACACAGAGTCCAAGTTGCTACGGCAACATGCATGTCGTAGTCTAGAGCTATGAATAGTGATGGTTGGGGCTCAAATTTTCTTTGCATCATGTGGCTGACCAGAAATCTCTCCTGCTCTTACCATAAGCCATTGGCTTATCTTGGAAGATTTGTTGATACTCAGCTGTTTGGCCATATTATGAATACAAGTTCCTTACTGGGCTGTCCTGGGATGGAACTTAAGCCCGGGGCTTCTGTTCAGAGATAAGGAAGGTAGCCAGTATGCTGCAAGTCCTCCTGATTTCTTGTTACTATATTAATAGACAATTAAATCTTGCCATTGTTAACCATTCACTTCCTCTGCACCAGTCCTTATCACATTTCTACAGTCTTCACTTTAGAAGCAGAGTTAGAGTCATACAGTTTGAAAACATGCCCTTCAGCCCAACTTGTCCACACCACCTCTTTTTTTTTAAAACCACAGTTAGTCCCAATTGCTCATGTTTGGCCCATATCCTTCTATACCCAACTTACCCATGTAATTGTCTAAGTGCTTTTTAAAAGACAAAATGCTTGTCACGTCTGCTACTACCTCTGGCAGCTTGTTCCAGACACTCACTACACTTTAGACTCTTTTGTATCTCTCCCCTCTCACCCTTTATCATTTCCTATTACCTCCTTAGAATTCATCTTTCTTTCATTTCTCTCTGAGTCTTTTTTTTCAATTGCACTTCTATCCGAGTTAAGGAATTCATTTAACGTCAAAGACCACTTAATGTAATGCAGAGTAGGCAGACATAAAGGAATAAGAATAAAAGCCTATTCTAAATTTGTGAAATTCCATTTAAACAGTAGGAAGAGTCAGAAAATGAGCAACTCACATTTTGACCAAGCATCATTTGTAATTTCAGGCCGGTGCTCCTAAAGATCAAAGAGATTGGCAGTCAGCAACTGAAAAAGAGCTAATGAATTACTGAAAAATTAAAATGCAGAGGCAGCATGCTGTTTAATGTTTAAAACTCCACTGCTTTCAGATCTTATAAGCCTTGAGGTGATGAAGATGTGCATCATTACTGAAATATATTCCATTCTGCAGAATATCTTTTGATAATATAAGCTTCAAGTTATTAATCGTTGAAGTTGTATATCTTTCAGCTATTGAATATTAGTAAGTACCTTATTAGATCATGCAGGCAAGTTTTTATTTTATTCCCTATCATGTTGCACAGTGATTACTGCTATTATTGAGCACCTATGATCAATTTATGTAAGGTTCTGGCCTACAGCAGTGTCAAAAATTAGAATCCCAATCTACTGAAAACCACAGCAATTTTAAAAGGCGTTGATTTTGCTTTATCAAACTCCTGAGCTTGTAGAATGTGATACAGCAATAATTATTTTACAGGTAGTTTCATAAGTTGTCTAGCAATTTAAGCCCATATTACTCAAAAGAACGGAAGGTTGCATTGGAAGAATTTCTCCTGAAGTGTTGGTAGATAATTTCCAACAATTACACCAACTCAACTGGATTCCTGCATTTTCATGGGCCAAATTTATCACTAATACTAACATAACATTCCTACAGGATTGAGAGTGATTGTTCTTGTTTTTTTTTTATCAGGGTGCCATCTAGTTACAAGTCATAATGCCACTCTATAGAGCTTCTCCGTAGAAAAATCCGTGATGACGATCTCTTTATTTTTGTAATTCTTTCATGGCATATGAGCATTGTTGGCAAGACCATCAATTGTCCTTAAGATGGTAATCGTGAGCTGTTTTCTTGAAACGCTACAGCCCAACTACTGTAGGCGCACCTGCAGTGCTGTTAGAAAGAAAGGGTAACGATGCCTCTCCTTCTGAGTTGCCCTGGCATCTTGAATGTTTGACCAGATAAAGATGTTTATGCCCACAGCAGTTAGAAGCACTCCAATCCTATGCAAATACATTAGAGTATTGTTGAGTCTTGGTGGAGATCAGGCCTGCTGATCTTGGAAACAGTTTGGAGGCGAAGGCAGTGCGAGGTGTGATTTTCATGACTTGGGCCCTATATAGAAGGCTGTCCTGGATCTCAGTCACTGAGCATGAAAAGGAAGTGGTGGATTCACAAAGCTGTGTGAGAAGAGATTTCAGAATGTTGTCGTGTGAGTTTACATTATAAATGTTGGCTGATGTTACATTCTGCCAGAGATAACCTGTCATGGGCCTTTGTATAAGAAAGTTTTGATTGTGAAGTCAGCTGATTGCACTGGTATAAAGAGTGAGGGCACAACAGCCATTCACTGTTGGCAAAGACTCACCAGTAGCTACACCCAACATGTTGGCAGCCTTAGCAGATCACAACACTGTACAACAAGCAAAATGAGCTTTACATCTCAGGGTCTCAGGTCCCAGGTCTGCCCAGACAGATTCCTCATGCCCTGTTGCATACTCTTTCACATGAGACATTGCCAAGTTTGGGCACACAAAGGTGCCTTGCCCAGACTTTACACCCAGACATTGTCATTGCAGGCATGCGTGACTCCAAGAAAGCAGTCCAGTTGAGTCCGCTAGTCTCCAGAGCACACTAGGGAGCTCACACCAAGCTTATAGTCCACCCAACCTATGCTCAACCGCAAATAACATCAGTCTGTGCACAATTTGAAATTAAAATTCCAGTGTGTGATTGAACACAGGATTTGAATAGCACAGCAGAAAATGATAATTTTTGCTTATTCATGCACCTTCATTATTGTCAAATGTCTCAGAGGAACAGTATAGGAGTGTTCATGAGTGCAAGATGCAATAGTGACTTGATCACTGATGGGTTCACAGCTAGCGTCATAGTTCACATTGTAAAGCAGAATGCTTTCATTGACTATAAATACATCATCTAAATCAAAGTATTTATAGGTCTATATTTGCTGAATATCACATAAAATAACCTGATAAATATAAACCTCAAGGTCTTATCAGTGCCAATGAAAATTGCAGCCAGAGCTCCATCTCTCAGTCATATAACAATTATGAAGGTCCTTGAATGAAACATGAATGAAGAATGTCTGATGTTCATTAATAATTAAAGTGCTGATAGTAGTTTACCTTGGAGTGTGGATGTTATGTGACTCTAGGACATTTGATTTCCATCCATTGGTGTCTATGAGGGGATTGTGTTGAGGACATTTAATGAGAAGTGGCAACTTGCCTGATGTCAGCCCACTCATAATAGTAAGATGGAGCTGGAAAGATTTCTACAAATCGTCAGTGAACGCATAGAAGCGACTTCATCTGTGTCTTTGAGTTAAGATTGTCCTTGTGAAAATAATGTCTTTGCCCTTCTGTGAGCTAACAAGGAAACTCAAGTGAGTTGCTGCACTAACCATTTTGGATGGTTCACAAGTCCCACTGTAGGATCAGATCAAACTGTAAGTAGGTGAATGGGTTGCCCATTGTATGGGTGCTTTCAACTTCATAGCCTCAAGTTGCAGGAATTTTCTTTGCCCATACAAAGTCTCATCTCACACTGCAGAAGTATACTTCTAAGATAGGGGCCAGGCTTTGGTTTGGTCGTGGTGCATTAAGTCTTTCTGTCACTGACAGCCTCCTGAATACACTTGCATACTCCTCTGTCACAGAACATCTCAAGGTAAATCCCTCTGGACAGGTGAACAATAGTACAGAATTCATCAGTATGATGCCAGGCAGCCTCAAAGACATTTGCTCTTTTGCTGGGGAACTGGCATCTCTTGTAAGTTGTAAGGAGCTTATGGTTTCAATGACACTTATATCACAACAACTTTCCAACCATTTGTTGCTAAAAGTACAGCCAGACACTCAATACTGCTTATAGGAGAACCATCTTTGTAGTAGTTCCTCCCTGTTGATTACGGCATCATGTAAGGAGACAGCCCTGAATAGCAGGGCATGGCTCTGACCATTTACCCATTGTCATCTTCTTTCCTGTTCCCAGTTACATCTTAATCAGAGGCAAAGGGCTCCAACCTTTTCTCTGATGAGAAATCTCTATCTATACCGGACTCTGGATTCTGCATTTGTACTACCTTTGCTGCATTATGTTGTGCTGCATGCAGTAGATCACCATCATCCCAGACGCTCTTTCAGATGAGTATTGTTGAGCAGGTAAAACGTAGGAAACATACTTTTAAGAAGCAATGGCCTCCTTGATGAAGGCCCTAGTCTGAAGGTCACTAGTGCTATAAGGCGTTTGTGACTCCATCTCTGGTTGGTGACAATGGAGTAAATGGCCACCTCCTCAATGGGTAACCCTTTTCTCCAGAAGCAATCCACAGACCTGAGGGATAAGTTCAAAATATTGCAGCATATTTGACTCCCTCATGACAGCTTCCAGGGAACCGTGCACACATGTATAGGACAACTTTATTGGGATCAAACGCAAGTTGCATGTTGATGGAATGAAATGACTTTCTATTCATGTATCTGTGCACCTTCTGTGATGGTTTTGTGTATGCAATCTAACAAATCTTTCACATGTGGAATGCCAGTTATGGACAAGAACCACATTGCACCTTGGGCCTGAGATACCACATCTGAAAGGAAATAAATGTGTTTTCTTACCCCAGCAAAGAAGACATTAGTGACTGATATTATGCAGTTGTGGACAGCTGCTTGCCAGATGTCACAGAAGTGTGCAACAACAGTAGGAGATGGCCTTATAAAAGTCCAGGGCAATGGTTGTTAGAGCTTAACTAATGATAACATTGGATCTATTGTACGACCAATGGTAACATGCTGTAAGAGTCAGCTGATCCAGTAAACTATGGAATCAATGACAAAATGATGTGGTAATTGGCTGGCCGGATGACTCAGTATAAATAAGAAGCTGTGGGGGTTTGTGGGAGTTTGGAATGGCCCAGGTGAAGCCTCAGGTGTTAGAGTAATATGTTTCTTTATTAAATCTTTTTCTTTGATTTATAAATTGGAATAAGTCTTGTCTTATTTTATTGCCTACAGCTGAAGAGCTCCTTCTGGAGGATCAACAATAGTAATTGGCAGGGATGCGCAATGGATGTTTGAGGTGCGTGGTCTGCTTCCAGCATGGCAGGCCAAAATAATGTGTCCCAATACATTCAAAGCCTTTAACTACGCTGTCTTTTTGTCATGTTATGGAAACTGAAACCATATTTAGCTCATGGTAACATTTCACCCTCCTCTTTCTTGTTGTTCTCTCTGGGGGCACTGCCATTTCATGCCTGGGTATCCTGGCCCTAGCTGCAGGCTGCTGGCACCTTTCTGCCAGATGCCATATGTAGGAAGGTATTGCCCCATTTCTTCATTTCTTCCATTCCTTTCTGTACAGTACATTCCTCACCCAATGAGACTGGCAATCAATAATGTTGCCCACTTGCCTGGCATTGCATGGAATGATAAAAGGGCTCCCAGACAGATGTGCCCTTTGTCTTTTCCAGTCACTTTGCTCCCACTTCCCTCACAGCAACCTCACAGAGGCAGGTAGTGCTTTTAAGCTGCTACTATACACAGCCTTATGTAAGATTTATAAACATTTAATGCACATCTTCAGAGCTGTTTATGTCTCCAAAACTAAGTCATGAAACACATACTATGAGTTGAGGATATTTTGGAAGTAAAAATCGCAATCCGTTGATCTCTGTAATGTGATTTATTAATCCAGCTGATTCACTTCACATAACTGCAAAAGTCAGAAAGTTTGAGAATGGGGTGGGACTTTTGGATGCCAATCTCATCTGTCATTTTATTACTTGAATGCAGCCTCCATGAAAATTCAACAAATCTCAGCATCTCCACTTCAAGCCTCCTCTGAATGTTACGTTTCAATAATGTCACCTCTTATTCTTTTAAACTCCAATATACCCAATCTGCTCTACCTTTCCTCATAAGACCACAACTTCATCCCAGGAATCAGACTGGCAAATCTTCTCTGAAATGCTTTCAATGCAAACTTAAGTAAAGAGACCAAAACTGTGCAGTCTCATAAATGCCCTGTACAGTTATAGTTGAAAGAGTACATGCTGAGAGATTATTTTGCTTGGTTTGAGATTCTACAACTAGTAGTAATAGCCTCAAGATGGTAGGGAGTGGTGGAACAACTATTTTAGATTGAACTGAGGAGAAATTCCTTTACTAATAGATTTCTGAATCCTTTGAATTCTTTACCTTTGAAGGTCAAGGAGATTTAAAATATATTCAAGGCTAAAGTTGATAGGTTTTTAGCAAATCCAAGAATATGAGGATAGGACAGGAGAGTAGACATTGTGTAGATCATGTTCTTAAAGAAATGTGGGACAGATTTGGGGTGGCCTCCTTAGTTCCTATTTGTCACATATATGATAGAAAACATAATGGCCATTATCACCACAGGTTGGACATGATTGGGAATGAAATATTCCAGTTTATAAGGCCATAGAAAGGATAAGTTTATTTATTAGGGTCACATATAGATTTACATTAACAACACAATGAAGTTATTGTGAAAATACTGTGAAAGCTGCTGTGAAAAATTACTATTATAGAGAAACTCAAAGGAGAGAGAAGGAAGTCTCATTGATTGAACATGCTATAACATTAATAGCGGGAGATATTAGTAGGCAAAAGCAATCCGCAATGATTCTATGGTTAGAATTTAGGAGCAAGAGAAAAATTAAAATTCTAATTTTAAATGTTTGTTTATCCTTTCACAGGATATAGGCATTGATGCCTAGGTCAATATTTTATCACTCATCTCTAATTGCACCTGAGAAGGTAGTGGTGCACCACCATCTTGAACCTGGTTGTCATTAGACCTCTTGATAGCAATGCAGCGATACAATGCAGAGATTAGAGAAGTTCCTGCAAAAACAGAGCTGTTTTAATTGGAGACTTTAGTTTCCATTCAGATTGGGAAAAATAAAATAAATCAGTTCAGAAATTGAGCAATTCTGATTGACCTAGCTATTTTGATTCCATTAAATGACCATTTGATGGGCAACACGACAGCTCAGTGACTATCGCTGTGCTGTGCAGATACATGGATTTGACTTGTATCAGTGGGAGTTTGCACATTCTCCCTGTGCTTGCGTGAGTTTTCTCCGGGTGCTCTAGTTTCCTCCCACATCCCAAAGATGCAATTTTAGGCTGATTGGCAGAACAAATTCTCTCTAAATTGTTTCAAATTTGGTTCTAATGCATAGATCTATAAACATTGACAGGGATGACAAGGATCATAGGTAGAAATGGGAACATTGAGGTGATGGTGCGGGCTAGTTGGGCCGAAGGGCCTGTTTCCTGTGCTGTTTTGTTCTTTGTTCTTTGTTAAAGCTAGTTTCCTGGAACAATATGCTTTCGAACCACAATTGTACAGGCTGTATTAACAATCAGTTGGATAAAACTAATAGTTTAATAGTGAAATAGAGATCTAAGTGTACAGTTGCATAGGTCACTGAAAGTAGCAATGCAGGCGGAGGAAGTAGTCAAGAAGGCATATGGCATGCTTGTCTTCATCAGCAAGAGCATTGAGTTTAAAAATTGGCAAGTCATGTTGCAGCTTTATAGGACCTTAGTAAGCCGCACTTGAAATATAGTGTTCAGTTCTGGTTGCCATACTACCAGAAGGATGTGGAGGCTTTGGAGAGGGTTCAGAAAAGATTTACCAGGGTGTTGCCTGGTATGGAAGGCATTAACTATGAGGAGAGGTTGGAGAAACTTGTTTGGTTCTCACTGGAACAACGGAGGTTGAGGAGTGACCTGAGAGAAGTCTACAAAATTATGAGAGATGTGGACAGAGTGGATAGTCAGAAGTTTTTTCTGAAGGTGTAAAAGTTAATGATAGGGGACAAAGGTTTAAAGTGCAAGGGGCAAGGTTTAAAGGAGATGTACAAAGCAAATGTTTTGCACAGAGGGTGGTATTTACCTGGATCTCACTGCTGGGGAAGGTATTGGAAACAGGTATGATAGTTTTAAGGGGCATCTAGACAAAAACATGACTAAGATGGGAATAGAAGGATTTGGCCCCCGCGAGAGTAGGGGGTTTTAGTTTAATTGGGCAGCATGGTTGGTGCAGGCTTGGAAGTTCGAAGGGCCTGTTCTTGTGCTGTAATTTCTTTGTTCCTCTTTGTTCTTTGCATTAAACTAACAATGTCATAATATGATAAAATTCAATGCCAGATTTGAAAAGAAGAAACACAATACCATTCTTAAGTTCTAAATTTTAGTGAAGCTACATTGAAAATGATGAAGAAAAGTCTCATGCCAACAAACTGGTCAAAATTGCTGATGAGTGCTGGGAGATGTTCAACAAAATAATTTAGCTTGATATGGGATAATAAGTAGCCCTCAAAGACAAGCTGCTCTGATACCGTATAAAACCGACATGATTGACAAAGGAGGGGAGACTTCCGAAAACTAAAGGAAGAGTATATAAAAGTATGGAGATAGTATAGGTGGGGGGAGAGATTTAAAGAGTAGCAAAGAGAAAAAAAAGATACTACAACTAGCAACAATAGAACATGAAAAGAAACTTGGAAGAATATCAAAATTGACACAAAAGTGTTCCTATAATTATGTTAAAAGACATGTGATAGTCAAGGATAATGTTCACCCTATAAAAATAGATGCAGATTAATAGAATAGAAAATGGCAAATATTCATTGCCAGTTTAGTTGGCAGAGGGAAATGATAATATACCTAAAATATCAGGGAAATAAATACTCATTCACAGGCTGGCACTCACTAAATGTAAGTTTAAGCAATCGAACAGAATTGTAAAATAATGGTACTAAAGACTGACACATTCTCAGCACCTACAGATAGAAGCTCTAATGGGTACATATTCAAGATTATTGATAAAAGGACTAACGTACCATGCAGAAAACATTTCCCTAGGTGTTTAGGGTTTGAATTTTGTTGTCTTATAAGAATGGTGGAAAAAGTTCAATAGCTGCTTTCAAGAGGGAATTTGCAAAATACTCGAGGTAGAAAAGTTACAGCCATTTGGGGAAAGAACAAGTGAGTGAGATTAACTGGATTTTTCTTTGAAAGAGCCAATGCAAACTTGATGGGTTGAATAGCCTCCTCTGTGCTGTATAATTCCCTGATTCTGACTTTAAGTTACATGTAAGAGGCTCTTAACAAAAACTAAAACTAAAACCCATGGAATTGAAAACAAATTATTGTCTTTTTCCTAGGATGGAGAAAGCTAGCACGAGAGGACATAGCTTTAAATTAAGGGGTGGTAGTTATAGGACGGATGTCAGAGGTAGGTTCTTTACCCAGAGGGTGGTAAGGGTATGGAATGCCCAGCCTGCTGCAGTTGTAGATGCGCCAAGTTTGGTGGCATTTAAGATGTTAGTAGATAAGTTTATGGATGAAAAGAGAATGGTTTAGGTAGAGGGTCATTGCTTTTTCTTAATTGGTCGGCGCAACATCGAAGGCCGAAGGGCATGTTCTGCGCTGTAATGTTCTATGTTCTATGTTCTATGTCTTGCTTAAGAATTGCTATAAAACAAAAAGTGGAGATGTTATGAATTTGTACTGACTTTGGATGTTGCAGTCAAAGGGTAATAGAGTCAGGGGGCAAATTTTACCATCTTGGCAGCAAGAGAATCGGAGCAGATGAGAAGTGGAACATGGAGAGGTCTGTTGATCTTGAGTGAGGTTTTGCGGTTTCGGGCTGAGTGAGGCTGGAAATCCACCCATAGAGTGTAGCATCATTATGACACAAAAAAAGGCAACTTAACCATTGAGTACATGCTGTCTGTTTGTGGAGCAATCCAGTCAGTCCCGTTCATCCCCTGTTCCCTCAAATCCCCAGCCAACTTTCTTTTGGAATATTGATTGTCACTGCTTCCAGCATTGTTCTAGGCAGCAAGTTCCTGGTCAATACCATTTGCTGCATAAAAAAAGCTCTTCCCCACATCTTCTCATACATTCAGTAATGTTGGTGGTATAGCGGTACTGTCACTGGACTACGCAGTCATGAGATCCAGGGTAATGATCTAGGGACCCGGGTTTGAATCCCACCACAGCAAATGGTGAAATTTGAATTCAATAAATTAAATTCTGGATTTGAAACTCTAATGATACCCATGAGACCATTGCCAGTTGTCGTAAAAACCAATCTGGTTCACTGCTATCCTTATTCGGTCAGGCCTACATATGACTCTAGATCAAAGAACCCTACAGTGCAGAAAGAGGCTCATCAGCCCATTAAGACTGCACCGAACACAATCCCATCTAGGCCCTACCTCCATACCCTTACATATTTTACCCACTAATCCCTCTAACCTACACATCCTTGGATACTAAGGGGCAATTTCTTAGCATGACCAATCAACCTAACCCACACATCTTTGGACATCTTTGGGAGGAAATCAGAGTACCCAGAGGAAACCCATGCAGACACAAGGAGAATGTGCAAACTCCACACAGTGACCTGAGCTGGGAATCGACCCCAGGACTTTGGAGCTGTGAAGCAGCAGTGCTAAGCACTGTGCTACCATCTAAATCCACGGCAAAGTTGTTGACTTTTAACTGTCATCTGAAATAGCCGAGCACTCAATTCAAGGACTGGGATGGGCAATAAATGCTGGCCTAGTCAGTAATGCTACATTCCTTTGAAAGTCTGGTAAATATTCTCAGCCTTCTCCTTAAACACCTATGACTGTGTGGCCAAATTTCCCATCAGCTCGATTTTCAAGTTTGCTAATGACACCGCCATAGTGGGTCAGATCTCAAACAATTCCAAAATGGGGTACAGGAATGAGATAGAGAATTTGGTGAACTGATGCATTGACAATAATCTCTCTCTCAATGTCAACAAAATGGAGATAGTCATTAACTTCAGGAAACTTAGTGGAAGACGTGACCCTGTCTAATCAATAAGGACAAAGTAGAAATGGTTGACAGCTTCAAGTTTTTAGGTGCCCAGATCACCAAAAAACTAACCTGGTCCCTCCATACTGACATTATAGATAGGAAAGCCCACCAATGTCTACTTTCTATGAAGACCAAGGAAATTTTGTATGTCCATTACAACTCTCACCAACTTTTATAGATGCACCATAGAAAGCATTCTTTCTGGTTGTACCATAGCTTGGTCTGGCTCCTGCTCTGTCCAACATCACAAGAAACTGCAAAGCGTTGTGAACAAAGCCTAGTTCATCAATCAAACCAGACTCCCATCCATTGACTCTGCATTTCCCACTGCCTCGGTGAAGCAGTCAGCATAATTAAGGATCCCACACATCTCAGACATACTTTCTTCTACCTTCTCCCATTGTGAAAAAGATGCAAAAGTCTGAGGGCACATACTAACCAATTCAAGAACAGCTTCTTCTCTGTTGCCATCAGACTTTTGAATGGACCTACCTTATGTTAAGTTGATCTTTCTCTACATCTGAACTATGGCTGTAACATTACATTCCGCACTCTTCTTTCCTTCTTTATGGACAGTATGCTTTGTCTGTCTAGCTTTCTAACAAACAATATGTTTCATTATTCACTAATACATGTGACAATAATAAATCAAATCAAATCAATCTCTCTTCATGCCAGAACTGGGCGCATTTGTCCAGCTAGAACCTTAGAAAGGTTTAGTATAACTTCCCAGCTTTTGTATTCAACTCTATTTATGAAACTCCATGTGCTGGACAAATTATCCTCTCAATATAAAAACAGAAAATGCTGGATGAACTCAACAGGTCTGTCAGCATTTGTCGGTAAGAATTTTCACAATAGGTTTATTTAACAGCACTAGCTTTCAGAGTCTCAAGCTCCTTCATGAAGTGAGTGAGCATTTGTGGAGACAGAATCAGAGATATAGACAGAATTTTACTGTCCCACCCATCATGGGAATCAGAGTGGTGAGGGGCAGACAATGGCAAGATCCATTGACCCCAGGTGTGATTTTATGGTTTCGGGAAGAGAGAGGTTGTAAATTCCCATCTTGCATTTGAAATCCATACCACTATTCTTCAGAGCTCAAGAAGAATAGAAATGTGATGGATTATATAGTCAGGGATGGGGAGAGGGAGTAGGAATGGAGAATATGGTGCAGAATAAAATGTCAGAGATAGGGTGGGAGCTAAAGAGAGATTGACAAAGATGGTTATGGACACAAAACAAATGTAGTGTTAATTGTAGCATTAAAGACTAAAGAAGGTGCTCATAGTGTCATAATGGTAAGATAGCAGAATGTGTTAGTAGAAGAACAAAGATCAATGCTCAGTGAAAGCAAAATTAAAGGTCAAGTGATAGATGGGCCTCTAGGATAGGGGAGGTTTACATCAGGACATAAAAGGGGTTAAAGGCAGAGGAGACAGTCTGAAATTTTGAACACTGTGTTGCATCTAGAAGACTCCAACATGACTAATCAAAAGATTAAATGTTGTTCCTCCAATTTGCAGTGGCCTTCACTAGAACATAGCAACAGATCAAGGATGGGCTTGTGGTTGACTTCAACAGCAAAATCCCACTCAAAATTCTTGCAACTTGCACAAACTGATCTGCTTCTTTCTAGTTTGATTACAATCAGGCTTAATAACGGCTGAGTCACATCATTAGAACTTACTGGTTGTATGACAATATTCAAACAAATCAGCAGCAATGTTCAAATGAATCACCATATTTTTCAGACACTTGGCTGGATTTATAATGCCAATCCAACACCCAGATAAATACCAGGTTCCATCCCCCATGTCTGAGTTGCATTGCATTTGCTACACAGTCCCCAAAGTTAAATAAGCCAGGAGCCAGGTTTGGCACCCAATTAGAGGCCCTGAGTATAGCTAAGGGTCTGATGTTACTTGCCTACATCTAGTTGCATCCATGTTGGGGTCTTCCACCACATTATCAATATGAGCAGGAAGCTGCTTAGAACACCAGGAGGTCAAGCAAGGTTGAAAGCAGCACTGTACTACAAAGTAAGACCAGTGTTCATACCAGTGCTGATTAGCACCACCGATTCCTCTCCAAATTATCTCCAAAAGAATTTAATTCAGGCCTCATTGTAGACCCAATAACTGTGCAGTGATGAAAGCAACTCTATTCAAATTCACCATGAAAAATTTTGGGATCATAACTTTGCTCTGCGCAAGTTCCTTAAAGATCCTAAGAGGCCATTAATTAAATAAGGCCATTCTCATTCTCTCCTCATCATCAGCCATTGAAAATTGGGATCTGGGATGGTGTTGGATGCCAACATGATGTTTGGGGCCTTGACATTCAATGTCTGTCCATCTGAGATCCAAGACCTGCCATCCTTTCAAGATTCCAGCCTTTGTTTTTAAAACCACTGATTTTAATACTTATTTTATTTAAACCCATTGATATTCAATATATTACCATCACTGAATCTCCCACCACAACATTCTGGCAGTTTCCACTGATCAGAACCATAACTGAAAAAGCCACATATATGCTGCAACTACAAGAGAAGGTCAGAGGTTGGGAATTCTGCAGTAACACATCTCCTGATAGCCCAGAGTCACTATTGAGAAAGGACAAGTTAGGAGTGTGATGAAATATACTCCACCTGCCTGGATGACTGCACTTACAACAACATCAAAAAGATCAACACCATCCTGGACAAAGCACCCTGTTCACCATCTTAAATCATTATTCTCCCTACGACTGAGACATAGAAAGTAACAGTGCATACCATCTACACAATGCACTGCAGCAATTCACTGGGTTTTCTTTGGCAGCGCCCTCCATAACACTAAGAAGGACAAAGGCAGTCAATGAATGGGAACACCATCACCCACAACTTTCCTTCCAACTCACACGCCATCCTGACTTGGAGCAATATCACCCATTCCTCCACTGCTGCTGGGTCAAAATCCTGGAACTTCCTCTTATCAGCACTATGGACGTACTTACACCAAATCGACTGCAGCAGTGAAGAAGGCAGCCTACCATCCCCTTCTTGAGGGCAATTAGAGAAGAGCAATAAATGCTAGTGCTTTGCAATCACATCCCGTGAAAAAAATGAAGAGAAACATGATTTGAATGCAGCCAAATCCATGTAAAACATACCAGACAGTTTAAAAACCCAGTGACATAAATTGAGGAGATCTGTTTACTCTGCATATATCTGCAGTATTTTTGTTGTGAAAACTGCTTTAAATGATGCAGCACGCTGTCAGGAGCTAACATTACATTGCAGATCCAGATTGACAGGGGCAATTTCCCATATTCAAATTGCAATGTTTTCACGAAAATGTGTTCTGTCAAACATTGCTCAAGAAGGATAAGAGCCAGCAAAGACCTAATGGTTACAAGCAGGACATGATATGCAAGTGATTGGAAGGATGCATATTAACACAATTTATGTCACTGTATAGCACCCTGGTGAAGAAATGAAAAAGGATATGCCAAACGTGTTTGCATGAGGATCAGAATCTTTTAATGAAAACTTTAGCTTCAAAGCAGAGATAGGTTGAGGAAAACAATGTACGACACAAATCTAGATGCTTTAGATCGACATATTCTGGCACTATCACCACAGTCCAAAAATATCTGTCAAGGTTTCAGGATGCCATTTAATTTATTTTTTCAAATATTTTTTGAGTGTCTGGTGTAAGTCAGAGACTTGATGACCTGACTAGACAGAAATTGTTGAAGGTTATCTCTACTATTCTTCCTCTTACAAAAAGGAGAACAAATATCATGACATGCGTATTTAATATAATCAAGCATTCAGTTCCAAACTAAGGCAGTCATTGGCTGGGATTTTCAGCTCCCGTTCGCTTTAGGTGGGTTTGTCAACAGAAGTAGAAAATACCATCAGAACAGTCAAATTGCCCTTTACCTCGATGTAAACATGTGGTGTGATAGTCCCCTTTACCGAAAGCGACAGGGCACATTTCTTAACATATAACATTGGGAATATCATTTGAATTCATTAGCATGTCACTATCAGGCACTTATATCTGAATCATCCCTCTTCTCCCGTCAGAAAAGCCAACCTCATTAGCACGAGAGCAGAATGGCGTGAAGCCTGACAAGTCTCCCAAAGTGTGCACCTGGCGAACAATCTCCCCGGGAAGCTTAGGTGAGTGCAGCACTCGGAGCGGGGAGACAGTCATGTCCAGATAATGAGCACAGTGTCTAGATAGTGCCAGGGAGTAGTGGCTGGAGAGAGGTGAGGGAAGGTCTTTGGGGGGGGGGGAACATAGGTTTCCAGGGTGAACTGCTTTGTGTTGGGCATGGAACCCCGATCCTTGATTCACTAAGTTGCTGACAGAGCTGGCCACCCTGTCAGTGGCACATCTTGGTACCTGCCCCTTTAAGATTTTTCTTCAAAGTCTGGGGCGATACGATGGAGGAAGCCACCATTGCTGTTGGTAGCTTGAACGGTACCTTTTCCACCCGACATCGACCTTTGCCAATTCCGGTGAAAATCCCGCTCATTATTTTTAATCATGCATATAACTGATGAGTGAAGTTGATTTCCCTTGGTTATGTTTTTTAGCCCACAATACTGCCTGTTCATTCAAATGATCTTTATTGGGCTGAACTGGTGACTCAGAGTCTGTACATATTCTTCAGTTAAGCTAGAATATTTGTAGTGCTTTCTGAAAAATAATATGAACAAAAAAATCATGATTCCAGCGTAAGCGTACTTGGCTCAGGGATATATTTAACGTGGATTGCATGTAATTAAATGAGGACTGATTCTTACATGATTCCCATTAGCATTGATTGCTAGCTTGCAGGTGTGCATCTTTTAAGTAGCAGCTGTGCATGAATTTATGTTGGTTATGCCCCCATTGTAGATTTTACTGAATCTCTTACAAACTGTTCTGAGTGGGTAGCTGACATATATAAAAATATGACAAAGCTAATCTTACACAACTTTTGCGAGAAATATTGTGGAAAATTGCAAAATAGCAAACCCAAGAACATTTTGCCAAATAGAATTTTGAGGTGATGTTCATGAAATAGCAAAAACATACAGTGAAGAAATATTTCTTGTAGAAACTTGATACGCTCAAAACCCTCGATGGCCTCACTCTCCTTGCATGTCTATAACATCCTCCAGACCTGTTATCCAGTGAGAATTCTATGTTTCTGGCCTTCTTTATGATGTTCCTTAAATCTATATCTCTGCCCTATATTTTAGTCATCTGAATTAAAGCTCTCTACTTTTGGGGCTGACTTTGCCAACCCGCCCATCACGGAAATTGTAGCGGGCGGGACAGGACCATGCAAATGTCCATTGACCCCGGGCAGGATTTTGCGGTCTTGGTATGAGCACAGCCAGAAAATCCAACTTTTGGTGTTAATATTTATCTCATTTTACTATGGTGAAGCACCTCGGGATGTTGAATTGGATTAAAGGTACAATGCAAATAGTTTGCTCAAGCACATTACTACATTGGTCATTGCAACTTAAATCAGATCATTACTTTCTTTATAAAACTCTGGTTGAGAGTTTGGAAAGCACGTATCAAATGAAAATCCAGCAATAAAATAGGGATAAAGAGAGTGCTGATTTACAAAAGAAACATTGATATGTTTCATATGTTGTGACACCTCTTCAAAAAAATCCATTCAGGTTTATCTATGCTTTTCCCTGAATCTGTTGTCACTGAATAACTGGTTTAATTTCACAGAGTATGAATATTCAATGAGCGTAATGTGATTTCCTCAACACTATAGTCCATGCAAGCGCAGTCACATTCTTTTAGCACACAGTTTGTTAAACAGGAATGGTAATAATAAGGCCTTACACTATGAAAGAGATTAAAATGAAACTGTTATAGTGTGTGAAGCAGAGCAAATTCTACTGGAATACTCTGCTGACAATGTCTATTGAGGAGAACGCCCACGGATTAAAGATTCGCAATGGTTGCAATTTGCATTCTTACTGCAATAAATTTTTCATGGCTTTCTTCCAGAAGTGGTCATTGCCAGGAGGAGGAAGGACAAAAGTGATTTGAGCATTAAAACTGCAGAACCAAACAGGCATTGTTCTGAATGATTCAGTGGCTTCACCTAGTGAGGAAATGCACAGCGTGTGATATATTTACAAAAAAAGATGGAAGCACAGTGTCTAAGTAAAATGCTAAAAAGCAAACCAGCCATTTATTAATCTGTAGATGTCTAAATGACTTTACAAATTTAATTTCCAATAAATGTTTCTGGTAGCAGATAAGGGAGACACGATGGCACAGTGGGTAGCAACCACTGCTCTCTCACAGTGTCAGGGACCCAGGTTCAATTCCGGCCTTGGGTGACTGCCTGTGTGGCACCTGCACATTCTCCCTGTGTCTGTGTGGATTTCTTTGGGTACTCCAGTTTCCTCCCACAGTCCAAAGCTGTGCAGATTAGGTGGTTTGGTAATGGTCAAAGCACGGAGTTAGGGATAAGGCGGGTGGGACGCACTTTCAGGGACTTGATGGGCTGAATGACTTCCTTCTGCACTGCATGGTTTTATGAACAAGCTCCTGAATATTCAGTAGCTAACAACATATTTTTTCCGGGTGAGCCATGCATTGTATATCAGTACAATACCATTGACTTAGAGCCAAAACACAACCAATTTTCTGTTCATGTGCAATCAGTTCAGAGCCAGATACCCTGGTTCTCAGCACAGTTGTGGTGGTATCAGGATGACTGACTGAGGAACTTGATGTGGATATCATACAAGGAAACAACAGCAACTCGCAGTTGTATTGCATCTTGAATGTAATAAATTGTCTAAAGGCAATTCAAGGAGCATTATCAAATAAAGTTTGGCCCTATACTTATAACATGAGCAAATATGAGGGCACGTGACCAAAAGTTGTCAAGGAGGTAGACTTTAAGGTGCAGTTTAAAGGAAGGAGAGATGCAAAGGTAGGGAATTTCAGAATTTTGGGCCAAGACAGCTGAAGGCACAACCACTAGTAGTGGTGTTGTTGAATTCAAGAATGCTCAACAGACTAGAGATGGAGAACTGGAGATACCTCAGATGTTTTAAGACTGAAAGAGATTACAGAAATAAGGCAGGATGAGGTCTTGGAAGGATTTGAAAAATGAAGATATTTAAAATTGAGGTGCTGCCTAAGGGGAGACAAAGTAGGGTCCCCTAGTACAGGGGTTGATTGGTGAATGGGATTTGGTGTGAGGTTAGCACGGCCTTTGAGTGACCACATGTTGTGTAGGATGTAGTAGCCTGTCAGATGTATGTTGAAATAGCCAATTCTAGAGGTAACAAGTATATGGATGAGAGTTTCAACAGCAAATGAGCAGCGGCAATGTAAGGAAGGTGGAAATAGGTCTTGGTGATGACACAAATAAAATGGTCAGAAGCTCATGTCTGGGTCAAAATGACATCAAGGATGCAAATTGTCTGATTCAGCCTTAGGCACTTGTTAGGGGCAGGGACAAAATAAATAGCTCAGGAACACAGATTGTAGTTAAAATTGAAGATACCATCTAGTTGGATGGAATTTTTTGCTCTATCAGTCCTGGATATGAAAATTAATGGGGTCTGACTTTAAATATCCTTGTCTTTGACACAAGTCAAGACAGTTCTGTCAGTTCTCTGCAGAGTGGAAGTGCTAATTCATGCAGCAGGAAAGCCATAGTCAGGGATGATCTCCTCCAGATAAATAAATGAACAGCAATTAATACATCTAGGGAGGGAGGAGCAGGCCAAGGTTTCCGTGCAAGACACATAGAAACACTTCTGCTCTAGCTGGTTTTATAAGAAAATCTAAAAACTAAAATAAAAACTTGATCTACAATCCAACTCCTGGCTGATTTGTCTCAATAGGGAAGTTACCACTTTTCTGCCCTTAGCTCTCTTACTAAACTTTGAGTTACGTCTCAGCCTTAATATTTGAAGGGCCTCGCTGCCTTCCTCTGAGTGTTGCTTTTGCTCAAATAGGCAAGTTAATGTTGGGAGATATTGGAAAGGTAGCAGCATCACAGGGAAAAGATCATTGCAATTAACTCTGTTTCCAATCCAGCTTGAGCTATTGAATACCATTGTATATAACAATGACAACAGCAATGTGCATTTATATAGTGCCTTTGATAGGGTAGGGCATGCCAGAATTGGGGCAATGTAAAAGTATTGGAGGCTTGTAGAGCTGAAGAAAATGCCAAGATTTGTGGGTGTCGGTGACAAAGTTATTGTTCGTTGCCCATCCCAAATTGCCCTTAAACAGAATGCTTGCTCGGGCATTTCAGAGGTCAATTAAGAGTCAACCACATTGCTGTGGGTCTGGAACCACATGTAGGCCAGGCCAAGTAAGGATAGCGGATTTCCTCATCTACAGGACATTAGTAAACCAGATAGGTTTTAACGACAATGTGTTACAGTTTCATCACTAGACTTTTAAGTCCAGATTTCTAAATTTGAATTCAAATTTTGCTATCTGCTGTGGTGGAATTTGAATTCCAAAGAACAATGGTAGATGGCTTAGTAACTTGCCCGAGATTAATGGATTGGCCGATCACTCACAGTGGCTCAGGGATCACTGCAACCTTATTCCCCCAGGCCACCAGGTGGGGTTTTTCTTGGGAAGAGCTGAGGGTGGTATGAGGCTTGAATGCAGGGTTAGCTGGAAGCCATGGGAAGAGAGAATTAGATTGGGCCTGGGGTAGTACTTTGAGCCAGGTTGGGCAGAGAACTTCCTTTGACCACTCCATCAGCCTATGGAGCTTCTTTCCTGGCTAGGAAAGGTGAATTTCCCAGAGGCTGCATATTTACCCTCCTGGAAATCAGCACTGAGTCAGGGGCTATTTGGGTATCTGCTGTCATACTGAGGGGTCAGCACTTTACTTTGGGGGATATTTTATTGTGGCAAACAATTAATTTTGGAAGCTTTGGTGCTGAGGTGATATGTTTATTTGGTAGTTTTAATGCTGTAGTGAGAGGTTTATTTGGTGGCTTTAGTGTTGTGGTGATGGTTTATTTGTTGAGTTAAGTGCTGTGGTGAGGGGTTTATTTGGTGGGTTTAGTGCTGTGGTGAGGGGTTTATTTGGTGGGTTTAGTGCTGTGGTGAGGAGTTTATTTGGTGGGTTTAGTGTTGTGGTGAGGGGTTTATTTGGTGGGTTTAGTGTTGTGGTGAGGGGTTTATTTGGTGGGGTTAGTGCTGTGGTGATGGTTTATTTGTTGAGTTTAGTGCTGTGGTGAGGGGTTTATTTGGTGGGTTTAGTGCTACAATGAGGGATTTATTTGGTGGGTTTAGTGCTACGATGAGGGATTTATTTGATGGGTTTAGTGTGATTGTGAGGAGTTAGTGGGTTTGATAGCAGTGATGTGATAGGTATAATTTGGAAGATTTATAGCTTTGGTCCAGGACTTTGTCAAAGAATATCTTTCTCAATGTTGTAACTGAAGGTGTGCGTCACTTCCACTTTCTGTTTGCCTTTTCCCACACAGTTATATTTACAATTCAAAGTGCCAGCAAGATGCATGGAAAACACATGTGATAAAGCAATAGGAAAGCTTTCCATTGGTGAAAGCTGCCACTAGCTAAGAATGCTGCCTATTATGGAACGTCCTGTTGAAACAAGGAGGCACTACTCCACTGACAATATGTGCCACGTTATTTGAAGAAAAGTTTTGCCACTGAACCACACCTATCCCATGGTTCATTGATGCTGACCTGCGGTTTTCCTCTCCATGCTATCAGCAGAAGATGGCATAAGAAGGACCGCCCGCCAAAGCAAGGCCACCTGGATGGGTGTGGCAGAAGAAGTGAACAACTATGGTGTCATGATGATGTGAGAGGTTCAGTGAAAAAAGATTGAGTCCATTTCGGGGGAAATTAGAAATAGTAAGGAGAAAAGTGTCACAGATAGACATAGACTATAGCCCACCAAATAATAACATCATGGTGGAGTGAGAAATAAACAAAGAAATAACTGATGCATGTAAAATTGGTACAGCAATTATCATGGGTGATTTAAATCTACATGGTAATTGGTCAAACCAGGTCAGTCAAGGCAGCCTTGATGAGGAGTTAAAAGAATGTATCCGCGATACGCTTCTTGAATAATATGTAATGGAACCTACGAGGAAGCAAGCTATCCTCAATCTCCTCCTGTGTAATGAGAGAGAAATAATTAGTGATCTTCCAGTTAAGGATCCTCTCAGAAGAAGCAATCACAGCACAGTTGAGCTTAAAATACAGAGGGAGCACAAGAAGATCAAATCCAATTCTAATGCCTTGTGCTTAAACAAAGGAGAATATATTAGGATGAGGGAGAAGTTGGCTTAGGTAGACAGAGCAAAAACTTTATGATTGGGCAATTGAGAAACAGTGGAGGACTTTCAAAGTGATTTTTCACGGCTCTTAGCAAAAGTATATACCAATGATAAGGAAGAACTGTAGAAAAAGAGATAATCAGCCATGAATATCTATGGAAATAAAAGAGGGTATCAAATTTAAAGAAAATGCACACAGTGGCAAAGATTAATGGGAAAAAGAGGATTGATAAACCTTTAAATGTCAATGAAAGGCCTTGAAATAAGCTATAAAGAAAAGTAAAGTGGATTATGAGAGTAGCTCAGGATATAAAACAGATAGTAAAAGTTTCTACAAATATGTAAAATGAAGAAGAGTGGCTAAAGTAAACATTGATCCTTTCGAGGATGAAAAGGGGGATATAGTAACTGGAAATGAGGAAATGGCTGAGGCATTGAACAGATATTTTGTGTCAGTCTTCACAATAGAAGATACAAATAACATGCC
This sequence comes from Sphyrna mokarran, assembly GCA_024679065.1. Taxonomy (NCBI): domain Eukaryota; kingdom Metazoa; phylum Chordata; class Chondrichthyes; order Carcharhiniformes; family Carcharhinidae; genus Sphyrna; species Sphyrna mokarran. The sequence continues at coordinate 90,552,946 of JAGIQG010000006.1, read as the reverse complement.
AAAAATTGATGACAAGAAGGCTATGATAGGTGAGGACCCAAAAAATATCATTATCATGAAAAAGATAGTGTTGGACAAGCTAATGGGGCTAAAGGAAGATGAGTTTCCTGGCCCTGATGGAATGCATCCCAGGATTCTAAAAGAAAGGGCGGGATAAATAGCAAATGCATTAGTGGTAACTTACCAAAATTCACTGGACTCTGAGGTGGTTCTCAAAGATTGGAAAATGGCAAATGTGATACCACTGTTTAAAAAAGGAGATAGACAAAAGCCAGATAATATAGGCTGGTTAGCTTAATTTCTATAGTAGGGAAAAAATGCTTGAATCTATCAAAAAGGAAGAAATAGCAGACATCTGGATAGAAATTGTCCCATTGGGAAGACAGCATAGGTTCATGAAGGACAGGTCATGTTTTACCAGTTTGGTGGAATTCTTTCAGAACATTATGTGCACAATAAACAATGGGGAAACTGTAGATGTGATTATTTGGATTTCCAGAAGGTACTTGAAAAGGTGCCACACCAAGGGACTGCTGTGTAATATAATGACGCACAGTGTTACAGGTAATGCATTAGCATGGATAGAGGATTGGTTAATTAACAGAAAGTAAAGAGTGGGGGTAAATGGATGTTTTTCTGGTTGGCAATCAGTGGCTAACGGTGTGTCTCAGGAATCAGGGTTGGGACTCCAATTGTTTACGATTTACATAGATGATTTGTAGTTGGGGCCAAGTGTTGTGTGTCAAAATTTGCAGAGGGCATGAAGATGAGTACGCAGAGAATGCTGAAAGTTTGCACAAGGACATAGATATTTTAAGTGAGCGGGCAAGTGTCTGGCAGATGGAATAAAATGTTGGTAAATGTGAGCTCATCCATTTTGGTAGGAATAATAGCAAAATGGACTATTATTTAAATGTAAAAGATTGCAGTATGCTGCTGTGCAGAGGGACCTAGGTATCCTTGTGCATGAGTTACAAAAAGTTGATTTGCAGGTGCAGTAGGTAATTAAGAAGGCAAATAGAATTTTTGTCCTTCATTGTTAGAGGGATGGAGTTTAAAAACAAAGAGGTAATGTTGCAGCCATATAAGATGCTGGTGAGGCCACACCTAGAGTATTGTGTTTAGTTTTGGCCTCCTTACTTGAGCTTGCCAGTGGTTGGGAGGCTAAAGGTTCAGTGCTACTGCACGTGAAACAGTCAGCCTCTGGTGTGACTAGGCCCTGCCCCTGAGCTTTTAATGATATTCATGCTTGTGACCTCTGCATTGCATAGAGTGTGAGATATTCAAATGTGAATTCCTAGTGAAAAGGGATGACCTTTCTTCAGTGCTCTGAAGAAGGGCTATCCAGACTCAAAATATTGGTTCTATTCTCTTTCCAGAGATGCTGTCAGACCTACTGAGATGTTACAGCATTTTCAGTCTTTGTTTCAGATTCCAGCATCCACTATAATTTGTTTTTAACATAGAAAAGGTAACAGAATTAAAACTTCTTCTAACTTTTAGGTAACTATTGTAATGACCTGGACTAATTCCCTAGAGACTCCCCGACCGTCCCACCCCGGTTAATCACTCCCCTGTCTAACTAACGAGTTCCTTAAGTCACTGAGACATTGGGCTTGTGAGAAGATTTAATTTAACTTAATTGGCTGAGGTGGACATTAAGGGATATTAAGTGGCAAGGATTTTACAGACTTCCACTGGAAATGGGGAGGCTAACCACCCTGGGAGAGGCCAGGAATTGGCACACCCGGGGAGAAGATCATATTTACATGTGTGATCATCTTGATCCTGCTGATTGTGCCTTTCAACTGTTATGATCAAAACAAATGTTAGTTGCTGAGCAAACCAAATCCCAGAGGAAAACCTGGCCTTCGAGCCATAACCCTTTATATGTTCCAAAAATGAGAAGAAATCTACACATTCCAGTATCATGTTCGTGATTTTAAAAAAGTAAAAGATTTATTAGCAAGAAGGAAAAAAAGACTTAAACACACACAATTACAGTTACACATTAAAAATAACCTTACAAAACATTCACTATCCCAAAACACCTATTTGTGAAAGATAATTATCTTCCAGGCAACACACCCTTAACTATAAAAGTCCAATGACATTACCCAAGGCAAATTTATGATCACAATAGCACTGCAGACCTCTCAAACTCACTCCCACTCTGTTGTGGAAAATTGCAAAACACAGAAATAAGATACTTTCTGAAACCCAAGACTTTGTTGTCTTGATTAGACTGTTGTTTCAAACTTCACAGCTTTCCCCAATATGGAGCTCAGACATCTGGTAGGTCTTCCCCACAGAGATCTTCCTCACACAACCAACATAACTAGCTCAACATCTTTCCTCAAGTTTCCTTTTTCCTTTCACTTTTAATTCCACTGTCCTCACCACCTCTATGAATTTAACTTTTCCAAAATGTAAAAGTCTTTAATGTGTTCCCTAATACCTCCCAGTTTGGGTCAATTAAAATGTAATAATTTTTTCTTATTTACATATGGAACCTTTGCTAAATGCCTTATTCTCCTTTGAAATTTAATAGCTGAAATAAACAAATCTCTTCCTATCTCTTCAAGCAAAATTCTAAACTCTACTCATTTTTTTATAAATCTACTTGACCATAGCTTTATTACAAATGAATGCATTTAACACTTCTACCTCTAACAATTCTCACTTCCCCCATGCAAGCTGCCTCCACTAACCTTTCCCCAATTTAATTAATTCATTTACAGCCTTATTTGCAGAATAACAAAATATTCCCCCAATTTTTTTTTATCTATCATCCATTCCTGCAGGAAGAAAAAGAACTGGCATAATTTGAAAAAAAAACACTTCCATTTTTTTAACCCGTATTTTATAATTTACGACAGAAGTAAATAAAGTACTAGCACTAACACCAACTTAAGTTGCTTTGTCTAATGCTAGAACAAGTGTTGTAGTCAGTACAGCTTTCAAACTTACAAATGCATCCTGACATCCTGAGTGCATTAGAATCTTATAATCATTTTAACAATGCAGTCAGAGAAGCAACTGTTGAACTTTTCCAATAAAAATTATTCATATCTAGAAATCTCAAAATTTTCCATTTTGTTGTAGGCACAGGAAATTCTACAGTAGCTTTGATTTTTGCATCTTGTAAGGCCATTTGACCATGTCTAATAATATGGTCTAAATATGCCATTCACAGTTTTACAAATTCTCTTTAGTCAAAAAGAGAATTGGCTTCCTGCAGTTGATCAAACATTTCCTTCAAATGTTACAAATGGTCCTCCCACAGTTGACTGAATACTAATACATCCATATAAACAGCAGAATTTCTCAGTTGTTCAAAACTTTTATTATTAGCTTCTGAAATGTTGCTGGTGGGATTTTCATGCCAAAAGGCATTCATTTGCATTGAGATCGAGGTGGATATCTTTCTTGCCCTTTGTGTAATCAATACAGACAGTAAAATCTTGCTGCTGTTCACACCAAGAAGATCATAAGCTCCTCCTGATGGTATACCATCGTCATGGATTTCGTGGCAGCAAGCGTTGTGTTCAACAGGAAATCCCATTGACAACAGCCAGCAGGCGATGCACCCTCACACATTAACAACAACAATATTGTCAGCTAATGGCCAATGGTATAAAGATAGAGTGGAGTCCCATTAGGCAGTCAGTGTTTCTTTCCATCACCTCCTTCAACTCTTGCACCTGACTATGCTGCAGGTGCACAAGCTTTTGTCTTTCCTCTGGGCACCATCTTTCAAAGCCAAGAGGAGTGCAAATGTTATGTAAGTCTGCAATCCTAAAACCATGCCCAGGCTATACAGCAAACAAAGGAAAGTGATCTTTCAGATTGAAAGTTGGAGGACTATGTGTTCTGGAATAAACAATGACCCACATTCCACAGCAATTATGCAGAAGAGCTATTGACATTGCCTCCTGCAAGATATCAAGTTAAGTAGCACAGGGTCTTTCCTGAGACTATTTACACCTTATACTTGAATGAAAAGGGCACTGAATACCCTCGCTCCACACACACACACACACACACACACACACACACACCACACCACACACACACACACACCCCACACCCCCCCCCCCCCCCCCCCCCCCCCCCCCCCCCCCCCCGAGTATGTGGTAGGCTTTGCAGTGAGAAAACATAGTCAAGTGAGTCACCGGTAGTAACCTTGGAGAATCTCATCTCCACCATCAGCTGACTGGGGTGCAGGCAATATCATACACACTCTGTATGCCAACATCTCAAACAGCATTCTGCAACTTCACAGGTAATGTGTTGAGGGATAATCCAAATGCTGAGAGGCTATTCAGACTGGCTGACTTCAATGCACATGTTGAGACAAACAGTGATTCATGGCCAACATGCCTGAGTAGCCATGATGTGTGCAGGATTACTGATATCAGACAACATCTTCTTTGTGCTCTGAATGAGCTCTGTCTCACCAGCACCTTTTTGCGGGTTAGACGTTGTTACAAGATATCATGAAGTCGCTCAAGGTCTGGACATTGCCACTAACTAGACTAGCTCATCATGCAATGATCTGCTCAGTGTTCTCCACACACACGCTTACCACAATTTAGATTGCACTACTAGCCATTTTCTTGTCAACAGCAGAGTAAAGATGCAGCTCCAAATCTTTAACAGTTCCAAACAGGATAGGCTGCCACACATCAATACCATTGCATAAGTAATGTTGCCAAAAACCAGCACTTCTCACTGTCGCTAGAATGATTGTTACCATCAAAAATATTACCTGGAAGTGCCAATGCTGCCATTATTAAGGCTTGGAAGGTATAAGCTTAATTATCTATGAAACAGCAGAAGTATATTTTGGTAAAGATAGAAGACGCAACTAGGTCTAATTTAAGACCTAGACAACTGCAATAATTCTTCTTGTTGATGGAAAAAACAAATTTTATATGATGCACAAAATAAACCCAATTGCTAAAACAGTGCAACTGGAAGTAGCCAAGTTATCCATGCAAAAGCCAGGAAGATCCAACACTAATAAACACTGCATTAACATATGTCAAGAAATCCAAACTGCCTGTTACAAGGGAAAACGACAAACTATGTATGAAGGGAACAAGCGGGTGCTTGATCCTGCCATTCACAAATTAAAGTTTATTTATTAGTCACAAGTAAGGCTTACATTAACACTGCAACAAAGTTACTGTGAAATTCCTCTAGTCACCACAGTCTGGTGCCTGTTCAGATCAATGCACCTAACCAGCGCATCTTTCAGAGGATGGGAGAAAACCGGAGTACCTGGAGGAAACCCACACAGAAATGGGGAAGATGTGCAAACTCCACATAGTAGTGACCCAAGCCTGGAATCGAACCCGGGTCCTTGGCAATATGAAGCAGCAATGCTAAACACTGTCCTACCATGCTGGCCTGATTGCCCTATAGATGGTGAAATACTCGCTGACAGAATTAAACAGATGTCCTGTTGGGCTGAAGGCTCCTCGAGCTGAACTTCTCTGAGGTGGACAACTCCCAATCAAAATTTGATGCTTTTCTGCAATCTCCTGTCACGATTGAGTAAAAAGTAAGGATTTATCTCTTGAGTTCAAGAAGGCCATAGACTGCTTAGCAACCAGAAAAAACATCAAGCCAGGATAGAATCTCAACAGAATTGCTCAAGTATGAAAACTCCCATTGAATGCCACATGACTTTCTCCTCTGCTGGAAAATAGTATTCATCATATTGGAGATAGGAAATACAAAGTCATCACCCCACACTAAAGCAAAGCTATTAGAGGGAACTGCAACAACTTCAGCAGCATCTCATCTTTACAATCATGGTGACAGCCTTTGATAGCTCTTATTTAAAATACCTAATTACTTGCAAACCACATCAAACTGCCACTTAGATCTAAACAAAGGTTTATAAGATCTGTGTTCTCACCATTTTGCAATACATCAATGAAATGTGGACTATGAAGAAAAGGAGGACAGCAATTTCCATTTTAAGTGTTTGCAACATGTTATGGATATATCCTGGCAGGATATAATTACAAATATGGCAGCTGTCTTAAAGGCGAGCTCCCATGTTTGTTAGCATTCATCAAACATCAGCTTCCTGGGCACAACTGCAGTATGTAAAATGTCTCAGTGGCTTCCTGTGTGGTGAGCCATGAGTCAGATAGCCATGAGTAGAGCACCCATAACTCTACTTCATCAAGATATGAAGGCCCTGGACATCAACTATCTCACCTGGAAGTCACTAACTGATGACAGAAGAGGCGGACTAGTGTCCATATCAATAATTACCAGCGATAAAGCAACTTGACAACAGACACCAAAAATGACACCCATATTGCCATTTAGTATCATCAATGCTTATGGAAGAAACTGCTTCTCAAATACTGTTTTTTTTTAACCATCAGCAGAAATGTGTCGTATGCAGGTACCCACCTGAAATGAATTTGTTTGCTTTGTGTCCATCATCCTTCAGAGAAGGAACATCCCAAAAGGACTGAAGGAAGCTGCAAAGATAGAAATGCACAAGAAAGGATTGGCAAAGAAGGATGAAAATTTTAAAATCGTAGCATTGCCATATCATGTGCCAGCATGGTGCAGTTAGCATGGGGTAAGTCAAACTTAATGTGAATTAGAATATTGGTAGCAGAGTTTTGAATTATCTTGACTTTACAGAGACTATAAGGGAGGAAGACATCCATGATGTCCCATGTGTTCTTTGACTCTTTTTGGGACCAGTTGGGAGGGCATTATTGTCAGCATAGACCAGTTGGGCCGAACTGCCTATTTCCATAATGTATGGCTCTATGACTCTATGACAGCTCTGGAATAGTTGAGCCCAAATATAATAAAAGGCAGGCTTGAGGCTTTCAACATCAGATGAGCTGATGTAGTTGTGGAAACGAACAATGATGAAAGTAGGTGGTCTTGGTGGTGGAGGATAAGGACACAAAAGCTCAACTCAGGATTCAATCAGTCACCAAGGTTGCAAATAACCTAGTTAAACCTCAGACATGGACCAATACTGAAATCAATAGCCAGGGGATAGAGTTTATGAGCCAATTAATGCCTAGTGGATAACGGGGACCAAAGACGATGGCTTTGGTCTTCCGAATGTTTAATTGGAAGTAATTTTTGTTCTTGCAATGATGTATGCTGGACAAATAGTGCGACAAATCAGAAGCAGTAAAGGTGTCAAGAGGCTTGTTAAGCACTTGCTATCTTTAAGCAATTCGATTAGCTTGCTTCCATATTCAGAAACCTTTTGCTTTTTCTCTGGATATTGCCTGTGGAACAGAATTGATTCTCCTGGCAATGGCAGTTACAATCAGTAAAGATTAGAGAGGAGGTGCTTCTCTGTTCAATGATGGATGTTCTAGTTTTGGCTCCATGCTGTGATTTTCTTTCTTAGCGTGAATAGATTTGTAATCGCTTGTGTAAAAGTAGAACTCATCCACACAAGTCGTTTCATAAGTAATCATATATTACTGAAGTATTGTTTATTTTTATAGAAAGCAAACCAAACAAAAATTAACATGACTGTACTCAGATTAACTATGTTGCCATAGCAACAGTTACCTATGTAAAATATAGGATTATGCTCAAATTAAAGATGTCGTCATAGCAACAGTTACATATGTAAAATATATGGTTATACTCAAATATGTTGACATAGCAACAGTTACTTATGTAAAATATATGGTTATGCTCAAATTAAATATGTTGTCATAGCAATAGTTACCTATGTAAAATATATGGCAATATTCAAATTAAATATATTGTCATAGCAACAGTTTCCTATTACAAGGTCCCGCACAAGAGATTATCGCGCAAGATTAAAGCGCATGAGATTGGAGGAAATGTTTTGAGATGGATAGTAAACTGGTGGGCAGAGAATAAATGGGTATTTTTCAAATTGGCAGGCAGCAGTTAGTGGGGTGCCATAGGGATTAGTGGTGGGACCCCAGTTATTCATAATATATATTATTGATTTTTATGAGGGAACAAGATGTAACACCTCAAAGTTTGCAGATGATACCAAGTTGGGTGGGAGGGGAAACTGTGACGAGAATGCAGAGATCCTTCAGAATGATCTGCACAGGTTGGGTCAGTGGGCAAATCAATGGCAGCCGCAGTATAATTTGGGTATCCACTTTGGAAACAAAAACAAGAAGGCAGATTACTACCTGAATGGATGTAAATTGGGAGACGGGAGTGTGCAGCAGAACCTGGGGTCTTTGTGCACCAGTTACTGAAGGTAAGCATGCAACTGTTGCAGGTGGTAAAGAAGGCAAATGGGATGTTGGCCTTCATTGTGAGGGGGTTTGAGTATAGGAGCAGGGACGTGTTGTTACAACTATACAGGGCCTTGGTGAGGCCACACTTAGAATATTGTGTGCAGTTTTGGACTCCTTTTCTGAGGAAGAATTTTCTTGCCCTCCAGGGAGTGCAGCAAAAATTTATCAGGCTGATTCCGGGCATAGTGGGACTGATGTATGAGGAGAGACTGACTAGGTTAGAATTGTTTTTGCTGGAGTTCAGGTAAGTGAGAGGGGATCTTATGGAGACTTACAAAGTTCTAACAATTCTAGACAGGATAGATGCAGAGAGGATGTTCCCAATGGTGGGGGAGTCCTGAACCAGAGATCACAGTTTGAGGATTCAGGGTGGACTATTTAGGACGGAGGTGAGGAGACATTTCTTCATCCAACAACATTGAACACATTCAAGAGGCTAAATATAGCAGTTGGGGCAATTGGGATCAAAAATTATAGGGAAAAAGCAAAATTAGGCTATTGAGTTGGATGATCAGCCATGATCTTAATGAATGATGGAGCAGGCTCCAAGGATCAAATGGTCTCTTCCTGCTCCTATCTTCTATGTTTCTATTTGGTTATGCCCAAATTAAATATGCAGTCAAAGCAACCATTACCCATACAAAAATGCTACCAAATATGCAATGGAAATAAGAACACAATTTGAATCTATGTTTTTCTGGCTAGGATCTTTTGATGTAAATTAGTATTCTTCTAGATTCATTGTACCTACCATTGAATCTGTTCTGTCAACATCATTGACTCACTGTCCTGCTTTTGTTTAATTCCTGGTATTCAATGAGAAGAATAATATATGTTTTGCTTTAGGAATTCTCTGTCCAAGGCAGGTCTGGCCTGCAGTGCCACAATCTCCACCACAGGTACGAAAGGAGGCAGGTCTCAAGTTTGCTGCAACCGGAACAAGGATTCAAGCCCCCTATCCCGCTTCCATCTGGCTAAATTTCCCCTTGGTGTCCCAAGATGTTTAGGTTAGATGGATTAGCCATGGTAAATGTATGGGGCTACAGGGATAGAGTGGGGGATGCATGAGGCTGCAGGGATAGTGTGGGGGAGAGGGCCTGGCTAAGAGGGTCAGTGCAGACTCAAAGGCCAAATGGCCTCTTCTGTGCTGTAGGGATTCTAAGATTCACATCATCCGCATATCAAAAAAAGTGAGACTTTTCCAGATATCACTCAAGTATTTGGGTCATGTTATAATAGTAATGCCTACATAAAGCAACTAAGAAGAGTTTTTTTTTTGGAAGTATACTTCTAAAAAAAACCTCTTTTTAGTTGTTTTATGTAGGTATCATGTCAGATGTAGGCACATCCAAGGGATGTGATACAATTGAGGCCCTTTTTAGCATTAGTAAATTATTATGCCAAATTTGTTCCTAACTTAGCTTCATTATTGAAGTTTATTGCATAATTTATTGTATGTGAAACATCATGGGACAACAATGTGAGAAGTTATACAATGATATCAAAAATGCTTTATGGAAGTTTGAATTATTGTTGGTTCATTTTAATCCAATATACCATTATTGTTTGCATGTGAAACTTCGCTTTATAGAGTAGGGGCAGTACTTTCACATATTATGCCTCAGGAAAAGAATGACCAATAGCTTTTTCTTCGTTTACTCTAACTAGCTCTGAATCAAACTATGCTTAGCTCGAAAAAGAAACATTGATTCTAACTGTTGGCAAACAAATGTTTCACAATTATTTATATGATCATCATTGCATATTATTGACTTATCATTGATCCTTAATCACCAATTTTGGGTAGTATAAAAGTATACCATTGTTAGCTGCTAGTTGATCGCAAAAGATGGTCACTGATCTTATTGCACACTTCTACAGTATAAAGTATTGTTAATCAGAACGTCATACTAATTTTGATGCATTTTCACATTTACCTTTAGCTGTTGAGCAGATACCACCAACTCATTCTGCCAATAATTTGCTAGTAGACCATTTGCCTGTGTTAATTTCTCAAATTCAGAGACATACAGAAATTATCCTGTGATGGGTAAGGTGATGGATATGGTATTGAAAGTAACAATAGCTGCAACTCATCGTATACGTTTTGATTTGAAAACATAAGTGTTTGATAAAGCTTAAGCTGGATGAGTCCAAGGTGGTTGTCGATTGTGGGGAATTTGTATAATCATTCATCCTAACATATGAGGAAGAGCTCATGAACAACTATATGAAGTACATATTAGTATAATCTCGATTAAGGAATTAGCACTAAGTTATTTTGGTGGTTGAGTCTGGCTGCCTACATTGAAGAAGAAGTGTATCAGATTCAATCCCGTGTACCTTGTCTCCTTGGGAGTGCCTAAAATGCCATAGCAATGAAGATGCATAGATTTTGCAGGTCCTTTTGATGGCTATATGTTCTTAGTTGTAATTCATGCACACTCAAAGTGGCCAGAAGTTGTTACCATAAGATCTACTGCAATTGAGCAGCATGTGACATAATGGTTAGTACTGCTGCCTCAAAACGCCAGGGACCCGCGTTCAATTCCCAGCTTGGTTCACTCTCTGTTTGGAGATTGCACATTCTCCTCTTAACTATATGGGTTTCTTCCGGGTGCTTCGGTTTCAAAGAATCAAGAATAAAGAAAATTATAATACAGGAACAGGCCTTTCGGCCTTCCAAGTCTGCACGAGCCATGCTATCTGACTGAATTAAAACCCCCTACTCTTCCAGGAACCATATCCCTCTATTCCCATCCTGTTCATGTATGTGCCAAGATGCCCCTCAAAAGTCATAAACATATAACTTCCATTGACTGCTCTGGCAGTGAGTTCCATGGCACCCATCACCCGCTGTGTAAAAAACTCTTTGCAAATCTCCTTTAAACATTGATCCTCACATCTTAAACCTATGCCCCCTAATAATCGATTCTTTCCACCCTGGGAAAAAACTTCTGACTATCCACTCTGTCCATGCCCCTCATAATCTTATGGGCTTCTATCAGGTCACCCCTCAATCTCTGTCATTCTAGAGAGAACAATCCAAGTTTCTCCATCCTCTCCTCATTGCTAATTCCCTCCAAGCAACATCCTGGTAAATCTTTTCTGTACCTGCTCCGAAGTCTCCACATCCTTCTGTTAGTATGGCGACGAATTGAACACTATATTCCAAGTGCAGCCTAAGGGTGGTAAGGATATGGAATGCCCTGCCTGCTGCAGTTGTAGATGCGCCAAGTTTGGTGGCGTTTAAGAGGTTAGTAGATAAGTTTATGGACAAAAAGGGAATGGTTTAGGTTAGAGGGTCATTGCTTTTTCTTAATTGGTCGGCGCAACATCAAAGGCCGAAGGGCCTGTTCTGCGCTGTAACGTTCAATGTTCTACGTTCTAATTAAGATTCTATAAAGCTGCAACGTGACTTGCCAATTTTTAAACTGAAAGTCCCGGCCGATGAAAACAAGCATGCTGTATGCCTTCTTGACTACTTTCTTCACCTGCATTGCCACTTTCAGTGACCTGTATACCTGTAAGTTAGGTGCATTGACCTGAACAGGTGCCTCAGTGTGGCGACGAGGGGATTTCACAGTAACTTCATTGCAGTGCTAATGTAAGTCTTACTTGTGACTAATAAATAAATAAACTTTAAAACTTTAAACTGAACGGATCATTGAAATACTTGACAAAATGTCTGTAAAATTTGATAAACCAGAAGAGATTGGTAGCGATAATGGTTAACAGTTTACTTCCAAGAGTTTGAGAATTATCTCAATGTAAATAGTATTCATCATATAAAATCTGCATCAATGGATTAGCTGAAAGATTCATACAGCCCTTGAAACATTCTTTAAAAGCTTCAGGAGAACGGGGTTCATTATGATGTCATGTGAATAGCTTTTTGGTATCTTATAGAAACAATATTCATGTGACCACCCAAAGTCCATCTGCATTACTACTCTTAAAAAGAAAGTTGTGAATATGTTTGATTTGTTATTTTCTTCAGACACTTCAGAAATAGTAGAGCATCAACAATAATCTCAAATTACTAGATGAGAAATTAGGGCAAAACAACGCTTATTTCAACAAGGAGATTGAGTGTTAGAGCGTAATTGTACCATCAGTGAGAAATGGGTACCAGCCATAGTTTTAGCATCAAAGAGTCGAATTTCTTACATGGATTGAACCAAAGATGAACTACTTTGGTGATGCCATGCTGACCAATTGTTGTCATCTCAAAATGATTTCTCAGAATCGTTTCCAGAAGTACCAACTTCTTTAGTCCCTAGTATTGTGAATATGGAAGACCAATTTGAATCTGAGTTGCCTGATAATTGTCTTTATGTTACCATACCGTGTGAGAATGATGCAAAATTAGCTCCAAGAAACAAATTGTCTACTGTAGTTCAAAATCATACTTCCAGGGTCAAAGGCAATCAAATTCCAGGACATCATGTATAACCAAAGAAGAATAAATGTCTTCCTGATTGCCTTTCTTATTGATGAAGTATAATGATTAATGGTACACAGTATTGTGTCTAGAGAATTATTAATCCAATGTACAGCATCAAAGGAATTTTTTGTCATGACCATAGATGTAAAGGGAGAGGGATGTTATATATTTAACTGGTTGCTTGATTACTTTAAGAGTCAATCACATATTTCAGGGCAATGTCATTAGGGCGTTTCACAGGCTCTTGTTTAGATTTATTTTGTACTCTACACGAGTGACAGCTCCTTCAATAAATCTGTTATTATTAACTTGAATCTATATGTAATGCGTGTCTTCTTTTTTCTTTAAATCCCATGACCTCTAACAATAGTTAGGGCATTACATCTCAGAATATGACTTTGAATTTTGTGGACTAAAATTTTGCACTCAGCAGCATTTGTGGAGAGAGATATGCAAAGTGTTGCATGAATTCTGATGAAAGGCCATGTTTCTCTCACCACAAATAATGCCTGATGTGTCTCCATCCTGTTTTGTTTTAATTTCAGATTTCCAGCAATCACCATAGTTTTTAATGTTTTATTGTTTGTATTTAATGAAGGTTAATGTTATGTTTTCCGAGTCAAGTTCAAATTTAAAATTCGAATGAATATAAAGGTCCCCCAGTGGGCTTTAATTCAAAAGCAGCTATTTTCATTTATAGTGTAAAGGTGGAAATTTTATATAAATCCAGAATTACATTCAAAACACTGGCAGGTTAGGGACTGATTGCCTGACCTCGACCAAGATCTCACTTCTGTTTTTTCCCTTCTGTCAATTGGCCCAACATTTATTTTTAATCTATAACTATCAACCAATGAAAACAGTTCCAGTTTACAGCAATTATCTCAACTATGTCTGAGGTTCATTCTGCAGCCTGTAAACTCATTGACTTTAGTCTGTTGCCATTTTGAAGGTGATTTCAAAAAATAGCCAGAATTTTATCACTATTCTCGTGGGTGGGATTTTCACATCCTGTCACGGTGAACAGAGATTTGGCTGATCACCAAATTCTCCGACTTCTCTGCAGTGGGAGTATGGCATGAATGACAGGTAAGATCATGTATAGATAGATGAATACGTTTAACCTTGCATTTTAAGTTTGTTTTACTTTCCAAAATATTAATAGGCCAGTGGTGGTGGGTGTGTTGAAGCTGTGCCTGTTGACGTGTACAGAAGACTGCGTTCTGAATGCTGCTGTACTCAGGCAATGCTTTTGTTTCTTGGGGCCTCAAATTGTCAATCATTGTGGCACACTGTCAATGTAAACCCATTTTTATACTATTTGTTTCCTTTTCACATAACACTCATATGCTCCCTTTCACGAGCGGACATATAATGGGGACGGCATGTTGGCCTTCATTCATACTGAAACTGTAGTCTCATTAATGTCTGTGTTCAAATTCTACAATACTCAATGCTGTGTGTGTAAAACCTTGCCATCCCATTTTCTTGCTTAACTCACTGCTGCTTTCAAAGATTCACAGACCCATACTCCTTGAACATTCTGTTCCTCTATTCTCATTATTTTTTCCCAAAGTATACTTTTTACAATTTTTCTATGTTCAGTGCAGTATCTACCCACCTGTCGAACTTGCTTTTGTCCTGCAATCTCCAACATCCTCATCATAGCTCAAGAGGCTCCAAATTTGATATCTTCAGCAAACTTCAATATCAGCTGGCTTATGCTTTAATGGATAGCAAAGGAGATCTGAAGACAGATAATAGCAATACACTCCACTCACAACTACCAAGCTGCAAATCAACAAGTTTTCTGCCACCCATCTCTCTGTACAACTTTGTTCCATCTCCTTAAGTACCACATGCTTCAGTTTTCATTATGTCTCTTATCAAACATCTTCTGAAAACCTATGAATTCACCACATTCTCTTTTTCTAATTCCTTGAAAAAAGATCAATTAAATTTGTCACAGATGACCTCCTTCTCTCTCTTATGAATCTATGCTGACTGCAACTAATTTGACCAAGCCTTTCTAAGTGTTAACAAATTTCATCTGAATGCTTAAATTTTCAACATTAGTATTTCTTTATAAGTTGAATATACTTAATGTTTAAGTTTCTACCATTCTACTGATGTTTCATTTGATTTGATTATTATTGTCATATGAATTGACATGCACTGAAAAGTATTGTTTCTTGTGTGCTGTACAAACAAACCATACGGTTCATAGAGAAGGAAATGAGGGAGTGCAAAATGTAGTGTTACCGTCATAACAAGGGTGTAGAGAAAAATCAACTTAATGCGGGGTAAATCCATTCAAAAGTCTGACAGCAGCAGGGACGAAGCTGTTCTTGAGTTGGTTGGTACATAACCTCAGACTTTTATGTCTTTTTCTCGAAGGAAGAAGTTGGAAAAGAGAATGTCCGGGTCTATGGGGTCTTAACTATGCTGGTTGCTTTGCCAAGGCAGTGGGAAGTGTAGACAGAGTCAATAGATGGGAGGCTGGTTTGTTTGATAGATCAGACTGCATTCACAATCTTTTGTAGTTGCTTGTGGTCTTGAGCAGAGCAGGAGCTATACCAAGCTATGATACAATCAGAAAGAATGCTTTCTATGGTCCATCTGTGAAAGTTGGTGAGAGTCATAGCTCATACGCAAAATTTCCTTAATCTTCTGAAAAAGTAGATGTGTTGGTGGGCTTTCTTAACTGTAGTGTTGGCATAGGCAGAGTAGGACAGGTTGTTAGTGATCAAGACACCTAAAAATTGAAACTCTCAACCCTTTCTAAAAAGGCAAACATTTTAAAAATTAATTACGCTTTGAATAAAAAATAAATGTTTCCATTCACTCTTTAACAACTTAAGTTGCTGTCCTCTGAACCTACTGTTTGGTTTAACAGGAAATAATGCTCTGCGGTTACTTTCTCTATATCAATTATATTCTGTTCACCTCAGTGAGATGCCTTTTTAACGCCCTCATTTCTGACTGTAGAGCGGAGGTTCTTTTTTCTTTCCTCACTTGCTGGTCTTCTTTAAAATCTATATTTATATTCATTTTTCAATGCAGAACTATTTTGGGTCAAACACTGTTGCCAATGAAAGTTGCCCTCTATTGAGGCGTGCCCAATTTCCTGATATAATCGGCTAGCAGTAAGTTTGTTCACCAACAGAGAGCATTTGGGTGATTATCCCTTTGGTCTGCATTTGATGTTTTCTGCTGCTAATTGTCTTGATCCATAATCTAGTAGCTCCAAGGTAGGAAGTAAACAAGAATCTTCAATTAATGAAGTTGGATTATCTCATTCAACTTTAAAGTCAAATGAGATTAATTAGTGATTCAGCACGATGCTAAGATTTGCTTCAGTGTTTATTACAAAATGTTAATTTCTTTAAGGAAAGCATGCTGTTATGATGGAACAGCGGGTCATGAATAGATATCCCTGTGAGGACTTGTGGTATAAGGGATCCCCGATTAGGCAAATGGAGGCTCACTCAATAGGGAAAAAGCAGTAGGGGTTTAAAACCAGTTGGTTTGACTCAGGTCAACAGTCAAAAGATTTGTTTTGACATGCACTTTATATCTACTGAATGCCATTTCAAACACTGTAAGTAAAGGGTGATTGGTAAGTGAAGACTAGCCTCGTAAGATTATTAAATTGAGTTTTTTTTCTTCTCTCTGGACCATCTCTATTGTTGAGTCAAATAATCCACTAGTAATAAAAATGTGTCTTTTTGGTAAGCTGAAAGCCTACAATACAAGCATAGAATCACAGCATCCTATAGAGCAGAAGAGGCCATTCTGCCCATTGAATCTGTACTGACCACAATCCCACCCACCCCTATCCCGATTATCTCATGCATTTACCATAGCTAATCACTTGCCACTCAGAGGCAATTCAGCATAGCTAATCCACCTAATCGGCACATCTTTGTACTATGGGAAGAAACCTACATAGACACAGGTAGAATGTGCAAACTCCACACAGACAGTGACCCAAGTCAGGAATTGAACACAAGTCCCTGGCACCATGAGACAGCAGTGCTAACCCTTATGCCAGAAGACTGGACCCAATACACAGAACACATGCATTTCATTTTCGGGCCACCAGTATTGAGGGGGATGAGAAGCCAGAATGAGATCTTGTTGACGACATGATGGATCCCGATCTTCTGTGTAATAAAAATCCTGATCTAACCAGATGCCCCTGATTCCAAAACGTTTAATGAATTGGTGGACTTGGCGAAAGGCTATTCTGACCCAAATTCTTCCATAGCGCTCCACTGATACTGCCTTAACATGGCCGGACAAATCCATGGGAAGTTTGTCACCAAATTTCTAACCAGGTTGCGAAAATTGGCAGAGTACTGTGAATTCAGCCCAACTCTGAATGTCATGTTAGGAGATAGACAGGTCTATGGAATTAACAATATGACAGCCCAAAACAAATTATTGTCAGTACCCAGTTTGGACCTAAAGAAGGCCATTGAGATTGCTCTGTTATTGGAGAATGCCCAAAAAAAGAGCTCAGAAAATATAAGATATCAGATAGCAATGCTGTCTGATTTGGGCAGGGGCCTCATTCAGCATCCATCTTTCAACTGAGAGCAATGGCATGTCCATAAAATCTCAACTTATTGTTCCCAAGCCTGATGGGGTGGGTGGATTTCTAACCAGAAGAAGAATTATGATTCTGCAAGGACAGAAAAAGTGTTCAAAACTAGTGACCCAGTCCATGTGAGGAATGCCAGGGACAGCCTCAGTTGAGTTCCCTGAATCAAAACGGAAAGCACAGTAAGAAGTCTCACAAGACCAAGTTAAAGTCCAACAGGTTTATTTGGTAACAAACACCACTAGCTTTCAGGGCTTTGCTTCTTCATCCCACTCACCTGATGAAGGGGCAGAGCCCCAAAAGCTAGTGGCATTTGCTACCAAATAAACCTATTGGACTTTAAGCTGGATGTTGTGAGACTTCTTACTGTATTTACTCCTGTTCAACACTGGCATATCCACATTATCATAACGGAGAGACCAAGGACCGTGTCTTATAAGGTCCAAGTGCAGGAAAAACTTGTCAGGACTATCTCAGGAGCAGGGAGCTCATGTCAATGCAGACCTCATTACCAGCCATGGGGACATCCACTGCCAGCATCAAGCCATGACTGGAAGTTGACCCCACAGATGAGGATATAAATTCTAAGATGGAAGCACAATGAACTGGTGCCCGCACTGAAGCAAGAATTTAAGAACTAGTGTTGGTAGCTTTATGGCACTTTCTTCAGAATTGAAGGTCTCCAATCCACTTCACTCCGTTTGGTCCACTTCTGACTCCAATTGACTCCCAGTTGATCGATTGATGACTGTGCAAGGGAAGACATGAATTTGAGGGGGAAGAGGTAGCCGGAGGGATTGTCAATAGATCTCTCCGTGGACCTTGTAGAATGTGTAGAGGCTCTTCTAATGGGAAAGAAGAAGCAGGATGTTTAAAACAAGTTGGCTCCATTCAGGCTGGCAGTCAAAAAACACGGGGCTAATCCACACTCTACAACACTGAATCGTACATCAAACATATAATAAATAAAGGATGATTAGTGACTGAAGCCTGGCATCAATAAGATTATTACATATACAAATATATTTAAGTCTATTGTCTTTTTGCAGCAATATTGTATTTGAACTGAATTTGTATTTCCTGTCCTAGGTGTAATACATGCACAAAAAAATTGTACTTGGTTAAAATTGGGGTCAGTATTCCTTTCTTTTGAACCATGACTTGGTTTATGGATCAGAAGTATATGAATTTTTAAAATTTGTTGAAAATCAAGAACATTGGACTCCAGGGAAGAGGGCTTCACTTTGAAGTGAATTTATGTACCTACCATCGGGTTATAGTACATCTGAGACTTACTTTTCTGTTACAAGGAAGGTCAAGAGAAAAACATTATCCCAATTGGGACAGCCTATTGCTTACGATTACAATAACCAGCAATAAATGATGACTAATTGTAACATTGAGCCTTACCATTCACCTGTCCTGCAGGGCCATTTTTACTGCACATCATTTATTTCTATGTATATATATAAAATGTAGTTTTCCTGTTTAACAATTCAATTATCACTTGCAGAAGTTTTCTGATTTCTCGTTAGATCTTTCTGAACTATATTGAATTATTTCCACATGATAAAACAATGGCTGATTGATAGCACACATGGTTCTGAGGCGAGAGGTTCTAGGTTAAGCTCTACCTCTGGATCAGAGCATATCATTTAAACTGATATTTTGCTAAATCCGTTGTTCTTCAATAAAATTATCTTACATAATCATAACAACCCCCATAGCTGCGGATGTGTTTAGTGGATATATATTTAGATGAATAAACAGGTTGAGAGGAGATTTGCTAGAGGTGTGCAAAGTGATGAGGGGACAGGACAGAATAGATGCAGGAAGAAGCTTAAGCCATTGGTGAAAAGATCGAGAATCAGGTGATATTGTTTTAAAGTAGTTGATGAAAGTAGCAACAATGATATGAGAAGGAAGGTTTCTACTCAATGAATGGTTAGGATTTGGGATGCAGAGCCCGGGCTTGCGGTGGAGACAGATGTGATCCTGGCTTTTGAAAGAGAATTGGATCATTACCTGGAGAGAAGATATGTGCCGAGCTATGAAGAAAGTGCAGGGGAGTAATGCCAGGTGAATTGCTCTTACAGAGAGGTGGTACAGACACAAACATCCTCCTTCTGCGGTGTAACCATTCCATGATTCGATTTGTACCTCATCTATTAATAATAAACCTGACTCTCTGCTCAACTGGGAACATGGAACAGGAATAGGCCTCTATTCAGCCCCTCAAACCTGTTCCAGCATTAAATGAGATGAGTATTATATATACCTTAATTCCATTTACTCACTTTGATGCATTTCTCTTCATACTCTCACCTAAAAATACAACATATCAATATCAGCTTTGGAGTTTTCAATTAGTTTTGGGTCAATAGGTGTTTGAGGGAGAGAGTCCCAGCTTTTCACCATTGTTTGTGCTGGGAAGCACTTCCTAACATCAGAGCTGAACAGCCTAGCTCTAACTTTCAGGTTATATAACCTCTCATTCTGAACTCTCTCACCAAAGAAAAGAATAGTTTCTCTCTACCTACATTATATTATTGCAATGCCAATTTGTGGGAATGAGCTGTTACACTTCAAAAATATTTCACTGCCTTTGAAGCCCGTTGGGTCATTATGACCTCTCGAAAGTTGTGAGATAAATGTAAGCTATTCTCTTTTGATTTGTGATTGGTGTCTATGGTGTCATTTCTAATTGGTTGCTTTTGTGACTGAACCAATTATATCACATCAAGCAAAAACTCTGGGTGATGTGACTACTTGAACATCTGGGAGACGACTTTCCCCCCCAAAAAATTCTAAGTGTTGAAATCACGTAAAAATTGGAGTAAATTCTGTGTTTTTTCCATGGGACTTTCAAAATGAATCTCCCATGTTGCGAACTGCAGACTACACTGACATAAATCTCGTGAAAATTCATGAGACCTATTCCTGCTGGAGATGCCAACAGCATAGTGCTGAGTGGGCTACAGCACATGCACTGATCTGTCAGACTGGAGATTGGTGCATGCACAGTAACTCTGCATAAACCGCCTTCCGATTGCTGGCCAGCTCGATTACTAGTCAAATCCACGACTCCACATTGTTGCGTCACCAATCCTCTACGGCCCAATCACTGGCCCTGCAAACATATCCGGAACAGCCTTGACCTTCACCCCATCTGGCATGCCTCAATTGTTGCCTGGCCATCTGCTAGAAGTCCTTTTATTGTTACTTCAATGCCTTTAATGGGTTTTTGTTTATTTTTACTCTGGGATCTTTTATGACCTTGCATTGCGAGGGGGAAGATCGATTGACAAGTCAAAGTCAGGTGGTTCCTCCCCAGGAAAAATATCTAAAGATTTATTTTTTAGCTTTTAGTTTAGAAGGGAGTGGGCATCAGACTAAAAGCAGATTTTCTCTCAATCCCTGTATCTGGCATATTGTGCTTGTGTGAGTTTTCTCCGGGTGCTCCGGTTTCCTCCCACATCCCAGAGATGTGCTCTTAGGCTGATTGGCAGAACAAATTCTCCCTAAATTGTCTCAAATTTGGTTTCAATCCATAGATCTATAAACATAGACAGGGATCATGGGCAGAAGTGGGAACATTGAGATGGCGGCGCAGGCTCGTTGGGCTGAAGGGCCTGTTTCCCGTGCTGTTTTGTTCTTTGTTCTTTGTACACCTTGCCCTGCCCCCTGCAGCCTCAACCTCCCGACCCACCTTCCCACCCACCGACAGCCCCAACCATCCCACCCGTAGTCCCAATCTCCCCACCCCGATGGCCAGCCCCGACTGCTGGCATCTCTCCCTCTGCTCGTGATCCCTATTCTGAGTGGAAGCAGTTTCCCTTCATCCCCACTGATCACCCTCCAGAAGCCAAACTGGCAATGCCCAGCAGGCATCCCTTTTACCCACAATCCCCTGGGGGGCCACAATGGCTTCTCTTGCCTTCAGTGGCGTCAGGTTGCCTGTTCCCCATTAGCAGGAAGCAATTGTAAACCCTGCCTGAGGGAAATGCTCTGGGTGGGGAGGAGGGGAAACACTCGCAGGCCTGCAGACTTCAGTCCTGGATCAGCTAATGGGATGGAAATAGGGAATTAATTATTTCTGGCACAGAGTTGATTAATCCAAATATCTTAGCCATGGAGAGGCTAGAGCATCACAGCAGGTTGGTAGAATTGCACCCCCTCACCCCACAACCCCAGATAATTATTATAGGAGACCAGGTAAATTGCGAAGTAATTTAACATTTAAAAAGCATTAATATTCAACACAAATAAGCTAAACATAAAATCCAATTTTCTTATTTTTGACTTGTTCTCCTCATCATGTGTCTATAGCTCACCTTCCTGTGATTTCCTTTCAGTGCTAATGCCCTATCTGCCCTTGCTGTTTCCTCTCCTCGCTCCCACACTTTTCACCTCCTCATCCACAGCCACCAATAATTCTGTTGTGGTATCTAACTAAATCAGTCAGGTGCAGAAACTGCAGCACTTCCTCGCATTCCAACAATGGCTTCAGTCCAGTGAATGCAATTAAAAATAATTCATCTTAATGCTTGCTATAAACTATCCCACCCAGTGAGATGGGGTTTAAATCCACCAAATTGTTGCTATACACAGATTGTCAAAAAGTCAGATTGCAGTTGAAGATTGGCTCATTTGAAAGCAGTTTTTTTTTCCCTACTACATCAACTGAGAAGTGATGATGGATCTATTTTGAAATAAAAGTACAATTTATTCATGCAATACTATATTGAGATTTCAAATACCCAAACAAACTGCCGTAGATAATAGTCATACATCTGGACTTAAGCCTCGTGTGTAACTGTTTTCGACTTGAAGACTGACAGTAGAAGTAATTTGACTTTGGATGATAATGTAAAATGGGCAATATTGGTTCAGCCATCTGTTATACATTTCTCTTCATTTCCATTTTAAATATTTAAATAAGGCACAGAGGTCAAAATCTCTCTGAACCTTGATGTATGAGTTTGTCACTTGCCCAGGATCCTAGTATATGTCACTCCCACCGTGATTTTAAATTGAGGCCTTACATAATCTCTGCTACTGTTAAATATACATTTAAATATGATGAAGGAACTCAAAAGAATGTAAAAACAAGAAAGTAACCTACTGCACAAGATATTGGGTCAGTTGTTCGTGCATGAGGCAGGATTTGAGAGTTATGGACGTACAAATTAGGAGAAGGAGTAGGCCAATTGGCACTTCAAGCCTGCTCTGCCATTCCATAAAATCGTGGTTGATTTGACCATAAACCCCTGCCTAACTGTAGTAGCCTTTCATCCTCTTGTTTATAAAGAATCCATCTACATCTGCTTTGAAAACACTTAAAGATTCCACTGTGTTTTTAGAAAGAGATTTGCAAAGGCTCACGACCCTCTGAGGGAAGAATTGCCTCTCACCTCTGTCTTAAAAGCTGACACCCTATGCTTAAACGTTGAACTATAGTTCTAGATTCTCTCACATGAGGAAACTTCTGTGATAGTTGAGAAATTATCCAATGATATGATATTGCAATGCTGGAGGTGGAATTTTCATCCAGTCTAGATATGGACAGCCAGCAGAGGCAGACTGATACTGAGGCTCTCACATTAAAAGTCCTGCCTCCATTCACAGAGTATCAGCCCACCTTTGTGGATTTATGTGAGGCCACCCTCAATCTCACCCTCCTAACGTCGCATCCCCCATCCTTCCACCCCTAGCCCATCCTTCACTTCCTTAACCTGCTTATCCTCTCTTCTCCTATACCCTACAGTCCCCCATTCTTCCTTACAATCATACCTCTCTTCAATCCTCCCACCTTACTTCCCCCAACCACCTACTTTACCCTCTCACCAAACCCGCATGACACCTTCATTTTATGTATGTTCATATTTTGATTAACAAGATTATTGGGGTAGACAAGAATTTGGAGTTGAATTTACAATCAGATCAGTCATTATTGTGTTGAATGGCAGAGCAGGCTCAAGGGACTCAGTAGCTACTCCTGCACTTGATATGTATTTATGTATGTAGCTCTTTGAATTCCCCTACCTAACTTTTTCACCTCCGCATACTCCGACAACCATCAACACAATACCATATCATCCCTAACCCGATTAACCATTGAACCTGACCTAAGTCCCCTTATCCTGATGTTTCCCTGACCCGCCACTTCATATCTCCTGAACACCTCATATCGCTTGAATACCTCAAAGCTCCCTCAGCCCCCCCATTAGTCCCTCACCACACCTAATTACTAGCACCTTCTTATAGCTCAACCTTATCAGGTCTCTTACACCACTCAAGCCCTCTCACTCTCAATCTTCTTAAATCCCCTTATCTCTTGTAATTAATTAAACCTTTCTCAAACTTCCCACACCACATTTAATCTCCTCTCAAACCTCTTACTTCCCTCAATCTCTTCACATGTTCAATCCCTTCAACTCACCTATCCACTGTCCATTATTAATAGAATTCATACGGCCTCTAATAACACTTGGAAATCTTTCAAAAGTTCATAAATCTATTACAGCAATCACTTCAACATCACTAGGATCTAAATAAATCCAAATGTCAATCTTAAATACAAACCTAGAGACACTCAATTACTTCAAAGTCTCAATACAGGCAGACACTGACCCTGATGCAAACTTAATCATTAATTGCCAAATCTCAGTGCAAAGATATCGAGGATTAATCATTCATTTGCCACATGTAATGATGGATAAGTTCTAAAAAAGATACTTTTGTGCATTAGTCTTCCTGCTTCTGTACAAAATGCAATTCTACTTAAATAAACAGCCAAATGAAAAATTTTCATTTAATGCAAACATTTGAAAGATTCATTCCTATAATCTATCATCCTATTATTCATTACAACAAATTATATAGCATTAGCTCTACACTTAATAAGAACGTGTTAGGATCATCAAAGTAACTTGTAACATTTGGTTCAGATTATACTTTGCGCTTGGCACCTTAGCCCAGAACCTAGATGTTCAAAGATGTGTATTCCTTAATTCCTGTTCTTTGAAACCGGATAATGGATGTGAATTTACAGCTTTGCTCAGCGCGACCGGAAATTCTCACCCACTGTCAACAAAGATTTTTGTTGTTGAACCCTCGCTGCACTGATTCCATGGCTGGTGAAGTGATAGAGTTCGCTCTATCACTCTTTGAATGAGAATTGAGTGATGGTTCAACGACAACACTGTCCATTTAATTTTCTTTTTCCATAGGAGGAAAGAAGTATTTCACGTCAGCAATGTGACAAAAATGTTCCATTGTCATTTATGGTGGTGCTTTTAATTCAGTCACTCACCGCATAGTGGAAGTAATGAATACTGCCTGGGATTCTTCCAATTGAGTTACTTTGGAGAAAGTGCTACAACACCCCTAGATGGGTATGGGTGTGTATGTGTGTGCGTGTGTGTTTGTTCAGTAACACCTACAAAAGGATCATGGTTGGTATAGAAGATCCTGTTGCCAGAATTCAGATTTTGTCCCTGGTATTATTGAATCTCCAGGTTTCTGACACCATTCGGCAGGGGTGATACCATCAGCAGGAGGTGGGGCTAGCCCATTGCACTTGGGGTGTGCTAATGCCTGCAATGGTAGTTTGCTTAAGCTAGGGTAGAATAAAGAATCAGGTTAGCCCAGGCTAACCAAGCTTTACCTGATACAAATTTTCAAGGTCATCTGGTCCTTTTGGTTAAGATGAAATGTTAATGGGGTACAAAGTCTCATCCTGTCAGCTTGGATCTTGTTTGATTAAGCCCAAGAAGGAATGCAATGTCTTGTTCTGTCAGGATTTGGTTTGTCCTTCATGTGGGTACTTAATTTGAATTGGCTTTTCTAATTAGGATTAAAGTAGTGAGAGGTACCAAAACAAAGGTTTCTGACACAGTTTCTTCTGGTGCATTTGTTCCCTTTTCCTTGGGAGATTACTGCGTGAACTTGCTTGGTATTTTTTATGCAGTTAAGTTTAAAAAAGCATACGTAAACTGGCAATCTCACCCAGGTATTGTTTACTTGATTTTTCTCTGTTGGATAAATCTTTTTTTTCCGAATTTCTGTGTGGCTTTTCTTTAGGAAAAACAAATTTCAATGCAAAATTCTGGTTGTGTCTACAGATGTTTCTCTCATTTCACTTTGTCTTTTTCATCCTGTGAGATAAATGGTGGCAACACAACAGGATATGATATTTACACAACAAGCAAATGCAACTGAATAATGTACATGCAAAATCACAGGCACATTTTGAAGTTGATCCTTCTTGTGCATTATTCAGGTGGTTCTGTTCATTGTCTAAATGCCAAAATGAATGGAGCCTGCACTGCATTCTTGACTAGTTTTATAGCATTAAAAAAAGTCCCTTATATTAATTAGATTCAAGTGCAAAAAATGAATGCTTAAAAGATGAGTCATCTATACCTACATTGATAGTTTTCTGTTGTGAGGTTGAGCTTATAAAGATGTACATGATTTTTGTAAAGAACATAAAATACTAAAGGAGAAACAACAGTGTGTGGTCACTTTAAAGGCTGGTTATCTAAGTGCCTTCAGAAACTGATGTTGTTCAATGCTGAGATATTTAAAATGCAGAGTACACACAGACTCTAAGTTTCAACATTTGTTTCAGAGCCCAAAAGCATCAGGGCTGCTTTGGCAAATGGTTCTGCAGGATTTTTGTATTTTGTTAGCCAATGAGTTGAAAGAAGTCTGTCAGCTAACAGCCTATGAGTTTAAAGAAAGCACTCAGCTTAAAGCAACCTATCAGCTTTGAACTTACTGTTGTAGTCAACCTCAGTCCAATCCTAGTTCATATTATAAAAGAGGATTATAAAAGAGAACTCAACTGCCTGGAGTTCAATTCCACAGAGATTTAGCCAGGAGTTCAACCAGAAACAGGGCCAGATCACTTGAAACAGATCAACTGGAGCAGTTGGTTCTTTACTCTGCCAGCTTCAGATAGGCCTTAAGATAAATCAGCCTCTAACCAGCAAATGGTATAAAATCAGATAGTGTTTACAGACAACAGATGAGTACCAATGATTTCAAATTTTTTCCAAGCCATCAGACCTGGTTGTATATTGTTTTTTTTATTTTGAGAGTGACTTAAGATTCTGTTACTATGTATTAATGCTGAATGGTCCTTGTCTTCATTTGAACAGCAACTCAGTGGAGCTATTCTTTAATTAAAATGTTACTGGTTTGGTTAAAGTTCCTGGTTGATTGAATAAAACAATTTGTTAAATATTCACTTAAAGTGAGAGCCAGGCCTTGATATTAATGACCCTCTAACCATTAATTTGAAACAAAGAACAATACACACAAGAACAGGGTCTTCAGATCTATAAGCCTGCGCTGATCATGTGTTCCTAACTAGACCATCTGTTTGTACCTCTCTATTTCCAGTCTGTTTATGTGGTTTCCTGGATGAGTCTTAAATGATCCTAGTATGTCTGCCTCAACCACCTTGCTTGGCAGCGCATTATCCTATGTGTAAAATACATCTCTCACATATCTGTATTGAATCTTGCCTCCCTTACCTTGAACTTGTGATTGTCATTTCTGACCAGGGAAAAAAAACTTCCAACTGTTCACCCTATCTATACCCTTCATAATCTTATAAATCTCTATTAGGTCTCCCCTTAACCTCTGTCTTTCCAGGGATAACAACCCTATTTTGCTCAATCTCACCTCATAGCTAATACCCTCTACACCAAGCAACATCCTAGTAAATCTTTTCTGCACTTTCTCTAAAGCCTCTATGTCCTTCTGGTAGTATGGCAATTAGAACTGACACAATATTCCAAATGTGGTCCAACCAATGTTTTATACAATTACAACATCATATGCCAACTTTTGTACTTTATGCCTTGTCCAATAAAGGCAAGCATGCTATATGCCTTCTTCACCACATTTCCACCAATGCTGCCATCTTTAAGGATCCGTGGACCTGCACACCCAGATCCCTCTGTGTGTCTATACTTCTGATGGTTCTGCCATTTATTGCATATCTCCCCCCTGCATTAGATCTTCACATTTATCTAGATTAAATTTCATCGGTCATCTCTCCGCCCAATTTTCCAGCCAATCTATATTCTGCTGTATTTTCTGACAATGTTCATCACTATGTGCAACTCCAGCAATTGTTGTGTCGTCCACAAACATACTTAACAGACCAGCTACATCTTCTTTCAAATCATTTATAAATATCACAAACAGCAGAGGTTCTAGTACAGAGCCCTGTGGAACACCACTAGTCACAGACCTCCAATCAGAAAAAGAACCCTCCATTGCTACTCTCTGTCTTCTATGGCCAAGTCAGTTCTGTACCTTAACCAATTTACTTTTGATTCCATGAAATTTAATCTTTTGCACCAGCCTGCCATAAGGGACCTTGACAAATTCTTTACTAAAATCCATGTAGATGACATCCATGACCCTTTCCTTATTGATCATTTTTGTCATGTCCTCAAAAAACTCAACCAAATTTGTGAGGAATGACCTCCCTCATACAAAACCACATTGTTTTTTGCTAATGACACTATTCCGTTCTACATTTGTATAGATCCTATTTCTTAGAATCTTCTCCAACAATTTCCCTACCATGGACATCAAGCTCACTGGCCTATAATTACCCAGCTTATTTTTGCTACCCTTCTTAAGTAACAGGACTATGTTTGCTATCCTCCAATCCTCTGGGACCTCACCTGTGTCCAATGGAGAAACAAAGATTCCTGTTAGAGGCCCAGCAATTTCATTTCTTGTCTCTGTAATTTAGGATAGATGCCATCTGGCCCTGGGGATTTGTCTACCTTAATGCTTCCTAAAACACCTAATGCTTTTTTCCTTGTAATTGCTATTTGTTCTAAGGGGCCTCCTCATCGCTCTGAGACACTATCAATCAATGTGTCCTTCTCCTTTGTGAATACTGATACAATGTATTCATTTAGCATCTCATCTACTTCCTTGGGTTCTAAGCATAATTCCCCTCCTTTGCTCTTGAGAGGTCTGACTCTTTCTCTGACAACCCTCTTGTTCCTAACGTATGTATAAAATGCCTTGGGATTCTCCTTAATCCTGTCTGCCAAGGACATTTCATGACCCCTTTTTGACCTTAGAATCCTTTTCTACTTTCTCTGTATTCCTCCAGCGCTTCCTTTGTTTTTAGCTGCCTAGACCTTATGTATGTTTTCTTTTCTTTTTGATTTCACTCACAATTTCTTTGGTTATCCATGGCCCTCGAATCCTATCTTTCCTGTCCTTTCTTTTTATAGGCACGTGCCTGTCCTGCACTTCTATCAACTGCTCCTTAAAAGTCTCCCACATGCCAGATGTGGATTTACCCTTGAACAGCCTCTCCTAATTAACTGCCACCAAATCCTGGCTAATCCGACTGTCGTTAGCCTTCCCCCAATTCAGCACCTTACCCATAGGACAACACTCATCCTTTTCCATGACTATCCGAAAATTTACAGAATTGTGGTTATTGTTTGTCACATGTTCCCCCATTGAAACTTTGATGACCTGACCACGCTCGTTCCCAAGTACTAGGTCCAGTATAGCTCTCTCTCTAGTTGGGCTATCAATATACTGTTCCAAAGAACCTTCCTGGAGACATCTTACAAATTCTGGACCCCAGCCCTAAGAGATTTCTGGTCTATATGAGGGAAATTAAAGTCTTCCACTACAACAACCCTATTTTTTCTGCACAATTTCCCTATTCCTAGTCTCACTAGGACATGGGGAGTAATCAGGTTGTGTTTTTTAGCCTTCTGCCTGACTCCCTAAATTGCTCTTACATGACCTCCCTGCTCTTTCTGCCTATGTCATTAGTATCAACATGGACAATGACGTCTGTTTGATTACCCTCCCCTTTTAGGATGCTTTCTAACCGCTCAGAGACATCCAGGATCCTGGCACCAGGGAGGCAGACTGCAATTCTGGAGTCTTGTTTTGAGACACAGAACCATCTGTCTGTGCCTCTAACTATTGAGTTCCCCATTACTATTGTTCTCCTATTCTCCCTGAGCCACAGAGCCCAACTCCATGCCAGAGACCTGATCACTGTGGCTTACCTCTGGAAGGTCATTTTCCACCTGACCCCCACCCCCCACTCCCCCCCACCCAAGTATCCAAAACAGAATATTTATTTTGGAGAGAACAACCACAGGGTCCCTGAACTGACAGCTTCCTTCCCTCTCCCCTCCTGACTGTCACCCAGCCAACTTCATTTTTAGTGTTACCATTTCCAGATAACTGCTATCTATCACCCTCTCTGCCTTCCAACTGATCCAAAGTTCATCCAGTTCCAGCTCCAATTCCCTAAGGTGATCTGTGAGGAGCAGGAGTTGGAGCTGGGTGCACCTCCCATAGATGAATCAGCAGTGTCACTAATAGTGTCCCTTACCTCCCACACCCTGCAAGAAGAGTATTGAATTGCCTAACGGCTATCCTGTCCAGCCAAACTCCCAACAAGATAAGGAGAGTTAGTAAAAGATAAAGAAAAGTTTACCTGTTCTTGTACTGAGTCTTTTAGATTAGAGGAGGAGGGAGGGTGGGAGACATTACAAGTGTAGTGTCTCGGGTTTCCTCCCCATTCAAATTTATTGGGTAAAACAAAATTATCCAGGCCTCCCCATGGCTGACTTCCGGTTTCCTGCTGCTCTGTAACAAAAGCTCCAAAAAAAAAATATTAAAATCAAAACTCAGCTTACCTTCTAGTTCTCCTCTCCAAAATTGTTCCTCTCTCTGCCTGTTCTGCTGGAAGAATGACAATTAATGCCTTCCCAAATAATCATAGATTACGATGTGAGGTAAAGGAGATTAACCTCCGTGTCGTAATATTTCCTTTGTAAATTGTATTTACAGAAGTTATTTTGAAGTTTGCAATAAAGTGGTCTGGTAAAGGAAAAAATAGTTGGTTTCTGGAGAAGTGAATTTCTAAAGCCAGATTTTTTTGCCAAGCACAAGGAGAAACCACTCTTTATACATGACTCATGGTGATTATGAGCTTGTTGTTTGAAATTAGTCAACGTTTTCCAATCCTACGCAAATGGTGCTAATTATTTCAGCAATATTTTAAAATCCAAAGTATCACATTAAAATGTTGCTGATAATTTTAAAATGCAGACACTACATATTTGAAGTGTCACACAGATATTATTCTGACCTTATTATTGTCAGATGGTCAACTTGACTATCAAAGTTTTCAAAACTAAGGTACAATCATACATCCCTGAGCACAGAAGGAGGCCTTTCAGCCCATCGAGTGTGCACTGACTTTCTGACAGAGTTTCTTACCCAGACTTTTTCCATCACTCCATTCCCATAATCCAACATATTTACCATGGTTAATCCACCTAACCTACACATCTCGGGACACAGGCATAATTTAACATGGCCAATCCACCTAACATGCACATCTTTGCACTGTGGAAGAAATTGGAGCACCTGGAGGAAACCCACGCAGGCACAAGGAGCATGTGCAAATTCCTCACAATCACCCAAGGTCAGAATTGAACCTGGGTCTCTGGTGCTGTGAAGCAGCAGTGCTAACCACCATGCCACCCACACTTAGGGTGACCTTGAGTGCCATCCTTCAAGGCAGATCTAACCTAGTCCAGACTTGGTATCTAAAGAGGAAGCTTGAACAGATGGGTAGAGGAGATGAACGTGAAGAATTTAAGCCAGAGAAAGCAAGCACAGAGATGAAGATGAAAGACAAAGGCATCAGCCGTCTAAACTGAAAATATACTTTTTTATCTCGAATAGGAAAATAATTTTAGGAATGGTAGGAGGATTTTATTTATTAGTGATCTGGAAGTGAAACCTGATCTACCTGATAATATTTTTTTCTTTTATCTGAAATAATATTTATCATTGAGACATGTAATTTGATAGATGTGCCTACACACATGCTGGAAGGTGTGGCAACGGGTTTGAAAATTGATTCAGCACTTTAGGATTTATTGAGTGCAAATTGTCTGCTGTGTTTCTCTGCATTACAATAGTGGCTACATTTCAGAAGTATTTCATTGGTTGTGAAGCACTTAGAGATGTCTTGAGGTTGTGAAAAGTGCTTTCCTTCTTTATTGGCTGAAGTTTCAGTTTCAATTTAAACAAAACTTATCAAAATCAACCACACTCAAGATCATATGGTGAATGTTTTTTCAACTCTTCTTTAAACTCCACTGTTTTCTAAATGGATCTATAACAATAAAATCAATGTCGAACCTAACCTGACAACGACAATAAAACTAAAACATCAGATTCAGTCTTAAGTTTTGTTTTTAAGTCTAAATCACCCACCAACAGAAATTCTTTGAAAAAACACAAAAGTAGAAAACTTCATGCACGCCTTAAGATCTATTTATTTTCCTCAGCAGTAATTCTTTTAAGATTAGCTACTTGCAAGACACTATATAAGAACTATAGGCTCAATCCCAAGGATACTAAGAAGTTGCAATGAGTGACTTAGGCCTCCCAGTGATAATAGTACATGTGTCTCCAACATCTGGACGGCATAGTGGTTAGCATTGCTGCCTCACAGCACCAACAACCTGGGTTTAATTCCAGCCTTTGGTCACTGGCTGTGTGCAGTTTGCATGTTCTCATCGTGTGTAAGTGGGTTTGCTCCAGTTTCCTCCCACAATCCAATAATGTGCAGGTTAGATGGATTGGCATGGTAAATTGCCCCATAGTGTCAAGGGAATTAGCAGGGTAAATACGCGGGATTACAGGAATAGAGCATGGGTGGGATTGTGATCTATGCAGACTCGATGGGCTGAATAGCCACCTTCTATGATTTATTCGAGGTTTTTCTTTGCAAATGTTCAGTATTCTCCCAAATTCTCTTTGGAATTTGCTGCACACATATTTCACAGGCCTTTGGTGCTGACTCAAATTAAGTGGTTGTAAATTAATTTCTAATTTTATGGACAGAAGGGTGTTAATTTAATCAGCAGTAATTTTTCAACTCACCACCCACTCTTGAAATAGAAAAGCAGTGACATATTTTCCAAAACCCCTGCTCTTTATGTAATCCAATTTCTATTAGTAACCCACAGCAGACATGAGATAGGATTAACTCAAAGGGTTAGTTTATTTGCACACATTCAAATATGAGGCGGGTTCAAAACATTGCCCCCTTTGCATTCATACAATGAAAGAGGAATAGTGAAGAAAGATTTACATTACAAAGAGCACAGAAGAAATAAGTAGTGTTTTGCATGAGTTCCAGAGACCAGAATCAAAGTCGAAGGAGGCATTCCTTCACAGAGGTCAGAAGATTGAGAACCGGTCCTGAATAATTCAGTTTTCCAGTGGTGTTGACTTCACATGATGAGATAAGCACACAGAAATGAATCAGTTTTGGAGGTAATGGTACAGATATTCCAGTAGAAACAGTGTAGATAGGATCAGGTATTTAGTCTGAGCAGAGGTCCTCTTCTGTGATGTTGCTAATTAGATGGGAAATGACAGACTGAAATTTTGCAGCCCAGCAAGGCAATATTACTGATTATACAAGTCTGGTTTTGTGTCACATGATTCGCAGCTCTTCATATTGTCTAAACAAGGTGTGTGTATCCTTCATTTGGGCCCCCGAGATAGGTAAATGTCTCAATAATTAAGAATTGAAAAGAAAATTATAAGACCCATTTTAATAGCAGGCAAATAAGCTTTGGCTGACCAACCTGAGTTATGAAATGAAATGCAGGTGGTCTTTGTATAGTTCACCTTGAATTTGATCTCTGAAGACTATAGGGGGATGGTTAGTATCCTTTCAGAGAGAACAGAGTTACTGTGAAGCTACAAGTTACTATGATTTTGCCAAATAGCTCCTTTTGTTTGAGTTTTGCAGACTGAAACAGTTTTAGCCATTTAAAAATATTTGTGTCTTGTTTTAGAAATAGCTAAGGGAAAATCTATATCTGTTTGATAAAAATATACAGGGCAAGGTCTTAGTCCTCTCACGCTAAGTTCATTTGAATTTAGTTTGAGTTCAGTTTTGAAAGCTGGTTCCATGCTGAGCAACAATGGGAATTAATTTTCTTTGTGATTCGGTGTAATTAATGATTTTAAACATCAATTAAATAATGCCCTGGAGTCAATAGATGTTGTAGACTTTCATTAGTTCTCACAAAATCAGATCCTACTTCAATGGGTGGCCAAAAGATATATTCACATTATCATTAAACCTCTAGCAATCAAATACTCCTTCACTTAAGCAAACAAATTCTAAAAAAAAAATGAATAGTTAATAAGCAATTAAAATACTCACATTGATAGAACAAAGTGGAAAATTGCCTAGGTATGTTTGTCCTTAAAGAGCAGGACAAATCCAATCTGACCAATTACCATCCCATTGGTTAATTTAAAATTATCAGCAAATTTATTGAAGGTTCACTGACAATGTTATCAAATGATACTTATTCAGCAACAATCTGCTTGATGTTCAGTTTAGGTTCTGCCAGAGACACTCAACTCCAAGCCATTTAATCCAAAAATGACCAAAAGAGCTGAATTTCATAAGGTGAGGTAGGAATGACTGCCCATAATATCAAGGCAGCATTTGAGCAAAGATGGGACCAAGGAATCCTACCAAAACTGAAGTCAATGAACTCAGGAGGAAGTTCTCCTTGGGTTGGGATCATGCCTACTACCAAGGAAAATTAATGTAGTTGTTGAACGCCAATCATCTCATCTCCAAGATGTCATGTCAAAGTTCCCTGGGGTACTGTCCTCCATCTATTTCATCAACACCCTTCATAAGTTCTGAAACAGTGATGTTCACTGATTGCAACATATTAAGTATCATTCACAACTCCTCAGTCTTAAAGCAATCTGTGCGCACGTATAGAAGAATCTAGATCACATACAAGTTTGGCTGATAAATGGCAAGTAGCAAATGCCAGGCAATGGCTATTTCCCACAAAACTGAATCTAACAATCTCCCTTTGATATTCAGCAACATTTTCATTATTAAATATTCTATCAATATCCTTGACCAGAAACCTAACTGGATTAGCCAAATAAATATTATGCTTATAGCAACAGAGGCTGGGAATTCTGCGGTGTGTAACTCACTAACTGTTTGTCCAATGACTGTCCACTACAAGACAGAAAGTCAGGAATGTGATGGAATGTATGAGTGAGCACCAACAACATTCAAGAAGCTTGATACCATCCAGGGCAAAGTGCAGGGAAGGAAAGGCCAGCTGAGAGTCCTGATATCTGCTGACATAGTTGTGGCTGGACTTTTACATTGGGCTCCAGAAATGTGGAAGAACAATCTTGTCACCTCTGGTTGGGTGACCATCATCTTTTATTTTCAACTCCTTGAGGTGTGCATGCAGGGTTTGGATTTCCCAAGGCAGTGACAGAGGAGTGTAGGTATAGAAATGGGCTGATTTAATTCCAGATTTTTTTTTATTGAATTCAAATTTTGCCATCAGCCATGGTGGGATTTGAACCTGGATGCCCAAAGCATTACCCTAGGTCTTTGGATAACTAGTCCAGTGAAAATACCACTGTGCTACCACCTCCCTGAGCAGATCTCTGTAAGCCAATAAGAATTAATACAAATACCCTCATATTCCCAATAACCCCTGCAATACCACTAGTAATCTCCATGCCTTAAATGTCCCACATGTATTGTCTATAGCCACTGACCAGTATCTACTATGTAGAGTACTCATGAATAATATCATGATAGCAATAATAGCAATGGGAATATTTTCAAATAGAAAATGAAAGAATATGTCCGACAATCTTATAGAGCTGTGATTGGATGAAACAAACATTCATTTTTAAAAAAAATCTGGACCCAATGAAAAATATTAATACCCTCATGTGACCTTACAATTGTAAAAAATGGCTTTTATTCAATAACCATGTCAAAGATAGCTAATCTATTCAGAATCTCTTGAAACTGTCAACTAAACTATGAGCACAAGTCTGTTATTGTGTGGATTTTGTAGTTTTTGGAATACAGACGAGCATTATTTATGACTCCAGCTATGAAAAACAAGCCCTTGAAGATGAAGACAAACATTTCGAAACTTTTAAAAAGTGGTGATTGTTTTTTCTAAACTACACCAGATAGTCTGTTGATCAAAGCAATCCAGAAGCAAGGTCTGTCTTTTTCTCTAAGTGAATGCTAATAGACCGGACCTGCTTTCCCAAATTCAAAACACTATGTGATTTTAAATTACACAAGATCATGACTCTAGAGCTCCCAAGCACTGTTTCTTCCATTTTGAATATATAATAGCACTTTTCCATTTGTGAAAATTGTTCCAGTGCATCTCAACACTTGCAATATGCTTATCAATGTAATAATCAACTTGTATTTGTAGAATAGATCCCTATGATCAATCGCTGCATTAAAAACACATGAACATTATTATACAGAATCAAAAATAGCATTTGAAGCTAGCAGACCATTTAACACTTATCTGTCAGTATGTTTCTGACCCCTCAGTAGGTTCCCCTGAGGTTCACTGACAGTCAAACAAAATGGCTTTCCAAATTGTGCCCAATTCCACAAAAATATTGGGAACTGGAAAAAAAAGTCCCTAGGTGTCAATGGTCACCGCAATATCAGTGAGTGTACATGAGAGGCCATGACCCAAGCCACTCACAATGTTTTTGTCATTCCTGACCCCATGCCTATCTCCATAAGAGAATGCAAATCCGATCCCTGGTGTCCTTGCACTACTGTTTATGTTGACCTTGTTTTGGATAGGTCAATGCAGTTTTCATTATTTTTTACCTCGTATGGTATAGTACCTGTGTGTAGTTGAGCAGGAGCAGAACTTAAAGAGTCCTATGCTGTTTGATGTAGATCAATGTTTGCTCAAATGTTTCTTTGCTGTGTGAGGTCCATTGGTTGCAATGTACCATTCCTGTATGTCTGCTGCATGGTTGTACAAACAAGCATTTTAAAAGGATAATGTTAGTTATGCAAGGCTTATTTGTTCTCTGCAATATTTGATCCAGTTTGTCATTCAGTTGAACCTGCACAGCTCCAGAAAAGAACATTGATGTAGACTGTCATTCTGATCTTGATTCCACCATTAGCTCTTGCTCAATGCTCAAGTGTGATTCACCTGGTTAAAATCCAACCATCTGCCTTACTGATCCCAGCAAAGCCTAATGTGGTCTGAATGATTCCAGTGGCAGATTATCCTTAGACGGACTTGTTTCCTCTAAGGATTCATCATGTGCCTTCTCCACTGACTTCTACTGAACATTTGCCGATTCTGTTGGAGAGTAAAGACATGAATTAATCATTGCAAGGTAAGGACATGTTGCAACTTATCATTATGAAGGTGAGATTTCAATTGCTGCTGAAGAGCAAGTCGATGTGACTGAGTGCCTTACTGAAAGTGGGTGGTTTTAATTTCATTGTGTCACCAGGTAACTGAGAGCTCCTCTTCTTTGACAAATGGATGACAATTGCAGAAGGATGAGCCTCAGTAGAAGTCATGGATCCATAGATGGATATGAGGCATTACATGAGAGCAGAAGGTCGAGTGAACCTATAAGTGGATGTGAGGAGTATTGTGATCAAGTAGACTTGAGTAACCAAAGTGTTCGACATGATCCGCATTATCAAGATATATGAAAATGCCACTGTGAGCTGCTTAATTCATGTAAGTGCTTTCTACAATAAATCCAGAATTCTGTTGCATTTTCCTGTAGCTGATTTCCTCAGCTGCCTCCAACCATGTCTTTGACTCAACAACAAGTTTCTTCCTTCTGTTGCTCACAATGTCCAGCAGTACATTCAGAGAGACGTCAATGAAATGTGAGGCATGCCTTAATCATGTAGACTACACACTAATTCTTCTTGCCTTTGTTTTTATTTCAAAATTCCTCAATTTATCCACTTGAATCATCTCTTTAGCTACTGAAGTTGAAATTAGCTGGTTGGAATTCTGGAAATAAGCTGATATTGATAAGGCTGAATTAAAAATGTACAGGTATACATATGGAATTTATTTTGGGACTCCCTACACACTACCAGACCCTGTCCTTTCAACATCTGCTATATATATCCTAATTAATTTCAGGGTTCATACTTCTAGATAAGTATGTCTGCAGCTCAATGAGTCTGCTCCTCAATGGCATTTAAACACATTCCAAGCAGTATATCAACTTCTTATTTTACCTGTCAAAATGCCTTACTTCACATTTCCCCAATTTGTAATTCATATTCCAATGACAAGCATTCTGCAAATTTATTTGTATTTTCTTGTATTTTGTCACAGTATTCCAACGTATTAACTATACTCTCCAACTGGGTGTTTTCCACAAACCAATAATTGCACCTCTGATTCTCATTCCAAATCAGAACCACTAAACGATGTGGTCCCAGCTCCATGTGAAACTCCACTTCTCACATTTTGTCAGCCTGAGTAACAAGGGGAGGAATATATTTGTGTAAACTCATCTCTAGCAGTAACACACAGAATTGCTTTAATTCCCCAAGGCAGGCAGACAACGGGCCACAATCTGCATGACTCGTGAGGCCTTCATTGATATGGTTGAAGAATGAGTTCTTCCCCCGTTAACTTTAAGCACTTTTTAAAAATATATGTGTAGGATTTTCTAGGCCAGCATTTATTGCCCATCCCTAGTTGCACTTGAGAAGGTAGTGGTGAGCTGCCTTCTTGGACAGTTGCAGCACATGAGGCACAGGTATACCTACAGTGCTGTTAGAGAGACATTTCCAGAATTTTGACCTACCGACAGTGAAGGAACAGAGACATATTTCCACATCAGGATGGTGGATGGCTTAGCATGGAAGTTCCAGGCACAGGTGTTCCCAGAAAGAAAGCATTCTTTCTGGTTGTATTGCAGTTTGGTATGGCTCCTACTCTGCCCAAGACCCCAAGGAACGACAAAAGGTCATGAATATAGCGCAATCTATCATGACCTCCCATCCATTTACTCTGTCTACACTTCCACTGATTCGGCAAAGCAGCCAGCAAAACCAAGGACCGCACATTCTCTTTTCCATCTTCGTTCATCAGGAAAAAAAATACAAAAACCTGAGGACACATATAGCAATCAACTCAAGAACAGCTTCTTGCCTGCTGCCATCAGAATTTTGAATGGTTCTACCTCACATTAAGTTGATCTTTGATTTAGTTTGATTTGATTTATTATTGTCACATGCATTAACCTGAAGTGAAAAGTATTGTTTCTTGCACGTTATGCAAACAAAGCATACCATTCATAGAGAAGGAAACTAGAGAGTGTAAAATGTAGTGTTATAGTCACAGCTGAAGTGTAGAGAAAAATCAACTTAATGGAAGGTAAGTCCATTCAAAAGTCTGACAGCAGCAAGAAAGAAGCTATTCATGAGATGGTTGGTACATGACCTCATACTTTTGTATCTTTTTCCCGCTGGAAGAAGATGAAAGAGAGAATGTTTGGGGAGAGTGGAGTCCTTAGTTATGCTGGCTGCTTTGCAAGACAGCAGGAAGTGTAGACTGAGTCAATGGATAGGAGGCTGGTTTGTATGATGGATTGGGCTGCATTCAAGATCTTTTATAGTCCCTTGCAGTCTTGGGCAGAGCTGTGTCAAGCTGTGATACAACCAGAAAGAATGCTTTCTATGGTGCATCTGTAAAAGTTGATGAGAGTTGTAGCTAACATACCAAATTTCCTTGGCCTTCTGAGAAAGTAGAGGCATAGGTGAGTTTTCTTAGCTATAGTGTCAGCACGGAGGGGACCAGGACAGGTTGTTGGCGATCTGGACACCTAAAAGCTTGAAGATCTCGACCCTTTCCACTGATGTAGATAGAGGCATGTTCTCTTTTCGGCTTCCTAAAGTTGATGACAATATCCTTCATTTTGTTGACATTGAGGGAGAGATTATTGTTGCCACATCAGTTCACCAGATTCTCTATCTCATTCCTGTACTCTGTCTCTTCATTGTTTGAGTTCCGACCCATTATGGTGCTGTCAGCAAACTTGAAAATCAGATTGGAGGGGAATTTGGCCACAAAGTCATAGGTGTATAAGGAGCATAGCAGGAGGCTGAGAACACAGCCTTCTGGGACACCAGTATTGAGGATGATCATGGAGGAGGTGTTGTTGCCTATCCTTACTGATTGTGATCTGTGAGTTAACAAGTTCAAGATCCAGTTACAGAGGAGGCCCAGGCCATAGTTTGGAGATAAGTTTCGTGGGAATAATGGTGTTGAATGCTGAACTGTAGTTAATAAATAGGAGTTTGGCATAGGTGTCATCTAAATGTTCCAGATTTGAAGGCAGTGACAGGGACATGGCGTCTGCTGTGGACCTGTTGCAGTGATAGGCAAATTGTGTGGATCTAGGTCACCCAAGGAACTGCAATTGATTCATGCCATGACTAACCTTTTAAAGCACTTCATAATGATGAATGCCAGAGCCACTGACCGATAGTCATTAAAACATGCTGCTTGTTTTTTTTTTTAGGTATCAGAATGGTTGTCTTCTTGAAGCAGACAGGAATCTCAGATTATTGTAAAGAGACTTTGAAGATGTCTGTGAGTATCCCTGCCAGTTGATCCGTGCAGGATCTGAAGCTTGTCCGAGTACACCATCCAGGCCAGTTGCTTTCTGTGGGTTGATCTTTGAGAAAGCTGCTCTGACATCTGCGATGATGACCCTAGGTATAGATTCATCCAGGGCTTCCAAGGTGGAGGGCATACCCTCATGGACCTCTTACTCAAAACGCGTGTAGGATGCATTGAGCTCATCAGGGAGGGTGGATTAGACCCGGCGATTTTACATGTCTTCAGTTGTAGCCTGTTATGTCTTGCAGACCTTGCCATAATTGACAGGGGTCAGTGTGGCTCGCCTTGGGATTCTAGCTTGGTCCGGTATTGTCTTTTGGCATCTTTGATGGATCTCCTTAGATTGTACCTGGCTTTCTTTAAAGATCAGTGTTGCCGGACTTGAACATCTCAGATCTGCACTTCAGCAAGCAGTGGATATCTCTATCTACCCATGGTTTCTGGTTGGGGGACACATGGATTTTCTTCTTTGGCACACAATCTTCCACACACATACTAATGAAGTCAGTTACTGTAGTGGCGCATTTGTTCTCTACAGCCTAACTATGGCTGTAACACTTCTTCCTGCACTTCTCCTTTCCTTCCCCATATACAGTATGCTTAGTCTGTATACTTTGTCATTGTATATGAATACACATAACAATAATAACTCAAATCAAAATCAAAGAAGTATCTGTTGTCCTTTCCTTCTCAATGGGAGTGGTCATGGGTTTGCATGATGCTGTTTAAGGAATCTTGGTGAGTTCTATCATTACAAATTGTAGATGGTATACATGACTGCCATTATTCATCAATGATAGAGGGACTGAATGTTTGTTGAAGGGGTAGCAATCAATATGCTGCTTTATCCTGGATGGCATCAAACACCTTGAGCTGCAGTTGAAGAGTATTTCATTACACTTCTGACTTGTGTCTTGTGCATAATGGACAGGCTTTGGTAGGTCAGGTGGTGAGTTACTAGCCACAGAATTCTTAGCCTTTCACTCGTTCTGATAGCTTCAGTATTTATACGGCTAATTGAGTTCAATTTCTGTTCAAATGGTAATCTTCAGGATGTTAATAGAGGAGATTCAGTGAACGTCATTCGTCTCCATTTCTTGCTTTGTAACTATCTTTCTATTCATTCTGCTATTTATCCACTAACTCCACATATCCTGGACTTTTGTCCTGAGTTTACAATATAGCACCTCATCCTATGTCTTTTGGCAATCTAAATATTTTACATTGAATACATTATCTTTATTCATTATTTCAGTTATTTCTGCAAAGAATTTGATAAGTTTGATTGAGCATGACCTTAACTTTTGAAATCCATGTTAACTATTCTTTATTGTCTTTTCAGCTTCTAGATACTGTTCAATGATATTTTTGAGTAAGGATTTCATTATGTTTGACCATCAATGTGGATCTAATTAGCCTGTAGCTTCCTGGACTTGCTTGATCGCCATTTAAATGCAGGAATCATATTTGCTGCCCTCTCTGAAGATTCTCTTTTCTAGTATATTTTTACATATAATGCTATCTTTCCCCTCACTTTGATTTTGGATGTCATACTTTCAACTCATGGATCTAATCTTCACTTAAGTTTGTTTGGTTTATCAATTATCTTTCCCCTTTCTATCATCAGTACCTTTATAGCTTCTTATCTCTTCTAATATCAAGTCCACCATTTTGATCTCTTTGGTAAATTCAGAGGCAAAGTGATTATTTAATACTCCTGCCATTAGTAATTAGCTGAGAGTTTGTGTTCATTCCTTAATGGTCCTATCACTATCAGATTTTTTCTTTGTTCTTCATGCATCAGTAGAATATTTTCTGAGTTTCTTTTCACATAAATTAATAACTTAATTTTTGTGTTTCTTTTTGCCTTGCAAATTATTATTTTGACTTCTTCCCTCACCTTTTCGTATTCCCTTTTGTCATTCTTTCCTTTGTTGTCAATGTATTGTATGCCTTTTCCTTTAATCAATTTCTCCCTCGTTTTTCTCTTCTTTATTCATTCATAGCATGTCATTACTCCAGGTTTGTTTTTGCATTTTTGTTGGATATATTTCCCCCGGACTCTATTCATCATTCTTTTAGATGTTACCACCACTGTAATATTTGTTTGTTTGTGGGTTTTTTTCAGTTTATTTTCCCTAGTTCCATTTTCGTTTCTTAAAATCAACTTTTGTTTCAATTTATTACTCTGTCCTTTGTCCTTCTAATGTCCTTCTCAGTTATCAGCTTAAACACTAGCGCACTCTGAGATGCACAGAATGTCAGAGAATCACTCTGATAAATTAAAAAAAAAACAGGGGATTTACTCCTATTTTCCTTCACATTGGGAACTTAGATTTTTTTTGGGAGAATCACAGCCATTATGTTGTGATCATTCTTGCTGAGAAATTTCCCTACGCTCGTTTCTCTGCTCTGCTTCATTTCCTATTACTAGATCCAACATTGCTGCCTCTCTTGGAGGTACTTTTTAATACTGTGTAGGAAAGGAACCCTACATGCATTGTAAAACTCTGATCTATGTTTCTCTTTCACTGTCTTTTCCAGCCAGACTGTTTGGGCAATTTTTGAATCTCCCAATATTACTTTGTTCTATACTCCTCTTGTATATTTGCTGAAGTATTCGTTCCATCACCACCTTTCACTTATAAGTGGTCTGTTGTGAAATCCTATTAGTGAGATTAGTTCAATTATTCAATCCATGTAGATTCTGTTTTGTCTCTTTTTTCCACTATCTTTGTTTTATCTCTAATTAGTATGGCTGTCCCTTATGCTACACCTTGCAACATTTAGCTGTCAGTCCTGTTCTTTAGGTAACCCTGTAGTTAGTAGTTCTGTTCTTTAGTTAGCCAGCTAATGCGTGGGCTTCCAGACCAATTATTATTAATTTCTTCTTCATTTTGAATGCTTTTTACATTACGGGGCAGGCATTTCAGTTTAGTCCTTGTCCTGTTTAGTTTATTTTTAACAGACCTTTTATATTGTCATTCTAAATAAAATTGTTCCCTGAACATTTGTGTTACTTTGGCTACTAAACCTGAAAATTTATTTTCAGCTTTTGTTTATTCTTCTTTAGGCTACCAGATCCCACTTTTTGTATCACTAGTTTAAAGTCTGAATGAGAGCCTTATTTATCCTTTTCACTAGGATAATAATCCCACTCCAGTTCAGACGAGCCTATCCTATTGATACAGTTCCTTCCTGTAACAGTACTTGTGCCAGTATACTATGACATGGAACCTCCTTTCTTCCATGCAAATCGTTCAGTCACACATTCACCTTTCTACACTACCTAACCCTATATGTATTAAAACACAACTTGGCTAGTAATCCCAAGATTATCACTAATGAGATCCTATTTTTTTATTTGGTTCTTAACCTCTGATATTCCCTTAGTAGCATGTATTCCCTTTTCCTCTCAATTGGTCTTAACATGGAAGATAACCAATGAATATTCCGTTTCCCTTTCCAATTTCCTCTCCATTTGCTCCAGCATAACTTTTACCTTTACACCAGGTGGACAACATATCCTTCTTGATTCTCAGTAGTGATGGCAATAGACCTCATTGTATTTATCCTCTTATTGTATTGAATCCTCTATGCCTGAAATCTTACTATTTTGCTCTACTTTCTTTATGTCTCTGCTCATTCTAAAGACTCTTGGACTGACTGTCATTCTACCATGACATGGTTATCATTCTGGCTGTCCAGCATAATTAAGGACCCATGCACCACGGACATTCTCTGTGCCGGTGGAAGAAGATGGAAGAAAGATACAGAAGTCTGAAGACATGTATCAACCGATTCAAGAAGTTTCTTTTCTGCAGCCATCAGACTTTTGCATGGACCGGCCTCACATTAAGATATCTTTCTCTACACCCTAGTTATGACTGTAACACCACATACTTCAATCTCTCCTTTCCTTCTCTATAAATGGTATGCTTTGTCTGTATAAGGCAAAAGAACCAATACTTTTCACTGTACATTTATATATATGACAATAATAAATCAAATCACTCCACAGCCTATATTCCTATCTAAACAATTAATAAGCACATTGAGCCTGTTGGGCAGGACTCTTGACTGTAGGACCTGTGTCATTATTTCCCTTAATACCTTTTAACCTTCTAGTTAGCAGTTATACTCTCCCCTTGCAGCAACTATGCGTTCTTCTGAGTTGAGTCAGCAAACTCAAAAAATATCCCAAAAATTGGTCCCCCTCAATCATTTGTTAAAATGTCTCATAACTAGTCTTCCAGTTGAATGACTCCGAGTCAAAATGCCTCTAGCCAGAGACATTGGGTGGAGTTCTCCCATTGGGACAATGTCCAATGGCAGAGTCAGGAAAAGAGAATGTTTCCTACTGTGGAGGGCTATGGAAAACTGCCTTATATCTTCTGGTCCTAACCTCATTAATTATGCATCTGATAGTCTAGCACCATATTCTGTGGTGGGGTAGGCCTGATGGCTTGCGTCCTATCATCAAATTTTGAAACCATGTTGAAAAGGCGTCCAACAGCACTAACCAACCATTGAAGGAATATGATGGAACTCCTGAAAAATAAGATGGATTCTTAGGAACACTCTGAGGCTGGAAGATGTACTTCTATTGCATCTGGAAGAACCACCTCTAGATGCATCTTCTTCCTCCCTCACTTACTGCTGCAGTATTCTGGCACATGGTTGCTGACAGTCTCCATCCCAAGCTCGGGGATAAACACCAAGCATTGTTCAGGTTAGCCTTGACTTCTGCACAACATGTTGT
This sequence comes from Sphyrna mokarran, assembly GCA_024679065.1. Classification (NCBI taxonomy): domain Eukaryota; kingdom Metazoa; phylum Chordata; class Chondrichthyes; order Carcharhiniformes; family Carcharhinidae; genus Sphyrna; species Sphyrna mokarran. The sequence goes on along the minus strand of JAGIQG010000006.1, from coordinate 90,508,254 downwards.
TCCAGACATGCTTTGGAATGGCATGTTTATCCATTGGTGTTGCGGAGAATCCAACATTGGTGGAAGATTCCAGTCGGGCCTTCATTTGGGATACAGATCAGTTTCCTGCTGGCCTCCAGTGTATTTCCTGATCAGTCACAGTGGGCACCAGCAGAAGACCTGCCGAAAATTCACAATGATTTAAAACCGACTTTTGGTCTCCAGTTGAATTCTGCGTGGGCCCATGAGAAAAATCTGCCCACTGACTCTGACCATTCAGGATGTTAGTGTCCACAAACTCTCAATATCATGACTGAACACATTGCCTGTGGCATTATCTCTTTATTTGTTTGTTAATGAGTAGTAATTAATATCCGGAACGAACAGATTTAAGGACTATTGCTAATTAGCAATGGATTAGTTGGATTTCAAATGATTTAGTAATTAATTACTGACAAGTTATTATTTACATATAGCAGATAGCTATTTAATACAAATTGAATCCATTGAATGTTGGGTTCCTGTACTTAGTTTATTCTGTCCCCTTCGGTCTATTTATGCCATTTTAGTCTCTTTGTTCCATTTGTTGACCTACAGTATCTCATACTTGTAATACTTGACATAAATTAAACACTTAGCTCTGATTCCCCAACTGGACAGCTCCTTGTTCTCTGTTGAGCATATTGTCACTTTTTAAGCTATCCCTTGTGTTTGCCTGGGACCAGCAATCACTCAGTGCCGCCATTCCTTTTGAATCACTGGTGAACAGGTCCCACTTTTTCTAGTCAGATGTTGGTGTCACTGTTCATGCTTGGTTTTCCTGCTGGTTCTATCTCAGTTTTTAACAATCGGATTAAAAAGGCATTGCCCAAGTCGATTGGCAACACGCAGTTCATTTTAAGACAGTCAACCACCAAGCATTGAAGAAAACAATCACAAAGGCTTCTATCTGAAAATACATTGAGACTTTAATGACAGGTGAAGAATTATTTTGCAATACACAGACATACATTATCAGTGTTTTAGACTTGTGGAGGGAAGTATTATTACTCCTCTTCTGCGAAGCATCTAAGTGATAGGATTCAGAATAAAATATGTTTATAATGACAATGCTTATAGTGACTAAGGCAATTCTTTCCCATTGTTGGATTAATATGTTGGTGCAGTTTGATGACGTACGGTAACTTATGTTGAAAAGGTTTCCCTATAAAAAAACCTAACCTGCAGCATCACACCATAATTTCTCAACTGCTATTTTTCTGATTCATTTTTTGTTAATTGAGTATGGAGCTGCCAGGAATCATAATAGATGTCTCTGATTTGACTTTAATTGCTACATACAACAAAAAAATAATAAAAGGCTGAATCACAAATATAATAGCTGGACAATTATTATGAGTGCTTGTAAATTGCTTCCAGTACCTTTATTAAAAGTGGCCAGAAAATGGGAGTAATTAGTGCATTTTAAGCAGCAGTGAAACTCATTGCACCGTACATGAATAGATTCAGAGAGCACACTTCACAGAATGGGGAAAAGATCACTCTGCATCTATAGAATAAAGATTGTTGTTAATGTATTTTTCTATTTATTGACATTTGGGCATTAAGGGAATGGATTCCCCTATAGGTTTTCCAGGTATCTGTTGAAATTTTGATGGAAGAGCAGAGGCAGGCTTACACTCAGAGAAGAAATTCCTCCCTAATCACTATTAAATAGGAGAACCTGAATTTTTAAACTCTATTCCCTAGTTATAGATCACCCCTCCCCCCCCCCACACACACATGAAGTAAAATATTCATCTCAACTCACATCCCCCCAGAATCTGATATGTTTCAACATCATCTCACATTCTTCAAAACTCCCCATGAGTAGTTGTCCAACCTACTCAACTTTTGATCAGAAGGTAACACCTTCACCCCAAAATAAGGTAACACCTTCACCAGTTAATCTTTTATGGTCTGCTTCCTGTGCAAGCAAACCCCTTCTTAAGTAAGATCAAAACTCTGCATAGTAATCTGGGTGAGGTCTCACCAATGCTTTGTACAACGGTAGCAAGGCTGCCCTACTTTTTATATTCCATATTTATGACATAAAGACTTACATTCCATTTTTCTATCTAATTATTTGCTGGCCTAACATGCTATCTTTTTTTATGATTCATATATTAGGAGAGCCCAAACTTTCTGTGCAATAGTATTCTGTAATCTCTCTTCATTTACAAGATGCACTACGGCAATTCACCAAAGTTCCTTAGACAGCAGCTTTCAAACCCATGACTACTTCCATCTAAAAGGACAAGGGTAGCAAATACATTAGAACACCACCACCTGCAAGTTCCCCTCCAAGCCACTCATCATCCTGACTTGGCAATGTATTGCTGTTCCTTCGCAGTCACTGGGTCAAAATCCTGGAATTCCCTTGTGGGTCAGCACATGGACTGCAGTGATACAGGAAGATGGCTCACCACCACCTTCTCAAGGGCAAGTAGGGATGGCAATAAATTCTGGACAGCCAGTGACGCCCATATCCCACAAATAAATAAAAAAAAGACAAGATTCTGCTTTTCTACTCTTCTGACCAAAGTGGGCAACCTTACATTCTTCTAAGGCCTGTTGCCTGAGATGATCTCAGTGGACATCCTCTGGAGGTCCTGAGCCTTGAGGGTCCTAGCCTGCTTTTGAGCAGCTGAAGTATTGCAGTGTTGTCATCATTGATGTATGTGGCTAGACAGTGTCACTCATAGGAAAGGGGAACTAGATGGGCTGAATATCCCCGAGGTCTCCTAGGTGAAAGACCCCAGCTATGATCCAGACTATCTTCATACCTTTTGGTGTCTGATGGTCCTGGTGGTCCTTTGTAGGATAGAATATCACTGGGAACGAAATCCAAAAGCCCCAGCATCCTCTGGCACTGATACTCAGGTTCCTACCAGTGCCTGCACCATGCAGTTGAAGCCCTGCACCATAGAGTTCATGCTGTCAGAGATGGAGGTCATGAGGCAAGACATGGAATGAATATTCCTTACCATGCAGTGCATGCTCTGCACCCAGCTCTCTACTGCAGAAGGTCATCCTCACAGTTGGCTTCATTGTGCTGCAGTGATAGTACCATCTCTTCAAACAGTTGGCCTTGCTCTCCCTACATACGATTTCCTGCCTAATTTTTAAATATCGAGATGGTGTTATCCTGATTCCACTCTCATCAGCACCAAATTCAGCCCCAATAATAGCGTGCAAACTCACTAATCACATGAGTATTGAAACTGGCTTTGCACCCTTCATAAGTTCAAAGCCCACAAGCAAAACAAGGCTTACAGCAGCATGAGAGGCAGAAAATTGCCACAAACCATGCTGATTGACTGGCAGGTGAATCAGTAAGATCACCCCCAACTAGTTAAAAACATTGCTGGGGGTGGGGGTAGCTTTTGTATCCATGTTTGCCGTGAGTTCAAAGTTCGATGCAGGCGCCAAATCCCACAGAAGTCAACAAATTAGAAACCCGCCGATGAGATCTCATTTCCTGATTTTCCTTACTCTTCAATCGCGGTCAAATGAGGTTCCCAGCCAGAAGGGGCAGGACCTAATTTTCGTATATTTTAACATTTGCATCTAACCACAGGGTCAGCCAGCTACAAGATCCCCACCCGCTGAACCAGAGTGAGTCCACTAAAGACCCCAGTAGGGAGGGTGGGGGGGTCCTTTTTATGTATGGTGGAGGGAGGGCCGATGCCTATGAAGCAAAGGGGCAATGGATGTGAAGAGAGGGGACAATGTCCTTGGGGGCAATTCTACCATATTCCTGTGGGAAAAGTGCCTTGCCCCCACCCTGATACTTTGTATGGTGGGTGGTGGATCTCCCCAATGCTTGTTGTGGGGTGATCCTCTGTGTCCGTGGGGATGAGAGAAATTATATTTTAAATGCAGATCGGGTGCCTCCTCTTCGATCATCCTCAACACAAGTGCCCCACAAAGGCTGTGTTTTCAGTATCCTGCTACATGACTGTATGGCTAAATTCCTCACCAACTCGACTTTAAAGTTTGCTGATGACTCCATCATAGTGGGGCAGATCTCAAACAATGAGAAACCAGAGTACAGGAATGAGGTAGAGAATTTGGTGAACTGGTGTGAAGACAATAATCTCTGAATCAACAAAGCAAAGGAGATCGTCATCGACTTCAGGAAGTGTAAAGGAGAACATGCTCCCGTCTAAATCAACAGGATGAAGTAGAAATGGTCAAAAACTTCAACTTTTTAGGTGTCCAAATCACCCAACAACCTGTCCTGTGTGCGCGCACACACACACACACACACACACACACATACACACACTCCAGGCTATAGTTAATAAAGCTTACCAACATCTCTACTTTCTCTAAAGACTAAGGAAATTTGGCATCTCAGCTACAACTCTCACCAACTTTTCTAGATGTGCCATAGAAAGTATTCTTTCTTGTTGTATCACAGCTTGGCATGGCTTCTGCTCTGCCCGAGACCAGAAGAAACTATCAAAGGTTGTGAATGTAACCCAATCCATCATGTAAAACAGCCTCCCATGCATTGATTCTGTCCTACACTTCCCATTGCCTTGGAAGAGCAGCCAGCATAATCAAGGATCTCACGCACCCTAGAATTCTTTCTTCCATCTTCTTCCATCGGGAAAACATACAAAAGTCGAAGGCCACATCCCAACCGACTCAAGATCAGTTTCTTCCCTGCTGCTGTCAGACTTTTCAATGGACTTAGCTCACATTAATTTGATCTTTCTCTATACCCTAGCTATGACTGTGACACTACATTCTGCTCTCTCTCATTTCCTTCTCTATGAATGGTATGCTTTGTCTGTATAGCGTGCAAGAAAAACTTTCACTGAATGTGAATACATGTGACAATAATAAATCAAGTTAAATGAAATTGCTTTTTAAATAAGACACCCTGATTTCCTTAGAGCTGGCCTTGCTGGCTGTATCAGGCCCCACCCCACCAGAGTGACGGCTTAAACCACACCACCATGTTATCTACACTGAATGCTTGAAAATCTGGTTTTGAAAACTTGGCTGTGTTTCTGGAGAGAAACACACCAGTCTTCACTCAGAGCCTGACACTCTATGAGATTTTTCATCCACTTGTGTCTCGCGGCTATGGGATCTGATAATCCCGCCGTTGTCAATAGGGTTTCCTGTTGAAAGCACCTATAACTGCTGGGAAATCCATGGTGGGTACATTGTTGGTGGGGCAGTATGATCCCGCAGACACGAACAGGAGCAAGGTTTCAGCTCCTGACAAAATTTGGGTGGAATTTTACAAGATTTCACAAAACATTGTGAACAGAACTTCCACTCACCAGACAAAGGAGCGGCTAGCGCTTCGAAAGCTAGTGGCTTTTGCTACCAAATAAATCTGTTGGACTTTAACCTGATGTTGTGAGACTTCTTACTGTGTTTATCCCAGTCCAACACCAGCATCTCCACATCAGGTTGCTAGAGGCCATGGAGGCAAGGCAGGATACCCTCTTCCCCCCAACAGGACACCATCCCAAAGAAAGGGATGGAAACGCAGCCTGGGAGCAGTAGCAGCATGTATGAACTGCAGGGCACTGTCCAAGAGAACTGGGAAGCTGTGTGGCAAAAAAATTGAATGACCTCATCTGGGCAACAAGAGTGAGTGTTTAACCTCATCGAGCTTCTTCCCCCTAATGATCCCAAGATACCCCCACCCTCCACATCCTGTACGCTTTCAGTCCCTGACACCCAAATACTTCCTTTCTCCCCTCCCAAGACTATCACAAAACTTGCCCTGTGAGGGCCACTCCCTGAACCCCTGCAAGATGGTGCCATCAGATTTGACATGGCTCCTTCAGTCCCCACAGGAGAATAATGTCCCTAATCACCAGGAGAGGGTGAAGACAGGGGGTGATATGCTGAGGTGGTGTGCCTATTCCCGCCTGGGAGGATGAAATCAGCAGGCCACTATGCATGCGCCTGTTTGTAGTCAGCTCACTGGTACAAACGGGCATTGGTCATTCAGCAGGCTAGCCGGCCACCCCTGCAGTGCTGTCCCCCCTCCCACCCCCCACCCTCCCACAGCCCAATCATGATACCCTCACCATTCCCAGGCCCAGTTCCGACTCCTCCTCTTGTGGTCCCGGCCTACCCTGCCCAGCCCCCATCTCCAGCCCCTATTCCACCTCCCCACCCCCCCATAAGCAGATCCCCACCCCTCAGGCTGACCCTGTCCCCCAGGCTGATCCACATCACCCACAGGCAAACCTCTGCCTGTCTGACACCACCCCACTGATCAATGGGAGTCGGCTGGGGGGAGAGGTGCCAACAATCTCCATGCAGAGTAGCAGCATTACCCACTCCTACTGGTCGCCCCCTAGAGCTGACCCCCAGCTGGCTCCACTACACTCCACCCCTTCAGGCCTCACCTTCTTGGTACTATCCCATGCCCAGTCGGCAATGCCAAGGTGCCCTCTGGGCATGGGCACTTAGACCCTTGAGCAATTCTGGGGGCACAGATTGGCACTGCCAGGATGCTCATGCCCAAGGACCACCTCCCCACTGCCCAATCCCCTGGGGAGCCCTTATTGCCTCCCTTCACTCCAGCAGGGTCATCCCGATGGTTCCTCAAAAGTGGGGACCTCCTGTAAACCGCACTAGGGTGAAACACTCTGGTTGGATCGGAGAGGGTAGCAGACCTGGAGAATTCAATTCCGGGCCCACCAATCACATTTAAATCACATTAAAAATAAATGTAAATTGCTTACCTAGTATCCTTACCAGTTTCCAATGCAGATCTGACAGTGCCAGAAATCCAGTGTAGGGAGATGTGAATGCTGTGGGAAGGGAACGCATGCATGAATCCCGCACACATATGGAAGCAAGATTCTCCCACTATGCTGCGCTAGAAAATTAGCACAGTGAGGTGGGAGAATTGCCCCCAAGGTGTTTTCCTGACTGATCCGGCTGCAGTAAGCTAGGTGGTTAAGGCAGGTAAGCTGGGATGATTGGGAATGAAGCTCACTAACGACATTGTGATGAATATAAAAGACATTCAAATTGATATTTTGCCCATTTTGGACGGGGCTCACGATCACATCAAATTTTTTTCGTGGTAAAATGGGAATGCATGCAAAACTAGCCACATCACACCCGGTTTTACAACATTTTCCTGCTGCAAATCTGGCAGAATGAGATGGTAAAATTCTACCCAGGATTTTTTAATTGTTGTTAAGAAAGGATGGAATAGTTGGAGAAGGTGTAGTGTAATGGGTTCATAGAACAGGCATATTCATGAATGATGTAGACAATGATGTATCAGTGGCATCTGCAGTCATTGGCTAGATTCTCTCAAGAGAGTTTGGAACGCACTGCATTCATATAGCCACACCTCTTTTCTAACCTGTTTGTAGTGTTAATAAAATACTTGAAAGCAGGTATCTAGGAAGATTGGTCACAAACACCAGAATATGTTGCTAATAGAAAAAATATTCTGTCACATTCCTCCCAGGATATTTTTCCTTTAATATAGAGGCCAAAATTTTACACAGTACTCAAGGTGAGGTTTTTCTTTTGTTCTTACATGGGATATGGGTGTAGCTTGCCAGCCAACATTTATTGCCTTTTCCCTCAGATTATTTCATTTAGCAAATGCACAGCCCCAAAGCACAGTTGCTTGTAGTCCTGCTGTGTTGAGTGTGGATGGGCCTGCACTGACTCTGTGGATTAGACATTTCTATGATGTGCCGCATAGTTTGCTTTCTCCCACAGGATAAGGGGAGCTGCTACTAATGCCCCATTTGTGGAAGTTGGCTGAGCAGTGACCATGACTGATCTTGACCCTGTTGAGGTTGGATCACTCTTTCATTGGAAAATTATAATTCTCAGCCTTTGGAATGAGTGGATTACTTGGCCATTTCAGAGGGCATTTAAGAGTCAACAACATTGCTGTTGATCTGGAATCACATGTTGGCCAGAACTAGTTAAGGATGGCAAATTTCCTTCCCTAGAGGACATTTAGTGAGCCAGATGGGTGAGGTCTCGTGAAGTTCCATACAATTGCAGTAAATCATCTTCAGTCTTACACCCCAGTCCATTTATAATGATGGTGAACATATCACTTGCTTTCCTAATTGCTTGCTGTACCGGCATGTTAATATTCCGTGATTCATGTACAAGGACATCCAAGACCCTCTGAACAGTAAAATTTGCCAGCCCAACATCATTCAAAAAGTATTCTGCTGCTTCTTAATTTTTCCCAGCAAAGTGGATAGCTTCACACTTCATATTATATTCCATCTGTCTCATTTCTGTTCAATTACTTAATAAATCAATGCCTATATCTCCTTGCAGCCTCCTTGAGTCCTCTTGCAACTTATTTCCCCAGATATTTTTGTATCACCAATTCTCCTCAGTGCCAGCTGAGAGGCTGCCAGAGTTTACTTGGTGGTCTTCACACAGGATGTCCCTGCCAACCCCTAGTTATAAAACCCCAGCAGAGGTGGCAGAGGCATTTAATTGGCAATTTAAGTGATTCAATTGAATTCCAGGTGGACGGCTGTCTTCCACCTTTCCCTCTGCTGGTAAAATGTCCTGGTAAAGGAAGACAACAGGCATGACACACGATGTCTTACCAGCCCACTTTGCCAGCCCTCCCACTTCTGGCTCCATCCTTACAGGGCATAGAAAATCACAGTTTTTGTTTTCTTTCTGTTAACTATCCTCAATCCATGCTTATATATATATCCCCCAAGTTCTTGAGTCTTAGTCGAATGTCCTCCCATATGGCACCTTACTGCAGATTTTTCAATGTCCGAAAACGCGACGGCTGGAATTTTATTGTCCCGCCTGCCACAGGCGAGGAGCGTACCATGGAACGATCCATTGGCACGAGCAGGATTTTACGGCTTCAGGATGAGCGAGGCCGGAAAATCCAGCCCATTTCCATGGATTCCACCTTCTCCACCCTGTTAGTTCAATCCTCAAAATTGAATCAACACACATGGGCAGTGATTCTTCTGTTGTGACCCACAACTTTGCTGGCTGATGGTAGTGGAAAACACATGACTCTGGCCTTGAATAGGGATTTGCGCATGTTCTGGGAATGCATGCACATCTTCTAGAGCTGGCGAACAGTCACTGGCCAAACTACGCTGGAGATCGGCAGGAAAGCAGATAAGTCATTTAAATCTTTTTTGCATGTTTTTGAAATATGTTTATTCGCTTATTATCGGTCCCCAATGAATTCCACTCCACAGGGAATATTTCATTCTGGCGGGATTCACACTAGCTCCCCACATTCGGGGAACTAGCAGGAGACCCCGCCGGAATGAAGGTGGTGAATTTGGGTCTCCAGTGGGTCAGGCGGCAGGGTAAGTGGTGGCTTCTGGGCATGGGCAGCCTGCCTGGGTGGTGCCAACCTGTGCTCCTGGCACTGCACAGGGGGCACTTCAGCACTGCTCATCAGGCATCAGGCAATGCCAAGAGAATGGGGTCTATTGTAGATGCAGCCTGGCGTAAATTGGTGAGGGTAGGGGCTCGGCGGCCACTTTGCAGACAGGATTGGTCTGGGATGGAGAAAGGGCAGCAATTGTGCTGGGCTGAGGGCAGAGGGAGGGTGGTGGTCTGCTAGGGAAGTGGGGGTCAGCAGGCAGGTGTGCCAAGGTGAGAAGGATGGGGGGGCGTAGGCTGGACATCAGGGCACTCCAGGGTGGGGGATGATCAGGGCTGATCTGGGAATTGTTGTGAGGGCCACAGTTGGGCCATGAGACCATTACCAAATTGTCAGAGAAACCCTGGTTCACCAGTGTCCTTTGGGGAAAGAAATATGTCATCCTTATCTGATGTAGCCTACATGTGATCCCAGAACCTCAGCAACATGGTTGATCCTCAACTGCCCTTTGAAATGACCTAACAAGCCAATCAGTGTATCAACATTTCAAGAAGGCGGCTCGTCATTACCTTTTCAAGGGCAACTAGAGATGGGCAATAAATGCCAGTGATGCCCATATTCCACAAATGAGTAGAGAAAGGATTCTATAACTAAGACTTGTGCCCTAGAAAACCTGGCACCACAAATAGAGTGGCGGAAGAGGCCAATATGAGAAATGGGCAAGCTGATAGTAGAGAGGACGATAAGGTTGAGACTGAAAATGGGATTTGTTTGTGAGTAATTGTGAACTGACATTACAGCATTAGGAAGGCTAATAGGGTAAGGCACAAGAAAATATTTAACTTAATCTACTTGAATAGTCTACCAGTAATACCATTGGGCTATCACTCCCTGAAATATGGATATGCAAGTAGTCCAATGCCGCTTACTTGGGGTCATTCTAACCTAGCCTGCCCAGTGGGAAACTGAAGCAGGCCGTTAGATCACCTGATCAACTCCATTGACTTGATCTGATCACATTAGTTTTCCATGGAGTGAATTAAGTTAGTCATCTGTGATGTGTCAGTTTTGATGATGATCGCTAACTTTCTGATGTCAGATCATGACAACCACTCAGCCAAAAACAAGAGAATAAAATTCTGTAGCAAGCTACAGCCTAAGCACATAAGGCTCTTGATAAATTGCATCCTGAGTAATCATAGAATGCCTACAGTGCAGGAAGAGGCCATTCAGCCCATTGAGTCTGCACCAACCACATTCCCACCCAGATCCGATTCTCGCTAGCCCTCACATATACCCTGCTAATATCCCTGACACTCAGAGGCAATTTAGCCAATCAACCTAACCCACACATCTTTGGATTGTGGGAGGAAGCCGGAACACCAGAAGGACCACAGAGACATGGGGAGAATGGGCAAACTCCATACAGACAATGACCCAAGGCTGGAATTGAACCTGGGTTCCTGGCGCTGTGAGTCAATAGTGCTAACCACTGTACCACCATGCTAGTCCATAAGTAAAATTAAATATTTCACAAACTGCAACTTACCTGAACAGGTGGATGATTCAGAAATATCAACTTTGTGAATATATCAATGATGCCAACAAAACGGTTATGTCAAAGGTTGAATTAAATGATTAAGATCAGATGTGACATTTTAAATCATTGATTTTTTTACATAATAGAATTACATTTTGGAAATCAAAATTAAAACACTGGAGCATTTTTGAATCAATCGCAGAAGAAACAATTATTTTTCGTGGAATTTTATTCTAAAGAAAAATAGTTCAAACACAATTTTGAAATTGGATTCTTAACTTTAGTTACAATCTGCCACTTGAATTATGAATTGCAATGAAATAACGAAGGCAGAAGCTAAAATGGAGCTTGGATCTTTAGTAAGCAGAATCTTCAGCATATATAAGCAGTGCAGAGCAGCAATCAATATGTTCAACTACTTAGTCAATAACAAGGGAATAAAATTCTGAAGCAACTATGGCCTAAGTAAGCAGCACTCTTGATAGATTGCATCTTGAGTAATCATAGAATCACAGAATACCTACAGTGCAGAAGGCTATCACTTGGTCTACTGAGTCTGCACCGATCACAATCCTATCGAGATCCTATTCCTTTAGCCCCCCATATTTACCCTGGTAATCCCCTCGATACCAAGGGGCAATTTAGCATGGCCAACCACCTAATCTGCACATCTTTGGTCTGTGGGAGAAAACCGGAACATCTGGAGGAAACCACGCTGACACAGAAGAAAGAGCAAACTGCACACGGACAGTAAGCCAAGGCTGGAACTGAACTCGGGTCCTTGGCCCTATGAGGCAGCAGTACTAGGCACTGCGAGGCAGCAGTGCTAACTGTTGTGATTCAGCAGTGCTAACCGTTGTGAGTATAAAAGCTGGCATCTAATGTTGCAGTTGTATAGAATGTTGGTTCGCCCTCATTTGAAGTACTGCATCCAATTCTGGTCGCCTTACTACCAGACGGACATGGACACCCTGCAGAGAATGCAGAGGAGGTTTACCAGGATGTTGTCTGGTACAGAAGGACTGAGCTATGAGGAAAGATTGGGCAAATTGGGGCTGATCTCCTTAGAAAGGCAGAGAATGAGGGGAGATCTAATAGAGGTGTATAGATTATGAAGGGTATAGATAAAGTGAACAGTAGTAAGCTTTTTCCTAGGTTGGATACAATAATTACGAGGGGCCACAGGCTTAGTGTGGGGGGGGAGGAGGTACAATTCAGATGTTAGAGGGAGGTTTTTCACACAGAGGGTTGTGAGGGCCTCAAATTCACTGCCAAGTAAGGTGGTGGAGGCAGACACGCTTGTTTAAGTGTTATTAGACCAGCGTATGAGCAGACTAGAGATGGAGGGATACAGGAGATTTTTCTAAATAAAGATCAAGAGCCTTGGGACATCCCTAGGAATCAATTGATTCCTATGGACCTTCCAACATATTTCATGGCCCACTTGCTTTATTTCTGCGCTTCTGGGGATTCTGTCAATGTCTGTCTAAGCTTCGCATGTTTGTTGGTGTCTTTACTTTTACTTCACAGGTGATTCGGTCCACCTTGTTGACCAACAAAGGGCATACACGCGGTGGGTCATATGAGGGCTGCTCTTGGATGCTGCTTTGAGAGTTGCCTAGTGCTTCACATCATTAGTGTACGCTTAAACTGGATCAACTGAAAGGCAACATGACAGCTCAGTGACTATCACTGTTTGCTGTGCAGATACATGGATTTGGGCTAGTGTCCGCAGGAGTTGGCACATTCTCCCCGTGATTGCGTGGGTTTCCTCAGAGTGCTCCGGTTTCCTCCCACATCCCAAAAACATGCTCTTAGGCTGATTGGTGTGACAAATTGTCCCTAAATTAGTCTTCCTCAATCTTCCCCAATAGGTGTAGACAAAGGTCATAGGTAGAGAAGGGTTCTCCTAATGTTAAAATGGTGGCGCAGGCTCGTTGGCTGAAGGGCCTGTTTCCTGTACTGTGTTGTTCTTTGTTCTTTGAGGCAGCAGTGCCAATCGTTGAGCCACTGCCATTGCCAGCGTGGCATAGGCCAATGCCTGGTCATGTCCCACCCTCCAAGGTTTATAATCTCTGAAGAAGTCCATCTTCAGAGCTGCCACCAATCCGATTGGCCCACAATTCTTTAGTCTAATGATGTCCATGAAACCATTGTTGATTGTGTAAAAACCCATCCTGTTCATTATGTCCTTTAAGGAAGGAAATCTGCAGTCCTTCCCTGTTCTGGACTACATGTGACTCCAGATCCACAGCAATGTGGTTGACTCCGAAAAGCCCTCTGAAAGGAGGACAGTTAGGGATGGGTAATAAATGTTGGACCCAGCCAGTGATGCCTACAACCTCTTAATGATTTTTTAAAATGTCCCTGCAGTGCCAGAAGCTGCAGTGAACAGAACTGGTGCAAGAACCCGCTTCACCCCAGAGTCCAAGTCTAGGGAGTCGAGGAGCAGGAAAACCTTAGTCATCCCATGATATGGAGGGGAGGTGAGGGCTGGGAAGGTGGACTGAGGAGCTTTGGGCTGTCACTGGAGATGCTCGGGTGGTGAGGGGCTCTACATGAGTCAGACCTTTTGGAGAGTATGGGCACCCAACATTAAACAGAAGCTGTTAAAGAAAGTGTCTCCCCCTCTATCCCAGGTCTGAACAGGATTTATTTTCTGGTCCACCTTGCCGCTGAAATCCTCTTGCCAGTCTGAAAATTGAGACTGAGCGGAAAACAGGTCTTAAATCATCAATAACTGGTCACTTAAAGGCTTCAGTTGGGACAAGGGTAGGTGGGCCTTGTCTGTCCCAAGATCCGGGCAGCTTGGAACCCATCAGAAAGGCCTTTGGACATATTTTACGCTCACCTTCCGTACCCATCCATCCCAATTACAAACCCACTATTGTGCAGGGGTGAGGAGTGTAAAAGGAATAGTAATGCCAAATGTATGGTCTGTTTTCAGAAAAAAAAGTCATATTGGAAAGGCAGAGTTCAGTATCTTTCTTGATGGATACTACTAAGCGATAGCTTAGTAGTATCTCTAGACTATTAATTCAGAAACTCAGCTAATGTTCTGGGGATCTGGGTTCGAATCTCACCACGGCAGCTGATGGAATTTGAATTCAACTTAAAAAATCTGGAATTAAGAATCCACTATGACTGTGAAACCATTGTCAGTTGTTGGGAAAACCCATTGATTCACTGATGTCCTTTAGGGAAGGATCTGCAGTCCTTATCCAGTCTGGCCTACATGTGACTCCAGAGCCACAGCAAGAGCCACTCTCAACTACCCTCTGGCAACTAAGGATGGGCAATAAACGCTGGAAAGCCAGTGATGCCCAGGAATAAATGAAAAAAAATCATGTGCTAACTTGTCTTCTTGTGATCTTTCAAAATATAAAGCATTTAATGAGGAGTCTGGCAGCAGGACAGTCATTTGCATCTTTACTCCGCTAAAAAAATAATAGCAATACTTTAGTCACAAATGGAATACTTGAAAATAGCCTACATGTATATGCAAGGCGTGACTGAAAACGATTCTGTTCTACTGTTGCACTTTTGAAGTATAGACAGTGCAATATCATTTGGTTAATCCAAAGAATGTCATTGTTGAAAGTTAAGATGCAAAGTGACACACAAAACTAAACTAAGCAATCTGTCAAAATTTGACAATGGTGATGTTTATACCTAGCAACAACAATTAAACTGAAATCGTAAGTGTGTTGCATATCAAGAAAATCAATATTAAAATATTATTTGGTGACATTATCACATTGAATACTGGAAGGTAACACACACAAAGTGTATATCTTGATTTGTTTGCTCTCTAAAATAGAGCACTTGACCTGGTACACCTGCAGACCATCTAAAAAGTACACCAAGAGGCTCATTCCCGTTGTCGGAAACTGATGAAGTAGGTATAGGCAGTGGATAATAGTGATTTATCTAAATTAAAAGTTGCTGAGCATTCTTAAAGATCAGATGAATTAAACATGAACTATATGGATTAATTCTCTTAGATCAACAGTGGCATTTTCTCTATTATTAAACATGACAAAGAGAGCATGTTTTATTCAGAGTATTACCGCCTAATTTTAAACATAAATTCTTATGCCTTTTTCTTCTTATAATTTCCATTCCTGATATTTAAAGTGAATATTTTATGCACAGAGTAATTTTAGAAATAGTTAAGCAGAAAACTCACCATTTGTGAAAACAACACAGCTTTGCACAATAACCTAACGTTGGCAATTTCAAATGCTTAAATTTAGTGAATTGAACATGAATTCTGAGTAAAAGGACATCTTCAACTCCTTAAATTGGTGCGCAATATTTTTCATCATATTAATGAATATACAGAAAGTATTACTGAACGGTGCACACATTATAGTGCCCTAGCATTGACTATGTATATCACAATAATTTTCCTCTATAAAATGATTCTACATTTGGGTAATATTTGCTCATTAATGCTTTGAAGAAGGTTTGACATTGAAGGAAGTTAGAAAGGTTAAATGCAACCAGAATGCAACTTCCTAGCCTGTGGGGATGTTGCAGAATTCAGATTCTCCTGTGTGACATTCTGAGTGGGTGAGTGATGCAGTAGGTATGTGTGAGAGAAAGAGAGAGTGAATGTATGTGAGAGGCTGTATATGTGAGAGAGAGAGTGAATGTGTGAGGGTGTGAGTGGGAAAGAGTGAGCATGCAGCTGAAAGTAAGTGGGTGTGGGAGAGAGAAAGCTTGGATGGGATTTTCTGGCCGTGCTCGCCCTAAGGCTGGAACTTCCTGCCCGGGATCAATGGATCTTTGCACGGTCCGTCTCTGCCCGCTACAATTCCTGTGGTAGACGGGTTGGGAAAATTCCACCCTGTTTGTGCGAGAGATATATGAGAATGTCTGGTTCATTCTCAGTCTCAAATTCTCAATTGTCCTCATCCTCACACATCAATAGGTATTCACTCTATGCACCCAGTATGTGAGGGTAAGTGAATGAGACTAAGGGCTGAATTTTCTCATCCACCTGTTATGGGAATCATAGTAGACAAGGTGAACTATGCAAATGTGCTTTGACCTCAGATGGGATTTTCCAGTCTTGGGGTGAGAACAGCGGGAAAATTCTCCCCTAGGAGTGAGGAGGACATACACACTGTAACCTCTCTCACACACAAGTGGCCTTTCTCTGTTTTACTTTATCAATTCATTGCTTTGACATTGTTTTTATTTTTACCTCATCAAGTAGGTAAAGAAGGTGGCTAAGAGGAGATCTTATTGAAACATATAAGATGATTAGAGGTTTAGATAGGGTGGACAGTGATAGCCTTTTTCGTAGGATGGAGAAAGCTAGCACGAGGGGACATAGCTTTAAATTAAGGGGTGGTGGTTTTAGGACAGATGTCAGAGGTAGGTTCTTTACCCAGAGGGTGGTAAGGGTACGGAATGCCTTGCCTGCGTCAGTTGTAGATGCGCCAAGTTTGGTGGCATTTAAGAGGTTAGTAGATAAGTTTATGGATGAAAAGGGAATGGTTTAGGTTAGAGGGTCACTGCTTGTTCCTAATTGGTCGGCGCAACACCGAGGGCCGAAGGGCCTGTTCTGCACTGTAATGTTCTATGTTCTATGTTCTAAGTTGTTTCTTCACGTTCAACTATTTTATTGAAATTCATTTATTTTTCCAAAATTTGATTATTTCCTTGGAGTGGGAAAATGTTGCAATTCCACCCCCCACCCCCAACATCCAAATAAAAGATTGGAAAAGGCTGCATTAAATTGTGCAGTTTCTTACTGCACAGTACACCATCCTAAGCACAATGTACATTCAGTACTGTTGAAACAATTTCCAAGCAATAGTCTGAAGTTTCCTGAGTGCTTTTAACATTCCTCACCCTTGGATGGACATGAACCTTTCTTCCATTTCATTTAACAGAATATTCAGTTCCTCATCTGCAAACTTTTAACTTCTCTCTTCATCACATTCTCCATCCTTGCCATCTTCTGCATGTGAAAGTGTGGGTACTTTTCACTTTAAGTCAATTCATTACTTTATTGTTGTAAAATAAATAAGAAAAAGCACATTTACTTGGAAATATTGACTATTAATGATATTCAATCTCTGAAAGAAATACAAAAAAAAACCTCACTTAATCAATAATGACAGCATTAACTGTTAAAAAACAAAATATTTTTATAACTTTAAAATACCATTAAATTTGTGCAGAATCCTCAGGGGATCAACTTGCTCTTTAAGAAAATAAAATTGTTAAAGACTGCCCCCGTGGAGTATGATGTGAAGATGCTGGTGTTGGACTGGGGTAAACACAATAAGAAGTCTCACACTTGTGTGAGACTTCTTACTCATGGAGTATCCACAGGTCAGTTTCATCATTGGGGTGAATGGCTTTGATAGACTTCCATTTCATAAGGGCTTCTGAGGAACTGTTTGATGCAGGCCCAAAGTAATTCTTGGATCAAAAAGATCATTTTAAATTTACAGGGCAAATACAAATGCATTTATTTATTTTAATTGTGTTGGTCCATCTCTTTCTGATGCTAGCTAGAATTAACAGCCCTATATGTTTCAATCAAATCACCTTTTAATCTTTTAAACTCCAGCAGCTACAATCCCAGCCTGTCCAACCTTTCCTCAAATGACAACTCACCTAACCCAAGAAACCTTCTCCGAACTGTTTTCAATGCATCATTCCTTAAACAAAGAGAACATTGTACAAAATACTCCAGATATTACACCAATGCCCTGTAAATTAAAGCATTACCTCCCTGTTTTTGTATTTGATTCCCTTCACAATAAATGATAAAATTCTATTAACTTTCCTTGCTGTATCTTCATGCAAACCTTTTGTAATTCACGCACTAAGACACTCAGATCTCTGTACAGCTCCAAACTCTGCAATCTCTGGTCATCTATGCTTCTTATTTTACTTTTCTTGCCAAGATAGATAATTTCACACTTTCTCAAATTATACTCCATTTGCCAAGTTTTTTCTCACTCACTTAACCTATCTATAATGCCTTTGAAGGCTCCTTGTGTCCTCTTCATTTCTTTTCTAACTATATTTGCACAATCAGCAAATCAACCATACAATTAGCCTCTTTACCCAAGTCTTTTGTATAAACTGTGAAAAGTTAATGCCTCAACACTGATCCATAAGTACATAAGAAATAGGAGCAGGAGTAGGCCACACAGCCCCTCGAGCCTGTCCGCCATTCGATAAGATCATGGCTGATCTGTAGTGGTTCAGTTACACTTTCCCTCTTTTTCCCCGTATCCCTTAATTCCCTTGTCAATCAAAAACCTATCCACTCTTGACTTAAATATATTCAGTGAGGAAGCCTCCATCACTTCAACAGGCAGAGAATTCCATAGATTCACCACCTTTTGAGTGAAAAAATTCCTCCTTCATTCTGATGTGAACCACCCTCCCCCCTCCCCACCTTATTTTGAGGCTGTGCTCTCTAGTCCTGCTATCTCTGCTAAGCGGGAAGAGTCTCTCAACCCTATCCATCCCTTTCATTATCTTATAGTTTCTATAAGATCCCCTCTCAGCCTTCTAAACTGCAATGAGTACAAACCTAGCCTATTCAGTCTCTCCCCATATTCCAATGCCCTCATTTCCGGTATCAGCCCAGTAAACCTCTGCACCCCCTCCAAGGTCAATATAACTTTCCTCGAATGCGATGACCAAAACTGCACACAGTACTCCAGCTGCGGCTTCATCAGCACCCTATACAGTTGCAAAAGTACCTCCCTACTTTTATATTCTATCCCCCTAGCTGTAAAGGCCAACATTGCATTCGCCTTCTTGATCACGCGCTGCACCTACATACTGTGTTTTTATGATTCGTGTACCAGGACCCCCAGGTCCCTCTGCACTGTCGCATGCTGCAGCTTTTTGCCATTTAAATAGTAATCCTTCCTACTGTTAATCCTACCAAAGTGGATAAGCTCACACTTGCTAACATTGTACTCCATCTGCCAGGCCCTCGCCCACTCACTCAACCTATCCAGATCTCTCTGCAGACTTTCCACACCCTCCACGCAATTTGCTTTTCCACTCATCTTCGTGTCATCAGCAAATTTTGTCACCCTGCACTCAGCCCCTTCCTCCAGATCATCTATGTAGATGGTAAACAGTTGAGGCCCCAGCACCAATCCCTGGGGCACTCCACTAGTCACCAGCTGCCAATCAGAATAGCACCCATCAATACCTACTCTCTGCTTCCTATTAGACAACCAATCCTCTATCCAGTCTAATACCCTACCCCCGACTTCCTGCGCTATGTTTTTTATCTTTTTTCTTCTATGCACTATCACTGGTGGGATGTGTTTCTGTCGGGGAGGGATTGGTTGGGGGGAGAGCAGGGTGGGCCAGAAGGTTTCAGGCTCAGACTGGGAATGGTCAGGGGGGCCAGCAGTCAGGTTGTCTGGGATCAGAGATTCATCACTCCGAGGCTCGTGGGTCTGGCCATTAGTGCAGGATCACTGCACAGACACAGTGGCCCACTCAGCACACTGATTTCAGTCTCATCAGCAGAGATAGGCCCCCATCCCCTGAAATGTAATATTATTCATGCTGGTGGCCTTTGAAGTGCAGAGAATGTGGAAGATTGTTCTCTGAACTCCCACTGGAAAAACCAACATGAATTACTCCAGTTTTCACATGAATTTGACATTTAGAAATTTTTGGGGAGAATTCCACCCATGGTGTGACCTGCTGAGGAATGCTCCTCGATCAGCTGCACTCTATTCCTATCCCAATATTAATAGGAACTCTCCTAAGCCTGCAAGATAAATGCTGACAGCCCTTCCATATGGTGACATGCCCATCTGCTTCTGCTATTTTATCTTATTTGGCCTGCGGATGGGAGGACCATGCACAACCTTTTATATCATTGTTAAAATGCCATCCTGGTCCCCATGTATGTCCATTATTTATTTTGATTTTGCTATAGATAATTGGCGTATGAAATCTATGCATTGGTACATGTACATGACTAGCAATTTGTAGTGAAAATTGCCCGATGTTCTTTTCCATTAGCTAGATAAATAATATTCAATTAAAAATATCAGTCAAATGCCACTTTTCTTGCATTTACAGCTAATTAACTTTGTTATAATTTTAAAATGTATTCATTATCCTGTTATTTTATTAAAATAATATGCATAATGAATATGTTATGGGCCAAAGCATTTTTTTAATGTCACTCTATTTGTATCATCTTTGGAAACTAGCATAGAGCACAAGCTGTCAAAGATTCAACTATTTAAAATCATATAGCATCAGTCATAGCCAATATTTTAATGTACTAATTCTAGTAACACATCTGTAGTTGTAACATTCATCTCCTGTTACTCTGGTTCCTTCTGTTATTCATGAAGGGTGTTTTTTATAATTTATTCATTGACTGGCAGTCATAAATTAGCCTTGTGCCATCAGAATATCCACAACAATAACAGCAACTTATATTTATGCAGCATCTTCAATATAATAAATAGTCTCCAGAATCTTCACATGAGCATTATATTAAAACAAAAGACACTTAGCCACATTGAAATACATTAGGGAAGAGGTGGAAGAGATAGATTTTAAGGAGCTAAAGGAGGAAAGAGAAATAAAGAGGCGGCATGATTTAGGGGGCGGGTTGGGAGGTAGGGCAAGGAGAGTGGAGGAGGACGGAGGCAGGGGGGAGTTCCAGAGGCTTGGAACCGATGAGCTGAAGGCATCAATGATGGAGCAACTAAAATCAAGGATACTCAACATGCAAGAATGGGAGGCATGCAGGTATCTCCAAAGTTTGTGGAGTTTGAAGAAATTACAAAAATGTGGAGGGTTTTGATTTGATTTAATTGATTATTGTCACCTATATTAATATACAGTGAAAAGTGTTGTTTCATAGAATCCTACAGAGAGGCCCTTCTGCCCATCAAGTCTGCACCAACCACAATCCCACCCAAGGTCTACCCCCATATCCCTACAAATTTTACCCACTAATCCACGCATCCTGGGATACTGAGGGGCAATTTTTAAACATGGCCAATCAACCTAACCTGCACATCTTTGGACTGTGGGAGGAAACCAGAGCACCTGAAGAAAACCCACGCAGACACGAGGAGAACATGCAAACTCCACACAGAGAGTGACCCAAGCCGGGAATCGAACCCAGGTCCCTGGAGCTGTGAAGCAGCAGTGCTAACCACTATGTTACCGTGCAGCCTTGTGCACTCTCTTGTGCACTATACAGACAAAGCATAATATTCATAGAGACAGAAACAAGAGTGCAGAATGTAGGTTTCAGTTATAGCTGGGTGCAGAGAAAGATTAATGTAATATCAGGTAGGTCCGTTTAAAAGTCTGGTTGCAGCAGGAAGAAGCTCTACCTGAATTGGTTAGTAAGTGACCTCAGCCTTTTGTATCTTTTTCCCGAAAGAAGAAGTTAGAAGAGAAAATGACTGGGGTATGTGGGGTCCTTAATTGTTAGCTGCTTTTCCAAGGCAATAGGAAGTGTGGACAGATTCAGTACATGGGAGGCTGTTTTACATGATGGATTGGGCTACATTTATGACCTTTTGTAGTTTCTTGCAGTTTTGGGCAGAGCAGGAGCTAAACCAAGCTGTGATACAACCAGAAAGAATGATTTCTATGATGCACCTGTAAAAGTTGGTGAGAGTCATGGGTGACATGCCAAATTTCCTTTCTGAGAAAGTAGAAGCATTGGTGGGCTTCCTTAACTATATTGTCAGCACAGGGGGACCAGGACAAGTTGCTGTTGATCTAGACACCTACAAACATGAAGCTCAGGTGAGGCTAAGTAAGGGTTTGTAAATATGGATGAGTGCTATAGAATTGAGGTATGATTTAACATGAAACTGATACAGGCCAGTGCGAGTTGGGACATGGGCGACAACATTCGGATGATCTCAAGTTTATGGAAAGCAAAACATGGAAGGCCATTCAGAAGTCCTTTGAAATAGTCAAGAATAGAGTTGGGCACTCAATAGTGCATTTGTTTCCACCATGCTATGTTAACTCAACATCATTACAAGTAAACAGCTCTTCCCTGAAGCATTACTCTGCTTGCTTAATGCTCTGTAAGGACAATGCAGAGCAAATAACTCTTTTTATTAAGAACTTCCACCTCATCGTAATTCAGATCCCGGTTGTCCTCAGCCACCTTCTCAAATGTTATAAAGGCCAAGGGAGTTACTTTGATCAAAGGTTTATAACAGGTGATAAATGAAAACTAAGTCCAAGTTTAACATATAATTTGGATATGATTACTGATTCTCATGATCTAAATTTGCCTGGAAATGCTGAACAGGTATCTGAGAGATAAATCCCCTGAAAACAGGCACGGGGATTGTGATGCATGATTAATCAGCTTGCTTTCTTGGTGTCAGGCTGGATCCTAAGTTGAGAATCCAATCACATATCTGCGTCATCACTAAGACCAACTATTCCATCTTTGTAACACTATTCAATTGTACACCTACCTCAGTTCACCTGCTGCTATAATCCTCATCTATTATTATCTTATCTCCAGAACTGAAGGTGAACAGAAGGAATGTTTTATTTGTCTATAAAATGTGGCCTAAAACTTCGAATCGCCAATGGAACCATTGCATCTGGTGCTAATCAATCAGAAAATTACACACTTATTTGGTTACTCTGATTGGAGATCTGACAGCTGGTGCAGCATTCTGGAGAACTCTTTCAGAGCAGCAATCCCCACACAGCCCTGCAAAGTGTATCAGGGCAGAAAACCCCTCTTGTACAGCTGTCATATGGTAAGTTTAAAGTTCCAATCTGAATAGTGAATAGTGAATAGCTGAGTGGATAGATAGATGAGTGAGTGAGGTAGGTAAATGGGTAAGGTAGATAAGATGGGTGAAGTGATGCAGGATGGTAAGAGAACAGGTGGTTGAGGTGGGTAAGTTGGTGAGCTGGCTAAGATGGGTGAGTGGGTGAGGTGGGTAAGTGGGTGGTGTGGACAAGTGGCCACATAGGGAAGTGCATAAGGTGGGGAAGTGAATGAGGTAATTAAGATAAGTAAGGGAATGAAGTAGATGTAATGTATGCAGTGAGTAGGTGGATGAAGTGATGGAGGAGGGTAAGAAGGCAAGTACAAAAGTGGGTATGTGAGTAAGTTGATAAACTGGGTCAGATGAGTAAGTAGATGAAATGGTAAGTGATGTGGGATGATGTAGGTAAAGGGGTAAGAAAGCAATTGGGATCTGGTTAAGTGGATGACTAGGGGGTAAGTGTGTAGGGAGTAGTTAGAAAGTCAGGTTGCCCAAAAATATTCAATATCCATAGTCAGATGATAAGTGAGGTAGTTTTTGGGTCAAAGGGGCAGTTAGAGGATTAGGCAAGGCCGGAGAAGTCAGTTATGTAATTACCCAAGTATTAGATCACTTTTTAATCTGTCTAACATTTCTTGGCAACTGTCGTGGCAAGTAATGTGAACGTGTCCCATGACTCCAACTCAAAGTTGGAAGCATTCAAGATGGGTGCCTGGGAGTGGGGAATTTGACCACCGGATATTGAACATTTTTGGGCAATTCCATTATAGATATGGGACAAAGCACATGTAATTGGGTTACCATCAGGCGAGGGAAGAAGAAATGGCAAGCAGAGCAGTGTTCCCCTGTGGCCATTCCCCTCCACAATAGATATATTGCTTTGGATACTGTTGTGGAGCATGCTTTACCTGGGGCAAGCTGTGGCAGCTAGATCTCTGGCACTGAATATGGTTCTGCAGCATAGAAAGGAGAGGGGGAGAAGAGGAGAGTAGTAATGATAGGGGACTCGATAGTCAGAGCTACAGACAGGAGGTTCTGTGGTCATAACAGAGACTCTTGGATGATTTGTTGCCTCTCGGGTGCCAGAGTCAGAGATGTCTTTGATCATGTGCACAGCATTTTGAAGTGGTAGGGTAATCAGCCAGATGTTATAGTACATCGGTACCAATTACATAAGAAGGAAAAGTGTGGAGTTCCTGAAGAGCGAGTATGGAGAGCTTCATAGGAAGTTAAAAAGCAAGACCCTGCGGGTAGTAATCTCAGGATTACTACCTGTGCCATGTGCTGGTGAGGGTAAGAGTAGGATACACATGCAGATGAACATGTGGCTGATGATTAAACGTAGGGGGCAGGGTTTCAAGTTTCTAGATCATTGGGACCTCTTCTGGGGCAAGTGAGACCTGTACAAGAGAGATGGATTACACCTGAATGACAAGGGGACCAATATACTTGCAAGGAGGCTTGCTAGTGTTATTGGGGAAGGTTTAAACGAAAGTTGAAGGGGGATAGGAACCGGAGTGCCAGAGCTGATAGTGAAGCAGGGGTGAAAATGAACGACGATAGTTCATGCAAGATCACAAATAGAAGGGTTGTGTGTAGTGGTAATAATCTTCTGAGGTGTGTCTATTTCAGGAGTATTGTGGGGAAGGCAGATGAGTTGAGGGCGTGGATTGACACATGGAATTGTGACATTATAGCCATTAGTGAAACTTGGCTATATGAGGGTCTGGACTGGCAGCTCAATGTTCCAGGCCTGATAGAGGCAGTGGGATGAGGGGGGGTGGGGGGTGGGGGGGGGGGAGGGGGGGGGGGGTGGAGATGGTGGTGGTGGTATTGCTAGTTAGGGAAAATGTTGCAGCAGTGCTCAGGCAGGACAGATTAGAGGCCATATGGGTGGACTTGAGAAACAGGTAAGTTATGACCACATTAATGATGTGGTATTATAGACAACCCAATAGTCAGCAAGAATTAGAGGAGCAAATCTGCAGATAGTAGCCAACTTTTGGAAATGTAAAGTTACCATAGTAGGAGATTTTAATTTTCCACATATAAATTGGGACTCCCATATTGTTAAAGGTCTAGCAGCGTGAAGTTTGTAAAATGTGTTCAGGAAAATTTTCTGCATCAATATATAGAGGTACCAACTAGAGAGGACGCAATATTAAATCTCCTATTAGGAAATGAGTTAGGGAAAGTGATGGAAGTGTGTGCAGGGCAACACTTTTATTCCAGTGATCATAACACCGTTAGTTTCAACTTAATCATGGATCAGACAGATCTGGTCCTCAGATTGAAGTTCTGAACTGGAAAAAGGCCAAATTTGATGAAATGAGAAACAATCTAAAAAGCGTGGATTAGGACAGGCAATGATGTGATTAGTAATTTGAAGGTCTTCAAAGGAGAAATTTTGAGAGTGCAGAGTTTGTATGTTCCTGTCAGGATTGAAGGCAAAGTAAATAAGAATAAAGAACTTTGGTTTTCGAGGTTATTGTAACTCTGATAAAGAAGAAGAGAGAGGTGTATGACATGTATAGGAAACAGCGAACAAATAGCATGCTTGAGGAGTACAAAAAGTGCAAGAAACGACTTAAGGAATTCAGGAGGACTAAAGAAGACATGAGGTTGTTTTGACAGTCAAGGTGAAGGATAATCCTAAGAGCTTCTATAGGTATATTAAGAGCAAAAGGATAGTAAGGGATGAAATTGGTCCTCTTGAAGATCAGAGTGGTCAGCTTTGTATGGAACCAAAAAGAATGGGGGAAATATTAAATGGGTTTGTTGCATTTATATTTACTAAGAAAACTGGCATAGGTCTACAGACATAAGGCAAACAAATAGGGAGGTCATGGAACCTATATAGATTAAAGGGGAGGAGGTGCCTGCTGTCTTGAGGTAAATCAGAGTAGATAAATCTCCACAGCTGGACAGGGTTTTCCCTCAGACCTTGAAGGAAACTAGTGTTGAAATTGTAGGGGCCTTGACAGATATATTTAAAATGTCAATATCCATGGGTGAGGTGCTGGATGATTGGAGGATTGGTCATATTGTTCCATTGTTTAAAAAAGGCTCAAAAAGTAATCCAGGAAATTATAGCGAAGTAAACTTGACGTCAGTAATAGGTAAATTATTGGAAGGAGTACTAAGAAATATGATCCACAAATAGTTGGATAGATAGGGACTTATTAGGGATAGTCAACATGGCTTTGTGCGTGGTAGGTCATGTTTAATCAATCTATTAGAGTTTTTTGAGGAGGTTACCAGGAAAGTGGATGAGGGGAAGGAAGTGGATGTTGTCTACATGGACTTCAGTAAAACCTTTGACAAGGTCTGCATGGGAGATTAGTTAGGAAGGTTCAGCCACTAGATATACATAGAGAGGTAGTAAATTGGATTAGACATTGGCTCAATGAAAAAAAGCTAGTGAGTGGAAGTGGAGGATTGCTTCTCTGAGTGGAGGCCTGTGACTCGTGGTGTGCCACAGGGATCAGTGCTGGGTCCAGTGTTGTTTGTCATCTATATCAAAAAACTGGGTGATAATGTGGTAAATTGGATCAGCAAATTTGGTGATGATACAAAGATTGGAGGTGTAGTGTACAGCGAGGAATGTTTTCAAAGCTTACAGAGAGATTTGGACCAGCTAGAAAAATGGGCTAAAAAATGGCAGATGGAGTTTAATGCAGACAAGTGTGAGGTATTGCACTTTGGAAGAACAAACCAAAGTAGAACACACATGGTAAATGGTAGGACACTGAAGAGTATAGTAGAACAAAGGGATCTGGGAATATAGATACATAATCCTATAAAAGTGGCGTCACAAGCAGATAGGGTCGTAGAGAGTGCTTTTGGAACATTGGCCTTTATAAATCAAAGTATTGAGTATAAGAGTTGGAATGTTATGGTGAGGTTGTATAAGACATTGGTTAGGACGAATTTAGAAAATATGTGCAATTTTGGTCACCTAATTACAGGAAGAATATTAATAAGGTTGAAAGAGTACAGAGAAGATTTACAACTGTTGCTGGGACATGAGAAACTGAATTACAGAGAAATGTTGAATAGGTTAGGACTTTATTTCCTGGAGCGTAGAAGAATGAGGCGCGATTTGATAATTTGTATAAAATTATGATGGGTATAGATAGAATGAATGCAAGCAGGTTTTTTCCACTGAGGCTGGGGGAAAAAAAAATCTAGAGGACATGGGTTAAGGCTGAAGGAGGAAAAGTTTAAAGGGAATATTAGTGGGGGCTTCTTCACACACAGAGTAGTGAGAGTGTGGAATGAGCTGCCAGAGGAAGTGGTGAATGCGGGCTCACTTTTAACATTTAAGAAAAACTTGACCGGTACATAGATGAGAGGGGTGTAGAGAGATATGGTCCAGGTACAAGTCAGTGGGACTAGGCAGAAAAATGGTTTGGCACAGCCAGGAAGGGCCAAAGGAGCTGTTTCCGTGATGTATTGTTGTATGGTTCTACGGTGCTAGATCAATGCGCCAGGATTTATACAGGGTCTCTTCAGTCATATGGTCAGTTTCCAACTATTCAGAGATTGGATAATTTGTTCCAGTGTATCTCAAAATTTAATGGATGGAATTTATTACATAATTAGGATGTGGCAGAAGGAAATTGTGATTAAATGTTGGTGAAAATGCCAATCTTTTTCTGGATCTTGGATTTTTTTCAAGGATCCAATAACATTTGGATTTAGGGCAAATTGATTTTAAGCTGATTTTTTAGATTGTTATGGATTGTTTCAGCTATTGTGGTGGAATTTGTCAAAAATCTTAAAATCTGAACAGAGTTTTCAGATCAAGTTGTTGGATATGGATTAATTAATTATTCAGTGTGATGAAAGCTTATAACATAGTAAGGATAGGGATGTAAAGTGGGAAAATAAATCATCACCAATTTTATAAAATCATGAAAACTTACATGTTGATATCTCATTCAAAATACAGCACCTCCAAAGATATAGTACTCCCTCAGTATTGCACTAATGTGTCAACTGTAATTTTTAGGCTCAAACACTAGCGTGGGACTTGAAACCAGAATCTTTGACTTGGGGCAAAAGTGCTACCAACTGAGCCACAGCTGATACTGCAGTATTAGGATTGTTGAGTCACTGTCCAGAGGAGTCATACTGGCTCTTTGGAGAATAACTCAATAAGAAGTCTCATAAGACCAGGTTAAAGTCCAACAAGTTTATTTGATAGTAAACCCATAAGCTTTCAGGGTTTGCCTGTTCATCAGTTGAATGACTTACCTGACAAAGAGGCAAATCCTGAAGCTAGTGAATCCTGATTCACTATCAAATAAACTTGTTGGACTTTAACTTGGTATTGTGAGACTTCTTACTGTATTTACTCCAATCCAACGCTGGCATCTGTCTATGGAGGACAAGCCAGCTGTTCACAATAGATACATGGAAATGCCACCATCTGAAAGTTCCCCTCCAAGTCATACATTATCATTACTTGGAAATATATCATCATTCCTTTAGCTTTGCTGGGTGAAAATGCTGGAACTATGTACCTAACAATTTTCTGAGGTTCCCCACACTACATAGGCTGTAGCAGTTCAAGAAGCCAGCTTTCCAAGAGCAATAATAGATGATGATCTTTCCAGCTCCATCCTGTGACTGTTTAAAATATCCATTTGGTGCTGGAAATTTCTGGTTCCTTGTGGATATGTCTGTCCACCCCCTTCACCAAGATCTCCAGTACAACATGTGAAAGTCTTAAGGGCCTTTTATCTCTCATGTTGTAACATTCTTTAATGTCTCCAGGTCAGAGTTACTTCTCACTTGACTGCCAACCCCTCCCCCAGTCACAACGCACCTCCCCTTTAAAAGGCTAAGGCATGCTACATTAGCTTTAAGTAGTGCTCTCTGCTAAAGACCAATGAACAGTACAGTTAGTGCTGGCTGGATGCAGCAATCATTCAAGTGAACAGGCCGTATGAAGTTGGCGTGCTGTCTGCATTGCAATCAATGGGCAGAGGTTAATTGCACATCATGATCCCTGCACTTTTTCAGGTATCTTCCAATTTAGCTCCCACAGTGGACAAACATTAGCCTCACTCGCACACAGTTTATTGCATAAGATTTGAAATTTAAATGATCAAAGAAAAAAAATCCCTTTTCAATCCCATAAATATCCATTGTTACGTGATTGAACTAAGCTGCCATCGCACTAATTAATTTTCTTCACAAAGCATTTTGCCTTTGTGAGGAACTAATTCCACGTCTATTATTTAGAATTTGTACCTGAACATTAAACTTAATTTATTTGATGTTAGTTGGCAGCATTTGATTTTCTGTAAAACAATCCACTGCATAGGAGTGTCACCATGAGCGACGGCAAAGCTTTCCATTCTGACTACAGACTCAAGGCTTCTCATCACATTAAAACTGTCTCCCAGCTAATGGATGTAATTGATCTCAGCCTCATCCAGATTCAGAAGATAAACCATGCAAATTGTTCCTGCTCGACTTTAATAGAACCCCCTTAATGAGACAATCAAGAAATTTCAGTCCTGATTTCCTCTTTTGAGCTTCACGTTGGCAATTAATGCGCGTTGATTTTCCGTGACTCTTTCCTGTTATTTTGCAAGATTGCACAAGTTAGAACATGGCCACAGCTGAAAACACTCAAAGAAAATCTTATCCCCTTCCATGCAGATCTTCAAATGTATCGCAGATGGAATGGCATTGTTTAAATGATCAACTGCTTTAAAAAAGTCACAACATTACATGCTACTTTATACATGTACATAGAACATAGAACATAGAACATAGAACATTACAGCACAGAACGGGCCCTTCGGCCTTCGATGTTGCGCCGACCAATATAAAAAGCAATGCCCCTCCAAACTAAACCATTCCCTTCTCTTCCATATACTTATCAACTAACCTCTTAAACGCCACCAAACTTGGCGCATCTACAACTGCTGCAGGCAGGGCATTCCACTCCCGAACCACCCTTTGGGTAAAGAACCTACCTCTGATATCCGTCCTATAACTATCACCCCTTAATTTAAAGCTGTGTCCCCTCGTGCTAGCTTTCTCCATCCTAGGAAAAAGGCTATCACTGTCCACCCTATCTAAACCTCTAATCATCTTATATGTTTCGATCAGGTCCCCTCTTAGCCTCCTCCTTTCTAACGAAAACAACCTCAAATCCCTCAGCCTCTCCTCATAAGACCTGCCCTCCATACCAGGCAACATCCTGGTAAACCTCCTCTGTACCCTCTCCAATGCCTCCACATCTTTCTTATAATGTGGGGACCAGTTAACATGTTTATTTAATGTTCATGGTCATGTGTTAATGTATATATGCACAGCTATGACTGAAGGGGCAGCACAGTGGTTAGCACCGCAGCCTGATAGCATCAGGGATCTGGGTTCAATTCCAATCACAGGTGACTGTCTTTATGGAGTTTGCACATTCTCCCCGTATCTGTCTGGGTTTCTTCTTGGTGCTCTTGGTTTCCTCCCACAGTTCAAAGATGGGTGGGTGAGGTTGACTGGTCCTGCTAAATTGCCCCTTAGAGTCAGGGAGACTATCAGAATAAACTCGTAGGGTTACAGGCATAGAGCCTTTTGTCAGTACAGGCTCAATGGGCCAAATGGCCTCATTCTGCATTGTAGGGATTCTATGGTTCTAATTCTGTATTTATGTCAGAGATCATTGAATGGTTACATCCTGACTTTTGGACCATTTATACTCATGCTAGCACTCTGTAAATGCACCTCACTTCCCTGCATTTTTTTTTCCTCTTCAGGTAACTATCAATTCCTTCCTGGAAACCACTACTGATTCTTCCTTCATCCTCTCAAGCAGTGCATTCCAGATCTGCTGCATAAAACGGCTTTTCCTTACACCACCATTGACCAGATACCATAAATTGACAATTTGTGGTTCTCGACCCTTCCAGTGGGAACAATTTTGGTCAGTTCACTCTGCTGAGACACCTCATGACTTTGAACGCTCCCATCAAATTTTCTCTCAAACTTTTCTTCTCCAAGGAAAATAGCTACAACTTTTCCAATCTACCCAGTAGCTGAAGTCCTTTATCCTTGGTACCATTTTTTAGAAATCTTTTCTGCACCCCAATGATTTTGCATCCTTCCTAAAGTGAGGTGCCCAGATCGGACTGTAAATATTCATCATATTTTGCTTGCTTTTACACTCTATGGGGCTAATTTTACCATTCGTCTGCCACAGGAATCGGGAGAGAGGTGGATCATGGAAAGGTCAGTTGACCTTGGATGGGACTTCACTGTTTTGAGATGAGCAAAGCTGGAAATTTCCACCTTTTGCCTCTCTTTATGAATCGCAAGATCTTGTATGCCTTATTAACTTTCTCAGCCTGCCCTACCATCTTTGATGAATTGTGTACATATACCCCAAATATCTTTCTTGTAACCTCTCCAAATTCTTGTGACCCAAATTGCCATTTCACACTCAGTCACATTAAATTTCAACTGTCATGTGCCTGTCCATTCCATTAACCATGTTGTGTCCTCTTACAGTCTCTTACTATTCCCCTCATTGTGCACAATGAGTGGAACCTTACGAGAGATTGGCCGTGTCAACTCTGGTGAGAAAATTGGTGTGGTACTCTCCAACTCCAGTGACCAGTTTTCACTCTGGATCATGTCACTTTAGCTGCCAAAAGAAATGAGTGGTCAGTCTGGCGCGGTGGAGTTCCAGACACAGGAACTGGGTCCACTGAGATTGAGGTTCCCCACTAACTGAGAAAATTCATCTTCCTCCTCCTCCTCCTCCTCCTCCCCCCCCCCCCCCCCACCCCCCCCCCCCCCCCCCCCCCCCCAGCTTCACCATGGAGGTATCTATGACTTTTCGCTCCCTCCACGATTATCGGCCCTCCGCATGTTCCCCTCCCCCCAGAACATTGTCAGTATTGCATCCCAACCCCCTTTCCACTCCCAATTATCGCAGCATTCTCCCTCCCAATCCTACCCCCGATCATCACTGACATTGGCTCCCTTCTGCCCCCCCTCACCTATATCAGCACCAGCATTGTCCTCCAACCTCCCACCCCTGATCATAGCCAGCATCCCCAGCAGTGTCCGCTCCTTCACTGCCCACCAGAAAGATGAGTCCCCGCACATGAGACTCTCCCTGGGGCCTAAGCCTGCTATCCTGGCAGTGCCAACCTGTCTTGGGGGCGGTGCCAGAGCACTGCCTGGCTATATCCCTTTCCTTTGTGGGATATAGTGACCTTTGCATCCTGGGGGTCCCCATGACTGGCTCAAATTTGGGTGGAATCATTGTGTTGGTGAGGTTTAAAAATCTCATATGCAGGGGAGTAGAGTCCGGTGAGGATGGTCTTCAATTATGTTTAAATTTATTTAAATTAATGTAAATCAGGTATGTACCTATTATGGGCGTTAACTTAATGATGTCACCAGCGAGTGTTGGTGAATATCACCATGATCTTGCCTGCGAGATTCGTGATTTCTGAGTTTTGCTGCACTTTGAGTCTCTGCCAGCAATCAAGGCCCTGCCCAATTCTTCCAAGTTTCATAAAGATGCTGGACTCTGAAACAAAAATAGAAAATGCTGGAAAATCTCAGCAGGTCTGACAGCATCAGTTATGCAAGAATAGAGCCATTGTTTCAAGTCTGGATGACTCTTCATTGGAGCTTTCAAATTTCACAACACCTGCGAATTTTGATATTATGCCTTTCACGATCAAGGAAGGGTCAGAAACAGAAATCAAGAAAGGTTTGATACTGATCCCCGGAAAATCCCACTCTATGTTTCCTAACATATAAATCAACAATCACATACCAACGCTGTCATTCAGCCAGCTTCAGTTCCAGACTATCACTCTCCTTTATATTCCACGGTGAAAGGAACTCTCCAAGTGTGTGGTTTGTTGTAAAGCTTTCACATCATCTACGAGGCTCCTGAGACACCAAAATATTTACATTGGGAAGTAACGCAACAAGCAAGCAACCAAATCTTCACGTGGACATTGACACTGGTGAAACACCAACACATTCTTCATGTGATGTTTGTGATAAGCCTTTCATAAGCATTCCTCTGATCTCCTAAGGCACCATTGTATCCTTACAGGAAAGAAATCTATAATAAATCTGGGGAGGCAGATCTCTAGCAGTGGTACATCGAGTACTAGCAGTGGTACATTGAGGGGGCAGGGTTAGTGGTGGTGATTGGGGTTGAAGGGGGGCAAGGTGGTGGTTGGGGGGGGGAAAGTGGTGTGTCAGAGGAACTGACGCTCCCAGTTAAGTACAAGGCAAAGACTCCGAGATTGGTTTATCAATTGAATCCTTAATCAGAGAGTTCATACTCCAATAGGCCAATCTCAGTGGCAATTGAAGTCATTACAAAATCATTCAGGTGTATGTGCGTGTGAGGTAAGACTTACACACAGTCAGAACATGTCCTGATCTATCACATAGACACTTTGTCAGTACCTTTTGGAAGTCCATGTGTACTGTAAGAACCCCATTACCAGCCATCAGCTTTCGTGTTTGTCCCTTCATAAGCTCAATTATATTAATTAAATATAATTTGTCTTTAACAAGTCAATGCTGGATTTCCTTAATTAAAGCATATTAGTCAAAGAGACTGTTAGTTTTTTTTCCTCGATCATCATTTCTGCAAGATTTCCCACCACTCAGGATAACTGATTGGCCTGTAGTTGCTGTGTTGATTCTTACAGCCTCAGTTGAAGAAGGATATAAAATTTGCAATTCACCAGTCCTCTGGCACCATCATATTTTACATTAAACATTTAAAAATGTACATAACAAATGTAGTGTTCAATGGTAATTAGTTATAGTCCACAAAGGACCTTAGGCAATTTGGGGAGCTAATTGGTTAGGAACATAGGGCATGGAAGCAGTAGTAGGCTTTTTGGTCCTTCAAGCCTGCTCTGCTATTAAATGAGATCATGGCTGATCTGATTATGGTTTCAACTATATAACTTGAGGGGCATCACTTCACATCAAACATGAAGCAAGGCTCCATGAACTATAATGAATTAATCATAGTAACCACCTCAAAAATGAGTATTCCTCACATTTGAAAGGAATGTTCAAAGTAGTTTATTGGAAATAAGGCAGTTTATTAACACAAAAAAAGATCTACTAAGTGATTTATCTTTTATATGATGCTTCTCATATTCCTTTACAGGTAATTTCACGTGTAAAATCTCATCTCACACCCACAGCGATAATATAACAAAAAGAGAAAATGCTGTAAGTACCTGAGTAGGTCTGAACAGAGAAAATAAGAATTCAAACTTCAGGACCTTATATCAGAATTGGTTAGAAAGATGGAGAGTGAATTTCCAACCTTGCTGCACTTGGTATAGGTGGCATCAATCCTGGAAAATAGGATATGGGCATAAAAATCAACTTTGTGCCTGGCACCAAATGCTTTGTGATTGGCCTGAATTTTTCTAATGGTGTAAACCAGATTGCACCCAGAAAAGGCGTGAGGTTAATTAGCATATTTAAAATAGTATTTAAATATGCAGAAGCTGTTTGACCTGGATTCGCTCAGCTCTCGGGACCTTTTGACATTTGGAACTGATGTGAGACTGGCAAGAATCATTACTGGCCTCCACCAACGGAAACCAGGCATGATGTCGTGTAGAGGGAGTCATGGAGGATGGTGCATGAAGGAGTGGGGCATGAAGGATGGCATATCAGAGGTTATGGAATGTGGCATGTCACTAGTCATGACAGGGTAGAGCGTATGTGGAGGGTGTGCATAAAGTGGGATCCATTGGGAGAGACCCCAAGTCCCCAATGTTTATGGTCTGTGTCGGGGACAGGGTGGGAAAACGTGCAATCAATGAGGCATGGGGGAGGAGGGTGCAATGTTTGTGGGGGGAGGAGGCAGGTCTCCCAATGCATTGAGAGACTGGGGAGCCCTTACAAAACGGCGCATGACTGTTTTGTAGCCAGGGTCACTGGCATGTTTGGCACCGTCACTCCCAGAACTGACACAAAACTCAACAATCTCCAAAAAAATGACTGAGCCAGGGATGATTGCAGTCTGGACTATGCCGGTCAACCAGTGTGACTCACTGCCTTGTTCTCACCATTATGACATTTGATTCTTTGGAAGGATGATCACAGCCATAATACATAGTAAGCAAGTCAAAAGCAGTGGCGGAAAGAAAGAACAAAAGGGGAAATCTTTGCTGATATGGAAGGAAGGAAAGATTAAATAAAAGAAGGATTGTTGGTGCGAGGTCAAAGAGAGTAGTAGTGGGACAAGTAAAGAAACGAAAAGGTGTGACAGAGGAGGAGGAAATGGCAGAAGCATTATTAGCTCCCAATTAAAAAAGAATTAGAATAAAACAGGAAAGAAGAGAGAGAGAGCAGAAGTACAAAGGAAAGGATGAAACATGGGGATAGAGGCAACAAATTGAAATTGTTGAACTCAGTGTTGAGTCCAAAAAGCTGTAAATTCCCCAATGGAAAACACAATGTGATGTTTCTTGAGTTTACTTTGAGTGGCATTGGACAGAGGACAGAGAGATCACAGAGTGAGTGGGGTGAAGGATAAAAATGATAAGTGATCAGAAGGTAAAGGCCATGGTTTCAGATTGAACAGTGGCATTCTTCAAAATGGTTACCTAATGTGCGTTTGGTCTCCTCGGCGTAGCAGAGACCACATTGTTTACAGTGGGTGCAGCAGACTAAATTGAAGGAAATATTAGTAAATTGCTGTTTCACCTGGGAGGAGTGTTTGAGACCTTGGACAGAGAGAAGAGAGGAAGAGAAATGGCAAGTGTTGGATCTCCTGTTCTTTTATGAAAGGATGCTGTAGAGGAAGGTCCTTTTGGGGTGATTGTGAAGTAGACAAGAACATTGTGAAAGGAATGATCATTTCAGAATGCTGAAAGAGAAGAAGAAAAGGAGATGTGTTTGGTGGTGGCATTGACATGGGACATGGTAGAGATAGCAGATGTAATCTGCTGAATGTGGAAATTAGTGGGAAGAAAGTGAGGAAAAGGGGAAATATGTGAAATGGAACAGATATGGCCAAGAGTCCTGTCAACATGGTGGGAAGGAATCCTCAATTGAGAGAAGAAGAAGAGATATCAGAAACATTGATATGGAAATTGCATTGTCAGAACAGATGAGGTAGACAGAAAATCTGGGAGAATGGAATAGAATCCTTTCATGAAACCAGATGTAAGTGTTATATATTTAAAAGGATTGCAGTTTGCTTTAAGAGGAAACTTGATTTAATGGTGATGTAATTAGCGTGCATGCAGAGACTCTTGTTTGACTTCCAGTTTCCAAATAAAGAAAGTAAATTGTGAATCTTCACACTCCTGGAGAAAAGCAGCAGCAGGATCAAAGATTGAGATCCAGTGCAGGAAGACAAGTTAAAAAAAACTTACATAATTTTAAAAGAGGGAGTTGTCCAATCAGAGAAGGGTGAGATTCCTGGCTTATTTGAAAAGAAACAATGCTTTGCTGTATGGGTGGAGTCATTTGAAAAAAAACATCAAGTCGATGGGCTCCAGAGTAAAAAGAGGGTACAGGGAGATAGTAAAATAAAAATATATACTGAACAGTCTCGAGTTGCTCATCCCTCTAAGAGAAATGGTGGGTCAATTAGGATCCATGGGATCCTTTTCTTAAGAAAATGCAGAGGGGTTTCAATCCTTTGTACAAGGGAATAAAATTGAATATCAGTTACTCGTATCAGTTTTTCTCAGTACAATAGGAAGTAAAACCTACAATTTGCTCCAGAATATGGTTCATCCAGCAAAGTCAGAAATCAAAACTTATGATAACTTGTAAAAGATCCTTGAAGACCATTACCCTCGAAAGTCACTGATCATCATGGAAAAGATCAGGTTCCACTGAAGAAATCAAGTGGAAGTCAAAAGCATTCCTCAGTTTGTGGCAATCTTAAAAAAGGCCAGCACAATTTTGTGAGTTTGGTAAGTCATTAGAATATTCTTGTGGGAATTGACAACAGAATTTGAGAAAACACTACAAGGAAGTCAAAGATGCTTTTCAGAAATCTGAAATACTGGTTTGTTTTAATTCAAAGGTATCATTACTGCTTACTTGCAATGCTTTATCTTATGGAGTAGGAACAATGGTTTCACATATTATGCCTTTGATAGAAGAGCAACTAACAGCTTTTGCTTTGCAAATTTTGACTCGGGCTAAATCTAACTTTGCTCAGCTAGAAAAATAAGCATTTAGTATAATTTTTGGCATATGAAGAATTTATCATTATTCAAATGTCATGATTTCACATTATTGACTGACCATTGACCTTTAACTAGTATTTTTGGGTGGTATAAAGGCTGCCAGCCAATTACAAAGATGGTTACTAATCTTATCTGTAGAGTCCTATGATATGAAGTATCATCAATCACAGTGCCATACTAATGCTAATGCATTACTGCGCTTATCTTCAACAGATATCACTATATAGTTTTTCCAATATTCCTTATTATTTGCTGGTGGATCATTTGCCTCTAACAGCCTCTCATGTTCTTTGACACACTAGAAAATGATCCCATGACAGGGAAGGTGATGGATAAAGTATTAAAAAGAAAGCATTGCACGCATCCTGATTCAAAACCATATTTGTCAAGAAAACTTGAGTTGACTGTCCCAGTCGGTGACTATTGTTGGAAATCTGAGTGATCCTTCCTCCAAGTCTGCAAGGAAGCTTTATTGAACAATTATATGAAGGTCATGCTGATATAGCCTGGATGAAGGAATTCTCATGTTGGTTCTTGGTGGCCATATCTAGATGGTCATATTGTAAAAAATTGACAGAGTCAATCCTGTGCACAAATGAGAAATACACCACCTTTGTCTCCTTTACATCCTTGGGAGTAGCTCAAAATGCAATGGCAACACAAATTTAGATTGTGTTGGCCCATTTGAGGATTACACATGCTTAGTTATAATTAATGCACACTCAAGGTGACCAGCAGTTATTTCATGAGATCCACTACAATTGAACAAACCATTGAAAAAACTTGATGAAATGTTTGCAAGGTTTGGTAAATTAGAATTGATAGTGAAAATGGTTAATAACTTATTGCACAAGAATTTGAGGATTGTTTCAAAGTAATTGGTATTCAGCATATAAAATCTGCATCCATCAAACAATGGATTGGCTGTCGGATTCATAAAATCTTTAAAAGATTCTTTAAAAAGCTTCAAACGAGCAGGGTTCATTATCACTTCATGTGGATAGTTTTGTAGCACCTTACAAAAGCACTACTCACCTGGTTACTCAAAGTTCAACTACATTACTACTCTGAAAGAGAAAGTTGAGAATTACGTTTGATTTGTTATTTCCTCCAGAAACTTTAGAGATAGTAGAATGTCAACAACAATCTCAAGTTGGTAGCGGAGAAATGAGGGCAAAACAATGCTCATTTTAATGAGGAGAATAAGTGTTAGGGCATAATTATGTCATGAGGCTGGGACATTCTTCCCTGAAGCGTAGAAGATTTAGGGATGATCTTATAAACATCTACAAAATAATGAAGGCCATAGATCAACTAGGTAGTCAGTATCTTTTTCCAAAGCTAGGGGAGTGTAAAACTAGGGGGCATAGGTTTAAGGTGAAGGTGGAGAGATACAAAAAGGATCCAGAGGGGCAATTTGTTTACGCAGATAGTGGTAATTGTCTAGAACAGGATGCCAGTTATAGTAATAGAGGTGGGTACAGTTTTGTTTTTAAAATGCATTTGAACAGGTACATGGATAAGATGGGTATAGTGGGATATGGGCCAAATGAGAGCAACTGGGTGTACTTTAGTGGTTAAAAAAGAGGCAGCATGGACATGTTGGACTGTTAAGCCTGTTTCCATGCTGTAAACCTTTATGAGTCTATAGGCCTGATTTTACTATCACGTTGCGCCTGTTTTCGTGTGCAATGCGAGTAACGCGATCCTTGCCCATCTGTGCGCTGGTTCCCCCTTACCAAGGCCCGAAAATGGCTGCAATCAGAACCATACCTGAAACAAGCACAACGGCCATTAAATACATTTGCATTCATTTAAATTAACTTAATGGACTATGCTTACAACCTTACTGGCACTCTTTCCTTTACCACCATGTTTGCCCGTACGCAAAACAGACATTCTCCACAAAAATCCAGATCAGGATCTCCAGTTATTGAAGAAGTAATTGCCAAGCATCTGATGGCTCTCTGCTTGATATCAGTGGTGGTGGGGGGTGTCTGCTGCCATTCTTTCTGTGATCAGTGAGGGGGAAAGGGGAGAGTCCACCGCCACTGTGCCTGAGATTGGTGGGGGGGAGGGGCCTGCAATTGATGTGGGTGGCAGAGGTAGTGGGGGCGATAGCAGAGTCAGTAATATTGTGAAGGTGGGACAATGTCTGTGGGGGCCAGGTGGCAGCATTGTGGCAGGGAAGCAGCGTTCTTTTTTTCTTCTGTGCATGCACTGATCGTAGTTGCAGGGTTTCGGACGTGTTAAGCCTCACCCACAGGCTTCTGCATTGTGATTCAGAATCACTTACATTTTTCAGGCAGAGTTCCTGAGAACAGGTCTAAAAGTCGGATCTCAAACACTCTAATTTCAAATCCGCCCAGCACTTAGAATCAAAATTATAAAATAGGGCCCAATGACTCGAGTGTGAAATGAGAACAAGCCTTAGGATAAACAGGTGCAATTTGCTACATGGTTCAAACTGAAGATTAGCTATTCAGACGGCACCAAACTGACCAATTGTTGGCTCTTGAAATGATTTTCCAGAATCATCTCCAGAAGTAGCAATTCTTTAGTCCTAATGCTATAATCACTTCTATGGATGTGTAGTTGAATCTGAGTTGCCTGCTGACTGTGTCTCAGCTACCATAGCATGTGAGAATGATACAGAATCATTCCAAGAGAAGAAGTTCCTACTGAAGTTCCAAATCAGGCTTTCAGGGCCAAGAACAGCCAAATTTAAGAATGTCATATACAATCAAGGAGGAATAGATATCTTCCTGATTGACTTTCTCATTGAAAATGATTAATGATGCACAGTACGGTGCCTAGAATATTATTGATTGTATGTATATCATTTTTGTAATTTGTTGTCATGACCACAGGAGTAAAGCAGAAGGGATATTATTTATTCAAAAGGATTTCAGCTTACTTTAAGAACATGATTTGACGGTGATATCATTGGGGTGCTTTCAGAGGCTGTTGTTTTACTTTCAGTTCGTGCTCTGTGCAGTGAAGAGAACATCTCTTTCAACAAAGCTTGCCGTTATAGTTTGAATCTATTTGTGCAAACTACAGGAACATAAGAATTAGAAGCAGAAGGAGGCATATTCAGGTCTTTGAGCCTACTCTGCCATTCAATCAGATGATGACTCATCTTTCCCTGGTCTCAAATCCACCTCCCTACCTTTCCCTTTTTTAAAAATTAGAAATATGTCTAACTCTCTCCTGAAACCATTCGACTTTTTTTTTGTTAAAAAAACACAATCCCGAATATAGTCAGGACATTACAGTAATCAAGATAACTGTGCGAGTCATTGACTTAACCCAAGAAATGGAGAGAAGAGATAGAAGTGTTGGAAATGGAACACCTAAAAGCAAGAGAAGGGTGAAAATTCGAAAGAAGTTGATTAAATTGGGAAGTAAAGAATCAGATAAAAAAAAAATAAACATTGAAATAGTCCACAATGCCTTGAAAAAGAGCATGGGGTGGAGGCAGGGGTGGTGGTGTGGGGGGTTGGTGTTGAGTAACAATAGAACAAAGAACGTTTGACATATCTCATAAAAAACACCAACATAGCTCGGACCCCTGATGGTTGTCATAGCAACAACTTTCATCTGAAGAAAGTTAATAGAGAAGTTGTTTATAGGTTTTACTAGGTGGAGGAAGATAACGTGGTGGATGACTGTTTGGACTTTCTTTCAAAGGTAAAGTGGAGAACTCACCTATTGTTCTGGTGGATGGAAATGCAGACAGATAGGGTGTACATTGTGAAAAGGAGATATTTAGGACCAGGCAACTGGAAACCGTTAAAGTGAAGACACAGGGATGTTGGTGGATGGAACTGATCAGATAAATCTCATCAAGTTAGGAAGGAGTTAGTTCAGTCAGACAAGAAGAGGCTTAAATGATGGTTGCGCCAGGATAATCCTCTTTGTGCATTTTGTGAAGTAAGTAGAAGAGGGCTATTTTGAGTGTGGGAATGTGAAGCAGGGGGTTGGGGAATGAAGATATCCAGAGGAGATGAGGTCAGTGGTAGTCTTAGAGGTGATGGCTTAGTATTCAGTGGTGGGGTTCAGGCAGGGATAGAATAAAGTGTCCAAAGAGTTGGAGTTCAGTTGCTGCTTGGTTGTGTTCAGTATGCCAAGCCTCAATGGTACTATACTTGCTACCTCCAATTTTTGTCAGTTCTAGCATAGGACCTGGAATATTGAGCAGGATTTTCCATGCCCCTCCCCAGTAGTGTATTTTACAGCACAATAAGAAGTCTTACACCACCAGCTAAAAGTCCAATGCTTTATTTGGTAGCACAAGCCACAAACCTTTGGAGCACTGCCTCTTCATCAGGTGATTGGGATCAGGTGTTCACAAACAGGGCATATAGAGACACAGCCTTGTGATAATGGTCGGAACCCAACACCAACATTTCCATATCATGTACTTTACAGCAGGAGAGGTGACCCACAATTGGCCCATGGTGGGGTCTTCTGATCCTGCTGTTGTCAACTCCTGGCAGAGATTTGCCATCAGCAGGACCAGAAGATTCCACTGTCAAGAACGGCCAGAAAATTCTAGTCATTAACTCTGTCTCTCTTGCTCTCCACAGATGCTTCAGATGTGCTGAATAGTTCCAACATTTTCTGTTTAGGTTTCGGACTTCTTGGCCCTGATTCTACTGGTACATCCACCCTAAAATCAGGGCAAGGAGAGGCTCATAGAATGGCATTCTCCGTTGGCCTCCAGCACAACCTTATGAGCCTCAGGCGGATGTGCCGGTAAAATTCCGATTCTAGCATCTGCCACACTTTGGTTTTGTGCAGGGTTTCTGTAACTTTGTTGTCAGGTTATACTCCGACGGATGATGTCTTAAAATAAATGATATTCATATGAAAGATTATGATAAAGTGAAGTGATGGATAGTGCCCTTTGATGTATGTCACTATTCACATTGTGTGGGAACTCATTTAAAAATTATGATATTTTGAGAGCTATTTCTCTCCTGATGTGGGGTCTCTTAAATGATTGTTGTGATTTAGAACAATAATGTTTATAGTCTGATCTCCAACTTGTACCGGCAACATTTTGTTCCAGTGGAGGCGTCTTACACAATTGCTCCTTTTGCAGTCTCTCTTTCAAATGTTCCCAAGTGATTGATATTCTTTAGTTATTATTAGAACCAGCAGGGTCAATGTTTATGTACTGATTTAAGTTGATGTAAGAATGCATGCAAATAAAGCCTAAATGGTAACACAGTAATAGGCCTCACATTTTATAGATCAGTCTGTTTGCTGAATTATTCATAGCTACAAATGCAGATTTTGCAAGAGGTGCAAGACAACACACAAATGGTGACAGTGGGAAATTACATCAGGTGAAATTTAAAGGGAAATGAATAATTAAGAGGAAGTGGCAGAATGGAGGGACAACATTTCTCACAGCTTTTAAAAGGCTCAAAATGCATCCGAATCCTTGGCTTTCTTTTCCAAGTCAATCACCTTCAAAGACTCAAAACAAAAAAATACTTGCAGTGAGGCAATCTCAATAGCATAATGAAGATTATGGTCACTTGTTGTTAGGTGAAATCTTTTCACCAGTCATTTCCTTATGGCTCTGTATAGAACCAGAGAATTACCAACTGCACTAAAGTAACAACTATAGTCTAACTTGCCTCAGGATGTGTCCATTCACGTGAATTGGAGCATCCAGGCGCAAAGATACAGACTTTTTCACATATATATGTACACAGAGTAATGGTTTGTATATGACTTGTTGTATTGTTTCCTTTTTAAATGGCATATCCTTCAATGCAATAACAGTTTGATCAAATGGTCATGATGTATGTTACATTATCATGTAGATACTACACGATAACACTGCAGCATGGTGGCACAGTGTTTAACATTGCTGCCTCGGAGCACCAGGAACCTGGGTTCAATTCTGGCATCAGGTCACTGTCTGTGTGAGTTTGCATATTCTCCCTGTGCCTCTGTGGGTTTTCTCCGGGTGTTCCCGATTTTTTTTCAAGGTCCAAAGACATGAGAGTTAAGTTGATTGGCCACACTGAATTGCCCCTTAGTGTCAAGGGACTATCAGGGTAAATATGAGGGCTCATGAAAATAAGATCTGGCTGGGATTGTGGTCAGTGCAGACTTGATGGGTCAATGGAATTCTATGATTCTATGATACTTATAGGAATGTGCTGTAGCCAACATTCTAACATATGTTCCTCTTCTGTTTCTAAAGGTAATACCCAAGAACTAGCCTAATGTGTGGCAGATGGATATCAACCTAGTCCCTCACTACTTCAATTATTTCAAGCAACACAGCACCGCTGACACATTCAGCCTCCCACTCAAGTGACAGTGCATGTGCCAGAAATTGAGCAAATCCAGCCAGCAACCTGCAGCAGTGCATGGTAGAGCAGCTACAAAGTCACCTCATGATGCATTGCAAAGAGGCAAGGATTCAAGTGTCCCACTGAAAGCCAAAAGTTAACCACCTCATTTATCAGCATTGAAAATACAAGTCCCATCCATCAACATCAAAGGACTTGGTATAAAATATATTGAGCACAAGATTTCATAACTTCTAGGAAATTAAATTCAATAATATTTTCTTTCATTGTACCTCGAGAATTTTATTCTAATAATGTAGAATCAGGTGTGTCAAAGCATTGGCATGTGATTCTAATAATGATAAAGATGTGCTGAAGCATTGCAGTAAAATAATTTCTCTATATTGAGAGAAGTGTTAATCCATTGAGCAGATCTGATGCTCGTTTGTAGTAGCTTATTTAACTTAGCCTACTATATGACTTTTTGCCTCGAAGGCTGTTTCACCAGTGATCTTGTCTCATTAATTGTCAGGGTCTTGCTTTGGCCTCATCTGTGATGGCCTCCTGCTCCTCTAACTGCTTAGTTGTCAGGCTTTCCTGGAAGGCAAAGTTGTGCAGCATACAGTAGACCACAATAATCCTTGAAAGCCTGGCAGGGCTGTATTATTAGCAACCCCTTGATTCCTCCAGGCATCTAAAGTACTGCATCAAGATGCCTATTGTGTGTTTGATAATGATCCAGAAGACTGCATGAGCCTCATTGTATCTTAGCTCAGCATCTGTTCAAGCTGTCTCAGCAGTGTCATAAGCCAGGACTGAAGAAGGTCGCCCAGTCTCTTCTCAGAGCTCTGCTTTCTGCCTGCCATCTCTTTCAAGCAGTCAAGGCACACAGAATATAAGCGTCATAATTGCAGCCTGAGAAAGCAAGCTGACTTGTGAGACCCTATGTGGCAGATCAGTGACCATCTGCACATTGGTACAGTGAATTTCATTTCTGCTTTGTGAAACCCTAATATTGAGAGTCACATTGGGTAAATGAATGTCAACTGTATTGCCCTCAAAAACGGAAATGTGAATAAAATAACAACATTTTTATAATCTGTTGCTTGTGAGAAAAATATTCCCCCTAAGAAACATTGTAGCAGTGATCTGCCAGATGCATTCTGTATACTGTAAGTTGACTGACACTTGCTGGTGCAGACTGCTTTGAATGAGCTTGAGATAAAAATAAGTTAGATTGTCTTCCTTTGCGATTCCAATGTCAGTGTGTCAGTATGTCGGAGGTATGCTGCAGGTCAGTTGTAGCGGTTGGCACAATTGCCTATCTGGTGAGATGGAGCCAAGTAAGTGAGATTTCCACAAACATAGAGAGGCAGTAGTGCCTGAGGCTGTGTACTTAATGTAGAAACTGGAGTACTCAATTCATCCCTTAAGCATTCTGCACCATCTAATTAAATCATAGTTCATATAGTTCAATTCTATTTACTCACCACAGCTCAATATTCTTTGGTACCTGCATAATATGGTATCATAGTGATTATGTCACTGGGCTGGTAATCCAGAAACCCAGGATTATTCTTATTATTTATTTAAT
This sequence comes from Sphyrna mokarran, assembly GCA_024679065.1. Classification (NCBI taxonomy): domain Eukaryota; kingdom Metazoa; phylum Chordata; class Chondrichthyes; order Carcharhiniformes; family Carcharhinidae; genus Sphyrna; species Sphyrna mokarran. Next base: position 90,463,389 of record JAGIQG010000006.1, on the reverse strand, counting down.
ATTTGCTTTGCTCACGGGAAGTGGGCCTCATTGGCAAAGCCAATTGTGGTGATTGTCCTTATTAGGACAACACAACTGAAGAGGGTCACCTGGCTTGAGGACCAAGGATGGGTAATCACCCCAGTGGTGGAGTTCTCTCTTAGCAGAAGACAGCTTGAAGACATGTAGGGAGTAGAGCAACCTGCTTGAAGGAAATCGGGATGGAGCGGGGGGCAGGGATGAAGGGAACGGGTGTGGTGGTGGTGGTGGGGAGGGATGGAGGAGGGGTTAGCGGGGGATGGTGGGGGGGGGGGGGGGGGCAGGTGGTAGCTGCCGGTCTTTGTACAGATTTTCCTTGTAAATAACTACCCTCTGTGTTCCTGAAAAAGTCTGTAGCATGAATAATTGCACCAACATCTATTGCTCATCCCTAATTGCCCCTGAGAAGGAGGTGGAACGTTAACTTCTGAAATCTATGTGATGTAGGCACAACCACAGTTCTGTTAGGAGGGAGTTCCAATTTTGATCCAGCAATGATGGAGGAATGGCAATATTGTTTCGAGTCAGAGTAATCTGTGACTTGGAGAAGATACACATGTGCTGCCAGTTATGAGAATGTGGATTCACATTGCCCGTGCATGTTGCTACTCATGGGATCAGTGCATGATAAGTTAAAACTGCTTTCAATTCTGCTGAGCAGAAATACTTTGTGAAGTAGGCCTAAGCAAAAACTAAGGGACTGAAGGAATGTCTTGAGGTTTTGGGATACGATATTTGGTCACTATCATAATAAAATGATTTAAAAAATTAACTAGACCATATAACCATGGTAACTGATGATCAGGAGATGATTATTTTATCTTCTTAACTCCATTTGATCTAATATGTGCTTGTCTTTTACCATAATCTAGTTTGATGTTAGTGAGGATCAGAAGGCTGTGGAGGCCAGGCCATTGGGTATCTTTAAAACAGAGGTTGTTAGGTTCTTGATTAATAAGGGGATCAGGGGTTATAGGGAAAAGACAGGAGAATGGCAATGAGAAAAACATCAGGCATGATTGAATGGCAGAGCAGACTTGATGGGCCGAATGGCCTAATTCTATGTCTTATGGTCTTATGGATGAAGAGAACAAAGTTAAAATTGGTATGTGTTTTGAGTAAACACCATTTGCTACAGTCAAACAGGAATGGCAAATTATCTGAGTCCTTTCAGTGAACTGTGAAGTCAATAATAAAGAATTATATATTCAATGTAGATTCAGACTGCGTGAGTTGACTGAGTGCTCATGTTAAGATGTGTAATATGATCTTATTCAAGATAAAAATCTTTATTCTGTTGTTATTACAGTTATGTTTGTACTTAAACTATTGGCTGACAATCTGCTCCAATTTACTTCCTCTTACCAAACTAAAGCTAAGGCACTGATTCTTGGATGATGGAACTATGATGCAAGGCATTGTGTGTGTGTGGTGCATTTTCTGCTTTGTGTGATCACTAACTGGTATTTGGAATTTGGATAATTTGAGGATGTCTGATAAATTCAATGAAGGAACTGTGAGACAAAGCTGTTAGGTGTCAACATTCCTATTTTGGTTCATGATTGATGGGATTTTGAGAAAAAAACAACAGACAGAAGAAATGGCATGAAGTGGACTGTCACAGAACAGCTGGAAGATTTAGACTTTGCAGATATCTAGGCTTTATCATCACATAACCACATACAAATGAAAGATAAAACCCGTCACTTGATGCTAACATCAGCCAAAGTTGGTCTTAACATCAGTACAGAGAAAACATAGATAATGCAAATAAACACCAAGAACAACAATTACAAGTTCATAAATTCATAAGATATAGGAGCAAAATTAGGCCATTTGGCTCATCGAGTCTGCTCTGCCATTCAATCATGGCTAATATGCTCCTCATTCCCATTTTCCTGCCTCCTCTCTATAACCTTTCAACCCTTTACCAATTTAAAATCTGTCCAATTCCTCATAAAATTACTCATTTTCCCAGCATCATCCATCCTTTGGGGTGACACATTCTATAGATTCGTAACCGTTTGGGAGAATTGTTTCTCCTCAATCCTGTTTTAAATTTGCTACCCCTTCTAAGACCTCTGGTCCTAGAATGCCCCACAGGAAGAAGCATCTGCTCCACATCTACTTTATCCGTACCTTTTATCATCTTGAATACCTCAATTTGATCTCCCCTCATTCTTCTAGATTCCAGAGAGTATAGGCCTAAAATGTTCAATCTCTCTTCATATGTCAAACCTCTCATCTCGGGAATCAATCTAGTGAACCTCCTCTGAACTGCCTCCAAAGCCGCCACATCTTTCCTCAAATAAGAAGGACAAAACTATGTATAATAGTGTATGAGCTGTGGCCTCACCAATGCCTTTTTAGTTGCAACAATACTTCCTTATCTTTATATTCTATTCCTTTAGCTATAAGTGCCAACATTCCATTTGTTCTCATTAAGATAAGGAACACCAAGTAGGATGAAGTAACATCTTTTACTCATTTTAGTGCTGCAAATACTACTGGTGGGACAGATGACAATGTAAAGATCAGAATTGGGAAGGCTAGAGAATATTCATCACTCTTTCTCTCTCCAACAACTGGAAATCAAGAGATCACCAAAGCCTCAAAGCTAAAGATATTCGCTTCCAACATAAAGTCTGTTTTCCCTTTTGGCTCCAAAATATGGAGGATCACCAATACAATTTTGATGAAAATTCAATCCTTCACCAACAGGTGTTTCAGAAGGATCCTTAGGATGGTCAAATACCATCATTAACATAAGTTATAGGAGGAGACAAAACAAGACCCAATAGTCCTCCAAATCAAAAGGTGGAAGTGGAATAGGATAGGCCATACTTGAAAGACACGAACAACGCAACACGGAAAGCTCTCACACAAAAATCCCACAAGAAAGAGAAAGAAAAGCAGACCAAGAAACACATGGAAGCAGGATAACGAAAAGGAGTGGAGAACTGAGGACTGTACATGGCATCATCCAGAGAGTTTGGCCAAAACAGGATCTGACAGAAAGAATTTGTTCATGGTCTATGGTCCATCAAGGATTGAAGAAGCTAAAAAGGAGAAGAGACTTCATAGGCAATGTGTCGAAATGGGATAAAGTGCCACAGATAGCCTCAGGAATACATAGGTTCAGATAATCTGTCTCTTATATAAGTGAACATGCTTTGTTGTCTTTTATCTTTCTCTCCTTCTCTCATGTCAAAAATTCTGAGCGGCCAAATGCATTCCCATTCCCAGAGTTTAACTTATAACAATTAAAAAGCGTTACAAAAAGTTTTCATTGAAAAAGGCAAACAAAAACACAGTGAGAATTAATTAAAATCCAACAACCAAGTTACAAATAGAAATGCTCCTATGAAAGATTCAGCAAGTCCTCTTTGTTTGTAGTTAGGATGAAACATGGTAATCTGAATCTGTGGTTGGAACCTCATGCCCTCTTCTGTGGTGAGTTTGGTGATCAAGGGGTGGCATTTACTCAGATAGGGGACTGATGTGTGGAGACCTTGCTGCATGCCTTCCCACCGCTATCCTGATAAAGTCTGTTGCAGGAAGGCTTGTGGAGGATCTTCCCTCCTTGCCATCAATTGAAACTCTTAGGTGGAATTTGGATGCCAATTTAAGGGTATCATCCTGTCACTGCTGGTATCCACCTAGCCCTGGTGTGTTTGCTTGTAGCTTATTGGTTAGATAGTGTGGAGTGAGGTGAGAGGGAGGAGGGTCCTGGTCAAGGGACCTAACATTGGGAACCACATCATGCCCTTGCTGCTGACCCCGCTTCAACCTTTTCCCTACATCCTCCATTCTTCCCTACTCCCTCTCCTGCCATCACTCACCTGTGCCATGGTGAGCCTAGGCCTCGGGTATGTGTGTACCAGTGGCATTGCCAGTCACCAAGGCCAGTAGCTTCTACTCCCAGAGTCCTTGATCCCAGGGTGAGGCCCCCCATTGCCCAGTAAGGTGCAAGTTGATGCTTTTTGGGTATTGGTGGAGAATTTACTCCATACCTTCTACCAACCTGACTAAAGCTAGAATAGCAATCCTAGAATGATGGAACCCTGAGGCATGGCTACTTTCTGGGATCCGAAGCTGTGCGATAATCCTGTACTTATGGGCCCAGTTTTCACCAAAAACATGTGTTACAAGTTGATGCTTCATGTGGGATTTGGAACTGTACTCACTCAAATAGTAGTTTGACTTTTATTTCAACTGGCCTTCCCATAAAGAGGCAACATGAGGCACTTGTGGACTCCCCAGTCATCAGGTAAGAATCCTATTGTTTTACCCAGTATGGAATCAAAAAGAGCATTTTGCATTAGAATGTAATCATGCTCAATGTCACTTAATGTTGCTATGATGTTACACACTTGGCACAAAATCATCGTAGTCCAAACAAGCCAGCAGGTAGAATTTCTCACTTTAAATCTTAATCCCTATTTTTAGTTATCCCGTTGACTAAAAAACATAGCTCCTTTAAAAAATCAAAACCTTAGTTTTTACATAAGTTGAAATAAGATGTGCGTCTCTGGATCCCATAGCCTTGGGTTTAGACAGATGTAGTCTAACACTCAAACTTGCTCATTGTTAAGAGCTGAATGGAAGAACGAGGTTTTCCATCTTTTAATAACATGATCCCGGTTAGGTGTTTGTGTTACCAAACAAAAAACTCATCTTACATGAGTCACAGACTCAAAGGAGCACTGAGCTATATTTTGATCACACAGCAATGGATCTTCTGTAGCTAAATGGAACTCAATCATATTTGCAATTGAGTGGGAAGGTAAGACTGCTCGATTCTATTCAGCTTTTGGTGACAACTTCAGTGACTCATCTGATCGTGTCAGTAACTGCAACTGGTAACAGCTGCTGGACCCCAATTATACTGCAAATACTTTGAAGAGTGGTAAAAATGATGTGTTTCCATGAGGAATAAAAGAACATATAAACCACAAAAAAAGGTGTGTGGTGCGGTGGAAGTGAAGATAACAAGCAACCTCCTGCAAATATTGAATTCTACACTGAAGTCATAGAATCCCTTCAGTGCAGAAGAAGGCCATTTGGCCCATTGAGTCAGCACAGACCGCAATCCTACTCAGGCCCTATTCCTATAACCTCATGTATATAACCTGCTTATCCTCTGACTCTAGTCAATTTAGTATGGTCAATCAGCCTAAGCCACACATCTTTGGACTGTGGGAGGAAACCAGGGTATCTGGAGGAAACCCACGTAGACATGGGGAGAATGTGCAAACTCCACACAGACATGACCCAAGACCAGAATTGAGCCCAGGTTCCTGGTGCGGTAACAGTGCTATCCACTCTGCCACCATGCTATCACATCAAAGGAAGTATTGTAGTACAGTATCCCTAACTCTGAATCAGAAGTTCTGGATTCATAGTCCCATCTCAGGACTTGCTGGCCAAGGAAGGTGCATTCATAATGTGGCCAAATAGGTTGAGTGTGGCAACCTACAAATCCTTTCAACATTTCAATGCCTGGCAGTAAGAATGGAAGAAATTGATGAGCCCTCAAGTTAGAAGCTCCTGGTGACAGACTAGAAACTGTTCCAAGAATTACAAGCCATAGAAATAGACAAAAATCTGATTGTGGAAAGAGAATTTGGATGGGAAGTAAAGTCTTCTCCAAACTGTAAGTTTTACTAATCAGCTGGGGGCAAAGTAGCAGAAAGTTGTTGCCTTGAGTATTCTTCAAACATTGAAAAACGTCCCTCTTAGTGGATCAAAAATGTCCTTTTGTCATCCAAGGAGATTTTTGAAAGGTAAACAATTCTTTCATCTTTGCTGTGGAGAATACTGCAGATGAGGTAATTGGGTCAGGTAATTTGACTGAGGAAAGTAGGCAGTAATAAGGTGTAGAATTGTTTTAATAGACAATGCATCATTAGGAAAACATTTGACAAGCTGCATGCTGACAATAAACATGAAAATCATACACAGGGTTATTGTACAAAATATCAAGCAGTACATGGAAGGCCATCACAAAGTATTATTGATAGTCTGATTAATAATCCCAGCTTCAGCTCATTGAGCCCAATTCTCCTCAAAAAAATTCTAAGTGCTGAATTTATAGGAAAACTAGTGTAAATCACAATTGTTTTTTTCAGTGGGAGTTTAGACTCAAATCTCTCACACTCTGTGCAATGCAGAAGCTGGAGTTTGGCAGTTGTGAGCACTGCGTAATCGTTGGCCAGGCCGAGACCCTCACAATGCTGCCCATCCTCCCGCAGCCTGATTGTGGTCTCCGTGATCATTCCTAGGCCAGCCCCAACCTCCCCCCCGTCACGGTGCGCTTTGATGCCCAGCTCACTCCCCCAGCAGTAACGATCCCCCTACCCTCCACCAACCCCACCCCCACTACCCTGGCAACCTGCCCCCTGTCCCCCACCCTACCACAGCAGGCCTCAACTTACAGGAGGCAAATCCCACTCCCGAAGGCAGACCCCCACCCCCTCCCCCCCAACAGACTACTACCCTTCTAGCCTACCCCAATCACTGGCCTCCCTCCACCTCTGACCAACTCGGCAGAGTGGCAGCGGGACACCCCCACTCCCACTGATCACCCCTCGGTCCCATCCACAATAGGTCATGCCCCCTTGCACTGTCCCAAGAATGGTGGGCTGTCCCAAGGTTGTGCCAAGGCAGTGCCAAGGTGCCCCTAGGTGTGGGCACTTTGCCCCTTATGCAGTGCCGGGGACATAGGCAGGTACATCCAGGATGCCAATGCCCAGGGAGCACTACACCCTCCACCACCCGACCCCTGGGAACTCCGGATTGCTCCCCCTTCATTCCAGTGAGGTTTCCCGCTCGTTCCCTGAATGTGGGAAACTACTCTAAACCCTACTAGAGTGAAATACTCGGGGTGGGAGATGCTATTGGGCCTGGAGAATTCAGTCCCACGCCCAATAATCACATTTACAGCCATAAAGCCATTGAGGTTTACACCATGGAAACAGGCCGTTCAGCACAGCTTATCCATGTCACCCTTATTTTTCTAAACCTCTTAGCTAATCAATTCTAAATGCCTGCATTTGGCCCATATCCCTCTATACCCATGTAACTGTCCAAATGCTTTTTAAAAACAGATTAAAATTACTTACTTGGTCTTCCCGCCAGTTTCCATCGTGGGCTAGACTGTGACTGCTCTCCGGCAGTGGGAGACGTGCATGCATTGGGAAATGCCTGCGCGAATCCCGTGAAATGGCCGACACGCGCATCTCCCAACCCAACTTGCCAAAAAACTAACATGTCGCCATGGGACAATTGGGCCCATTGTTTGTACCCGGCCATATTACACTAATCTTGGTACCTCTAAATTGTCTGTTTAGCACTTCCTCCACTCACTCTCACCATACCTGCTTATATTTTCACTGTTAGAATTCTCCTGCAATAGTGAAGTAAAATCCATCTCCACATTTATTCAGAAACAAATCTTAAATAGAACCCAATTTACAGCACTGGGAACAAGATACAAGTTTGCTATGAAGTGCTGGAACTGGGGAAGTGGTGTACTCACTGCTGCATTTGCTGCTGTAATCAATCTTGTTCTGTCTGCATGAAACGATGTACTCATTTTAGGATGAGTGGTTTTAATTGATCAGATACTTTGTGGCCTAATCATAAATGATCACTCATGCTTATTGTATAACATTTTTGGAATATTAAAGAAAAATATTTCAGAACTTACCTTTTATGAGAGACTTTGCCTTACGAAATGAGCTTTTCAGTGATTAGTGCAGCTGCTGTGTAATTAGTGCTTAGTCATACGGCCAGAACTTGTGAGTGGTGGGTTGTTGGGGGGAGGAGAATGGGGTAGGGGGGAGGAGAAGGGGGTAGGGGCGGGGGAGAAGAACAGGGAGGTGGGGGGCAAGAATGGGGGTGGGAAAAAAACAGGGTGCAGGGAGAACAGGGGGGCAGGGGTGGAGAACAGGGGGGGGAGCAAGGATGGAGAACGGTGAGGGGGGAGCAGGGTGGAGAACGGTGAGGGGGGAGCAGGGTGGAGAACGGGGGAGGTGGAGAGGGGGGAGGGGAGCAGGGGTGGAGAACGGGGGGAGGGGAGCAGGGGTGGAGAACGGGGGGAGGGGAGCAGGGTGGAGACGGGGGGAGGGGTGGAGACGGGGGGAGGGGAGCAGGGGTGGAGAACGGGGGGAGGGGAGGAGGGGTGGAGAACGGGGGGGGAGAGGGGGAGAACGGGGGGAGGGGAGCAGGGGTGGAGAACGGGGGAGGGGAGGGGAGCAGGGGTGGAGACGGGGTGGAGAACGGGGCAGGGGTGGAGAACGGGGGTGGTTAGCAGGGGGGAGAGGGGGGAGGGAGCAGGGGTGGAGAACGGGGGGAGGGGGGTGGAGAACGGGGGGAGGGGAGCAGGGGGGGAGACGGGGGGGGAGAGAACGGGGGGCAGGGGAGAATGGGGGGGAGAAGGGGGGGAGAAGGGGGGAGAACGGGGGGGAGGGGGGGGGGCAGGGGGGAGAACAGCGGGGGTGGTGAATGGGGGGGTTGGGAACAGGAGGGGGGCGGGGGGGGAGCGGGGGGGAGGGAGGGGGAACGGGGGGAGCAGTGGGGGAGCAGGGGGGAGCAGGGGGGGAGCGGGGGGGGGGGGAGGGGGGGAGCCGGGGAGGGGAGCGGGGGGGGGGGCAGGGGGGGAGGGGGGGGAGCGGGGGGGGGAGCGGGAGCGGGTGGAGGGTGGGGAGAACGGGGTTGGAGAATGGGGGGGGTGGAGAACGGGGGGGTTGGAGAATGGGGGGGGGTTGGAGAATGGGGGGGTGGAGAACGGGCGGGTGGAGAGTGGGGGGAGTTGGAGAATGGGGTGGTGGTGGAGACGGGGCGGGGTGGAGAATGGGGGGAGTTGGAGAATGGGGGGGAGTTGGAGAATGGGGGGGTGGTGGAGAACGGGGCGGGGTGGAGAACGGGGGGAAGCAGAGGTGGAGAACGGGGGGGGGAAGCAGGGTGGAGAACGGGGGATAAGAGCAGGGGTGGAGAACGGGGGAAGGGTGGAGAATGGGGGGAGCAGGGGTGGAGAACGGGGGGAGCAGGGTGGAGAACGGGAGGGGGAGCAGGGGTGGAGAACGGGGGGGGGAGCAGGGGCGGAGAACGGGGGGAGGCAGGGGCGGAGAATAGCGGGGGGCAGGGGCGGAGAATGGAGGGCAGGGGCGGAGAACGGGGGGGCAGGGGCAGAGAACGGGGCGGCAGTGGAGAATGGGGGGAGCAGGGTGGAGAACGAGGGGGGCAGAAGAAAGGACGAGGGGGCAGGAAAGAGAACGAGGGGGGCAGGAAGGAGAACAAGAGGGGCAGGGGGAGAACAGAAGGAGAATGGTGAAGACAGAGAGGACAATGGGAGGGGAGGAGAACGGGGGGGCGGGGGAAGAGAATGAGAGGGGGCCGGGGAAGGGATTGGGAGGGGAGGAGAATGGGGGTCGGGGGAGGAGAATGGGGGTCGGGGGAGGAGAATGGGGGTTGGAGGAGGAGAATGGGTGCATGGGGGAGGAAAACGGGGGGTCAGGAAGGAAAACGGGGGTCGGGGGAGGAAAACGGGGGGTCAGGGGAGGAGAACAGGGGGTCTGGGAGGAGAACGGGAGGTCAGAGGAGGAGAACGGGAGGACAGGGGAGTAGAACAGGGGCGAGGGAGAAGAACGAGGGGAGGAGAATAGTGGGGAGGAAAACAGGGGGAGGAGAATGGAGGAGAGGAGAATAGGAATATGGGGAGGAGAACATAGAACATAGAACGCTACAGCACAAACAGGCCCTTTGGCCCATGAGTTGCGCCGATCACATCTATACCTACCAAGCCACAGACCTATCTATAACCCCCTATCCCATTAGTTCCCATGTACTCATCCAGAAGTCTTTTAAAAGACCCCAGGAGTTCGCCTCTACCACCACCTACGGCAGCCGATTCCATTCACTCACCACCCTCTGAGTGAAAAAAACAGGCGGGGGGGAAGTGAAGATTGCCCTTCAATTGAAAGGCCCCTTCAGATTTGAAGTACTATCCTTCCTCTCAGGGCCCAGAGAGCTCAGGCCTTCTCTTCCCTCCAACTTCTCCTATGAGATTGACTGACGACCTCCTCCTGCCAACTCCTCAGGACAATTCCCTATCCTCTCACCCACAGGAAGTATGGTCCCAGGAGCAAGGCTCAGGCATATTGCTGCAGTACCTCTTCTGGCCATGGCAGCTCTGTAACCGGAGGGGCTGGGAACTGTTGGGAAATCTGATTGGCTGACAGCTCTCCCAGGGAGGACATCAATCGAACTACTGAATTGGAGACCTGACTGCTGCTAGTAACGCTCAACTGAACATAAAATGGCATTGGGCCTGTCAGGGAAATGCATCTAGAATGATGGGCACCAAGCACTCATCATCCCGAGAATTCAGGCTCCTTTCCTATATTAGGTTTTGAGGCACGAGCCTGGTATATTTTAAATTCAGTGAATTTCTAAATGGATGCTCTGTGTGTGTTGAATTGGCATATTGTAAACATTTTATGATCTTTTTCAGTGGTGTAGAAATGCATTAACCAGCGGCATATTTGAGATTCTCTGCAGTGTTTTGTATAACATCAACAAGAGCATGAATGGTGGAAATGTTCTCACCGGTGACTTTAGTGTGACTGGCAAAGCCTGGGTGAATGGGGTTTGGAAAATTAAGCAGCCAGGTCTCACTGGAAACAACTCCATTTTAATCTAGAAACCGTTTGCATGCACAATTTCCTTCCACTCATTCTGAGCAGGACCTTAACTAAGCTTTTCTCTGCATGTGAATGAGGTGTTTTTGGATTTTCTGCCAAATGTCTTATTTCCTTGAGCAGAAATGCATTCTAGCATTACGATTGCACATTCAGACCCAGGTGATAAAGACATGTTACATATGTGAAGTATATATTGAAGGGACGTAAACCTTTTGTTTAGCCTTTTAGATTATAGTGTATGGATTATACATGCAGAATTGTTTTGAATGGATTTTGTTCACTTTTTTCCTGTTCAAAATAAGAGAAAATATTTGCATGAATAAACAGCTGACTCAATGTGGTAAATTTTTGGTTGGATAAAAACTTTTAATGGGAACCTAATACACTTCTTAATCTTTTGCCACTATTTTGAAGGTAAACATGCAGAAGCTGCAGGCCGTAAAGAAGGCAAATGGTATATTGGTCTTCATTGTGAGAGTTTCCAGTACAGGAGCAGGAATGTGCTGTTGAAATTGTACAGGGACTGGATGAGGCCACACCTAGAATATTGTGTGCAGTTTTGGTTTCCTTTTCTGAGGAAGAATGTTTTTGCTCTAGAGGGAGTGCAGTGAATGTTTACAAGGCAGAACTGATGCATGAGGAGAGATTGACTAGGTTAGGATTGTTTTGTTGGAATTCAGACAAATGAGGAGGGATCTCATGGAAACTTATAAAATTCTAATAGGACTAAATTCAGGGAGATACAGGATCAAGAATACTGAAGGTTATATTGCCTGCCTGGTACTTGGGTTTGGGGTATCTGATCTGGGCTGCAGAGTGAGAGAGTAAAGATCCAGTTGTTATGGCCCATGGAAGTACCAATGACATAGGTACAGCAGGAACAAAGGTTCTGCTAAAGGAGTATGAACAGCTAGGAGCAAAATTAAAAAGCAGAACCAAAAAGGTAATAATCTCTAGATTACTGCCTCAGCCTCGAGCTAATTGGCACAGGGTCAAAAAGATTAAGGAGGTAAATGCATGGCTCAAAGATTGGTGTGGGAGGAATGGGTTTGAATTCATGGGATTTCGGCGCCAGTATTGGGGAAGAGGGAACCTGTTTCAAAGGGATGGTCTTCATGTAAATCGTGCTGGGACAAGAATCCTGATGAATTGTATAACTAGGGGGATTTAAACTAAATAGTTGGGGGGGGGTGGTGGAGAATGGTTTCAGCTGTATGGAGAGTTAGAAAATCAAAGTTAAAAGAGAGGGTAAATGTGCAAGGAGCTGAGGGCTCAGGAGAGATTAGTAAAGTTTCCAGACCATGTAATAGAACAGAGAGTATAGAAGGTGGCAGGAATCTAACTTCAGGCAGGGCAAAAGAGGTGACAAGTATGAGAAGGGAGGTGGACAATGCAGGATTGAGAGTGTTGTACCTAAATGCGTGCAGTATACGGAACAAAGTAAATGAGCTTGTTGCGCACATTGAAATTGGCTGCTACGATGTTGTGGATATCACAGAGACATGGCTCAAGGGGATTAGAGCTGCGATTAAATATCCAAGGATATGTGTCCTATCAGAATGACAGGCAGATGGGTAAAGGGGGCGGGGTTGTATTGTTAGTAAGGAATGAATTTATACCAATAGCAAGAAACGATACAGGATCAGAAGGCATAGAATCCCTGCAGGTAGAGTTGAGGAATCACAAAGGTAAAAAGACACTGATAGGAGTTATGTACAGGCCCCCAGCAATAGTCAGGATGAGGGCAAAAATAAATCAGGAGATTGAGAAGGCATATAAAAAAAAAGTAATATTACAATAATCATGAGGGACTTCAATATGCAGGTGGACTGAGGAAATCAGGTAGATCCCAAGAAAAGGAATTGGTGGTACGTCTAAGTGTTGGATTTTTGGAGCAGCTTGTGACAGAGCATACTAGAGAACAGGCAATTCTGGATATGGTGATGTGTAATGAGGCAGTCTTGATTAGGGAACTTAAGGTGAAGGAATCCTTAGGGAGTAGTGATCGCAACGTGGTAGAACTTACCCTGCAGTTTGAGAGGGAGAAGCTGGAGTCAGATGTGATGGTATTACAATTAAATAAAGATAACTACAAAGACATGAGGGAGGAGCTGGTCAGTGTTGATTGGAAAGGGAGCCTAGTAGGGAAGACAGTGATGGCAAGAGTTTTTGAGAACTATTCAGGAGGCACAACAGAAATTTATCCCAAGGAGGAGGAAACATGCTAAGAGAAGGACGAGACATCCATGGCTGATGAGGAAAGTCAAGGACAGCATAAAAGCAAAAGAAAAAGTATACAAATTGGCAAGGATTATTGGGGAACCAGAGGATTGAGAAGCCTTTAAAAGTGAGCAGAGAACAAATAAAAAAGCAATAAAGGAGGAGAAGATGAAATATGAGTCTAAGCTAGCTAGTAATATAAAATAAGATAAGAAAATATAAAAAATAAGAAACAGGCAAAAATGGCCATTAAACTGCTGGAAAAGTAATAACAGGAAACAAAACAATGGCAGAGAGATAGTTACTTTTCTTTAATTTTCTTGTTGGAATATACCAGTAGGATGCCAGAGCTTCAGGATGGTCAGGGGGACTGGTAAGTGTAATGGCCATCACTAAGGGGAAGGTTCTGGGGGAACTGAAAGATCTGAAGGTGGATAAATCACCTGGACTGAATGGCCTATACCCCAGGGTTTGAAAAGAGATAGTGGAGGAAATTGTGAAGGCATTAGTGATGATCTTCCAAGAATCACTGGAGGCAGAGGACTGGAAAGCAGCTAATGTAACACCACTGTTTAAGAAGAGAGGGAGGCAGCAGATGGGAAATTATAGGCCAATTAGCCTGACTTGAGTCATTGGCAAGATTTTAGAGTCCATTATCAAAGATGAGATCGCAGAGTACTTAGAAGTGCATGATAAAATAGGGTTGTGTCAGCATGGCTTTGTCAAGAGGAGATAAAGTTAGATAAAAGCGAATCAGTGGACATGATTTATTTAGATTTCCAAAGGCCTTTGACAAAATGCCACAAAAGAGACTGTTAAATAAATTAAATGCCCATAGTGTCAAGAGTAAGATCTTGGTTAGAGGATAGGCTGTCTGGCAGAAGACAGAGAGTGGAGATAAAGAATTCTTTTCAGGATGGCAGCCAATGATTAGTGGTGTGCCTCAGGGGTCGGTGCTAGGATACATGTTTACGATCTGGAGGAAGGAACTGAAAGCACTGTTGCTAAGTTTGCAAATGATACAAAGACCTGTAGAGGGACACATCATATTGGGGAAACAGATGGACTTGGACAGGTTAGGAGAGTGGGCAAAGAAGTGGCAGATGGAATAAAATATAGAAAAGTATGATGTTTGGAAGGAAGAATGGAAGCATAGACTATTTTCTAAATAGGGAAATGCTTAGGAAATCAGAAATGTAAAGAGACTTGGGAGTCATTATTCAAGATTCTCTTAAGGTTAGCATGCAGGTTAAGTCAGTAGTTAGCAATCTTAGCATTCATGTCCAGAGAGCTAGAATACAAGAGCATGGATGTACTTCTGAGGCTGTATAACGCCTCAGAAGTACTCAGACCCCATTTGGAGTATTGTGAGCAGTTTTGGGCCCCATATCTAAGGAAGAATGTGCCAGCCTTGGACTGAGTCCAGAGGGGGTTCACAAGCATGATCCCTGGGATGAAGAGCTTGTTGTATGAGAATAGTTGAGGAGTCTGGGTCATGACTCATTGGAGTTTAGAAAGATGAGGAAGGATCTAACTGAAACTTATAAGATACTGTGAGGCCCAGATAGAGTGGATGTAGAGAGGCTGTTTCCACCTGTAGGAAAGACTAGAACCAGAGGCCACAGCCTCAGGCTGAAGGGACGATCCTTTAAAACAGAAATAAAGAGTAATTTCTTCAGCCAGAGAGTAGCAAATCTGGGAAACTCTTTGCCTCAATGCTACACAGGCCAGGTCATTGACTGTCATTAAGACAGAGATAGATAAGTTCTTGACTAATAAGTGGATTAGGGGTTATAGGGATGAGAAAAATATCAGTCATGTTTGAACAGCAGAATAGATTCGGTGGGTTGAGTGGCCTCTTTCTGCTCCTATGTTTAATAGTCTTCTAATCTTTTGGGAGGATAATCTTGATGGTGGAGGAATCCAGAACCAGGGGTTGCAGATGGAGGATTTGAGGTAGACCATTTAGGATGGAGATGAGGATACATTTCTTCACCAAAGCATGGACTTCATTACTACAGGAAGTACTTGATGCCCAAACATTGAATATATTCGAGAGGCAGCTGGATAGAGTGCTTGGGGTGAATGGGATCAAAAGTTATGGGGAGAAAGCAGGGTTATGCTATTGAGTGGGATGATCTGAAAGGGCCAAATGGCCTCCTGCTCCTATCTCCTATGCCCCTATATATATTGAAATCTTATGTTGAGCCTGGACCCAAGGTCTTATCACAGCAATCTGAGCTTTGTGAAGTGATTTTGTCCTCTGCCGCTGCGGGTCGCATTGCAGTTTCTGCTGTATTTATCACATGCTGCAAGTAGATTCACAGTGCAGTGAAACCTTCATATGCAGAAGTGCTTTGTGGATGACTCCTCATCAGTGAAATCTTCATATGCAGAAGTGCTTTGTGGATGACTCCTCATCCATATCAGACTCTGAAGAGGTTTTAGCATATCTCACAACTTGGAGATGCCACTGTTGAGGATGGCCTCAACTGGGATCTTGGGTTTGTATCACACAATCTGTAACATCCATGATCTGCCTGTGCTTGCAAAATCTCACCAACTGTCCTGTCTGGGGACAATACATGTTTCTTTAACCTGTGCTTAAAGCTCTCTCCACTCACATTGTCTGTACCTTTAAGACTTGATTACCTGTAAAGACTCGCATTCCAACATTATTTTGTAAGTTGAGTTTGTGTCTATATATGCCCTATTTGTGAACAGAACTCCCACTCACCTGATGGAGGACCAGAGCTCTGAAAGCTTGGACTTTAACCTGGTGTTGTGAGAGTTCTTCCTACATCTCACAATAACAGGGAAAATTGTCATTCTGATAGCAAACAGTTCTTTAAAAAGACTCAGGCCCTGTGAGTTTCAGTGGATTAAATATCATTCACAAACATACTCTTGCCTACTTTCCTCAAACCATCAAAATTCCTTGGGGCTATTGGACCATACTGACATAGACACATAGAAGACAGAAGCAGGAAGAGGCCATTTGGCCCTTCGAGGCTGCTTCGCCATTCATTAAGATTATGGCTGATCATCCAACTTGATAGCCTAATCCTGCTTTTTCCTCATAATCTTTGATCCCATTTGCCTCAACTGCTATATCCAGCTGCTGCTTGAATGCATTCAATGTTTTGGCATCAACTACTTCTTGTGGAAATGAATTCCACAGGCTCAACACTCTTTGGGTGAAGAAATGTCACCTCATCTCTGTCCTAAATGGTCTATCCTACATCTTCAGACTGTGACTCCTGGTTCTGAGCTCTGTCACCATCAGGAATATTCTCCCTGCATCTACCCTATCTAGTCCTATTAGAATTTTATAAGTCTCTATGAGATCCTCCCCTCTCATTCGTCTAAATTCCAGCAAAAATATTCCTAACCTAATCAATCTCTCTTCATACATCAGTCTCACCATCCTTGGAATCAGCATGGTAAACTTTCTGTTACCTCTGAGACTTGGTACAGATTAGGAAATGAATTGAGACTGTCAAGAAGTGCTGGCTCCTAACAGCCATTGAGATCTGCCATTGTATGTTTCTTTTTAAGTATCTTAAAATGCTGTCTGCAGAGTGTCCTTTCAGATATTGCTTATGGAAGAATATCCTGAGCAATATGAACAGATTTTATGATGTCCTCTTCACAATATTTCTGCCTGTGTGTTTAGTCACATCCTGCTCTGCAGAGTCTTGTGTGGGGCAGCCAGAAGGGGTGGGGAAGTGGGGGCAGGGGTGTGGATCAACTTGGGTAAGATGCTTTACAGGAGAATTGATGCAGAGTTGATGGTCCAAGTGGCCTCCTTCCACACTGCAAGGATTCTATGACTTCCACTAATCCTGAGAATTGTCCATTCATATATTTCATTGTGTGGTTGAGGTCTGGGGATTGTCTATTCTCCAAGTTAAATTGCTTGAGTCTACAAATTCTCAATAGTCATAGAAGTTTACAGCATTGAACAGGTCCTTCAGCCCAACTTGCCCATGCTGCCCCTTTTTTTAATCCCCTAAGCTAGTCCCTATTGCTTACGTATGGCTCATATCCCTCTCCCCATCTTACCCATGTAACTGTCTAAACGCTTTCTAAAAGACAAAATTGTACCCACCTCTACTACTACCTCTAGCAGCTTGTCCCAGATGCTTATCACTCTCTATGTGAAAAAAAAAATTGTGCCTCACTTTAAACCTATGTCCTCTAATTTTAGACTCCCCTACTTTGGGAAAAAGATATTGACTATCTATCTGATCTATGCCCCCCACTACTATATAGACCTCTATAAGATCACCCCTAAGCTTCTTCTGATCCCCAGAAAAATGTCCCAGTCTATCCAGCCTCTTCTCTCAATTCATTGAGTCCCAGTAGCATTCTAATAAATCTCTCCTGCATTCTTTCTAGCTTAATAATATCCCTTCTATAATAGAGTGACCAGAACTGTAAACAGTATTTCAGTGTGGCCTTACCAATGCCTTGTTCAACTTCAACAAGACGTCCCAACTCCTGCATTTAATGTTCTAACCAATGAAACCAAGCATGCTGAATACCTATTCGTCATTCTGCCCATCTGTGACTGCACTTTCAATGTGCTATGAACCTGTAACCCTAGATCTCTTTGCTCCATAACTCTCCCCAATACCCTACCATTAAATCTTGCCCTGGTTCAATCTACTAAAATGCATCACCTCGCATTTATCTAAATTAAACTCCATCTGCCATTTGTCAGCCCACTGGATCAATTGATCCCGTTGCAATGCAAGATAACCTTCTTCACTATCCACTATGCCACCAATCTTGGTGTCATCCGCAAACTTACTAACCATAATTCCTAAATTCTCATCCAAATCATTAATATAAATGACAAATAATAATGGATCCAATACCGATCCCTGAGGCTTACCTTGGTTACTGGCCTCCAGTTTGAAAATCAACCCTATACAACCACCCTCTGTCTTCTATTGTAAGCCAATTTTGTATCCATTTCACTATCTGGCCCTGGATTCTATGAGATTTAACCTGATGCAACAACTTACTATATGGTACCTTGTCAAAGGCCTTGCTAAAGTCCATGTAGATGATATCAACTGCTCTGCCTTCATCTACCTTCTTGGTTACTCCTTCAAAAAATTCACTTAAATTTGTGAGACATGACATTCCACTCACAAAGCCACGATGACTGAGCCTAACTAGTCTTTGAGTCTCTAAATGCCTGTAGATTCTATTTCTCAAAATACCTTCTATCAACATACCCACGACGGATGTGAGGCTCTCCAGCCTGTAGTTCCCAGATTCAAGACTGTTGCACTTTATTTACAACAAGCAATTACACATCTGGACTGCTATGTAAGATTGGAGATTCTCCTTCTTCCAGATCTCTCTCAATTCTCAGTCTTGTGATCTGACATCTTTTCATCAGCATAATGTATGCTTCAGATAACCCTATACTCTACATCTTCCCCCAAGTTTTTATTATATTTGCATCCTCCTACACTGCCTCCTAAAACCTTAAACTTCACAACATTGACATCCCAACCAATCTGCTTTATCTTGTTCTGATCCCTTTTGAGGCCAAAGATATTCAATACTCTCCCTTCTGTTAGTGTGACTGTTCTTCTCTTTGGTGTCTGTCGATGTTGGCGTAAGTCTGACTTCGTATTCATTAGGATCTGAATATTAAGTCCAAGTTTCTATTGATTTTCTCTGCAAGAATATGTAGGCATGACAATTTCTCCCTCATGGTACCCTGGTCTGTATCAGTTCTAGCCAATCTTGCTTGTAGAGTTTAGCCAATGATTATTTCACTTTGCCTCTGTCAGTCTCAGACCCATATACTCTCTCCAGGCTCCAGCACTGACAAATCATGTTGTCTATGCCTGCGACTAAAGTTCCATGTTTTACTCTCTTGTGATCATTTGTGGCGATATAAAGTTTGACTTTTTATCCCTGATTGCTCAAAGCACAAGTAAACCAGTTATAGATCATTTATTCTGTATAGCGAGCAATGCCTGGCCACCAGGCTGATTGCTGTGCACTCGCACAACATTTTGCTATTCCTAGATGACCTTGGGGAAGACTTTGAAACATATCAAACCAAAATGCCCTCAATATGACTATTCTCTCATTGAAGTGACTGTGTTCAAAGTATTACTATAGTATCAGACTAGTGGGAAAATAGTCTGGCCATTCTTCCAGACAATATTTTTGGATTAGAAGACATTCTCCATTGTGTTACAGGGCTTGTTTTATTTCCTGAATTCCTTTTCTGAATAATTGGTAAATGCTGAATAATTAAAGACGTACATGGTTCAACCTCTCCAACGAAGTGTAAATTTGTGACAATGTGCCTCTATTGTTTGACACTTCCCTTGCACATATTTTGTGATGGAGTCATAAGTCATCAATCTTAGTATGCGTTGCTTGATTCTAGGTGGCACCTTAGCAACTCCTTTCCTGTTCAGAAAGGTACTTAGTAGCTTCTATTCTGTTTCAATTCTGAAACCCAATTCCAATGTTTTATGTTCTGTATTCTATATTCTGTGTGCTATGTTCTATATTTGCATGAGTTTGGAGTTTCTCCTCCTTCCAGATCTTGCTTACTTCTCAATCATGTGACCTGAAATTATGATTACATCAGCACCATTGAAGCTTTTGATGTTAACCCTTTATTTGACACTCTGCTCCATTTTGGCCATGTTTTAAACATCAATGTTTTCTTTAACAGCAATGCATTCCAATATAAATGGTTGCAGATCTCCAAGTATCTACACCAATGCTGGAAATTCTGTCACTGAAATAGTAAGCTTTTCAATTACTGGCACATTGCCATGTAGCAATTCCTTATTTGTGGAAAATAAAACATATTCCTGAAATGGTTGCACAGCAATCTGTAGCAAGTTCTGTGTGCCCAAGGCCCACTGCTCATGGTTTCTATCACTATACTGCTGGCTACAGCTCTCCATGTTTGGAATTTGGCAAGGATTTCCACACTTCACTGCAGGAAGAAAATCTGAAATTGTAAAAACAGAATAAACAAATCCAGGCGAGAGTAACAGCAGACTTGAAAGCAGCTTATCAAATACATATCAGATTGTGTCAATAGAAGACTCATTGCCTTTCCCAATTCCCCACAGTTTTTGTTAATTTTTTCTCTCTTATTTTTTCTTTGTAGGCACGGTTGGATAGGTGTTAGGTGCCTTTGCTGCCTTGCTGTGGTCTTTCTTTTGTGAATTCTTTAGTGAACTATAGAATCACCACTGGCCCTTTATCCAACATCAATAATGTCTGGTTAGCATCACTACACAGCATCCAAGGGCTGAATCACGATGGATCTTTCTTCTTCCTTATCTGTAGACACTGAAGGGCTAATTTTTCATTCATCATTCTGGCTGAGATCAGCTCAGATATTAAACTCAGAATCTTCACAGAAAGTTGTCTGTCTGAGGAAAAATATAATTCACAGACCCATTTAATTTTTAGTTTGGATCAACAAGATCAGCTAAGATTAAGCTTACTATCTCAAGATGTATCGAGGCCTGAAACAAGAAGGAAATTTTTAGATAATTGCAGAATAAAGAAAGGAAGGCCTTGGCCCCAAGATCGCTAGATTAGCAGAAGGATGAAAGCCAAAATTTGTACCTTTACCTGGACCAGGAATTGCCACTGGAGCAAATTTAATTCTGTGGATTCTACTTGAGAAAAATAGAGTCCAATTTCCATTCAAACTGAACAGTGTATGTCATCCAATGGGCACTAATGTGAATGAAAAGACTTACGATGATTTAACGTCATTGTGGTAGTGTGGCCCCTTTAAGGGATTGCCTTCTGGAGGTGACATGATCAGACCGGACCCTATCGAGTGATGGTTAAGTTTCCCACTCCAATCAGTAGAAAGGCATGCATCCTTGATTGTGGAGGAGCCTCAGATGGAGTTGGGTGGTGTGGAGTCCCTGTATATACTCAGTTCTATCAAAGTCTTGTTTGTATATATCTATTTAGCTTTGGTAACAAATTCTTTATAATGTTAAGTCACAGTGTACCATCTTTAAAGTTATTACAGCTACCTGTTCTAAATTCCGAGATTTCCTACTTTCCTTCCGTCTTTGACACTATGTTTCAAAAGAAACATTTTCCCAGGCTACTTCTATTATCAAAGGTGGGACTGTTTTGTTAAAGGTAAACTGACATCTCATCTTGGAACTACAACATTCACATACCCACATGGCACATGGTTAGCACTGCTGCCTCAGAGTAGCAGGGGCGTGGGTTCAATTCCCACTTTGGGTGATGACATGTGTGGAGCTTGGTCTTTCTCCCTTTATCTGTTTAGGCTTTCCTCTGAGATTCCAGTTTCCTCCCACAGTCCAAAGATGTATAGGTAAGGTGGATTAAAGTCAAGGGTGAAGTTTTCCCATGGGAATCATAGCAGGCAGGGCAGGACCATGCAGAGGTCCATTGATCTCAAGTCAGATTTTGAGTTGAGCACAGCTGGAGAATCCTGCCCATAGAGCCACACAGTACTGAAAAGGTCCTTTGTCCCATTAAGCATCAACAATAACTACCACTATGGTTGCACTAATCCCATTTTCTAGCACTTGAACCCTGTGCTTGAATGTTATGATGCTTCAAGTGCTCATCCAAATATTTCTTTTTAAAGGTTGTGAGTTTTTAGGCTTCCACTATCTTCACAGGTAGTGCATTCCAGATTCCCACCAGTCTCTGGGTGAAATAATGTTTTCTCAAATCCCCTCTGCTTTCTATTGGCTCTGTCCATACTTCTCATACTCTTGTACACCTCAATCTTGTCCCCAAGCCTATCCAGTCTCTCCTTATAGCTCAAATTCTCCATCCCAGGCAACAACTGGTGACTCACCTCTGCACCCGCTTAATGAAATCACATCCTTCTTATACTGGAGTGACCAGAACTACACACAGTACTCCAGCTGTGTCCTAAGAAATATTCTGTATAGCTCCAACATTACTTTGCCCTTGTACTCTATGCTGCAACTTATTAAATCAAGTGTCCCATTTGCCTTCTTAACTGCCCTATTCACCTGCTCTACTGTGTTCAGAGATCTTGAATATGTACCCCAAGATCCGTCTGTTCCTCTAACCTTCCTGCTGTTCATTACATACTCCGCTGTCTTGTTACTTCTTTCAAAATGCATCACCTTGCATATATCTGGGTTAATTAAATACCATCTGCCACTGCTCGTCCATCTGACCGATCCATCTATATTTTCCTGTAACATACGACTTTCTTCCTTATTAATAACCACTCTACCAATGTTGGTATCATCTGCATTATTGTTTATCATTCCCCCCACATTAGTATAGAATCATTGCACAATACAACACAGAAGGAGGCCCTTCAGCCCAACTGGTCCATGCCAACCATTGTGCCCTCCCAGCCAATTCCAATTGCCTGTGTTTCGTCCATATCTCTCTAATCCTTTCCCATCCATGTATTTACCCAAATGTTTTTTTAAAATTTTGCTATTGTACTTGCATCAAGCACTTTCTCTGCACTGTAGGGATTCTCTGGTCATTACTGTGTAAGTTTTTGTAACCTAAGCTGAATCTCACTACCAAAAACATCAGATGGAAGTTTTCCATGCACATGCCTTAGGAATCATAGTGGGCGGGACATGCACCTTGCAAAGGTATGTTGACCTTTGGCTTTGCAATGAGCGTAGCTGGAAAATCCCACCCATCATGAGTATTTGAAATTAACCAGAGTTAGTAAATACAGACAATCACATAGCTGAAATTACTCCAGCCGATGCAATAGATGAGAGAGACATTCCTGAATGATTCCAGTTAGCAAAGTTGAACCCAATTGATCAGCATGTAACACATGCTTAAGAATTACCGGTTGGGATGGGGATTCACGTTCAGATTCAGTTTTAGTTTCATATTGAATTAGTCACGAAGGCAGAGACCTTTCAGATGGCATAAATTTGATTACCAGGGAGTGTGAAAGTTGTTCATTTCCTCATGGCTTGCAGGTATCCTGGACTTGAGACACAGGAAATGGAGTTTAGGGAGCCTAAGATTTACCAAAGAGTTTGCTTGCTTTCATGGGATGATTTGATAAATATAAAACTAAATGTTATATTTCTTAATAAGATGGTAACATTGCTGAAACTAGTCTCTCAAAGCTATTAATTAACAATAAAAAGGCAAACCTTACATGTTGCAGCTAGATCTGCAATCAAGGTACACAGCATGAAAGGTTCTGACTGTGCCACTGAAAGTGATCACAGCTCTCACTTCTAGTGCCATAAGCTCATTCCAGGGAGCCACAGATTACTTCTGTCAGATCAGCCAATTTGCTATGCACTTTCATAAGACAAGTCGCTAATGCTTTCTTTACCAGGGAAGCTCGATTTGTATAATTAGCAGTGCTCGCCACACAGATGCCTAAGAGGGCCAAAGCATTTTTCAGAATTCCCAGATTCTCCAAGGTTGCCATGACTACTGATTGCACCATGTGGCATCGTGTGTCCCAAATGTAAACTTTCATATTTATGTGGGGCCGAAATGCTTGCATCCCTGAGATGTGAAGATTATTTGTGATGACAAGCACAGCTTCTCGCACGCAAATTTATGACATAGTGGAAGCTGTTGCGATGGTTTTTTTACTGTGTCTCAGCACAATTTTAATAGCCGAGGCAAAGGGCAAGGATGGCAACTAGGCGATGAGGGATACCTGCTACACTCACGACTTGTGACGCTATGTTGTAGGACAGCTGATATGCATGAATACAAACATGAACATTGAGCAAGTGATTGAGATGCTCAAAGAGAGATTCCAGTATCTAGATGGATCTGAGTGTGCCTCACAGAATGCCCCTAGTACTGTCTACCAATTTTGGAAGCATAACTTTATAATTCTGCAATAAGGAAAGAAGCAATGGTTGATATGCCAGAGAATTCAAGAGAGCCCGATAATGATACCCCTGCAGCTATAGACCACCCCATAAAGTTGATCTAGTGGCAGTGACTGTTAGATAGCTGAAAGACAGACACATTCAATGTATGTTCACAGATAAATAGGCTGCTATTATTTTAGAAGTCTCAGAAAGAAAACTATTGGTAATAATGAATTGGAATATCTCTGTGGTGAGATGAACTCAATGAGCTTCTGTTCTTGGATCTTGCAGCACACATAACTGCTTGTTTGAAAGGCATTGCTTCCACTATTATTAATGTTGATAACATTAAGCTACATAGCCAATACAAAAGAGATAAATAAACATCATTCATTGTTGATCGATTCACTAGATGGACAAAGCAGCTTAATTTTAATGTACAGGGATTTTAACTTGTGCATGTTAGAACAGGAGAAATGATAAAAAAGCACACAATGAAAACATACCCAGAATTAAATGGGAGAAAGGAATGGGATCTTGTTTAATTAATATTAATTTCCTGACCATTCTGAAATAATAACTAAAAAAGACAATCAAATGCAAAGATGTATCTTGAGTGTATTTGACTTCAAATTAAAAGAGGACCCACTATGTAGAGATTGCCAAAAATGTCACATTTGGAATAGTTTGTTCAATTTTAGACACACCCCATCCAAAAGACAATGTTGCTGAGAAAAGCTTTCAAAAGATTAAAGATGGGAAGAAGGAACAGGAACAGGCCGTTTTACAATTTTATTCTGTCAACCAGTGAGATCATGGCTGATCTGCATCCATATCCCTTAATATCCCTTTAACAAAAAACTACCAATCTCAGATTTGAAATTAACAATTAAACTAATGTGTAAGAGGAGATTCCAAACATTTACTACATAGCAGTGCTCGCCTAATTCAATATTGAAAGAGTTGACTCCAATTTTTAGATTATTTTTAGATGCTCCAACCGGTGGAAACAATTTCCCTCTATATTTCCAGAATCGAGCCACAAGTTACTGTGTGAGTATCGTAAACTGATTTTTTTGGTATTTTGAGAGGAAAATTGAAAAGAAGGGATTCCTCTGGTGTTCTGGTTTCCTCCCACAGTCCAAACACATGCACATTAGGGCGATTAGCTATTAGTAAATATACGGGGTTACATGGATAGGGCCTGAATAAAATGGTCTGTCAGAGAATCAGTGTAGACTCGATGGTTCTAATTGCCTCCTTCTGCACTGTAGGGATTCTATGAGCTGAAGTTTACACACACACACACGAAAGCTTGGAGAAAATCTGTCTGCTTTAGGTTGGCTCATGCCACAGCCACTTATGATCATTGGGCCTATGATGACATGAAGAGAGCTTCAGCCTACTTCCAAGAGAAGTCCTGCCTCAGAGAACTGCCATCAAATGGCTGGCAGCTGGGGCTACAACAGTACTTTTGCTCTTGGAGCAGAGCTACTGAGTTGGAACTCTGCAACCCAACCAGGAGAAAGTGCCCTGAAAGTTGAAATTTCTTAAGAGTTGGTGGGCTTCTCTGTGAGTCATGGTGGTTGATCACTGCGTAAGCGTAGATGCTGTCTGGTGCAGGCATGGGCTGGACAGATGGCATGCTTTGGTACATTGCTGCTTTGTACAAGATATTAAGAAAAGTAATAAAAGCAGTCTTCCAGTCCGCACCTCCTTTCAGCCACTTAATCCTGCATATACACTCCATTGGCCAATCCATGCCAACCAATTTCATCTCGTGCTCTCTATCCACCTCTCTCATCACTCATCATAGCCTCCTTATCAATTTGAGCTCCTACACCCAACCTGATAACCATCATATGCTCCATGTCAACTAATGCCCCTCCATTCACCCTTGTGTTGCTTTACATCCCAATAACAACTTAGTGCAAATTTAGAACAGACCTCAGGATCCATGCTGAGATTAAATAAAATAAAGTTTTAAATATCACAGCCCTTATTTGAGAAAAAAACCATAAAAAACACATTGAGGGCGATCTTACCAAAGAAGTTCTAAATATTGAATGAGTGCGAAAACAGGAAAGTCTTAGATTTGTTTTCTCGGTGAGAAAAAAATTCAAACCTTATCACACTTAAAGAAAAAAAATGGGGCAAAGACTGATTCTCACCAGTCAGGCAAGTGGACAAACTCTGTTCACATTGGGAAGCCAGCTGCTGACTCATTGAGTGTGCAATTGCACGTTCACCTGACCTCCTAATGCACTATGTATAACAGCACAAAGTACATTGAGAAATTGTCACTTCCCTGGACATTGCCTCCCCACCCTCTTGATTGCAGCACCCTGGTCAATTGCTGTTCCAGTTCACTGCCCTGCTCTCATCTATTGTTAACCTGACAATCCCAATTGCAAAGTGCACAGCTCTCTGTGCTCTCCCTCTCTTTGAGGCACCTCCCTTTTCCTTAGGTCCTGCCCTGGCCCTTAGGCCTTGCCCTGGCCCTTAGTCCCTACCTATTGACACTGCCCGGTGAGCAATGCCAGTGTGTCTGGCTGGCATTATCAGAGTTCAGGCTAGCAGTGTCAGACTGGCACTGCGTCCTCTGTATCTTACCACCCAGGGGACCTTCAGTGCCTTCGGTCCCACTGGTGAAATTAGCACATCTGGTCCCCGTTGCTAGGGACTATGCATGCTCCTTCCAAGTGAGGACCTACACTGGCGAGGTTGTAAGGCAAGTGAGCCAGATGATTCTATCCTAGGCTCACTAGTAATATTTAAATTAAGATTTAAACCTTAATATTAATTAGCCTCATGCCCTGCTGAGGTGCAAGGCTGATTACATCGGCAATTAGGGCCAGTATTGCCACAAGAGGTGAGATAGCAGGAGCAAATCTGGTTTATCTCCTCTCTTGCGATCTTATTGGCTAGCCACGTTAATCAACTGGTATAGACACCAGCTGCACCGCTGGATTTTCCTGCCTTATTTTTAAGACTCAGAGTCAAAAAAAATTAAGGAGGTGGGTCCCACGATATCATGTTCGCAGAGATGGGCCTGCCCCACCAGCAATTTAGGTTTTCGAAAGATATAAAAATTAAAAATAGACAAAAACATGGACCTCACAGAAGCAGAAACCCAACCACCGTAGAAAGCCCCCTACTACCACCACAGGATTCCATCACCACCACAATGAACTCTTTACCATGGAACCCATCTTTCTTTCCCAACTCCCAATCAATTCTTTCTCCCCTCTATCATTTCCTTCCTCTGAAAACAGAGGTGGAAAATATTATCCAAGTATTTTCAAAGATTTAAAGGGGAGGTATTTTAAATGCCTAGACAGCTTGACAACTTCCTTTGACATATTTTACAGTTTTGATATTTCCTCTCCATAGCTGCTCTTGACAATTATGCCAATTGTGACAGTTTTCATTGTTCCTCTCAACATTTTGACAGTTTTACTTGATAGATTTTCTTAACTGTTCACTTGACAGTTCAATAAATTCATTCACATTTTACAAAAATTTGTGTCTACTTTTCACAATCCCAATGAACTCCTTACTTCTCTTAATCCCAAAAATGTCCTGAGACCATGTACCAAGTTGTAACCTATTTCATTAAAATAATATGTCACCTCACCAAATGACTTCACAAGATTTGCTCACACCAGATCTAATCTGCACATGTTGTTGAGAATTCTCAAGTCATTCCTATCCTGTGACTGCTGCCAGTAAGAATGGAGAATTTGACATACAGCCAAATCTTCATTCACATCAGAGGAAAGGAGAATTCCAATTGCAATGAGTTCAGAGAATTCAGGCCTTTGTGTTTCTCACTCCTGGCTGATAAAAATCAGACATGACTGGAGGCAGTTACTGCTGTGTGTGGATAGCTACTGCTGCGAAATGAATCCCAAACAACCTGACTACCCACTCACCCCCTTTATCTTTGCTCTTTTACTATTTTGCCTCTTTCTATTGCATGATTTTACAGGCAACGTTGCCCTTTCATATGTCACGCTAATATCCATTAATCATATGTGAATCTAGATAGTTGTGTATTTTAACTATAGGGAGTATTATCATCAATTCTGTCCTAATCTGATGTCCTCAACTGATGCCTTGCCACTGATTCAGTCCTCTTTCTTGATTATTGCCTCAAAATGAACCAGACAGTCCATAATTTCAGCATCCCATCAATCATGGGCTGAGTTTCTAACCCCATATCCTCTATATCATAAAGACCTCTACTGCAGCTCCACTAGATCGCCTGTTCTTAGCTGATCTACTACAACAAACCTCAACAATTCCCTTGACACCTTTCAAATTCAGTTACCTCAATGCGTTCCTGGCTAGCCTTCCATCCTCAATTAACTTCATCTAATGCAAAATCTGCTGCTCATATCCTATCCCTCAACAATTTCTGCTCATTCATAATCCAACACTTACGGACCTGAACTATCCTTGGTCCTTCAAAATTTTACATGTGTATTCTTCTATTTAAATTGCTCCATGACTTCACCCTTTTTTATCTGTGCGACCTCCTCCAGCTACACAACACCTCTCCTACAATCCTTGTCGACTCCCATTTCCTATATTGGTAACCATGCATTCAGCCACTTGGGTCCCATGGGAGTTCTCTCCCTAAAACTTTTTTCCAACACCTTCATCCTTAAGACCCTCTTTCAAAACTTTCCTGTTTGCTGTTGACTAGACCTTTCCTTCTTCAGCTTGGTGTTTTCTTATGACTCTTGTGACATATGCTAGGGCAGCATGGTGGCACGGTGGTTAACATTGCTGCCTCACAGCGCCAGGTGCCCGGGTTCAATTCCCAGCTTCGGTCACTGTCCGTGTGGAGTTTGTACATTCGCCCTGTGTTTGAGTGAGTTTCCTTCGGGTGCTCTGGTTTCCTCCCACTGTCCAAAGCTATGCAGATGGATGAATTGGCCATATTAAATTGCCCCTTAGTGTCAGGGGGACTTGGTAGAGTAAATGCATGGAGCTATAGGGATAGGGCCTGGGTGGGAATGTGTTGGTGCAGATTTGATGGACTGAATGGCCACCTTCTGCACTGTATGATCTTTGGAATCTTTTCTTTTTCTTGCATCGGATAATTTTTCAGAGATGGGGAATCAAATTTAGGAACTTATGACCTGTATGCCATGTCAGTTCTTTGATTTAAAAACAATACTTTCACAAGACAAAGTATGCTAGCATGTTTAAAGAAACCCCAGGCTGGATTTTCCAGGCTTGATACTGGATGGCATGATTGTAGATGGACTGGGAAAGTTTTGGGAGCCAGTAAAAGTAAATGAGCTGAATTTTCCATTTGTCCCTGCCGATAGGATCTTCTTGGCCCACTTCGCCCTATGGCAGTTTCTCTGGTGGCACCACCAGCAAATGCAAAATGCCACTGACATTGGTGTCACCAGAGGATTCTGCCATTCATCAGTGACAAGTCGCCTCCACCATCAGAAAACATACTGGGGTGGGGGAGCGGGGGTAATAGATGGCCGAAAATGATGCCCAATGACTCTTCAAATTTCCTGTCTTGCCTGCAATGGTGCCCAGCAGTATGGTGAGCCAGAAAACTCCATGTTTTGTGTCATCAATACTACCTGAATAAATGCAGTTTTACGTTACAGGCTTGGGAGGTTTATTGAAAGATAGAGACGTCAATCAGTAAGGAAGATATAAGAGACATGAGTACTCCAGTACAACTCCTTTAGAATGAATGGGGAGGCAAAAAGAAAATGAACTTATAATAAATGACAGAGTTTTGCACACACTTCCTGAGAAAATCTATGACGGTGGTCAATCCTTTTGCTTGGTGGAAATGAAAAATAAATGGCCAAATATTATTATCTTCAATCAATTAGGACTGAATTCCGTTGTATACCATAGTGCATAGAATGTTTCAGTTGTTTTGCACTATTGAATACATATTAAAGAGCCTTCCTACATCCATTTATGCTTGTTTTCAAGTCAGCTGTTCAGAATGCTGTGCCGGTCTGAAGAAATGGTGTTAGAGGGCTCAGGACATGCAGAAAGGACATTCGAAAAGGAGACAGTAATAGAAATGGTTTTTAAATAAATATAAATAAACAACACCCTAGTGCCCTGTGTCTATGATGCACTTCTTGGATTGGATGCAGCACGTCTACATAATATAAATGTTGCTGCTGATTACTAAGTGCTACATTAAGAGGCACTCACCCAACCCCCTTCCATCACCCTGCACTATAAAATAAATGATGAGTAGGGAACAGATTGAGTTCATCTATTTGACTTAGCGAAAAATGTGTTTCTGTACACAATCTTAAAGAAAACATTGCTCCAATTATAAATTATCTTCTATAAATAAATGTTTCTCATAAATATAAAGAATTTCCATACAAGCTCATTTCTCTGCTGAGTATTCTGACTCATACTGCTGCTTTGGAAAAAAAAATCAGCTGTGACATTTGATTTTTCTACTGTCAAGGGAATACCGATCCTTATTGTGAATTTTGGGAAAGATAGCATCATTGTGCCTTCTGAGAATGTGGAATTTGATGCACATAAAAATAAATTTCAACCCTGTTTACTCAGGAGTCAAATTATGAGGAAGTGATTGCACATTCGTTGAGCACAAACAGATCATGTCATCCAATGTAGAGATCAGTACAGTAGAAAGAATGCTTCGTGGCAGCTCCCTGGAAAGTTGGCACACAGCTTCATCCACCTAGTTGTGATTATCTACCAGCTGAACATTAATTGGAAGGCATCACAGACTGCTCAGTACTTCTGGTTGATCTGGGGGTGTATGGACAGCCTATTTGCAATCCACGATGCAGTATAAAATGTTAACAGTGCTAATATAAGATGTAGATTATGGTGTCCAGTTAGCATCAGTCAATCCCTATGTTAGACTTGAAAGAGAGAGGTTGCAATTATGCCTAGGAGCAATATGTCTACTTTTTAACTTAGAAGTATTTAGAATTGAATAGTACTGCTGTCTCACAGTGCCAGAGACTGAGTTTGATTCCCGGCTTAGATCACTGTCTGTGTGGAATCTGCATGTTCTCCCCATGTCTGTGTGGTTTCCTACGAGTGCTCCGATTTCCTCCCACAATCCTAAAGATTTGTGGGTTAGGTGCGTTGGCCATGCTACGTTCTCCCTCAGTTACCTGAATAGGCACTGGAGTGTGGTGACTAGTGGACTTTCACAGTACCTTAATTGCAGTATTGATGGAAACCTACTTGTGACAAAAACAATAAATAAAATATTAATAAGCATGTGTTAAGCGGATACTAGAGTGTGTCTGGCATCTGTCTAAGAACCAAGTCTCACATCTAGAATCCAAGAGAGAAGGTCCAATCTCAGAACAGGCTAGCAGGCAACAATCTAAAATGATACATAGGTATTATTAAAGGAACCAGAGAGTGAAGAAATATTTGAAGGAGTTTGAAGAAATTTCACTTGATGGAGACACACTGGAGGACGGTAATGATGACCATACCTAGTGAGGAGTCCCTGCCTGTTTCACTGCTTTGAGGGATCACATCGAGGTCAGCAGTGGACATTATGGAACCATCATTTTTTCCAGTACCAAAAATGTCAGGTTTTCATGAAAAGGAGTTAAAGTATCAAGTTCAGTTCTTTCTTTAAGTGGTAGGTCCAGTAACAGGTGATGATCTCCTACAGCAGGCTATGCAGGAATCCACCATGACATTGACATTGAGTCCATTCTTAAAGCCTTTATATTTTAAAAATACCCCACAGAAATCCTTTATCAAGCAGGTAGTTCAGTGTGCAATACTGTCCCATTTCTGAATATCAAATCATTCTAAAATGCAGGGGCAATTCCAAGACTTTGCCTGATTCCATAGATTGGTAGGCCCACATGCAGCAGCCTTACACATACAAAGGTCTGCCAAACCAACTGAAAGGGTGGGAAACTCCACGCTATCAACCATTTTGAGATGCTTGCATTATGGCAGGTAACATATTATTAGATAACTTCAACTGGCTTCAACTAATGACCCCTTGCCCATCAAACATCAGTTACAAAATCCAGGCAGAATTACCTTCCAAAGGCAGGATTATTGTTCCCCTCAGCTCCATGGAGCGACATTTCTCAGTGTTCTTCACAATCAATCCTTTTGAGTGACATACTTCTAAGAATGCTAGAAAAACCAGATGATGGTTAACATTTGAATACCTCATTGCCTTTCATGCCACAATCTTCAGCGTTTCATTTCAGAGAAGTGGAAATTCAGCAATCCAAAGCTGAAGAAGTTTATACACTCCTTTCTTTCACCTAGACACCATCCACTAGATCCAGGGCAGAGATTGAGGTTATGAAACTCTTAGTTCTTCATAGAGTAAGTCCAGATGTGAAGGATGTTGAAGGCAGTGCAGCAAAAAGAGTTGCTAGACCTGAATTAGCTGATCATAGAGAGTCATGAGGAAGAGTCTCTTTCTGTATTAAATAATCTATTAGAAGATCTCTAGGGCGTGATCCATCTTTCCTGATGATGTATGCATCTTATAACATATCTGTTGTCATATTAGAAGAATCAGCTATGCTTTTAGTGGCTGAGCAGCATTTAGACTTCAGTTTCATTGTATCTATTGATGTACTGTCCACTGTATCTCCTGATATCCATGAAGAACACACAAATACTTCACCTGAGTCCAGGTTAGAGTCCATAAAAACCATATTACTAAAGAACTGGTACCTTCTCAGAATGGACAGCATGGTGGCATGATGGTTAGCACTGTTACCTCACAATACCAGGGACCTGTGTTTGATTTCCAGCTTGGGTGCTTGACTATGAGGAGTCTGCATGTTCTCCCTTTGTTTCTTCTGGGAGCTCTGTTTCTTCCTAAAAGATGTGCTGATTAATGCTAAATTCTCACTCAGTGGACCTGAACAGGCACCAGAATGTAGCAATTAGGGGATTTCCACAGTACCTTCATTGCAGTGTTCATGTAAGTGAACTTGTGACACTTGTGTATGTATGCATAGATCCCTGAAAGTTGGCAATCAAGTCGATAAGGTTGTTAAGAAGGCATACGGAGTCTTAGCTTTTATTGGTAGGGGGATTGAATTTCAGAGCCGCAATGTCATGTTGCAACTGTACAAAACTCTAGTGCGGCCGCACTTGGAGTATTGTGTGCAGTTCTGGTCCCCGCATTATAAGAAAGATGTGGAGGCATTGGAGAGGGTACAGAGGAGGTTTACCAGGATGTTGCCTGGTATGGAGGGCAGGTCTTATGAAGAGAGGCTGAGGGATTTGAGGTTGTTTTCGTTAGAAAGAAGGCGGCTAAGAGGAGACCTTATTGAAACATATAAGATGATTAGAGGTTTAGATAGGGTGGACAGTGATAGCCTTTTTCCTAGGATGGAGAAAGCTAGCACGAGGGGACATAGCTTTAAATTAAGGGGTGGTGGTTTTAGGACAGATGTCAGAGGTAGGTTCTTTACCCAGAGGGTGGTAAGGGTATGGAATGCCCTGCCTGCGTCAGTTGTAGATGCGCCAAGTTTGGTGGCGTTTAAGAGGTTAGTAGATAAGTTTATGGATGAAAAGGGAATGGTCTAGGTTAGAGGGTCACTGCTTGTTCCTAATTGGTCGGCGCAACATCGAAGGCCGAAGGGCCTGTTCTGCACTGTAATGTTCTATGTTCTATGTTCTAATAAATAAAATTAAATTTCAGTAGGCCCCCTGGGAGATTCAATTTCCCTCCATGTTCTTGCCTGTGGAAGGACATCTTGGAGGCACGTTATCACAAAGTTAAGATACTTACTGACGCTGCCTTTCTAAACCTCTCACCTTGGTATGAAATGTAACTTCCAGGATGCCTGGGAAGCTCATGTATGTAAAGTTACATTTAGCTGCTGGTGAGAATCCCCATCAAAAAGCTTTTTAAAATCATTATAAGCAGCTGCCTATCTCTTTGAGGGATACATACAGATTGAATTAAACTGAGAAGTTGGGTTGTTGGAGCCGGATTCTGGAAGAGCTGATAGGTTTGTTAAAATAGTCAAAAATATCATTTTCCCGATCCACCCACCAAAGGAATTGTAATGGGTGGGACACGGACAATGCACATGTCTGATAACCTCAGTCGGGAATTTCTGGCATTGGGATGAGTGCACACAGAAAATCCTGCCCAGTAAGTCCAAACCCATGAACTCCTTACCTTCAAAATTCCCAGTCTGATGTAGATTTTTTAAAGTTAGTTTTCATGCAAGCCTGTACAAGACTGGACAAAATAAATCCAAATTCATTCAGGAGTGTTTTGTGCTATAATCCAATAAAAGTCATCACGGTTGAGTATTTCTTCTGTGCAAGAAGTGTAGTGACAGTGCAAATTTGGGAGTCAAAACTTATTGCATGTAATATCTCGTGTAAGGCTTAGGGTGCACCCACTTATGCCTGTGCTAGCTACTTCACCCACTGGTCTTTTCAAGGCTAAGAGGAGTTTCCTACAGAACCATTTCACCATCAAGTGGCATTGCCATTGACAGAATGCTGAACATTGATTAGGTAGAGGAGAACGCAATGTCCAGCTGCTCACTACCCTGCATGCATGTCTGGCCCGAGAAAGGTCACAAATTGGCCCTTTCAGCTTGCCCTACCATGACCAAATTTGTCAGAAATGGAGGTCATACTCCACTTCCGTAAGCCAGCAACCTGATACATTTCTTCCCATCTCACCTACCAGCAAGCTAGCCAATTACCAGGTCGAGGTTGTGAAAATCCTGGGTCTGAGAGCCTTTTGCTCCTACCATACCTTGCTCAATATGGGTGGCCACTTTTGTGGCAAGTGGAAACTCGATCTATGCCCTGGGTGAAAAGTGAAGGGCAATGATGTTTAGATCCCAGCTCCTCAGAGTCATGACCTTCCTGGGCAAGCTCAATAGAAATTTGTGATCATGTTCTTTAGAAATGCATTTTTTTTTAACTTGCCCAATGCACTAGGAGAGCCTTCAGCCTACATGATAATTGTACCTGCTGCAAAATAACCACATTATGAGAAATTTTGTTTCTAAGTGCTGTATCAGATCAGATCTGACTTCTAAACCCTGTTCCGTGACACCCCCATATAGTCAGCCTAAAAAAAAGTTGCGAACCTAAATCACGCTGTGGGTGGGGCTTATCGCGTCCAAAATGTTGCAGCTCTGATCGGAGTCTTCAACTGCATGTGCACAGTAAGAAAATGTTTGAAGAACCCTCCCCTGCCACATTGCTCCCAAGCCACATAAAGCAGCCAGGGAACGATGGCTCCCATAGATATTGCCCACTCACCAAAACACAAGTGTCTCTTTTATCCACCCACCCCTCCCGCTACCCAGACTGATCGTGACTCCCTACCCTGCTACCCCTTCCACCTCCCTCCAACCATAGAACAATCTGGCCTTCCCCCACAACCACCAATCTGAGCAGCTGGAAGCTCTTCAGAAGCTGGAACACCTGAAACAGACTTTTGCCAAGCATGTCTGTTTGTGCCGAATCTGGATGGGCAAAGGTGATGGTAAAGAGGGAAATGCAGGTATGTTTGGGCATCCAGCTTATTAAGCCAATTTAAATGCATGCAAGTGCTTTTAAATTGATATCATGCCCATTTCGGGTGCATCCGGATTGCATCCACTTTTGAGTCTTGGTAAAGGGGGAATTGGCGCAGATGAAAATTGCTCTATTTGCTTCACGCCCGATTTAATCAAGTTTTTCACGCTCGAAAAGGGGTGCACCACAGAGGTAAAATCGGAGCCACTGACTTCTAAGTCAGAAAGTAAAATTGAGGGCAATGAGGAATATTTCATATCCTCTTCCCTTTTTGAAATCAGAAGACTTTTTGTACAGATGTAAGAAAATGTAGCAAAGTACATCAATCAGTGGAAGCAAAAATCCACTAACCTTAACAGTACACCTAAAATTCACACAGAGATATTGGTCACATATTAGTCTCCGAGAGCAGATAAAATAGTGAGTTCTTTAACATTTTCCAGTTTCATCGAACTAATTAGAAAGAACAGGGAGAAATCTAATCTCTGCCAGAAATTTCTCCCCAGCCATAAGTGAGGGGAAGAACACGAGGAGGTGAAAACAGGGAAAAAAAAGCCAGAAAACTTGTATTGGGATTCCACTTAAATCTATGACAGCCCTATTACCTCCAGAAGACTTGAATTATTCATAGGGAATACATTGATTCATTAACAATCCTTAAGTGCATTGTGCTACTGCAATGTTTTAATGCAGAGCACTAATAAAATAATCATTAGCTATAAGAGTATTTAGCTTTGCATCAAAGCAGTTAGTGTGGTTTTACTAGACCATCTGAATTTGCTACCATTTTTATTAGATTTTGTAACCTCCATTGAGTCAGCTTCTGAGGAGATGTCCTTGCATTTTATTAAGGTGAATGTATTTCATAATGTTAAGTCTCAGCTTTTTCCCAGCAATAGATTTTAAACATTTTACTGCTTCATGAGGACCACAATAAGAAACAAAGATTTCCCATCTTACATCCTATGGGTGTCAATAGATGCTTTGCAAGCATGTCCTTTTCTCTATGGACTAATGTATAATTTTATTCACAGGATATCTGGTAATATAACATTGACCAGACCTGAACAAGAATCATTGTTGCTATGAATGATTTACTGGAATTAACATTAGCCTGCTTGTATTTTCCTGACCTTCAGATAGTGGAAGAATAAAGTGCAACTTAGTATAAAGTATGTATCAGTAGCACAAAGATCCAAAAGCCTGACATTGGTGCTAAGATGTGCTTACTTGTTGCATCCAACACTGATACCATCTAAGTATGCCATGTTGGGGAGTGCTCAATTAATGTTAATACCAAAACCATGCATTTTCAACTTGTGTTTTGAAAATGTAAACCTCAGCTGATCAACCCCACTCTTTAGTGATTTGCTTAACCACTCCAAGTGACCGGACAACATTATTTGAGATAATAGCAAATTATTCAATTTATATAATTAATAGTCAAGAGAGAAACATTGAGACCCAGCTGGACTGTGGGCAGAACCAAAATGAACTCAAAAGTAATGAGGAATCATGATTATTTAGTAGAAAAATCACTTTATGAAGTAAGGAATAAATGGTAGGGCCAGCTGTTACATACCTCCAAATATTCAATTCCATTGAAGTCAGTGAAACTCAATATCAGGTGTGGAAGATAACATTATCACCAATAGAAAACTGCCTATGATGCTTCTGCCAAAGACATATTTGATGGGTAGTATGCATGATAGTTGAAGAACTTAATTCAATGGAAGGTCAAAAACCAGCTTCCTGATTTAGGATGAACTTATACAGTTAATTTCAGGGAAGTTGAAGGCACGCCAGCCTTTTTGATGGCAAGCGTTTGCGCATCATGCACATTTATTAAAAAACTAGCTTGCAGGAAGTAAACTCCCCTTCCTGATTAAGTTATTGTCAAGCAAGCAAAGCGTGCCATCAGATTTATGCCTGCATATAAATGACATGATAGTCAACTTGCTGGATTTGGAGTGAAAATCCAGTGTTTTCTTTTCCTCTTTTGGAATGTTGTTCAAGAATTTGATGATTGGGTGATGGTAGCCTGAGGGCTACAGGTCAGGGAGGCTGGCTGAAGGGCGTGGAGGGAGGTAGTGAGTCTGAAGAAGGGCAGAGTCAGGGAGGAAAGATGAGAGTGAGACTTGGGAAGGTGGGAAGGGCCTTCCACGTTGGGTGTGGGGGCCCTGTGAATGGTGAGGAGGGATGGAGTTAGGATGGAGATGCTCTGAAAGGGCAGGTCGTTGTTTAGTACTGTGGGTTCCTTAGGATTGAAATGAGAGTACTAGACAGCTGAGGCAACATTTGCAGTGAGGAGAGAGCGAGATACAGTAGGATAACAGGGTAAAAGGTCAAGAGTGGGTGGCAGGTGTTCTCATGGGAGGGATGGGGAAGTTCGTGGAAATGGACACAACATATGGCACAGGTATTGGAAAGAGTGAGGGCCAGAAGAGATATGGAAATGGTTTTAGGCTCAGAGTGGAGAGAAACATGTTGACGGTGATGGTTAAGGCAAGAGGTGCCAGAAGGATGTTCAAGAGTGATGGAGAGAGGAGAATGGTTACATTGAGTTGCTGAAGTCTGATGAGGAAAGTTGGTGAATGATAGGGGAGGATAGTAGGTGATGGAGTGTGTCTGAAACTTATCCCATTTTCTCAAGGCTGTTCTTCATAGTTGTTGTGCACATGTGACTCCTCAAAAAGAGAGGAGAATTTTTGGTGGATGAAGTTCAAGATGAGCAGTTGACTGACTAAAGGGCATCCTAGTAGTTACAAGTCAACTGCATGAGATCCATGCTCAGGTACATTCTCCTCTCTATATTGCAGCCCACACAATTCACTCCCTAACTTATGGGTCTCATAACATCAAGATCCTAGCAAAGTCAGGAGCTACAATAAAGTCCACGCTGAAGAACAATTGAAGTTGTCCATGGAAGGGTAGGATGCGGGGGGAAAGGAGGGAGGGATGGAGAGATGGAAGCAGGGATTGGCTCTCTAGAGCCCATTACTGAGGTTGGTGGGTAGGGAAGCGGGGTTGGGTTATAGCAATGTGCCAGTAGAGAACCTTGGGTAATCTGTATAGATGATCATGGCTGATAATGGGACAAGTGATACGTTTTTGGTGATAAGGCAAATGTCCCTTGACTGTGTCTTGAGACCAATGGAAGGGAGTCCAATAATATTTCAAGGAGGATGCATGGCAATGATTTTCATTGCACCAGTCAGTGCTAAAGTCTCCATGCATTTGGATATATGAACTCAAAGGTAACTCATCTGTGTTCCTCTAGGATGGGCTTTACCATGGTGGGGGTGGGGAAGGCCAGGGTAAACAAATGCTAGCTATAGTACTTTCCGTTGGCTGAAATGGCTCAGTATCAGATTGACTGCTACAATTAATATGCTGCCCAGACGGATCACTGCAATTTGTTCGCCGATGCCCCAGGCATACATCTGCTGGCTCCAGACAATTCTACATTTTAAATAGCTTTGATCCAGCTGAGGAAGAAGGCACCAACATTTTATCCACTCCCACCATAAGATTCACTATGCACATGCATATCTAACAATTGGATCAGGTTGAAACTTAGGGTGGGATTTTCCTTCTGCACTTGCCCCTAAACCATAACCTCCTGCCTGAGGTCAATAGACCTTTGCATGGTCCATTCCCTGCCTACTACAATTCCCATGGTGGGTGAGATGGAAAAACTCATCCCCCCATCTTGTGTGGCCTGCCATCATGTTCCTGAGTGGAAATCACTCACACTTTCACTCATGCTCCCCAATTTATACTCCAGTTCAGAAGATACCACCTGATGTATCAGAAACATTCTAACCAATGATATTGAACTGCAGGCATGAAGTTAATGAATAAATGATCAGAACAGTCCAAAGGATAACTCGGTCACGCACCCTTAAAAATAGGCAGGACAACTACCAGCTTTGATGAATGAGTCCCCGTCAGCCTAAAATTTCAGAAAGAAACAATGAAGTGACCACCAAACATGCACAGATAAATCTCAATAGTCCCGGGAAGGGGTTTCCACAGCTGCATGGCTGCCCAGAGTAATGTTGATGGAATGCAGCAATTCTTTCCTGATGTGTTATGTCAGCTTCCTGTTTCCCTCCACCAGATCTGGCATTGTTGTCAGATGTGAAGAGAAACCTTCAATATGTTCTCTTCAGTGTGTAATCAGAAAGCCATAAAATGGTCAACATTATCAACCAATTTATTTAAAGCTCTATTCAATAATAACACATCCATCTTCTTTTGAAAGATCACAAGAAACTGGTCTCTCAATAGGAGTTCACTTCATCTCTTTCTCTGATACTATATTTGTCTCCTGTAACCATGGCTCATGCATCTTCAGCGTTACCTCTATTTATATAATTGGATTTTTGGCATGTACCTTGAGAGTATTTTTTGTTTATTCTTGTGATGTTACTGGCAAGACCAACATTTTTTGTTCATCTCTAATGTCCTTGAGAAAGTGAAAGTGAGGCAACTTCTTGAATAGCTACTGTCCATCCGGTGTAGCTGCACCCCAGTGCTATTCATGATGGAGTTCCATGCTTTTGACCCAGTGACTGTAAATCATGATATAACTGCAAGTGATGATGGTGTGTGCCCTGGTGGGGAACTTAGAGATGATAGTGTTACTATGTGCCTGCAACCTTTGTTCTAGATAGTAGATGTCATAGATTTGGAAGATGCCATCGAAAGGACCTTGGTGAATTGCTACAGTACATCATGTAAGTGATACACACCACTGTCTCTTTGTGCTAGTGATGGGGAGAGTAAACACTTAAGGTGATTGATAGGATACCAATCATGCTTCTTGATTGTATTGGAATTGCACTTCATCCAGGTAAGTGAAGAGTATTCCATCATGCTCGTTGCAGATGATGGAAGGCCTTGGGGATTCGAGAGGTGAGTTACTTGTCACAGAATTCCCAGCCTCTATTTGTTCTGTAGTCAGAGTTTTAATATGAAAGTTAAGTTTCTGGTCAATGGTAACTTCCAGAATTCTGATAGTGGGAATTCAGTGATGATAAAATTGTAGATCATCATTGCCTGGCACCTACATTGTTTGACTTACTACTTATTAGTCTAAACCTAAGTGGCAAATTCTATCCAGGTTTTGTTTCATGTGGGCACAGATTGCTTCATTATCTGAGGAGTCACAAATTATACTGAACATTGTGCAATCATCAACAAAGATCCACACTTCTGACATTATGTAGAATAAGAGTAATTCTGAAGCAAATGATTATGTTTGGGTTTAGGATATCACCTTGAGGAGCTCTTGTAGCAACATCTTGGAGATGAGATGATTGACATCCAACAAACAAAGCCATCTTTCTTTGTGACAACTTCATCTCCATCAGTGGAAATCTTTCCCTACTTCTCATCAGCATTAATTTTGCTCGGACCACTTCCTGTCAGGGTTAGTCAGATACTACCTTGATGTCTAATGCTGTCACTCTCAGCTCACTTAGTAGTTGAGCTGCATTATTCATTGTTGGGTCAAGACTATTGTCTGGTCAGGAGAAGAGTGAACTTCAATTCTGGAATCTGAGTAGGTTATTGCTGGATAGCTGCCACTTAGCAACACTGTTGATAAGACCTATCACTTTGAGAATAGGCAGATAGAGTGTTAATTAGCCAGAATAGATTGATCCTAGCTTTTTGTGGCCAAGACTATGTGATGACCTCAAGAAGCCCAATGAGACATGCCTCTTAGAACAGTGGTCTCCAAACTCCAATCCAGATGCGGCCCGTGAGCCGTAGTCTGGAGACGCCTGTCTTAGAGTATGAGCTCCCGGATTAAGGTAATAATTACTTGCCCAATTGGAGAGTCTCATCTCTGCATATAATGAGGCATGTCAGGTCTACTGCCACTTCAGAATCTGACTTTGTACCTGAAGCGCTCTAAGGAATGGAGATAGATTTGGAGATACAGGAAATGTGGTGCAGGAACACCGGCCTCTGAAGAATTATTTCAGACAGACTCAGCCTTTACTTACTCAAAACATATAACATGATTTGTCCAATCTTACATATTCATGCTGTCTTTTTCTTTGCCCTGTGTTTATGTAAAGCCTTTAACCCTGATTCTGTGGTAATGTCCTTGAGCACCAGTTCATGTTCTTATGCTGAGTTGCCTGTGAAGTTGAGTAGGTAAGTCTCAGTGCATCCCGTATGAACTTCCAAAGCTGTGAGAGGAAATGTTTGTGAAGATTTGGATGCAGCACCTGAAAAGTTATGTTTGCACAAAGCGGCCTCACTCCAGCTAACTTGTGGTATTTTGCAGCACACCTGCTGACTCGCTAAGAACTTACATGTAAAACACTTGCGAGTAGGTATGCAAATAACTTATGAAGAACTCCATCACTTAGATTACCAGTCAAGACAGCTTTAAATCATGACTGAATTTTTGATTCCTGAACATTATGCATTTTTTTGCTTCTTATTCTTTTTTTCCTTAATTCAGCACTCCTTCTTGATCCACAACTCCAAAAAACTTGTGGTCACATGCAACAGGTTGGATTTTTGAAGCACTCATCCTTTTGTTTTGAGTATTCCTTTTTGTACTTAATCTGAAATAATATTGCACATTTTTCAGTGTCTTAACCAACATTCCTCCTGCACTCAAAGTTTAAACGGCCATTGATGTGTCTAGAATCTTATAAGTACAGTGGCACAGTGGTTAACACTTTTGTCTCACAGCACCGGGACCGAGGTCCGATTCCTGGCTTATCTGTGTAGAGTCTGCATGTCTCCCTGTGTCTGTGTGGCTTTCCTCCAGGTGCTTCATTTTCTTTCCACAGTCCAAAACTGTGCTGGTTAGGTGCACTGCTAAATTCTCCCGCAGTGTACCCACCAGGTGCCAGGATGTGGCAACCTAGGGGATTTTCACAATAACTTCATAGCAGTGTTAATATAAACTGAGCTATGAAGCTAATAAATAAACTTAATTTAATATAGCTCCTATATTAGCCTGGAGAGCTATAACATAGAACATAGAATATGTTCTATTATTTTGAAATACAGTTATAATAATAACTGTATTTCAAAATAAGTGAAGTTTTTATAAGTAATAATAAGGCTCCATAAGTTTTTTGTAAATAAATCCAGTGGTTGGAATAGTTGGAGCTATTGTTCTCAATTGACATCTAAATTTTGCCGCATCCAAGTTTTCAAACATTAAATGCATCCGGTAGCCTCACAGTGCGGATGATTTCCCTTACTTCTGACAACGCTTTTCTGATAGATGAATTCAATCCTTAAGCAGATCCTTTTCTCAGTCCCTGCACTGGCTTCACAGATAATTCTGGATTCAAGAGCACCTTTACAATGTGAATATTATTAGCAATAATGGACTGCAATGCAGACAATCTGGAGATAAAAAAGCCTATTGTGATCAAGGAGGACATTTTCAATAATTTCCATTCTTTGATCCATGACTCTGCAGAATTGCTTGATTGCCTGGCAGATATCCTACTGATGCATTAGTACTTTTTCTTTGAGGGTTTCTTCAATGTAATCCATCACCACAACTTGCTATTCAGATGTCTATTGTCAGCATTGACTGTGACCTGCAATGAGTGTCACCAATATGCTTTTTTTTTGACTGGTAATGCTAATTTCTCTGCACCAGTTAAGCATGCATGCTTTTTTTTAATTTATTCATTAAAGGAGAGAGATACTTCTAAAAAGTGGAGTTGTAGCCTGAGGATTGGGAATGTTTTAGTTTCCAGCAAAGTAAGACATTAGGCATGAGTTTCCGATTTAGTTTGGCCTAAAACTGGAAAATTCTGCCTGGGTTTGATGAATCTTTCCATGCTCTGCTCCTCGCCCACTACAATTCCCATGGTGAGTGAAATGGGAAAATTTTCTTCCAAAAAACTAATGATGAGAGAAAATAATGTGAGACCAAAATAGCCATACAAAATTGAAAGAGCTTCTATATATATGTAATAGCAGAAATAATAAAAGTTGATATGGGTTCCTAAAGGCTGAGACAGAAGAAACTATAATGCAGGCTAAGGAAATTGCAAAGATGTTAAACAAGGATTTTGGCTGAGATTGCTCCCCTCCCCCTCCACCCTCCCCCTCCTCTCCACCCAATTCCCCTTTTTAATAGATGGGAAAGCTGTTGGGACAGAGAATTGAAGGAGTTGCCCAATATAGCTTTTACGTTGGTTGGGTTTCTCCATTTGATTGTTTACCCTTCCTCTCTCCCTTCCTCACCCCCATCAACGATGTAATGAGGTGCCTGCCATGAAAGATCAGG
This sequence comes from Sphyrna mokarran, assembly GCA_024679065.1. Lineage (NCBI taxonomy): Eukaryota > Metazoa > Chordata > Chondrichthyes > Carcharhiniformes > Carcharhinidae > Sphyrna > Sphyrna mokarran. The sequence continues at coordinate 90,419,734 of JAGIQG010000006.1, read as the reverse complement.
AATCCCATTACTATATATTTTTATACCATTAGCAGACTTCCACACCTATTATCACCCCAAATAGGGAACTCCCCACTCCCACCATCATGACATCGTGTTAATGGAGTTTACAACAGGTCTGGATCAATGAAGATCTAACAAATGGCCACTGCCACAGGGGTACACAGCAAAGTACAGCCTTCGGAGGGGGCAGTAAAGGATCATGCCTGGGCAGAACTCTGAGCACTCCCAGGAAGGGAGCTTCCATATGGGAGGTCTGTGGGGTGGGGATTCCTGTGTCGGTGAGGGGTAGTGTTTCTTTGGAGATGGTGGGGAAAGAATGCATAAAGGGATGAGGGTAGCTCCTGTGCCTATGGTGGGAGAGGTTCCCAAGAGGATGAGGTGATCCCCATGGCCGTTTTTTCCAGATAAGCCCCCCATTAAAAAGAGCACCTCAATCTCTTGAAAACTGAAGTTGCTGGTGGATCTAGTACATTCAGATCCTGTCCCACCAGCCTGCTGTCATGGGACCAGCCTACAGATTTGGTTTTGATTAAATGTCAAAAAATATAGAAGAAAAAGCTGGCAGGCAGTGGAACAGATTGGTTGCACACCTCTTTTCCATCTGAGTTAATACAGTCAAAATATGATAAAACACCACTCTTTGCCTGTGTCTTCACAGCATAAAATACATAAAATGATGGTGAGTTTTTCTACACTCATCACTGAAACAGCATTGAGTTTTGACTTGATAGTCATGGTAGAATGTGAATTATGCCAGCCTCTTAATCAACAGATCACCTCCTTGTAAAGGTAAGAATTTGTCTCCAAAAATGTGCGGTGGTCAATGTTAACATAGATAGATGCATCTGCGGTAGTTAATTGGTGATGATGAAACCACAAGTTTATCCTTTATGTAGCTTCTCTCAGTTCCTGTGCTGGCCTAGCGTAGTAGTTCTGTTCTCCAGGACTCAGCCAGCTTGGCCACTCATGGTGCTACAAAGTCAATCTGGTTGATAGATATTGATATCCCCATAATATCCTAACTATGTTAGGGATTGTGGGTTTTAACAGAAAGAAAAAACATAGCTTGCACACGTAATGGGTGATTCTACCATTGCATTGCACACATTTACAGGTTGTAAAGTTGAACATAAAGTACATAGTGCGATTGATGCAAGTTTTTGTGACAAGCGTCATTTTACAAATGCCAAATTTTCAGTGCAATCTGCTTCCCACAGGAAATGTGCAGTACGAAGGCTAATGTAAGGAAATGTATTACAATGCTATTTATATCAGCTTAGCGAGCCTGGTGTTAAATCATCTGGGCCCATTCCCTTTTTTGACCTCATCACGAAAGATTCGTGCTGGTGAGGCCTCCCAGCAAGGCCAAGGGCAAGGGTGGTGCTGCTTCGACTGTATCTGACTGGCAGCATCACCCTGGCACCTGGGCAATGCCATTTGGCTGTGCTGGGAGTGGGGCTAGTGTGGATAAGGCCAGTGGGAAAGGGGCTAATCGAATTGGGGTTAATGGAAGAGTGCTACTGGGAGGAGGTGTTAATGGGAGAGGGGTTCACTGCCACCCTGCAGGGATTGATGGGGGAAGGGAGGGATGTAGTGGAGGCCCGGTGCCAAACTGCAGCTATCAGTGAGGGAAGGGCAGCGGGTCCACGATCAATGGGAGAGGGCTGTGGGACTTCAGTTGGTGGGGTGAGGGTGGCGGGGGTGTATAGGAGTTATATCTCGGGCTGTGAGCGGCTGGTGGAGGAGAGTGTGAGGAAATGCTTCATATAACCTGCACCAGCAGGGGCCTGATAGCTCTTTCATCATCTGTCGGACTCCTGCTACTGCTAATGTACATATGTATCCTTAGAGGACAGAGCATGCACACTATCTCCCTCTGCAGGGTTTTTGGTGTGCTAAACTCTGCCCACAGGGCTTTAGCGGCGAGTAGCAGGCTTGCTGGTACTTTTACAGGCAGAGTACATATGGGAGGAGAGGGGTGGGGAGGTTGAAAACCTGCCCAAAAGATGGATCTGAAATTCTCCCAGTTTCAAGTTTGCCCAGCACTTAGAAAAGAAATTATGAAAATGCCCCCATAGATTCAAAATAACATGCAACAGGTTTTTTTTAGAAAGAAATTTCTTTGCACAGCACAGAATACAAAACTGAAATTAAAACAGCAGCCTTTTCAAACACCCCATTGACACCACCATCAAATCTTGTGGTCAGCTGTTAAAGCAATCTGCAACCCTTTTAAATATATAACAATTCCTCTTCCTGAATATTCTGTTCCCTTCTGCTAAGTGGTGTTCAACACGGCAGACCACTGACTCATCAGCTAATGGAGAGCAGGAAGAAGTTATCAACAGGTAGTTTCCTTGTCTGTGCCTGATCTAATGCTATGAGACTTCATGGACTCCAAAATCAATATTGAGAAGTCCCAGGGGAACTCTCTAACAACTGTACTGGCACCTCTGTTGGGTTTATCTTACAGTATAATAGGACTTATCAGGGATAGTAATGCAGGTAAATGGGCATTAGAAAAATGTTTCTATGAATATGACTATACCAAGGTGTTGCTTGTCTAATCTGTTGGATAGTTTTTTTTTCTATTTTGGTACCTGTCTCTAAATATAAGTGAGGAGTTTCTACTGCATGCAATGTGCTCTTGCCATTTTTGGTACCAAGGTCATCATTGGGTTATCAATCAGTTATATTCTTATACTTATCTATCGTGGTTTGATTCAGTTGAATGGCTTCCCATTTCATAGGGAAGTTAAGAGACAACCACATCGCTGTAGATTTGGAGTCACGTGTAGACCAGATCGGGTAATGGTGGCAGATTTCCTTCTCTAAAGGACATTAGTGAATTTGTTGTTGATAATGTGCTCAACATTTATAGAAGATAGGAGCAGGAGGAAGCCATTTGGCCCTTTGAGCCTGCTCTGCCATTCCTTACAATTATGGCTGATCATCCAACTCAAATCTAATCCTGCTTTTTCCCCATAACCATTGATCCCATTCACCCAAAGTGCTATATTTAGCCACCTCTTGAATATGTTCAACGTTTTGACAATACATTCATTGTTTTAGTATAGTATAATTATCATAATTGATAACTCTGGAGTCAGGAATTTCTGATTACAGATAGTATTGGGATACAATCCTTTTGTTATTAATGGCCAATGAATGTTCAGCTTTGAGCTGTTGGGTCTGATCCGAATCTATCTCATTTTACCAACTGGTATGTCACACAATGCAATGGAGGGTTACTGATAAGACACAAAGATAAGACGTAACAAAGATGTCTGGTGATCACTGCTAACAATACAAGGATAGATAGATACACCTGGTGACAGGTACAGTATAAGGGTGTGGATGAGTTCTTATGGTATTTATCCTCAAGTTAGTTCTTTTGTCACCTGCCCAGCCTGGTAGTTTGACCCTTTGAGGCTCAGTCAGCACTGGCACTAAACCATTCTCAGTGATGGGGATATCAAATTTCTTTCCCTGAAGCAAACTTTGTGCACTTGCCTACATCCTACATGGAAGACCAGTGATTCATAATGTGAGAGAGGGCACTCGGTGGTACTCAGCAAGAAATTTTCTTGACTGTGTTTGACCTTGATCGTGAAGTTCAGAGTTATTGCCAAGAATTCCTCGGCCCACTCTCTCCTGGCTGTATGTCAGCATACTGCTGCCTTTAGTGGGCCTATACTCGAGGTAAGGGACGACATACTTAAGGATGGTGATGGAGAGATCTGGGATTTTAGTTGATAGATATAATTTTGTGATTAAGACAATGTTAGGCTGTTGCTTGACCAGCCTATGGGATAGCATTACCAATTTTTGGAATAAATTTTTAGATATTAATGAGAATTACCTTGAAGAGTCAACTGGGTAAATGTTCAAATTCGATGTCTGGCTTGATTAGAAGTGGTGAAAAAGTCCAGGTTTATTATTTCTGTACTGTTTAGTACTAAGTTGATATAAATAAATGACTTACCTGGTTATTTCAGAGAATACAAGTTGTTGTGGGTCTGGAGTCAACACGTCAGACTGGGAATGAAGGGCAGATGTACTTTCCTAAAGGGCACTGGTGTTTGTTTTTCTCTGTCTTCCCACACCTAATGGCGCAAAACATAGACTGTCTTTTATTTCCATTGCTTGATTCTCCAGGAACAGGCCGCTAGCCTGTCATCAGAGACTCATAGCTCAAGGTGCACCACTCCACTTTAAGCATAGCTGACTCGGAGTCTCCCCCACTCTTACTGCCTGCCAATGGCATGCATTAGAAGGAATATGGAAGTTGATACTCAACCTATTGGCCTTCCTTGACCATTAAATCCTGGAGTGAGGCTTGGACCCACAGCTTCTGGTTCAAAGAAAAGGATGCTATCTATAATGCATAGATCTATAAACATAGACAGGGATCATGGGTAGAAGTGGAAACATTGAGGTGGCGACATGGGCTCGTTGGGCTGAAGGGCCTGTTTCCCATGCTGTTTTGTTCTTTATTCTTTGTTCTACCTATTGCAGTCCAAGATCCCGCTCATTCCTAAGGGGCTCAGTGAACTTTTGTATATTTATAATAATTTGACATATTAATACTAGTTTTTCGCTTAAAACCTATTTAATTAAATTGAATTTAAATTCTGATAGTACAAGACCTCACAGTTGAGTGGTATTTTTGTGCATGTATATATGCATTATATAGATATTGTAGGTCATAGAATTGCTACAGCACAGAGGAAGACCATTTGGACCTTTGTGTCTGTGTTGATTCTCTGGTAAGTTATTGTGTACCTTAATTCATGGCACATTAAAAAAAATGGAAAAAGGGAGGCTGTACTGTCCAATATGCCATGTCATTCAATTTCTGAAGTAGGAGGTACAATAATGAGATTATATGCCATAATGCATGGGGAAACCAGGTCACTGATGTACACTCAGTGGATATAGAAGGGGTGAGTAACTAATCCACTGCCTTGTCTTTTGAAATCAGATCGTTAAAGTGCCATTAGCTTTCCAAGAATGAGTCAAAGCTGCTGGAGATCAAAGACCTCAGTTCCTAACCATCGTTGAGCAGGATTTCCAGGATCAGTGGTGGCAGATGCCTACATCAGCATCTCCTGGGTATAGCCAGAGTGCAAAGTTGTCAGGTCCAGTTGGACAATTTTTTGAAAAGCTGACATCTATTCTTTTACAGGAAGGTTGATGTCACTGGGGATAGAAATGAGCTTTTTCACAATTTCAGACTATGAGCTCAGCCTGGAACACTCTTAATGGTCCCAATTCCACCAATAACAGTTACGTATGATTCCTTTTTCCTACTATATCTGTACTTGTAGCTACCCGAGGAACTACAGTTATAGACCTCAGCACTTCTTCCTGTACATAAAAGATCTGTCTCTTTTGCCACTATTTGACAGGCTATTACTGAGCTGTTCCAAGTAACTTCAGGCTGACATACAAAACTGCTAGAACAAATACAGCTCCAACCATAACGATGAGGGTTATCACATCATTAAATTATTATTCTATTTAATCCTTGCAAACCACTGCAAAACCAAACTCCTATGAGCCAGCAGGCAGCCCACAGATGCGTTGTGCAAGTGATAGATACTTTGCCAGAGGACACATGTTTGTCACTTTCTTTGTTTAAATGTGGCATTTTCCGAACTCCAAAAATTCAACTGGTAGTCAAAATTCCATGGAGTATATGGTAGATGGCTGCATTTAATCTAAGTGGTTACTAATGAAGATACAATGAGAAGGCAAAGAGAGTCTTTTAGCCAGTACAAGGGAAGCAATTCTGTGGAGGCATTAGTGGTGTATAGAAAGTGCAGGGTGGAGTTTAAGAAAGCAATTAGGAGAGTAACGAGAGGAAATGAGAAAGCTCTGGCTGGTAAAAGTAGAGAAAATCCCAAGATACTTCTGTAAGTATAGAACCTACTGGGGACAAAGGGAGCAATCTATGGGTGAAACCAAAGGACATTGGTAGAGTCTCGAACCAATACTTCACACATATCTTCTCCTAAGAGAATAAGATGACAGTATGGAACTTGAGGAGAGAGACTTTGAAGTTGTTGAACAAATTAACACAGGGAAGGACAAGATATTGGAAGTGTGAGCAGATGTAAAAGTGGATAAATCTCCAGGTCCGAATGAATTGTGTCCCAGGCTATGGGAAGCAAGGGAGGAGACTGTAGATATTTGGATCCAAATTTTTAATTCCTCTCTGGCCAAGAGGGAGGTGCCATTGGATTGGAGAACAGCTAATGTAGTCTGCTATTTAAGAAGGGTTGTAGAGATAAGCCAGGGAACTACTGATCACCAACGGTCAGGAAACTATTGGGGAAAATTCTGAATGAGAGCATCTATCTCTCCTTGGAGATGTATGTTTAATCAAGGATAGTTAGCATGGCTTTGTTGGAGGGAGATCACGCCTAACAAATTTGATTGAATTTTTTGAAGAGGTGACCAGGTCTGTAGATGAGGGTAGTCTAGTTGATGCCATCTGTATGGATTTCAGTCTTTGACAAGATCTCACATCAGGGAATTATTAAGAGTGCAAATGTACACGGGAAACAGGGTAATTTGAGGTGAATTCAAAATTGGCTTAGCCGACTGAAGATGATGACAGAAGGCTGCTTTAGTGATATTTGTGTGTCCAGGGGTCTTTGTTGGATCCCCTATTATTCATCATTCATATAAAAAACATGGATGACTATAGGGGGGTAAGATTAGTGGGTTTGTGACTGACACAAATATTGCCTGGGTGGTTGACAATGAGATTGAGTATCTGGGGCTACAGGAAGATATAGATGTGATTGTCAAATGGGCAGATAGTAACAAATGGAATTTAACCCTGAAAAATGTGAGATGATACTCTTTGGAAGGAATAATTTGGCAAGGAGGTATTCAGTGAATGGCATGACACTAGAATGTTCTAAGGAACAAAGTGTGTTTGGTGTGTTTGTTAAAAGATCCCTGAACATGGTACGGGATGTTAGTGGAATGGTGAAAAAGGAAAATGGTACACTTGCCTTTAATAATTGAGATTAGAGCTTTGGCAAGGCTGCATCTGAAGTATCGATGGGTCCACTATCATAACCCCTTTTGCGGCCCAACCTACAAGCCCCAACCATGCCAATCTCTTTCCCCCAACCCCCTCAACTTTCTTGCTGATTGTACCCTGTGCAGATCTCCCCCCCACCCCCCCTCCCACTGATCACCCACCGTCAATCTCCCCCCTTGAATTCCACCATTGCCAATCATACCTGCTCTGCATACCCTCTGTCACTTATTCCCCCCCTCACATTCTCCCTCACCAATCACCCCTCTCAGAGATTTCCCCTGCAGAGCTCCATTACACCCCACCCCACCACCACTGGCAGAGTTCACCCCCCAGTAGAGCTCCTTCCCCCTGGGAATTTCCTCCCTTTTCTCTCTCCCAACGTAGTCCCATCATCACTCAAGCTTCAAACCCAATCAAGCCACACCTCCTTGGCACTGCCCCAGCACAGTTATGATCCCTGGTGGGCAGTGTCAAAGTGCCTGGTGGGCAACCATGGTGCTTGGTAGGCACTGCCAGTCTGGCAATGCCCCTTGCGCACTGTCCAGCCATGCTCCCACAATCCAGAGGCTTCAATGACCTCCAGTACTCCCTGTGACACCATCACGTCTGATCTCTGCTAGTGGAGAAGAGCTGTGATTCTTGCCCTCTGACTGGGAAGAAGATAAGTGCAAGTGAGCCCAGACAATACCTTCTGAGCCTCCTAATAACATGCATGTCATTAATATTTAAAACTGCTTCATGCCCTTTCTGGACAAGGAGTTGATATCACCAGCAAAACGGAGTCAGTAAAATTGCATGCAGCAAAAAGAACTTGGCAAACCAGCATGATCGCATCCATTGTATGCTCTGGCCCACCATTAGGTAGCCATTCCCACAGTTCTGTTTTGTTGTTTGTCTCCTATAATACAGACGTACGTTGTCAGTAATACAGACACTGCATCCTACTGCTGTCATGCTTATTACCCATTCTCAAGATCTGATAACTCCAATTCAAATCAGATACAATGGACATCATTAAAGATGATACAGCACACATTGGAAACTACATAACTCAATACTTGAAATTTTTAGTAAGCAGTCAGTTGGTATTATTAACATTGTTGGCATCAAAATAACCATAGAATATAATAATGTGAATATATTTTTTGGAGTTAAAGTTAGAATAAATCAGAAACCCCAAGTTGATTCTGTTATTGCGTTTATCCACGTTTTATTATGCATTTGAATGTCAACTTCTCCAGCAAAACATAACTTGCACTATATCTCTTGGCTCTGAAAATTCCTGCTTATGAGGAGATTGTCTATTTTGCCCGGTTGGGCCAGAATTTCTGATAAGTTAATACCTGATGTAGAGATGCCGGCATTGGACTAGGATAAACGCAGTAAGAAATCTCACAACACCAGGTTAGAGTCCAACCAGTTTATTTGATAGTAATCTCACAAGCTTTCAGAAACAGTGTTTCTTCATCAGACACGTGGAAGGTTCTGATCAGAGAAGGGCATATAAAGTCACACACAGTTTACAAACTACCAATTAGAATATAAGTCTTTACAGTTAACCTGCTATCCAAGTCTTAAAGATGAGTGGAGATAGCATTAGCATAGGTTAAAGAGATGTGTATTGTCTCAAAACAGGACAGTAAGTGAGATTTTACAAGCCCAGGCAAGTCATAGGGGTTACAGGTAGTCACAGATAGTGTGACATGAACCCAAGATCCCGGTTGAAGCCGCGCTCATGTGTGTGGAACTTGGCTATCAGTCTCTGCTCAGCGACTGTCATGTGTTATGAAGGCCACCTTGGAGAATGCTTACCCAAAGATCAGAGACCAAATGCCTGTGAAAAAATAAACTGGTTGGACTCTAACCTGGTGTTGTGAGACTTCTTACAAAGTTAGTGCCTGCCAGGAAACAGCTGCAGGAACGCCCTGACATAAACTCTATTTTATTTCAGGGCACACTGGACTAGTACTCTGTCACCAGTGGAAGCCATGTACAAATGATATATTTAGGTTGTTGACTGCCCTAAATTCTTTGAGAACTGCCAATCCATCTGTTCTTGTGAATGTGCAACACAAGACGTACAGTTAATAAGGACCAACACAGGACTGTATGGGTGAAGACCAGGAAAATGGGAAAGTTGGAAAGCTTTATCAAAGAGTTAACAAAGACATAGTGGGTTGAATGGCATCCTTCTTTACTGTTTTAGAATGAACATTGGAAGAAGACTAGCTTGGTTGAAGACAAATACATGCGTAATATGTCAACAATATAAGGAGGGAAAATAGGACTCAGATTATCATTAAATTTCTAAAGCAAGACTGCACCAGGATCGGAAGTAAGTTGAGAGATTCCTATTTCAATTTTCTTTGGTTACCTAATGGTGGGATAACACAGTCTTCTGACTGTTTCTATAGCTAGTAATTCCTGGAACAGGTTGCTAGGCAGTTGCCTAGCTTGAGGGGCACTACTCAACACCAAACATGGCTTCCCAAGAGTTTCTCTCGCTCTTTCTGGCAGCCTTTGCTATCTCCAGAGTTCTGGAGGTAATCACAAACCAAATGTAATTCTGAACTTTCTCTTTAAGAATAGTAATGAAGATGAACTTTTAGGTACCTGCATGAATGGTATTTCTATAAGATGTCAAAAACTATTCACTCAATTTGTTAACAAGCTTTGCCCCCTTGAAGATTTTAAAGAATGTTTCAAGAATTGTATGAATTTTCTAGCCAATCATAGCACTATGAGGGATGATACTTTATATCACAGGACTGTGCAGATAAGATCAGTGACCACTTCTGCAATCAGTTAGCAGCTAACAAAGGTAGGTACCATAAATGTTAGTACACATGATTAGTCAATGATGTAAAATACTGACCACATAAATAGAATTCCTGCAGAACAAAAGGAGGCAATTTGGCCCACAGAGTTTGTATCGACTTTCCGAAAAAGCATCTTATCCACACCCACTGCCCTATCCCCGTAACCCCACAATATACCAAGGCTAATCCACCTAACCTGTACATCTTTGGACTGTGGGAGGAGACTGGAACCCCTCAAAAGAAACACATGCAACCAAAGAAGGAATATGCAGGTTCCGCACAGATGGTCACCCAAGGCTGGAATCGATAATGGACCCTTGGCACTGTAAGGTTGCAGTGCTAACCACCATAGTCACTGCAGACTTAGATTAGTCAGAGTAAAAAGCAAATGCTATTTGTCACCTTTCTTCCGAAAGTATAATCTGTGAAATGATTGGTGATGTGTCGCAAGCAAGCAGTTATAGTAACTTTGGATAAAAATAAACTAAAATTACAGATTTCTGCAAAGCACATTTACAGGTGAAAAGCATTAATCTCACAAGATCCAGGTGAGGTATCTAAATGAATACAAAATTGGCTTCTTGACATAAGCCAATGGTTGTAGAGGGCTGTTTTTCAAACTGGAGGCCTGTGACCAGCGGTGTGCCTCAGGGATCAGTGCTGGGTCCACTGTTATTTGTCATTTATATTAATGATGGTTAGTAAGTTTGCAGATGACACCACGATTGATGGCATAATTGACAGTGAAGCAAGTTATCCCCGACTGCAACGGGATCTTAATCGATTGGGCCAATGGGGTGACAAATGGCAGATGGAGTTTAATTTAAACAAATGCAAAGTGATGCATTTTGGTAGATTGAACCGGGGCAGGACTTACTCAGTTAATGGTAGGTCATTGGGGAGAGTTCCAGAACAAGGAGATATAGGGATACATGTTCATAGCTCCTTGAAAATAGACTCACAGGTGAATAGAGTGGTGAAGAAGGCATTCAGCGTGCTTGGTTTCATGAGTCAGAATCTTGAATACAGGGGTTAGGACATCTTGTTGAAGTTATATAAGACATTGGTAAGGCCGCACTTGGAATACTGTGTGCTATTCTGGTCACACTATTATAAAAAGGATATTATTAAACTAGAAAGAGTGCAGAAAATATTTATTAGAATGCTACTGGGACATGATAGATCGAATTATAAGGAGAGGCTGGATAGATTGGGACTTCTTTCTCTGAAACACAGAAGGCTGAGAGGTGATATTATGGAGGTCTATAAAATAACGAGGGACACAGATCAGCTAGATAGTCAACACCTATTCATAAATGTAGGATGTCTAAAACTAAAGGGCATAGGTTTAAGGTGAGAGGGGAGAAGTACAAAAGTGTCCAGAAGGGCGTCATTGGGTTCAACAGCTATGTTCATCGAAAAATTTAGCTGTAAAAGATCAGCCTTGCTGAATTTCTGCCCATCTAATGGCCCAGCAAACAAATCCTTAATTAAAGGAAGTGGATATTGAACAGCACACAATACTGAATTAATAGATTGTTTTAAACTTACCACAAATATGAACATAAGAACTAGGAGCAGGAGTAGTTCATCTGACCCCTTGAGCCTGCTCCGCCATTCAATAAAATCATGGCTGTTCTTTTCTTGGAACCATTTGGTTTCATGACAGGTGTAATGGGGGTAGTCCAGTCATTCATTCATTCTAACCAACTTTAAAACACCAGTGTTAATGCATCTCACTACTTCTCCTTTGGCTTTTGAACAGATTACATATAGCACCTGTTGGAGGGATCAAACAAGTCTTTGAGACCGTATGGGGTTTCAACAAAGGGTTCATTCAAGCTTGTACTGTATATACAGGAGAATACCTAGGGGAACAACTCAGGGCTATTCTTCAGAGTGCTCAGGTGGATTTGAACAACGTTCTGATACTATTTCATGTTACAATGCATACATGTATGCATTATATGTTACTTCAGCTTTTGACATTACAGAATTATCGTTATGATTGATGATGATGGGATCTGCGGCCCTACTTTCCTGATTAGGGCATCCCGCACAATGCTGTTTCAATCATTCTGGTGATGTTATATTTAGCTCCTATGTTGACTGTTTCTATCGTTTCAATATAAACTCGATACAAGCACCTTCTAACATGTAGATTTATTAATTATCACAACTATCAGCTTGTTGACCATTTCCTTGGTTATTGATTTGATTTTCTGGTGGTAACAAAGACTCACTACATTCTTTCCAGACATGATGGAGTTACGGTAAACAGTACCTTGGATCTCCATTGTTGCTACTTCCTCTGGAACACCCCACTTGGTGTGTAGAAGTCTGGTTCTAACTGGAGAGAAAGGGTAGTTTGTCTTTTTGCAGTAAGCTTTAGTACTTCAGCCTGGCTGCACCTTTAACCCTTTCTGCTAGTTTTGCTGCAGCCTATCTAATCTTTCCCTGGTACTACTATTGCTCCAAAACTTTTTGATTGACTATTAGGCTTTATCTTGAGTTTCACTTGAACTCCCTTCATTGAATCCAGTTTCTCTTTGAACACACTTGCATTTATCTATAAGGTGCTGTAGGTCTGTTTTGGTATTGACCAATCTGTTGACAACACTCCAGCCAAGTTTTATCTTCTCCAAACTGATCTTCAAATAGAACTGGAAAATTACAACAGACCACATGGAGAGGCATATTTGACGTTTGTCCACTCAACTCTACTTATCATGATATTACCTTTTAATGGCACAAATCTCTTCCATGTATGTCCTTAAAATCACAGTTGTTGCTGTTAAAAGAAGATCCCTCAGCTTTTGCTGGTATGCCATCTCAGGAATTAAAGATACAGCAGTCCCAATATCAATTTCAATCTGAATAGATTGTTTACTTAATTTCAGAATCACCCAGAATCTACATGATTCACCCTGTATGGATAAAATATTCTGCTGGAACTGTTCATCAAATTTCTAGCCATTCACTTCTTCACAATCATAAACATTCTCTTTCAGATTGTAAATTCTTTTTGTAGAATGCAACATGTTCTTCATGAAGATACCCAGATTCTTCTTCTGAATATTCTTCTCTGGGGAAGTTGGTTTAACCCAACAAGCTTTTGTAATGTGACCCAAATTTGCCACAATTCTTGCATTGACTATCTTTGCTTCAGCATTCACTTGCTGAATGATCCATTTTGGTACATGCTTGTTGCTGTTTTGACTTCTTATGGACAGTTCCCAACTTGTGGATTTTCATTCGTGCACCAAAGAATGGAGTTTCTTTTGCAATCTGTTCCATTGGCAATGCGATTTCTACTGCTATCTTTAAAGTCAAACCATGTTCAGTAAGCAATCTTCTTTGGAGAGGCGCATTTTTAAGACCACTAACTAAACAATCATGATCGTATCTTCTAATGACTCACCAAACGCTCAATGTTATACCAGCCTCAAACTGAGTAAGGTGGCTATCCAAAGAAGATTGCTTACTGAAAATGGTTTGACTTTAAAGATAGCAGTAGAAATCACATTGCCAATGGAACAGATTGCAAAAGAAACTCCATTCTTTGGTGCACGAATGAAAATCCACAAGTTGGGAACTGTCCATAAAATATCAATGCTTTCACCTCCCACTTGACTCCTTTGGTGGAACCTGAACCGTTCTGCGTTGATCAGTCACTTTGAAGAACAATGATCTTCCAGGACCTTAGATAGTCACCCTAAAATTTGGTTCCTGGTTTTGCTGGATGAAGTAAGCTCTGGAGTAAATTGAAGATTTTACTTCCTATTGTTCTGGAAAATGCTAGTACAGGTAGCTCATTTGAAATTTTATTTACTTGTACTGAAAATATTCTGCATTGGAATTCCATGAATCATTTTCTTAATTGAAAGAACCCAAGGATTCTAATGGACCCATTATTTATCTTACAGGCATTAGTGATTCAAAACTATTCAGTATATTTTATTTACTGTCTTTCCAGTACTCGGCCTTTTATCCTGAAGATCATTGCCTGGATGTATTATTTTTAAATATGGCTCCAGCTGTACACTGGAGTATCTCTCTTTCCAATTCCATGAAATACTGCCTGGAATCTTACCCTAGACTGATAAGAATAATCCCCTCTAAAACCACGTGGAGCACTTGCACCCATTTACAACTCTGTTGTGAGTCTCCCGCTTGATAGCTACATACTGCAACACACACCTATCCCCTGCACCTGATATTTTTTTCTGGTAAGAAATACATTTTTTTTCCTTTTTTTCCTTCTTTGGTCTTTCTTAACTGGAACTTCAACCTTTAATCTTATTGTTGATTTTCCCAAGCCTTTTAATGTTCAATTGTGAGGACCCACAATTTACATAAGATCTTTTCTCATTGTTCTTGATGAAACAAAATCCCAATTTGTCACCAACTTTCTTTTCTAACAACCCCTAACATAGTTAGAACATTAAACTAAAAGAAAAAGATTTGGCTTACACACAAATTCAAAATAACAACAACAGATTTATTGTAGGAGATGTTGATTAAACAGAGTAGAAAGTGAAACTAAGGGCCCTATTTTACTATTGCGTCATGCCCGTTTCTGGGCGTGAAAACGTGGTTAAAATCAGATGTGAGGCCATTAATGCGATCCATGCCTGAATCCACACAGATGCCCGCTTTACCGATGCCCAGGATTTTTCAGAACAATAGGAAGTAAAATCTTCAATTTACTCCAGAGCTTACTTCATCCAGCAAAGCCAGGAACCAAATTTTAGGATGACTATCTAAGGTCCTGGAAGAGCATTGTTCTTCAAAGTGGCTGTTCAACGCAGAACGGCTCAGGTTCCACCAAAGGAGTCCATTATGAAGGCTGGTATAACATTGAGAGGAATGGCCGCGATCCGATTCGCACCTGAAACGGGCACAATGGTGATTTAAATGCATTTATATGCACTTAAATTGAATTAAAGAACCGCCTGCCCAACTTTGTCAGCATTTCCCCCTTTACCACTATGTTCGCCTATCCGGAATCATGCCAAAATGAATATTCTTAATAAAAGTCTGAATTGGGTGCTCCAAATGCTGAAGAGGTGAGTTCAGAGCTTCCAATGGGCCGCTGATACAGATCGCTGGTGGGTCAAAGAACAAAGAACAACACAACTCATGAAGCAGGCCCTTTGACGCAACGTGTCATCATTTTAACAGTGTGTGTTCCCTCTTCCACCCATGACCTTTTGGGTCATATCATCCTCTGTTGGAGAGGGCAGGGGAGGAGGATAAGGTGGGTCAGATGTATCTCTAGGGTGGAAGGAGGACCGATCATTGTCTGGTCGGGACCGGAGAAGTGTTCGTTGTCTGGTTTAGGGGGGCGGGGAACGGAGGTGAGCCAGATCATTCCCTGGTGAGGGTTTATGGAAGAAGGAGGAGGCAGGTCATATGTTCCACAGGGACAGGGGGACACTGGAGAGTGAGGTCAGATCATTGTCTGGGTGGAGAGAGTGGGGGGAGTGAGGCCAGATCATTCTCTGGGGGTAGAGGAGGAGGAAGGAGGCAGATAGATGTATCTCTGGTTGAGGGGGGAGGCCTGATCGCTCACTGGTGTTGGGGGGGTGAGCTGGGGCAGATGGATCTTCGGGTGCTGCAGGAGGGGTCCGCTGTCACTCTGTGGGCAGTCAGTGAGTTGGGGGAAAAGGGAAGGGGGTCACGATTGGTCCAGGTCAGAGGGTTGGGTGGATAAGGGGCACTGATGTCTTGAGGACCATTGCTCCCACTTTTTGCTCCCAGGCCGCTTTCTCTGCTGTCCGTAGCCTAGGAGTGATCTAACACAGATGCGCTTTTCCAAATTTTTTTCTCACTGTGCATGCGGAGTTCAGAGCTCCAATCGTTTTGGGTATGCTAAGCCCTGCCCACAATGCGATTCAGACCGGTGATTTTTTTTTCCCAGTTTGAGTACTAATGGGCCATCTGAAAGCAGATTTCCAAGTCAGATCTGAATTGAGCCCAGATTCAGCACTTAAAATCAAAATGGTAAAATGGGGCCCTAAGGAGTCCTTGAAACATTCCAATGACAGCACCATCAAATCATGCGATCCACTCTTCAAGAAATCATGCAATCACTTAAATATATAACAAGTTCAAACCTGAAGTTTTGAGGCAAAGATGCTACCCACTACACCACAAGACCTCCTAAGTCTTGTGGCAGTATTGTAGCACAGTGTTGGCACTGCTGCCTCAGAGTGCCAGGGATACCATTTTGATTCCCACCTCAGATTCTCCCCATGTCTGCCTGGGTTTCCTCTGGATGCTCCAGTTTCTTCCCACAGTTTAAAAAATGTGCTGGTTAGATGTATTGACCATGTTAAATTCACTCTTGGTGTATCTGAACAAGTACCAGAGTGTGGCAATTAGAGGATTTTCACAGTAACTTTCTTGCACTGTTAATGTAAGCCTACTTGAGACATTAATAAATAGTTTGAGTTTGAGTGATGAATGGATGGAATTATCCATTGCTCTCCTCTATTTTCATTTGTAAAATGTAAAGAAGCTGTGATTTAAATTATAAACATTTTCTGGAGATTTTTCATCTGAAATAACTGGGGAGAAAATAGTGAGAAGAATAGAACATAAAATGAACCTTTTCAGGATAATTATGTGATGAAGGTGTAAGCAGAAAAAAACTCCTTTGCACATATTCTTTACTGTGATGCAGATATTCAAATACCATTTACATCTGTGCTACTTTGACACAGACACTGCTAACTAGGAGCAATGTTTTCTTTTTGCTTATGTATTTTTAAATCAAATCTACAAAATACGCCTCTGCATCTTGCAGAACATCATAGAAAGGCCATGTGGTATTCACAGATACATGAGGAACTGTGGCAGTGCGGACAAGAATAGTGTTAGTTTGAGTTTCAGGGCGGAAAGTGGAAGTTGCAATTGTTGTGCATTGTTGACAAACAGGGAGGTTTGTGAATTTATTGGCATTTGAAAATGGAACAAGTAGCTGCTATGAACTGGTTTTCTAATATTTAGTGAGGTGGCGGGGTTGGAGGGCAAGTGTTGCAGAGCCCACATGTTTTGCTGTTGCTCCAGCTCCTGACATGACCCGTTCAAAACCCTCCCACTGACAAGTCCTCTAATTGGTTGCCCATAAATTATGACACAAAGGCGGCAGCCATTTTGTTGACCCTTGCACACCATAAACAATCCCTGCGACAAGCCCAGCACACACACATTCCAAGAAAAACACCAGATCTCCTTTGAAAATCATCTGCTGAGGTGAATGGTCATAGAGAAACCGTGGAGAAATAGAAAAAAGAATAAATTGTTCAGTAGAGGACCGAGTTTGATTTCAGTGACAGCATCTGTTGTTTTATTCATCTCATTGCCTAATTTTTATCAGTTGCCAGAAGGCTTTCATTAAATCAAACTGCTCTTTATGTTGTCTGTCTCATAATACCTACTTTGAAAACACTGTTATGCATTCCAACAGAATTTTTGTTCAGGAGGTACATTGTGTGTATACTAATTTGATGAAGTTTTATGCTCCCGTATCAACAAGTCCTTATGGATTGTAAATTAAACGCTGTGCTACCCTCCCTTCTCAGTTTGTATTTTTTTAAATATGTTTTTCCTGCATAGAAAATACAAAGTAGATTGATTAATTTTTCACCCTTTTTCTAGGCCATTTGGCAATGAAACCATTTTTATAGCTTATTAAGGAGTAAAGGAGTAGGATACTAAATTGTACTCCTGCTGCAGTGTTGCTGAAAAACCACTCGGAACTCTGCCTTTTCTGTTATTGCACCGATTTCAGGGCACCTGCTCTGTCTTTTGTTTGCTGTAGACAGTATCTACAATGCTCAATTCTCTGGCGCCACTCTGTTGAGATAAAATGACCTTCACTAGGTGTTATTAAAGCAATTCCAAAGTCAAAAGTGTCATTTCCCAATCCAGGAAGCAACATAATAGAGGAACAATTTGAGAATATCAATTCTGCGCACATCTTAAGCAAGTGTCCAAAGCTAAAATTGTGAGGACGCTACACAGGGTTTAAATTTTTATTAGGATCCGGCAACATCAGCCCAACCAGCAAGCTCATCTAAATCAAAGGTATTAATCAATGTGGAGATGGATCGGGCTGACGAAGGCAGATGCAATGTCTGCAGAAAAAAAAAGACCGCTTTCTCTGGTTTCATATATCGTCTTGCTGAAGCAGTCCATATCCATATAGCTTCATCCGAAACATTATCCTAGCCCAGTAGGTGTCAGATTAGATACACATTAGCCTATTAGCTTTGTACTGTGCTGCATCAAAGAATCCTACAGAGACTCGAAATATGAGAAATGTTAAGGTTAATGGGCAGTGGTGCTTCCGAGAATGACAAAAAAAAGTATTGCTTTAATTCTATGAGTAGTGCTTTTAGCATTACGAAAATCAATATTAACTAGATTTACCACACTCACTATAGGGTTTTTATTGTTTCCTGTAATGCACTTAATGCATATAGTTACCAAAGTAATTCCATCATTATCTGCCTTTGTATCTCTATGGCCTAAGATAATTGAAATCTCTCTATTAGAGAAAAGTTAATTTGAAGTTAAAGTACTTTCTTCCTTCCTCTGATAAAAGGATGCTTCCCTTAGCTGCACTTCTTGCAATAGGCATGTGAAAGAAACATTTTGTATTCATCCATTTCATGGGATTTCCTGCTCTTGTCTTTAGCGACTACAAGAGGGCAAACTGGTTTGTACTCAGGACTAATGTCCTATATTATTGCTCTCTGGTTACTGACAGAGGATCCTCTGTGGGGAAGACCTGGTTTTGACAAGGTTTTTTTCTCTGCTGTTTTTCCTCTACTCAAATTGATCAACATGGAGCACTCTAGATTCATATCACAAGCAGTGCAAGTACTGAACTAATGTTGTATTAACTTCAAATGTCAACTAAGTTTAAGATTGAAATTTCAATCACATTCAGAATTAAAAATGCTTTTTTTTAACATTTCAAGTTATGTCTTGAACATTTGCTAAGCCAACATTTGGGACAATATAAGGTCTCTGCAAATGTTAATCCATGGTTTTACTAGGACTGGGGCAAATTTCTCAAATTCCTTTTGATTCCAGATGGGATATCTCCAAATTGTTATGCTTCCATGTGAGGAGGAACAAATTGCTCCCTGTCTTTATTCAACCCATAAGACCGCAAGATCTTGAGGTGTAGGAGCAGAATTAGGCCAATGGCCCATTGAGTCTGCTGTGCCTTTCAGTTGTGGCTGATAAGTTTCTCAACCACATTCTCCCACCTTTTCCCCATAATTATAGATTCTCTACAGTGCAGAAGGAGGTCATTCAACCCATCGAGTCTGTACCAACTCTGTGACAGAGTCTCTCATTCAGACTCTCCTTCCCACCCTATCCTCATAACCCCATGCATTTGTCATGGCTAATCCATCTATCTCAGACATCTTGAGATATTAAGGGGCAATTTAGCATGGCCAATTCACCTAACCAGCATGTCTTTCATATCCTTTAATGCCCTAACCAAGCAAGAACCTATTTATCTCTGTCTTAAATACATTCAATGACCTGGCCTCCAAGTCTTCTGTAGTATCAAATTCCATAGATTCACCGCTCTCTGGATGAAGAAGTTCCTTCTCATTTGAACCCTCAACCCCCTCATCTGGGTGCAACAAGGTTGATATAAAAAGGATCCCCTCCCTTGTGGATACCTATTCCATGTCCAATGTATTTAAGCTTTGAAATGAGCCAATTTAACCAAGCTTTCCTGAGTTTAAAGAAAGAGTGAGTTTATTAGTTACTAAAATTGACTAATTCATTATTTTTACTAAAGAAAATAATAATGCCACACACATACCATAGAAATGAGAAGGGAGTCAAAAAATGCAAATTTAAAAAAATGCCATACAGATCAGTCTTTGGCATCTCCTTATGGAGCAGATGATGAAATGTTGCAGCCATTATGTTCATTGTTTTGAATAGTTGAATTATTGGTTTTGAGATTCTTGGTTCTGCAGCTTAATGGAAGTATTTGTCCTATTTCCTTTTCAACTGTAGCTTGGCTCACTCACTTGCAACAATGAGAAGGAGAACAAGACTTCTTACCTGCAAAAGCAGGGATGCCTAGGTCATCTTCAGCTGTGACCTTACAACACACACTAGCATTGTCAAGCTAGAACATCAGAGAGACTAGAGACACAGTTGGTTTTTGGCCTCTTTTCTTGTGTACATCAGGAGGAAGAGAAACACAAACATGTGTCAGATATAACTCACAAGCGGTAGTTTCTGCTAAGATGGTAGTCAGCTTCCATTATTTCCACAGAATATTACAGTTCAATCATCTCTTCCTTTGAAATGTCTCTATCTGAAAAAGGGTGTGCAACATTCTGTCATCTCTCTCAGGACTGAATATAATCCATATAGAAATTGCAGTAAGTGGTTATTTTGCAGTGTCAGCTAATTTTTGTTTGTATGCCCTTAAAAAAACATGTCTTATTTAAAAGTTTAGTATGTCATGTATAATTCGTGGCTGTGTCTATCGCCATGATGGTTAACCAGTAAGGGAAGTCAAAATAGATCTGAAACCATACTCTGCTTTCTATAACTATATTCTATTGCTGTGCATTTTCACAGAGGCAGTGCCAATATGTTTTAAAAGATGGAAGTTGTGTCTGATTTTCAATTCAACTTCCAGAGAAAATAGGACAATTTGTCAGCTCAGTACTCTATTGATCCCTTTCAAAACAAACTTGAAAACAAATATGAACTAAAAATCACTGAAAAGATATAAAGAAATGATGTTTTTTTCTTTAACTTGTCTGCACAATTTATTTAAAACAATGAATTAGAAGATCATAAAACTTCTTTCCATTTGTTGGTAAACATATCTGTAACCTATTTCTGCAGCATAAATTCAACAATAATTTTCAAGGTGATATTCAGTGGCTTAGTGAATATTTTCTCTTCAGCCACTGAACCGTTCAGATCATAAAGGAAGCTGTTTGCATTGTGTTAACTTCTATCAGGTTGATTGACAGTGGGGGTTATTTAGTTTATCTGAGTGTCTCTGTTTTGCTTTTGAAAAGTTAAATTAGCCAAGGATTTACACGTAATCCCAAACCATTCTTTTTGTGTGCAGATCACCAACAACCTGTCGTAATCCCCCATGCTGACACTATAGTTAAGGAAGCCTCTACTTTCTCAGGAGACTATGGAAGTTTGGCATATCCGCTAAGACTCTCATTGACTTTTATAGATGCACCATAGAAAGCATCCTTTCTGGATGTATCACAGCTTGGTATGGTTCCTGCTATGACTAAGGCTGCAAGAAGTTACAAAAGGCTGTGAATGAATCCCAGTCCATCATGGAAGTCAGCCTCCCATTCATTGATTCCATCTATACTTCCTGCTGCCTCAGAAAAGCAGCCAGCATAATTAAGGATCTCGTGCACCATAGACATACTCTCTTCCACCTTCTTCCATCAGGAAAAAGCTACAAAAGTCTGAGGTCACATACCAACCGACTCAAAAAAAGCTTCTTCCCTGTTGCCATCAGACATTTGAATGGACTTAACTTGTATTAAGTTGATCTTTCTCTACAGCCTAGTTATTACTGTAACTCTACATTCTGCACCCTCTTTTTTTCTTCTCCCCTATATACTCTATGAATGGCATGCTTCATCTGGAAAGCACGGAAAAAAATACTTTTCGCTGTACATCAATACATGTAAAAATAAAAAAAATCAAGTCAAAACTAAATTTTCTTCCCATTGTTAAGTCACAATTGTAAATGTTGTTCCCTCAAAAAAGTGTTGGGTCATGCACTGACATTCGTTTTCATGTTCATGCATGATAAATTGCCATTTATTCTTGGTATCAGAGTGTAGTCACACTAGGGAAACTATAACCACCAGAAAAAATACCTTCAGGAGAAAGGGGAACATGAAACAAAGATCTTATCCCCTGTGGAAAAGACTGAGTGTTAACGCAATACAATGATAAATAAGATACAGTTATGATGCTTATAAAATCTATCTTTTGATGAGACAAAGAATTGAGTTCCCATTTATCCCACTTCTCAGATGTTTGCAAACATCTTAGTTAGGCTGATGATCAGGAGAACCCTGCAGAAATTAATGGCACATATCCAACCTTTAGACATTCAAAATGCCTGATTATAATGAATGATGAACTGAGTATTATATTTATTTTATATTGTCCCCATAAATACTAAGGAAATTATCCAGCATTAACATTATTGACACTCGTTAGAAAGAAGACTAATGACTGTCCTTGTCATTAATTTATCATATATTGTTCCTAATTAAAGTCTATCCTCAGAATCATTCCAATTTTTCAGCATCTATTTGTAGTTTAGGAAGAAATGAGACTCCAAAATGTCACTGATTCATAAGTCCTTAACTTTGCCTGACTTCCCTTAACATGTATGGAATGTTCATTGTGTAGTTTCTATGGTCATTACTCTACAATATCAATGTTTAATGTCCATGCAGAATTTTGTCATCAAGGTTCCTGTGTTATGCAAAGAAGATCAGCGGGCTATTTATAAAGGTCCACGTTAAATAAGTCACAATATTATTATGATGCCCATCACTGAAGGCATTCAGTGCTTTGGGCTCGCATCATCATTTTCAGCCTTTTCATGATCAAATTGTAACTAATCACTGCAGTACATTCCATAGACCATGTTGAGTCTGTTGTATTATGGAACAATGCAATCCTCTGAGAGAAAGGTCTGTCTAAATATTCCTTGGTCCCCATGGTTCCTCATGTCACTAAATCCCATACCCTCTCACTAAACTTACTCATCTTGCTACATTCTGGGCCCCACTTTTCAGAAAGGTTGTGATGGTTTTAGAAAAAAAATTACCAGAATATTTCAGGGAATAGCAATTTCAGTTATGTGGGTAGATAAGTGAAGCTGAAGTTGTTCTTGTAGAGGAGAAGGTGGAGAAGAGATTAGATAGTGGCGTTCAAAATTGGAAAGTGTTTAGACAAAATAGATAAAGAGAAGTCTGCTATTGGCTGAAGGATTGAGAGTGGAAAGGATTGAGAACCAGAAGACATCAATTTTAGAAGAACAAAATTGATATAACAGAATTTTTTTTTGAATGCAGTAAAAGATTAGGATCTCTAGTTCACTACTCCAGAGTGTGGTGTAGAGAGATCAAAATATGGCTTTCAGAGTCCAAATTCTCTAATTGGATTAGCACCTGAATAGGACAAGTATTTGCAGGACCAGAGGAATGGTGGGAGAAAGGACTAGCTAAGTTGCCCTTGCAGCGAGCTGCCATGGAGTTGATGGGCTGAAGAATTTCTTTCCATGCTGAAACCATTCTATGGAACGACATGGTGGCACAATGATTAGTATCGTTGCCTCACAGCACCAAAGATCTGGGTTTAATTCCAGTCTTGGGTGACTATGCAGTTTCCTCCCAAAGTCCAAAGATGTGCAGGTTAGATGGATTGGCCATAATAAATGCACAGAGTTATAAGGATAGGGTGGAGGGGGGAGCCTGGATCATATGTTCTTTCAGAGAGCTAATGCACATTTGATCGGCTAAATGATGTCATTCTTCAAGGACTCTATGATATATGATTCTGATTTCCTCCATTGGACAAGACAATGATTAGCATTATTGTCTCACATCTCCAGGGACCTGGGTTCAATTCGTGGCTTGGGTGGACTTTGTACATTCTCCTTCTGTTTGCATGGGTTTCCTTCAGGTGCTCCAGTTTTCTTCAAAGATATGCAGATTAGGTGGATTGGATGTGCTAAATTGCCCCTTAGTGTCACAGGATATGTAGCTTAGAGGAATTACTGGGGTAAATATGTGGGGTAAAGGGGATAAGGCTTAGGTGGGAAAGTTGTTGGTGCAGTCTCAATGAGCTGAATGGCGTCCTTCTGTACTTTCTCATACTTTATACATGTGCCAAAACCATTTATCAATGTCTTGGAGGATAACTTGGACTTTAAGATCTTAGCATCAGCTTTTTATAATACATTGTCACCAGTGTCAAATTTCTTGCTTTAGGTCGCCTCCTCTAATTTTTCATTTGTTCCTACTAAGTAGCTGCTGCTCGTCTAGTCAATAATCCTGAGGTCAGTGGAAGAACTGGCCACTCAAACTGAAAATTGATTCCCTAGTCTGCTAGTGCTTTAGTCTTCTATTGCTGCACCAGTAAGTGGGACAGGAGCAAGATGAATGTGAACTACACAATGTAATAGGGATTATCACAATTCTCTTGGGATGTTTCTTCTTTAAGGACATCAAGATGAATTGAATCTTCCTCTTCTGAGTTTCCCTCTCTCAATTGATCATTATGTAAACATAATTTGAAATTACACTTGATACTGAAATCCATTATTCCACAAAGGATTTAAGTAAAACTTGTGCTTTTCTAGCTTCTGTTTAGCTACTTTTCCTAAAAATAGACAATACACTGGCTTGTCTCTAAACTATTAGTACCTCCCCAGTGTCTAGTGACTACTCCTAGTAATTGTCAGTCCCTCACTGATACTGATTCCCAACAACTGTCTGTCAGTACTCTTGAATAAGCACTGTCTGAATTTGGAAATTTACATTAAAAATTTGAGTTTCTTTTAACCTAGGATCTCCATCTCAATTATACCAGTCATTAGCATTCTTCCTGTGATAAAGGGAGATCCAAGGCAGTGCTGGGGAGGATCCAGAGAACAAGGGTGAACCCAACTCTGGTGATCTGGGTTCGAAACCCACCACACATTCAATAAAAATCCGAAATTAAAAGTCTAATGATGATCATGAAATTAATGTTGTAAAAGCCCATCTGGTTCACTAATGTCCTGTAGGGAAAATAGTGTGCCATTGTTACTTAGTCTGGCCTATATGTACTCTAGATTCACTCCATATGGCTGACTCCTCACTGACCCCTCAAAGACAATTAGAGATGGGCAATAAATGCTCTTAGTTTCTGCTATAAATACTGAAATGTTTATTGTCATTTGTTTGTCCTCTTTTTGATGCTACTTGTTTCTTTTAATGTTGTCAGTCCTATTTCGATTGTTCTCTTGATACTGAAATACTAAAAGAAATTTGTTAAATTTTGTATCTGCAGCTAACCTTTTTGTCAGGTGTCCCTTGCGCTTTCGAACATGTCTCTGCATTTTTGCATGTATTTCCCAAGGAGCTCATTCTTTTCGTTTTATGTTCAATTTATTTATTAATCCATTTAGGATCTCTTTTTTTTCTATCTCATTATGCATATTTGCACGATGTATTTCTCATGCATGCTGAGTACTAAATGGATGTTCTACTGGACCCCTACACAAGTTTCGCTTAACAAACTTGCTTAATTTGCTTAAATTCTTCACTCATTTCTATGTAAAACCAAAACAAGGTTAACATATGAAAAATCTGTGTCCTACTGGTTCTCACTGGATTTATTTATTGGTGATTTTATAATGTATATCCCATAAAAAATAAGTTAGACTTAATTCTAACTGGACGAACTGAAAATAATTCCTGAGGTTTGTAGATTTGCATATGTACTTCATAGGCAGACTTTTATGACTGTTCAATCAGTGGGCTTTTTCGTTCCTACCAAAGTCAATTTGCTTTTGAACAGCATCTTTCAGTCCTGCCACACAGGGGCCATTGAAACTTTAGGCTGTCCCAATGTGCCAAATTGTGCGTTACTCTTTACAGGACTTGTATTTTCTCACAGGCAGCAGTGAAACACAATCTATGTCTACGTTAAATTCTGCAAGTCATTTAATTTACTTGGCATCTCACAGGTCCAAGGACCTGGGTTCAATTCTGGTCTTGGGTGACCAACTGTGTTGAGTTTGCACATTTTCTCCATTTCTATGGGGGTTTCCTTCGGGTGCTTCCATTTCCTTCCACCCTTCAAAGATACGCAGCTATGTTTGACTGGATATTCTAAAATGGCCCTTAGTGCCTGAAGATGTGTAGCTTGGATTGATTAACCATGCGAATTGTGTGGGATTATGGATATTGTGTGTGTGTGGGTGTGTGTATGTGTGTGTGAGGTTGGGGAGGGGTGGGGGGGTGGGGGGGATGGATGGATGGTGGGGGTGTGTGGGAGTGTGTAGAAGGTTTAGGTAAGATACACTGCCAGAGAGTTGGTACAGACTGGATGGGTCACATGGCCTCTTCTGCACAGTAGAAATTCTACGATATATCATCCCCTTCCTTACCCCTAAGCTTTCGAAAGTTACATTGATGGAGTTTGCGCTGTCCTCCAAAGTTCATGATTGCAGTTTTGTTGCATAGAGATCAAGTAGAAGCACTTTAATATTCACCAATAAGGTTAGCGATCATGTCTTAACATTATTTTTCTTGAAATTCAAGGGTTGCTTCAAAGTATAAATTGTTGGTAAGCAGTCACTTATCAGTGCTTTCTCCTTCTGCCTGTTTATCAAAGTCAGCTTGATTCGCTGTGTGGCAGTTTCTGCATGAAGGTCAGGTTTTGTAGCAAATTGGTCTGGGAAACAGAGCCATTTTAACAAAGGGCCATATAAAGATGAAAGTATATGAGATTCAAAATATGATTCTAATTAAAGAGATCTTGTCATCCCCGAAGTTTTCCTGAAAGCTAACGTAGCAGGTTAGTTAGGAGAGGAGAACATAAGGTTACTCAGATTGTCATTGCTTCAGGGATCACGTCTGACACTAATTGTTTACTTTTAAATTCAGAAAAATATAATGCTTGATATAATGAGAGAAAACCTAAACTGAAATGTGGCAATTAAAGTACATATGCTATTGGATGGAGTTGGCACGCACTGTTTTTTTAAAGTCAAACAAGTGTGGGAATGACATGATTTTATCATTCAATTTTAGTTCACTTGCTTAAAAAAACACAGATGATTTGAGTTGGAGAATTTCAGCCTTTAACAAGCACTTTAGTTGAACTGTACAATAACAGAGATGAAGATGAGTGATTTCCTGAATTTCAAATGAACTATTGGGCAGCACGGTAGCACAGTGGTTAGCACTGCTACTTCACAGTGCGAGGTTCAATTCTGGCCCTGGATGTGTGCCCCTTGTCTGTGTAGAGTTTGCACATTCCCACTGTGTCTGCATGGGTTTCCACCAGGTGCTGCAGTCTCTCCACCATCACCAAACCCCCCCACCCACCCCCCGCACCTCCCCCACTCACTCCCCCGCACCCCCACCCACAGTCCAAAGATGTTAGATGGATTGGACATGTCAAATTGCCCCTTAGTATCAGGGGTTTAATAGGGTAAATACGTGGGGTTACAGGGTGAGGGCTTGGGCATGATTGTTGTTGGTGCATGCTCAATGAACCAAATGGCCTCATTCTGCACTGTATGGATTCCATGATTCTATTCAGATGTAGCTCAACATTGGCTTTCTTCCAGATTTAGCTGTATTTAAAGTAGTTAAAGACACACTGTTTTGAAGAAAAGCTATTTTTCAATCTTAGAAATAGTGGCAAATTGGATCAAAAATTAGCTTTAGTGGCAGGGAATAAAGGATAGTTGACAGGTTACAACAAGAAATTGGTGATTGGTGGGATCCTGTAGGTCTTAAGACTCGGACTGTTTGTTTCTGTAGTTTATGTTAATGATTTGGACTCGCATAGGGACATGATAAAGAAGTCTG
This sequence comes from Sphyrna mokarran, assembly GCA_024679065.1. Taxonomy (NCBI): domain Eukaryota; kingdom Metazoa; phylum Chordata; class Chondrichthyes; order Carcharhiniformes; family Carcharhinidae; genus Sphyrna; species Sphyrna mokarran. The sequence goes on along the minus strand of JAGIQG010000006.1, from coordinate 90,392,198 downwards.
TGGATAATATAAAAATTGGCCGTGGGATTGACAATGAGGGTGAATGCTATTGTCTTCAGGGAGATATAAGATCATTTGAAAGGAAAATAGATTTCAATCCAAAAGAATGTGAGGAAGTGAATGTTAGGTGTGCAACAATGCAAGGCAACATATAGTAAATGTTAGCATACTGAATGGTGTGGAGGAACAGATGGATCTTGAGATGTACACTTACAGATCCATAAAGATAGCAGTACAGGTTGATAGGTGGAAAGTAGGCAAATTACATTTTTCCTTTACTCGCCGAAGTCTAGAATATAGAGCAGCAAGGTTGTGTTTGAACTGTATACAAAACTTGGACCACAGCTTGAGTATTTCAGTTAGTTCTGGTCACTACATTACAGGAAAGATAGTGACCTGACTTTTACTGTGCCGCCCACCACAGGAATCGAAGTGTGGGCAGGGATGTGGAGACAATGGGCTGGTCCATTGACCTTGGGTGAGATTTTTCAGTTTTGGGATGAGCGAGGCCATAAAATCCTTGCACAGGAGAGGTTGCAGAGGAAATTTACAAGGATGTTGCCAGGACCAAAAGAATTTAACTATGAGAAAAATTAGATACACTGAGTGGAATTTTCTGATATTTTCTCTAAGTGCTGCTGAGGAAACCAGTGGGCAGCTCCGCAGCTGAACAGCTTTTCTCTTAGAGAGAAAAATTGCTACAGGCACCTCTGACGCTGTCACACTGGCCAGAGTGAGACCTTATTAAACTGACAACATTGGCCCCACAGAGATCTGGGCATCCTTTTTAAACAGCATCTGTGCTAAAAAAGATATGTACCCCCACCATGGATATGGAGAAACCTTTCCCTCCCTACACAAGCACCAGGGCAACCCACCCCGCCACATGTAAGGAAAATGCCCCAAAAGAGCATTCCAGAGGAGCCCCATACCACAGGGCAGTGCCAAAGTGCCCGGGGTCATTGCAAAGGGCAAAGTCAGGCAGAGCTGTTCTTACCTCAGTGCTGCCAATGGGCAGGTTCCCTCTGAAGGTTTCACATTGTTAGATACTTATTGTAAACCTCAGCTATATGGTGTCATGTTGGCAAAGGGTTAATTCTAAGTGTGGGGGGATCACATAGTGGGGAAGCCCTTTAATTGTTTTATAATTTATTAAAATGTACTGGACCGAGGTTCTCGCTCAGCATGACATCACCAGTTAGGAAGGGGGAGAATCGGAAAATGAGATCTTGCTGATGAGAATTTGTGCAGGTAGGCAGGGAGTCAGACAGACACCATTGAGGTCAGGACTCACATTTAGTCCTAAAATCCACTGTAAAGTTCAGCCTACAGTATCCAGCCCAGCTAATTCATTCTCTTCAAGGCAGCATAAGGTGGAAGATTTTTATCCTCAGTCCTGACTGGTGACAAATTCAGAATGACTTTGTCACTAGTCAGAATGTCGAGACTGGCATTTATCATTCTTCCCCAGTCACCTTTGTGATGTTCAGAGTAAATGAGTGGTGTTTAATTAAATCGTAGCACCAATCCAGGATTTCCTCAAGATATATTTGTCATAAATGTTTGGATAGAGGTGTAATTCAAAGGTTAAAATCTTAGCAATGGATATTAAAAAATACATGTTTCATAACAGGAGAGTTGTTAAATTGATGACTTAATGAATTTCACCTATGTAAGAATTACATTGTTAAATCCAATGTTTCTGGTTAAACAAAATGATCTATGCAATGATAACCTTTGCAAACATATGAACGTTTGTAAGAAATAAATGTAGAAAATAGAATCTTTCAAACATAAGATACTTTAAACATAAAAATGATTTATTCAATTGATAAACACAAGCAAAATAGAAATGCCACATACTTTTGTTACTGTTTGCTTCCAGCTGAATGCAAGCAAAGTTTCTTTGATGTCCTTAAACTGTTATCCTACTGTATATGTTGCATCAAACTGAGTTCAGAACTATTGATCCACAATGAATTCAATATGCTGTAATGTTTGCATGGCACCTTGTCCTCCAAACAATACATGTAACGGATGATATCCAATTACTGTTTGACGCATGTCCGGTGTTGGTAGAGGAGACTGAGAGTGTGATGAAGGTGGGACAGAAGGCTGACAGGGATGGGAATCAAGCTGTTTATGTGAACCAGATCAGAATAATTTTAGATCACAGTAAATTTAAAACTGATTGCGTAAGGAACATCATTCTGTAAAGAAAAACCATGCAACTCACATAATTCAAATTAGGATGACTACAAACAAAACTGCTGGGATTTAAACCAAAGGCAGAATTTAACTGGCATGCTGTTCTCAATGGTGGAACTGTGAGTCTTCGCCACTCTTGCTCTTTCCCATTTCTAAGTCATTACAATTAATATTCAAAGTGCCAGATACGTGTACGGGAGATACAAGCAATTCTGTCGGCAGGCGTAGCTTTTCATTGATGTCTATCGACAACAATGTAGTTAGGGATATGCTGTGGATGAGCCTTCTTGGCAAACAGGGAGGCATTGCATTGTTGTCAGAACTTTCCAGTGGTTCTCGAGAATTTAATAACTCTGTCAACTTCATTGTACTTCCCAAAGAGGATCCTCAGCCCCAATTATCGCCTTTCTGATACTCTTTCCTCAATTTAAACTTCACTAACTGTCAATCCCTCCCTGAGCCCTTCTACAGACTAACCCCATGCTTCAGCATAACCTTCTTGTACTCTAGGCCATCAGAGAAAAAAAAGAGGTGTTCTTTCCCACAAATGACATCAGATAGCCCTCCTGCTGGATCAGGGTGGCCTGGACACAGATGGCAGAGGATATGGGCAAATGAATCAAACCTGTGTACACTGCAGATAACAGGTCAATGACCTATTCTGATCCACCATATTAAGTGTCAGTGCTGTGTGTCCACAAGGAGTCTCTTGTGAGACCATCAATGTGTGCATATGCAAGGGGACAGCTATGCTCGATGAGTAAATGAAATATTAGCCCAAGTGTCACAGGGATATTGAGGCAGAAATATTGAAGCCAAAACATTTAGAAGTTTTCCTTTTGTGTACATTTCGATGCAATAAGTAAATAAGCAGACCGTATAGGTGTTGGGAATACATGCAGACAAAGGGATTAGATACCATTTGATATCGTTTGAATGTGGCATCAAGGAGCCCAAGCAAAATGGGAATTGGGGGAAAACTCTCCACTGGTTGAAATCACATCAGGTGCAAAGGGCAAAGATTGTGGTTGTTGGAGTTCCTCAGGGTAATGCACTACACCCAACTACATTCACCTCCAGCTTCATTAAGATTTCTCTTCCAATATAAGGTCAGAAATGGGAATGTTTGCTGATAATTGTACAATGTTCAGCACCATTCACAATTCCTTAGATACTGAAGCATTCCATGTCTAAATATAGCAAGACCTGAACAACATCTAGGCTTGGACTGACAAATAGCTAGTAATATTTACACCACACAAGTGCCATGCAATGACCATCTCCAAAAAGAGAGAATCTAACCATCACTCCTTGTTGTTCAATGGCATTACCACTGATGAATCCTCATTAACAACATGCTGAGGATTACCATTGACCAGAAACTAAACTAGACTAGTAATATAAATACTATAGCTACAATGGCAGGTCAGTAGCTCAGAATCCTGCAAGTAATTCATTTTCTGTCTGTGCAAAGCTTGTCCACAATCGACAGTCATAATATGGATAGAATACTCTCTACTTGCCTGGATGAGTATAACTTCAGTAACATAGAAACATAGAAGGTAGGAGCAGGAAGAAGCATTTTGTCCTTTGAGCCTGCTCTATCATTCATTATGATCGTGGTTGATTGTCCAACTCAATAGCCTAATTCTGCTTTTTCTCCATAACCCCTGATCCCATTCACCGCAACTGCTATATGCAACTGCCTTTTGAATACATTCATTGCTTTGGCATCAACTACTTCCTGTGGTAATGAATTCCACAGGCTCTTTGGGTGAAGAAATGTCTCCTCACTTCCTAAGTGGCCTAACTGAATCTTCAGACTGTGACCCCTGGTTCTGAACTCCCCCACCATTGGGAAAATCCTCCCCAAAGTAATACTATGATACTATCCAGAGCAAAGCAGTCCACTTGATTGACATCCCATCCACAAACATTTACTTTCTCCATCATCAATCCAGAGTGGCAGCAGTATGTGCCATTTCCAAGGTGCACTGCAGAAACTCACCAAGGCTCCTTAGACTGCACCTGCCAAGTTCACAGCCACTACCATCTAGCTAATACATGGGAGCATCGCTACCTGGAAGTTTCCCCATCAAGCCACAAACGATCCTTCATTGTCCCTGGGTCAAAATCTTGGAACAACCTCTCTAGCACTGTGGGTGTACCCACAGTAGATAGACTACAGCAGTGAAGAAGTCCACCACCATCTTCTCAAGGCAAACTAGAGATGGGCAATAAATGCTGGTCTAGGCAGCAATGCTCATATGTCATGAATAAATATACAAAAATGAAAGTGATCCTTTGTAGATGACAAGGCTGGACTGACCAGGTGTAAGGAGGAAGCAGTAACTATTCTCAAGGTAGCATGTCGGCATATGGGAAGTATGCAATACACTCATGCGTTAGCACTTCGGGATATTTTATAATATTAAAGGTACTACATATTATCATCTGTTATTCTTTTGTTAAATTCTCTAACCAATGTTAATATTTCAATACATGCAGTTATAATATTGTTTTCTATTTGACTCTGTTTTAGCTTGCCTTGTTCCTCTTGTGTCTGTCTAAGGGTAATCCTGTCCTCCGGCTCTACATCAAAGCAGCCAATAGTCTGAGATAACCCATTTAATAGATTTAATACAATAAAAATGTCCCCACAATTCATGGTGTAAAAAGAAAATAAATAGATTTCACAAAGGTCACTTTTGTCTTTGTGATTTTATCAATTCTATTTTGAGATTAGTTTGAGCTAATGGCACAGATATTATGTCACCAAGTGAGTTGTTCTTCATGCCAACTAAAGAAATTGATCTGTTAAGACATTTTCTTTCTCGTGCTGTTTGTTTCAAACATTTCCGAGTTTTTGCAATGGAAATCACTTTCAAAACATTCACACTTGCATTCCCTTACTGCTGACCACAGAGCCTTGTTTCTTGAATTCTGATTGGGAGTGCAAACTGCAGCATGCAGTGTTGAGTGCATGAGCTACACTTTTGTACAATTTGTCATTCCTGCAAAAATAGAACACAAAAGATCAGCCATGATCTTATTGAATGGTGGAGCTGGCTTGAGGGGCCAAGTGGCCTACTCCTGCTCCTAGTTCTTATTTACTCCGCTAATCTCCCTGACTCAGAGTCAATTTAGGTGCCAATCAACCTAACCCGCATATTTTTGGACTGTGGGAGGAAACTGGAGCATCCAGAGGAAACTCCATGTAGACACAAGATGAACTTGCAAACTCGTCCATTTGTAGTCCCATTGTGTCAGGGAACTCTGCTAAATGTTCTTAAGACTGCTGGTGATTATCTAAATGCTGTACCTAAAAGGTGACTCCAAAAGAGTCACCTTTGGAAGTCAGGACAATTTTGGAAGAATTTACAAATACCCTGTGGAACCCAAATACAGAAGTCCATCCTTCATTTTCTGACAGAAATTGAGGGCTAATATGAGATAAGAACGCAATAAAAAACAGTAAGAGTGGGCCCAGGAATATTAAAAGAATTGGCCTTAAAGTTTTGTGTCTGAACAATAAGAGAACTTAAAATAAAATGGATGAATTATTTGCACATATAGATGTATTATATAGTTGGGATTATGAAGACATGGCTCCAAGGTGACCAAGGATGGGAACTAAACATTGAGGTCAAGTTAAGAAATATGAAGGGACAAATAAACACTTGTGGGAATGATTTGCAGACTACTAAACTCTACTGGCAATGTTGGGAATAGCATTAGATTGAAATCAGGGATGTATGTGATAAAAGGACATTTGTAATATTGGGCAACTTTAATCTTCATATAGATTGGGTGAATCTAATTAGTCACAGTACAATAGCAGAGGAACTTCTGAAGTGCATATGGAATGGTTTTCGAGATAAATATATTGAGGAACCAACAAGGGAATAGGTCATCTTGGACTGGGTATTGTGAAATGAGAAAGGATTAGTTGGCAATTTCTCTGCGGTGAGAAACCTTAAGGATGAATGACCATAATATGATAGAATACTTTATAAAGTTAAATAATGACGTAGTTGATTCTGAGACCAGGATCCTGAAACTCAATAAAGGTAACTATGATGTATGAGTTGGCTATGGTGGTGGACTAGGAAACATTACTGAAAAAGGAGACGGTGGACAGGTAATGTCAGGCATAGAAGGACCGGATAGATGAATTCCAAAAGTTGTTTATTCCTATTTGGCACAAAAATGGAAAGAATGGCCAAACCATGGCTTCCAAGAGAAATTAGAGATAATATTAAATTCAAAGAAGAACATACAAATTGGCGAGAAAAGCAATAAACCAGAGGATTGGGGGAAATTGAAAATTCAGCAAAATAGGACCAAGGGATTGGTTAAGAAAGGGAAATGTATAAAAGTGAGTTCAGTAAAAGGTCTGGCAACACCAATTTTAAATCCACCCGATTTATTTGATAGTAAATCTGCTAGCTTTCGGCATTTGTGCCTTCGTCAGGTGAATGAGTTGTTCTGGTCTCCAAAAGCCAGAGACCAGAACACCTCATTCGCCTGACGAAGGCACTAACGCCGAAAGCTAGCAGATTTACTATCAAATAAATCGGTTGGATTTAAAATTGGTGTTGCCAGACCTCTTACTGAGTTTACCCCAGTCCAATGCCAGCATCTCTACATTAAAAGTAAGTTGGCAGAGAACACAAAAACTGACCATAAAAGTTTTCATAGGTATGTAAACAGAAAAAGATTGACAAAAATGAATATAGGCCCCTTACAGTCAGAAATGGGGGAATTCATAACTAGGGAAAAAGAAAGGGGCACTAAATTTGTGCTTTGCTTCTTCTTCACAAAGGAAGTTATGAGGAATAATGTTTTAGTGAGGAGCTGAAGAAACTCAATATTAGTAGAGAAAGGGGTTTGGGGAGAAAATGATGAGATGATCAGCCATGATCATAATGAATGGTGGAGCAGGCTCTAAGGGCTACTCCTGCTTCTATTTGCTATGTATGTTTCTATTTATGACAGATTCTACTTTTGCCAGCAAGAGAAAAGGGATGAAATGTGAATCACACAGGCACAAAATCCGAAGTTAACAATTTGATTTTACTGCTGAATACAAACATACCTAATCCTGAGTGAAGGAACGACAATTTTATTGAGGAGGTGCAAATGCTTGTGAAAGGTGGATTCAATATCTGTTTAGATATTATAATTGGAGGTGATTTAAATCTGCAATCTTTAAATCTGAAGGAAAATAATCTGCAGCTTTTAGATTGTACAAAAAAGGACAAACGTCTCCTGCTGGATTTCATTGATTGACAACCATCTTCTTTAGAGCTGACAGAAAAAAAAACTGTTGTTTAAATAGCAGCAGACTCCATTGTTTAGATTTCTCAAGTTTTATTATGATAATTGAGCCTATTATGAATTTTAGCTTGTTTTCAAAAACTTCAGAATCACTTATCTCAGCAGGGGTCTATGTTCACCTTTTGATTGAGAGTTTGAACAGATTATTAAGGGATTATTAGTCTTTGGTGTGGCAAGTGAAATAGATATTTTTACAATAGATTAATCACTTGAGGTGATTTACACTTTTATCAGGTTTCATGATTAATAGTTTTTTTTACTGAAAAACATATTTGAGTGAGATTGTGAGATTTTAGATTGAAAGGTGATCATTTTGTTTTCATCCCTATTTCAAAGAAATGAGTTAATTTAAGTTTATTTATTAGTCACAAGTAAGCCTTACATTAATACTGCAATGAAGTTACTGTAAATTTCCTCTACACTCAGACCTTTTTGGGTCAATGCACCTAACCAGCTTGTCTTTCAGACTGTAAAAGGAAACCGGAGCACCTCGAGGAAACCAATGCAGATACAGGGAGAGCATGCAAACTCCACACAAATAGTAATCCAAACCCAGGTCTCTGTCATTGTGCAACAACAGTGCTAACAATTGTGCCACTGTGCCGCCCAAATGTCTCCTGAGGTCGACTCTTGATGGGGTGAGTGGCTATGAAGGACATACAGGTGGGACTGAGATGGGGAAGGGGTATATGAAGGGGATATGGGGAATATGAGGAGGCATATAGGGACCATGAAGAGGGATGAAAATTTGCAAGCCCGACATTCATTATTCATCAAATTGTGCCACTATCTCAGTAAAGGGGGGCAGCATTCATGACTGCCAGCCTCACCATTGGCCCATTTTTGCTGATGCCTCAGGTCTGCCTCCAGATGCAATTGGCCCATCTCCAGCTTCCCCGCTTCCCTGATAGGAAAATATGATGGGCGGGGCTCTTTTAAAAGAATCTGGTTTCCTGACTGGACCCTCCAATCTCCTCCACGGAAATCAGGCCAATGTCATTGTTATATTTATTCAGAGGAGGTTCAGTGCTTGCATCATCGCAGTACATTAACGGATTGTAATGATAATTATGTTGTACTTTTCAATGCAATTTTGAAAGTGGGCAGCATCATTATGAAAAAGATAAATCTTACATAAAAATGTAACTTCAATCCAGACATTTTTTTTATTCTGACATCTGATTCTTTCATATTGCTAAGTTATTTTCTACTGGAGTGTTCTTGGAATGGAGACGGGACAGTATGAAACAACAATTGGGAATTCAAGGGTTTCATAAGAAATAACGTTTAATGATTCTATTGCTGCTATATTAATATCCAGTGACAACTAATAACATTTAGAGAAGTGAAAATGTTTACCATAGAGTTGTGTCCAAAATGGAAAAAAAGTCGAAACAAAATTCTGTTGGTTAAATATATAACATCCCAACACTATTATTGATTCTTATAACGTAAGCTGTGGAAGAAATGCAGCTTTGGCTTGGATTCAGTTGCAGACACTGTGGCTTGCTTTGGTCTATATGAGACAGACTGAAACTCAGCTGAATCCATTTGTGCACTGTCACAGCGGTGATCTTCAATTTGCACAAAATAGTGCTTTACGGTCATCATATTCAGGATGACAGCATATAAATGAGATAGATCCAAAACTTAATATCCATCACTAACTGTGTGTATTATGCAGACAGATAGCCAGATAAAAAATTTGGTTCACATCTTACTTCTGCCTTCAGTGTTGTGTGGAAATTCTGGATATTTTGACTTACTGCTTTGAGTCTTCCTCTGCCCTCTGCTGTTTTTCATTGAAACTGTTCAATTTAGTTGGCCATTTAATAGGCCTCAACTTCACCACAGCCTTTTACAGTATAAGATGCTTATTTTTGATGCACGCATTCAAAACCACATTGCACAGGAACATGAAAAGAAAGAGAACACACATTTACATTACATTGTGAAAACAACCACCGGACGTCCCAAAGGAATATAATGCTAATTACAGGCTTTGTGTGAAATAATAGCCTACCGAAGAATGATCTGAATTTATCAGTTGCACTAAAACCCAGCATGAAGCTGAGGAAATTGGAACCAGTGATTTCAAACAGGTCCTCATGTGCCACAGAAGCAAGGACATTTTTGCCCTGAAATCAAACTGGCAACAAAAGATTGATCAATTCAGTTGTTTAGGATTCCAACTCCATGTATTCTATTCTTATAAATATAGGTTGAAAGGTGTTTAATACTGAAGGTGCAATTTGCCTGTGGTTATTAGTTAAAATATCTCATTGAGATGAAGACACTAAAGGGAAGCTCCTCCAATGGATAAGAATTAGGCTTTCAGAGATGGCTTAAAAGATGATGCTGGAGTTCCAGCTTCACACAATTGAGTTTGTTTTGACCAGATAAATGAAGATTGAAGGGGAACCTGACTCAGGCATTTAAAATGCTGAGAGGCATGAACATAATACATATACATAATTGTGCACTGTGTATCACAGAACTAGAATACAGATTCCTGCCCTTCCCACAGATTCATACAGTTGCAAAAAACAATTCTAACTGGAAGCAGTTAATGAGGTCTCAATTAACTCCCCTTAGTACAGAGGCAGACAAATTTCCAAATTAATACTGCGATTCCATTATAGTGAAATGAAGTATTAATAAGGATGATGAAATATTATGAGACAGATAATAGTGAACACATAATATGGGGCACATTCTATGAGCGAACAATGGAATATTGTCATATTCATACATTCAGTGTGTGGCAATTTGTAACAGGCAACAGAGCGCAAAACACTCACCAGGTGATGATCTTATGTTCATGCAAGCACAAAAGGTAGTGTGGCATGGAAAATTAGTGCGGTGCATATCTTTTCACATTCCTTTACCAATATATTTATCTCTTTATTGTTTGGGCCAAATATAACAAGTAACAGTTGAAGGAGTTCATCAATATGATGATTCTTAAGTATTTACAAGTCATGGCCTGTGGATTTTGGTTGGGGAGAAGCGGAGAGTCTGGGGAAGCATGCTGGTCATGCTACACGCAATGATGAATATACTTAGCTTTTTAAGTACTTATCTTCTCAATCAGGCCTTCATTCATTTTTTCACACAATACAGTGTAACCAAACACTTTATAATGTCCTATATGTGAAACCCTGCTTAAACAAGTGTCTGAATGATTATTCTCAAACATATGCTACTCTTACACTCCCCCAGGCATACAAGAAGAAAAGGTTCTGCACGGTTTTCTTCCGGGGGCTCCAGTTTCCTCCTTCAATACAAAGAAGTGCAGGTTAGGTTGATTGGCCATGCTAAATTGCCCCTTTGTATCCCAGTATGAAAATAGATAAATACCCTGGGCCAGATGGGATTTATCCCAGGTTACTCTGGGAGGCTAGAGAGGAGATTGCAGAGCCTTTGGCTTTGATCTTCATGTCGTCATTGGCTACACGTGTAGTGCCGGAAGAGTGGAGGATGGCAAATGTTGTCCCCTTGTTTAAGAAGGGGAGCAGAGACCATCGTGCAAATTATAGACCAGTGAGCCTTACATCTGTTGTGGGGAAAGTTTTGGAAAAAATTATAAGGGATAGGATTCATAGTCATTTAGAAAGAAATGAATTGATTAGGGATAGTCAACATGGATTTGTGAAGGGAAGGTCGTGCCTCACAAACCTTATTGAGTTTTTTTAAAAGGAGACCAAAGAGGTGGATAAGGGTAAGGCAGTTGATGTAGTGTATATGGATTTTAGCAAAGTGTTTGATAAGGTTCCCCATGGAAGACTGCTGCAGAAAATGCAGATACATGGGATTGAGGGAGATTTAGCAATTTGGATTAGGAATTGGCTAGCTGATAAAAGACAGGAGGTGGTGATTGCTGGGATATATTCAACCTGGAATTTAGTGGTGCACCTCAGGGATCTGTTTTGGGCCCACTGTTGTTTATTATTTTATTGACCTGGATGAGGATGTAGAGGGATGGGTTAGTAAATTTGCTGACGACACCAAAATTGGAGGAATTGTAGACAGTGAGGATGGATGTTACAGTTTGTAGAGGGACAGAGATAAGTTGCAGAGCCGGGCCGAGAAGTGGCAAATGGAGTTTAATGAGGAAAAGTGTGAGGTGATTCATTTTGGTAAGAGTAATATGTCTGCAAAATATAGGGCTAATGGTAGGACTCTTAGTAGTGTAGATGAGCAGAGAGATCTTGGTGTACGGGTGCATAGATTCCTGAAAGTTGGTACTCAAGTTGAGAAGGTTGTTAAGAAGGCATATAGCGTGATAGCATTTATTGGTAGAGGGATTGAATTTCGGAACCGAGATGTCATGTTGCAACTGTACAAAACTCTGGTGCGGCCGCACTTGGAGTATTGTGTACAGTTTTGGTCACCACTTTATAAGAAAGATGTGGAGGCATTGGAAAGGGTGCAGAGGAGGTTTACCAGGATGTTTCCTGGTGTGATGGGTAGGTCTTATGAGGAAAGGCTAAGGGACTTGAAGTTATTTTCATTAGAGAGAAGGCTAAGAGGAGACTTAATTGAGACATATAAGATGATCAGAGGGTTAGATAGGGTGGATAGTGAGAGCCTTTTTCCTCGGATGAAAATGGATAACACGAGGGGACATAGCTTTAAATTAAGGGGTGGTAGTTATAGGACGGATGCTAGAGGTGGGTCCTTTACTCAGAGGGTAGTAAGGGCATGGAATGTCCTGCCTGCAGCAGTTGTGGACTCGTCAAGTTTAAGGGTGTTCAAATGGTCAATGGATAGGTATATAGATAGCATTGGAATAGTTTGTGTTAGAGGGTCATAAAATTGGTTCCATTGGTCGGCGCAATATTGAGGGCCTAAGGGCCTGTACTGCGCTGTAATGTTCTATGTTCTATGATGTGTAATTTAGAGGATTAATGGAGTAAATGCATGGGGTTACAGCGATAGAACAAGACAGAACGTCAAATTCTCAATTCTCCCTGGCAGCAGTAATGGGGTATGAACAGCTGGAGAATTCCAACTGTGATTGTAATTCATGTCTTGATTCCCCTGTATCTATCTCTGCAGTATTTGTGGCACTTCAACTAATATTTATTAAGCTCAATTCATGTTAGAATGACCAACTGACATTGACAATGGGAGAGAGTTGCTGGCAGCCATCTCTGGAGGCTGAATTTGGTATGTGAGAGGTAAGCAGAAGTTAAAAACTCGGATGCCAAGGAGTGGGCCCAAGGGAAACAGAAGCCAACAGTTTGTGCACATTCTCAGTCCCCTGAAGTTCTCCACAGAAGATGCAGCAGAGATTGCCATATCAGAGTAGCGCAAATCATCATCTTATGGGGAGAAAAACAGCTAACATTGCCAGAAATTGATTAATATTAGACACGAAGGAGAAATGTTGCAGAAATTCTTCGCTGACTTAAAATAGATCTTAAAAAAAACAATACCTCGTATGAGAAGGCATTCGACCTTAGGAAAGGGTTTCTTCTCAGTCTTGTAGGGATTCTATGGCACACTATCTGAAATTAGGGACTTCTTTTTGTTGTATTGAGAATAGGGTTTAATGAAGCTAACACAGCCACTGTTTAAGGTGCCATATTGTTATTGGCTGCTTATGCCAGGCACTCTGTGATAGGTCAGCACCCCATAATGCACTGAGCTATAGCCATGATACAGAAGCAAAGGTGATATGGCTAATCTCTCCATGAAATGTAATGGTTCCCATGCTCAACCATGAGCAGATCAATTGTGGATAACAGTGAAAAGATCAAGATCCTGTCATTTGGTGTAATTATTTACATCAGGTAGACATTGTGCTGAACTTTTCTTCCAGTGATTTAACCGATGGAGCAGAATATATAATCTGTGGCTAGTGCCAGGATGTTGTTGGATTAATTACCTTTTCTTGTTCCACGCTTAATTCAGAAAATCAAATCATCCCTTTTTAGTTTCCCACTAATGGGAACTATTTGTAATGTTCTGAATATATTATGCTATGGCTGTGCCATTATTGCCTTTCCTTGATTAGTTTTCTTCCCTAAATTAATATTCCATTTCTGGTATTAAAATGACAACTCTGCTGCAAAATCAATTCGACTTCAAAGATATCCTTAGGCAGTTGTTTCTTGTTGGCAAAGGAATATTTGTGCTTTTGACTTGCATTATTAGTCAATCCAGAAGTCCTTCAGATTTTTATATATCTGGGTTTGTATTGCAAAAAAAAATGGCTCACTCAAACTACAATAATTTCAACATGGTATAAAGCCTGAGAAATGGATGATGTTAAAATTTCAATGATTTGCCTTGACATTAGAGTGCTCACATTGACAGATACCATTGTCTGTCAAAATCAATAATGTTTTACTGAGGTCTATCTTCCTATCTCTTTACATGGTAACATTTCCGTAATGTGAAACGGCTAAATCTTGCTTCTCAGTTACTTGTGTATTGTACACTGGTATATATTATTAAAGTGTATAAATTTATAGTTTTTATGTTTTAGCATAACAGTTTCAGAGCTGTTTCCTCTGAAGGTTTTATTTTTGTTCTGTAATACTGTATTGAACAGAAAGAAAGAACAGCCATTTGCTGTTAAATAAATATAATAAGCTAAATGTAACTTGTTCCTTTCAGAGGACAAAGTGGCAGTGATTCAAAGCTGTACTTCACTCGAAATGATTTTTTTCTCTGAAGAAAAAAGTTTGAAGAATAGGATGTGAAGTAGCCAGTTTTCATAACCAGCGACTGACCAAGAGTCAAGGATCCTTGAGTGCATTTTAGAATGTTATCTATGAAGAGCATTGTTGTGAAGTGGCAGAGTTAAAATAGTATTATTGCGGCACAAAATTAAGAACCAAGCAAATACAAATATCAACTTGAAATTCTGCTGTCTATTTTGTAGATAGGAGTGGGATTGGATGACTATTCTCCTTGCATACGTTATTTCCTTCATGCATTTCGCTTGCTTAATGCCACAGCAAACAAATCCTGTTTGTTGCTAAATGCTGTCAGTTGTAGTGCTAATGAAATGCAATGGAGGGCAGCTTGGATATAATCAGACCCACTGGCTTTTTCTTGGTACTTCCACCTCCAGAAACAGTTCAGCTCACACTGTTCTCCATACTTACCAAGGTCAGAATGGTTGGCAACATGAGAAACAGTGAGATTGATTGCAAAGCCATTGAAATGAAGACAACTGTGATTATTTTTCACATTTCCTTTTTAGATTTTTCATCTCTCAGGTTCGTTTTAGCGCCCGGAAACCTTCAGATTATATTCCCTGGCTCTGATATCTCGCTTGGTTCCAGTTGTTTCAATTAACGATTTTCCATATCCAATTTACCCCAAATTTCTGAAAAACATTATTAATAAGTAAACATCACTTCACAGATGCTGCCCAACCTGCACTTTTGTTTTTATTCCAGATTTCCTGCATCTGCAGTATTTTGATTTTACATATAAGTGCATGTTATTTATTATTGCCTCACTAACTAGAATATAGTCTGGTTAATTGATTTCACGTCAAGAAACATAAGAACATGAGAAATAGGAGCAGGAGTAGCCCATTTGGCCTGTAATATCTATTCAGCCATTAATAAGATTGTGACCAATCTTCAATTTTAGCTGGCCCTTCCTGTACTTTACCCTATATCTCTTGATTTCCTTAATAGTCAAGAATCTGTCACTCTCCAACTTGAGTATACTCAACACTTGAATATCCAAAGTCCTTACTGCCATAGAGAATTCCAAACTGAGGAAGTTATACTTAATCTCAAACCTTAATAACTGTGTGCTTATTCTAAGACTGTAATCTCACCAGCCAAGGGAAATACCTGTCAAGTACTCCAAGGATTGTATTTATTTCAATGAGATTGCCTCTCATTCCTCTAAATCTTAACAAATGTATGTTTAGTTTACTCAATTGCTCTTCAAAGGACAATCTACATATCCCAAGATTCAGTGTATTGATCCTTTGTTGCACTCTCTAAGACAAATATATCCTTTCTTTCAAGAAGGAAATCTTCAATAAAGAGGATGACATGGTGGGACAGTGGCGAGCAGTGCTGCCTCACAGCACCAAGGACCTGGGTCTGATTCCTGGTTTGGGTCACTGTCTGTGTGGAATCTACACACTCTCCCCCTGTTTGTAAGGGTTTCCTTTGGGTGCTCAGGTTTCCTTCCACAGTTTGAAAGATAGCTGGTTTGGTGCATTGACCATGCTAAATTCTCCCTCAGTGTACACGAGTAGTCGCTGGATTGTGGCGACTAGGGGATTTTCACAATAACTTCATTGCAGTGTTAACGTAAGCCTACTTGTGACTAATAAATAAGCTTTATTTTAAACTATATATGATATACCATGTGTGGTTTCACCTATGTCCTATACAATTGCAGTAAGGCTTCCTTACTTGTATTCCAACCATTTTATAAAAAAACTAATGTAACATTTTATTCCTCCTTGCAATACCTGCATGTTAAACCTCTGGTGAGATATTCACAAGGAAACACAAATCCCTTGGAATACGCTTCCCAGTGCTCCCCATTGAAAAAGTATTCTGCTTTTTTATTTTTCTTCCCACTTCACAATGATGATCCGACAGTTCTGATTATTATTTGTAATCTTTCTGTTGAGATCTGATAGAATTCAGATCTTAGATTGGGCTGCCTGCCTCAGGAACTCATATGCAATCCTTACTTGGATGATGGCTGTGGAGGTGGCCTATTAACTGGCTTCTTGTGCAAGATCACATCATAGGGCTCACCATGATCCATGGAGGTAGAGAGTAAGGGACGGTGGTGGTGGTGGGGGTGGGGGGGGGTGCAGGCAGATACACAAGCTGGAAATATTCTTCACTTCTGAAATTTTTCAGATAGAATAAGATGCTATTCTATAATCCACCTGTCATGTTCATGTCCACTTATTCAACATGTTTAAATCTTTTTGTAGCCTTTTGATATCTTCATTACAGCCTTCTGTCCCACCTAACATTGTATTGTCAAAAAAACTGGATATATTAGACTGAGTCCCCTCATCTAAGTCACTGCTATAAGCACTAAATAGCTGAGGCCCTAGCACTGATCCTTCTAGTACCACACTAGTTAAACATCCCAAGCAAAAGTTTCTAATTCCTGTTTTCTGCCTCTTCAGCAGTTCTCAAGGTGCACTAATATATTATTCCTAATTCCACGAGTCTTAACTCTGTGTAATATTTCATTCACTGTTTTTTGAAAATCCAGATTAACTACATGTATTGGCTTTTTCTTACTCATCTTAAGTTGCATCTTCAAAAAATGCTAATTAATTTGTCAAGCACAATTTCCTTTCAAAAATCCATTTGAATCTACATAATCATATAATAATTTTGCAAGTGCTCTTTTATCATGTCTCCATTAAATAGATTTTAGTATTTCCCTGAATTTTATGTCAGGTGAACTGACCTATGGAGAAGCAAGGAAGGGGTGGGAAATATGACTTGTGCACAGTAGGCATAATAGGAAAATATCAAAATTTATGAGAGTTTCTTGGAGACGTGGAATACCTATTTCGAGAGGTAAGCCACCCTTTTGGATATGGCCCCAGGACACATTTGGGAAAGGTCTGGTGCACTTAGTGAGAATTCATCGGTCAAAACATTGAGTTGACGTGTCTTGTTGAAGTTGTACAGGACATTGGTAAGGCCATGCTTAGAATATTGTGTGCAATTCTGGTCACTATTATTGAAAGAATATTATTAAACTAGAAAGAATGCTGAAAAGATTTACTAAGATGCTATCAGGACTTGATGGGTTGAGTTATAAGGAGAGGCTGGATAGATTGGGACTTTTTCTCTGGAGCGATGGAGGCTGTGGGATGATCTTACAGAGGGTTATAAAATAATGAGGGACATAGACAGCTAGGTAGTCAAAATCTTTTCCCAAAGGTAGGGGAATCTAAAATTAGAGGGCATAAGTTTAAGGTGAAAGAGAAGAGATACAAAAGAGTGCAGAGGGGCAATTTTTTCTCTCAGTGGGTGATGACTGTCTGGAACAAGCTGTCAGAGGTAGTAGTAGAGGCAGGTTCAATTTTGTCTTTTAAAAAATATTTAGATAGTTATGTGGGTATGATGGACATAGGGAGATATGGGCCAAATGTGGGCAATTGGGATTAGTTTAGAGGTTCGTAAAAAAAAAAGCAGCATGGACAAGTTGGACCAAAGGGTCTGTTTCCATACTGTAAATCTCTATGACTCTAATTAAAAATAGATATTAATTTGTTAAAAAATGGATAAATTCATTGGAACTTGCCTGGGACTGTCAAAAGGAGCTGCCAAAAGGAGCTGACAAGGCATTTAAATCTGCAGTTTTTTAAATACTTGTAAAAAAAATTCTGCAGTATTCAAAAAAATGAATGCTTGCTATTTCACTCATCGATTGACATAACACTGGTGGGGGTGGTGTCATCATTATAGGATTAGTACTGTGTGAATAATTTGCATCATTATCACAAAGGAGTGCTTTTCAGTTCACCATTTGACATTCCAACAATGAGAATTTTCCTGAATACTGAATTTATCAAAAGAGACTAAATAACTTTTTTAATCTCAGGATAGAATCTGAAGCCTGCTCATGGTGAGCACTGGGTAAATTGGCATGGAAGGTATAAGGCCAAAGGGTGGTAGGACTCAATGGGTTATCATGATTTGTTACTAAATTGGCATATGCATCATAAGGATGTCTAGAGAGGCATAGTTTGGCAAGAGGAGTATTGGAACAACTGGAGCTATATGTGGGGGACACAGAGATTATCATAGAGAGTCTTAGAGGTCAGGAGGGGTAGCTGGAGGGGCAAAGGATGGCATGGATATGGCACAGAAAGTGTTCAGGATGTGAGCAGGTGTGAGTTTTGGAGGGGTATTTTTTTGTTTCTTTTTATCACAGTTGGGAGAAAGTAATGGTGCACGAAGTTAGTGGTTTTGCCTAGTCCACCTCTTCACCTGGCTGCTTAAGAACTCTTGCAGGATATAGTGGGCTCCTGCCATCCCTCCACCTCCACATCCCATCCCTTCAGCAATAACTTACAAAGACATTCAGTTACACCAGAACCAGTTGAAAAGGAATAAGATTAGTTGGATCACCTGATATCTAACCTAGGCACTGGAAACAACAATGCCACCCCCTAAAAAGTCTTTTTTACTATCAACTGGGGCTTGTGGCAAAATTAGAACAGCGGCCAAGTTACAGCAATAATCATACTCAACTGACAGTCAATCTCCCATTTACCACCTATATCATCCCTATCCTGTCTGACCAGCAGGATTGACCCAACAGTGGAAGCAGAACATTGTACACAGTCTGGGGGAAATTAGCATTGTAGCTCTCAGTGTTACTCCAAACCCCATGAAAGCCTTATGGCATGAAGTCAAACATGGACAAAGAAACCTTATACTAATCATCACCTGCCATCCATCCTTAGCTGATGAATAGGTATTGCTTCATGTTGAGCTTCATTTGGAAGAAGCACTATGGGTAACAATGCACAGCATATATTATTTGTCCAATTCACCAACTGTTGAAGGACAAATCTGCCTAGCTGGGCCTGTGTCCAAAGAAAGGGAACCAAGAAGAGGGAAAAACCTGATTGACCTCATCATCATCACTCTACCTACACAAATGCATCTGCCCATGACAATATTGGTAAGAATGACCACCAAGCAGTTCTTGTCAAGGCAAAGTGTTGTCTTCAAACTGAGGATGCAATTCAATGGATTTTATGCCACTAGCCCCCCTGCTAAATGGGATAGATTTAAGACATACCTAGTTGCTCAGAACTAAGCATTTATGATGCACGGTGGACTGTCAGCCACAAAAGATTTCTATTCATTTACAATCTAACACTTCATGGCCTGGCATATTCCTTCTTCCACCATTACCATCAAGCCAGGGGATCAATCCAAGTTCTTTGAGGATTGAAAGTAGCACTTGCGTTCCTCAACTAATGGGGCCTTTAGTCAAGCTATTCTGATACAATTACAACAATGTGGAAAGGTGGCTAGGTGTGTTGTGTTCATAAAAAGCAGGAAAACCCAAATTGGCCAATTACTACTCCAACAATCCACTCTCGATCAAGAACAAAATGATGGAAGATGTCAATAACATTGCTATCCAGTGGCACTCATGCAGCAGTAACCTGTTCATGGATGCTCAATTTGGGTTCCATGAGAGACAACCAGCTCCTGACCTCATTACAACCTTGATATAAACATGGACAAAAGAGCTGTACTCAAGAGGTACGGTGGGAGTGTTTGCCAATGACATGAAGGCAATATGTGGCTGAGTTTGGCATCAAGAAGCTGAAAACTGGCATCCATGGGAATCAGCGAGAAGACTCTCCTTTGGTTGGAATTATAGCTACTATAAAGGAAGATGGTTGTGATTATTGAAGATCAATCATCTCTGTCTCAGGGCATCATTGCAAGTATTGCTGAGCGTAGAATCCTAGGTCCAATCATCTCCAATTGCTTCATCACTGACCTTCCCTCCAAAACAATGTCAGAACAGGGAATGTTTGCTGATCATTACACAATGCACAGTACCATTTGAAACTCTTCACTTCTGAAAAACTCCATGCATATACGCAACAAGACCTGGACAACATTCAGGCTTGGAGTGATAAGAGGCAAGTAACATTCACACCACGTAAGTTCCAGGCAATGACCTTCTCTGACAAGAGAAAACTTAACTATCTCTCCTTGATATTCAACAGCATTAACATTGCTTTCTCTCCAGACATCAACATTTTAGAGTTTACCAATGATATGAATCTTATCTGGTCTAACCATGTAAGCACTGTGACTTTAAGAACAGGTTAGAAGCTAGGAATTCCATGGTGAGTAATTCATCTCATGATTCTCTGAAGTCTGTCTACCTTCTACAAGGCACAAATCAGGAGTCCGATGGAAGACTTGTCATTTCCTGGAAGTATGTTGCTTCAACAAGAATGCTGGACTCCATCCAGGACAATATTAGAACAAATCCAGGACAAAATGTTCATCCTGGCCACTTGACTGGTAACCCACCCACCACCTTAAACATTCATTCATTCCACCACTGACAGTGCGGTAACAGTGTGTACCGTCTATAAGTTTCACTGCAAAAATTCACAAAGCTGCCTTGACAGCACATTCTAAACCAGCAAATTCTATCATGCATAAGGAAGGGCAATGGACATATGGGAACCCTTACACTAGTGGAGTTCCCTTTTAAATCATGCACCATCCTGATTTGGAACAAAATCACTATTTCTTCATTGACATTGAGTCAAAATCCTGGTACTCTCTTCTGAACATTACTCTAGCGTGCCAACTTAAACTGCATTGTAGTGCTTCAAGATGGCAGCTCATCAACACACCCTCAAAAGCAACTGGGGATGGGAAACAAATGCCAACTTTGTTGACATCCCATGAACAAATTACAAAAACTCTTCTTAATTCTCAAAACTGCCTTTTGGTTCTTTCTTTAAACTAACACTATCTTTATCTTCTCTTGTTAGACACAGTTGGGCTGCTTTTCCTGTATTTTTTTATTTCTAAAGGGAATATATTATCACTGCAAATTATGAATTATTTCTTTAAAAGTTTACCATTGCTTCTCCACTGTCACATTGTTTAATTTAGCTTTTTAATCTCCTATAGTCAATTAGCCCATTATACCCTACATAGTATTTTTTTTGGGTTTAAAATACTAGTTCCAGATTTAACAAAATAAATCTCAAACTTAACATAAAATTCTATTATGTTATGGTCATTTTTTCCAGATACTCCTTTGCTACAAGGCTACTAATTAATCTGTCTCAGTGCACACGTCTAGATCTAGAACAGCCTTAGTGGCTGCTTGATATATTGATCTAGAAAATTGTCTTGAATGCAGTCCTTGAACTTGTTCTGCTCAGCCACGTAAAGATTAAAATCTCCCATGATTATTAAAATATCCTTGTGACATGTATTAGATCTTTAGATAAGACAAGAAATGTGGAAAACATGGAATACTCAGATAATAAAGAAAGGATAGAAAGAATCTGAGCTTACAAAATGAAGATGCAGAATCAGTTTGGGTGAAGCTAAGACACACACTTCTAATTTCCTGATTGAAACTCTCTCCAATAC
The DNA here is from genome assembly GCA_024679065.1 of Sphyrna mokarran. NCBI lineage: Eukaryota > Metazoa > Chordata > Chondrichthyes > Carcharhiniformes > Carcharhinidae > Sphyrna > Sphyrna mokarran. Next base: position 90,370,515 of record JAGIQG010000006.1, on the reverse strand, counting down.
TGTATATATTGTTAGGAGGCCTATAAACCTCTCCTACTATTATAGTCTGTCCTTTGTTCTTTTCTCTTAGCTCTACCCAAAATGATTCTGCATCTTGATTTTGCAAGCTAAGGTTCATTCTATTCATTGCCTTTATCCTTTCTTTTATTATCAGAATATTCCCTCCTTTTCCATATTGCTTACCTTATCTAAAGATCAAATATCCTAGCATATTACATTCCCAGTCTTAGTCATTCTGTAATCACATGTCTCTGCAATGGCTATTAGATCAAACCCATTAATTCAATCAGTGCTCTGAATTCATCGAGTTTATTGGGATTGATTTGTGCATTCAAAAAATGCCTTTGGCGTTTTGTTTCATTTTCCCCCACTGATGTCACCCGAATCATTAATAACCTAATAGTTGATAGGTTCTTTGCCTCTTATTGACTTATTTGTACCCAATTGTTCGTCTGCTCTATAGCCGCGATACTTCTCTCATTGCTTTACTTTTACTATTTCATGAATTCTCCAAGCTCCCTTTCCTAATCTCAGTGGAACAACTCCCTGACATCCCTATACTGATGCTAGTGCCCCAGGTATTGAAAGCTCTGTCTCACATTCCAGTCTTAAAGCCTAGCATTTATGTTCCCCATCTGTTTGTCTCAGTGCCAAGTTGCAGGTGATTCAGGTAACAAACCTGAGATTATTACGTGTGAGCATTTTGTATTTTAACTCCTCAAACTCTCTCAGCAGAATCTCAACATCACCGAAGACAGCAAGATCCATTGTGCTGCACTCTAAATGTTCCAAAACCACTGAGCTAATCTTTACCCAAGAGCAGGGCAGGCAACATAATCTTCAGAACAGCTGATTGTAGCTGCAAAGAACAGTATCTCTTTCTTTGATTATGTTGTCTCCCACCATCAATACAATTTTTTCCCTCCACTTACTTGGATGATGTCCTGTATCATGATACCACGAACTTCACCCTCATCCACGTAGGTAGAAAGAAAGTTATACCTGGTAAATAAGGATAAAGTGCCTTGAACATTCTAGCTGGAGTACCTTTACTATCTAACCTGCAGTCACATCCTCCTGACCATTAACTTAACCTGTACCACTGTCTTACATGAGGATGTGGCTGCCTTCTGAATCAATGTTCAGGTAACACTTCCTCTCCTTCATGATTTGTCATATCTGTACCTAAGACTTGAGCTGCACCACTGGAAGCTGGATTTCCTCAAAGTTGTCTAGGATCACAATGATTTCCACAAGCTGTCACATGTTCCAATTTTGGCACATAGCCTGTTGTGTCAACCTTATATAATTGTATTTTATTCATCTATCAGATTAATGTTTCTACATTTGACCTAGCTTAAGTGATAGATGGATTAATTTGAATGTTTATCTGTAAATTTACCCCTGCCACACCTCATTATGTTGCAATATCTGTATATGATTTTTGTTTCACCTGTGCATCCTCCACTGCCATCTTCAGGTGCTTCAGTTTAAATCCTTGGGTCTGCTCCTATGGTATTCCTTACTGTTCCAACTCTCAGCTTCATCCTTTGCACAACTTCTAGATTCCATATTCATCAGCTTCAAGTCAAACTCCGAAATTAGTGCACAAATGTTGACTGATAGAAACATAGAAACATAGAAAAACTACAGCACAATGAAGGCCCTTTGGCCCGCAAAGTTATGCTGAACATTTATCTACCTTAGGGATTACTAGGCTTATCTATAACCTTCTATCTTACAAAGTTCCATATGAACTTTTAAATGGTTATCAGGAATTATTTGAAGTTTAATAGAAGTTAACATCTGATACATATGTGTATGTATAAATATATATTCTAGTTGAGTGACTTGGCTCATAGAACTCATAGAATCCCATGGTGCAAAAAGAAATCATTCGGCCTGTCGAGTCTGCTCTGGTCACACTTCCGTCCAGGCCCTATCCCATAACCAGCTTGTCCACCTGACAAGAAAGGGCAATTTAGCCAATCCACCCAACTACACATCTTTGGACAGTGGGAGGAAACCAGAGGAAACACACAAAGGCACAGGAAGAATGTGCAAACTCTACACAGACAGTCACCCAACTCGGAAATCAAACCTGAGTCTCTTGTGCTGTGAGGCAGCAGTGCTAATTACTGTGCCACTGTGCCACTTATTAAGCAAATTTGTTCAGAGATAGTCAAGCATTTATATTGTTACAGAATGGGGCAATTCATTTCAATGCAGGGGATTTTAATTCTTCTGCATACTAACCAAATTAAAGGAGGCATTCCAAACCAATACCAAGTCAGAAATGCCGTACTGCTGTTTTATAGCTGTGTTCATCCAAATCAGTAATTCTATATAATCAAGATCATTGCCCTTTTCCTGGATCTTCCAGAAATTAGTACTATTCAATTAATGCTAATCATAGATCTACAAACTTGTCAAAGTTAGATCTTTGACAGTAAGAAAAGTTGACATGGAGTCTGAAACATCTGAAGATAGTTGTGTTGATTTGTTTCAGTGAGAGACACAGAAAAAGGTTATTTTTTTCAGCCATCTTGTAAATCTTATGGAAAATAATTGAATCTTGACAAGGTCATTTTTTTTGTAATATTCTGAGGTAAAATTGGTGTTTTATCACAAGACTTTAACCCAGAGATTATTGTCGATATAGAAGAAAAGTGGCAGTAAGATCAGAAGTGAGGTTTAGTACATGGTTCATGATCACTAATTGCCCTGATCTATATTGCTGGAACTGGGAGATGGATTCTCTGCTGGTGAAAGGCCAATTAAGGATATTGATGCCAAAATAATTGCTGGTTAAGGAAGAAGCAAACTATATTGCTGAGCTTGTGCCCTAGAAACCCACATAATTCAGATGTTGGAGCTGACACATTAGCTGTTGATGAGAAATCCCAAACAGGCAACAAATATGTGTATCTGTGAGAAGTATCAGAAAGGAAGCAGTTGTTTTTTTGACAAGAGGATTGTGCTACATATGTTGCATAATGAGAGTAACATTCAGTGATCTGCTATATTTGGACCTGGTTGAAGAAGATAAACAGCCACAGAAATTAGAACAGAATGCCCTACATGTTAAATGATACAGATACATTGGGGTAGAATGGTCCATGTGGTATGTGTTCTATTTGATGTTCAGTTCTACTGAAGTTTATTCAGCAAACATTAAGATGGGACATAAAATGGCTGGCAGACCCTCAATTTTACAATACTAACCTGGAATCAAATTGACCTTATTGTCTGGATTTGTTCATATGTACCATTGGGTGCACTGGTTAACATATAGCTACCATTGATTGGCATTCAGGCAATGTCTTAGGAGACAGTAATTTGACAGAAGACTGTGACTGAGTTGTGCAATCTCTTAAAGGAAGAAACCCAAGCAACATGCACATTCAGTGAGTTCTGTCCATTGTCATAAAGATAATCTTAATTCTTAAATTAGCATTGGAGAAGTACGTCACACTACCAGTATCCTCTCCTCAGAAAGTGCTAAGCGATGCTTTATTCACAGGTTGCATACAGTCACAAGATCCTTACTGAAATTGTAAACTAAGACTTACTAATTTTACCACTGATCAACATTGACAATGTGAAAGGGCCACAGTATTCCTTTAATCCTCTTGCACTGCTGATTATTCACTGATATAAAGTTGATTACTTACAACTATTGTGTCATTCAGGCTCTCACCCAGAATTGTGTCCTTTAGACAGTGCATGGTGGCAAAGTGATTCACATCAGTGCCTCACAGTGAAAGGAACTTGGGTTCAATTTCAGCCTCAGATCATTGTCCGTGTGGAAAATGCATCTTCTCTCCATGTCTGTGTGTGTTTCTTCCAGGCGCTCCAGTTTCTTCACACACTCCAAAGATGTGCAGCTTAGAATTGTCATGCTAAATTGCCCCTTACTGCCAGGAGAAATAAATAGGATACATGAGATTGTGGGGATAGGGCCTAGATGGGACTTTTGTCGGTGAAGGCTCGATGGGCCAAATAACCTCCTCCTGCAGTGTAGAGATTCTATGATTCTAGATGAACAGCGACTTTTATCTCAACACTCAGTTGTGACCAACGAAACACATCAAAAAGGTGAAAACCTGGTATCTTGATAGCTCCTAAAATACATTAATTTTGCATTATTTATTTGTGCTACAATAAACTAAAGAACAAGGTATGAGGAAAAATGGCTCCTGCGAGGCCAATTAAGGCTGCCAATTTGAACTTTGTCTAATAACAAGGAGCAACAACAAGCAGAAGAAATATTCAGACATAGCATAGTGAGTAGATTCACTAGGCTCATTATTGAAAACACCATTGACTTCTTAAAGCAGAATTAGAGGTGTTTAATTAAGCAGCAGGTATGTTGAAGTATAGAATGTAATGGAGCTGTCATTTGCACGCTCAAGCTCCCCATGGGCTACGTAAAGGAACCTGAGCTGATAAGGATAGTTGTCAGCTCGAAAGCCACTAAGAAAGCAGTAGAGTGAATGTGACTTCGTGCAGCAGATCAGTACAGCTTTGGAGAAACAAATGCAGAACCCCTCTAAGAGGATGCAGAGGACCTGTGTTATCTGTAAATCATTTAGGGAAGTTAGTAATATCTGGTGGGATTCTTCTATCATTGTGACTGATTAGGAAGGCATAGTGTTAGCAGTACTGCCTCACAGTGGCAGGGAGCTGAGTTCAATTCTTGCTTGGGTCGCTATCTGTGTGGAGATTGCATGTTCTCCCTGCGTATGTGTGGGTTTCCTCTGGGGGTTCCAGTTTCTTCCCACAGCCTAAAAGATAGAACAAAGAACACTACAGCACAAACAGGCCCTTCGGCCCACAGGTTGCACCAATCATACCCACATCTACTAGGCCATAGAACTATCTACAACTCCCAATCCCATTTAATCCCATGTACTCATCCAGAAGTCTTTTAAAAGACCCCAGCGAGTTTGCCTCCACCACCACTGACGGCAGCCGATTCCATTCACTCACCACATTCTGAATGAAAAACTTACCCCTAACATCACTTCTGTACTTGCTGCCCAGCACCTTAAACCTGTGTCCTCTCGTAGTGACCATTTCAGCTCGGGGAAATAGCATTCGAGAATCCACCCTATTTATTCCTCTCAACATTTTATAAACCTCTATCAGGTCGCCTCTCAACCTACGTCTCTCCAGGGAGAAGAGACCTAGTTCTCTCAAACTATCTTCATAAGGCATGCCCCCCAATCCAGGCAACATCCTTGTAAATCTTCTCTGCACCCTCTCAATAACTTCCACATCCTTCCTATAGTGAGGTGACCAGAACTGCACACAGTACTCTGAGTGGGGTCTGAAAAGGGTCTTATAAAGTTGCAACAAGATATGCTAGTTAGATGCATTTGCCATGCTAAGTTCTTCTTCAGTGATGCCAAACAGGCATCGGAGTGTGGAAATTAGGGAATTTTCAAAGTAACTTCATTGTAGTGTTAATGTAAGTCTACTTGTGACAATAATAAATAAATAATTGTCTATCTCTGCTCTTCTTCCTCCACACTAACAATAATAATATGATCGGCTGGTACCCTCAGAGGAAATGCTATATTTGCACCTGTGTTGCTTTGACTATGAAGGTCCCTGGCCTGGAGTTCAAAAACCATGAGGCCATCTAATCTGATGACAAACCATGTAAAACAAGGCCTCAGGAACAAGTGAAAAGAAAACACTTAGAACAAATGCTCTCAAACTGCTGAATCAGAAATCAACTGGTTGAACCTTACAACCATTGTACAGTGCTCACATACAGCTTGTTGATCCTCTACAGGCAGTTGCTATGCCACTTTTGTATCAGTCTAACTTACTCTGAGTACAATACCGGCAGTGTGAGGTTTCCTTTAAGAGATTAACTGATGGCATGGACTTTTTAATGAATATTGATCAACAAAGTGGTTAATAAATAAAATGCATCATACAACAGCAGCAAACTGCAGAGAACAATTACAGCTGATTAAAATTTTATGGCCGGTTAACTGAATAAATGATCATCATCCCTCCTTCACTTTTAAATCTTTCTTTCCGTTGCTTTCCGAGCTTTAACTTGACACATTTGCCACATAAATTATACCATTTACAACATATGGAAACCAACAATGCAATAAAGAGATCCAATTAAATTATTTTGGGAAATGCTCGGCCAACACAGCTATTGGCATGTAAATCTAAATGTTGCACATTTGATTTTTGGGGCAGGTTTGGGGGAAAATGGAGACGAAAAAGAGACACGGCATATATCCAGCAGCTTGTTTATGAATTAATTATCACTGTTCACTAACAAACTGTACAGAATTCCATCCTTTGTCAGGATACACATTACACTCCAATGCAGCAGGAAACTGGCTGTATACTTGTGTGCATTTTATTTTCAAACTGTGCGATAAAATTGAAGAAAAATAAAGGACATACAAGAAAAGCTGCTGGCAAATTCCCATTTAGGTCTCCGCTGTATAGTGTGGCAAGCTGCATCAATTCACCTGATTTGCTATAGGAAAAAAGATGTTAAATTAAATTGAAAAGTTGTTTGAAAAGGTAAATTTGTAATTAGTGCCCCTCTTATTGACAGGTAATTACGTTGAAACTATATTATTTCAAGGTCCTAGTCACATTAATGTGATGGAGTGCCCTTGGCTGTCTACAGAACGAGTGGACTTGTCCTTGTGAGGTCGTAGATAACTGAGATTTCGCTGATCGTGTGAGGCACCAGCAGGGACACGACAGAAGGCTTCCAAGACAGATGTTTCTCATGCTTTCCTTGAAAATAGAGGCAATCCCAGGCAAGGTGGAGAATTGGGACTAGCCACATGTAAGAGCAATGAACAATCTGATTGTTGGCTCTACTAGATGCACACACTTCTGAATCTTGTCATTTGGTATTCTGTTTAGACTTTTGACTGCAGAAGCAGCATATTTCATAAAATCACTTGGAAACGGAAAATGCTCGATGAATTCAACAGGTCAGGTAGCTTCTGTGCAGGGTGAATGGTTTTAACTGCTCCGTGTTGTGGAAACTGGGTGGGAGTTTTCCCACCAATCTTGCTTCTTTTCTACTGTGTTCTCATTGTTAGCTGCTCTTTTGTTTGGGAGAACGGAAAAAAAAAGGGGGATCCAGTTTTAAATATGCAGATTGGATCCAATAATGTCACTGGGAACAGATCCATCAATGCTGAATCTGGAGTTATGAAAATCTGGTAAGAGCCGTATCCAGGGCCAGAAGTTGCCCATCAGGGACGTTTCAAATGTAATAATTTCTCAAGACAGGAAGGGTTAGAGTGTTCCCACAAGCTTGACAAAGAAGTCCTGGCCTGCCTCGAACCAGTTTGCTCTCCTCCCGCTGATTGTGGACAGACTTTTCCCAGGGAAGAAATGGTGCAAGGCCTCCCCCAGCTTCTAAGCCCTAACACTGAATCACAGCACCCGCCCCTCACCAATCTCCAGATTTGCATTTAAATAGACCCCTGTCATAGAGATCAGCAGGTCTTCACATCCACATCTTTGTCAAGCTCTTTGATTGATTATGGGCTCCACAACACCTTCCTTGTCTCCCTATAACTATCACAGCCAAAGGCAGGAATTTTACTGCTGTGCCTACCATGGGAATCAGAGCGGGCAAGGGGCAGATCATGGGAAGGTCCCTTGACCTCAGGCAGGATTTTACTGTTTTGGGATGAGCGAGGCCATAAAATCCTGTCCAATGTTTCAGAACCATGGCCGAAACTCTACCAGAACAGAAATCCCCATTGGCCTTGGGTGGGATTTTACAGTCCCATCCAAATGAGACCGTAAAATCCCGTCCAATGACTTTTCACCAGAACTGGGTGGGAGAGATTTGCCAATGTACACACCAGTACAGGCAGGGAAAGGGAAGAGTAGGGACAGGGAGAGAAATGAAGGAAAAGAAACTCTGTGAAGGAAAAGATGGTGTAACTGATAAAATGAATGATGGTAAAAGGTAACAGATTTCCAGTATCTGCAGTAGATTACTTTGCATTAATGTTAATGAAGATTAGCCCAGTAAAATATTATTAGCTCATGGCCAGTTCAGATGTGTGTCACATTGTTTTAATATTTATTCATTAGAGTCACAAATAGGCTTGCATTAACACTGCAGTGAAATTACTACGCAAATCTCCTAGTCGCCTCACTTGGATACACTGAGGGAGAATTTAGCATGGCCAATGCACCTAGCCAGCGGGTCTTTTGGACTGTGGGAGGAAACGGAACACCCAGAACAAATCCACACACACACACGGAGAACCTGCAAACTCCACACAGACAGTGAACCAAGCCAGGAACTGAACTTGTGTCCCTGGCGCTGTGAGAGCAGCAGTGCTAACCACTGTGGATAATAATAATTACAAATTTGAATATAGGCAGTCATAGATACTAAAGTAATTTCTTGAACAAAATCAGAGGAAAAGAATCAGCATCAGTGCTGATCTCAAAACAGATATTGTTAAGTAACATTAATGCACTTAAACTACATTTCATTGAACAACATAAAGTAGAATAATGCAGCATTGAATGTAATACATAAATCTAAATTTAAATGGACACATTCATAGTTTTTCACATAGCTAAGACCCAATCTGTCCCAGTAAAGCACTGAACAGAAACCTGGTGAATTCCCTCCAGACAAGTTATGTAGATTGAAGATGCTCACATGCAGATACACCATCATCAAAGGTTTGAGATCCGCCCACCACGCAGCCATTTTGCGGGACAACAGTGTGTAATACAGAAGAAAGAGAATATAAAGAAGCACCACACAGTGAAACAGGAGTAGCTTCTTTATAATTTTTTTTAAGAAGAAAAAAATAGAATCCCTATAGTGCAGAAAGTGGCCATTTGGCCCATCAAGTTTGCACCAACTCATACTCAGGCATATCCTGTAACCCCATATATTTCCCCCACTAATCTCCCTACTTTACATATCATGACACACCAAAGGCCAATTTAGCATGGCCAGTCAATCTAACCTGCACATCTTTGGACTGTGGGAGGAAACCAGATCACCTGGAGGAAACCTATGCAGGCATATGGAAAACTTGAAAATTCCACAATCGCCCAAGTCCAGAATTGAACTCAGGTCCCCAATGCTGTGAGGCAGCAGGCTAGCCACTATGCCACCCATGCCATCCATCATAATATATCTTTGAGGCTCGTGTGTGCTGGTACTATTTTTACAGCATGATGTTCTAATATATGAATGGACCCTCCCTTCAAATATGTTCACAACAAAAATTCTGTTGTGCATGGCATGATAACTGTTCAAGACACAAGGCAAGATTTTTATGGCCTCGCTCGGCGAGACTGGAAATTCCTGCCTGAGGACAGCAGAGATTTCCTTTGTCAGAACCTCTCCTGTGCCAATTTTGATGAAGACAAGATGGTAGACTTTTGGCTTGTGTAGTTGTCAACTATTACTAGATCCCTTGTTAAATTTCAATTCAGCAATAGTGATATATCCAAACTGACATTAATATTGTCACAAAGTGCTGAAATATTTTCAGGAGAAACATATTTACACAGAGAGAAACAGGGAACTCAAATTGAGATAATTAGCACAGACACATTTAAACAGAAGCTAGATACATACTTAAGAAGAAAGGTTCAATTTATGGGAAGGATAATGGCTAAAGGAGGCTTGTTTGGATCATAATGACTAGCAAGGACTTGCTGGGGTGTATGGATGTATGGTCTGTTACGATGTAACCTCTCTGTAAATCTATGGAATATTTTGTTTCCATCATATGAAGCACTTAAGTAAATGGAAGCTCACTTTCCCCATCACCTCCCCACCTGCTTAGAACAAAAGCCTAATATTATTTTTGAAGGGATTAAAGATGGGCGACATCTTTCAATATTAAATACCTTTAGTGCCCAAAATCAAAACTCACGCGGTAAGTAAAAAGCCAAATGTTGCAGATGCTGGAAATCTAAAACAAGAACAGAAAATGCTGGAAACAGTTCTCAGGTCTCTCTGTGGAAAGAGAGAAAGAGAGTTAACATTTCAGGTCGATGACTCGAAATTCGAGACATCCTGAGAAAAGGTCATCGCCTTGAAATGTTAACTGTTTCTCTTTCCACAGAAGCTATCTGACCGACTGGCTGTTTCCAGCAAAATTTCTGTTTTTATTTATCATCTGACTAAAGCCTTGCCTATTAGATCTATAATTTTCATTAAATTCACCCATCCAACATTGAGAACATGAGTGTTATGCTAATTAGACAGAATATAGTTGAGCTCCTAAGAAGTAAGAGTCATGCAAGGTGGTTTGCTACTTTGATACCTTTGAAGGTCGGCAGAGAAAAATAAAAATAAAATCACTTTTGTATGTCTTTCTCCACCTGTCTGAATAGGGAATATGTCCTCTTCCTGTCACTACTTTTTGTCAAATCCTGACCAGACTTTTAGTAATGTAATTTTCTAAATGTAGTTTTAGAATCAAGTAGTTTCCAGGCATTTGTGCAAAAAAATTATTTATATTGGTTTGTAAATGAAATACTTTACCACATTGTCAATGTCATTGGAATATTAAAGAAAGTTCAAATTACTATAATTCAGAAGCAAATCTTCTTCGATTCCAAGCAGTTGTGAATTATTTAAACCAAAGTGACAGTAAGTGGGTGGAAAGAGAACTTAGCAACATTTCTCTTCTGATCCCCTTATACATTAGTTTACTCTGAGGCTTCCTTTGCTTTACAAAAGAGCTGCTACTTGCAAATTGATTTTTACCACAAATTTATTGTAGCAGCCTTATACTGAGAAACATTTAGATGCATACATGAAGCAGAATTGAATTTTCACCTTTGCTACACAGCAGTTTCCACCTTGAGTTAACCCACAGCTTATGTAACAATCCAGCCATATGCTACACAAGCACAAACCCTAAAAGATATAATCATTTGTGCTGGAAAATGGGATTAAAATAGATAGGTGCTCAATGGTTGGCACAGACTCGATAGATTGAAGGACATCTTCTATGCAGTAAACATTATGGGTCCTATGTTACCATTTTGATTCTAAGTACTGGGTGGACTTGAAACTGCGAGTGTTTCAGATCCGAATTTTATACCCGTTCTCAGGCACCCCTCATACACACTGCCTGAAAAAGAATCAGCAATTCCAAATCGCGCTGCACAAGTCCGTGGGCGAGGCTTAACACACCCGAAACTCTGCAGCTCCAATTGCAAGCCAGTCCGGAGGAGGGTGTGGCTGCCTGTGAGATAAGGGAAGCTCTGACACTTAGAAAGCAGGAGAGTCATCCAGCTTGATTGGACCTTTCTGGCCATTGGCACCTTCTCCCTGTAGCTGCCTATCATGAACATCAGGGCTGCATCCATCTATCACAGCTGAATTGCACTTCCCCATTGAGATTCCTTTACCTACCCAGGTATTAGGTGCGGAGCAAGGGTGTGACACTGCAACGTCTGAAGCAAGCTCATCCTCTTCAGAGGTTAATCTGAGTCCTTGCAGCTGCCACGATTGCACCATTACTCAGTCAGAAGGGTTGAATAATTTATTGAAACTTATTTAAATGCGGCTTTACAAGTGTGTGAGCCCAGTGCTAAATTGTCCAGGCTCAATTGTTTTTATGGCCTCAGTGGGAGAATTTCTCCCCAGTGTGGAAAGCTTTAGGTCCTGATGAACTGGGCACAATGGTATTGGCCAGCTAATGGAACTGGACGGCACGGCAGCACAGTTGTTAGCACTACTGCTTCACAGCTCTAGAGACCTGGGTTCAATTCCCAGCTTGGGTCACTGTCTGTGTGGAGGTTGCACATTCTCCTTGTGTCTGCGTGGGTTTTCTCTGGCTGCTCCGGTTTCCTCCGACAGTCCAAAGATGTGCGGGTTAGGTTGATTGGCCATGCTAAAAATTGCCCCTTAGTGTCCTGAGGTGTGTAGGTTAGAGGGATTAGTGGGTAAAATATGGAGGGATATGGGTTTACGGCCTGGATGGATTGTGGTCAGTGCAAACTCGATGGACCAAATGACCTCTTTCTGCACTGTAGGGTTCTATGATTCCAACTGGCAGTCATCGAGTTCCTGTAGGAAGGCCATGGGCAAGAGTGAGTGCATTTTGGTCTGTACCGGCCTAGCTCTGCCACCTTGGAACCTTGGCACTGCCAGCCTGGCACCTAGGCAATGCTTACTGGATACATTGGCACTGCCCACTGAGTAGTTCCAGGAGTCGGGGCCTATGGGGGCACTGTCTATTGTGATGGGGCCTGAAGGGGTATCCAAATGGGGAAAGGGCACTAACTGCCACTTTGCAACACGATCGGGGGGGGGAGGGGACTACACTGACACTCTGCAACATAATTAGATGGGAGAGGGGAGGGGTGGAAGCCCACTGCCACTCTGCAACATGATTGGATCAGGGAGAGGGAGTCATGATCATTCTGAGTGGTAGTGGGGTGATGAGCATTGTGTTTTGGTGGTGTGGGACACTTTCAATGTGGCTGTGGGCCCCCACAACTGCAGGCAGGGAATTAGTTTGTGAGGCTACCTGCAACAGCAGGGTCCCGACAGCTTTCTCTCAGACTCCTACTTTTGAAATTGTGCATGTGCAGCATTGGTGGTCTGCACATGCGCAATAACTTCCTCTACAGTTGCTATGGTGCATGTTCAAACATAGAGGTTTGCACATGCACAGTAGCTCCCTCTGTAGGCTAGCTGGTGAATTAAGCCCTGTACACTGCCTACAGCAACTACAAATGGTCAAGCCCATATTTTCAATGATTAAGTGCATAAGATTGAACATGAAAAGTTGCCCAAAAAACAAATCAGGAACTCTCCCATTTTCACATTAGCTGGACAATTAGAATCAATTTTATAAAATTCTGTCTTGCAATGAGTAACTGGCTTCCTGACCCCCAACCCCCATCCTCAAAACCTGTCCACTATCTAAAGGAAAAAATTAGGAGTATGTTGGAATACTCTCCACTTGCCTGGATGAGTGCAGCTCCAACAACACTCAAGATGTTTGATACCGTCTTAGACTAAGTAACCTCCTGGATTGCCACTCCATCCACAAACATTCGTTCCCTCTACCAACCAAGCATGGTGGCGACCATGTTTACCATCTATAAGATACACTGCAGGAATTCTCCAAGACTCTTAGACAGCAACTTCCAAACCCACAGCTGCTACCGTCTAGGAAAAGAACAGCTGACAAATGCAGCATCACCAACTGCAAGTCACTTACCATTCTGACTTGGAAATATATCACCGCCCCTATTGTCATTGGGTTAAAACCTTGGAACTTCCTCCCACAATACTGTGGGCGTACCTAAACCATGAGGACCATTAGTTAAGAATACAGTCCATCACCATCTTCTGAAAGGTAAGTAGGAATGGGCAAATTAGCCAGCAATGCCCATATCCATGAATAAATAATAATAAAAAACTATTATAAACTAGAGACTGAATCCCTAAACCTAATATACTTTACCAGTGCTATTAAACCTTCCTACTACTAATAAAACCTTACCATTACTACTAAATTATTTTAGTTTTGAAAGATAAATTGGTAAAATACTCATAAACCAATTATTTAACTGTTTCTCTGACATTTTTCTCGTAACATGACCTGTCCACAGACTGAGACCGCTTGTTCCTTTAAACTGGCTCATCGTTCGACACATTCTTTTAAACTTGACATTATTTTTACTTAAGTGAAGAAACATCTCCTCCCTCACTGGACTAAACTCCCTCACCAATCGAATTCCCAGGCTGACACTCTGTGATGAGCTGTTGTCTTTGTGCTTGCTTACTTTGGCCTTAGCAAGACCACCTCCAGGTGAAATTCTAAAGAGATGCGTCAACATTGTTAGTGAGAGAAGCTAATTCAAACTAACTGCTTAATTAATCACTTGCAGCTTCCCCCCTCTCCACCCCACCCCTTCCCTAGCCCTTCTGCAGGCACCTTGTTTATTCCTGTGTGATAAATTTTTAAAAAAATACTTTTTAGTGTTATGTGGCATTCTGGAAGGTAAAGAAACTCTGTCTCTAGAGCTAATGAACAAGGTTACTTGAGACAGCTTGTCAATGAGGTTTAAGAGATGAAAGGTGAAAGGTGTTTGATTGATGCATTTGTAATGAGAGGTTACGCTATGTTTAAGTTATATGTAAATGCGCTGGATCTAAAATCTGTATTGTGAGATGAGAGAGAAACGTAGGGTGAGATTTTCCAGCCCCTCCCTCTGTAAATTCTGCAAAGGTGAATCTCCCATGGCAGGTGAGATGAAGCACAGAAAATGGTGGAAAGCATTAATGAAGCAGGAAAATCCCACCAGCAGCCAATGGTGAACCATCATTGTGAAGTTTAAAGAAGTGTTTGAGGATAATGGAAGCTGAGATGACGGAGGGAGGGGGGAGGTATCTGAGTGGAGGAGGCTTAACTGAGTTTGGGTATCAGTAATAAAATGCTCTGAAGACCAACCCTTTGTGTATGAGCTGCTGTGAAAGTGGAGGCAGCCACCCAGAGTTAACAAAGATGAGTCTTTGTTTAGGAAATAGTTTCCTTCTTTTGGAATTCCACTTCCAAGAGGAGTTATTTGAGAAGTTGCGAGGTATATCTATATTAAAGTGACCCTTGAATTAGATAATATTACTTGATTTTTTTGTGATTAAAAACTTATGTGGATTTGTTGTGAAGAAGATAGTTTAATTATGTAATTTTGACCAAACGATAATTTTTGGAGTTGTTGTCTAAGACTAGTTTAATTGTGGTCCTTTAATTATTAGCAGTTAAAGTTTTTTTCATCCTAATAAATCTTTTTTATTTAATTCTAAAGGTATTGCTGGAGATCTATGCTTTTGGGGTCAGGAACTCTTCCTCCTTAATTTTACAATAAAAAAAAACAGTCAGTGAGAAGAGCAACACTCTGAGGTCTGGCTTGTATATCAATAGCATTTGTTGTGGTCATAACACCCAACCAAGATTTAAAAAAAATAACCTTAATAGTAGCAGGGGCGTCTTGGCAAATACACAAATAGGATAGGAATAGAGGGATATGGTGTCTGGAACGGTAGGGGGTTTTAGTCCAAAGAACAGGAAACAATGAAAATTACAGCAGAGGGACAGGTCCTTTGATCCTCCAAGCCTGCACTGACCATGCTGCCCATTTGAACTAAAATTCCTACTCTTCCGGGAACACTGTTCCTCTATTCCCATCTTATTCATGTATTTGTCAAGATGTTTCTTAAAAGTCACTAATGTATCTGCTTCCATACCTCCCCCAGCAGCATGGTCAGTGCAGGCTTTGAGGGTTGAAGGGCTTGTTCCCATGCTGTGATTTTCTTTGTTCTTTTTTCTAAATTGTAGTTAATGTCTAAATGCAAACTAATCTAGATTTTGGATAGAGATTAACTCTTAAATGAATCCTTAACATTTCCACACTTGTAAAATTCTGAAGCTCGAACTCCATGACTAGCTGCACCCTGTGACTGGCTGATTTTTTTTGTGTTTTCGAAAACCCATGGCCGGCATCATTCTTGAATCGAAGAACTGCTGACAATGATGATGAGTTTTTAAATTAGGTTGTTGCTACTAAGCAAACAAATTTGCAGGGAAAATGCAAACAATAGTAAAATAGTGAGTTACCTCATGTATTATTTTAGCTGTTGTCACGCATAATAAACTCCCATGTACAGAAATAATAAATAGGATCAATGATCTTTGGTTTCACTCCACAGGTGGCATGGCAATATGTGGTAAGCATTGCTGCCTTGGTATCTGCATGGGTTTCCTCTAGGTGCTCAGGTTTCCTCTCACAGTCCAAAGATGTGCATGTTAGATGCATTGACCATTGCTCCTTAGTGTCCCAGGATGTGTATGCTAGAGGGATAAGCAGGGTGAACATGTGGCGTTATGGGGATCAGGTCCAGGTAGGATTGTTGTTAATGCAGACTCAATGGGCCAAATGGCCTCCTTCTGCACTGTTGGGTTTCTATGAACAAGGGTGATCATTCCTTTGCTCTTGAGCTCTACTTGGAATCTATGATCAAGAGGGTCAACTTGTTTGCATAGGAATGATTGGTACATATGGCCCTTGGAACCAACTTGAATATTGCCTGAGTAGTACAGATATGGGTGCTAAAACATTCAGATGAAATATTGAGCCATACCTGGCCTCAAAATTCTTATTATTGGCAATGAAAACTAATAATAGAAATTAACTTGATGTTTTGAAGTATTAAGTGTTAAGACTGAAAAGAAGATTGGATTGATGTATATGTTAGGGACAACTAGAAAGCAAATTAAATTTATGTTGTGGGAAGCAATAAGCTGCAGAAAGAAGGACAAGGAATAGAAATCTAATGTGCAGAAATCCAAATTGACACCAAGGATTTGCTACAAACCATGAGATCACAGAAGGAGCAGAATGTGCTCTACACAGAGATGAAAAAGGTGTGTGAGACTAGGAAAGAGATTTAACAAGAAACTTCAATCAATCCAATAAAAATTGGAAAGACCTAGGTTTATAAAGTAGGATGCATGACTGTTACATGGTTCAGCAAGTAAGGTAAGATGTAAGAAGCATTACTCATTTGTAAATTACACAGAGAAATTACAGAAAAGGAAAATTGTAGCATCTCTGAAGACCATGACACAGAATGACCAGGTTTAATGTAACATCAGGATGAACTTATATAGCAATAGATTAAAAGTATGTCTGGCATTGCAAAAAGAGGCCTAGAACAGATGCAAAAGGAAAAAAAGTTATTTAGTACAAAATAGAAAGAGAGCCATATATATCATCAAAGGTGAACAACATTGGAGACTGGATGAGAATGGAGGCATCCAGTGCCTTAAAGATCAGACAGTCAGGATCAAAAAGATCTTTGATCAGAGATTAATAGCAGGGCAAGAAAGAGATTCAGGGTGAGATTGGAGGATAAGCAACTAGCTACTGAGTCAGCCTACATAGAAGGTGCAAGACAGGAATGTTTTTATTGCAATGGGCGAGCACTGAATGCAGGATTTATTTTTCATTTGCTTCCTGGAGTTTGGGTTTGGAGAACAAAAGATTTTTGTATCATTTTTTACAAAAAGTACCCAGCCAAAATGCAGGCCTAAGAAGTGAGGCTAGAAATGTAGTCTATATGTAGGAATGTGGCCTGGCTGGAGTATAGGACTAGAATGAAGAAAATGTTTTGAACATGATTTTGGGAGTAAGCAGTGGGTGACTGGGCATAAATATCAGTGAATGGGACCTGCTTGCACGGTAAAGCATCTGACATACTAGTAGGTCCTCAATGATCAGGGCTGAGGCAGGAAAAGGCATGACTGTGTGAAGTAATGACAGTAAGGAAATGAAGCACAGACATCAGGGTCAACTGGTAAGGCTGGAGAAGCAGCAGGGCAATGCAAACAGTCTACATCAGGATGACACAGAGACATTGCTTGACTGGGAGTCAATGTAAGTCAGTAGGCACATGGTTGATAGGTAAATATGATTGATCCATGTTAAGATATAAGCACCAGAGTTTTAGATGTAGAGAAACAAATTTGCAGGGGAAATGTGGAGTAGTTCAGAACTTATACAGTAGTTGTAATGGAGGATTTTAAATAATCTGATATAGACTGGGATAGTAGGGTGGACGATGGCACAGTGGTTAGCACTGCTGGTTCACAGCGTCAGGAACCTGAGTTCGATTCCCGGTTTGGGTCACTGTCTGTATAGAGTTTATACATTCCTTCTGTGTCTGTATTGGTTTCCCCCAGGTGCTCCGGTTTTTCCCCACAGTCCAAAGATGTGCAAGTTCGATGTGTTGGCTATGCTAAATTCTCTTTCAGCATACCCAAACAAGTGCCGGAGTTTGGTGACCAGGGGATTTTCATAGTAACCTCATTGCAGTGTGAATACAAGCTTACTTGTGACTAATAAATAAACTTTTATCTTTAAGTTTAGTAGCAGTTTGAAAAAGGCAGAGAGAGGGTCAAGAGTTCCTGAACTGTGTTCAGGACAATTTTCTATTTCAGCAGGTTTCCAGTTGAATGAGAAAAGAAGCATTTCTGATGGCCAAGTGGATTGAGTGTCAGTGGTGGAACATTTAGGGAATTGTGTCACAGGTTTTAGGTTGGCTATGGAAATGGGCACAGAAAAGTCCAGATTAAGGATAATTAATTAGGGCAATGCAAGCTTCAACTGGATGTGAATGGATCTGGTCCAAGTACATTGGAATTAAATGTTGGGAGGCAAAACTTACTGAACTTTCAAAGAAGAGATGGTTCAGATAAGTTACAATATATTTACAGAAGAGAAAAAAAATAGGATTATCAAATTTGAAACTCCTTGGATGACAAAAGAGATAGCGGACTGGATTTTCACAGAATTGGGGAAACTGTGCACCCTTTAAAAATAGTAGACAGGATATGGATGCAGAAGTCCTTGTGTCCTCCTAGCATCTCTTTCTACAATCGGCAAGTCTGACTTCATCCAACATCCTGCACCCCACCACCGTCATCAGCCCAGAGTGAAATCTTATCACTTGGAGCATGGGTGTAGCAGGAGTTGTGAAATTTCTCAAATCAAACTACCACCATGGTAACCAGAATCTGGCCAAAGTGGAAGATCAAGCATAAAAGGGTTTAGATAACAGATGTCAAGTGAATAATACAACTGAGAATCAGTATACAAGGTTCAGAGGGGAACTGGAACAAAGGAAGCAAAAGGAAAGTGTAAGAAGAGAGTGGCAAATAAAATAAAAGAGAATCCCAAAGCCTCATATAGGAATATAAACAAAAGGAAGAGTGAGACTGATTTGTAACTTTAAAGGGGATTTACACTGGGAGGCAGAAAGCATGACATATCGAGGAATTTTCATAGTCTTGCCCACCACAGGAATCAAAAGTCTGTTGACCTTGGGCAGGATTTTCCGACCTTGGGCGAGTGTGGCTGTAAAATCTTGCTCGTAGTTATTAAATGATTACTTTGCAACTGTCATTTCTAATCAAAAAGATGCTGCACAGACAATAAAGAAAAGGAGGCAGCTGAAACACTTTACGGGTTAAAAATTGATATTTAATGTAGGCTGGTTGTATTTGTAATTGATAAGTCACCAGAACCAGATAAGATGCATCCAAGAATATTATGGGAAGTAAGGGTGGAAATTACAAAGACACTGGCTATAATTTTTCAATCTTGCCCAGATAGATGGGTGGTACCAGTGGACTGGAAATATTACATTAAGTGCAAAAAAGTGTGTCGGAATAGGCTAAGCAACTACAAGTCAGTCAGTTTCATGTAAAATGATTGGAAAGAAGTTACAAATGATGGGTGAAATGTTTGCCTTTCCCAGGACTGAGTTTGGTTGTCTGCAGGCATTTATTCACGTGGGAGGTTGGGGATCCCTTCCTTCCTCCAACCTGGTTAAGTCAGGGGACAATCCAAGCACACTTAACGGTCTCATTCCACTGCTGATAATATTAACCTAACTTAAGATGGGAGAACTTGCCATGCATGTAGAATGGCATACACTTCCTGGTGTATTTGTTTGTATGTTCCAAGGAGGTCTCTTTTTCAAAGTACCTGATCGAAGGACACGTATTGGGAAGTGGGCACAAGAAGGTGGTCCCAAAAGGAGTCCACCCCCTTGATCTTTCTGCTCAATTCTCTGACCCTACTATCCCTGACCCATGATGCACCTCCTGCTATCATTCACTTGTGTTTGGATTCTTCCTTATCTGTCAGGTGGATGTAATACCTCTCTGGTAATATATATCTCTCTGGCTATAGAGTACAAAAAAGATTCCAGCCTCAGGTTCAGTCAGCTGCAGTCAGAATTCAGGACTTCTGACCTTGGAGTCCTTGATTACAACAAAGGTTTTACGCCTCATTTATTAAGCGCCTAATTGGTGTAAAATGCCTTCTTGACACAAATTCGTGCAGGGGTTTCCCCAGCTCGCCACAAGATTCTATCCAATAATTCAGGTCAAAATTGAGTCACTTAAACAAATGTGGGCTAATTAAGGAAATCATTGTTAAAAACAAATCATGTTTATCTAATATGCTTGAGTTCTTTTGATGAAGAAACACAGGGGGTAGATAAGAGTAATATGATTGGTTAACTCCCCAAAAAACATTTGATAAAGTGCTACTAAACAAACTTCTGTGCAAAGTTTGAGTTGGTGATACAAAAGGGGCAGAAACAACACTTCCTGAATTATCTGAGACCCAGGTATTCAATAGTCTGTTGAAATAGTTGTACCCAAGGGAAAATACTTGATTGACAGTCTTTTTCTTCTATCTGTTTTGTCAATTGTGCAATATTTATTTTCATAAGATAAAGAGGTATCAATGCTTGTAGCTTCTGCCATTGATACTTTAAAGATCTTGATGATTGATACTTTTATAGGATTGTAGTAAAAACAATTCTATTAAGAAAGTTATCAATGAATAACTTTTTCTAAAACTTTTCAATACATGCTGCTGTTGCTATTGGGTTCATTGGTTCTGTACAGGGTGCAGACTGGGTGATTGGTTAGCATGAAGGATATCAAGGGTCATTAGAGGTGGGTAGAGGGGCATGAATTGGAATGGAGGATATGAGGAGCCATTGGGGGTGGGCAGAAAGACATAGATTGGCAAGGAAGCATAAGTAAAAACTTTCAGCTTACCTTTTAAAGTTTTCTCTCATGTAGACTATGGTTTATGACACCTCTGAGGGGCCATGAACCACAAATCCTTGGAAAAAGTAGCCTCATTCCACAAAAAGTACAGTAGACTAGATGATGCCTAACTCACAATGGAACTGGCCAGGCCAGGAGTGCAGGGTGTGGGATCATGACCCATACCAACCTGCACCTTTAGTCCATGCTCAGGAAAATTTTGCATACTGGGAAAAGGTCTGGGAATCCCAGAATCTGGTTCAACCTATCATTTCAAAGGTACGTGGGCTCTCTCTAACTTTATGAAAATTCAGCCCAGAGGATGAATACTCCAATACTACAGGCTGAAGGAAGAAATCTGAATTAAAGCAGCTGGGTGTAGTTGGTCACTTTATATTTCCAAGGGAACTACTCAAATTGATTGACATCTTGCTGACTTTGAGATGATATCAAAGCTGATAAGCTAATGGGAATAGTCAAACAATGCATCAGCAACCTCTTGTAGTGATTTTGCAGGCTGAAGATATTATCTCTGCTTGGATCAGGTAGCTGAGATTGACATTGAAAAACCAGTAGCTGTTACCTTGATGCTTCAGGTAGGACTCTGTCAATGCCACTTCACGCCATTCCTCTGGGATTTCCAAGCGCCTTCCCTAGAAGCTATAGCAGAAGATCAGGAGAACTCCAACAGAAAATAATTTAGGTTTGGGATTTGCCAGTATGGTGAACATATCAAATAAATAGGAGCAGATAAACAATGAATAAAAAATAAACATGAAACATAAACAATTTGCTACAAGAAAATAGTGTAACTAACCTCCCTCTGCTAGTCTAAGAGAGATATGAAAACAATTTATATTAAATGGATTAACACTGCCAATTGCAAATTAGGGTGAATAGTTTAGCATAAACATTTCAAGCATTTGTTTAAAAGATAATGAATAATAAATTATCAGAAGTGATTAAAATAAATGAATTTTGCCAAGGAATTCAAATAATAGGACAGGAATGATGTGTTGATTTACATTGTAATCAATACAACCTTATATTTTTTAATACATTGGGACATTTCATTGGTGCCAAGTGCCCTGCTGATACTGACAGCCAGAAATCTTTATTAAACTATGGTGATTTCTGATAGAAATATTGCAGTTGTGAGTGTAGGAAATAAAAAATTGTCAATATTTTATTGTATATTAACATATACTAATATGCTTTTCCCCAGGATGGTCTAGATTAGCAATGCTTTTTGGATGCATTTTAGATTTCAGTCGAATTCTAATGCACCTTGGCTGATTTTTAACTGACACTTATTAAAACCATCCATGTTACTTACCTGCTGGTAAGACGCTGGGAGTTAATTTTTCCCAATTTTAATCTGCTTCCTTAAGCAGGCATTTAGGAATCCTGCCCAAAGTCACAATGTTCTTTCTGTCATATACGCATCAGCTTGCAATGCTATCATCGGACTAAGCTGCTGAATGGATATAGTGGGTTGAAGACTCTGGACCTGAAGAAGTACTTGGGATAGGGAGTTAGGCAGTAGGATTTTAATGAGACGCAGAAATTAGAAGAGCCTGGGCCATACTTCTGAGGCAGCAAGTGAGTTTATAACCCATTTCATTCCCAACTTGCCCAAAGTCTGCCTAGAGTTAAAATTGGAGCCTATTGCAGTTTCTCGATTTGATTTTATAAACTGACATACATATAAATCACAATACTTAGTGATTCTTCTAAAAATGTGGACCATTATACAGAATTTGTCATTGATCTTTCTACTTGATCAGTGAAAAAGATTAATTTGCCAGTTCTCATCTATATGTATGAGTCCAAAGGTGAGCAGGTTACGTTGATTGGCCATGTTAAGTTACCTCTCAGTGTCAAAGGGGCTAGCAGGGTAAACACATTGGGTTACAGGGATAGAGTTATTGTCGGTTCTGTCTTGATGGATTGAATGGCCTCCTTCAGCACTGTGAGAGTTCTATGATCCTACAATTTTCATGAACAATTCAGCAGCATTTTGCCAGTAAAATTGCCAACATCTTCTGTGCCAATTGTATAGTTATTCACACTGATTTTACCTTGACTGAATATGATTACAATTTACTAAATTTTCCTATTGCAACCAAAACTGGTAATATTCACTTTTTTACTTACAAATAGTGAAAGAAAATAATGATGGTGTGGCTTGAGATGCAATTTTGCATTATTTACTGCATTTCTTTCTCTCCCCTTCCTCATATAAATATGTCAAAGAGGACACAATGAAATAAAAATAAATTCATTTAATTGACAAGGATAGGTTACACAAATTAAACTTTTTTATGACCAATTTAGTTTGAACCAGGAATAGAGTAGCTCATTCATCTTTTGTCTTTATCTATAATAATGGGAAAATCAATCGTTCAATTTGCAATCAATTTCTGTTACTATACATCTAAAATTGGGATGACTTTCTGAACATATTCAAATATTCCAATGGCTCTAGGGATGTAAAGTAATGTCCTATTTTATTATTTAACAATTTAAACCTTATAATTTAACACACTTTAACGCACTCAGCTGATCTTGAACACTAGATTCTGGCTGTAAATGGCATCTTTACAAAGGCCTTTTGTGAAAACGTCCTACATTTCCATATCATTGCTGACGATATTTTGCCCACATTTTTGCATTTCCTTTCTTATATGTGAACCATCCTATCAAATAATCTAATGAGTTGATCTTTATTTTTGGAGATTTGGAATAGAAGTTGTACCATTGCATACATCAGTCCTGATTAATGTATTTTAAAATTACACGCGAATAAGATTGCCTACATGACTGCGGGAGTTATGTTTCTCAACTTGTTTGAGGGGAATATTCAGGATAGTGGCACAGTTTTAGAGTTTTTGAAGGAAAATCAATGGAATTTCATTTGGACAAAAAGGAAAATGAATTATTCAATCATCACAATCAGTGGCTCCAGCTGTAAAGAATGGTTGAAGTAACAATTCCCTGCACTCATTATCAGTCCATTTCCCTCTTCTGGTATATGTTGGGGTCGAAAAAATTTAAGGATTTTTGCAAAAGTCTGACAAAGTGGTAATGTGCTAATATAACACAATTTGAGCATAACTTCCTTTGGCTTACATTTTATGTTTCGAAAATGCAGCCTATCATTCCCTTGGCATTGTTGCTTGCTGAACCAAAATGCTTGGATCAATTGGACATTTAGACTATGTGGGCAACCCAGATGTGTTTCATCTTTCACTACTTCAAAATTCATCAAAGATTGTATGTGTCCATCTTTCTTACCAGCAGTCTCTTGCCTCACTCATCGTCATCTGCAAGCCCTCTGGTCTGGGATGCCCAGGTGCTAGGTTTCATGCCACTCTCATTCAACAACCCTCATTCATATCAGTGTCCTGTCATCACAAATTCAGAAGTGCCAGGGCATCTCCCAGCTTATTTACACAGAACTCTTCTGTTATTAAAGTCACTGTAAACTCACACCCAAGTTTAGCACTTTGGCAAAATCTCCTCAATACCAGGATAATGTAAAGATTTGGAGACCAAACCTAATTGGAGTTGAAGAGGCAGCACAAGCACAGAAATGATAACCCAAAAGGCCTTTATCTCCACTGTAAATTACTTGGGCAATTTTCATGTGGCAACGTAATTTGGGTGAATGGCAGAAGTGAGTTAGCTGCTTTGTCCAATGAACCTTACTAGAGGTCCGAGTCAATTTTGTGAATTATCACCATTCAAATATTCTCAATAATCTTCCTGTGTGTTTGGAGCACTGGTAGGCACCAGCCAATTATGGATGAGTATTGGGGGTGGCGGTGGGGGTGAGATTGTTAGGAACAGGCATTTCAGATTTCCTCTTTTGTGATAAATCAGCAGCAGCAGTTAATTAAAGATCCAATCACTGAGTTCTAAGAGGAGGCACAGACTCTGGCAGCAGCCAGCATCATGACTGTGAACTTGAAGATGCGTTCACCCTCCCCCTGAATTCAGAGAAAATATTCAAAGAACTTACTTGGAGTGCTGTCAGAGCAATGGCACATGTCATTTTGAGGAGCATTTATTGAGTTCCACCAGGAGGGGCTTTCATAAAAAATGCCACCATAGAATATGCGGAATACACAAAAAAAAAATCAGGATCCTGCGGATATCATAGAATAGAAGAGGGCAGTAAGTATCATATTTAGTTTTGTTATCTTGCTTTTCTGCCCAAGAATTGCCCTTATCATTCTGTGTGGTATACAGATTGTAAAGATTGAATATTCACATATTTGTCCAAGATTTCTTTACATAATGCTTGGAATCATATTGCTGGAATTTTCCAACCTCGCACACATCTGGAATTTTCCGATCCTGCTCTGAATGGCAAATTGGTTGAGCGTCAATTCTCTGTTCTCACTGGCAGCATGGTATGTGAGACTGGAGAATTCAATCTCAAAGCAAGAATTCATCTTACTTTAAATTCTGAATGTTATAGCCACAGCAATTTTGCCCTACAGTGAAAACCATTGCTTTGTTTACTAATAATGATGTTTATAGAAATATTTGAAATTTTGGCCTGTCTGCTATTTTAAAAAAGGAATTAATCCATTTAAAACAAAGGAGTTAGCTAACACCTATACTTTAGTGCCTAGATCAATGTTCTACAGAGCCATCATGCATCTCTCCGTTAATTTCATCAACTGTAGTGTTTCTGTTTATATTAGATTAGATTTTCCACATTTAGAACTGTGGCTATTAATCTGCTCATTTTTTAAAAATGCAGCATGGAGCAGCAATGCTTGCTGACTTCCATTTTTATGTCAGTACATGTTTATCAAGACTGTATTACTCGTATTGCCAGAAACCTAGCCAATTTGCTTGCAATGATGTTTATTTTGTAGCCCCCTAGTGACTTGGTGACTATTTCACCAGTGATCTAACATCCCAAGCCATTAAACAAGTTTGGTGAATGGAAAACTGTAAGAAATGAAGCAAATCTGCACAGTCCAATGAAACTTATAAATGAGCAGCACATTGGATGCTTTTAAATTGTTTACTGCTCATCTGTAAAAATGAAAAATGGTGTTGGAAAGCACACTGGAGCCTTTTAAACGGTTTCTGTTAATCTGTTGAAAGTTCCCTCAAATGCAGTGCAGAAAATTATTTCAAACGTGATTGATAGTCTCTGGTGAAGTTTGTCTTTTTGTGTAGCTTTATCCCACTATCACTGCTGACAAATCACTGACGCTGCAAATGTACTAAAATGTACACTGAACAGATGCTCTGCCGGGTAGTTTAGTTGCTCATTGGTTTGAATAACTCCAACTCAGCAGGTGAGCTTAACACACTGTGGCTGCTTCATAATGACCAGTGGAAAGCAATAATGTTTTTTCTTCATGGCAGGTAATTAAGAAGATTCTAATTGGCCTTAAAAATCTCAAACAGGCTCCCCAACAAAGTTTCATTAACCGTTGCAGTCACATGTTTTAAGGGAGGGGAAAGCTACAGGTGGCAATGTATCCAACAGATCCGGAGGATTCCAAATCACTCTCAAGCCTGGATTTTCACCATGACACACAGCCTCCCTGTCGTGGCAAAAATGGTGAACAAGTCCAGCAATTTTACACCCTGCCCCTGAACATGGAACTTTTTACTGGCCATTTAAATCATCAGTTGCCTCTACACAAGTCAGATTTTTGGGAGTCAATGGCCTAAAGATATCGCTAGACTATTAACCCAAAAACTCTGCTGATGTTCTGGGGACAAAGCCTGCCACGATGATGGAATTAGAATTCAATAAAAAAAAACAGGAATTAAGAATCTATTGACAATCATGAAGCCATTGTTGATTTTCAGAAAAACCCATCCCGTTGGCTAATGTCCTTTAGGTAATGTCCTTCCTTAGTCTGGCCTACATGTGACTCCAGCAATGTGGATGACTCTCAACTGCCGTCTGAAATCGCCTAGCAAGCCACTTGGTGTATCAGCCGAAGGCACTTTAAGAAAGCAGCTCACCACCACCTTCTCAAAGGTAACCAGGAATAGGCAATAAATGCTGGCCAGCCAGCGATGCTTACTTCCCACAAATGAATAAAAACAAAGCTGTGAAGTGTGAAACTATAGTGTGCAGATTAGACCTAGTAAGAACAGATCTGAACTTTTTGGAGAGGTAAAGTACCTCTTTGAATCTGGTCCTGGGAAAACAGTAGGAGAGGCCGGATGTGCTCCATCTGGGGAGGTCAACTGCCCTTTGATTAGGACAGGGATTCTCCCAAAAAATGAGAAAAACGGGAATTTCCCGCCTGTTCTTTGTGTGTACTAGTGTACGCATGTTAACAAGTCTCCCACACTGGGTGGGAGTGGGGCCTCATCCTGCTGCAGAGGCTGGTAGCAAACTGCTCAGCAGACCACTGTACATGCACCGATCTGTCGGTGGGAGATCAGCATATCCGCAACGGCCCCGCCATCGCCAGCCTCCCGATCGCCAGCCTCCCCAGAATTTTCCCAACATCCTTTCAATAGCTGACCTACCTAACCCTGCCTCCTCTGGGGCAGTCCCAATTGCCAGCACCCCATGGGAGCCCTAATCTCTCCACCCTCACTTTAGCCACTTTCAATCTTCTGCTATCTCATAGCCAGCCCTGACCTACTCTTCAATATCCCCTGTCCACACCAGTGAGGTAACTACATTTGTTCTACATTGGTAGTGAGCAGTTGTAAACCCCGCTGGTGGGAACCTTTCCTGATGTGGCGCTGAGGAGGGGAGGGTGATACTAGGTTGCTAATCTCATGGAAATAATGACTTACATAAAATAATCAGCTCCACATCAATTTCCAGTGCAGGGTTAATTACATGGGAAAAAATGGCCTAGGAAATTCACGATTTGTTGGATGCTGGTCACAAGTTTCACTATAGGCACCTCCCCCCCCCCCCCCGACACACACACACACACACACACACACACACACACACACACACACACACACACACACACACACACACACACTCTCCGCCCTGATATCTCCTGGACTGCTGCACTACTCAAGCAGTGCAGTGGGCTGGGAGAATCCCGGCCCTGGTGCTCTTTGGAGCAGGTAAATTGCACTTCAGAATTGTTACATTTTGGTATGAATGTTTGTAAAAAGTGCATAAAATTGTTAAAGTTCAATCTTATTAGAACTGTCTACAGATCTGTTAATATCAGCTATAAAAACCCTCACATGCAACTGCCAAGAGGAACTGTCAAAAGGGTTAGCAGGAGCTGCCAAAAACATATGTCAAAGGAAGCTGTCAAGGCATTTAAAAGCCCTACCCTTTATTTTTTAATAGAAAACTGTCTAGAACATAAAGAAAAAAAATTGCTTGCAATTTCATTCTGTTAACACAAACCTGAGGACTTCAATTAATGATTAGTGCTGCATGACTGATTTCACAATCATCTATTATCAAAGTCTGCATATTTCACAATTTCGCAGGCAGCCATTAGCAGTCATAGATACAAATGGTTATAAAAGTTATAGACTCAGAACACCATGTGATAGGTTCAGTATGGAAATTAAGAACAGCAAAAGTCAAAAACACTGCTGGGTATAGTTAATAGCACTGCCCACCACCCCCACAATGTTGCTTGTAACAAATGAAATATAAAGAGTTTAATCTTTATATAGACCTATACAATCATATTGGCAAGAAGCGTCTTAAAGATGAATTTGTAGAATGCTTTTATGGTAGTTTCTTGGAACAATATGTTGTGCAAAAAGACAATAAAAAAGGATAAAGTAAAGTAAGAGAGAACTAGCCAGAGATATAAAAACAGATCATAAAAATATAAGAGGCATGGTTAGTAAATTTGCAGATGACACCAAGCTCGGTGGCATAGTGAATAATGAAAAAAGTTATCTCCAAGTGCAAAGAGATCTCGCTCAATTTGGCCAGTGGGCTGACAAATGGCAGCTAGTGTTTAATTTAGATAAATGTGAGGTGATGCATTTTGGTAGATTGAACCAGTGCAGGACTTACTCAGTTAATGGTAGGGAGTTGGAGAAAGAAAATGTATCATTGGATACATTTTCATACCTCCCTGAAAGTGGAGTCACAGGTGGACAGAGTGATGAAGAAGGCATTCAGCATGCTTTGTTTCATTGGTCAGAATATTGAACACAGGATTTGGGATGTCTTTTCAAAATTGTACAAGACATTAGTAAGACCACACTCGGAATACTGTGTACAGTTCTGGTCACTGTATTATAAAAAGGATATTATTATTATTAACCTAGAAAGAATACAGAAAAGATTTACTAGAATGTTATCAGGACTTGATGGTTTCAGTTATAATGAGAGGGTGGATAGACTGCAACTTTTTTCTCTGGCACGTAGAAGGCTGAGGTGTGATCTCATAGAGAGCTTTAAAATAATGACAGGCATCAATCAGATAGATAGTCAATATCTTTTCCCAAATGTAGAGGAGTCTAAAACTAGAGGGCATAGGTTTAAGGTGAGGGAGAGAGATGCTAAAGTGTCCAGAGGAACAAAGGGTGGTGAGTACCTGGAACAATCTGCCAAAGGTAGTAGTAGAAGTGAGTACAGTTTTGTCTTTTAAAAAAACATTTAGACAGTTATATGGATAAGATGGGTATAGAGGGATAATGGCCAAACGTGGGCTATTGGGACGAGCTTAAGGGTAAAAAACAGAGGCAGCATGGACAAATTGGGCCAAAAGATCTACTTCAGTGCTATAAACCTCCATGACTCTGTGACTGTAAGAGCTTTTGTAAGTATATAAAAAGGAAGAGAGTAGCTAAAGTAAATGTTGATCCTTTTGAAGCAGAGACAGGAGAAATTATTATTATAGGGAATGAGGAAATGGCAATGCCATTGAACAAATACTTTGTATCTTTCTTCATAATAAAAAATACAGGTTTCCAATCAGAAATCGACAGTAACCTAGGTCAGCATGGACAAGTTCGGCCGAAGGGCCTGTTTCCATGCTGTAAACCTCTATAACTCTATGAGTCTATGACTCTAAAGAACTAAAATTAAACATATCCCCTTGCCCTGATGGCCTACACCTTTGGCTCCTAAAAGGAACAGCTGCAGAGAGAGTAATTATGTTGGCTATGATTTTCCAAAATTCAATTGATTCAGGAATGGTTGGGTTAGATTTGAAGTTGGCAAATATTACACTATTTTTCAAGAAAGGAGGGAGAGAGAAAACAATTAACAATTAACTAATAGTTACTCTGACACCAATTGTTGGGAAAATGCTGGAATCTATTATTATGGAAATCTGAACAACGCATAGCATGATTAGAAGTCAACATGTTTTTACTAAAGGGAAATCTTAGTTGACAAATTTATTACAGTATTTTGGGTATGGCTCTCAGCCAAATCAGCCACAATCCCACAACAGGCTCTGTAGGCCATATCGTCTACATCTGATCCTATTTCTTTAAAGTGGGACAATGCATTACAATGTTGTAATAAAATATTGCGCACCAGAATAAAATGTTTGTTGTTATAATGCTTTATACAGCTGAAATAATATAAAGGCAGTAAGCAATTTTTTTATAAATGGGGATGTCTTTTTTAAATATTGTGAAGAATGCCACAGAAACATAGAATTCTATCTTACAGTGCCTTATTTTATCTAAATTATTCATGTGTTCTGAATCTGCCCATGATGGGTACTGGGTGAGTTGTCATGGTAGGTGTAAGGGCAAAGCAGGGTGGTTTGGTGTCATAAGCTGTCATGAGTTGGCATTGAGTCGGCATAAGGACTATAAGGGAAATGGGGGTATGTACAGGAGAATAGATTGGCATGGAAGGTATAAGGAGTTATAAGGGATGGGTGCAAGGCATGAATTGGCATAGGACATGAAGGGGCATGAGGAATGTGTGTGTGTGTGTGTGTGTGTTGGAGAGGGGGTAGTGGGTATGAGGTGAGAGGGCTGGAATGACATTTTGGAGGAGATTCTCTCAAAAAGATTCTGTGTCAAATTTGTGTAAAAACTGGATTAACTCCTGCTTTTTTTTAGCAGGATTTTCAAAATGAATCTTCTACACTCTGAACACTACAAACTGCCTCAGGGAGATTGACTCTCAAAATCAGTGAGTGGGACTTATTCCTGCTGGAGAGGTCGGCAGCAGAGAACTGAGTGGGCCACTGCTCATGTACCGATCTGTCATACTAGAGATCAGAGCATGTGCAGTAGCCCTGCACTGCTGGTCTCTCGATGGTTGGTCAGCATAGCAACCCCTCATCGTTGGTCATGTGACACCCCTCCCCCCCCCCCAATCGCTGGCCTCACAGAAGTCTCCATTTTCCCCCCACACTGCCATCCTGATCTACCTGACCCCTCCGTTACCCCCCCCCCATAGTCTTGATCTCCTTGACACCACCCCCCCCCAACCTCCGGCATTCCCTTCTCCACTTCCCCTCAGCAGTTCCAACACCCCACCAGCAGTACCCCTCCCTCCAATGGTCAGCCCCAATCAGCCCCTTTCCTTCCTTTACCACTGATCCTGAGTGCAGCGGAAACCCTCACCATTGCTGATCTTCCCCATAAGCCCTCTCTGTAGGCCACACCCCACTTGCACTGGCCAATGCCTGTTAGGCAATGCCCAGGTGCCCCTTGGGCAGTGCCACAGGATAAGGCTGGCATTGCCAGTCTTACAATGTCAAGGAGGCACCCTCTTTACCACTCAACCTCCTGGACACCTCTATGGCCTCCTTTCAGTCCAGTGGGGTCAGGACACTAGGTCCCCATTAGTGGGGAACTGTTGTAAAACTCCACATGAGTGAATCACAGGGTAGCGGGGAGCAGTGGTGGGAGAGGTTAGCAGGCCCAAAGTCTTCAGTCCCAGGCCTACTAATAAGATGGAAATTGGATTTTAAATCAGCTCCACGCTGGCCAGCGACCCCAGAGATCTTGGCCCTGCAGATGCATGGAGTCCATGAGATCATGCTAAACAGCTTCCGCTGATGTCTCCTGGCCCACTGCATTGCTCTAGCTGGGAGTATTGCCCCCTTTATGTTTAATTGTTTTTTTAAAAAAAAATTATTAAAGTGCTGGAGCTCTGAGGCAGGCCATCCGTCCAACCCAACTCTGAACCCAGAATTTGTCCATCCAAATTTTTAATATAGTCTGTAACATCCCCCATTGATGATCAAAAAGCCATTTTAAATGTCAGGTTGGTGCACCAGGGATTCTCTGGACTCTAAGTATCTGACTTGCGGACAGGATTAAAGGCTTAATAACTTTTATTTGGGAACAGATTGCAAAGTTGTTTCATTCCAGAACTCTTGCCCAGTAGATTATTGTCAGCAGAAGGGATCATTTTAATGCCACTCTGCATTTACCACCATTATTTTGGTAATAATAATGTTGTAAATTTAATATGACGGCACAGTGGTTAACACTGCTATCTCACAGTGGCAGAGATCTGGATTCAATTCTGGTCTCAGGTCATTGTCTGCATGGAGTTTGCATATTCTCCTCATGTCTGCATGGGTTTCCCCCGAGTGCTCTTGTTTCCTTCCAAAGATATGCCGGTTAGGTGGATTGGCCATGATAAATTGCCCCTTGGTGTCAGGGGATTAACAGGATAAATATGGAGGTTCACGTGAATCGGGTCTGGGTGGGATTGTGGTCAGTGAAGACTCAAAGGGCTGAATGGCCTCTTCTGCACTTAGTGATTCCATGATTCTATGATACAAGACAGCAAGATTGACAGCTTTGTTGAACAATGGAAGCATTTCTGTCCAAACAGAATGCTGAGCATGCAGAAATCTAGGGAAGGCAGATGGGCACAAACTGTATCCTAATAAGGCAGGTTGGCAGATGTAACCTATCCTTAGCTCTCTCTCCCAGAATGTACTTGTTGAACAGGTACTTTTCCATGTCATTCTCAGAAGCACCCGATAGCTTCAAGTTGGTAACATGATCTTTAAACTTCTTAATAGCCTCAACTTACTCATTTCACGAATTTGATTCCATGAATTCACATCAAATGGGATCATGCATGCAGATGCCAGTTTGTGTGGGTGCAGGAGAGGTCTGTTTCAAAAAGATTCTTAAAGAAGGAGAGCGAGGTGGTAAGATGGATCATTTAAGGTTGAAATTCCAGAGCTTAGGCCCTAGACACCTGAAGACATGACCCAAATGGCGGAAAGATTAACATTGTAATAAGAAAATTTTCAATTATGTTGATTTTAAGATGCTACTACTGGTATTTTTAGAATGGGAATATACTTTGTCATTCAGTTTTATTCCAATATATAATAAACAAGTAAAAAGGCATAGAGTTGTCAGAGCATTAACAAAGTACAGCTATTACAAATGAGATTTGCAATATGAAGAATAGCACATGAATAAGATGCTATTTCAGAACAGAGTTGAAAGCAAACTGCATATCTAGTCAGTGCGAGACCGAATTCAGAGTGTTAAACATTTGAGTAAGCATAGGGATCAATAGCTCGCAAAATAGAAGCAGATGCGTCTCATCATTGTTCTTTTCCAATCTATTAGTTGCTTATTTTTAAGATGGGGCAATACAGTGAATAGGGCACAAGTTTAAGTGATTCCAGATGGTTGACTGAGCTGTCATGGATCCCTTTCTAATGGTCACAATCCCAAATTAGATGCTTTCATTGTGAGTTTTATTTTTAACCACAGAGCAATCTCTCAGGCACTTAATTGACAACATAAACTCAACTCCAACCACTAGAAAAGAGCGCAATTATCAACCCCCTGAAATAGTGGCAACGTAATTATTGAACCTGCAGACAAAGGTGAACCATTGCAGTTATGAAGAATGTGACTCTGGTAATGAAATGCGTTGATCATCTTCTAACACCTGTGACAACTATTTACACTTTAACACCTCGATAGAATTCATTTCTGAATCATGAATCTTATCCACATTTTTCCAACTAGTTACATGGATTTTGTTCTTGATCTTGTTTTGTGAATTTGTAATGATACTCTGCATTCTCCCTAGAATACATCAACTTGACTGATCAGACTATACTTAGTCCTATACTAAGACCTATACTTTCAGAAATATGCATGCTTTGTGATAAAATTACTAGCTTAATTAAATCTAAACTCAAAATAATACAATGCAGCATAAACTCAGTTTCATTCTGAACTTCATACGTTTCCTCAGCAAAATAAATAAGTAACATTAAAAACCATGCAAATGGTAGGCAATGACCATCTCCAACAAGAGAAAATCTAATCATTGCCCCTTGACATTCAATGTAATATCAATGGATTTTCCACTATCAACATCTCAGGAATTACCACTGACTAGGAACTGAACTTAGCCATATAAATATTGTGGCTACAAGAGCAGGTCAGAGCTGCTGAGCAAAGTAACGCATCTCCTGACTCCCCAAAGTCTGCCCACCACACAAAGATTCAATCCATCCACTAATACACAAGTCAAGGGTGTGATTGAATATTCTCCACTTGCCTGAATGGGATGCTGCAACAACACTCAAGAGATTCAATTCCATCCAGGACAAAGCAGCTGCTTGATTGGCACCTCATCCATCACCTTAAACATTCACTTCATCCAGCACAGATGCACAGCGCATACCATCTACAAGAAACTCTGCAGCAACTCAACAAGGACCCTTCAACAGCACCTGCCAAATCCATGATCTTTACTACTGTGAAGGATAAGGACAGCAGATCCATGATAACAACATCAATTGCAAGTCCCCTTGCAAGTCTACCATGCTGAACTACAATACGGTTCCTTCATTGTTGTTGGGTCAAAATGTTGGAACCCTCTTCCTAAAGGAACTGTGGCTGTGTGTGCATCACGGATTTCAACACCTTTCTCAAAGAAAATCAGGCATGGTCAATAAACATTAGCCCTGCCAGCAAGATCTGTCATGTTTTTATCATCATATAGAACACAGAACATAGAACATAGAACACTGCAGCACAGAACAGGCCCTTCGGCCTTCGATGTTGCGCCGACCAATATAAAAAGCAATGACCCTCCAAACTAAACCATTCCCTTCTCTTCCATATACTTATCAACTAACCTCTTAAACGCCACCAAACTTGGCGCATCTACAACTGCCGCAGGCAGGGCATTCCACTCCCGAACCACCCTTTGGGTAAAGAACCTACCTCTGATATCCGTCCTATAACTATCACCCCTTAATTTAAAGCTGTGTCCCCTCGTGCTAGCTTTCTCCATCCTAGGAAAAAGGCTATCACTGTCCACCCTATCTAAACCTCTAATCATCTTATATGTTTCGATTAGGTCCCCTCTTAGCCGCCTCCTTTCTAACGAAAACAACCTCAAATCCCTCAGCCGCTCTTCATAAGACCTGCCCTCCATACCAGGCAACATCCTGGTAAACCTCCTCTGTACCCTCTCCAATGCCTCCACATCTTTCTTATAATGCGGGGACCAGAACTGCACACAATACTCCAAGTGAGGCCGCACTAGAGTTTTGTACAGTTGCAACATGACGTTGCGGCTCCGAAATTCAATCTCGCAACATAACGGGGCAAATATATTGTGGGTTCATTTATTCAAAATACTGGAGTTCTAATGGAATACAAGTCTAGTTTAGACCAGTTCCAGTCAATTCCCAGTCTCACTGCATTTTCCTTCTGTGATAAAAATTCCACTACAATTCAAGGAAAGTCCAAAGAGACTAGCAATTAATGAACCAACTCTAATCTCAAGCTGAAAAGATTGGGATTTATTTCTTTTATGGAATCAAACATCATCCTTCTTTTTCAAAGGACAAAATAAAATGTGCTGAGGCTGGAGGTTGGTGGAGCAATGGATTTTTATTTATTCTTTCAAGAGAAATGGGCTTTGCCGGCTAAGCCAGCATTACTGCCCATACCTAATCACCCTTGAGAAGGCAGTGGTGAATGGCCTTCTTGAACTGTTGCAGTCCATGTGGTGTTGGTACATGCACAGTGTTGATAGGGAGAGAGTTACAACATTTTGACCCAACGACTGCAAAGAAGCAATGATGTATTTCCAAGTCAAGATAGTGCGTGACCTGGGGGGAAATTTCAGCTGGTGATTTTCCCATTAGTTTGCTGCCTTCATCTTTCTAGATGGTCGTGATCATAGGTTTGTAAGGTGCTGTCTAGGGAGTCTTGATGATTTTCTGGAGTTCATCTTGTACACATGGTACGTATAGCTGCTATCATTCGTTGTTAGTGGATGGATTGAATGTTTGTGGAAGGGGTATCAATCAAATGGCCTGCTTTGTCCTGGATGGTGTCAATCTTTTTGAATTTTGTTGCAGCTGCATCCATCCAGGCAAATGGAGAGTATTCCATCTTACCCTAACTTGTGCCTTATAGTTTGTGGACTAGCATTGGGAAGCCAGGAGGTCAACTGCTCACTATCTGTGCGGAGTCTGCATGTTCTCTTCGTGTCGGCATGGGTTTCCTGCTGGTGCTCCACTTTCCTCTCAAAATCCGAAAGATGTGCTGGTTAGGCGCATTGGCCATGGTAAATTCTCCCTGTTTACCTGAACAGGTGCCAGAGGGGATTTTCATAGTAACTTCTTTGCAATGTAAGCCTACTTGTGGCAATAATAAATAAACTCTAAACTCTAACGTTATAGCCAGAGTATTTATGTGGTTATTCCAGTTGAGTTCTGATCAATTATAATCTCGAGGATGTTGATAATGGGAGAACCAGTGATGGTAACGCCATTGAATGTCATAGGCGATGTTTAAATTTTCTCATTTTAGTGATGGTCATTGCTTGGCATCTGCATGCCATGAATATTACTTGTCATTTGTCAGTCCAAGCCTCCAAAACTAAAAGGAAACTATTTAATGGTGAAGGAAATTGAGAAGAGTGTACACGAAGATGGTTGATGTCTAACAGTCCATTTTTCACTTCGTTGTGCTGAAAATGAAAATTTCCTCCACATGATTTGAAAAGAAAAACATTACATCTTGTTCTTGAGTTTCTTCTCATGACTCATCCCAAAAATCTCACATTGCAAGTTTGTTATCTTTCAGGTGGAATTTAACCTGCCCTGCCTTGAGGCATTGCAAGTGAGCAGTTAAAATAGACCATCTCTATTTCCTGCTCTGTTCGATTTTCATTCACAAATTCTACCACTGTAGGTTCTAATGGCAAATGCTGGATTCAAGCTCCAATGAAAATCTGTGTCTCACAATATCAATAGAAACTCCGAAACCCTCACTTTCTCCTTCCCACGATTTTCTAATGGTCCTGTATGAGAAGATTATCACACATTTGCTGCCATGCTGAGGCAGAATAGCAACTGATAGGAACAGACCTGCAGGGATGTTATGCAAGGTGACTGTAGGAGGGGTTTTACTTCCAGCAACAAATTTCCAAAATGTCCTCCGTGCCACTTAACCTAGAAACTGGAGTGTAACCTCATTCTACCCAATCTTTGATGTGTGACTGCCTTTCTATTGCAGGATAGAGGTGGGAGATGGACCAAAGTATTTCACTGGAGGCCTGAAGTTGAAATGCTTGAGCCTGAAACTTGAGCTAGTGATTGTGATTCTTACTTGACCCACTCCTCTGCCCTGGCTCTGTCGTATTTTGAAATCAACTCTTTAATACCTGTTCATTATTAATACATAGAAATACAGCATCATTTAATCGATAAAACTTTAATGATTATCTCAATTAGTCTGCATGCATTTTTAGTGGACTTGATTCAAATTTCAATCCAAAATAAGTTATGCTGTTAAAGTATCAGACATATGATATGTTGTATTGTAGAACTACAAGACTACAAAGCGTGTCTCTGCATCTTCCTTTTCTAAATGTGATTTTATTGCATTTATGTTCATGTTTTTAAGCCTGTTTTGATTTACCTGCACTGGCAAGAGGTTGTGCAAGAAGCTTACTTCCCAACTCCTGCTAGAATTAAAAACATTTTGACATGTCGCCAGGACACCTGATTTAAACCAATTACCACCACCTTTGCCTGGCAATTTCCACTCAGCGTCGGTCAAATCAAGAACTGTGCAAAGTGAAAGATCTCTCCAGTGGGAACTAATTTTAGTGTTTTGCAGTCAACATTATTTATAGTATTTGTTACTTTTAATTAGTCTAGATCACGGATTTACACATTAACTTGACACCATCATTGCTAGTTTCATGGGACAGAGGATAATTGGCATGAACTTGGCAAATTCTAATTATAGTTTTCAAATGCATAGCTCCTAACATGGTGAACTATGGGTGCAAGCTCACTTTTGTCAGTCAATAGTGCAGCATACACTTCAACTTGACCAGGCTGAAATACATGGGGTGGTGTGGGGGGAAGAGGGGGCATTTGCTGACCTTGTCAGACAGCCGGAGGGAATCCCAATATTCCGCTGAATAGGGCGTTGGCTAAACATTGGCATTCCGAATGGGCGTGAAGGCTATCAGAACTCACCCAACTCATCCCACTGGCCCAGATTGAAAATCATACAAATACCTTCATCTCCATCCAATTAGTGGGATTGAACCCAGATGCAACAGCGAGGTGACATTCACCCACTCTCTCTCACACACACATAGTTTGGTGTTCCTCTTGATAAACTGGAAGGGGGAACTAGGAGATAAGTGGTTGTTTTGAAAGTTTTTTGTCTTGTTTAGGGGGGCATGTCAGTCTCAACTGCTTTTGAGTTAGATGGAAGGGGGTGACCTTGGGAGTCCTCCAGGTTGGGGAAGCCTTGTCTGACTGCTTCCATTGATCCTTTGAAGTGTCGCAGCTAAGCTGATCCATGTCAGTTTCAGGCACCTGAATATTAAAAGTGTTATTTCTTTTTTGTTTCCAATCTCAGCTATGATCTCTGTCTCCATGGAAACCAGACAACATGGACATCTGGACGCCTGCATACCCATATCTGTGAACCACTCTCGGTCTGGCATAGTCCTGCCCTCATGCAGAAACCCTCAATTCAGGCCAGCTTTGTCCTAACTCCCCTCACACACAGCAAATATCACTGACCCAGGATTTCTGTCTCTTCAAACCCAATATGAGCCTTGGACACCTCATGAACTCGCTTCATGCACATTCCTACACCAGATGAGGAAGAGGAATCAGAAAGGTTAGTACACACAAGGGTCAGCTTCATTAGAAGCAGTGCATAGGTCTTCTCCAGTTGCAGTTTGGATGTCTGGCAGAAGACTGCAATATAGGCCAGAAGTTTTCGTGAAGATCATATTCACTTCACAATCTTGACAGGGTGATATGGTGGAGGATGGAAAGGAACTGGCTCAGATGGCCTTCTATTTGAAGCTAAGTCTGTACAGCCTGTGAGAT
The DNA here is from genome assembly GCA_024679065.1 of Sphyrna mokarran. Taxonomy (NCBI): domain Eukaryota; kingdom Metazoa; phylum Chordata; class Chondrichthyes; order Carcharhiniformes; family Carcharhinidae; genus Sphyrna; species Sphyrna mokarran. The sequence continues at coordinate 90,331,565 of JAGIQG010000006.1, read as the reverse complement.
GATGAGTCCTGAACTGGAGATAGGGGAACTGTCCACTCTCATTCCATCATCTCCCACTGATGAGGATAACTGCCTAAAATGAAAGGCTTCTCAGGATTAAAGTGAAACAAGTTTGAATGGTGAAAGTGTAGATCTGATGCCTCCTCCTCCATAACTCAATCTTTTGTACTTCACAGTTGTCAACTCAGTGTTCCTGCAATTTCTTCATTTTTCGAGCCCTCCGCTCTTCTAGGTGTTACCCCGGACTGGACATTGAAAGTGGAAGTAGCCTGGTGGGCAATTCTGGAGGGCCTGGATATGGAGGAACCCAGCTGACTTTCAAGTATCACTGGTGACACTGTGTCCCTCTGTTTTCCCAGTTCCCACAGAATACGCTGGTGTCGGGAAAGGAGGTGGGGGGAGGTGGATTCAGAAGAGCTGGTGACAGAATGTCCATAGTCAAAAGCTCCAGGCCATACTCCAGTGCTTCCTTCTATCTCAGGATGCCCACTGCTCCCTGGGTCTCTCCATGGAATGGAGGGGTGGATGGAATGAACTCTAGATGCCTCAAAGTCATCTAGTGATACCAGGCCTGAAGGCTTTCCATAGTTTGAGCAATGTGGGTGATGCCCTCAGCAATGCTCCAATGTGATTGGGCCAAGCTCAGTAACACCACTGCAATATCTGGAGGATCTTTGACATTCCCATGTGCATGCTAAGCCTCAGCAATGGAGAGGGAGTGAGCCAGGTCTTGCACACCATCAGACATTGCTCTGATCTCTTGCCTCAGGCTGTCCATTAAATCTGACACACTTGCAATGTTGGCCTGGTGTACATGCATTGCCAGCTTCACCTCCTGTAAATAAAGGCTTCTGAACTCCTCCAGATAGAGTTGCATTTGCAGCAAGATTCTAGATATCCCCTGCTGAAAGATATGGCTTTGCTTCTGCATCTTCAGCAGCAATGGGTTGAGTTTGTCCAGAGGATCAACATCTGCCTTGTAGTTTTTCCTGGAAGCCAGCAGTCTTCCAAATGCCAGCTTGCCCAGAAATGTTCCCTAACAGGAAGAGAACAGTCTTGCCTGATGGTTGTCGAGTGATGTTCATTCATCTGTTGTCATAGCATCTGCATGGTCTTTCCAATGTACCAAGCCTTGGAACATCCTTTCTTGCAGCGTGTTAGGTAAAAAATGTTGGCAATGTTTGCAAGAGTACATGCTGTGTACCTGGTGGATGGTGTTCTTACATGAGATGATGGCATCAGTGTCAATGATCCGGCACGTCTTACAAAAGATGTTGTTCAATGCCGGCATCTCCACATCATGATTATCCAGGGATTTCCAGGGCCCTTTCTTTAAAAATGTTATGGACCTTCAGCCTGGATAAGCACCCAGTCATCTTGTCTCACTGCCACATGTTATGTGCGGTCAAATCCTTTGGTGAGAGGGTTACCAAGTGAGTTTGGGGGTTTAACATCACTGGGATGTGGGGGATCTGGAACACATCTGTGAGGGATCACGATAGGTATTCGTGGGATGGTAATGATGGTGATCAGTACAAAGGGGAGGGCAATAAAGGGATTCTATGACAGGGACATGGTTAAGATCAGTGTGTCAGTGAGGAGGGAGTTATAATGGGGATGATTGGTGAGGGCGAAGTGGGGGAATTTTGTAGGAGATGCTGGTAGGCTGCGTGATTGAAGGCTGGAAATCCAAAATTGTTAATTGGCTGCGGTGAGGGTTGGGAATGATGTGGGTACTCACTCTTACAGCTTCTAAGAAGGTTGTTGATTATTTTCTGCATTGAATAGTAGTCCTCTAGGTCACATTGACAGCCACAGCCATTGCCTTCCAGACTTCTGTTTCTACATTTATAGATAGTCTCTTACAAACCCTGTGGAAATGGCTCTCCTCTCCTCAAAGTATCCAACATACAGTCCACATCTATACTGAGGAAATACAGGTAGTATGAAGGCAAAGTTGTTGGCACTGCTGCCTCACAGTGCCAAGGACCCAGGTTTGATTCCCGGCTTGGATCACTGCCAGTGCAGAGTCTGCATATTCTCCCCGTGTCTGCGTGGGTTCCCTCTGCGCGCTCTGGTTTCCTCCCACAGTCTAAAAGGCATGCTAGTTAGCTACATTAATCCACAGTAACTTCAATGTAATATTAACATAAGCCTTATTTATTAGGAAAAAATAAACATTAACTTTAACGCAGAGATGGTCTTCTTGGTGGTATGACTGCGGTGAGCAGGGAGTGTTTTGAAGCTGCTTTCGCTTGTTACTGATTAAGGTAATTCCAGACTGCAGGGAATCAGTGACTGCTACAGTTGGAGGAAGTGTGTGTTTCACATGGGGCCAGCCTGGTCTATTTGAATAGGTGGGATGGCATTGGACTAGCACTGTGACAGTGCAACTCAATCTTGGTGTCTCAGACTCAAAATGGGTGAAGTCGTAGAATCTTTACAGTGCAGAAGGAAGCCATTCCATCCATCAAGTCTGTAGCAACAACAATCCCACCCAGGCCCTATTCCCTTAACCCTCCATATTTACCCTGTTAATCCCCTGACACTCAGAGGCAATTTATCATGGCCAATCAACCTAACCTGCACATCTTTGGACCCTGGGAGGAAACCAGAAGACCTGGAGGAAACCCACGCCAGAGAACATGCAAACTCTACTTCGACAGTCACTAAGGCTGGAATTGAATCTGGGTCCCAGATGCTGTGAGGCAGCAGTGCTAACTACTGTGCCACTGTGACGCCCCATACACTGTGGCCATAATTAAGTGGAAGCTAAATATATTCATTATAAATGTGACTTCTTGTGAAAATCCAACCTATCAAGATTATCATTTTCTATTTATACATCTTCCTTAATTTTATTGACTCATGTCCCTACGACATTTTGCTCTTAAATTGAACCGTATTCACAATTGTGTTTTTTTTAATGCATGGCTTACGTGTGGCACTGAGTTTTACACTCATCTCAAATCCTTTGTTTTGCTGTTGATATTAGCCATGCAACACTGCAGGTTACGTGTCTGACACAAATAAATATGCCAATTACTGACAGCTGTTTAAATTCCACAGATCAGAATGTAATAAGGTGAGACATTTACATTTACATTTGTCTTGAACTGACATACTTCATTCAGGAAGTGTTGTTTAATTGCATATTGTCAGAACCGGAAAAGCATGCCTTGCAAATCATTAATTTGTTCATGTAACTGACAAAACAGGAATCAACATGTCAGTAGATGCACATGCAATGCAAATTTAACCCAATTAAACCATTCAACAATCAATAGAAAACCAATTTTGCGTTTTATCCGATCACTTTCAGAACTGCATAAACCGAGAATTTTGTATTGATGCGTTCTTTTATTTTTTTAAAGGTTGAAGGAAATAGCTGAGCAGAGAAATTTTTACTGATAATTGAGGTACAGAGTGACGGATTTACAGGAAACTTCTGCTGTGCCTAACGATTGTTACGCTGTCCTTTTAAAGGGTCCAATACTGTAAGCATTGTGCAGTCCATTTCCAGGCAAGAAAAATTGCAGCAATATGGGGAAAAGACTGGAGACAAATTGTCCAAAGAGCTGGCATTGGCACAGTGGGTGGAATGGCCTTCTTTTACGCTAATTGTTTTCATGTGATCCTGGTCATTGGGCTGTCATGGACAAGATGGGTCAAATGGCCTCCTGCTATGGTTCTACGATCCCTTTTAAATGGATAATCCAGAACAAAAGCACTAATTTCAAATCTTTGTGGGGTCTTTTCAACATCATCTAAAAGCAGCACAATAATGGAGTAAACTGGGGCAAGAAGATAATCCGAGGTAGGCAATTTACAGTGTTCACAGGACACAAGAATCCGAAAGGAAACAAACAGCAAAATGGGGAAAGAAGAATACAGGTCTAAACTGTTTCTTCCCTCTTCGGAGTGGCTTTTACACTTGACTTTCTGTGACAAAGAGAGTCTATTGCCTTGTTTATTTTTAAACTGTGCTCATCAACATAATTAAGATCATTAATGATTAACTAATGCTTTAATTGGCAATCGTTTTACCTTTGACTGTGCAGAAGCAGTTAACAAAGGAATTATGAGTTCTACATAAAACAGTTTCCTTGATATCCTTGGATAAATCAAGAATTAATTAAGTCAGTTTATGTAAGGTGAGTCAACAGCTAAATTAGTGACTGCTCAGTGTTATAACTCTGAAAAACAATGCTGGTTAAATTAGGCAACTCCTTTAAAACAAAATTAAATCTTAACCCATTACTCTAACGCAAAAACATTGCCTGAAATGAAAGATGTGGTTAGCAGTGATAGCACTCCTAAAATGGATAAATCTAAACAAAATTATTATGCATTTTGTTGAAATAATCCTATTGCCTAACTCGGTGTTAAATTTGTAGACAGTATTACCTCACATTATTAAAGTTTCACATGCTGTTATCCAACATTACTGGAATAATGAGGGAAGATTTCTTTCATGCACTGTTGCAAAAATTGTAAACATGTTGATAAAGAGGGTATTTATAATTTCACTAGAGAGAATACAAAGGGGAAGTCTTCCTTGACTGCCAACTGTGGTTTAAAATTTACACAGTGTGAATCAGAGTAGCTGAAAAGTTACCTAAGCTGTCTCATTGTTAGCTGTCATTTCCAGTTTTGACAAACATTTCCAGTGCAACTTGGCTTTGCTATGTGTTGACTTAGTATGATCTATTGTTGGAGACTATTCTCAAATTAAAGAATAATCCTTCCTGTTCTATCACATCGCAAAGATGTCATTGTTTAGATGTAACCCCTGATAATTACGTGGCAAGTTCAACTTTCTGATCAATCACAGCATGGTGCCTTTATTTATATAGAGACAAAGGTCGGAATTTTACAAGACTTTTTAATGCAAGTGTCCAGCTAATGTGAAAATAGGAGAGTTGCTGATTCATTTTTCAGGTGAGTTTTCACTCCCAATTTTATGCACTTAATCTTTAAAGTTATGGGCTAGACTGCTTCTACCCTCTAGAGGCAGTGGGCAGGGCTTAATTTGCCAGCCAGCCACTCAGATTGGAGCCACAAACTGCGCAGGAAAATCAGAAAAAACACAGTTCTGCTGACAGGCCCACTCCCCCCACTCCCACCCAGACCAGATACAGCCTCCTCCCCACCCCAGATACACCCCACCTCCTCATCTTCTCCCACCTCCCCAGGGATATAGGAGATTCCCCCAACGTTATTGATCCTATTACTCACCCCATTCACCCTCATCCCCCAGAACCCCCTAGCGCATGGCCTCCTCATCAACAATCCTGGCCCCAATGGCTGATTGACATGATCTTTCTGCCCCTCCCCCGATAATTACATATGCACAAACTACCCTCCCTCCTCACCCTTCCCCTCTCCATCAGCATACCTGCAAGTGCTGACTTGGCTTCCCCTTCATAGTTACAAGACAAATGGCATTAAACTTGCTGGAATACTCTAATGGATGCCTAACTCGCCCAAACTGCCTATAGCTGATCTGCCCTAATAAGGGAGAGTTCATTAAAACCCCAAGGATGGACAAACAGACAGGCAGTGCAGGAAGAAATGGCCTCCAGGAAAACAGCTCCCTAGTTTTAAGATAATAAGTTTGCCAGATTGCTGGAGGCAGTGGAGGGAATGCAGGCGACCCTCTCCTGCCTAGCAGGACACCATCCCAGAGGATGGTCTAAAAGCAGCCTGGGAGGCTACAGTCACATGCGTAGTGCCAAGGGACTGACCAGGAGAACTGGAAGCAGTGCTGGAAAAAGCTGAATGACCTAACTCTCAAGCACCTCCCTCCTCATTCCCCTATTCCCCCACCAAGAGAGCGTAACCCTTGCCCTCTGAGGGCCATCCCCTGAAACCCTGCAGAAGTGGTGCCATCAGGTTTTACATGGTTACTTTTGCCTTCACAGGAGAAGAATGTTCTCAGTCATGGGGAGAGGGCCAAAACAGGGCAGTGTCCCTGCAATCCAGGTCGTCACCTCCTTTGAAGGACGGGCACAGGCACATTTGGGAGAAGAGGGGATGCAGACCATTAGTGACTGCGTGGTCAGGCTGGAGCATAGAAATGAGCACCTGCCCATCCTCCACTTGTTGGGGAAATCTCAAGTTACATGCAGACCAGATTTCTCTCCCTCCCTTGCACGTATCCTTGTATCCTGTTTTGCCTGAGATCCCAATGCTCCTGGGCCATCTGACTCACTGCTGCTCCCATCCATCCTGCCCCTGACAGTTCGGAAATCTCCTTGGAGGAAACTGATGAAGGGACTTCTAAGGCTGGCATCAGATCTGCTTCAGCTCCCATCTTGCAACTCATTTTCTCAGAGAATCTCACTCTCAGAATGGGTCAAGTTACTGGGGAGGCATCACGGTCACTCTTTGGTGAGCGTGACCCATCTGGATGTACCTCGAGTAGAGGGGGAACATCCAAGGCCTTTGGCACAAGAAGGCCTGCTGGAGGCAAGGACTCAGCTGGCCCCAGGCTACATGCTGGACCTCTGCAATTGCTTCTCCCTCAGCTGCTGGGGACGTAACAACAGAGCCAAAGAATGCAGGAAAGGCATTCTGCGAGGTTGTTGGTAGGAGTCCCAAAGCTTTCAGACAGACTAGCTATTGTCTGTTTTGCATGGTTCTCAGTCCAACACTGTAAGAGTCGCATCCGTGGTGGAAAGCCTGGGTAAGGCGATCCTCACCATGAGTGGTAAGCTCCAAACGATGACCACATCACAACAAATCGCAGCTGAGGGCTTCGACAGGCTTATTGGGTGCTGTAGCCTATGGTTGAGAGGCTTGAGAGCTTGCAGAAGACCTAATGGGACAGTGCTGAGACACAACAGCCCTTGAGAACATGGCCCAGTTAAAGAGAGTCATGGCTGAGTAGCTGCAGAGCAAGGCCCAGACTGAGAGGGCACTTGCTGCTGCCATTTACAGGCTCAACCACTGTGGCTAGAAGTGATCCTTCAGGACTGGCAGTGCCACATGACGCTGGAGCTCACTGCAGAAGCATCACTGTCCCATGGAGTCATCCAGGGTCCCAAGGGAACTCCACGAGAGGAGGAAGCGCTCAAGCTGGGGTCTTCCACCTAGGAGGCTACAACTGTGGCTACAACTTCTGAGTCTCCCCTTGCTGGCGCTAAGGACAGCGGGATGCAGAGGGTGTCATGGAAACATCCCTGACACCTGGAAGCAAGCCGGGGCCTTCAAGGTCTAGGCCCTCCAGAGGAAGCTTGCCAAGGGCATCACAGGCCATAGAGTGTTGGATTGGCTGGCCACCTCCATCTCCGATGTTCATCCTGGAGAGACATCCTAAGTGAAGAGCAACTTTTGGCAGGTAGAGTCATCTGTTCATATGTTTTTATATACTCACTTATTTAGAACAACAATAACTGTTATTTCATCCCACACTTGTGGCTAACTTGTCTTTAATTAGTCTCTAACAGGAAATGTACTTCCCTGTCATTGCTGATGGGACCCTACATGTTGATATCAGTGGGGGAGGACACTCAATGTATTGCTACTGAGAAAATCAAGGTACTCAAGTCATTCACTGGCTCCAATGGGTGACATGCATTGGCAGCCCCAGAATCCACAAGAGATTCCATCCCTCCTGTCCCAGAGGCCTACGTGGGGTTTTAGAGCTCTCTTATCCAGACGTGGGCCCAGGTGCCAGTGTGCATTTGGAGCTCAGGTAAGAATCAGAATACTTTGCACCAGGGCATCATCACAATGGGATTGAGCGAATTATCATCACCCTCCTGCCTGTCATGGAAAACTTGCTAACACAGTGTACCCAAGCCCACCACTCTGGTGTGACAATGTTGCAGGAGATTGCAGGACTCCAAGGGAGGAAATGTGGGGGGTGTTGGGGGTGGAGGGGGGGGGGGGGGGGGGGGGGGGGGGGGGGGGGGGGGGGGGGGGGGGGGGGGTGTAGTGGCAGGACGGCAGAATGCAACCCTTGTGCGGTAACTCTAGAGACCAAAGTGCGCGGTGATCAGGCCTCTCTCGCCGCCCTCATATTCATGATCCTTGCTGCCGCCAACCCTCCAGTACCTGGGTGATGTTGCTCATCATCGTCCTCCTCCTCTTCCTCCTCCTGCTGAGCGGCCTCCTCCCCAGTGCCACCCAACTGGTCAGCCTCCATCTCCTCCTCCTCCAAAAGGTCTCTTGCCCTCTATGCCACATTGTGTCAGGCACAGCACACCATCATAATATTGGGTGATATCAAGGCGCTATATTGGGGGTCCCCATCAGACCAGTCCAGGCACTGGGATCACATTTGGAGAAGCTCCATACACCCCACCAATATTGAATGTATGGAAAAGTGGGCCCCACTATATCGAGTTCCACTTCAGTCTCAGACCTCTGCACAAGTGTCTTCAGACAAGTCCAAAGCGATAACCCATGTCCCCTATGAGCCATCCCTGCACCCTGAACTCCTCCACAGAGACTTCCGGGACATCAGAACACCTCAATATAAAACTATCATGCACGTTTTCAGGGTGTCTGGCACAGACATACATGATATTCAACTGATGATCACACACCAACTGCACATTTATTGTGTGGAATTCTTTCCTGTTCATGAATCTTCCTGAATTCTTCACCAGGGCCTTGAGAATGACATGGGTGCAGTATATAGCTCCCTGCACATTTGGTATCCCCATGATGGCTGCGATTCCTACAGCCCAGGCTTCCTCTGGGCCTAGTCCAAGTTAAATTTAACATACTGGCATAGAGGGCATCTGCGTCCTTCTTCACACACTTGTGGACAGATGATTAGGCAATGCCACAAAGATCTCCGCTGATGATCTGGAAGGATAGTAAGAAGTCTGACAACACCAGGTTTAAGTCCAACCGATTTATTTGATAGTAAACTCACAAGCTTTCAAAGTGTTTCGACCTCTTTGTCAGGTGAATGAGGTGTTCTGGTCTCAGACAGCACATATAACAGCACAGACAGTTTACAGATTGCAATCAGTTGGATTTAAACCTGGTGTTGTCAGACTTCTTACTGTGTTTAACCCAGTCCAATGCCGGCGTCTCTACATCATGACTACTATCGGTCTGGAAGGATCGAGTGGCATAAAAGTTTAAGGTCACTTTTACAGCCACTGGGAGTGGGTGCCCATCACCACCAACGCCCCGCCCCCCTCCAACCCCCCCCCACCCCCACCACCACTTCTCTCCCCCCCCCCCCCCCCCCCCCCCACCACCACCACCCCACCATACCCAAGGTCTTATTTCCTGTAACAAATGCTACAGATATCACACTATCTCCTTCCAGAGCTGAAGCCAGAGCAATTGGTAGCATGTGATGTCCGACAGCTGCTCAAAAGACACTCATGTGCAGAACTGCTGGGATCTCCACTCCCTCCTTCTCCTCCCCACCCCACCTCGGGGTGAATGGCAGCCATATCCCTCTCCTCCCGTGAGACCCAGCCCTCATCTGTCCACAATTCCTCCTCCTGCTCCTCCTCCTCAGCTCCACTAACATGCAAAAGAACAGCAAGATCAATGAGTTGCATTGCAAAAGCCATCTCATCAATCTGAAAGTGGTGGTGGTCTTGGGCAGAGTGGGGGGCCCGGAATTTGGGGAAGGGGAAAGACAGATGAAGAGGTTAAAGAACATACTCCCAGGCCAGAAATGCACACTCCCCATAATTCCATGGCCTAGAGAACCACACAGTCCCCATAGCCTCCTTCCAGACCAATAGTACACACACTGCCCATACCCACCCTCTCCCCCACAGATCCCCAACAATACACACTCCTCATACTCCCACTGACCCCCAGAACCACACATTCCTCATATGCCGCCCACAGACCCCCAATACCACACAGTCCCCATAATCCCCCGCAGACCTGCTGAACCACACACTCCCCATACCCCACTCAGACACCCAGCACCACACAGTCCCCATAATCCCCCACAGACCCCCAGCACCACGCAGTCCCCATAATCCCCCATAGACCCCCAGCAGCATACACTCCCCATACCCTATACAGACCCCCAGCACCATACATTCTCCATACTCCCACCCACAGACCTCTAGCACCACACACTCCCCATAATCCCCCAGAGACCCCCAGCACCACACATTCCCCATACCTCCCCCACAGAACTCCAGCACCACACATTCCCTATACCCTTCCCACAGACCCCTAGCAACACATTCCCCATCCCCTCTCCACAGACTCCCAGCAACACTCCCCATTCTCCCCCACAGATTCCAGAATGGCAATAGATCCTCCCTATTCCTCCCCCAGTCAGAGCCCATGCAGTTGTGGGCTCCAACTGTGCTTCTTGACAAGTCTAAGTCCGTAGCACTGTCACTTCAGACAGTGTCCAGTCTATTCCCTCACTTGCTTACTGCTGCCTGCACTAGGACCCAGAGTCAGTGATAAGACTCGAGATCAACATTCTGAGCTGAGTCCATGCTGAGAGTCTGAGGTTAAACCCCTTGAGGAACCACAGCCCCCCACACCCCTCACACACTCACAGGCCCCCTCCAACCTAAAGACAATATGGCCACCATGAAACAAACTTCTCTGAGCAGCATGAAGCATTTTGAATGCACAGATATACCTCTTTACTCAACCTCACTGATTAAGCACCAGAATCCAACTTTTAAAGAGAAGGTGTTTTCCTTACCGATCCAGCTGCAGCGAGCAAAGTGGTTAAGGCAGGTGAGCAGGGATGATTGCGAGTGAAGTTCACTAATGACATTGTGATGAATGCAAAAAAAATGGAAATGGATGTTTTGTGATGAGTTCCCAATTGTGCTGTTCATTTTTGGTAAAATGAGAATGAGTGAGAAAATGGGCGCCATTCCCACAAATTGCATCACGTTTGATTTTGCGACATTTTCCCGCCACAAAGCAGGAATGGTGCATTTGTAAAATTCCAATCATTTTATAAGAATATCATTTATTGGGCAAACTGACATGATTAAGTTGTAAAAGGAACCAGAGTCCAAAGTTTTTAAATGTGCTCATGTTACAAGTGAAGAGGAGGCAGGGGTGGGGGGTGAGGATGGGGTTGGTTGCAAGGACTGGCTTGTTTGTGCGAGTGAAATCTATATTATTTGCAGATAATTGGGAAAAGCATGAACAATGTGAATCAGGAATAAAAATTGAAAATGCTAAAAATGCACCGCAAGCCAGTTAGTATCTGAGAAGGCAACAGATTGGTTATATATGATCGAAACTGACTATTGTATACTGTTCTGTCTTGAAGAAACCTGTACCTATGAATACGTTTAAATGTTAGATGAAATACATCTTCACTTAAAAATCTCTTGCTGAGAAAGGAGATAGGAATGGCACTAATTATTTGTACTCGCAATGTTATCTCCTTCACCTTCATTAAGTCAGTTCTAACTAGAATCCTCAAATAAACAGCTGGCGGGAAGTGCATAGTTACCACCAGTGAGTGTTCTTGTTGCTAGGCTCTTCTTCACAGGTACCAACAATGGCCCAATGACTTCAACAGTGGCATCAGTCGGCCACTCAAATCAGTGAAAGAGATAACGCATTATGCTGGCGCTGTGATAAGAAGCTGCTCTGTTTTAAACTCCATGAATTCAAGCAAGCCTTGTAATAACAATCAATCATGTGCTCAATGTGAGATGCAGCATGTGACCTGCATCCCCACTTTTATGCTCTTAGTGATTCCTAAAAGCAGAATTACAAGAGAAATGAGATAGCAATTCCCCAATGCGGAGGGACAACACACAGACTCTTTACATTAATACATAAAAATTGGAAATCCTAATACTGTTACAATACTTGTGCCCAGTCATACATTCAGTTATAGAAGCTCAAAAATCTATTGCAACGATAGTCTGCCCACAGCACTTCAAAGTGGAAAGAATCTGTTTGTAATCGGGAATGTTTACCTCTCAAACTTTAATGATCAAAAGCTTGGAGATAATATACCTCTGGCAAAAGTGATCAAAATGAATAACATTTAGGGACTTATCAAATCATCCAGTCTTGAAATATTTCTCAGCAGCTTGTCTGTCTGCAGTGTGCAGTAGTGAAGTGTGTGCCTTTCCTGCAGTACAAGCAGAACTTTTTACCCTCTAGCTCAGCATGTAAAGGACAATGCAATTAATAACAGATGGCACAGATGACCATGTCCTTGTGAGAGAGCTTTATTGGCACCTTCTGCTAATTGTATCACATATAACACAACTAAAAGCATAATAAATCTGAACTGGGGAACATTTTATGCAAGAGCTCTCCTCCTTTCAGATGGTAAATTGCTCTGCTGTTGAAATATCTACAACCTTATGACACCCAACTTGCATTAGCTTAATTGCTTCTCTCTGTGTCTATGGTTAGAGGGAGTACTGGAAGGATTTCAGTGTATTAGTCCATCCATTGTGGCCCTTTTGGCTAGTTTATTGCCGTCTCACTCAGCAACACATCAGATCCTGGCATGTTCAATCAATGTTTAATCCCACATAGAGCTGCTAGATACTGTAGACATTAAACAATGAGACCTTGACGCCTGCTGCAATTAAATAATTGTATTTCTCTTCTGTTCTCTAGAAGCGCATCTGGAGATGGGAGCATTTTCTAATTTCTTGCACCCAGCGCTGAGCTGTAACGGGCAAAGCCGTTATTTTGCAGACATCAGTTAATTCAGGTCAGAGAATCACAACACAATATGCCCTTAATTTCCCTTAACTTAAAATTGCTGACTGTTACCTTAATCCTTCACCATATCAACTGGAACAGAGTACTCACATTCTGGCTCGAGATAATTTTATTCACTATATTGTATCATAATGTTTGTACTGTAACACATTCTATTTCACACTATTCAACAGAGTTATTAGAATGCATGAGGGTACATTGGTCCTGCTAACACATATGCACTGAAGACTGATGCATGCTTTGCCTCCCAATTACTATTTTATTATCCACTTACGATCCACTAATAGGATTTTTTTTGGGTGAGGAGATTGCATGTCAATTTTCAGCACCATGAATGCTATATAAGATCCCACAACACAGAAAGGCAGGAACCATTTCAACGTCTAAAATGGCTGAAGGCCTTTTGATGTAGTTAAAGGAGCAGAGCAAAAAGACAGCATGAAAAAGAATGCAAGCAATCGATTGGCTTAATTGATTAGTCTGGCACATAAGGGCTGACATTACGTACGTGCACTCCTGGCGGGTAGTCTCGTTTACCGACAGTACATATTAGAAATTTGCAGCTGTGCTGCCCATGATTCTAGATCCATTAGGATTAATGGGCAGAAATCATAGGCAGTGCACCTGCATTTTTCAGATACATGCTAGCAGCAGGTGAGACTCCCCAGCGTTATCGCACATTCTTAAAATGAACACTTTACAGTTTCTCTAGAATTCAAGGTAGCTGGCAAAGCCTGGAAATTACTGTCTGAAATGAACACAGAAACGCTTATCATATTAATGTCAAATTCCTCTCTATTTTGATGGTGGTGTTAATTCCTCTGTTAAAGTAGTGGAGAGAGAGAAAGAGAAATATGATACAAGTACATTAGATATCTGTATCAAAGCATTATTTACAGTTAATTCCAGACTTGCGTGTCCTGTTATCAGCCAGAACAGTAGAATTGATTTGCTTTTGAATTGATTTATTTATTGTTGACCCATCTACTGGGATACAGTGAAAAATGTTGTTTCTTGCGCACTAGAAGGACAAAACATACCGTTCATAGAGTACATAGGGGAGAAGGAAAGGAGAGGGTGCAGGATGTAGTGTTACAATTACAGATAGGGTGAAGAGAAAGATTAATTTAATGAATGATACATCCATTCAGAAGTCTGATGGCAATGGGGAAGAAGCCGTTCTTGAGTCGATTTGCTTCAAGTGTTGTGTGACTAAAAATTCTGCTTGGCTGATGTGGTGATTTCAGGATTCATTTCTGAGGATATTTTAACAATCAGACGTGAGTATCAGTCAGGCTGTGAAAGTAAACTGAATAAATCACAAATACACAACACACGAAAATCTTCCACTATTTATTTTGGGTTATCTTTGAAGTCAGTGTCTTGATTTTGTAAAGCAACAAAGGGCAACTGCCATCTTTGTCACCTAGGTTACCTGCTTTATCCAGTGCTGCCACGACCCTTTTAAGTAGCAGCAGGTTTATATCCCATTATAGTGCTAGGCCTTTTTTCTCTCTTCTTGGTATTTTACAGCCTCCTGCCCCCTACCCCACCCCACCGCACACCCCTCCATCCCCAACCATCCCATAGTCTACTTAAAATATAACAGCATCCCCGGTCATTTTTTGGGAACCACATTTTCATCTCCTAGTGCATTGAGCTACTGGCTGTTTGTATTTATCCAGCCTATACCTGTCTGTGTGGGTAAACTCACTATCTTTGCAATTTACACCACCCAATCACAAATTTGGGTTCTAAAATTCTAGAAGGTAGAGACAAACTCTACTTCAATAAGTCATTTGACACAACCATCTACAAATCCATCTTAGAAGAAGAGAATGAAGGGAACATTTTCATCTTGTATATTTATATGTATATATTATATATATGTAAGTAGGATCCACATTGAATTGACAGAAGGAGTTAGTAGACTCATCAACTTTGGTCCTGAATCCTCATGATTAACATGAGCTAGATGAGCACTTGAAACACTATAGCATACAAGGCTATAGACTAAGTGCTGGGAAATTGGATTGCAGTAAATAGGTGTATGATAGCTGACACAGACACAATGGGCTAATGGGCCTCTTTCTGTGCTGTAAAACTCTATGACTCCAAGTCTGAACATTAACAGGCCTTGCTATATTTGGACATGGACTGCTTCAGTATCTGAGGAGTTACAAATTGTGCTGAGCACCATACAATCATCAGAGAACATCCCAACTTCTATCATAATGGGTGGAATTTTATAGCCTTGCTCAGGTAAGACCAGAAATTTCTGCCTGAGGTCAACAGAGATATCCATTGTCGGACCCTTGTCCGCTCCAACTCCATGGCGGACAAGGTGATAGAGTTGTGGCCTATAATTAAGAGGAGTTGATTGGGCATAGAACAATACCCCATAGAATTCCTGCAATGATAAGACTGAGATGATTGATCTTCGAGAACCACAACCATTTTTCATAGTGCTATGTATGACTCCAAACAGTGAGTTTCCCACTGAGTTCCATTGACTTCTGTTTTGTTAGGGCTCCTTGGTGCCAGTCTGGGTCAAATGCTACCTTGATATTAAGGACTGTCACTCTCACCTCACCTCTGGAACTCAGCTCTTTTGTCCTTATTTGGACTAAAATTGTAATCAGGTGAGAAGCTGAGTAACACAAACTGTGGACATCAGTGAGCAGGTTATTGCTAAGTATCACTTGATAGTACTGCTGATGACCTGTTCCATCATTTTGCTGATGATTGAGGGTAAAGTGATGGGGTTGTAATTGGTCAGGTTGCGTTTGTGCTGCTTTTTGTGAACTGGACATAGCTAGGTAAGTTTCCACATTGCTGGATAAGTGCAGTGTTGGAGTGTTCTTTAACATCTTAGGGGCTCATCTTGTTATTGAATCATAGAACCACAGAATCCCTACAGTACAGAAGGAGGCCATTCAGCTTATTGAATCTGAACTGTCTACAAACCCACTCAGGACCTATTCCCACAACACCACTCATTTACACTGTTAATCCCCCTGACGCTAAGGTTAATTTATCAACTAAACCCGCACTGTGGACTGTGAGGGAAAGCCAGAGCATCCAGAAGAAACTCACTCAGACACAGGGAGAAAGTGCAAACTCCACACAGAAAATGACTCAAGGCTAGAATTACCTGGGTCCCTGATGCTGTGAGGCGGCAGTGCTAACCACTGTCCACTGTGCCATGACATGGAGCTAAAATGTTGTCAGGTCCCACAGCCTTTGTAGTAACCAGTGAGTTCAACCATTTCTCGGTATCACATGGAGTGAATTGAATTGGCTGAAGACTGACATTTGTGATGATATAGACCTCATTACGAGACCAAGATGAATCATCCACTGAAGATGGTCATAAATATTTCAGCTTTATCTCTTGTGCTGATTCCTGGGTTGCTCCATATTGAGGATGGAGAAATTTACAGAACCTCCTCTTTCAGTTAGTTGTTTAGTTGTCCACCACTATTCACAGCTATATATAACAATTGCAGAACTTAGCTCTGATATGTTGTTTGCGTAATCATTTAGCTTGGTCTATCACATGTTGCTTATATTGTTTGGCATGCAAATACTCCTGTGTTGTAGATTCACCAGTTGACATCTCATTTTGGGGATTTCTGGTGTTACTCATGGCATGCCTTCTTGCACTCTTCATTGAACCTGGGTTGATCCTTAGCTTGGTGGTAATGGTAGTGTGGGGGATATGCTGGACCATGAGGATGCAGATCGGGGTTGAGTACAATTCTGCCGCTGCTGATGGCTCACAGTGATCATAGATACCCAATCTTTAGTTGCTAAATCTGTTCAAAGTCTATGGACTGTATCCTCATTGTGAAAATGGGACTTTGTCTTTTCAAGGACTGTGTGATGGACAACTGTGTCTTTTACAAGTAGATTGAGCACAATGTCAAGTTTGTTCCCTCATCACCTAAGAAGGACCTAGTCTAGCTAATATATCCTCTAGCATTGGATCAGCTTGGCCACTGGTTGTGTTACTGAGTCACTCTTGGCAGTACACTTTAAAGTCTCCCACTAGAGTTCATTCTGTGCCCTTGCCACCCTCGGTGCTTCCTCAAAGTGGTGTTCAACATGGAGGAGTGCTGATTTATCAGCTAGGGAAGGGTGGAAAGAATGTGGTCATAGGTGGTAATCAGCAGGTGGTTTCCATGTCCATGTTTGACTTCATGGGAGTCCAGAGTCAATGTTGAGGACACTGAGGGCAAGTCCCTCCTGACTGTATAACCATTGTACTGCCACCCCTGATGCATCTGGCCTGCTAGTGAGACCGGAAGCTGTGATTCAGTGAGTATGACTATGCTAGACTATTGTTTGATTAGTCTGTGGGATGGTTCTCCCACAGCTGGCAGAAGCCCCAAACATTACTGAGGATTTTGTAGGGTTGACAGGACATAGTCATTTCCAATGTCTAATTCAGTATTGGGTGGTCTGTCCAGTGCCACTCCTGTTTATCAGCTTTGTAATAGCTTGTTACAACTGTGCTATTTTCAGAGGGCATTTTTATGTGGCTCTGAAGTCATATGTTGGCCAAATGAAGTAAGGACGGCAGATTTCCTTCCCTAACGGGCATTAGTGAACCAGATGAGCTTTTACGAAAATTAACAATTGTCCAATTGTCATAAAAATGTGGTAATATCCAATGACATTTTACCACTACATCATCATCTCTCCTTCTTCACTCAAATATGGGTCATTGTATTAGAACAAAGAATAAAGAACAAAGAAATTTACAGCTCAGGAATAGACCCTTTAGTGCTCCAAGTCTACACCAACCATGCTGCCCGACTGAACTAAACCCCCTACCATTCTGGGGACCATATCCCTCTATTCCCATCTTATTTATGTATTTGTCCAGATGTCTCTTAAAATTCATTATTGTATTTGCTTCCATTACCTCCCCTGGCAGCGAGTTCCAGGCACCAACTACCCTTTATATAAAATACTTGTCTCATACTTACC
Source organism: Sphyrna mokarran (assembly GCA_024679065.1). NCBI lineage: Eukaryota > Metazoa > Chordata > Chondrichthyes > Carcharhiniformes > Carcharhinidae > Sphyrna > Sphyrna mokarran. Next base: position 90,313,895 of record JAGIQG010000006.1, on the reverse strand, counting down.
TTATATCCTTAAAATCTTACCCCTCACATCTTAAACCTATGCCCTCTAGACCTTCAGAACTGGGATTCGGGAGCAGTAATGGTCAGAAAAAATAAGTAGTGTTTTAATTCCCAGGTTGATGACAATCACTGTACCATTAATTTCTTGGTTCTTTGAGTCGAGCAATGATGTCAAACAACAGAAGATTGATAATTATACTAGTTATGAAATTTTCATCTTGCTGTTTTTATAAAGTGTTAGTGACATAAAAATCACACAAGAAACAATACTTTTCACTGTATGTTAATACATGTTAATACATATGTTAATACATGTGATAATAATAAATCAAATCAAACCAAATATTTGGTGGAAAAGTGTGAATGGGAGCCATAAGATTTGGGGTCAAAGTTTCACTTTTGGTACAACCATGCTCTCATTTTGTAAAGGTTTATTTCTCAGGTTTCTGGACAAATCCATTTGCTTATTACCCACTGCAAAACCTACCATGGACCAGCACAATCAGACAACATTTTTAGAATGTATATTTTTTTACAACTACTTTAAAAATTACTACATGATTTAGTTAAAAGTGATGACTTGGTGCAGTTTAGTTAATATATCTGAAAGCTTGTTTATCATAATGCCAATTCACTACCTGTGAATAGCTTCAGTTTCACTTACTAACACACAGAACCATTTTGCAGTTATATTGGGTACATTAGTCAATTTCTTATTAAACTAAAATAAAAATTATATTTAATATTATGTTTAATATTTCTAATAATGTTCTTGCACCCAAAAGATCCAGCTCAATTTTGTTGCCTCCTGGAAAGCTGGAAAAAAAATTAAATAAATGAAAATTTCCAGTGGTAATGAATTGACCGTGGGAGTATGACCACTTTTAGGGCTAACTTTCAGTGCAATGCTTTTCAGCTGGTACAAAGCACAAGAGGAAGTCAAATTGCTGTTCAAATTCAGCAATTCTTTGCACTGGAAAAATTTATTTCAGATGAATTGCAACCTTCACCATTCCCCACCCCTCCGCCAAAACTGTCAAGTACAACATGTTACAGAGTAGAATTAACAAGCCAGAGTAATTGTTTCAATTTTACCTTTTGTACTCGAATAAACAAAATCTTGAATGCTTTCACCTAATGTTAATGGGGAAATGATGGAGTCAAATTGGGATTGATAGTGACCTGCCCCGTTAACACTGTCGGGATGGCACTGGAGCAGCACAGTGGCACAGTCACACTGCAGCCTCACAGCACCAGGGATCCGGGTTCAATTCCAGCCTCGGGTCACTGTCTGTGTGGAGTTTGCACATTTTCTCCATGTCTGTGTGGGTTTCCTCTGGGTGCACCAGTTTCCTCCCACAGTCCAAAGATGTGTAGGTTAGGTTGATTGACCATGATAAATTGTCCCTTAGTGTGAGGGGGACTAGCAGGATAAATATGTGAGTTATGGTGATAGGGACTGGGTGGAAATATAGTGCAGGCTCGATGGGCCAAATAGTTCCCTTTAGCACTGTAGGGATGCTATGATTTTAAAAGGGACACATTAAGAGGTGACCAATGCTTCAGGCATTATAGGCCCCTTTTAAAATAGAAGCAGCATTTTATGATGTAAATGGAACCCCAATTTCAATTTTACGTCAGAATTGATCATGTGTGAATGAACTGAACAAACCTGCTAAAGGTGAATTATTATTGCAAGCCCTGAAGCTGCAAGAGTGCACCCACGACGCTCTCAAAAATAACCTGGATATTCCAGGAATCTACGCTCACCACCACAACTAACAACTCCAGTTACCGGCTGTCCATGTCTAATCTTGAGATCTCAATCTGGACTTCAATGAAAAATAAATTGATTGAAAGTGAAATGAACTGTTGATTCACTCTCATACATAGTAACATAGAAGTTAGTATTGCGGCCTCACAGTGCCAGGCACCCAGGTTCAATTCCCAGCTTGAGCTACTGTGTGGTATTTCCACTGACTGCTCCAGATTCCTCCCAGAGTCCAAAAGATGTGCTGGTAAGGTGCATTGGCTGTGCTATATTCTGCCTCAGTGTATTTTGAACAGGTGCCGGAGTCTGGCGACAAGGTGATTTTCACAGTCACTTCATTGCAGTGTTAATGTAAGCCTGCTTGTGGCACTATTAAATAAACTTTTGATGTACTATGATGTATGACAAAGGTATTCCAAAGTAAAATGCTGTGGATACTAGAAATCTGTGCGAGGTGGAAGGCAGGAAAGATTAAGGCTGGAATTTTACCACCTTGCCGCGACTGACGCAAATGGTGGTGAGCCGGAACCTAGCGTGCAAAGCTATAGTTTAATTTTTATTTAATACTTAGCTGTTGTCCACTGTTTTTTCTCCTCCCCGCCATTCTTTCCCCCTATTTTATTCATTATTTTCTTACCTCTTCTTCCCCGTCACTTCTTTTTTCCTCCCTTTTTTCCTCAATTTTACCTCTCTCCCATCCATCACCCCCCTCTCCCCACATCTTCACCTGTCACAGCCTACTCTCTGATTTCAGTTCCTCTGCCGTTTGGCAGTTCACACCTTCCATTCTCTCTATGGACTGCCATTAACAGCCTTTCCCCTGGTTTCCATGACTATGATCCACCTTTCATTCTCTCACCCCATAGTGCAAATATCTCCCACTTTCTACTTCTTTTAACTTTGACAAAAGGTCATCTGGACTGGAAACGTTAACTCTTTTCTCTCCTTACAGATCTGCCAGCCCTGTTGAGATTTTCCAGCATTTTCCCTCTCGGATGCAAAGCTACAGATCTGATTTGTTCCCATCGCCCATCGTGGTTTGCAATCTTCGCGGCCCCTTTCAAGTAGCACAAGTTAAGTTGCATCCAGCAAGGGTATGAGGCTTATTAGCATGAGACTGACTGAATTTCAACATAGTTAGCGAACTCAGTTCTCTCTTCCGGAAGCTTCCCACCTCTCTAGCCAAATACAGGCCTTAATAGTGTGGCTCAGGTGCAGCTGTAGAGAAGAAGAGCTTGGAGGTGAGTGAGTATCAGTGAACATTAACCTCGAGGGTGCATGGCCAGGCATCAGCCGTTGCTATGGTGCAGGATGGGGTTGGGGGTTTGCGTAGTCGTGGGGATTGAGCTTGTTCAGGAGTAGGGTTGCCATTGTCTTGGAGGTCATGTGACATGCATTCCCCTTGGTCACTGAATGACCTCTGAGCCATTTCATTTGAGGTTGAGTCCCAATCCCGCTGACATTGCACTGGTCCCCCTGCCATCCGTCTGATTTACAGGCTCTATGGTTAAATGCAAACATTTCATCCCAGGCCCCACTAAGCACCAGATCTGGTAGCTGTTGCCCCAATCAGATTAGCTTTGCAGATGTTGACATGGTTCCTCACACTGCATGGATTCTGTAGTGCTACCTACAATGCCAACCAGTTGCATGAAAGTCTGTCAGAAGCCAGCACACCAAATATCCAAAGGGATGCATGCTGGACCTCCTCACAGCCACCTTTATGCTCTACATGAGGTCAGAGTCTGCCACATATTACTGCCAATGGCCTGTGGTATCAGGCGTTCATACCTGAGGCGCTGGCCATCCGGAGTGACAACTTCATGTCGCACAGCAGCGACCATGCAATTGCACTGGGGGTTCAGGATGCATCGTGCCACACCATGTGAATAGAGAGTACAGTTATGTGGGAGGCCATTGACAACCATAAGAGTTCTTTGGCACTGGCCTTGGTAGCTATGGCAATGATATGGCAGCGGTCAGCAACCCATTGATGTCGGACATGGCATCGGGGATGGTTGTTGGGTTGGCAGCTCTCAGAGTCATGTGGAATGGATTGCTGGGAGGGATTGAAAGGCCTAGGATAGATAACATTACAAACTCGAAATAAGTTCACTGAATTTGCGAGTGGTGGCCAAAACCCACCAGTCAACATTGGTGGTCAAGTGGATGAGATAGATTGGTGGATGAATGGGTGAGGTAAAGGAAGGCCGTATAAGGAGAAATTTCTGAAGTGGTCTCAAATTCAGGCACATGACTTATCTGCTAAAGCAGACATTTCATTTTCACATTTGTTTTACTGTATCATACTTCATTCCGTAAGTGTGGTGGGCTCTTGTCAACAGCTGAAGGTTTGGTACTGTAAGGATAGGAAATTGTGATGTGGTACAGTATCAGGACAATACTGGAGTCAAAAGAAATAGCTCAGGAACCTTACAAATTTAGAAGCAAATCTGTCAATAAAATCTTAAACTGAAATGTGTGCCTCAGCAATTAGGTCATAGGCCTAAATAGGAGGCCACTTCGAAGTCCTCTCCCTCTACTGGGAAACAATGGATCCTTTACTATTACCCCTCAAAGCCTACCACTGGAGACTCAGGTATCACTCTCTTGTTCCTATTAACATATAATAATGCACAGGATAGGCGCATGTAATATTCTCAGCAGCAGAAATGGAAACCCGGATGGGGGCAATGAGGCAACAGTAGGTATCACTGTCTCATTCTGTGCCATGATCCTGGCCACTCTTAGAGAATTCCCCAATCTCTGACAAATAAGGACATATTCAAATAAGAGTGGTCTGAATATCTGAACTGCCATTTCTCACTCATGTTTTTTTTAATATTCTTATGCTACAGGAGATATTCAGTTAAGACAGGGCTAATGAGCTCAGATGAACTACCTGCACTTTAGTTACACATGTACTGAGTGGTAGAAGGCTCATATATATTCATGCGAACTGAAAATAATGTATTCTAGTCAGTGGCTCAAAGGGTACATGAATTCTAATGTAAGTAAATAGCACTTCACTTCCATCAAAGAAACCTTTAGTTCAGATGGGGAGTATTATTCCAAGCAATGAGTTGTAAAGCCATACTTTCCTTCTACTATTATTCACCACTGAACTGTTTTTTTCTACACATTTCTCCAAAGAAACAAATTAGTTCTATGCCACATGCATTCTTCATCGTTTGGTTCTTTTCTGATGTCTTCTCATATGTGTGTTAGAAACAAATTATTTTGATATCACCAGACGTATATGTTTACACTAATCTTCCACGGAAAAGGATGGTATTGGTATTTGTGGATAGTTTTTTTTCTAACTGAAATAAACCATGTTTGGATGGTTGTGTTATTTAGTTATGAATTATACTAATCTAAAAATGACTGTAAAAAAGAGTAGGAAGAAATTATATATTCCATTGTGGATGAAAGACTAACAGAAGCTTGCACTATCACTAGCTAATTAATGAAGTTGGGGTAGCTTCAAATTGAAAGAAAAGGCACAATTTATGGATGTAAGAACCAGGAGTGGGAGTGGACAATTCGTGCCCCTTGAGTCCGCTCCGCCATTCAGTATGATCATGGCCAATCTCATCTCGGTCTCATCTCCACCTTCCTGCTGGCTTCTCATGACCTTCATCCTTCTAATGATTAAAAACCTATCTATTTCCTTCTTTAGTTTAAAATTTAAAGTTTATTTATTAATGTCACAAGTGGACTTACATTAATACTGCAATAAAGTTACTGTGAAAATCCCCTAGTCACCACACTCTGGTACCTGTTTGTGTACAGTGAGGGAGAATTCAGCTTAGCCAATGCACCAAACCAGCATGACTTTTGGAATGTGGAAGGAAACCGGAACACCTGGAAGAAACCCGTGCAGACATGGGGAAAATGCGCAAATTCTGCACAAATAGTGATCCAAGCCACAAATTGAATGCCAGGTCCCTGGCACTGTGACACAGCAGTACTAACCACTGTGCTGCTCCATGCCACCATGCTGCCCACACCATAGTTTGTTAACTGTAGATTAGTGATAGCCCAGAACATTAGGAAAGTTTTGGAAACTAGCAAAGGATAAGATAAGAAAAATGAAGAGGAAGAATTCAGACTAGAGAAAAACTACCAAAAAAATATAAAATCAGATGGTATATAAAAAGGAAAAGAGTAATTAAAGTGAACATTCGTCTGTTAAAAGGTGAGACCAGGCAATTAATAATGAGAAACAAGCAATGGCAGAGGCCTTGAACAAATATTTAATTCCTGCCTTCATTGTGGCAGACCCAACAGAATCAACTGCTGCAAATTAAGAGCAAAAGGGATGGAGGACCTTAGATCAGTTACTAATATTTAAGAAAAGATTTAAGATTAAGGTTGATAAGCCCCATTGCCTTCATCTAAGTGTGTTAAAAGCTGCAGAGATAATGGAAGCATTTATTGTTATCTTCCAAAATTCCCTAGATTCTGGAAAGATCCCAATGGATTAGAAAACTTGTAAATGCATGACCTCTATTCAGAAAAATTGGGCAACAGAAAGCAAGAAACTATAGGCCAGCTAACTAACATAAATTAGAGGGAAAAATGCTGGAATTTATTGTTAAGGAGATAATAGAAGGACATTTAGAAAATCATAATACAATCAGGAAGAAACAACATGGTTTTGAGAAAAACAAATTGTGTTTGACAAATTTATTGACATCTTTGAAGATGTAACAAGGATAAAGGGAAAACAAGGTATTTGGAATTTTAAAAACATTCAATTTGATGCCACATGAAAGATAGGCATAATGGTGCTGGAAGTGGTATAATAGCACGGATAGGGAATAAACAGTAACAGACAGTTCGGATAAATGGTTGTTTTCAGATTGACAAACTGCAACCAGTAGAATGTTGCAGGAATCAGTGCCAGGGTCTTAAACATTTACAATATATGTCAATGACTTGGATGAATGGGCCAATTATATTACAGCCAAATTTGCAAACAATACAAAGATAGATAGGAAAGCAAGTTGTGAGAAGGGTATAAGGAGTCAACAAAGGGATATAGATGTGTTGGGATGAATTTTCCCATTTCGCCCACTATGGGAATCATAGCAGGTGAGGGGCAAAACATGGAAAGGTCCATTGACTTCAGGCAGGATTTCCTAGTTTCGGGACAAGCGCGGCTGGAAATTCCTGCCCATTAAGTCAGGGGGGAAATTTGGCAGATGGAGTAAAACATGGGAATGTTGTTTACTTTGGCATGAAGAACAGAAAAGCAGCATATTATTTAGACAGAGAGAGACTGCAGAATTTTGCAGCAGTGAGAGCCTGGGAATCCTTGTACATTAATCACAAAAAGTCAGCATGTGGGTTCAGAAAGTAATTAGGTAAGGGAATTTTGGCACTTATTGTCAGGGGTGGAGAATAAAAGTAGGAAAGTCCTGCTACAACTATATAGGCATTGATGAAACTGCATGTAGAGGACTCTGTGCAATACTTCTCACCTTACCTATGGAAGAACATACTTGTATGGAGAAATTCCACTAGGTAATTCCTGGGATGAGGAGGTGGTCTTATGAGGAATTATTAAGTAGATTGGGCTTATGTGCAATAAAGTTTTGAAGAATGAGAGGTGATCTTTTTGAAACAAATAAGATTCTGGGAGCGTTTGACAGGGTAATGCTGTGAAGATGTTTCCCATCACAGGGAATATAGAACAAGGGGACACATTTGAAAATAAGGATCTCCAGTTTAAGGAGTTGAGGAGAAATGTCTTCCCCTGAGGATTGTTCATTTTTGGAATTCTCTTACACATTGAACAATGGAGATTTGATTATTGAATATATTCAAAGCTGAATTAGGCAGATTTTTGCTATAGAGCGTAATTATCTCCAAATTGATGTCACTATCTGGCTAGGGATCAGAAATGCTTGAGATCCTAGGAAATTTGAAGAGAATAAAGTCACAACATCCCAGCAAACCACCCAGGTCTCAGTGATCACTACAGGTTACACAATCTCATTAAAACTCTGTCTTCACTATGAGAGATTCCAAACTCATCAACTTCAGAGGTCGAGTCTCTTAATTCCCTCGAAGTCATTTTAACTTGGGCTGCTTCGACATTTATTCACCTGTAAGAGTTTCAATCTTTTCTTTTGAAATTATTTCCACTGGTTTCCTAAAGCTACATTTCAGCACCTGCCCAAGGTCAATGGACCATTGCATGGTCCACTGCAACCTACCATGGTTCCCTTGATGGGCAGGATAAGAAAAATCCCCCCCAATTGAATGAATAAAACTGACTGACCATTGAACTTTTCTTCACAGAATCTTGAACTAAACTCGGTAATCTGTCAAAATACTCGAAGAGAATCTCTCTCTTATTATTCAACAATTATTATCAAATCTAACAAGTATTGGAACATCCTATGCCCTGAATATTAAAATCTCCACAACTACCAGTTTACAAAAAAAATGGTTTCATGACAAGAGGGCCAGATTTTAATAGAGACTATCAAAAATTAACAGCCAGGATTTAAATCCAGAAGTCCCACTCCCAATTTGGACAAATCCATTTTTCATCACTGGGAAATAAAAAATAGGGTATGAATCACAGCGGCAGGAAAGCTCAACTCAACAAGTCGAATAGACTTGTTTTGTTGCATCACAGGCCTTATCCTGCAGTGTGGGAGTCATGAATTTATGAAGGAAACATAATTGCTCACGTTGGGTGGATAACGTGTAGGACTGTCAAGCTTTCAAGTTATTTAAATTCACAAGCCTTTAAAATTAAAAAAAAGACTTGCCTGTGTCAGTGAGACATGAACAAACTCAAACTGTGAAGTTATGTAAATTCTCATTCTTTTAGAAAAATATTGATAAAAGCCTGCACATGCCAGAGAGATCTTATCAAAAACAGTTGTAACAATTATAGTCACTATTTATTCACATTACCCAAAGTGCTAGCATTATATCACAACCTATAATTATCACAGCAGATTGCTGTAAGTTTATTGTTTGACAGACAGCTCAGATATGTTAATAAAGGTTTAGATGTATTTGGTATGGGGTTATGAATATAGGTCTTTTTGTTGAGATGAATGACAAAGTACTTGAAATACATTAGAGTTTTGAATAGGCTTTCACAGATAGGAGTGTGTTTTTGTTACTGAAAATGTTATAGTAGATATTTAGAACTTCTTTTTAAATAATCTCAACATGACTCATGAGGTATGCCATGGCAGACATTAATTCACTTGACGTGGATGTTTTAAAGGCTAAGGGTGTTAGGTGAGAGTATGGCTTGATGCGAGAATGCATTGAAATGGAATGGGGGAATGGGAAGGGGCCATAGAGTTTGGTGGGGCCATATGATGGGAGGAGTGGCAGGGGAGTGGTTCACAGAGTATAAAAGTGTGATAAGTGGGTGACATGTTGGCACAGTAGTTCACACATCTGCCTTACAGCACAGGGACCTAGGTTCAATTCCAACCTCAGATCATGTTAGTGTGGACATTGCACATTTTTCTTGCATCTGTATGAGTTTCCTCCAGGTGCTCTGATTTCTTCCCACATCCAAAGATGTGCCGGTTAGGTTGATTGGTTATGCTAAACTGCCCCATCATGTCAGGGGGACTAACAGAGTAAATACATGGATTTATGGAGATAGGCCTGGGTGGGATTGTTATCGATGCAGATTCAATGAACCGAATGGCCTCCTTCTGAACTGGAGGGATTACATGATTTACAGGTGAGAGTAAGAGGGCGAAATATTTAACAAAACAACTCAGATTAAGTTGCAGAGAATGGAGGTGGGCATTTTGAACATTATGCCCAGGCACTTGCCTGCTCCTGTGGCTGCGTCCAACTTGCAACTATGGGTGGCAGGCTTGACTCCATTCTGCAGTAATCCCCTCCACATCACCACCGCCCTCCTTCCCCAACTCACCCACCCCACTCACCAACCCTCTGGAATGAAAATCATGTCATTTGGAACACTTTCCCAGAGTTGAGTTTAACCAAGCCTGGAAATAGTCTGAATCGAGCTATCCACCTCAGAAGCAACGACCCAGATAGATTTTCACCTGGATTACTGTTTTCAACTTTAGGCACTAAACTCGAGGAACAATATATTATATGCCAATCGTGGCAAAGTTGCAGCATAGATTTACCAAAATATTACTTGTGTTTAAAGGGTGCAATTATATTTAAACAAGTTTTGCATTCATTTGTGTTTGTAAGGTTAAGGTGTGATTTAATTGAGTTGCTTACAATAATGAAGTGATTCAATCATGTAGATGCAAAGAAGCAATTTCCTGTGGCAGGGGAATCCATAACAAATGATCATAACCTTAAAATTAGTGCTAAATAATAAAGTCAGAAAAAAGCTCCAATTACAAGAGGAATGGAAATGTGAAAATCTCTCCCTTAAAAATATTGGTAAGGGTATTGAGAAATCCAGAGCAAAGATAGGTATAGAGTTGGAGGCTCTGAATGGTTGTGATTTAATTGAGTGGTGGAATATTCCTTGGAGTCAACGAGCCCTGCACAATATTCTGTCTGCTCTGCTTGTCTCTGTGTCCTGTGTCAGATTTTGGGAGATGTCAAAGGAACTCTATAAATGTTGTTGTTAAAATTAATGAAAATAAAGAAACATGCAAGGGCCACTGACTTTAATTTTTAGATTCTCAAGATACATCCTCAAAGTGGAGACTCCTTCCCAGGTACACCTTAACCTCTTCAAATGAAAACCACTGTGATTGAAATTCTCATCAGGGAATTTAAAACTTTTCAGGACCTTAGATTATTTATTTTGTGTTCCAAACAATGAAAAAAAATGTATATTTTGATTCAATGAACTCATGGTACGTATATATGAAAGATTTACCCTTAACTCAATTCAATTTGAAACACTACGTGAATTGTGTTTAAGACCATAGTGGGTTATGATTAATCCAAATATCTTAGAAATGGTTGAGAGCTAATTACAATACCAGAAGCTGAGAAGGATATTAACATTCATTTACCATTCCACCATTGACGATCGCTTAAATAAACAATAGCTTCACTTTCAACCTTCAGTCTCAATTTCCTTATATATGATTGGAGCTTTCTCTCTCTTTACAAATATATATTATATATGTATATATAAAAGATAAATATAGATATTTACTCACTTCCTCTCTTTTATATATATGTACATATATATAAAATACAAACAAATAGATGGATATTATATCATAACTCCAATTGCCTGGCCCATGCAACTGTCTAGTGATAATATGCAGTGGGAATACATTCTCAGTAAATATGTCCAGTAAATCTGTGGCTGGTTACTCTCTTCAAGTATCTCGTGATACTGGCTGGAATTTTCCTGTTCTGCCCATAGCAGATAAGACAGGAAATTCGACAGACCATTTAAAGGTCCCTTGAGCTCAGATGGGAATTTCCCATCTTGGGATGTGCGCAGCTGAAAAATCCCACCACTGATTTTACTTCTCGAGTGAGATTTGGTAAAGAGACACAGCAAGCTGTTTGACTAAATGGGGCGACACAACATCAGAAGGAGGCCATTTGTCTCATCCTGGAGTTTAGTGCCTAAAGTTGAAAACAGTAATCCAGATGGAAATCTATCTGGATTCTGAGATGGATAGCTCAATTCAGGCTACTTCCAGGCTTGGTAAACACAACTCAGGAAAGGTGTTTCAAGTAGCATGATTTTCATTCCAGAGGGTTGGTGGGGGAGTTGTGGGAGGGTGGGGGGAGGGAGTGATGCAGAGGGGATTGCTGCAGAATGGAGTCAAGCCTGCCACCCATACTTGCAAGTTGGAGGCAGCCACAGGAGCAGGCAAGTGTCTGGGCATAATGTTCAAAAGGCCCGCCTCCATTCTCTATGACTTGATCTGAGTTGTTTTGTTAAATATTTGGTCCTCTTACCCTCACCTGTAAATCATGTAATCCATCTACTTCAGAAGGAGGCCATTCAGCTCATTGAGTCTGCACCGACGACAATCCCATCCAGGCCCATCTTCGTAAATACATGCAATTACCCAAAAATAAAAGGAGCAGGTAGCAAATCAATTGAAATATTTCCAATATAATGTTTCTTTGTACAATTATGGAATAGATTGCACGGCAAAATAGAGTTTCCAGAGAAGTCCAGTTCTTCCAAACTTACTGTACATAACCCAAGTACGGGCTTTGGAACATTTAATGTCAAGGTCAGATAGGGGGCAGGTGTCCACACTTCGGGGCCATTGTCACTGTGATTTTTCCTGAACTGGCTAACTAGTAGCTGGATTGGGCTTACCATTCATTTTGAGATGCTGCCTCTCCAACCTTTGAAATGTTAAAATAAAAAAAAGGGAAGAACCTTTACAGGATGGTCTGTAGCTGGAGTTAAAATTAGGTTGGTGAAAAGTGCCTCAAACCCTGTCTGAAACACTGATCCCTCAAAGTCTTGATGTAGAGATGCCGGTGTTGGACTGGGGTAAACTCAGGAAGAGGTCTGGCAACACCAATTTTAAATCCAACCAATTTATTTGATAGTAAATCTGCTAGCTTTTGGCGTTTGTGCCTTCGTCAGGCAAATGAGGTGTTCTGGTCTGCAATAGCACACATATCAGCACAGACAGTTTACAGATTGCTGGTTAGAATGTCTGTCACCCAGAACGTCTCAAAGTCTGTCACCCAGAGACCACCTCAAGGCAGTTTGTCGCTCCATGCCCTGATTGTTTGGAAGAACTAGAATTTTCAAATAGGTTTTGATAAAAGGCCTTAATTGCCTCTTTTGAGTCTTAATTGGCTAGCTTCTGATTTGAGCTGGACTGAGAAAATGGCAGCAAATTGGCACATCAGTCAGCAGTGCAAAATTCCATATTTAACCTTTATGCCTTCAAATCTAGGTCTATGTCTCTTCAATTTATGAGTGTTCTGTGAGGTCTGTATTTTTATTCCCAATTGGTCTGGAGCACAGTGACCTATGTCATACATAACCCACGAATAAACATCTTCAGCTGTAATGACTCCTGCAGATGATACTTTAATGTCTTTGAATAACAGTCCCCTATCTGCTACTGTAACAAGATTTAAATGGATGCATATTTCAGTTACATAGCAGACAGTAGATGCCTTGTGAAGGGGGTTAAGCATTCACTCACTAATATCACCTACAGTACTCCCTAGGTGCTTGTATATAATAGTAATTGTCTCTCTAGGTAACATAGAATGGAATGGTAAAATACAGTAAGTCAAAGTTCAGTGGAAAAGGTATAATAACAAGTAGTTTTATGAGCACAGGTATTTATCATTTTAAAGCATTTATTCTTTCATTTCCTTCCTTTTCTTTTTCTCATAGGTTCGGAAATATAACTGTTTTGTTCTTTTTTTTAAGCATCCTCTCTTATATATGCAACTCTGGGAGCATTTTTACTCATGCTGTTGGTGTTCTGAAGAGTGGGAATCCCCTCCAGCATGCATAACTCTATAATGCAGCTAACTGCCTTTTATATGTTGCTGTTTTTTCAAAATGAAAAGCTACAGGAAAAGAACGATTCAATTCTTCGAGAAGACAATTGTTTTGCTTGCTGAGCTATACTCGGCTGATTGCACAAGTATTGTGGCTTTTGTTTCACATCAGTAAATTATCATTATTTTCATTGCTGTGGATTACACTTTGCTACACAATTCAAGTAATAGCCATTGGCACAGAACAGTGGGAATTAGTGCAGCAGGTGTAGCTCTGAGTATTTATGCAGCATTCAAAAAAAAATAAGAAGATAGACACTGACTACACAAAAACTTGTGAATGTGCAAGTGCTGTGGATGCGGTGAGACACTATTAGTCTTTTCATCTCATGTTATGTTGTAAAAAAAATAGTTTCTCATTTAAACAAATGTGGCTTCAAATGTTGTTTAAACATGAATTGCAACAGCACAACTTGAGGGTGGTCGGACCAAGACCACAAATTGAAAAGCCCTAGTTATTGGCCCAAATTGTCCCCCGATGACAGCTTTAAAATGCCGCATGATGTCTGAGTTGAACTGCTAATGTTCAGTCTTTCATGATATTAAAAACCCAGGCAGGATGTAGCTGACTGAGAGAAATGATTGGTCCCTGATAACACAAATCAAAGATATCTCTCCTTGTATAATACTCTGCAGCAAAGACCAAGGAAATACAAAGGGCTTTCATAGAATCCAAACACCTGCTGTGTTTATCGAAATTCAGATTACCCTTTCAGAAAAATATGCTCCTTCTGTCTTTGTAAGTGAATAAACTAACAGTATGTTGGATAGAATAAAAACCAGTCACCGTTATTCTCACAATTTTATTTGTGACATTTGGTAATAAAAATATCAATTAGTATAATAATGTTCAGGATATAAACCATTAAGGGTGATGACACATGAACCTTAATTTGGCAAGAGGTCTACTTTTATTAAGTTGCAACTAATGAGAATAATTGATGTAACTTTCTTCAATTTCCCCCATTTATCTATTCATTTCTTTGTGAGGACCTTCCCTCATGTCTTTTCAAACTTTTTCAGGAATTGAAGTGAGGCTTGGTTAACTATTTGGCTTAGTGACCATGCAGAATGTACAAACAACATGAATTCAGTCTCTGTACTGGCTGTGGTAGTTTGTGGAGACCCATTTCCTTGCCTTGCTTTGGTACAGAATTGTGCTCCTTTAATTTGATTTGATTTATTATTGTCACATGTATTGGGATACAGTTAAAAATATTGTTCCTTGTGCGCTATACAGACAAAGCATACCACTCAAAGAGAACATAGGGGAGAAGGAAAGGAGAGAATGTGGAATACAGTGTTACAGTCACAGCTAGGGTGTAGAGAAAGATCAACTTAATATATAGTAGGCTATTTCAAAAGTGTGATGACAGCAGGAAAGAAGTTGTTCAGGAAGCTTCTTATTTCTCCACTTCAGAGAAGATCATTGCATCCTGCCATAGCAACTTCCAGTTTTCCAATCTGGAGTTGAGGCCTACAGTAGGATTCATAGCAGTGTAGAATCCTACAGTATAGAAGGAGGCCATTTGGCCCATCGAGTCTGCATTGACCACAATTCCACCCAGGCCCTATCGCCATAACCCCATGCATTTACCCTAGCTAGTCCCCCCGACACCAAGGGGCAATTTTAGCATGGCCAATCCGCCTAACCTGCATATCTTTGGACCGCAGGAAGAAACTGGAGCAGCCAGAGGAAACTCATGCAGAATCGGTTGGTATGTGACTTCAGACTTTTGTTTTTTGCTCCCTACGAAGAAGGTGGAAGAGAGAATGTCCTGGGTGCATGAGCTCCTTGATTATGCTGGCTGCTTTTCCAAGGTAGCAGGAAGTGTAGACATAGAACATAGAACATAGAACATAGAACATTACAGCACAGAACAGGCCCTTCGGCCTTCGATGTTGCGCCGACCAATATAAAAAGCAATGCCCCTCCAAACTAAACCATTCCCTTCTCTTCCATATACTTATCAACTAACCTCTTAAACGCCACCAAACTTGGCGCATCTACAACTGCTGCAGGCAGGGCATTCCACTCCCGAACCACCCTTTGGGTAAAGAACCTACCTCTGATATCCGTCCTATAACTATCACCCCTTAATTTAAAGCTGTGTCCCCTCGTGCTAGCTTTTTCCATCCTAGGAAAAAGGCTATCACTGTCCACCCTATCTAAACCTCTAATCATCTTATATGTTTCGATTAGGTCCCCTCTTAGCCGCCTCCTTTCTAACGAAAACAACCTCAAATCCCTCAGCCTCTCTTCATAAGACCTGCCCTCCATACCAGGCAACATCCTGGTAAACCTCCTCTGTACCCTCTCCAATGCCTCCACATCTTTCTTATAATGTGGGGACCAGAACTGCACACAATACTCCAAGTGCGGCCGCACTAGAGTTTTGTACAGTTGCAATGAGACAGAGACAGAATTAGACAGAGTCAATGGATAGAAGACTATGTGAATATAGCCCAAACTAGTTTGCATGATGGACTGGGCTATATTCACATAATTTCTTGCGATCTTGGTCAGAGCAGGAGCCATACCAAGCTGTGATATATCTGGAAAGGATGCTTTCCATGGTGCTCTGTAAAAATTGATAAGAGTTGTAGCAAACATGCCAAATTTCCTTAGCTCCTGAGAAAGTAAAGGCTTTGGTAGGCTTTCTTAAGTATAGCATGAACATGGATAGTCCAGGACAGAAGGGGGACTAGTATCTTATTATTTGCAAGTTTTTAGTTTATTTTATTGTTGTTCCATTAACACAGATAATTTAAGGAGTCTTTTTCGGTTCTGAGTTTTGCAGCCATTAACTCCTTCTGTAACTGGATTATATGATTTCTTTTTCTTTTTATATATTTCTAGCAATTAATACATCACATTTCTGACATTTGCAGTCTTAAAAAAAGTGACTTTTTTTAGTGGATTTGACACTTCATCATTTACCAAAATAAAACATTTATCAACCATAATTGCCACTGACCTGAGAATTGTAACGAGATACAATTCATATTAATTAGTCCTGGTTCAGGGTATATCCCACCAATCTAAAGAACTGATCTTGGGTCCAAGGGACCGACTGATTAAGGCAGAAAATATAACGGTGACTTTTCCCCACAGCGTAATCCAGGTGGTTACCCAATAAAATGGTTGACTGCCCAATATTCCCTCCACTAGATTTAGTTCATTTTGAAAGATTGACTGCTTGTGTTGGGGGCAGACAGTTACTGCTGGAAATCGAGCACCTGGTATGGCCAGCTGGATCGGGGTCTTCAAATAATCAGGTATCTCGAAAGGCCTATGAGGATGGAGGGAATATGTTTTGACTTCCTACCTCCCTGTGGACTTGTGAAGCTTAGAGGAGGACACATGCTCCTTTAGGATAATAGAAATGAAGTTGAACTCACTTCCATTGTATGCCCACCATCCTTAACTGGATGGGGGTCCAGAAGGAAGCTTCTTATTTCTCCACTTCAGAGAAGATCATTGCATCCTGCCATAGCAACTTCCAGTTTTCCAATCTGGAGTTGAGGCCTACAGTAGGATTCATAGCAGTGTAGAATCCTACAGTATAGAAGGAGGCCATTTGGCCCATCGAGTCTGCACTGACCACAATTCCACCCAGGCCCTATCGCCATAACGCCATGCATTTACCCTAGCTAGTCCCCCCGACACCAAGGGGCAATTTTAGCATGGCCAATCCACCTAACCTGCATATCTTTGGACCACGGGAAGAAACGGAGCAGCCAGAGGAAACTCACGCAGACACAGGGAGAATGTACAAACTCCACATAGACAGTGACCCAAGCCAGGAATCAAACCCAGTTTTGTGGCACTGTGAGGCAGCAGTGCTAACCACCATACCACTCGATCTGGGAAAACTCAGAGCAAGGAATCTGATGAGTATTAAAAATTTCAATTTGGAATTCCCAAATGGCTGTTTTAGGTGCATCTAACCATCTGAGGCATACAATTTCACCACAACATTTATAAAAGCCAAAGTAATCATTTTGAAGATGTGACTTACAATGGAAACCTTTATTAAAAATTCTTTAGTGTCTAAAATCATTTATTTCTTCAAACACTGACAAAATCTCATAGCATAGTAACATTCATGATCTTAACATAGTATTATATATGAGTAAAATTTAAATTGATGCTTTTGTTAATGACTAAAGTCTGTCAAAAATCGTCCAGACATAAAAAAAAATTGATGCACTCATCTTTCTGCTGAGGCTTATTCTTGATTTTTGTTTAGTTTGATTTTCAGTAATTTTTAAACAATGCAAGCAAGAAATAAGGGAGCTTGAATCCATAACGATTGACTTGATTTTGAAACAATGAAACAATAAAAGGTGATAATAATGCAGACCAAAAGAATCTAGTGATTGTTGTATCCCCACACATAAGTTTGCCTTAAGTGAGCATCTTGGCTGGTAATAACTGAAAAAGCAACTGATGCAGAAAAATCTTCCAAGCTTTACTTTACCGAAGATAACTGGTATTGCCTGTAACTACAAGCGTAGCTTGTGTCACATCTCAATGTGCCTAAATCATTTTACAATCTCCTTAAGAGTCGAACAGATTAGTTATATCTTTGATTTCATTATATATTGTACTGAGATACGATCCCTATAATATGCTTTCTGATAAAGTAAATGCTTGCTCCATCAAAACACAAATCTTATTTGGTGCCCTGCGTAGTCAGCTGAGATAGCTGAGTCTGCAGCAGGAGTGCTTACTCTGGAAGAATTTAAGATTTATTAGTGGATTTCATTAAATATATGGAGTACCTTGGGAGCCAAGGTTATAAAATTAGAATGCAAGAACTAACTGGTAAATTCAAGGGAATTTTGATGGAGATGACAGGGAAGGGATGCACTCTGAACCTCAGCAGAGTTCCTCCAGAATGTAAAATGAGGCCTTTTCTCTTCTCAGGCCATAATGAAATACAAATATAGACATGAGCATTTTTTTTAATTTTAAATGCTTGACTAAATCTTCAGAGAATTGTATTTATTACTAAATTAGATAGACAACAGATATTTTAAGAGCTGTATAGATACAGTAGTTTTGTTTCAACCAGCCCCTTGTATGTTTAAAACAAAACTAATTTTCTGTATGTTTGAATGAAGCTGTTTGATGTTCACTGAACCATCTAAAATATGAAGTCGTTCTCATGTTGTTGCAATCTGCATACTTACAGGTGCAACTCACTCCTTGTTTCATTTGAAGAAAATGTTGGAAGGCATTTGACTGCTAATATGCTGCTAAAATTAGACATCATTACATTAACCCCCAGGGATCACAACCTGATTGATTTCAAATCAATGGAATTGACATGAAATTGACAGACAGATCATTGGGAAAAAAAGGATATTGACATTCAAACTATTGGATGGTCAGTTCTAATCAAAGGAAGACAAGTGAACTTGTATCCAAAGTTTAAAGCAGAACAGAAAATCAATGGGCTTTTTAATGAAGATTGTTGTAATTTTGATCGTAGAACATTTTCGCTAAATATAAACAAATGTAGGCATCGTGTAAGATTCTTTTGTATGTTATCCTTCTCTTCATGATACAGAAATATGGTGTCACTTGTGTTATTCAGTCACTAGAATTTATTGAATTGTAACCTCCGAGTAAAAATGGAATTATGACTGCAGTTTAGCAAGGCCCTCAGAATGCATTCCATTTGTGGGAAAGATATTAGAGAGAACAGACTGAAGCTCAGCAAAACTATTAATGAAATTTGCACAATTTAATAAGCACTGGGCTCCAGGGAATACAAAAGAAGTCTTTGTGAAACTCATATATTAGCAAGCAGAAAATATAAAAACATCCCCATAAAGTAATCCAAATAATCATATTTTGCATTCAAATTCTGTGAAATATTATGTGGGATTGCAGACAATTCCTTTATGAGAAATCTCTGACTTTTGAAAATAAGAGCAATTGGCATATTGTGTGAAATGCAGGAACTCATTCCTGTTCACCATATGCAGGCTTGGCAATGTATGTTCACATCTACACAATGTTATGAGTGTGGCAGCAACACAGAGCACAAATAACAGCTGTTGTTGATACAGAAAACAGTAGGTGACACAAATTACTAAATTAAAAATATTAAAACATACAGCTCAGTAGACATGCCATTGTAACAAAAAAACATAATCAATTTTCATCCATGCTTTTTTTAAATGTGCCCTCCAATCTTAACCAGTTATTCAATTATATCTTCCTTCCTGTTCATTTCTACACTTTTATTTGATGCAAAGTATTTTCCTTACTCCTCCCCCATTCTACTTACAAATGCACAGCTTCTGGACCATCTGATGTCTCTTGATGTTTCCTTCATGTTTCAACATCTTTTCTTGGATGTTTTATTGATCCTTTCTGTACATGACAGAAAAAAAACATAACTGGCAGTGATTTCAGAAGAGAGCTGTAGAGGCCAGGTTGTTTCAGAAAGAAATTAATGAATAATTGGGGATTACATCTGAAACTTTCAAGTCATTCAAAGAGATTATAAAATTTTGGATTAGTGCAGTGGCACAGTGGTTACTGCTGTTGCCTCACAACGGCAAGGACCTGGGTTCAATTATGGCCTTGGGTAATTGTATAGCGTTTACATGTTCTCCTCGTGTCTGCGTGGGTTTCCTCCGGGTGCTCCAGTTTCCTTCCACTTTCCAAAGATGTGTGGGTTAAGTGGATTGGTCGTGCGAAATTGCCTCTTAGTGTCAGACAGTTTAGCAGGTTAAATACATAGGGTTAAGGGAATATGACCTAAGTGGGATTGTTGTTGGTGAAAATTCGATTGGCCTAATGGCCTCCATCTGCACTGTAGAGCTTCTGTAATCAAGTATGATTGCAAATGGTTTCAGATTAAAGGAAAGTAAATAAGTTGAATAGAAATATAGAAAATAAAAGCAGGAGTAGGTCAATCAGTCCTTCAAGATTACTCTGCCATTCTTTATGATCATGGCTTATCATCAAACTCAGTATCCTGAACCTACCTTCCTTCCATATCTTTTGATCCCTTTAGTACCAAGAGCTGAATATAATTTCTTCTTGAAACCACACAGTAGTATCTATCAACAAAAGATTTGTATTTCTTTTATAATTAAGTGATTCACCAATATACGATGAAATAAAAATCTGACAAAACTATTGATACCACAATTTCTAATTTTAGCAATACGAAAGCAACTGTTTGTAATACCTTGCTTCAAAATTTCACTTGGTTGATTAAATTTAATCTTTTTGGGATTAAAAAAATGGTGATTGTGAATTGACAAAACTGTTTCATATTTCTCCAGAATTTTATTTCTATTGATTTCAATTGAAACTTTTAAAACACTGGGCATTAGGTTATATCCATCAATAGTGAGGGGAAGATTTAAACAAGAATCTTCTAGTCAGCTCATTTGATTATCCACTGCAGGTTTCAGCCTGAATAAAACTGAACTAATCTGCTGAAGTGCATGAAAAGTAGAGTGCAGCCTTTGAAAAGTCAGCTCTGTCTAAAAGTTGCAGCAGCAGACTGGGAAAACAGCATACAAGCACTTAAGTGCTTTCCTCAGTCATTTGACTTTCAGCTAACCTGACTGGATGTCTCCAGGGTGTTTTTGTTAAACATGAGCAGCTGGAACAGGGAGCCAAACAAGAGGCTAGGGCATGACACAGAGGCAGAGAAGAAGATGCCACCATCTCAAGCAAACAAACCTGCTAATCCTCCTGGATGAAACTTAGTTCAGGAGAGACAGAGTGCTGTTTATTGTGGGAAACCTGCCAAAAATGACATTCATGCTATATGCAAGTATGAGTGCTAAGTGCTAAGTCTCTCAATACCAGCACCCCTGCAGCCCAGTGCCGCAAGACGTTCAATGACCTGGCTAGAACAGGCAAGTTAACTTACCAGCCATTCTTTCTTTCCTTCCCTTGCATACCTTGAGCGCTAGCACATAAGAGGTACTTAGTGAGATTTTACTATCATCAGAATCTTGTTCTATAATCAAATAAGTTTCAGATTAAAGGAATGTAAATAAGTTGAATAGAAATATAGAAAATAGAAGCAGGAGTAGACCATTCAGCCCTTCAAGATTGCTCCGCCACTCTTTATGATCATGCCTTATCATCAAACTCAGTATCCTGAACCTGCCATCCTTCCATATCTTTTGATCCCTTTAGCACCAAGAGCTAAATATAATTTAGCTCTTGGTGCTAAATTATATTTGCCGATAGCGAGGGGTGCATTCAATGGGAAACCCTGTTGACAACAACAGGATCTGTTGTTGAACCTGCCATCATCAAGTGACATGCCACCTCCTAATGCCGTGAAATACTTTGCTGGGGGGGAGGAAAATCCTACCTAATGGCTTCTCATCTCCCCTAATCATAGTTATTTGCATATACAACTCAAAACTCCCTCCCCCCCAAGCTAGCATCACCATCTATTATATTGGCTCTCCCACACAATTTTGCAATCCTGAATTGCTGGCCTTTTTCTAATTGACTCAGCCTTGTTGTAGAAGACAATGACACAATACCAAAAGATTCAACCACTGGAAGGGACATCTCCCCCCTGAAACCTCAATAGGCCTGAGTAGAGAAGGCCTTAATGTTAAAGGCATTTTGCATTTTTTGTGGGAGATGGTCAGATTGCAGACATCTTGCTGGCGCCAGGGTAGTGAAATGCAAGTGGGGAGACACACAACGGCAGGCAGCTACAGCATTTGCTCCATCTTTAATGCCAATGGACAACATATTCTTCATTTGCACTCTTCTTTTTCACAGATCCACCAGGACAACAGTGGGTATAAAAAGACAGAGCACCAGAAGGTGATCTTAATAACTAACAGCAGAAAATTAATCTCTTCCTTGTCAAATATGATGGTGATTCTTGTCTGTCATCAGATTTATGAAGACTAGGCTACACTTATTCTTGGAATGCAATCCTGCCTCAAGCTCACTATCACCTCTCGTGTCACTTGTAAAAGCTCAAATATTTTCAACAAGGTAAGAGGCCAAAGTTAGTCTCCATGAGTGCTTGGCATCAGTTGAATCAGAAGGGAAATTTCACAGTCCCTCTCATAGGCAGGATTTTCTGGTCATTTTAAAGTCAATGGATTTTTTAAAGATTTTTTTTTACTTGTGTCGCAAATAGGCTTACATTAATATGGCATTGAAGTTATTGTGAAAATCCCCCAGTCACCACACTCTGGCACCTGCTCAGGTACACTGAGGGATAATTTAGCATGGCACCTAACCAGCACAACTTTTGGACAGTGGGGTGAAACAAGGAGCATCTGGAAGAAACTCATGCAGACACGGGGAGAACGTGCAGACTCCACACAGACAGTGACCCAAGCTGGGAATCAAACCTGATTGCTGTAAGACAGCAGTGCTAATAACTGCGCTTCCTGCATTTTTTTATCTTTGTCCCCACTGTGAAGGGGCCATAACATTCTGCACATTATGTACCTAAAGAAAGGGGAAGTCTTTAGAGTGGAGGCCAAAGAGAAGGCAGTAAGTACATTGTTTCAAGGTCCTGAAGTGGTGAATGATTTTTTTTCTCTCTGGAATCCAGACTTATTGATATTTATACAACTTGAAAGATAATCAAAGAATCTTGTATATGCTTGCCAGTCAATCTGCAAATATGTATGGCAATTGACAGATGTAGCTCTTGAGCTGATCTTTGCAACAATATTAAGAGAAGTTTTTACTTTAAGAAGGTGCCAATTGAGCATGTGGCAGCTTCATTGTAGCCTGTAGGAAATTCTCCCTACGAGAAGACTCAGGACCAGCCAGTTCTTCCAGAATTATGAAAGTACGCACTGTTACTCTGCTGGCAATAATGAAGAGAATAGACATGTCCAGCACATCAGCTTCAAAACCATGGCTGCAACACTGAATCTGTTGGAGCTTTCAGAATCTGGTAGTTAACATTAGGCCAACCACCCTAATGGGATGAGTGCAGCTCGAGATGACCCACCTGATAGTGCTATCTCTTGGGATGGGAACATATGTAAGAACTCGATATAGGGCACCACACCAATAAACTATATTAGTTAATACAAAACTGCCAGGTAAAGGTTCCAAAAACTAGAGCAACAGACAAGATATTGTCTGCCATCAGAGAAGGGCCACTTAGGTTCTGAGACTTTTGTACAGAACAGGAGGATCTACTCTTGTAATACTGGCCTTCTGGATTTACTTTTAGAGGCAGCGGAGAAAATACAAAAGTGTAGTTTCTGAAGGAAACATGATGGTAGGAATTGCCGATTGCCTTATGTTCACTTTAGAATAGAATGTGCTTTCATATTCATGGAAGACACAGTCACACAGGAAAAGATGCACATATTTGCTATTAAACTTTAACCTACTTCTGGCAAGGTACTGACAGGATCAAATTAGCTATTTATCATATACTATGCTTGATTTTGCTTCACACTGTAGCACCATTGTCATCAATAAATTGTGTTACAACAAAGAGATTTGAGTCATGATTTCTATTCTGAGACTCCTTGCAGCAATAATTTAGGAGCTTCTGATTATAGGTCAGCATTACATTATCCTTCATGTTATCAGCTAGAACCACTCCCTACACAATGACAAAATCTAAAGCTGTTTATAAGATGAATTCTGTGGGACGTAGGAGACTACAAATAAGCCCAACAGACAATCCAGAACAAACTGCAGAACCCTTACAAACCTGTCCAGGTGGTGAAAGCTTGCATTTAAGACTCTGATTCTGAACTAGATGATCATTCCTGGAGATACATGCCTTCCTATGGCATTCCTTTGGCTTAAAAACTCTTCACTTCTGCTTGTCTTAGCTGACCTGCCAGAAACTGCAGCCTGTGTATTGATCTCATTTACCTTGGGTGAATTTTGCAAGTGTAAAAGCAGAAAACTTTACATAACATCATCACTGATGCTCACGATAACATATTAAAATTGTTGTCACTGGAATCCTCACTGGCAGACAGCCAGAGGAACAAAATATCCAAAGGAACTCTGTGGGATCCACTTTGGTGTAGATAGCTGGTCAAAACAGTTTCAATCCCATGTTGTTGCACAATTAACCTGATGCTTTGATTATAACTGAATCTAGATTGAAAATGCCTTAGAAAATTATATGCTAGTCTGTCAAGTCTGGATGTATAGTCCTCATATTAAATAAAATATTAGTAAAAAGAAATCAATAACTTTAAAAATGAGGGTACAATCATGCTGAGATGATTACTATAATGTTATGGAATCAAAATCCTTTTATAATAGAATTGCACTTTCCTTTGAAACTCAAAGGAAAAGTCGGATTTTTTTTAAAAGGCACACAGCTTGTAAATGTTGTTATTCAGAAATATTTGGGTGTACTCATACACTCATATGGAGTACTCAAAGATCACTGTCTGAACGAACTGGGAGAAAGTGGCCAGGAGATCAGTGCTCAGAATCTAGCTTTGAAGACTTGGCAACAATGCCATCAAAACTTTAATGACCTCACACAAGTGATCAGGCTGAATGATTGAGTCATCACAAGACATCTCCTGCATACTGCTTCATTAATTTCTTACAGTCTTCAAGGACAACATCCCATCATTTACCCAGCAGCAACTCCAAGCATTCAGGGCTCATGCATAGCATTCAGAAACTTCACCATGACACACATACATACGTACACGCGTACATTGCCACACACATGTGCACTTGCACATGCATGCACACACACACTCCCTCTGTTTCTATATATGTCCAATTATACAGCAATGGCTGGCATATCAACCAATCACAGTAAAACATAATCACTGATGTTATAATATAACCAATAGTAACATGCTGTGAGGGTCAGCTGACCTGATAGACATGTAACCAATGACAAAATGATGTGGTAATCAGCTGACCTGGTATGTATAGAAACAGATGGGATTGTGGGAAACTTGTGTGACCTAAGTGTGGATGTAATGAAGTCTCTTTATTAAACTCCTTTTCTTTAATTTATTTTCTGAAGTTAGTTTTTTTTATTGTTTGCAGCTGAAGATTCTTACTGCTGGATGAACAAATGACATTCTGGCCTTTTATTTTTGGGATGAGGTGGTACACAATAGAAAGGAGAAGAGCTGAACTGATGAGGAACAAATACATTTTCTTAATCACTATGGTTCTCTATGTCATGGGACCCAGTGGAACAGAACCCCGGTATCTGAAGTTGCTGCTGGCATTGAGGATGGTGGTATGTCATTGCCTTATGCCTCTTCTTGGTAAACTTCATTGACTATCTAAGAAAAAATATAGCCAGTGGAACTCCTTGCTTTCCAACCCAAACACCATCCATAACCCCTTTCTGATTTCTTATCTCAAACATGCAAGTATTGAACATTTGCTTAGCTACAGCACACATCAAGAAAACCGGTCTGGTTCACTGAAGTCCTTTGGGGAAGGATCTTTGCCCCTTTACCTTGTCTGGTCTACATGTGACTCCAGACACACAGCAATGTAGTTGACACTCAAATGCTCTCTGAAATGGACTAGCAAAACACTCAGTTCAAGTGTTATTAGGAACAGGCAATAAATGTTGACACAGCCAGCAATGCTCACATCCATTGAGTGAATAAAAGAAAGAAGGAAAACTACAATAGCCCTGCAGTAATGAAGAGGTCCTGTACTTGATCCAAAATTTGCAGGCACCAGGTTGGATACTGTCACTGTGTGTATGTCAGAGGTTAGTAAGGAATTACTAGTGACAAGTGGGCTTTAGTCAGGTCATGGGAAAGGTTAATTCATGTGCTGGAAAAGTAGAGATTTGCTGAAGAATTCCAATACAGCAACTCAGACGTGGATCTCACTAAGGTATCATATAGAAGAGTGATGATGGTCCTGGACACTGAGATGCTGGGTGCATTAACTGCCTGTTTGACAACCTCAAGTCACTGTCAATGGGCATGGAAAAGTCCAGTTCCACATTGATAGTGGGCATCAGACAGAGCTTGCCCTCTCCATAGCCTCAATCTCCCTGTTGTGCTACAGGGCTTAAACGCTGCTATAGCTTTTGAGGGGACAGATTACCAAGTCCTGTGCCATCTCTGTGAATATATAGCAACATTTCCTGTCAATTTCAGGAACTCAGCTTAAAATCTTCAAAAACAATCCACAGCACATCCAGAGATTTTGCGATGGCAAATGTCATTCTAAATTACCGATACCTGCAATTTGAGTCCTTTAAATAGTGTTAGAGCTGGACCAAGCCTTGTAGCTTTGGTGAATGGCAAGGAAAGACTTTGGTCCTAAATAGTTCGAAGGTATAAACAAGTGACAAATCTGCTGATGTGGCTGTTTAATGTTGTAACGGTAGGAGTTGGGAGACTTCTGGCAAGAACATCTATCCAGTCGCATATCCTATCAGGAGGCACTGTGCAGGCTATGCAAGAACCAATGAAAATGCTGTACCCTTCTTTGAGAGAGCTTTCGTCTTCCAATGTGCATTCTCCAATGGTGCTACAAATTCGAATTACATACCTACAGTAATTAAGCTATTTAAGAAAAGACTGCTGTTCATACAGAGCACAGGTAAGATTGTATTCAGGTACAAGTTTCCCACAGAAAGGATATTTGCTACTAATTAACTCATGACTAATCATACACTGTTCAGAAAGCTAAAAGTATACCAGACTGACTAAAAGCTGGCTATACTCTGAGATAAGATACAGTTCGCCTGTGCCTCAATGCAATCTTGCTTAATTAGGTGCATTTCTTGCCCCCTTATGTCAGAAGAAATGAGATTTAAGAACATTGTAACCTGTATAGTTGATGAAAGGGCTATGATTAATTGGTCTGGTACCTCAAATGAGTAACTGTAAGTGGCACAGAATGATTGCATTTTTTCTAATTTAGCTATATGATTTCTCTATATATATGTATATAATGTACTTGTGCAAGATTTCCATGGTAGATGTTTTGAGTATTCATACAATCTGTATGATGCAGTGCATGAGCATAGTCTGCTTTCAGCTCTGGGACACACGTTTCCTGGCTTGTAGAGTCTTTTTTTTTGATGCAGCCCATGTCAGGTGCAGTTAGACATTGTCGGACCAGTTGCAAGTGGACACAGATCTACTGTCAAAACCTTGGCTGAATTTAACACAAAACACCATTCAATATTTGGAAGAGATAAAGTTTCTGATTCTGCAGGAATGAGCAGGACAGCAGAATTAGATTTAGATTTCTCCAGCAAGGAGCCGGCTTAAGTATCGTGGGGCGAATGGCCTTTATGTTTGATATGATACAAATAAGGCACTTGCCAGGGGTCTGTCAGCTAATGTTGAAACACCTCTCCACCTAGGAAGGGTGCAAAACTCATTGGCTTTGCTGGCCCCTGAACTGTGTCCAGTGTCATCTGGATTATTTTTCAATAAATTACTGACTCTCATCAAATGTGCTCTCTCTATAAAAACTTTGTGATATATTACTGAACTACATGTTTTAAAAAATTACTTCATACTCTTGATCTTAATATTTTGTAATTATTGTCCATTGCACTTTTATATAATGTAATACATGTTTTAAGAAACATCAGACTGCTGACTCCATCTCTTCAAGCTATGGAATTCAATCTCAATAATTCTTCTGCTAAAACGCAATAGGAGGAAAAGAAATACCTTGTAATTGTGTATGATTATTCTTCAGCACTTTATATCACTTTCAAAAAGAATGAGCTTTTTAAATTATTGATGTTTGCAAATGTTATTGATTACAAAACAATCTTGTAAAATCAATATTGCTGCGAAAAAAAGACGTGATTAGATATTGGAGACTTACATTTATAATGCTCATTATGTAAAATAAGTTTCTTTATTATTGATTTTTTTTTGAGTGTTTAGCATTTATACCTTTAAATCTGCTGTGGAAATAGAGATGTACGTAGAAATTTCAGTTCTGAAACCGTTGTTTAATAATTCGGTCTTGGGTTAACTTGAGTGCTTGGGAGGCAGGGGGCTGTGGGGTGGAGGTTGTGGGTAGCAGGGAAAGTACAATTAATCTTGCGAACACATGAATTATACGGTTAGAGTGAGCAGAAACATTGGACCATAAATTGCTGTAAAAAATGGTGATTTCACACATTTTGTCATTATTATGCATAACCACTGCCTCGCCTCACCTGCATCCCCGGCAATGTCGGATACACAGGGGCTATGTCGTGAGTTCTGAAGTTCTGATTTGCCACACAATTCAGAATGAGTTGCACTGTTCCATCATTAGCTTTTATCAAGAAATAAAATTACCATCTCACTGTGAACCTCCCCATTATGTGGCATGAAAATAATGGATTTACAATAAATTAATCTCAGTGCTCCCATTTAATTAATGTCCTAAAGATCTTGTTAATGACATGATTTATGATTCTGGTATGCGACTCAACCTTGAGCGTCCAGAAAAAGTACAATGAAACTATGTATTCTCACTCCTGCAGGTGGTAAATTGTTTGCAGAGCTTTTTTCTTAAACTTTGAATGTAACATTGTAGTGAAAATCTTACTTTTCTTCTCTGTTCTCGTATTATTTCTCTCCAATCCTCCCTCTTTTTAACATTTGACTGGGGGAGGAAGTGGCATAATGGCATTATCACTACACTGGAAATCCAGAGACAATGTTCTTAGGATGAAGCCCACCAGAGCAGATGGTGAAATTTCAAATTATCTTTTTTTAAATTGGAATTTAAATGCTAATTAAACCATTATTTCTCATAAAAACACACCACATTCACTAATATTATTTAGGGAAGGAAATCTGCCATCCTTACCTGGTCTGGCCTACACATGAATCCAGATCCACAGCAATGTGACTCTTAACTGTCCTCTGAAATGACCTAGCAAGCCATTCAATTCAAGGGCAACTAAGAATGGACAACAAATGCTAGCCCAGAAAAAAGATATTTTTCAGTATCTAATTTGACTTTAATTCACTTGATTTCCTTCAATGTTTCCTTTTTCTATCCTTAATATTCATTCGTTAGGGAGATGGACTATTGGATCAAGCATCATGAGGTCCCAGAAGCTTTGTTAAACTCTCGGCTTTCTTGTCAATTTGGATTTCCAGCAATTTGTGGCAAAAAAAACTTAAACAAACAGTGCGAGGAAAAATATTCTGGAACCCGCCAAGTTCCAGTAATTTTGGGTTAATATATGGTGCTTTCAAAGGTTACTGAGATAGGAGTATCAAATAAAATAAGGCTACATGTCTATCCATATTTACAGAGACGAAGTACAAGTATTGATTGTCTACGTTCATCTTAATAGATGGTTAGGCACACAATCAATGCCATCCTGTCTGGAGTTAGCCTGGAGTTCCACTGGCAAGCTATTTTTAAAATATAAGGATGGAATACTCTGGCCCCACTCGTCGTGGGATTCCTGAGAGAGGGAATGGAAAATTTGATGGACCAGCAGACAAGACTGGAAAATCCTGCCCTAAGTTTGGCTTGCATCAGTTATAAGGTTTTCAATTGATTTTCAATGTTAGTTAAGTAAACACCAGATTTCATGATCCCTGCCATGTCCATTGTCAATTCAGGATCTTGAAAATCATTGCAACCTAAACTGTATGAACTATGGCCGGAATTCTCCAGTTGTTCATGGCAATGGGATTTCTTGATTCTGCCAGCAATACACCCCTATCTGCAGATTTCCCAATTGCATGGGGTGACATCAATACAATTCCCATTGACAGCGATGGGATCAGAGAATCCCCCTGCTAGCAAACAATGTGCCACCTCCTGTTGGCAGGAAAAATGTGGAGACTGGAGAATCTCTTCCTTTCCAAACTAATTGCAAACTCTTGTGTTTAACGTGTTTAATACTTCTGTAGTTTCCAGTCCAGTTTATGTTAAACGTAATATACTGACATACGAAGTATAATTACTGCATGCATACATTAATATCTGCATGTTTGTTTGAAAATCCTCTCCTATTCCCACAAATTCATTAACCCATTTAAAAGAGTGAAAAGTTCAAATCTGTTCTTTCATGTGTGGATACAATAATTCACTTCAGAGACTTGTATTGTATTAAACTCAACAGAGGCAACCCACTGTGAGCTAAGTATGAATGCACCATTTGAGAATACTAGCTGGTATGTACAAGTAATGTATCACCAAGTGATTTGTAATATTTTTACTGTCCTGTACATTTGTCACTCGGTGTGAATTTATGAGCTAACAGCCTGCTTTTAGAATTCAAGACAGCCAATCACTCTGAGTATTCACAGGTTTGAAATTATGAGGCTACACTGTTTTTATGATAAAAACTCATCTGCTATTATCTGTGACACCAAATTACGCTAACAGTTGAACAGATAATAATTTCAGGTATCTGAAATTCAACATATTTCATGAACAGCAGAACAATTCCCATTCAAAACTGAGGAACGAGTTCAACAACAAAACTAAAAAGACCCTCTAAAGACTACGGAAATGTATTCAATGAGCCACACATATGATGAAGAGTCCAAGTCAAAGTTGATTAACTGCAACTGGGCTGTAACATGAAGCAAAAATGAACTAAGGAGACTATTGCTCTCTGCTGAAAACATAACTTTACCAATCTACCATCCTCTTGTGGTAGAAAAGAAATTAAATCAAGAATTGGTCAACTCATACTCATCTATCATTTTACTCGTTTGCTAGCCATCATTGAGCACCCATATTTCATATTCTTTTTCTCTGCTGCACACAATATTGCATGCATTCATGTTAACATTTATTTTGTATCCTTTAATTTTGTACTCAGTTACTTAAGATTCCTCTGACTGCTGTCTGTCACCTTGTACTGCTCATCTCGCCGCATAGCATGATTTCAAATGTTATAATAATGAATCTCCCCCATGTAGAGGAAAGGAATGTTCTTTTCTTCTCTGTTTGCGTGCAATTACTATCAACAAATTTATATAACTGGAGCAAATTTTAGAATCCCTAATATGATGTTAGTGTACCTTGAATAAAGTTTTTTTTTTAAATCATGATCTCTGTAGCTATCACAGCTTAAATGTTTCTCATTGCTGCTGTGCTGTCTACCAAAGTTTTATTGTTGCTTAAGTGGCTTCAGATACTTCCTGACTTTGCATTGTTACGAGGTAAACTGGTTGGCAGGTCAGGTGACAGGAACTCTTTCACTTTCAGTTCTGAGCAACAGATTTTGGTTTTTAGAAGGGACAGCAAGTTGAAAGGAAGTGTTTTACTCGCTCCCTGTTTATTTGGAAATTCTACTGGTTATCTGAAAACAAGTTCTTACCTTTGTGAAGAATCTGCTGTTGGTGACTTGACCTGTGATTACCTGGGGTTCCAGGAAGCTATTCTGACTTCAAACTGTTCTGGGTGTGTTAAGAGGATGATTAGAACTTATAATATTGAAAGTTTTCAATCTCTGACCAAAGAACTCAATTTCAGTACGAAGTGAGCATTAACCTTTGCTGTGTTGAACATTTTTAAAGGGTTTTGTTCATGGGATTCGTTTGATTGGAACATATTAGATATGTTAAGAGTTATAATTATTGTGATTGTTTTATAAAGAACAAAGAACAAAACAGCACGGGAAACAGGCCCTTCAGCCCAACAAACCTGTGCCACCACCCCGATGTTCCCACCTCTACCCGTGATTCTTGTCTATGTTTATAGATCTATGGATTAAAAACCAAATTTGAGACAATTTAGGGAGAAAAATTGAAACCAAATTCTACCATCCACCATAGCAGGATTTGAACCCGGGTCCCCAGAACATTATTTAAGTTGATGGATTAATAATTCAGTGATAATACCACTAGGCCAACGTTTTCTCAAATCCCCTCCGAATCCCCCACAAGTCCCCACATGACTGTCTCCCCGTCATCTCCCCATCCACACCTCCCGCAACTGTACACATCTCAATCCCTCCCCCCCACCCCGCTCCAGCCTTCTCTGCTCTGGAGAAAACAATCCAAGCCTATCCAGCCTCTCCATCCCAGGCAGCATCCCGGTGAACCTCCTCTGTATTCCCTCTAATGCAATCACATCCTTCCTATAGTGAAGTGACCAGAATTGTGCCCACTACTCCAGCTGTGCCCTCAAAGTTCTGTAGAACTCCAACATCACCTTGCCCTACACCCTCCTTACCCTGCACATGACTGATGAAAGAACATTTTGTAGCAATTGATAAAATCTATTGCTAATTTTCTTACTATGCATGTTAACTACATTCTTAATTAAACTTTGCTTGATGAGAACTCCCTAGTGGTCATTTGTTTCACACCTGAAGTGAAACATATCATGCTGATCTTAGCCAAATTCAAGGTCCAATATTTATGATCCAGATGGGTTTGACATATACTTTGGTGTTTCTGACCTGAGCCATAACAATAAAGTGCAGAAGAAGGCCATTTGATTCATCAAGTCTGCACTGATTCTGTGAAAAAGCATCTTCACCAAGTATTTACCATGCATATCCACCTAACCTACAAATCTTTGGACCATAAAGGGCAATTTAGCACGGCCAATCCACTTAACCTGAATATTTCAGGAAACCAGAGCACCTGGAGGAAACCTATGCAGACATGGGGAGAATTTGCAAAATCCACATTGACAGTCACCTGAGGCCAGAATTGAACTTGGGTCCCTGCCATTGTGAGGCAGCAGTGCTAACCACTGTGCCACTGAAGCTCGCTCATTGGATTTAATCTAATAATCTGTGCAATGTTTTAGCTATTTCCAATTGAATTGTCCAGCTTGCAGTAATATAAATGGTTAAAAAATATATCATAATACATCACTTTCTGCCCATTAAAGCAAAATCCAATGAACAGTTTTTGTCGACAGAATTGAAATATTAGACCAAGAATTCTGAATAAGTGACAAATCTGTAATTCGCACTAACACAATTAGAATTCAGAAATGTGTCGCACCATTTGCTGCTACCGTTTTTCTGTAAGATAAAAATGAGTAGCTGAGATCACAGAGAATGATTAAGTGACTCCAATACAGTGCTTGGGATGACAGATGCTGATTGTTGCAAATGGCCTTCAATCAAAATGTTACAATCAATGTGCCATCAGTCTGTAACATTGTGGATCAGAATATTTAAAAATGTTAGTTCACTAGAAACATGGTCAATACACCTTACAATTTCTGTCTATTTTATTGTGAGTACCCTTGCAGTGAATAAAATTAGAAATTGGCATTTACAACATTAGCCAATTGCTATTAATGCATTCATACCAGCAACTCTTTTCAAATAAAATAGGTCTCCATTGAGATAACAAGAAAACACACAAATGTGCTAATTATTGTTGTTTCACTAGTTTTATACTTGTTAAACTTACTGAGTTGCCAATCCATCACAACTTGCCGCATCAGCTGTAGCTACCACTCCTGCTGGCATTACCAGTACATTGGAAGTTGCCGGCCTCTGAGTGGTTGGCAGATGTTTGAGACAGGACTCCCTGTCCATGAGGGACACAAATTCCACCTCACGCCTATTGACTGTGGGGTAGCCATTCTTTACTGTGCAGCCCATGACCTGCTCTCCCTCCCCACCATCTGAGTTTTTAGCCGAGAGGCAGGACTATGGTGAGTAGAAATTCAGCTCATGGACAAGGTGACGATATCAGGCTTCACACAGGGGAAGGTGATGGCTTGGGGGTATTATTGCTAGATTATTAATCCAGAAGCTCAGCTAATGTTGTGGGGACCCAGGTTCAAATTCCATATGGCAGCTGATGGAATTTGAATTAAAAAAAATCCAGAATTAATAATTTATTGATGACTATGAGATTATTTTCAATTGTTAGAAAAAAAACACCTGGCTCACTAATTTTTTAGGGAAGGAAATCTGCCATCTTTAGCTGGTCTGGCCTACATGTGACTTCAGAGCTATAGCAATGTGATTGATTCGCAACCGCCCTTGGGCAACTAGAGATGGGCAATAAATGCTGGCCGGCCTGCAATGAATAAACAAAAACCAGCATCAGCCATTGACTAACCCTCTGGATGTGGCTCTCAGTGAGAGTCTGCAATCTCTTGATGGAGGACACAGTTTACAAAGTGGGAAATGACAGTGTTCATGGCCAGGATGGAAATCTCTCTTGTCCAAGTCAGGTGTGAATACTCATTGGAATATCAGCCAGATCTTCTCACACCTCACACTATAGTTCTAGCATCTACTGCCTTTGGCTGGCTGTTGGACTTGTCATCAGCCTGGGGCTCAGCATGGGCCTAGATTCTTAGCCTGCTTCAATGATCTGGGGCCTTGACTATCACAGCCACCAACAGTTGGGTCATGCAAGTGTGGTCTTCCAATGTGAACATCTGCCCACTAAAGTGAAAACATCTGCACTGGGGAAGATACGGGAAATGAGTTGATACTGTATCTTTTTCCTGCTCCTCCTCCTCCTCAGAAATGTTGAATGTTTCCCCTAGAGATGGCAGCTCTCTTTTCTTACATTTGATTTGCAATGAGTGAACAGAAAGATCAAAAGGTTCTACCCTATCAAAACAAAGCTTCTCACCATCCCCAGTCAAGTGGATACCATGCTGCCTTGCCATCTTAAGGACATTCACTTCTGCTAGGATCATGAGAAATGAGATCTCGCTGTATGTCCAGGATCTTTCCTTCGTGTTTGGACTAACTTCTGCAGCAACAAGAGAGGTGAATATTAGTTGCTCCACAGGAACAGGCTCAATGCTTTAGCAGCTGCACTGTAGCTGGTAAATTTGGGCGTTATTTGAATGCATGTAGCATTGGGCCATTCTGGAATAACTCTCTAGGCATTTCCACTCCCACACTCACCCTTCTGAGCTATCCATTAGTTCCACAGGAGATGCTGCAACATGGGTAGGATGAGACTTCTCTGGTTCCATTCTGCTTTATCTATTTGTAACCAGAGAATCACATGAAGTACCTTCTCTTCCTGCTCCCGTAATGTTATCTCTGGCATATCCCAAAAGTCTGACCTATTTTTTAAATAGTTGCTGCCCCTTGGTGACATGATCTGAAAACACAGCATCTGATTTCACATGTGTGCTGTTGAAACCCATCTCTACCTCCCTACTACCAATCACAACACTACCGTGTCTTCAATCACCAAAACAAATTCTGTTTCCTAATCACTAACTCTATCCCTGTTCCTGGCAGGCTGAACCAGAACATTTGTGTCCTTGGGATCATTCCTGTCAAACAACAACACTTGATCCCCAGCATCCCACAACTTCACCTCCAACTTCCATTTTCTCTCCCATATCTTTGAATGCATTGCTGCCTTCCAAAGCTGCTCGAGTCTTCCCCAGAATTCCATGATTCAATTCCCCAGACAAAGAGTCTGCTAATCCTCTGTGACTAAAGCAAAGGTAAATGATCATCCTTTTCAACCTGGCTGTCGTCTGTGCTACAACGGACAACATCATCACCCGTCCACACCTCATTACTGCCAAGAAGATAGTCCAATTTTCCACTTTGTCCATACCTGTACTAAGACCTCCTCCTTTCACCTATTTATCATTCCCTCCCTCCTTCCCTGCCTCAGAACTACTGCTGTTGATTTATTGCCATTGGCCTTGACTATTCTAATGCACTCCTAGCTGTTCTCCCACATTTGAAATCATCCGAAACCTTAGTCCCCTTGTACTTATACCAAGTTCTGTTGATTACCCCTAAGGGTGTTGCCTACATTGGTTCCCACTTAAGCAATGCCTTGAATCTAAAATTCTTATCTTTGTTTTTACATTTGTTCCATATCCTTTTCCCTCTCCCTGTCATCTCCTTATAATACTCCTGGTTATCTCCACTCTTCCAATTCTGGCTATTAGAGATTCTCAGTATTAACCATTGGCTGCCTTGCACTGAGATGTGAAGGCCCGCAGCCCTGAATTCCCATTCTGATACCTCTCCTCTCTCTGCTTCTCACAGACGCTCTTTATAATCTATTTCTTTGACCATGTTTTTGCTCCAATTTCTCCCTGTGTGGCTCAGTGTCAAATTCTGCTCCATTATTATCCTATGAAGTGCCTGTTATTATAGTAATGGCAGAGAGCCTAGCCTTTGAGCCAGGTGCCTGAAGATTCATGTAATATGAATTTCTTGTCAGCCACTGTCGACACTGAGAAAGCTGGATGCAACATAGTGCTACATAAGGCATGATCCTTGCTGCTGGAATTATTGGTTTTCTAACAATACAGTGTTGTATATTTGATTTGCCTCAAAGCAACGCAGAGATCAGATTAGTTTCTAAATGCGTGACTGATTTTATTCATAGTCTTTCAAAATGTCTGCTAATTTCTATCAGCATCTGCTCCTATCTCTGCCTTCCAGCTCCTTGATGTGGAGATGCCAGTGTTGGACGGGGGTAAACACATTAAGAAGTCTCACAACACCAGGTTAAAGTCCAACAGGTTGGTTTGTGGCAAATGCCACTAGCTTTCGGGGCTCTGCCACTTTGTCAGGTGAGTGGGGAGTTCTGATCACAAACAAGGAATATAAACACACACTCAGTTTACAGAATACTGATTAGAATGTGAGCCTTTACAGATAATCAAGTCTTAAAAGTGCAGACAATGTGAGTGGGATAGCATTAAGCATAGGTTAAAGAGATATGTATTGTCTCCAGATGGGACAGGAGATCAGGTTTTGCAAGCCCAGGCAAGTCAATGAGGGTTACAAATAGTGTGACATGAACCCAAGATCCCGGTTGAGGCTGTCCTCATGTATGCGGAACTTGGCTATCAGTCTCTGCTCAGCGACTCTGTGCTGTCATGTGTTGTGAAGGCCACCTTGGAGAATGCTTACCCGAAGATCAGAGGTTGAATGCCCGTGACCGCTGAAGTTTTTGCTAAGGAGAAGAGAACAGTCTTACCTAATGATTGTTGAGCCGTGTTCATTCATCCATTGTTGTAGCATCTGCATGGTCTCCCCAATGTAGCATGCTTTGGGACATCCTTCCCTGCAGGGTATCAGGTAGACAACACTGGCCGAGTTGCAAGAGTATGTACCATGCATCTGGTGAATGGTGTTCTCACGTGAGATGGTGACATCTGTGTCGATGATCTGGCATGAATGGCAGAGGTTGCTGTGGCAGGGTTGTGTGGTGTCGTGATCATTGTTCTCCTGAAGGCTGGGTCGTTTGCTGTGGACAATTGTCTGAGTTGTGTGGTTGTTTGAAGACAAGAAGTGGAAGCCTTGGCAAGATGTTTGACTTCATCAATGACACGTTGAAAACTCTGGAGAAGCTGTTGTAGGTTCTCTGCTCCGGGGAAGTACTGGACGACAAAGGATACTCTGTCCACTGTGTCCCTTGTTTGTCTTCTGAGGAGATTGGTGCGTCGGAACTGTTCGATCGATGAGTTGAGTGCCATATCCTGTTCTTATGAGGACATCTTTCAGTGTCTGGAGGTGTCTGTTGTGATCCTCCTCATCTAAGCAGATCCTATGTATATGGAGTGCTTGTCCGTAGGGGATGGCTTCTTTAACATGTTTAGGGTGGATGCTGGAGAAATGGAGCATCGTGAGGTTATGGAGACAATACACATCTCTTTAACTTTTGCTTAATGCAATCCCCACTCACATTATCTGCACCTTTTAAGACTTGATTGGCTGTAAAGATTCACGTTCTATTCAGTATTCTGTAAACTGAGTGCATGTGTTTATATGCCCTATTTGTGATTAGAACTCTCCAATCACCTAACGAAGGGGCAGAGCCTTGAAAGCTAGTGGTGCTTGCTACCAAATAAACCTGTTGGACTTTAACCTGGTATTGTGAGACTTTTTACTGTGTTTCCAGCTCTTTCTTTGTTTACTCAGTCTTTACCCAGACTTTATGGACCAAGCACAGTTACATTGGAAAGTTACTAGACTCACTTAATCGAACACAGAACAATTAAAACACTACATGTAGCTTCAATGTGGCATATATAAAATGCTCTGATACGGGAGTTCATGAAAAGGCAGGAGAATGGATATTGTGCATTGCTTGGTTCAATAAGAAATATGAATTATAAATGAACTATTTTGTTAAAATTATTTTCCAGCCCCATCATTGCAGGCTGGATGGGAAAATTTGGAGAACAGCAAAATCCAAGCTAACTGTTTCTACTGTTGACAAATATGGGGAAGGCAAGGACACATTTTTCCATTAAGAGGCTAGTTTTGTTTTTGCTCTCTGCAACATATAATCAAACCTTACTAATGCTACCGACAGAATACATCAGTGGAGCTGCAATGTCATCTCAGAAAATATCTATCAAAAAGGTATTTTTGTCATTTTAACAATGTGCACTAAATTCATCAAACCGACGGGGATATAACATGAGACACTTGCAGGGAAAAGAAAGATGGTATACCTGATCTGCTCAAAGTGCACCATTAGAATGAGATAAACACACAAAAGAATAACTCACACAGATGAAAAGGGAAATCTTCCTCCAGCAGGCAAGGCAGGTCTACAGTTGTCATTCTAACAAACGTATTTTCATAAGCCACCTGCAAAGTCATGGATGGCTAAAAATCTCATTATGAACAGAAGGTTTGAAAGCCACATGTGTGGAGTTAATTGGGTGTGTATTGGAAAGCTAATATTTTGTTCAGTTTGCTTTTGGCCTATTGTTGGAAAGCTCATGGGAAACATACCTTTCCATCTGATATAACATGCAGCATAGTTGAACAGGAGGCCTACTCATACCAGTGGTATCTTGTTAAAAGCATCTGAGCCAAATGTGTTAGAAAGAAAAACAGAAATATTTGTGTTTGTGGAACACCATCCATGTCCTTAGGACACTCCAAAGCACCTTATGTCCAATGAAGTCCTTCTAACGTTTTGTCACAGTTGTAAGAGAAAATGCAAAGTAAAATTTATGTATCAGTCATAAGTAGGCTTACATCAACACTGTAATGTTGTTACTGTGAAATTCCTCTACTTGCCACACTCCAGCACCTGTTTGTGTACACTGAGGAAGAATTTGGCATGGCCAATGCTAACAAGCATATCTTTCTGACAGTGGGAGGAAACTGGAGCCACTGGAAAAAAACCCATGCAGACACAGGGAAAATGTGCAGACTCCGCATAGACAGTGACCCAAGGCTGGAATTGAACCCAGGTCCCTGGCTCCGTGAGTCAGCAGTGCTAACCACTATGCCACCATGCAGCAGCTAACTTGGACAAAGCAAGCTCCCACAAATAACAATGTGATAATGAGTGGAAAAGCTGCTTAATTTGTGATGTTGATTGATAGTTAGAATATTGACAGGGGATAGCTCCCTTGAAGGCCTTCAAAGTAATCTCACCGGATGCTTAATGTCCACTTGAGAGAGCAGAGCTGGCTTTCGCTTAATATTCATCAGAGAGGTTGGAGCACAAACAGCACAGCACTCTCTCAGCACTGTGTTGAATCCTCCCAGCTTCATGAGAGGGATGGCAATATGATGGGTGAAGGAGACAGGTGGGAAACCTGGATGGTCTCTAGATTTTGGAATGTTATTAGATCTGCACTCATCCAGGCAACTGAAGAGTATTCCATTACATTCTTTACTTGTACCTCATAGATTGTTGACAGAC
This sequence comes from Sphyrna mokarran, assembly GCA_024679065.1. Classification (NCBI taxonomy): domain Eukaryota; kingdom Metazoa; phylum Chordata; class Chondrichthyes; order Carcharhiniformes; family Carcharhinidae; genus Sphyrna; species Sphyrna mokarran. The sequence continues at coordinate 90,274,055 of JAGIQG010000006.1, read as the reverse complement.
TTGAGGAGTCAGGATGTGAGTTACTTGCCACAGAATTCCTTGCCCCTTGTATTTGTTTGGCTGATCCAGTTCAGTTTCTGGTCAATGGTAACCCCCACCACAGGATATTAATAGCGTAGGATTCATCCAAGGTAATGTCATTCAGGAAATGGTTGGAAATGATCATTGCTTGGCACTTTTGTGGCGTGATTATTACTTGCTATTTATCAGCTCAAGTCTGAACATTGTTCAGGTCTGTTGCATTTGGACACAGAGTCCTTGAGTATTGAGGAATCACGAATGATGCTGAACATTGTGCCGTCATCAGCAAACATCCCCATTTCTGACTTTATGCTGAAAAGAAGGTTATTAATGAAGAATCTGAAGTTGCTTGGGCCTAGGACACTACCCTGAAGATCTCTTGCAGCAAAATTTGAGGCTGAGATAACAGACATCCAATAACAACAACCATCCCGGAGAGCTTTTGATTTGATTTATTATTGTCACATGTATTAGTATACAGTGAAAAGTATTGTCCCTTGCGTGCTATACAGATAAAGCATACCATTCACAGAGAAGATAACAAGACAGCGTAGAATGTAATGTTACAGTCAAAGCTTGAGTACAGAAAACAAGCAACTTAATGTGAGGTACATCCATTTAGAAGTATAATGGCAGCAAGAAGAAGCTGTTCTTGAGTCAGTTGGTACATTACCTCAGACTTTTGTATCTTTTTTCTGATGGAAGGAGGTGGAGGAGGTTATGTTTTGGATGGCCCTTAATTATGCCAGCTGCTTTGTTGAGCAGGAAGTGTAGACAGAATCAGTGGATGAGAGGTTGGTTTGCGTAGTGGATTGGGCTACTTTCATGGGCTTTTGTAGTTTCTTGTGCAGAGCAGGAACCATACCATGCTGTGATACAACAAGAAAAATTGCTTTCTATGTTGCATCTGTAAAAGTCATAGCTGAGAATGCCAAATATCTTAGTCTTCTGAAAAAGTGGAGGCATTGGTGGACTTTCTGAACTATAGTGTTAATGTGGGGAAACCAAGACAGGTTGTTGATGATCTGGACCTAAAATCTTGAAGTTTTCAACCATTTCTACTTTGTCTCGGTTAATGTATGTTTTCCACTATGCTTCCTGAAGTCAGTGACAATCTCCTTTGTTTTGTTGACACTGAGAGAGAGATTATTGTCATTACACCAGTTCACCGGATTCTCTATCTCATTGTATCTTGTCATTGTTGAGATCTATCCTACTACAGTGGTATCATCAGCAAACCTGAAAATGGAGTCAGAAGGGAATTTAGACACAGGATCATAGATGTACAAAAAATATTGTAGGAGACTGAGAAACACAGCCTTGTGGGTTATCGGTGTTGAGGATGATCATGGAGGAGGTGTTGTTGTCTATCCTTACTGATTGTGGTCTGTTGGTTAGGAAGATCAGGACCCAGTTGCAGAGGGAGGAGCTGAGGTCCAGGTCATAAAGTTTTGAAATGAGTTTCATAGGAATAATGGTGTTGAAGACTGAGTTGTAGTCAATAAATAGGAGCCTGACATAGGTGCCTTCATTATCTAAGTGTTCCAGGGTTGAGTGCAGGGCCAGGGAGCTGGCATCATCTGTGGCCCCGTTGTGATGGCAGGGAAACTGTAGTGGATCCAGACAATCTGGAAAGCTGGAGTTGATTTGTGACTAACCTTTCAATGCACTTCATAATGATGGATGTTAAACGACCGGACTGATAGTCATTAAGGCACGCTGCTTGGTTTATCTTTGGTTCTGAGATGATGGCCATCTTCTTAAAGCAGATAGGGACCTCAGATTGTTGTCAAGAGAGGTTGAAGATGTCCATGAATACCTCCGCCAGGTTGGAGTGCTTGTTGGGATACCCTATCCAGACCAGTTGCTTTCCTTAGGTTGACTTTCGAGAAGGCTGCTCTGACATCTGCAATGGTGACCTCATATAGAGCTTCATCCAAGACTTCCAGGGTGGAAAGCATACTCTCACTGACCCCTTGTTCAAAACTGGCATAGAATGCATTGAGCTTATTGGGGAGGGGGCATTGGAGCTGGCAATTTTACATGCCTTCATCTTGTAGCCTCTTATGTCTTGTAGACCTTGCCATAGTTGGCTAGAATCTGTGTGGCGTGGCAGGGATCCGTGTGGCTAGTCTGGAACTCTAGCTTGATCTGGCATTGTCTTCTGCCATATTTGATGACTCTATTTAGATCGTATCTAGTTTTTTGTATAGGTCAGTGTCGCCTGACTTGAATGCCTCAGATCTGGACTTCAGCAAGCAGTGGATATTGCTTTTCATCCATGGTTTCTAGCTGGGGAACACGTGGATTTGCTTCTTTGGCACACATTCTTTAATATACTTACTCATTAATGAAATCAGAGCTTTCCCCGATTTTCATTGATTCCAGTTTTGCTGTCGTTCCTTGATACCACATTAAATGGTTTGCTCTGATTCCTATCTGCCCTGTGTCTTCCATCATGCAGAATGCCTACAGCAGAGAAGGAGGCCTGTTGTGTCTGCACCAGCTCTCTGATAGAACAATTCACCTTGTGCCATTTCCCCATCTTTTTCCCCATTACACTACATTTTTCCTTTCCAGGTAACAATCCAATTCCCTCTTGAATGCCTTGATTGAATCTGCTTGTACCACATTCCCAGGCAATGCATTCTAGATCTTAACCACTAACTACTTAGTAAAGTTTCTACTTGGGTCTCTATTCCTCCATTTGTCAATTATCTTAAATCTGTGCCATCTCACCTCAATTCTTCTAACAGTGGGAACAGCCTTTTGCTTTCTATTTTGTCCAGATTTCTCATGATTTTGAATATCTCTCACAACTCTCATCTCAATCTTCTCTTCTCCAAAGAAAACAATCCTAACCTCTCCAATCCATCCGCATAGCTGAAGCTCCTCAACCCTGGAATCATTCTTGTGAATATTTTCTGCATTATTTCCAATGTAAATTTCCAAAAGTTATCTTAATGCTGCACTCTAATTAAGGCTAAATCGATGTGTTTTAAACATGTTTCACATAAACTTCATCCTTTTGTACTCTGTCCCATTCCTAATCTGTTCTGCCACTTAATGCACATTCACCTGGGTCCTTCTGCCCCCTCACACTTTTCAGAATTGAGCCCATTCCTTTAAGCATCCCTTATTATTTATATAACAATATTCCATTTTTATTTATATTCCGTTTTAGGTTAATTGCCAGCCTCTCTTCATCCTCTCTCTCAGTTTCTTTTCTTTGTTTTTTTCACTTCCCATTGCAACCTTCTTTTTTCAGCCTGGTTCCTCATTGTATTATCCAGCTGACATCTGTTATTAACATACTTTTTCTTCTTCATCTCAACCGCACTTTTTTTGTCATCCAACGGTCTCTGTATTTGTTTGCCTGACTTTTTCTCTTTTATAGGAATATACCTCAGTGCAATACAATGACCTGTATGATCAAAAATGTATGAAAATAAGGCCTGGGATCTGATTCTGGGATTTTGAATCCCATTTCCAGGGATCCTGATTTTTATTAGAGACTCTTACAGATGTAAACTGGTTGGGGTTATGAACCTGCACCCTGAATTCCCGACTTGGCCATCTCCATTGTGGCAATAGGCATGTCTTAGTTTTCTGCCATTTTCATGGAGTTGGGCCAGCATTTCAAAAAAATCTTATTCACAATACCTCAGAGATGTCATAAACCATAATCTGCATGAAGGAACCTTGTGAAAGGTCTAAATGGTCTATTTCATGCCCTTTATACCAAGTTATGCCCTCCAACCACTTCCTGTAGTCCCTCATGCCTTCTATGGTACTTTCATACTCATTCACTCACTATATTGGCCTGTTGTTAAAAAGAGATTTCAATGGATGACTGCTTTTTCTCTTAACATGTTATTACCACTATAGTGTTCATTGATTCTACTCAATGGACATGCAGGTGCCAAAGGTTGGCACGCGAGAGTGGGGGGTGGGGAGTTTTGAGGGACCATAGAATTGGATGAGGGCTTGAGGTGGCATGGACAGGGCATGGGGACCATGTGGGGAATGAAAGTTGAGTAGAGGGCCTTGAGTTTTCCTTTTCACAGGGACAAAGTGCCACTATTCTCAGGTGGACCTTTTAAATAGTCCATCTGGGTACCAGGCAGCCCCAAATGTTTTCCTGGGCTGGCTGGCCTGATTCCAGAAACTGCCCCCTCTCCCTACCCCTCCCCAACTGCAGGATGAAAATTCTGAAGTGGTTGGGATGAACCAGGAATTTTCACAACGCCTGCACTCCTGCTACCCACCCCTCCCCCACCCCCCTAACCCCCTCCACCACCTCCGCCATCTTCACCACCTCCACCCTGCCCGAGACTGGAAATCCAGCCAATAGTTTCTGCTAGTTTGTGTTGGTTACTCTTACTGAAATTTGATCAAGCCACTGAAATAGACACAGGAATCTCAAGTGCAAATTACTTTCAGTGTAAATCGAATTCCTGCAATCTTCTGTACTGGTATCAAGAAGATTGGTCACAGAAGTAGCCATGCCCTCAGATCGATTTAATCAGCAGTGTGAGTTTTCACCAAGATCACCTGTTTACAGGCCCCAGTTCTTAAAAATAAACTTTTGTTCTGGATGCAAATTCACCAATAAACAGCTTTTTTAATAGCTTTTAAGTGTTTGTTTTGTTTTAATTTACTAAGAAACTATTTTAGGTCATTATAACTAGTAAAATCTTCCGTAGACATATTTTTTGATGTTTTCAGTTACTTTAAATCCGGATGCTCAGATGCTTTGGATTAGGTTCTCTGGACTAAATCTTAGCTAAAAATTGCAGTGTTGTTTCTGGCTAGAGGCTGAATGTTTCTCTCCAGGGAAACTGGTCAGTGTTTTTCTTCAGACCTTACTACAGTCTGCCAAAATAAAAATCCAATGTTTGTGTTTCATCCCATTATACATGGGGACGGGGTCTAAACACGCTGACAAAATTTTGCTGCACTGAGATCGGGCTGCCATCTTTAAAGGATAATTATTTCAGAACTTGAATAAATCTGCTACTTATTCCACCACAGAGGCTACAGGGATTCCCTCCCCCCATACCCCCAATTAGAGCTGGCTCCTTCTTCCCCTCCCCCACCCCCGATCATTACCCCCAACTCCTCCAACATGGCCATCGCTAGATTCCTCAGCAATGTCTGCACCTGGTCACCACTACATCTAAATGAATCCATCTCCACCATGAGGGTCTCATTGGCCCTGTCCCTTGAAACATGGGTACGGTGCCCAGCTGGCCATTCCACCTTGTGCCAAAGGTCATTCCAGGCCAATGCCAGGGCACGTCCCTGTCCCTCAGGAACTTTACTTGCCTTTTACATACCCAAGGAGATCTTGCACGACGGGTTCATATCTATGTCAATATAAAAGGGAAGTTAATAGCTGGCAAGTAGGATGTGTGGATTAATGTCATTTAAATATATTCAAATGAATGCAATGCTGGTTCACGTCCATTATGGCTGCTTTTGGATCTTAACTCCCTGTCAGCATTCATATGAATGACAAACACTTGTTTAAGACCACGTGCAATTTAACCTGGTGTTGTGAGACTTCTTATGGTTCACATATACCTCAGGGAACTCAGCAGTTCAATAAGGCAGCTCGTCATCAATTTCTGAAGGTACCTAAGAATGGGCAATAAATACTGGCGCAGCCAGTAACACCCACATCCCATAAATGAATAAGAAAAAGAGTTCCAAAGACTCATTGCCCTCAGAAAGAGAGAGAAGATTTAAAAGATTTAAAAGGCATTTTTTTTTTGTGGCTAACTGCTGGCAGATGCATTAATAAAATTGCACCAGTCTTATAATGCGAGAAAATAATTATAATGCAAATATATTTTTTTAAAAAAACTTATGATTTGACTTATTATTGTCACATGTATTACTATACAGTGGAAAGTATTGTTTCTTATGCACTATAAAGACAAAGCATACTGTTTATAGAAAAGGAAACGAGAAAGTACAGAATGTAATGTTACAGTCAAAGCTAGGGTGTAAAGAAAGAGCAACTTAATGCGAGGTAGATCCATTCAAAGGTCTGATGACAGCATGGAAGAAGCCGGTCTTGAGTTGGTTGGTACGTGATCTCAGACTTTTGTATCTTTTTCCCAACTGAAGAAGATGGAAGAGAGTATGTCCACGGTACATGGTGTCCTTGATTATGTTGGCTGTTTTTCCAAAGCAGTGGCAAATGTAGACAGTCAATAGATGGGAGGCTGACGGACTGGGCTTCATTCAAGACCCTTAGTGGTCTTGTTGTGAAGCATTGGCCAATTGTATTGGATGCAGAAGATTTCACGTTCTGTGATATGAAGAATTCAGTCGTGATGTAACAAAGCAAAAATTTCATGAAAGGTGTGTAATATTGGAGACAAATTTCACCCATGTTGCTGAAACTGGGCAAGATTTGACCTTGCTCTTTCTGAGGGTAATAAGTCTTTGGAAGTCTTTTTCTTATTCATTTACGGGATGTGGGTGTTACTGGCTAGGCCAGTATTTATTACCCATTCCTAGGTACCCTTCAGAAATTGGTGATGAGCTGCTTTGTTGAACTGCTGAAATCCCTGAGGTATATGTACACTATTAGAAGTCTCACAACACCAGGTTAGAGTCCAGGCAGTTTATTTGATCGTAATCTCACAAGCTTTTGAAAACAGTATTTCTTCACCGTTCCCGAAAGCTTGTGAGATTACTATCAGATAAACTGCTTGGACTCTATCCTGGTGTTGTGAGGCTTCTTACAGTGTTTACCCCAATGCAACGCTGGCATCTCTACATCACGTATATGAGCACCCACAGTGATGTTTGGGAGATAATTGGGAGGGATTTTTAGGGGATGATTTGGGAGGGATTGGGAGAGATTTTGAACCAGTGACAGTGAGGGAACAGCAAAATAGTTCCATGTCAAGATAGCGAATAATTTGGAGGGGAATCTTTAGGTGATGGTTTTCACAGGTGTCTGTTGCTCTTGTCCTTCTAGATAGGTAGTGGCCGTGTGGGTTTGGAAGGTGCTGTGTTTAAGGCACCTTGGTGAATTCATATGGTGCATCTTGTGGATGGTATGTACGGATGGCACTGTTCATTGGTAGTAGAGGGATTGAATGTTTGTGGAAGTGTTAGCAATCAAATGGGCAGCTTTATCCTGAACGGTATCAAGCCTCATGAGTGTTGTTCGAGCTTCAATCATCCAGGCAAGTGGAGAGTATTCCATTATACTCATGACTTGTCCCTTGCAGATGGTGGACAGGCTTTGAGAAGTCAGGAAGTGAATTACTCAGCATAGGATTCCTAGCTTTTGAATTATTCTAGTAGTTGCAGTATTTAACTGAAATTTATGATTAGTAGTAACCCCAGTATGTCTATAATCAGGGATGCAGCAATGGTAATGCCATTGAATGTCAAGTGGTGAAGGTTAGATCCTCTCTTGTTGGAGATGGTCATTGCCTAACACTTGTGTGGGTGATAGAAGCAGAGTCTTCAAATATGTTTAAGGCAGAGCTAGATACATTCTTAATAAGCAAGGGGGTAAAAGTTATCAGGGGTAGGTAGGAATGTGAATTTGTGGTCACAATGAGACCAGCTATGATCGTATTGAATGATGAAGCAGTGTCGAGTGGCTGATTCCTGCTTCTAATTCACTTATTTGTGTTCTTAACCTTTGAAGAAAAATGTGCCTCGGTTTCATTGAAAGGCAGATTACTTGAATGTGTGTAAAAAGGGAGATGGATGCTCAATGAGACCTTCCTATCCTCTTGTACTGAAAATGAGCATGTAAGTACAGCAGGCAGTAAAGAAGACAAATGATATGTTGACATTCATAGCGAGAGGACTTGAGTATCGGAATAGGGATGATTTGCTGCATTTATATAGGATGCTGATGAGGCCACACCTGGAGTATTGCATACAGTTTTACTATCCTTATCTGAGGAAGGATGCTATAGAGGGAATACAATGAAAGTTTACCGGGCTGATTCCTAGGATGGCATTACTGTCATATGAGGAGATATTAAGTCAGTTAGGATTATATTCCTTAGGAGTTTAAAAGGGGAAGAAGGAATCTTCTAGAATCTTATAAAATTCTAACAGGGTGACAGGATAGATTCAGAAAGAATGGTATCGATTGTGAGGGAGTCCAGAACTATAGGTCATAGTTTGAAGGATAAACCTTTTAGAACTGAGTTGAGAAATTTCTTCACCCAGAGAGTGGTAAATGTGTGGAATTCACGACCACAGACAGTAATTGAGGCTATAACTCTTGGGGCTAAAGGGATCTAAAGATATGGCGTGTGGGAAATAGGGGATCAGGATATTGAATTTGATGATTAACCTTGATCATAATGAATAATGGAGCAGACTCAAAGGACTGAATGGCCTATTCCTGCTTCTAATTCCTATGTTAATACCTCCAACATGTCAACTCTCAGTAATATCCACTGGACTGGGGGCCCATAGGCTGCATTATACTCTCAAAACCTGGTTTTGGGCTCAAACTCAGAGACATCTGACTTAGTAGAAAGAGTGAATTACCAAATAATGCGCAAACAATTAATTCCACATTTTTGAAAACATCTGCTCATTCTGAGGACGTTTTCGCCATTTGCATGATACATTGCTGACATGGCTCATTGCTGATCTAACTTGCTCCATATACACATCCTGTTAACAAATGATATAAAATTGAGCTAATGGGATGAAATCCATGGCTTCACTTTCCTTGATGTCTGTCCTTATGTGAAAAAAATCAATTGCACAGTGTTGAGCAGCAACAATGAGGTAAAAAGGAACAATTGCACTGTAAGAATGTATTTCAGATGTTTGGTTTGGGTTTGTTTGAAGTGATTTACCTATAGCGCTGAGTGAGAGCACGAGGAGTGTGCTAGCCAATGCAGAGGTCATTGATGATGGTGACATTATCCAAAAATGCGTCCGATTCCATATGTACACTGACAAAAGCCAGGTCTATCTCGCTACTACCTTCTTGATCCTTTCAGTGCTTCTACTTTGCTAAGCTGCTTGTCTGACATGCATCACTGTACGAACAGAAATATCCTCCATTTAAAGAGGGGAAAAATCAAAGTCATTTATTTTTTCAGCCCATGCCACAGCTCTGTTTTCCGGCCATTAATTCTATCTCCCTTACCTGGCAACTGTACGAGATAGATCCAGAACCTCAGCATCCTATTTTATTTTGAGTTGAGCTTCTAACCACAGCCTCATCATCACTGCCTGCGTCCAGCTGTGTAACATTGGCTGTCGCAACACATTTCATTCTGAAACCCTCATCTGTTGCCCCCAGACTTGACTTTTCTAAAATTCTCCCAGTTGCCCTCAGTACTGTCAATTCTCTGTAAATTTCAGCTTATCTGACACCCTGCTATTTCCTGACTTACAGCAAGCCTATTTAATTCATTGCACTATGTTTACTGAAGTACATTAGCAAATGTTCACTAATGCTTCAGATTTAAAATTCTCATCCTGATGTTCAACTCCCTCTATTGCCTTGCCCCTCACTACCTCCATGAGTTCTTACAGGCCTGCAGTCTTCCAAATGCTGTGCCTTCATTTGCCTCGGGCCTAAGCTCTTAAATTCCCATCCTAAACCTCTCTGTCTCTCCATCTCTCTCTCTCTATTTTAAGACACTCTTTAATATTTGGCTCAACGAGCAATCTTTGTGTTATCTAATGTAATATCTTCTCAAACATGGTATTGGTGTCAAATATTTACAGAATCATTTTTGTAAAATGCCTTAGGATGTTTTTCTAAAATATATAAATGAGTGTTGTTATTGTTGAACGAATCAGTAATTACCACTTGCACTTTTAATAAATTTCTACAGATAATGAATAAATAAACATTTCACTGCCTACTGCTTTATCTTATAATGCAGACTGCTCCTATCCTCTTGTTTGTGAAGGTTCAGTGCTGCCAGTGTTGGAGGGAGAGGTAGCAAGAATATGGGGCCATCCTCAGTGGCGGAGGGAGTAGAAGGACAGAGAGATTGTTACCAGGCATTGAAGGGATAATGAGTGACAGCTTGGTCACTATCAACTGAGAGAGGAAGAGTGAGGACAGCAAGGCCAGAAGCTGGTTTGGGAGAAGCCAATTACCTCCTTTTGAGGCTTGGGGTGAGCACTTGTATTCCTCCTGGCTGACAAGAAGTCTTATGAGGAACTGATATTCAGCTCTTACTTGACCAGGCAGCACCTCCCACTCAGATCTGCTGTTAGGAATCTCACAGTATAGAATCTACTTAAGTTAGCACTGCCAAGGTGCCAGGGGGCATACACCATCCCCCAGATGCTATACTCACCTCTGAGCCCCTGATGTAGTCATAATGACAGGTTTGTGTTTTAGGAAAGCAATAGTGATTCCTGCCACAATATATCACGTCGGCGGTTGGAGGAAAAGACAGGTAACCTGGAACCTATGTAGTAAAACCGTTTATGGATACTTCAACATGTTTAAATTGATAGAAATCAGGTTCATGCCCTTAGTGGGTGTGCATCTCATTATGTCACTAATGGGTGTTGGGGGGCTGGGGTAGGATTTCAGGAATGATCTCATTCTAAGATTTCCTTGATGCCCATTTTGTTATGGTCATCTCACACGAGTTTCTGGCCACAATAGAATTGGTGCCTGCATCGAACAGGCCCAGAAAATCTCAGCCTACGTCTATGATTTCTCTACTGAAGAAACTTTCACCAGGTCTGTTGGGATTCTGTAGATTCTACATGAATAAGGAGGGAATAGAGGGATAAGGACTGAATAAGGGCAGAGGATTTCTGAAAAAAAAAAGAAAAAGGACAGCATGGTGGTGGCACAGTGTTTAGCACTACTGCCTCACAACGTCAGAAACCCAGTTTCAATAGTGGCCTCGGGTCACTGTTGGTGTGGAGTTTGTACATTCATCCCATGTCTGCTTGTATTTCTTCTGGTTGCTTCAGTTTCCTCCCACAGTCCAAAAATGTGTGGGTTAGGTCGATTGGCCATGCTAAATTGACCCTTAGGGCCCTATTTTACCATTTTCATTCAAAGTGCTGAGCAGACTTAAAACTGGGAGTATTTCAGGTCTGACTTTTAGACCCATTCTCGGGCGCCCCCATATGCACCCTACCTGCAAAAATATCAGCAATTCTCAATCGCGCTGCAGAGGCCTGTGAGCGGGGCTTAACACACCCACAATACTACAGCTCTGATTGCCATCTCCAATGCACTTTTTTTCCTCTATGCACAGAAAAGAAAATGGAGAAATATTCCCCTGCCACATCACTCCCAGGCCGGATACTGCCTCCATTCTGGGCCCCTCACACATTATTCCACCCCCACAACATTACTTATCTCCCCCACTCAGACTGGTCACAGGCCTCTTCCCTTCTCCCCCCGCTACCCTTCCCCACAACCGATTACACGCAGAGTGGCAACGGACCCTCCTCCCCCATGCCCCCCCACTTCCCCCCCCACCCCCAAACGATAGCACACAGAGTGGCAGTGGACTCCTCTGCCCCCACCTGATCTGAGTCAAAGAGCCATTTGATGCGCCTCCCTCCCCCACTTTACTGACCTGAGTCAAAGAGCCATCTGACCACCTCCTTCATCACCACCCCCACTGATCTGAGTCAGAGAGCCATCTGATCTGCCTCCCCCACCCCCATCGATCTGAAGCAGAGAGTTGCAGGAAGGTCACAACTTAACTTCTCAAAAGCAGGAAATTCATTTAAATTAATGCCACGTCCATTTTGGGCAAGATATTAATGGCTGCCACTTTAGTAAAGTGGCAGCCATTTAGTAAAGGAGGAACGGGTGCGGATCACACTACTCACCTCACGCCCAACTTTATCAAGTTTTCTTGCCCAAAAACCGCCGCAACATGCTAGTAAAATTGACGTCAGGGGATTAGCAAGGTAAATACATGATATTATGGGGATAGGGCCTGGGTGGGATGGTTGCTGGTACAGACTCGATGGGCTGAATGGCCTCCTTCTGCACTATAGGGATTCTATGGATCTTGATAATCAACCCAAGTGAAAAATAAACTGCATTGCCTAGAATTCAAATAACACTCCCCAGAATTCAGCCAATGGAACAGTGCTGAATCATGAACTATTTGCATTGAAACCTTTAAACTCCATGCTGCTTGAAAATATATGATTCAAAATACACTTTTACAACAATTTTCTCAATTAAACCTGTAATATAAAACAGATAAGTTACTCGGGGCTGAATTCTGACTTTGTGTAAAAGTATAACACGAGTGATAGCAAGTCAGCAGCCCATTTTACATCTCTCTCATTTTATTTCTATTGATTTCAATGGAGATAAAAATCAGGAGAGCTGTAAAACAGGCTACTGATTCGCTTCTGTCCGTTCTACACTTCTGTATAAAGTCAAAATTCCCCCTACAGCTTTTGTATGATGAATGTGATCAAATGTTACTCAGTAGTTTACTTTTCAATGATTCACCAAGATGACCATGTCTGCTCTCTCTGCCTCCATTTCCAAGAGATATTATTTAAATATGTTACACTTCATTGTAGTTTACAGAATTAAGAAAATCATTGAGTAGAATCTCTACAGTGCAGAAGGAGACCATTAGGCCCATTGAGTCTGCACTGACTACAAAGCCACCCAGGCCCTATCCCACAACCCCATGAATTTACACCAGCCAATCCCCCTGATACAATGGTCAATTTAGCCTGGCCAATCCACCTAATCTACACATCTTTGGACTTTAAGTTTATTTATTAGTGTCACAAATAGGCTTACATTAACACTGCAATGAAATTGCTGTGAAAATCCTTTAGTGGCCACACTCTGGCGCCTGTTTGGGTACACTGAGGGAGAACTTAGCATGGCAATGCAACTAATCAGCAAGTCTTTCAGACTTTTGGGAGGAAACCGGAGCACCCGGAGAAAATCCATGCAGACACAGGAAGAACATATAGACTCCACACAGAAAATGACCCAAGCCAGGAATTGAATCCTGGTCCCTGGTGCTGTGGGGCAGCAGTGCTTGCCAGTGTGATGCTCCATATTAAAGGATCTCCTATATCAGATACTGATCTGGTACTTTTTGTTCTGGTTGACAATGATACAACTATATTGAATTACTTGAACAGATTTCTAAGGTACTTAGTGTTCATACATGCTGTAAATATTGAATATTGAATTCTGGTTCTTCAGAGTATTATGCAATGTTAGTGTACATTGTTCTTAAGTAATAACAGAGCTGTGCTACTTGGGGGATTGATAGGCAGGATGATCTGAAAGGCTAGATCACAGGGCAAGCTCTTAAATTGCCCTGCTCTTTTCAATCTCCTGTACAATACAGGCACAATCCAATATTGCCAGTGAGTCATCCGTTACACTGCATTTATTCTGAAATATATGCCACATTTTGTAACACATCTTCCATCTGTTTTCTCCATGAACTGCACAGTGGATGAAAGATATCAAAAAGATATCAAAACCTGCCAAAATGTATTGGACAATTAGACATTTATTGAATAAAATCGGAGACACAACTACTTTTTTTAAAAAAAACACAAATCATCTTGTTGAAGATTGTAGGAAAAATAATTTGTTCACTTGCCGAAAAATGAACGTGTTTGGTAAGTTTTGATAATCACTGAGTGTGTATTGTGTCCTTTCATCTTGGAGGCCCCAGCTTAAATGCAACCAACACTAATCAGATAAAAGCCAGCTGGCTTCTATGTGAAATGGGCTTCTGTTGTCTAAGCCCAGTTCTTAATCAATAGGGATCCACAATAAGAAACTATTCCCCAAGTTGGCATTAAATTATCAACTTCATAGTTGGTATGAGATTCAAGTGAAGGTGCATTGTTTCAGCAAATGGAGGAAGTTTCAGCATTCATTTAACTGCATTATACCCAATATGCATCATGTTAAAATATGGTGCTTAATATTTGAAATGCTCAAGTTTTTTATTTCCCAGAATTTTTAACCTCACCTTGAAGAATGCAAAAATTTGTGACAACAATTTTATTTGTACTCGTATTTGTTTTCCTGGTCAATAATTAACAGTTAATGTCCTTAGTTATATTGCTGAGTCACAGAATTGTGGAATAGAATGCCTACAGTGAAATAAGAGGCCATTTGGCCCCTCGAGCCCACACCGACAACAATTCCATGCAAGCCCTATCCTGTAACCCCACGTTTTTATCCTGCTAATCTCTCTGATATTAAGAGACAATTTAGCATGGCCAATCCACCTAACTTGCATATCTTTGGAGCGTGGGAGGAAACTGGAGCATCCGGATAAAACCCACACAGATATAAGGAGAATGTGCAAACTCCACATAGATAGTCACCAATGCTGGAATTGAACCCAGGTCCTTGGTACTGTGAGGCAGCAGTGCTAACTACTGTGCCACCACGCCTCCCTATGGCAAAAGGACTGGGATGATGAATGAGCACTTTTTGGATGCTGTGATTGCCTTTAAGGGCTCCAAAATGTCATCTATGCACCATAGGAGCAAATTGTGCTTGTGCATATTGGTGAGAATATTAATGTGTGCAAAATATGCATAGCAGGTAGGACATAACATTAATCCGTCTGCCATTTGTGGAGTTCAGTGCTTCAGTTAATTTCCTTTTCAACCTCGCACAGCTCAACACACATTCAGTAGCAGGAAGGTCAGCTTATCAGTGTTATTTAAAAGGATCAACTATTTACAAGTTACTTAGTGGTTGATTTCTTCTAGCTGTGTTTTGAGTCATAATGTAAAGATGCTGGCATTGGACTGGGGTACACACAGCAAGAAGTCTCACAACACCAGGTTTAAGTCCAACCAGCTTATTTGATAGTAATCCCAAAAGCTTTCAGAAACAGTGTTCCTTTGTTAACCTTCCACATACCTGACGAAGGAACACTATGTTTTGAGTCTATCAGAGCTCACTGTAACTTGAGTAATTTCAAGCAACAAAAAACTACAAGTTGTGGGTGTGGCAAGTGTGCATGGAGTTTTTCTTTTGCTGACTTCAAGGTCTCTGCATGATCAGTTGTTCCCAAATATGAGTACAATAGTAATCATTTCCATTTTGGTACAAGATGATTTATAGAATGAACTAGGGGTGCATAGAGCAGGACAAGCTGCTCCAAGAGGCGGGAAGACAAGGGAGAGAAGGATTCTCAGCAAGGAGTCAAATCTGTTCAGTCTTCAAGGCAGCAGTTTTAATACTGAACCTCAATGAAGCAGATTGCTTCAGTTAGGACATTTCCACTGAAATCTGTCACTTGCTGTAGCCACAACAATGTATTTTTTTCAGAATCAGGACAAAATTGTATTGTCTGCGGCTGTATCGGTGGCCTTAGTGATGAGTTTTCATGTACTTAATTGGAACTGGAGATATTTACAAGATTTCCTATGTTGCCATCCACTGATGCTTAAAGAATGGAAACCATGGCTGACTTTTCAATGACAGCTAATCACATTTCATTTCCCCTTGACACAGAGAAGTAGAGAGAATGAGAACATGGTTTTGAAAAAGGTAGCAGTCTTGCCTATGGTGCAGGTTGTCATTGGCTGTACACAGTCAAGGTTTGCGTGACAACTTTGTCATGAACTAGAACTAAAAGGGATTCCATGCACCTAACATCCAGCTGTTAAGTGACTGAACCAACGAATCATGTATGTCAATCCCTAAAATGACGCCAGCAGCAGCCATGATGTCTTCATTTTTTTCTGCATTTCAGCCACCATAACAAATCAAAGAACAGCTATTGAGTGACAAAGGTGACCCACTGATCACATAACGGATAACTCTGGTGCCGTGAACATGTGCACGTCTGTTATAAAGCGGAAGCCAGGCTGCCACTTGTTAGAACAGATCATCAATGTGTTGAAACAGCGCTTTTGCTGCCTGGAATGCTCTGGAGGAGCCATACAGCACTTGGAAGAACAAATGTCAAGGTTTGTGGTCATCAGCTGCAGGCTGCACAACATCACTATCATGAGGGGACAACCCCTGCCACTGGATATGTGGCCAGCAGCTGAGGAGTGGGAGGAGGAGGAGGAAGCAGAGGAGTGGGGAAGAAAATCCTATTCTCTTTCTGCCTGAAGTGCCCATGAAGAACTCATCCGATTATGATACCGGCAACTTCAATCCCAGTCAACAATGATCCCACACCCCTGACCTTCTCCCAGTCAAGACCACCATAGCAAAAGCAAAAGACAACACAAAAAAATCAAGATTCCAAACTAAATGTATAATTACATTAAGCCATATAGTGTGTACAAAGACTAACTAATTACCAATGGCATTCCATTAGTATCTGTGTTCCATGTACCTTTACCAGTATCAGTGCTCTTCCGCATTTGTTGGGAGGTTACTGACTTTCAGCATAGAGACTGTCGCAGGAGTGAACCAAGTATCCCTGAACTTAGAAAGCTTGACTGCAGACTGTATCAGCCAATCATGTGTGGCTGAAGTCTGGGCTGGCAGGCTGAAACGTGAGAGAAGAGATAGTGGCAGGGATGGGAAGCTGAATTCTGACTTTCTGAGTGGGTTCAGCGATTTCATACTTCTTAGAATTGCAGCTGTTCCCATATGGCAGGGCCTCAGTAATGTTGGTAATTTGTTGAAGTACAGATTGCTAGATTGCTGTGACACCCTTTTGCACATTCTAATCCATAACCATGTTGGCAGCAGTCTGAACTTCCAATGCAGGATTTAGCTTTCAGTGGTGCCATCCGACATTGTATCATGATTGACCCACAAGTCCGCTGAATGCCACAGCATATATGCTTGAAACAATGTGCTTCAAGCTCACTACAAAGCCCAGTATCAATTTGGTACCAGACTCTTCCATGCTGTTTAACACTGAACACTCTCTCCAAAACACCAAACAATTGTGTATATTCATCTGCCATTTTTTTCTAGATTCTTCTATCAAAGTATTTATCTGGGCAGAGGACCTTCTATACAATGGTACTTGCATACTCTTTGCCCACTATCCTAGCTGTAAACCACTCACACCTATTGTCTCAACACGTGTAGATTCACCTACAATATAGTCCTTCAGATTATACCCAGTCCCTGAATTGGTGGCAGAGTGTAAGTGTGTCTTTATCATCACTGTATTCCGCAGTTCCTTCATTGTCTGTCAAGTTGCACTTTTGGGTATCTGAAAGGTACAAGGGTAATGTTATAATGATGAAGGATGAAGTAAGAGGTCCATGTTCACATAAGGTACAGTGTATAAATCAAAAGAGGGTGTGAGATGAGGCCAAACTGAGATGTGAGAAGAGGGATTAGGAATAACCATATTGTTTTTTGTGATTTCAGACCTGCCACAGGCCTTAACCTTAGCAATAGGCATCTTACTAATGTCTAATAGTATCTTCTCCATGGAGTTAGGGTGTGTAGTTGCACCTATCTCACTCCAGTTAGTTTCTATTGCCTTGGGGTAGTTTGTCACTTTTGCCTTTTCTGATTATTTGAGATTGTTGTTAGGTGATTGATGGTTTATAAATTGGGAAGTATCTGAGGTAATGGGGAAATGGTGAGAATATGATATTTGAAGATGAATTCACTAACCTTGATTACCTGTGTAAGGTCATTCAACTCTGCAACACTACATCCAGTTCTTCAAGGCTTATCTCCAAACAATGACTTCCAAATCTATTCATTCCCATTGTCCTCTAAGCATGAGTCTGGAGATGTTTCTGCTCTCTTGCTGATACAGGACATCTCTCCTCATTTTCATCTCAACCACGAGGCCTTCGGTGAAGCATCTGAAAAAATCCTGGAGCCCACACTCTCCCAATTTGTGCCATTTATCAGCACACGCCAGGATCAATTGACTTCTTGTATGATTGCGAGCAACTTCCTCAGCCACAATGCACCTCCTCTATAAGTGGTACAGATTAATTTGAAACGATACAGACTAGTTTTAAGTTGTGGCAGCCACTCACAATATTGGCCCCCTGCTGGTAAACAGAGCTAATCAAAGGCAACATTATTTGGACACTGAATTAATTCCAGTCAGCAGTCAACACAGAATTGGCATGCTGCCTGCATTGTAAAGAATAGGTGTGGGGTAATCTTGCATCGCAATCCCATTTTCAGGCACTGTCCAATTTGGTTAGTTTTGCATTCATGAAAACACTATCATAAATAATTTTATGTTGCTTATGTTGCACAAACTCTGTTTCTTTTATGGTTCAAAAACAGTTGAAACTCAAGATCCCCCCTCAATATCACACTGCAAAATATTTCTCCTATGTTGTTCGCCTTGTGGCCTTCTTGACACAGTCTCAGGAGCTCAGAACGTGTTGTGTTCCACACAACATTCAGCTATTTTTATCTGCAGATATCCTTATAACCTTCACCGCTGTACCTGACCATACATTCACCCAGCTGCTTTTTCAAATGTCAATCAGCACAGCATTAACTGTTTTAGCTTTGAGTACAATCTGTCTTATTGTTTTTTATGTATTATAAATTTCACTTAGGAAAAGAGTCTACCTTTGACATCTCTGCAGGAGTGATAATATCATTATCACAGTAACATCTTCAAAGTCTTTTGTTCCAAACTGTGTCTCAGATATTTGAAGCTCGTTTAAAATGGTAAAACTTATTGATAATTTGTTGGAACAAAGTCTCTGGTAAATTTTTGCCTGGCCACAGTTATTTTGTCATTTGATTGGCCACAAATAACAAAATTATTTATACCATTGATCTTGTTAACCTGTGTCCATTTTTAGTGATGATTAGACAACAATCATAAAATCCCTACAGTGCAGAAAGAGGCCATATGGCCCATTGATTTCACATCAACAGTAATCTACTCCAGCCCTTTTTTCATAACCCAATGTATTCACCCTCTTAATCTCCCTGATTGCAAGGAGTAATTTAGCATGGCCAATCCACATAACATGAACATCTTTGGAGTGTGGGAAGAAACTAGAGCACCCAAAGGATACTGACATAAATACAGGAGAACTTGTAAACTTCGCACACTCACCCATGCACACACGCACATACCCTCACTCACTGAGGCCGGAATTGAGCCTGGATCCATGGAGTTGTGAGGGAGCAGTGCTAACCATTGTGTCACTGTGCTGTTCTTGTTCTGTCAAGATCACAAAGAAGTTATATTTTTAAAATAATGAGCTTACGTGTTTACGAAGGTACGTCATACTAGTGTGTGGGCATATGACTATTACAGTCTTCAGGGACCAGCATTGGCATCTCAGCACTTCAAGGTTAGCCATAGCATTGTTAATTTTGAGGTGATTTCTTTGAATTATTACATGTGCAATTGAAAAGTAACACATTTACCATTTCACTAATAATAGAGACCAGAGCAAATCTGAAATGAAAATATATCATTTGAGTGAAATAGAAATGGAAGCTTGGCAAATATATGGGATGCCAATGATTGACAGCTACTGTCCTTAAGGCAAAGTTTTTAACCTTTTTTATTAGTCACAAGTAGGCTTACATTAATACTGCAATGAAGTTATGGTGAAAACCCCCTAATAGCCACGCTCTGGAGTCTGTTCGGATACGCTGAGGGAGAATTTAGCATGGCCAATCCACTTAATCAGCATGTCTTTTGGACTGTGGGAGGAAACCAGAGTACCCAGAGGAAATCCATGCAGACACGAGGAGAATGTGCAAACTTCACACGGACAGTGACCCAAGCCAGGAATCTAACCCGGGTTCTTGGCACTGTTAGGCAACAGCGCTAACCTACCGTGCTGTGTACCATCTACTTTATTTGCATAACCATCTCCTATAACGCATATTTTTCAAAGGTGCTTTAACAAAACCAAAGAAACAATTCACATTGGTTGAG
This sequence comes from Sphyrna mokarran, assembly GCA_024679065.1. Classification (NCBI taxonomy): domain Eukaryota; kingdom Metazoa; phylum Chordata; class Chondrichthyes; order Carcharhiniformes; family Carcharhinidae; genus Sphyrna; species Sphyrna mokarran. The sequence continues at coordinate 90,254,193 of JAGIQG010000006.1, read as the reverse complement.
TGGTGCCTTTCTCAGTTGTTAGAACTAAATAGTTGATGATTCTTTTCCAACTAGCAAAGAGAGCTCAATTGGTGGAACATCTGCATGATATGGACTGTGATAGTTCCAGGTGAATATTCACCTTCCCAAAAGCAGCAGAAACAGGCAATAAATGCTGGCCTTGCCAGTGATGTCTACACCTCAAGGATGAATGAGAAAACAGATATGATCTTGTTATTGTCCACTAAATAAAACAAAGGATCTCCATGGGAGATCCAGGCTAGGTAAGATGGCCAAATACCTTTTCCTGTGATATTAGAAAGAACCTGAGAATAAGGTCTCTGGGGGTTACTGTGGATTTTCTCCTCAGCTATATCGATGGTGAGGTGGGAGAGGCAAGGGTTGGGGTGGGGTGGGGGGATTGGGACATTGAAGTTGACAACAGGCAGACCTAACAAGGCCAGTATACATTGGGCATCCTGAATTGCCCTTGAGACATTGGTGCTGTCTTGAATTGCTGTAGTTTATGTGATGTAGTTATACCCACATTACTATTGAGAAAGAAGTTACATGACTTTTGACCAAGCAAAGGTAATGAATGGTGATATAGTTCCAAGTCAGGATAGTGTGTGGCCTTCAAGGAAACTTGCTGGTGTTCTATGTATGAGCTGCCCTTGTCCATTCTAGTATTGCTACTGAGCACTGTGCTTTCTTAGTTATGAAATCTTGAAATGTTTATGTTTACATATGAACTATTTGTTACAATTTAAACTATTTATATTTTTCAGATATGGCATACATGGTGCTGCCTCGTCTTGACTGCTTCCAGAATGTTTTCTCAGAGCCAACTAATTCTATGGGCGAAATTTTCTCAGAAAAACTCTAAGTGTCAGATGGAGATTTCCTTGTTTTTTTCAGCAAGGTAGGTGATGATAATTTATGGCACTCTGTCCAGTACAATAATAATATAATTTTCATTAGTAGGGGGAGGTATAGAGTCTCAACTCACCGGGAAGCCAGTTGCTAAGCTCTATGGGTGTCATTATGCAGGTGCCCCAATCTCCCAGTATACTGTATAGACAATGTACACAGCATACTGGGAAATCAATCCCTTGCCACCCTGAAGAGTTTCAATAGTGTCCAGTCTCAACGGCAAGGCCATCTCATCTGGCCCTCGTTGGTGGGAACCACCTGTGATCCATACTGGTGAGGGGATGAAGGTAAGTGAGATCACTTGATTGTGTCCGGGCTCGTTAATGACATGTTAAACATATCGTTAATATTTCCTTCCTGAATGCAAGGCTGATTTCACCATGATAACAGGCCGACAAGACCACGACAGGCAAGAAATCGGCACAAACCTAATTTTTCACCTCTGACCCTAACTTATTGGCTCATCATGTCAATCAACCATATGGTGAGCCGGTATTGTTTCATGGGTGGTATTATTCTCCAGTCCCATACTAATCTTTGCTCTGCCAAGCACTTTACATTACAGTGGCATGTAGACGCATATTTCAACAGTAGAGGTCATAGGTTTGGAAGATGCTCTTGAAGAAGTCTTGGTGAGTTGTTGCTGCACATCTTGGGATGCATTGTTGTTACTGCGCATCTTGGGATGCATTGTTGTTACTGCATCAGTAATAGAGGCAGTGAATGCCTAAGGTAGATGGGGTATCAATCAAATAAACTGCTTTGTCCTGGATGATGTCAAGCTTCTTGAGTGTTCTTGGGGCTGCAGCAATCCAGGCAAGTGGAGAATATTCCTTCACGCTCCTGATATGTGCCTTGTGGATATTATCTTCTTAATTTCATTGTGCTCACATAGAGGACAGGATTTTACGGCCATTTCCGCCTGCGGGATCTTCTGGTCCTGCAAATGGTGACGTTCTGCCCCAGGTTCCCCTGAGACAGAGGGTGCAAACAACAGGAAATCCCGTTAGCACAATGGAACTGAAAGTTCCCACCGCCAGTCAGTGGCAGGCCACCTCCACTGCCACAAAACCTACTGCTCTGGGGAGAGGTGGGGGGGAGAAGGAAGAAGAGGGGGAGGAATCTGATCTGCTGATGTACAGAAATACTAGGGGAAATTATTCCATCTCCGGCTTCTTGTAGATCACCAAGGCCTCTGCGAATCTTAGGCACCGGATTTCCAGCGCCGACAGCTCCATGCCGTTTTTTGACGTGAAGCTATATATATTATGTAAATTGCCATTTGAATATCATTAGTGCACCTGCGACTGAAATCTCTCCCTTTCTCTCGCCACCTGCCAGAATGTTTCACTCCAGTGGGCTTTACAACTCCCCACTTATGGGGAGCTTGTAGTCGGACCCTGCTGAAGTGAAGGGGGCCCACTGAGATCTTCCCATTAGTCAGGGGCTCAGGGGGATGCCCTCTGGGCATTGCCAGCTTGGCATTGCCCAAGGATCAAAGTGCCAATGGCCACCAGACACCAGGCAGTGCTTAGGGGGTTGGGCCAAAAGTGGCGGGGCCTGTTTGGAGGGAGATCAATGGGGCTGGAGACAGCCCCATTTCTAGTCTGCAGAAGGAGCAGTGACAGAGGGAGGGAGGCCAGCAATCGAGGCTGGCCACTGGATTGGGGAGGTTGGCTTATCATGGGGGGTGTTGGGGTTGCAGTAGGGGGATGGGGGACTGATGTGGGTGGGAGGGGGTTGTCGAGGCTGACCTGGACACATCCATTGGGGCCAGCGATACGGTCATGGAGGGAGTTCCCACAACCAGTGATGCAGAGTCGCGGGGTTCTTCGGTAATTAGTAGGCTGGCAATGCGGGGCTATTGCAAATGTGCCAATCTCAGTGCTGACAGATCAGTGCATGCGCAGTGGCCCCCTCAGTGCTATGCTGCCAGCCTTTCCAGTGGGAATAGGCTGACTTCTCGCATGAATCAAGCTGGTTCACTATACAGCACACTGAGTGTAGGAGATTCATTTCGAAACTCCCATTGATAAAAGCAGCAAATTAGATATACAGATTTTTTTTGGGAGGATTGCCCTGTTTAACTCTATTGGAAAATCTCACTGTGGCTTCATCTTATTGTGAGGATGATGAGATAGCAAGATGAGGCATAGTATCGCTCCTTGTGATGATGTATACTGAGTGCTATTTTACAACCTCACTTGGGCGAGGCTCATAAAATCTGGCCTGAGGCCAATGAAGAATTCCATTTTGCAAGCCTTGCCCGCTTCAGAATTGGTAAAATTCCAGCCACTGTGTCTCATAAGCATATCATGCAGTTAGCATTAACCCTGATACTACAGTGCACGGCTTTGGAGAGTCAGGGAATGAGTCACCTGCCACAGAATTCCCAGTTTCTGACCTGCTCTTGCGGCCACAGTATTTATGTGGCTGTTCCAATTCAGTTTCTGGTCAATGGTAAGCCTAGGATGCCAATAGTGGAGAATTCAATAGTGGTAAGGCCAGTGAATGTCAAGGGCAGATAGCTAGATTTTCCCTTGTTGGACATGATCGTTGCCTGACACTCATGAGTTTCAGTTTGGAAAACTGCCCACTGCATGGAGATGTAATCATTTCTATTAATCCCACAGACTTTAGTGGGGGCAGTACTGGAGGATACTAATGGAGCAAATTCCAAAACAACCGTCAGGTTTACAGATTGCTAATTTTCAACCCTAAAGGTTTTAAAATATGTCATTGAAATATTTTTCATATTATGTCAGTACTGGTTAAATATAGTAGGGCATGTGTTTCCAATGACAACAAGACTGAGAAGACATGTTGATATGTGCTGAAATTATTTAGCAATCTGAACAAAGGCTAATTTGAGAGATGCATTCATTTTTTAGGCAATCTAGAGATCTAGTCATTCTAAAGTGGTTCAAAAATCATTTAGCTATCTATCTTCATCCTGAATTTCCTCTAAAATTCTAATAACATTTCATTTTATAGTTGCATTTATGTAATACCCAAAGCAGTCTAAGTTGGGGCATACAGATAAATCTAAATTGGTCTGAGCAAGTCTATTGTGGTATTTGAGATAGCTCTGGATCTCAGCTTTGGTCATTTGGAATAGAAATCCCCAGAATTTATGTTTAATTTTAAGATTAATTAAATGATATTCCCATTAAACAATATTCTTTTAATGGCTGTTAGAAGGCCAACATTGCTAATTTATCTTTGGTCTTTAAAGAGAGAGGTTTATGTTTCCAAAATGAATAAGGGCCAACAATGAAAATATACTCTTCACCCACTGGAAATGTATATGCATAGAATATAGCAGGGAACGTAACCTGAGTTCTCAATACGTGCTCCTGACAGATGAGGCTCTACATCAGTTTCATAGAATTGGCCCAATAAAATTTATCAGAACTATTTTTATCACAATTGACAATTGCCTATGAATCAGGGGGGAAGATTTGATTAATTCATGCTCCCAGCATGCAGCTTCATTCACTGGCAGAGCATTTGAATTCCTGCCGTGAGAGTTTTTATAATCCACTTTAATATGCCAATCAAGGAAGACAAAGTTTAAAACAATCTTTTTATTTAAAATTAAAATCTTTTGTAGGGTGCACATCTACAGCACTCTAAAGTCACAATTCAGTAATAGACAGTGACCAATGCAAAACAATTGGGAGAAAAGTCAATCATTCTGCTGACCGGCAAATGGAAATTTTAAAGTAGTTAAGCTGATTAGTATGAAGAGTTTACAAGCCGCTAGAATTATCTGGGATTTTGTCATGTACACAAGTTTTGCGTATGACATACTTGTGTGTCACCCTTAAAGAGGTAGACAAGGTTTGCAATTAAATTCCAATCTGTACTATCCTCCAAACTATGCCTGCTTTGGGAAATCTACTATTTTTCTCTCATGGCTTGGTAGAATTTTTTTTCTTTTTTATCTTAAAGTTAAAGAAATTGAACTGCTTGATTGAATTTATTCCTTCACTTCCTTTGACCTTTAGAGTCCAGGCTCCACTATATTCTTCTGTCTACAGCAAAGGGAATTGTGAAACAAAAACTCCTAGGTAAAAATAGGCTGCTAAAAAAGTATCTGTATCACAAAATCCACATATGCACAATGAATTAGAAAAAGTCATGCAGAAGGTGATCAGCTGGTGATTCTCCATACTGAAGTCAATGAACATTATGAAATGAAATTGTACGGCATAGAAAGCCTGACCTTTCCATCGCAAATCAATAATATATTTTAGAAACTGACAAACTGATCAGAAAATATTATGTTCTTTGAATTTCACACTGCAGTGTTAGAAAACCACTAGAAGTGTTTTTACAAAAATCATTTTTTTTTAATTTATTTATTCATGGGACAGGAGCTTTGTTGGCTATGTCAGCATTTATTGCCTTTGAAAAGATGGTGGTGTGCAGCCTTCTTGAACCGGTGCAATCTTTGTTGTATAGATATTGTTATGACACGGTGAATAACAGTTACCCTCTAAAACAAGCATTGAAGGGAAACTTGGCGAGCTATCACAACTCTTTGTATTTTGATCACTAGAACATCCGTGTACTGATAGAATCATAGAATAGAATCACAGAATCCCTACAGTACAGAGGGAAGTCATTCAGCCCATTTACCCTGTACTGACCACAATTCCACCCAGGCCCCATTTCTGTAACTTGTACATTTACCCTGCTAATTCCCCTAGCACTAGCATGGATAAGCAACTTAAGCCATGCATCTTTGAACTATGGGAAAAATTCGGAGCATGGGGGTGGGGGTCGGGGAGGGGGAGGGGGGCTACCCAGAGCACCAAGAGGAATCTTACACAGACTTGGGGAGAACATTCCACACAGACAGTGACCTGAGGCCAGAATTGAACTTGGGTCCTGGTGCTTTGAGGCAGCAGTGCTAACCACTGTGCCACCATTCCACAAATTCCAGTATTTCAAATCAAGCATCCACTGGAATCTCACTAGCCTGTTTAGGAAATTACTGTGGAGATGCCGGTGTTGGACTGGGATAAATACAAGAAGTGTCACAACACTTGGCGAAGGAACAGCATTCCAAAAGCTTGTGGGTTTACTATCAAATAAACTTGTTGGACTTTAACCTGGTGTTGTGAGACTTCTTACTAGGAAATTACTCCCAGGGTCTTTGGATGAGATAGCCATTATGTTCCTGTTTCTTTATCGACGATGGTAATCAGTCTTTGGATGCTTATTGGAAGTTTCTTGTCTGGAAAATCAGGGAAGAATTCCATTGTTCCTTAGAGAAATAGCCTGCAGCTATTCCTGTCAATGGTTAGCTATACATTCTGAGCTATCTTTGGGGTTTGTATCCATTTTAAGAAATGAAACTCTTCCTTAAAGTCTAACACTTCTGTATATAATTCCATTGGTTTCCTCCATCAAAATAGAACATAGAAACATTAAGAACATAGAACATTACAGCACAGAACCAGCCCTTTCGGCCTTCGATGTTGTGCGACCAAAATAAAAAAGCAATGCCCCGCCAAAAACTAAAACCATAGAAATGGATAGGACGAGAGGTCATGGCCATAGGGTGAGGGGGGCTATGTATAGGACGAATATTAGAGGGCAGTTTTTCACACAAAGGGTAGTGGGGGTGTGGAATGCACTGCCGAGTAAGGTGGTGGGAGAAGGCACGCTGGGGCTGTTTAAGGGTCTCTTGGACAGCCACATGAGCGGTATGCAGATAGAGGGATATATTAGGACTGTTTAACTATGGCTTTTTTCCACAGGTAATTCGGTCCATAATTTGAGCATGCATTCGGCAGGTGGTGCGGGTACAGCTCTTGGATGTTGATTCATGGGTTGCCTGGTACCTCATGTCGTATATGAGTGCTGTATGTGGACCACCTGAAGGGCACCATGACAGCTCAGAGACTATCGATGTGGCTGTGCAGACACTTGGAATTGGGCCGGTGTCTGCGGGAGTTTGCGCGTTCTCCCCGTGGTTGCGTGGGTTTTCTCCGGGCACTCCGGTTTCCTCCCACAACCCAAAAATTCGCTCTTAGGCTGATTGGGTAACAAATTGTCCCTATTGTGAAAATTTTCCAAATTAGGATTAATATATATATTATTATATAGGAATATTAAAATAGGATAATGTATTTGGTATTACGGTGGCGCGGGCTCGTTGGGCCGAAGGGCCTGTTTCCCGTGCTGTGTTGCTTAATAATAAGCTGCAAACTTTGGATTGTGGGAAGAAACTGGAGCACCCAGAGGAAATCCACACAGACATAGGGAAAACGTACAAACTTCACCCAGTCACCCAAGGCCAGAACTGAACCCGGATCTTTGGTGCTGTGAGGCAGCAGTGCTAACCACTGTGCCACCGTGCCGCCAGTGGGTGAAGTCTGAGGTTGACAGGGCCAGTCAGGCAGCCTCAGGGGTGGTTGGTGGAGGCAGCTTTTGTTGACAGGGGTCCTTCCGTGGGTCCCTCACCCCAAATCCTGGCAGTCAACACGATGCCTCTCCATGCACTGCATTCTCCCCTCTCCCACCCCCACAACTACTGGTAAAATGTCAGAAACAACAGGAAGAGGTCATTAATTGACCAGTTAAGCAGCTCAGTTGGCTTTTGGAGGGGGAAGACCATGTGCCACCTTTCCAGCTGTTGGCCCTGTCATCAAGTGGAAGAACTTTGAAGTCAGGTTGTATGGGTTACAGAAATAGGTACAAGTTGCAGCGTGAAGCGCACAAAAGATGACTTCCTTTCTGTTCAAGCTGCATATGGGTTAATATTTATCAACCTTAGCAGCCATATTCCTGATTTGATTACTCACTAATGTAGTTCACTCAAGATGTTTGTCTTCTGCTGTCAACAAAAAAAAACTTAGAAGTATGATGTCTCTACAGCCAGCAATGTTTAGGATTTTAGACTAGGAATTTCATAAAATGAGCGTGCTGTTGATTGTCAGTCTATTGTAAAGCATTAATTTAGTCAAAAGGCTTCAGATAAATCATAAACTTGTGATGCTCAAGACAGCTTATCACTGAACCCCAGGATTGGATTACTGCTTACAATTCTGTGACAAGCATCCAATTGCTTATATTATGTGAAGATTTTGACTTTTTAAGTAAAATATGTCATATTTCTGAAGCAATTTTTTGCATTCATATTTTATTGGATTTGATTTACAGGGATACATCAAAATTTATTGCATTAACAATAACTGAATGAAATATTATAGAAAGTCTGTACTTTGCCTATCTCATCGGAATAAATTCAAAGTTGATGAGGCTGTATTTACTGCCCATCTTAGCTGCCCTCTTAAACTCTGTTTTTATAACTGTGATTTGTTAACTCACTTCAGAGGTCATTAAGAATTAACCACAAAATGTGTGAGTATAGTCCAATCTAAACCAGACTATGTCAGGTTTTACATCCCCACAGAACATTACTGAACAGTTTGGGTTTTACAACATCTTTTCTGGTGTCAGCTTACAGATTAGCAAATATCATTGGATTTAAGTTCAAAGCTTTTTCCTGGGGAAGCTCAACTCATGACCACTGGGTTACTGATCCAGCTACATAACTTCTGTATAATATTTATTCTTATGGCATGAATGTATTTAAGATAATTCAGATCAGATGATATCATGCAATGCTTTGTAACTAATCATTCGATGACTCTTTGTCATCAAAACTCAAAACATCAGCTTTTTTCTCTCCTTACAGACACTGCCAGTCCTGCTGAGATTTTCCAGCATTTTCTCTTTTGGTTTCATTATAATCCAGCAGATTCCACAACTGGCCCATTCTTTCAGCCATCCGACCTCTTCAATGAACATCTCCTCACTGATCCTCTCCCAATTCCTTGCAACCCCTCTATCAAGCCCTCAGCACATGATTTTCTCATCTACCACTATTGGAAGATGGGATCTCTTAGGCTACATCTGGCTCCCCCATCATTGCAGTTTATATTACTCTATGAACACTTCACACATTTCATAAGGTGTATTACTCATCTTACTGCTTACTGTTTCATCTGGGCAGTACAATATTCATCATTCATATATTGTTCCTCCAGCTATTGTTCAAGCATCACAAAATGAAATCAGTCTCCCTGGCAGCGTGGATACCCAATTACTTCAGGGTGCTGAGGATTTTTATAATTCTGGAATATTTCTGAACTCTGAGGCCAGAAGTCTACCACTTATTTACTTGCCATAGAATTGGATGAAGGTCTGACAGTGGAATTTTCTTTTGGATTTGGATGGGAATTTCTGGACTCGTCCGAGTGAAGCTATGAAATCCCACCCACTGAGACTTTCCCTTCGCCAACATAATACTGCATCTCACAAACAGCATGGCTAATTCACCTTTCACACCACATTTAGCTTTTGTAAAATTCTATGCAGGGATTTATGTAGTTTCAGCGCGCATGAATTTTTTTTTTGCGGTCTGGGAAATAATACATCAAGTTCAAGCAGAATTTTCCGACACCCTTTTGGATTGCTGCTATGGGGCTTATGTGGCACTCTAGAGAGAATTCCATAAATCGGCTTCACATTTTCTACAGACCTGCAAGATTTTAATAGTTTGAGCTCCTCTGTCATTGGCTTTGATGTCACAGGCAGTGCAACTGCATGGGTAGGATTTTCTGGCATTCTCACGCCAAAATGGAAAAATTCTGCTCAAAGTCAACGGACTCTATATGGTCCATGTCCCACCCGCTACAATTCCCGCAGCAGGTGGGATGAGAAAATTTCACTCCGTGTGTGGGAAGCAGCCATATTCCTGATTTGATTACTCACTAATGTAGCTCACTCAAGATGTTTGTTTTCTGCTGTCAACAAAAAAAACTTAGAAGTATGATGTCTCCACGGCCAGCAATGTTTAGGATTTTAGGCTAGGAATTTCATAAAATGTTGATTGTCAGTCTATTGTAAAGAATTAATTTACAGTTGTGACATTATCAAATTAAGGATTCCTCTTTTTTCCAGTTGAGTCCAAGTTTTGGTAGTCAACAATGAGGACCAAAATTAAAATTTTCACAATGCCTGTTTTCACCTTTTGGCCAAATAACCTTCTGTGCCTCTATTAATAAAGCCTAGCAGCCTAATATCATTTTCTAGCAGCCTTTTCTATCTTCAGACTCCTGTGTTCTTCATCCCCTTTCCCTCCCCCTTTCTTTAAAATTGGACTATTTATCTCAAATATTTTTCCAATGTTTTATTTATGGTCTTTTCAACATTTTCCTACACAGAATATTCTTTCCCAGATTACATTAACATCTCAAACACAGAACTTTCTTGACTGATCACTTGTCATATCGTCATTTAACGATCACTTTGCTTCTGCACTCTTCACATTCAGTGAGGATTCACAACTACAACATCACAAGATAAATGAGGATGAAGAAAGTCATTTGGTTCACCTTAGCTCATTTGTCAGAATGACCTGACAGTCTTTTGTGGGATTTAACTTTTTCTTCAACTAACCCAGGATTTTCATTTCTGCTGCCCAATTGATGAGTTAATTCTTACCATCTATCAAACACTATTCATGTGAAAAAGAACTTTGTAACATATGGGTGAAATTTACCTCTGACTTGAAAAGCTCTGTGCTGGGATTGTCAGTTGGAAGTAGGGCCCAGGTCAGAATATTGCAACAATTAAGAGGCCATGGCGAAACTGCTTTCCAATTAGGAATGGTAGCCCACCCCCAAAATCTGCTAGTCCAAATGAGTGATTAGTGGCTTGTGCCTTGTACAGTAAATAAGCCCAAGGTGCAATGGGGGCGATTCTCCCAAAGAATTATGTGTCGCATTGTGTAAGAACTGGAGTAAATCCAAGGTTTCTTTTTCCAGTGGGATTTTCAAAATGTATCTACTATATTCTGTGCACTATAGAATGTACTAACATGAATCTTGTTTAAAAAAAAACTTATTCTGTTGGGGAGGCTGGTAGTATAGTATGGAGCGGGCCACTGTGTATGCACTGATCTGTCAGAGCAGAGATCAGCACATGTGCAGTAGCTCCACACTGTTGGCCTCCTGTTCGCTAGTCAGCCTCATGATATCTCATTGCTAGTCCTCCAACTGCCCCATGGTCTGAGTGCTGGTTCCCCAAACATGTCCAGCCAGCCTCAAACCACCTCCCCATCCTGGGCCCAGCTCCTGATGCCTGGTGGGCAGTGCCAAAATACCTTCTCGGCATTGGCATTTTGTCCTTTGGGCAGTGTGTTGGGCCAGACTGGCAATGCCAAGCTGGCAATGCCCAGGGAAACCCTCCTTATTCCAACTCTCTGGGGGTCCTGGATGACCTCCCCTCACTCTAGCAGGGTCAGGCTGCCAACTTTGTAAATCCCACCGGAGTGAAACACACCTGGCAGGAGGGAGGGTGGGAGGGGTAGATTCTAGTGGGCCCAGAAACTTCAATATAAAATACGTGAAAATGAGGATTTGCATACATTGTGCAGCTCTGCGCTGATTTCTAGTATGGAGCTAATGCCACTGGAAATTTGGCTGTGGGAGACTAATGGAGGCCAGGGCATACCAGCAAGAAGCCAACAAACTGGCCTCAGCTTCAGTCTCCCGGTCTGTTGTGCTACAAAACAATGCAGCAGGCTGGGAGGATCACCCCTATATCATTATAACACAACATAATAACACACACTTCAGATATGTGGGAACAATGTCACCTGCAAATTCCCCTCCAAGCTACTTACCATCCTAACTCAGAAAAATATCACCATTCCTTTGTAGTCACTGTGTCAAAATCCTGGACTTGCTTCACTTAAGGTATTGTAACACCATATGGGCCGCAGCAATTCAAGAAAGCGGCTCACTACTATCTTCTCAAGGGCAACTAGGGATAGGCAATAAATGCTGGCCAGTTTTGGCAATGCCCCATCCCATAAATGAATATAAAAACCCATGATGCTGGTAAAATGGTTGGCAGCAAGACTTAAATCCAAGTATGACATGGTGAACACTGTTAAATTGTGCATATGCATGAGACAACCCTTGGCATTTTGATCAGACCACAACAAAATTGAGGCATTAGAGTGTATTGAAAACACAGCGTAGAGATTGTGAGGAAAAGCTTTACAGACGTAGCGCTGTCCTAGTGTTGAAGTAAAGGACTGAGCAGCAAACAGGGGCCTCGTGGTATGACTGTAACTCATAGCGTGTTAGTTCTGTGAGTGTGACAATGCATCAAGATGACCAGCACAGAGTTAGTTGACTCAGGAAAGACAACTGACCAATGTGTGGACTGAATTGATGATGGTCAATTGTGAGTGAAACATAAAAGAACCCCCAAGGAAGTCATAAACATTGGCCCAGAGAAGTTGTGATTATAACGAGTGACTTTGGGAATTGCTGAATAGTAAAAGCTGAAACGCCGTTATTGAATGGTGCTTTCTCACCCCAACTTTATGTGTGGAGTTTCAAAAAAGCACCACAGAAACTGCTATCGCAATACTCATCCTGGGTACTGGTGAAGATGGAATGCCAAAGGGATATTGTCAGACTGTCCACAAATTTCTCAGTTTGAATTGGGATGTGGCTCACTTACTATCCAAAATCAATTGATTCAATTGTCTGAACCAGACAAGCAAGCCATAAAATTCACCTAACAATTGGCAATAAGCTTTAAACAAGCTGAACACATCAGAAGAAAAGATAAAGGATCAGCAAAAAATAAGGACTACATTGTAATATGATTCTGAATCAGGTTAGATTTCTGCATTCATCGGCTAAAGTTCATGTCACTCTAACAACAGCTTACAGAATCCAAAGACTATATTGTCAGCAAATGCAGAGAAAAGGATATGTACTGTGATTTTTTTTCAAAAGCAGAGCTAGCGGAATTGTTGAATTAGTAATCACATTCATTCCCTGGAAGCATTCCAGAAACATCTGCTAGACGAACCCAAAAAGTGATGCATCCGAAGTGGATGTAAATACAAAGCAATCCTCTCAGGTCAGCAATGCTTACAGGTCCTAAGAATAATCCCCAATATTGATGCACTTATTGGAATGCTGAAATCTAGCAAGTCATGTGCAAGGTTTGATCTTTTGCATGCACCAAAATGCTTAGGTTTTCAGCAATTGTGTAAGACATGTGGCAGAAAGGGCCGTTGGCAGTCGCAGTGCACTAGACTCCAGTGACTAAATGTAAATACAAGGAGCTGTGCACTTACCAGAAATGGCTATACATAATAGGTACCTTAAGCAATAGGAAGAACCATCCACTAACCTGTCAGAAAAATACACATGAACCGAATGACAAACCAAAAAATGATGATGATATACATGACAAGATGAAGAGTAATCAACACATATTTCCCATTATTTATCTTGTAAAAAACATTGATATTACTGTGCCGTCCAAAGTGTTTGTCTAAAGAATTCCACCAATCCTCGTGGTTGTGATCCAAACAAGAGTTGCATTTCACAGAGGAGGTGAATGTAAGATCAAGATAGCATTTAAGGTACCCAAGAGCCCTGGAAATCCATTGCATTGGGGGAATCTCTCCATTGCTTGGAACATTATTTAATATAAGAAAAATGGTTGTGGATGTTAGAGAGCAATCATATCAGCTTGAGGACATCTGGAATTGCTGAAGTTCCTTGGGTCTGTATTCCCCAAGATCTAATCAGCAGCTGTTTCATCAATGCCTTTTACTTTAACAGAAGGTCAGACATTGGACTGTTCATTAATGACTCCACAATCTTGTTTCATCAAGGTCGGCTTATTCTAGTAACTTCCAATTGACCTTCGATATTTCACTCCCTGTAAACTTAGGCAAATCAAAACCTCTGCTTCCTGCTGACCTTCCAATCCAGCATGTCCTCAATTTTAAAATTTTCACCCTTAAACCCAAATAACTCCATGGCCTCACTCTCTCCATATCTTTGTCGCTTCATCCAACTTGACAACCTTCCAAAAGTTCCAGACTCCCAATATTGTATCTTCTAGTAAAGTTTAATTGCTCCATTATTGATAGCTGGACCCTCAGCTGTCTCTCTAAACCTCTCCACTCTCTCTCTTAAGACCCTCTTAAAAATGTCCCTCTTTAACCAAGTTTTTATCATAATGTCTCCTTATGTGGTTCCGTGTCAAATTGTATTTGCTGATATTTCTATGAAGTTTTCATGACTTGAAAGATATTTGTAAATGTAAGTTATTGTTCTTTTAAAGATGATACTATATTCAGGAAACACACCCACATTGTGAGGGGAAAATTGCAGTGTAACTTCCAGTGAAAAATTCAGGCTAAGAAATCAGATTAAAAACATGCAAAGTTACAAAAATAGACATTGAAATTCAGCAGGTAACAGGCAAATGGTGAATGGGATATTTTATGGATAAAATTGATTTGAAATTAGATTAAATTACAAACCTATACATAGTTTCTCCATCACAGGCAATGAAGTACATAACATTGTTACCATTTTAATAATTTGTTCAAGGCTTAAACCATGTAATGAATAGGACTCATTGACACCCCTCCATCCTACATCTTATGGGATTGGATTTTTGATTGTGTGGCTAAGCTTTTAATTCTCAAAAGTCTCTTCATCACCACAAGGAACAGGTGATGGGATACTCTCCACGTGCCCAATGCGTGCAGCTCCAATAACATTCAAGAAACTTGGTAAGAAGTCTCACAATTCCAACAGGTTTATTTGGTATCGCCCAGCTGATGAAGGAACAGTGTTCCCTCCGAACGCTTGTGATATCACGTAATCTTGTTGTACTTTAACCTGGCATTGTGAGTCTTCTCACTGTGCCCACCCCAGTCAAATGTCAGCATCTCCACATTCAAGAAGCTCAGCATTATTCAGCAAATTAGACCACAGGTCAATGGAAATACCGTATCACCTCCCTGTCACATATCATTCAGAAAAAGACATACATGGCTGTTCCTCAATTGTTCTACCTCACCCCATTGTTTGAGCAACTTTGTCACAGACTGCAATGATTCAAGATGTGAAGATCACCATCTTTTTTTCAAAGGTAGCAAGAGATGAGCAATAAAAGACAATATTGCCGGTGATGCTTTTATCTTGACAACTAGCTCGGTTCTCGGCTTGGGTCATTATCTGCGCCGAGTTTCCATGTTCTCCTCACATCTTTCTGGTGCTGTGGTTTACTTCCACAGTCTAAAATACATGCTGGTTAGGTGCTTTGGCCATGCTAAATTTTTCCTCACTGTACGCGAACAAGTGCTAGAGTGTGGCAAAGTCAGGATTTTCACAGTAACTTCATTGCACTAAGTATACTCGTGACACTAATCAATAAACTAATAAACAAAATAAAGGTTACCATTTTGACTCACCTTTGAGATCCAGGGCTTGGATGTCTTTCTTATAACTTGATATAATTGAATCTAATCCTCCGTATGATTTGAAAAGAATGCAGAGCATTTTATTGCATTCATTTGCATTTACAGACGGTTCTGACCACTGTATGTGCTTATGCAATCCAACTAAAAGTTAAGTCACAGTGACCATTGTCCTAAAAATACAGAGTTAGATTCCTACTTTCAAAGATGATTGCAAACAGAATCATTGTGACTTTTTTTTAAATGCTGGGCAAAAAGTGCATTCTTGCAGTGCAGATTAACTGCTCTTTCAGTAACAATGAACTATCTGATATGTAGGCCTTGAGAAAAGTGGTCAATTTCTATTCATTATATTACATTATAAAGTGAAAATAGGAAAGAGGCAGACAAAATTAGTTTTCTGAGATAATGCTGAGCTTGTTATTAGTTAATATAGTATCTAATTCACCGTCAAGTACATTTGGTTTGCCTGAGCTTCCACTATCCGGTGGCAAAGTTGAAATTTGAATATCTCAAAAGAACTTAGATGATTTATATAATTTTTCAGAGAATTATTACGCCGTCAGGACACTGGAAGACTAATTTAAAATTCAATAGGATTTTAATCCTTTTCCTACAGATCATTACAACGAAAGCATGAGAACTAAGCAATGGAAGGATAACTTGCTGCCCTATTACTAAGGAAGTGAATACAGACAGGTGAGTCGAAAGTTCAACATGACCAGTCAGAATGTGGCATCTTCAAGCACTTTGCGCATATATAGTTAAATCATAAATAGCTTTAGAATCCCCAATGAGAATGTTCAAAGTCACTTATGGGGGAACATGACACGCTCTTTGATCTTGGAGAGGATTTTACAGACATCCACCTGAATCTGAAACTATTTTGGCCTGAATTTTCCAGCTGTTCACACACTGCAAGTGAGGACAGAGAATTTGGCATTTAGCCAAATCCCCGTTCACTTCAGCGGGACCAGAAAATCCCATCAACGTGAATGGCTGGAAAATTCCATCCCTTATTTCTTTAAATTGCTTGACGATTTACTATTCTGCACTTGACTATGTGTTGTAATGTCTTAAATGTTTGTACTTATGTGCAGAAAATTGAGAAACTTAAATATTGATATCATCAAATGTAACATCTAAAAAAGATTGAGTATCCAATGCTTGGTTCTGTTTTGGGGATAAGAACTTGCTTAAAGCATGTGCATGTGCTTAAAGAATACTTTTGATCAAAATGTTTTAGTCCAGGTTCACCATCAGTTCATACACAGCTTCACATTCTCTTGTCAAATCAAATGCTCCCTGGCTTGAGTATTACTCCCACTGGACCTCCAGCTTCAAAATAAATATCAAAGCAGCTCAGTGATGTGAAAAGGAAAGCAAACAGCAACAATATCACCCATAAGTTTTATGTATGCAACATATGCATTGCTAAGTTGACTTCTTACGCTCTCCCATAACTAATGAATTGAAAAGAATACATATCATAAAATCCCTACAGTATAGAAGGAAGCATGATGGACAATAGTTGGCACTGTTGCCTCACAGCGCCAGTGACCCAGGTTGAATTCCAGCCTCGACTGTCTGTGTGGAATTTGTATATTCTCCCCTTGTCTGCATGGATTTCATCCGGGTGCTCCATTTCCTCCCACACTCCAAAGATGTGCTGGTTAATTGCCCGTGTTAGATTTCCATATAGTGTCCCAAGATGTATAGGTTAGGGGGGATTGACAGGGTAAATACATGGGGTTATGGGAATAGAGACTGGGTGGAATTGTTGTCGGTGCAGGGCTGAATGACCTTTCTCTGCACTGTAGGGATTCTATGATTTGGCCCATCAAGCCATCCCACACAGGCCCTTTTCCACATAACCCAACGTATTTACCCTGCTAATCCCCCGACACGAAAGGGCAAATTAGCATGGCCAATCAATCTAACCTCCACATCTTTGAAGGGAATTGGAGCATCCAGAGAAACCCACACATAAGAACGTGCAAACTTCACCTGAGGCCTGAATTGAACTGAGGTCCCTGGCGCTGTGAGGCAACAGTGCTGATCACTGTGCCACCATAATGTCCCATATGGCAAGAATGAGTTTTCCGTTGGATTATATGATTAGTGATAGTGAGATCTAAGGCAAGCAGGGACTGGAAAGTTGCATTCTGGGCAGTCGAGTCCAGTCCAGTCCCAGGTGAAAATACACTTCAAGTATATTTTCATTCATCTTGTACATCCACATCAATCAGTTAAATTCTTTTGAAGCAGAAGCTTCATTGAGCTTGCAAGCAATATGCAAATAAAATGGACTAGCCTATTTTCCTTTCCAATGTTTGGTAGTATCTTTGCTGAGTGTAATCCATTATAATTTTATGTTGGAGAACGACATCTGAAATCCTAATTTAGACAGGAGAGAAAATGTAATGATTTCTCTTTTAGATTTTCTTTTCAAAAAGATAGGTCATGTTTCTTGTTTAATGTATCCCAGTGTTTTTCGGGTCAACAAACATGGAGGGATGTTAATACATGAGTGAAGCAACTGAATCAATTGCTGGCAGTATCACAGAGGAATTATGGATGGCCTGGTGATACAGTGGTTCACATTGCAACCTCACAGTGCCAGGAATCCCGATTCACTTCCAGACTTGGGTCACTGTCTGGCTGGAGTTCGCCTGTTCTCCCAATGTCTGTGTGGATTTTCTTTGGGTGCTCCGGTTTCCTCCCATAATCTAAAGATGTGCAGGTTGGGTTGATAGGCCATGATAAATTGCCCCTAATGTCAGGGAATTCACAGGGTAAATATGTAGGGCATAGGACCTGGGTGGGATTGCTGTTGGTGCAGGCTGGATGAGCAGAATGGCCTCCTTCTGCACCATAGGGATTCTCTGAATTAAAGTCTGATTTTAGTCTCTTGGTTTCAATCAGGTATGCAAGAATAATACTGGTGAAATAATTCAGCACTGAACCTGTGCTGAAAGGGCTGTTGTATGATGAACAATTGGACAGATTGGGTTTGTTCTCACTGGAGTTCAGAAAAATATGGAGAGTTCTGATCAAGATATATAAAACGTTAAAGAACGTTGATAAGGTGGACATTGTTCCCCCTTGTTGGATAATCTAGAACAAAAGGTCATAGAGAAAGGGCAGAATGTTCTGGTCCCACCCATCACAGGGATCATGAGGGGTGGTGCGGGGGTAGGGCCATGCATAGTCATTGACCTCAGGCGGAATGTTCCGGTCTTGGGACGAGCACGGTGGCAAATCCTGCCCACAGAATAAGAGGAGGCAGGTTCAGAATGGATATGAGGAAAAATTATTTTATTCAGAGGGTTGTGAATTTGTGGAATCGTGCACAGAGTGCAAAGGAGGCAGAATCAATCAACAGATTCAAGAAAGAAAGATGTTTCTGATGAAAAGCAGGATAGAGGGCTATAGGGAGTGGCAGGAAATTGGAGTTAGGACTAGGATAAGATCAGCCATGGTCGTGTTAAATGGCACAGCAGTATCAAAGGGCTGAATTGCCTGCTTCAGCTCCTAGTTCCTATGCTCCTAATCAGTTCCACTTCAATACTAAGGGCATGTTGCAGATGTAAATAGTTTCTGGAATTAGCAGCTTGCTTTCTACCAACTGTGGAAGGTTGAGAGCAGCCTAAAGGGACATGACAAGTCTTTTGGTACAGAGACAGATATCTGCAAACAATTGGGCACCTTGGATTTGAAATTAAGTGCTGGAGATTTTAATGGACTTAATTCAGGAAGGGACGAACATCATGAAGAAGACATGCCTTTGGATTACACTCAGTTCTTGGGCGCCAAGGAGAGAGGTCAATAAGACGATAACCTTTGATGCTTTTATTGCATTGCTGAGGAATTTTGTAATGATTTCAGAAGGGGAAGCAATTGACAGAGTGCTGGCACCTGGAGTAGACACAAGCTTTCAACATAGGATATAACGGTGCCCAGAAGATGTAGATGCCAAACCTTGCAGCAAGCTCCACTGAGATTGGGGAATGGGTCCCTCATTGAGGCGAGCCAGAGGATTGTACTTTCCTTTTGCAAAGTTAGTAGAATATAGATCAAGGTTGTAGACTTCCTCACTGCTGCATTTTGGATGGAAGCCCAAAGCACCAAAATGCACAGTCATTATACAGGATATTATAATCTTATTTATAATCTTCTAATCAAATGCACATCACTAAAGTAGATTAAAAACATCCTGACCTTCAATTATATGATGACATACAATTACACTGAATATACAGCATAGAAACAGGTCATTTGGTTCAGCACATCCACCCTGGCGTTTATGCTCCATTTAAGCCACCTCCCATCCTTTCTCATTTAACTTTGTCAGCATTACTCTCTGTTCCTTCCTCCATCGTATACCCATATAGCTTCTGGCTATATTTCATACGATGAAATTCTGCTTTCACCGTAAGGAGTTTGGACAACAGAAGTGATTGTTTGCATGCCACGTTGCTGTTGCAGATTTTGGGCAACTGCAACAAATTAATTGGCAGGTCTGTCTGCAAAATGTTGTCGACTTCAATTTTTTTTTTTGGCTGCATCTTCACTCCACACTGCTTTTTATCCTTTGGGGAATGGTGGGGTAAGGGGTGCAGCAGTAGGAAGGAGTGGAAGGATTCCCGAGCTGATTACCAGCTTCTTGTACTACGATATTAAAATGCCTCCTGTGATGGTCAACAAATTCTGGAGTTGGAATTGAACACAGAGCTTCTGGTCCACTGGTAGCAGGTGATACTAGTGCACTTTTTAAAAAGTAAAATTTATTTATTATTGTCGCAAGTAGGCTTACATTAACACTGCAGTGAAGTTACCGTGAAAATCCACTAGTCATCACACTCTGATGTCTGGCCAATTCACCTAATCAGCACGTTTTTTCAGATTGTGGTAGGAAACCAAAACACCTGGGGGGAACCTATGCAGACACGGACAGAACATGCAAACACCACATAGACAGTGACCCAAGCCGGGAATCGAACACAGGTCCCTGATGCTGTGAGACAGCAGTACTATACACTTAATAAGATAGAGGGTTACAGGTAAGCCTAGTAAATAGGGACATGTTCAGTGCAACTTGTGGGCCAAAGAGCCTGTTTGTGCTGTAGTTTTTCAATGTTCTATGTTCACTGTGATACCGAAGAATTCCAGCAGCAGAATTTATAGCTGAATGAATAGAATATAAAGGAAATGAAGTATTGTTGCAACTATACAAAGTATTGGTGAGGCTGCACCTAGGGTACTGTGAACGGTTTTGGTCACCTTATTTGAGGAAAGATGTCGTGGCATTGGAGGAATTTTGGAAGAGATTGATTCCAAAGATGAGGGGTTTATCGTATGAAGAGAGATTGAACATTTTAGGCTCGTGCTTTTTGGAATTTAGAAGAATGAGGGGAGATCAAATTGAGCTATACAAGGTATAAAAGGTATAGATAAAGTAGACTTAGAGCGGATGCTTCTGCTGGTGGGGCATTCTGGATTAGAGGTCATTGTCTTAGGATAAGAAATAGCAAATCTAAAAGAGATGTGAGGAGACATTACTTCTCCCAACAGGTTGTGAACCTGTGGAATTTGCTACCCCAAAGTGTCACGAATGCTGAGTCAGTGAGTAAATTTAAGGAGGAGTTAAACAGATTTTTAATAGGTAATGGGTTGAAGGGTTATGGGGAGAAGACAGGAAATTGAGGATGAGGAGCAAATCAGACATGATCCAATGGTGAATGAACTTGCTCCTATATTTATATCTTATGAATAAATTGACCCCAGTGTCAGGTGATTAGCAGGGTAAATGTGAGAAGTTCCGGAAAAGGGGCCGGTGGGATTGTGGTCAGTGGAAGTGCAATGGGCTGAATGGCCTCCTTCTGCACTGTAAGGATTCTATGGATTCTACCACAGAGGCCTCCTACTGTAAGGGAAAAGATCACCTATGGTCCTCCAGCTTCCTATGTTGCCCTCAAAAAATTGGAGACTTAACTTCCTGAAAGTGCTAGAGGTTGTTGCCTGTCTCCTTAGATATTGCTGTTTCTCGTAAGTTTCACTTTCATTGGGTGTCCGTCAGATAGGTATCTAAGAAAGTTATGCCAGAGGCATTTTGCATCCCATGTCGTTATCATTCAATGAAAATGATTTGTGTTGCCTTGTCTGTGATTTGTTGGCTACATCTGAGGATATTCTGGGTACCGTCCATCAAACACAAATGCGGCAAATCCCTGCGTCATGGGTCTCTGTATCTTCTTCACTGCATGGTCTATGATTAAGTGCTCACAAGGTGCGAAAGGAAAATCTGCTCACAATTTTTATACTGTCCCATTTAATGCAGGTATTCAAGTATGAGTGAAAGTTTCTGCCGTTAGGTGGAAGTGGCACCGGAAAGCAAGGGCAGGCACAAAAATTAATGCTGATAATTATGGATTCTCAAGCCACACTTGCCCCAAGATCGGAGAATCTCACTGCGGTCAACGGACCTTTGCATTGTTCGCCTCCGGCCTGCTACAATTCCTGTGGCGGGCAGGATGAGAGAAATCCAGCCAGAATATTTTGTACCCTATTTTCTGGCTGGCCCATTATATTGATAGAAAAGCGATACATTCATTAATCTGGTAACATTTTTGAAATGCTAAGCAAAGAATAAGCTCACACGATTCAATATAATTAATAATTGTCCATATTTTACACAACTTATTAAAAAGAGATCCATCCTGAGACACAAAATTAAATGTTTTACCATTTTTATAATTTGAATGACATCAGCCCATATTCAGGAAATCTTAACACACAAGAGCTGTTGAGGTGTATTTATAATCGTTGGTTTTTCACTCCCACAAGCTGCAACTGCAGACACTTTCCATTCCGCACAGTGCTTCAACGGAAGTACTCCTGTACAATCGAGGGATCCACACAGCTTATTAACTTACATTGTGAGAAAAGCAATGCGGGGGTTCAAACAGCTTTCTTCAGCTAAGGCCCTGTTTTTACTGGCACCTTAATCAACTGCACAGCAGGCACCTTACTCCTTTCAATCTCTATCCCCTGTTGTGTAGCTTCTAATTACACTCCTTATCTCGCAGCTCCATTAAATAACATCTATTCAGGAAGCAATGTTATCTTTCCTGAAGCAGTCGAGCTCCAAGGTGCTGCGTATGCCACACTTGTGCTCAGTGTGAAATCCATATGAGACCAAGGGCTAACAATTATATTTTTTTTAATTTTTATGTCGTTAAGTTCCAACAAGGCTCCATACAGTACAAAAGCTACATGTTAATGGCAAGTCAACAATGTCTATCCTAAGAACAAATGCTCATCAAAGGACCAGAGTATAAATTCTCGTCTTCCACACTCTCAGGCATAAACCTAAATCCCAAGTTCTCCAACTGCACATTAAAAGGAAACGTACAAAATTATCCCCAATATAAAATTATTTTACTGGCCTTCAGGTGAGGTTAGGTGGAGGGAATTAAGCAGTGAAGCCATTTTCGGAGGGATTGCCACACTTTCTCGCCACATTATGACAGCGCTGTGCTTAGAACTGCAGCTTCACAGCTCCAGGGACCTGAGTTCGATTCCCGATTTTGATCAGTATCTGTGTAGAACTTGCACATTCTCCCATGTCTGCATGGGTTTCTTCTGGATGCTCCTGTTTCCTTCCACAGTTCAAATATGTGCAGGTTAGGTTGATTAGCCATGCTAAATTGCCCCTTAGTCTGTGGGGTGTGCATATGAGAGCAATGAGCAGGGTAAATACATGGGGTTTCGGGTATAGGGCCTGGGTGGGATTGTTGTTTGTGTAATCCTGATGGGCCAAATGGTCGCCTTCTGCACAATAGGATTTCTATGATTATGATCATTTTAATGGTAACCAAAAGAGCAGAGGCTCAGCCTTCTTATTAGAGGCAGGCAGCCAATTATGCCAATTCAGAGGGCTGTGGTAGTATGACCTTCTTTCAGGGGGAGATCCCTGATAACCATATGATCAGGCCAGACTCTATGGAATGTCAAGGTGGGAAACCAAGCCAAATGAATTCAAAGAGGATTTCCCGAGCCAGGGAAGAGGGGAAAATAATCATATAATTAGCTCTGTCAGACCCTTGTTTGTAAATATTTATTTACCATTAGCAATAAACCCTTTGATTTGATTTTATTTATTAATGTTGCATGTGCTGATGTATAAAGAAAAGTATTGTTTCTTGTGCACTGTACAGGCAAAACATACTGTTCATAGAGTATATAGGGGACAAGGAAAGGATAGTGTATTGAATACAGTGTTACAATCATAACTAGGGTGCAGAGAAAGATCAACTTAATGTAGGTCCATTCAAAAGTCTAATGACAGCAGGGAAAAAGATGTTCTTGAGTCTATTGGTCTACATTTTCAGACTGTTTTAGCTGTACCCATCGGGAAATAGATATAAAAGTTTGGAAACACATGTCAATAGACTCAAAAATAGCTTCTTCCCTGCTTCCATCAGACCTTTGAATAGATCCATCTTATATTAAGTTGATCTTTCTCTACACCTTAGCTTTGACTGTAACATTACATTCTGCACCCTCCCCTTTCCTTCTTCCATATTTACTCTATGAACAGTATGCCTTGTCTGTACTTTGCACAGGAGACAATACTTTTCACTGTTTTTTTTATTCATTCATGGGATATGGGTGTTACTGGCATTTGGTCTCCAATCTTTGGGTAAGCATTCTCCAAGGCGGCCTTCACGACACACGACAGCGCAGAGTCGCTGAGCAGAGACTGATAGCAAAGTTTCGCACACATGAAGATGGTCTCAATTGGGATCTTGGGTTCACGTCACACTATCTGTAACCCCCATGACTTGCCTGGGTTAGCGAAAAACCTCACTTACCGTGCTGTCTGGAGACAATACGCATCTCTTTAACCTGTGCTCAGTGCTCCTTCTACTCACGTTGTCGGCCACTTTAAGACTTGAATAGCAGATTAGATGTAAAGGTTCGCATTCTAATCAGTAATCTGTAAACAGTCTTTGCTGTTATATGTGCTAATTGAGACCAGAACACCTCATTCACCTGACGAAGAGGGAAACCTCAAAAGCTTGTGAGTCTACTATCAAATAAATCAGTTGGACTTAAATCTGGTGTTGTCAGACTTCTTACTGTGTGTGGAGTTTGCACATTCTGTATGTGTGGATTTCCTCCGGGTGCTCCAGTTTTCTCCCACAGTCCAAAGATGTGCGTGTTAGGCTGATTGGCCATAGTATCGGGGATTAACAGGGAAAGTATATAAGATTACTGGAATAGGGCCTAGGTAGCATTGTGGTCAATGCAGACTCAAAGGCGAAATGGTCTTCTTTTGCACTGAAATATTGCTATTGTATATTTTCTACCACAGTCTCTGGCAAGTTTAGGCAATTCCTACCCTTGTGTTCACTAGAAGGCTACATACATTTCAGAATACCAATTATCCATAGTCAAGGTATTTCCATATCATGTATTCATCTATTTGCTGCAAGATGATGACTTCTGATACAATCCCAGTGTTTTTGCTTCCATTGTCATATCTCAGATGAGTTCCATAAGGGGATAATCCTTTGTGTCCAAATCATCCTCTTAACTAAATTTGTTTTTTCCTAGTTTTAACCGGTATCTCTGCGTGTTTCAGGTTAACTTGAAATAGTCTTTGGAATGTAACTTCTCTGTTATGGTTCTGTATTTTGTATATATCTTACCAGAGCCCCTGTCACTCACCTCCTTACAGGTTGACAGCCCAATCCTGAATGATCATTCCTATAAATCCATCCTCTGATGTTCGAGCTCAAGCTTGTTCCACCTACAGCAGCCAGTGGTATTCGAAATACATTGAAAAGAAGTTTCAAAGTTGTTAGGGTTTTAAAATTTGGACTTTGCCTAATGATTTCCTGACTCATCAGGTTCACATTTTCTTCCTCGTCTCCCACCAGAGAATTGTGTTAAAAACTTCACAAGTTTTATACTTTGTAACTGAGAAAAAACAGATCAAGAGTCTGTTCTTAAATTGCGGGAGACAATAGTCTGGATTTTTTACCACGATGGAGAGGCTCAAACATGACACTTTCCATTTTTACCGGGATGGCAACGCAGGCAAAAAATAGGTCAGAATTTTCTGAATGCACGGTCCATCGAGGCAGCTGGCCATTTAAATCGTTAGTGAACTCCATTAATGTCAGATTTTTGTATTCCAATAGTATGAAATCTGAGGGTGCAGAGTCCACCAGCCAAGAGCAGGTTTGAACTTTGTGATTCATTTGGCTACCTAGGGTACCCATTGGAGAGACAATGGTCCTGTGGCACCTTTGGTTAGGTCACATGCTCTTTGGGGGAGGTAAGTGGCTCTTGGAATTGTTGAGTGATGGCATAAATATATGTAAAAAGCGCACTCTGTCATTTAACTGTCAAGTTCACTAGAATGGTCCAATAGAACCAATTTTAAAAAATTGGTTGCTGTTTCACACAGTCAGTTGACATAAGCCTGAGGGTCACCATAACTGGTTTATGAGTGTATGGCTGATTGCACAACCATACATTAAGACAGTAGGGAGTCTGCCATTTCACTGTTTGTTGTACTTGAATGTATTGTTTGTTACAAGGCTTTAGTAGTTGAAGGAATTTTCTTTCAACTACTAAAGTAGTAGTTTACTTTACTACTACTTTAGCAAAAGTAAGCAAATTGATTTTTTTATGAATGAGAGTGGGTGAGGTTTTCTAATTCTGTCTGTAAAAGCTGCAATGGCAACCATACTGAAAAATATGGAGAAGGGCCAAAAGTCTCTTTCCTGCTGGCATGAAAAATAAATAATCAGTTTTCAGCCCCGGCTTTCACCGTGGATCAGATAGCCTGACAGGCCATATCGGGGACCGCATTTTCATTCATCTGTACATCGTGAATACTCATTGAAAAGGTCAGTTGCCAGAATCATGCCTCCAAATCATGAGGCCATGTCCACAGTAAAGTAGGTCAGCTTGAATTGTGACCAGAAATGAATGACGTGAGTAGGGTTGAAATGTTGCAGCTTCTTTAAGCGGCTGGCTACCATTCAACTGAAACTGGCAGGTTTCAAAATGCAGGGGCAGCACTGCAATCCTCAGTGCCTTCCTGGTAGTATGCCTGCAATCTGGCAAGGTGCCACAAACATGAAAATCATCAGTCAGTGCTTAACGTCTTCATGTGCAATGTCAATTCTGAATCCATATTGCATATAGTCCATACAGACAATCTTTCAGTCAAGGTAAGTGTTTAGACCTCACTATACTCAGGGCCCAGTTTTGGATACATCATCTTCAACTTTCATCGGTCGGGGTATTGAACTTAAAAATTGGCAAGTCATGTTGCATCTTTATAGAACCTTAGGCTGCACTTAGAATAGAATGTTCAATTCTGGTCGCCACAGTACCAGAAGGATGTGGAAGCTTTGAAGAGGGTACAAAAAAGATTTACCAAGATGTTGACTGGTACAGAGGGCATTAGCTGTGAGGAAAGATTGGGGAAACTTGGTTTGTTCTCACTGGAAGTCAATAAGATTATAAGAGGCATGGACAGAATGAGCAGTCAGAAGCTTTTTCCGGAGTGGAAGCGTCAATTACTAGGGGACATAGGTTTAAGGTGCAAGGGGCAAGATTTAAAGGAGATGTACAGGGCACATTTTTTACACAGAGAGTAGTGGGATGTCTGGAACTTGTTGCCTGGGGAGGTAGTGGAAGCAAATATGATAGTGGCTCTTAAGGACAACTTGATAAGTACATCAATAGGATGGCAATAGAGGGATATAGTCTCCGGAAGGTAGGGAGTTTTAGTTAAGTCAAGCAGTATGGTCAGTGCAGGCTTGGAGGGTTGAAGGGCCTGTTCCTGTGCTGTAATTTTCCTTGTTCTTTGTTCAGAATTCAGTCATAGAATATAGAAACCTTACAGTGCAGAAAGAGGTCATTGAGCCCATCGAGTCTGCACTGATTACCATCCCACCCAAGCCCTATCTCCATATCTCAACATATTTTACCCATTAATTCCTCTAATCTACACATCTCAGGACACTAAGGATCAATTTTAGCAAAGCCAATCAACCTAACCTGCACACCTTTGGACTGTGGGAGGAAATGCACAGTCATCTGGCATTAGCTGAGACTTAGCTCACCTTTCAATGAAAGCTTCAGGAATAATAAAACCTAATGTTCACCAAGTACTCATGACCCAGCCTCACTTTGGAGTTTCCTAATTTCCTGCACTGCCCAATGGCATTTGTGGGCCCAAACATGTTGACACCCCATCGATGCCTGAAGGACTAAATCATTGATAATAAAGAACACATGTTTAGTGTACATTTTCATTCCAACAATCTGACATATTCACACAGAAACCAGGCACACTAATGTTATTGTAACGTAACCATGCTGATTACCCATCTGGGAGTTTTCAGAGGGTTAATATTGCAAGACACTAGCCAGGGCTTCTGGCCAAGCACTTGATCCTCCTATATCAAAGATGGGCATCTGGGTCCTCCGCAAACAACTCCTATGTCACACACTTTTAACCATCTAATTGGAATCATAAGGTTCAACATCTGTCACAAGGGCATTACCCTAAATCGTGGAGCTTGGTAGGTTGAACGTTGTGATCATGAGATAATGGTGCAGGCAGACATAAGTGCATGAGAACTCCATGGTTTGGTTCATATCTACAGCACACTCAAGGCTAATGGAAAGTACATGGAGGTCAAGGAAAGATGTACCAACACCATGTGAGTCATCACTCAATCCTCTGAGATCCAACTTTCGCATGCTGCAATGTAGAAACATCAAGGGGACTAAAGCAGCCTCTATGTTCTAATCTCATCAGGCAGCATCGTATGATTCTCTGAGATGGGTCTTAGCAATGCCTTGGCCACCCACCAAGGTCTTAGAGACAGATGCTTCACTTCTATTGATATGACACAGAGAACAGTCAGGCACTTTAATGAGATGGTTCGAGATACTGTAGAGCAGTAGCAGATGATGAGACTTCTGGAAAGACGGAGTGGCAACTGTGACAATTAATTGTCATGGAGCATATCATCAGATAGAAAAGGCAGATACAAAATGACAAGTGGAATAAATCAAAATCTAATTGCATTAGTGCAAATTATAGACAGATTGTGGACACCTGTGCTTCCTGTATTTCTTAGACTTTCTTATTTACCACTCTGCCTTGGTGCATCCCTAAAATCCACAGCAGAGGTGGAGGAAGCTTGCAAACTGCTATACCATGCTGCCTGTTGACCTTTGGTGGGTGTCTTCTTGATGGTCTAGGCCTAGGGACCCAGCATGCTTTAGGTGTCCTGGGGCAGATGCATCCTATTCAGCCTGTGGACCTGGAGTCAATGGGGTCACAAGCAGAGGGAATTGAGGTGTTCAGCTGATGGCTCTTCTCCTTTTGGATGCTTGAGGTTTCCTGCCTGCCTCTGAGGAGAATGGGCACCTGGAATGAGGTTAAAGTGCCCCTCCCACTCCCTAATGGAACAATGATGGGATACTGATGTCACTGATGCCGAAAGTGATGGAGTGCAGGTACTGGTACGTATTAGATGCAATGTCCTGGACAAAGGTCTCCATGTTGAATGCCATCTTATCAATGTTGACTTCAGTATGTTGGCATGATGGAGCAATAATATCGATTGAAAGTGGACAGATTTGTACATCGCCCATTGTAAGCAGGTGATGGCATC
The DNA here is from genome assembly GCA_024679065.1 of Sphyrna mokarran. Taxonomy (NCBI): domain Eukaryota; kingdom Metazoa; phylum Chordata; class Chondrichthyes; order Carcharhiniformes; family Carcharhinidae; genus Sphyrna; species Sphyrna mokarran. The sequence goes on along the minus strand of JAGIQG010000006.1, from coordinate 90,225,228 downwards.
TGGCAACCCTGCCTGATATTCTAGTGTCTGTTTTTACAAGCTCCCACATCTGTGTTAGTGCCGAGTCCAGAGGCTCATCGTCTGACTTGGAATCAGCAGGAACTTGGCCTCCAGAAATCCTTTGGTGATGTTGAATGTCCCTGCCTTGTCCTGTTTTGGTTCTAAATCTGTACTTGCTCACCAGACTGTGACCCCAAGCCTGCTCTACAATTAGGTTCCACTGAGGTGTGTGTCTCTGTGCTACTGGAGAGTGCAGGTGAACACAGTGACAGACATTTGTCCAATGTGTCCTTAGCATTCTCATACATGGTGGTGTGGAGACTGGGACTGCCAGTTTGACAGTTTCCCTATGCGTGCCCTTCAAGGAAAGAAGAGATAATTAGTGATTGGCTGCAGAGTGAGTAACATTATAAAGCACTCTTAGTTTTGTCAGAAAATGTTGAGATGTTGTGGGTTCCACAGTGCTTGGGAGACACAGATTTCACTTTCAGTGCAGGCATGGTCCTGGTGCTTGCTGGCCATCTCTGCCACACACTCTTCAAATTGTGCAAGGGGTCTGAGCTCAGGTATCCCACTTTTGGTTTGGAATCTCTCCCTTTTGTTGATCTTGGTCTGCATGAAAACTGGTGGGCAGACTGTAGCAGGCAGATGCAAAGGTGGTTAATAAGAATGCCTTCCAACTGTGAGCTGAGTCGATCTGTGTAAAGACTGAGGAGGCGAGCTGCACACAATTTGAGATGAGGTTGTCAAACTGCATGTAAGACAGTGATGATACCCTTGTGCTGATAATGTGTGAGATCACTGTGGTCTATAACCCTGTGAATGCCTAATAGCCTTGTGGAAGTGTAAGTTGACACTGAGAAGGTGGAACAGATGTGATCGTTCATCCTCTTCCTGCACTGGATGATAATTCTCTCCTGAGGAATATTGGCACTGATTACCTTGGTAACTTGTTGCTGAGTTAGTTTTCTGAGGTTGCTCGACCTCTTTCTGCCATCACAGGGGTTAAGCATATCTATTCATGCCCTCAGCTCGTCTAGCAGTGCTACAAGCACATTATTGCTGAACAGGAGGCTTGTATTTCCATGGGCCATCACTTGCTATGATCTGTCCTGGAGTGCAGCCAGTGAATGATGTATGCTGATGTGGTTTAAATAAGATGCCTGGAAAGATATTCCAATGCCATCACAGCTGGGTGAATGAAATCCAGTCCACCCCAGCTCGAGATATTCCATGCTTACTGTTCTCATGCATAAATAGTTTGCTGAAAAGTGGATGATCGGATGTGGTGGAAACACAAGGTACCAGCTTGGAGTGGTGCACCAATTTTTCTGCCCACCCCTACACTTAAAGTGGAATTTTCCACTCTTCCCATCCAAGACTGGAATCATCACGTTCTACTGAAAGTCAATGGACTTTTGGTTGGGCAGTTGCATCTCCTATAGTGATTCTTCCATGCCAGGACCAAGGCCCAGCTTTAGCCTCGGGAGTGGAAAATTTGAATTAGTGATTTCTTAATATTGAAGCAAGCAATAGACACTTAGAACTTTATCTTATCTCATCTTGCATGGGTCCTGAAGTATGCTCAGGGTAGATATTGAGTGAATTAGCATGACTGTGTGAGGGCAAAAATTGGTGGGAGGGAAGCATGGGTTGGTATAAGATGAAACTAAGGTGGCATAGTTGCTATAAGGGCAGGTACATGGGCGTAGATTGACATGGAGAGTTTGAGAGGGCATGTAGTAGTGGATGGAAGACATAGACCTCAGAAGGGTTGTGAAGGATAATGGAGCTGGGTATAGGTTGGCTTGGAGAATATAAGTTGTTATGGGAGGTAGTTACAGTGATATAGGCTGACATAGAAGGTATGAGGAGCCATGAAGATGGCTGGGGGGCATGAGTTGGCTTGGAAGAGACATGGGAAGTGTACAGCAATGTGAAGGGTGTTTCATGGTTTCTTTTGAAAAAAAAATGTGGACCCACTGTCAGAGCCCAGAGGCAAGCCATTTGCCTCCACACCTGGCATTCTATTCACAACTCTGGGATTGCCTACCTCACCTTCTAATCTCGTCCCTGAACTGAAAATTATAAGTTTGGCAACCACTTTTAAAAATCAGTTTCACAGAGCCAGGAATTCTCCCAATCAAAGGTTCCTGATTCGCACACAAAAATCTCAGGCCTGTGAGTTCTGTAGGACTGAAGAAGGTTTCCAAATGCAAAAAATTGTTGCAAAGGTATAAAAAGTAATCAGAGGGGCTAATGGATTATTTGTCTGAATCTTGAAGAGAATGGAATTCAGAAGAAATATTTCAAATATAAAGACCCCATCTAGAATGCTGCATTCAGATTTGACCATCAAACCTTAACAAAAAATAAACTGATCTCAAAAGGGCACAGCTTAGATTAATCAGAATCAAACTCAGGGGCTTCAAAGGGTTAAATTTCATAGGCAGTTTGCTTAAGCCTAGCTTATTTTGCTTTGAGTTTCGAAAGCTGACAAGCCATCTGATTATTTAATTCATAGAGCAATTAAAAGATTCAATAGGGTAGGACCAGAAAATCTATTTTATCTGGAGGGGAAATCAGAACAAGAGAACATAATCTTAAAATTTAGCTGGTTTAGTAGAGTTGAATTCAGACACAATTGTTTTCTGAAATATTTGTGGATTCTAGGCTAATTGAAATCTTCAAACTGAAATTGATAGGTTTCACTTATGTAGGGCATCAAGGGATATGGGGCAAAGCAGATGATTGAAGTTAAGGTGCCAATCAGCCATGATCAAACCAAATAGGAAACAAGTGAAAGAGGTTGAATGGACAACTTTTCTTCCACAACCCATGCTTATGCAAAACACTTGGACCAAAACCAGGGACCCAGGTTCAATTCTGGTCTTTGGTCACTGTCTGTGTGGAGTTTGCACATTCTCCCCATATCTGCATGGGTTTTCCCCAGGTGCTCCAGTTTCCTACCATTGTCCAAATATGTGCATATGTTGATTGGCCATGCCAAATTAACTCTAGTGTCAGGGATTAGCAGGATAAATATGTGGGATTATGGGAATGGAGTCTGGGTGGGGCTGTGGTCAGTGCAAACTCAATGGGCTGACTGGTTTCCTTCTGCACTGTAGGGATTCGATGAAAACGGATGACGTTGCTCTGATCAGTCAGGAATTTTCCATTGGCAGCACTAAATAAAGAATGGAATTTTACAAACTTCTCTCTCTAGTAGATCCAATGCTTTTACAAGTACTCAATCTTTAATCATAACAGTGTAATCTTGTAAATTAGCGTTCACAGTTAAAAAGGTGATTAACCAGCCATTTGAAAAAGAAATTGTTTCTATTTATAATTTCTGCTATTTGTTCTTTTGAGCTGAATAAAAGGAGGATTATGAGCATTGTAAATGTTACATGCAAACGACAAGTGTTGGGAAGATAGGTTAAAATGTTGAGATTGTCTGTGCAAAATGTGATCTCTAAGATATAAACCTGCTTCATTGTTTCCGATCTGGGCTAACCTGCTGTGTGTTCCCAGCACTTTCTGTTTTCACTCCTAGTAGTTATCCTTTTGAGAGACTGCCCTTTGCATTGCCCTCTATAATTTTAGAGTAAATGCTGGTGGAAACTGTGAGGTAGCAATCGACTAGCTTTCGCCTGCTTAGAGCAGTATGTACCAGATCTGCTCTTTAAGTCAGGGCAAGAGGAAAGAATGTCTTTGTCTCACATATTTAATGGCCATGCATATTTCTTAATGTGTTTTGTTTTAATTTTGCTGAAGTATCATTAATAGCTAGAAAATAAAATGTCACCAATGATGTGAAGGTGGCTCTTACCCTGCCTTATAGTTTCAGTTATGATGACTGTGAAAGGAAAACCTGTGCTGACAAGGAAACAATCTAGGAATCTGAAACTCATAAGACATGGGCGGAACGGTGGCACATAGTTAGCATTGCTGCCTCACAGTGCCAGGCACCCGGGTTTGTTTCCTGGCTTGGGTCACTGTCAGTGTGGAGTTTGCACATTCTCCCCATGGGTTTCCTCTGGGTGGTCCAGTTTCCGCCCACAGTCCAAAGATGTGTGGGTTGGGTCAATTGACTATGCTAAATTGACCCTAAATTTGGGGGAATTATGTGGAGTTACGGGATGGAGTGGGATTGTTGTCGGTGCAGGCTTGATGGGCTGAATAGCCGCCTCCTGTACTGTAGGGATTCTATGAACATATTCTAAGGAAATCATTTACAAATATTGTATCTGATAGTCCTTCCTTTTCCTTGTCCAATGTTGGCAAGCCTTCATAACTATATAATTATAAGGAAAGAACAAGAAAAAAGAGTTTGAATTAAGGCAAGCTGGGCTTCCAGTCATAGCTGCCAACTTCCAGAACCATCTAAACCACTGAGCCACCAAAAAATAGGTGAGTTTCATGTTTCTTATTTAACTCCACATTAAAATCTTGGAGCACTGGTCACTTCTAATGCCTCACCCCACCCCAATTTCCCCCAGCCCTTTCAAAGGCCGTTCATCTCAATAGGTTGCCCCTATCCCTTGTGAAGATGCTGAGCCTAGTTATCCTGACCCTGGAAAAAATGTTGAAGTTGACATGTTGAGAAAGCGAAGAGAGGGGGATAAAAAATCTTCGACATTTGCGTAGAGAAAAGGGTACAGCCCATATGACTGAATGCTCAAACCATGGCTCATGGATTTGTCTCAGTGATTTATGACCTTGACTGGTTTTAGGAAAGAGTAAAAATCAGGGGATCAGAAAACTACACCAATCTGGAGCACCTTGTAATGATGAATATAAATTGGAACTGGAAGTTGGCAACTGTGACTGGAAGCCTAGCTTGACAAATTCAAACTTTTTTTTTCTTGTTCTTTCCTTTTAATTAGTCACCAATTTAACAATTTATTTCATTCTGCAGTGTAATGTTAATAAGTATAAAATGTACGCCACAATATTTGCTACTGATAGTGTTAACGTTAGTACCATATGTAACACTTTGACATTGAAATCATTTACACTTACTTCATAATCAGTGTCAGAATCTATGTGAATAGGATTGAACAATGACGAATACTCTGCTGATTATTGTCACAGGCTTGTTCCCATGCTAATCCGTCTATGATACATAAGACATGCACAATTTGAAGATCAGGAGTCTATTTTTACTATACTTATTGGAAACCTTGGGCTTGAGCTGCTATCTGAAGTAGTGATATATAAAAATCACTTGGCTATGTTTGTAATAGACTACTACTGCATTTGATAATTAATGGACTAATACTTACCGAATACCAAGTTTTCTCTTTTCCTCATCTTTCTTTTACTGCCTTTCATTGTACCAGATCTGCTGATTTATGTCGTTCCTAAGCTCTATTTAAGACAAAGTAATTCATTCTGCAAAAGAACTCATCCTGTTAGCCAACATCTTCATTAACCCTGCTGACAGTGTGATCATTTTACAACACAAATTGCACAGGGATAAATCATTTATCTTTAGAATTTCACTTAACAAGCCTAATTCTGAGAATGTCAAAATGCTATGTTCAATTACTTTCAAGATTGCACAGTGTCCTCCACACTCAGCTTTGCAAAGGACAAAGTATAACATAGTGTTCACTTTCAGAGAAAGGAAAGCAATACTTTTAAACCATTGCACAGCATGACAACTGTGTTTTAATATTTAGCAGCACCATGTGGTGCATTTATGAAAGACCTTAAAAAAAACTGTTTTACTATGTGACAGAAACACATAATCCAACTACAGGTTTTGTTGAATTTCAAAAGCTTTACATTCTGCACACTGTCAATAGAACAAAAACATGATTTGCACAAGGTTTAGCTTAATATCAACTCTGCAGATGCAAAAGGGAACCTTTATGTAATGTCTTATCTCAAGACAACCCGAATTGGCTTATAGTCAGTGAAGTAATTAGTTTTTCAAGTGTAGATACTGTAACACAGGGAATGTATGCACAATAGTTGATCTCCTGTGGCATTGCTCACAGACTAAAAGTAAAATGTGTGTTTCTCTTGACTGTCAAAAGTCTCTAAGATAGATTGCCTCCAATTGCTGTGAAGTAACATTGGAAATTCTTTCAAAAAGAATATATTATTTAATATATTTTGTGACAAATGATTGTTCCAGGAATATAATGGGTGAGATGAATTAAAGGTGTGAATTGACACATGGAAGTGTGTTAACATAGCCATCACAGAAGCATGGTTGAAGGAAACGCAGGATTGGCAACTGGGGTTCTCGGGAATAGGATCTTTAAGCGAGACAGAGGAGGATATAAAAAGGAAGATGATGTAGTGCTTTTGAGGAGTCAGTTAAGAAGCGATGATATGCTGGAAGGGTGTTCAAATGAGGCTTTGTGGGTAGAATTTAGGAATGTTAAGGGGGCAACCATATTACTGAATAGGCCTTCAAAAAGTCAGCGGGAAATCAAGGAGCAAATATGTAGACAGTTCAGAGTGATGCATAAGAGTTAATCAGGAAATTATACCAGAGGATTTCAACTTTCTCAACATAAATTGGGACAACAGAAGTGTTAAGGGTTTAGATAGGGTGGATTTTTTGAGATGTATCCAGGGAAGTTTTTTTGTATCAGTATGTAGAAGACCCAACAAGGGATAGCACACTCCTGGATTTGAGAACGAAGCCGGCCAAGTGTTCAATGTGGCAGTGGGGGAGCATTTTAGCGATAGTAAACAAAACACAATACCATTCAAATTCGTTATGGAGAAGAAGAAAGATTCAGGTAGGTGTAGATCTTATTTTCAAGAAACACAGGCTGTTATGTCAAGGATGAAAAATAGTTGCAATCTTGAAAATAAAATCTGCGCCCACCTGGATTTGGTATCCATTCTTTTGCAGTGGCTGTCAAAAGTCACGACTATCCTCAAACATTTTGCCTCTAGATCATTCCAGGGCTTTGTCTGAGTCACATTTTTCAGCTGGCAGTCCACAAATGGGCTGATGCTTGGATGAATGTCCTCTCCCATATTTCCAGTCAGAACATGTGTATTCACTGCTCTCTCCTTCCCACACAGGGTGGCATCAACTGTGCATGCATGGCAATCCAGATATACCCAGCATAATCTGTCAGCCCCAATAGTTTCCAGTTATATGCAGGTAGAGAACAACCTGAGATTAGATATTTTGCAGATTCTCACAGAGCTGCCATTGTGCTTTGTCCTGAGATAGTTCTAGCTCCCTGACATTTTTAAAGCGGCAAGCATTCTTAAAAGAGTGGCCTTTAGAAGAAAATATCTGGCTACTTCAAAACCGGATAATGACACCCATTATAAATGAAGAACAACACAGCACATCCAATACAAATTACCACAAGATATGTAATCAAACAAAGCATCAGCATGCGTATGCATTTTAGACAGATCCAGAGGAAAACCACAGTATGAACCAGCTGGGGGCTCCAGAATGATTATGGTGTACAGCACAATATTGCATAGCAATGGGATTTAGATTTGTAGTAGGAATAAGGGATACAATGCAGATTATATGCATGAAGATTCGGACAAAGATAAAGGAAATAAGGCAAAGGGAGTAAGGATGGGTAACTTCACATTATTGTTCAGGTTACCAGGGAGGTCCCTTACGAATGACACTTGGGTTGTGTAAATGGATCAACATCAGAACTATTAAAAATAACCAGCCACCCATTGCAAATCTGTTAATTGACTCTCGTCAGTACTTGTCTCCCCAGTCTTCACCAAACAAATCAAGGGCAACTTGTCACTGAGCAACAAAAAATGGAACAAACAGGAAAATGGCACAAGAAAAGTAACTCCATTAAGGTACAGATGTTACAAGCTCCCTTCAGACATATACCATGGTGTTCCCTACTATTTTTTTAAGCATGGAAGAGCAGCACATCAGCACATCCAACATTGCTTGAGGCTAATACCAGTAAGATCAGCACTCTTCTGAGTTTTTCTCACTAGTTTTTCAAAAAAACTTATGGGACAATCTCTACTCTAACTCATTCAATCCTAGGATCTGTACATTATCTTAATTCTCTCACTCTCTCTTCCGACTGTCAGCCAGAAGGCTTTAAATCTTAAACTGAGATTATCTAACCATTATTTCTTGCAATAGTTATTTTTTCCCTACTCTTATAGAAAGAAAAGCTTGTATTTATACAGTACTTTTCATGGCCACCAAATGTCTCAAAGCATTTTAGAACCAATTAAATAATTATGAAGTGTTGTCACAATTTTTTGCACACAGTAGCTTTCTCAAACAGAAATGCAATGGCAGAATTCATAGGGAAATGCAGCGGGACCATTAGAGATGGGTGCAGAGGCCATTTGGCCCAATAAGTCTGCTTCACCATTCAATCAGATTATGACTAATATGATAATCTTCATCTTCACTTTCCCACTTCCCTTACTGGTTAAAAATCTGTCTATCTCAGCCTTGTACATAATTAATGACCCAATCGCCAAAACTCCCTGTGGTAAAGAATTCCTCAGATTCACTTCCCTCTGAGAGAAGAAATTCTTCCCAATCTGTGCCTTAAATGGGCAACTTCTTACTCTGAGATTATGCCCTTTGGTCTTAAGCTGCCCAATAAGGGTGAACAACCTCGCAATATCTACCCTGTCAAGCCACTGAGAATCCTATATGTCTCAATAAAGTCACCTTTCATTCTTCTAAACCCCAGTGAGTACAAGCTCAACTTTCTGAACCTTACCTCATAAAAGATTCCCTCCTAACTCAGGATCAGCCTAGTGAACCTTCTTTGGACTTCCTCCAATGCCAGTATATCTATCCTTTAGAGCACAGTATTCCAGGTGTAGGTCAGTCATTGACTTTCAGTTGGACTGGAAGATTCTGGAGGCAACTGAGGCCAGAAAAAAATGCCACCTTTATTTTGTGATGTTATTGCAGGCTAAATATTAACTAGCCATCAAGAATATCTTCCTAGCTCATCTGCAAAATAGTGCCATGGGTGATTTTATATCCACCTAAGCAGACAGATGGGGCTTTATCCAAAAGACGGCACTTCTGATAGTGCTACACCCCCTCAGTACTGCACTGTAGTACCAACTTTGATTTTTTTATTTTGTTTTTAAAACGTGGAGTGCGACTTGAACTTACAATGTTGTAATTTAGCAGCACCAGTGCTATTTGCTGAGTCAATACTCTCTCCATGCAAATGTAACACCATTAAAAGTGTTTTGCAGCTGGACTCCAATACAATAAACCAGATTAGGATTGACAATTGCTAATCTGCTTTGCAAGATTTGATAGGGAGACAATTCTAATTATAAATAATCAAAATTATGTTGTTTCTCTCTATAAAATTGTCCCTTTAGTTTTCCAACTGTGGAATGAAAAAAAATCATAAAATCCCAGAAGGAGGCCATTTGGTCCATCAAACCTTACCTTCACCCTATCCTTCACCCTATCCCCATAAACCCACATGTTTCCTATTGCTAATCCAACTAAACTCCAATCTTGGGACACTAAGGGGCAATTTAGCATGGCCAATCCACATAACTCACACATCTTTTGTTTATGGGAGAAAACTGGAGCATCCAGAGGAAACCTACACAGACATAGGGTTAACGTGATGGTCACCCAAGGTTAGAGCTCGGATCCCGGTGCTGTGATGTAGCAGTGCTAACCACTGTAACTGTATGTAGGACGAATGAGCACCTGATGTATTTTAGAAAATATTTTGAGAGAACATAAAGAATATAGACAGTCTTCAAATTTAATTGAACTCCCTAGGAATACTACATGATCCTAGTGTTTTACATTAGCCTAATGACTATGACATGTACAACAGCTGAAATAGAGAGGGTGTGGGCATAAGTATGAAGTCCAGCAAATTATATTGTTGAGAAATGCACTGCTTCAGCAGTCAATAGTTATGCAATAAAATATTACTTTTGCCTGTACTTACCATTTCCACAAGGTTTCCTTTAATTACGAAGAAACAATTAAAATAAGTTTACAATGAATTAATTATGTCAAATAAATTTTGTTGACATTCTGTTTTATTATTTTCTATTCATTATCCCACTATTACAATATTATGATAGGTGAGAATATTCAAGTAAACAATCTATAGCATTAATAATTCTACAGATTAGCAGTAGCAGTTGCACAATTAAAACATCTTTATTACACTGAAAAATAATAATTCTATGATTTCTCTTGATGTGGGCAATGCAGGTCAATCTGCATTTAATGCCTATTATTTATTGCTCCAAGGAAGAAAACTGGCTGTCTCCCTTCGAACAATACAATCTTTGAACTAATGCTGTTCCCAGGGAGATCTCAGATTGTGAAATCCAGGATTCTAACCTGGCAAAGATTAAAAAAAAGTGATTAATGCCAAAGTGGAATTTGAAGGGGAAGCAATGATTTCTCAAGAACTTGTTCTTTTACTGCATTATTGTGTGTCCCCTGACAGTATGCTGGAAGATGTGTCAAAGTAAGTTTGATGATTGGCTTAGTACATTAGAGAGATAACAAGGTGCTGCTAATGTTTTATGTTGGTGGTATGGAGAGTGGATGCTTAAGTATTTCAAATAGAATGGGTGGGTATTGGCCTAGCAATTAGCTTCAGCTTATTTGTTGACTTCCTGCAATTTCTACAGTTGGTGAATATGGTGACTGACCTCTTCTTGGTGACATCCTATCAGACTTACTTCCTGGTGTTTGTGTCACAGCAGCACGTATGTCAAGTTTCTAATAACACATTTGTATTGGCAAAAAAAAACCTCTTGCTTTCCTGTGATGTTTCAGAAGCTTATTTCATGTTTGATTAGGCATTAGTCAACATGACAAATGTAACTTGGTTGTGATTGATTCAAGGGCATTGTCTGAACTGAACAAACAATGGATAAGTTGATGATAAGTATTGCCTTTCCATATGCTCACAATGATTTGCTCATAGTATTGGGTTGTTCTCCCATACCTAATTACCCTTGAGATAATGGTGCGCTGCCGCTTTAAATAGCTGCAGTTTGTTGGTGACACTCCTAGTGTTAGGAAGAGTTCCAGGATTTTGACCCAGTGACAATAATGGCAATCTACATTTATAAATACGCTTTTCAGATAATAACTTGACCCAAGTTGCTTCATAAAACAAAATTAGAAACTGAGTCTCTCATAAAGTGATATGTAAGCAAATGGTTGAAAGTTTTGTAAAAGACATAGGCCAGAATTTTACATTGTTCAAGTGGGCTGAACACCCGCACCATCCCCCCACACCACCCCATCTCCCCATCCCCTCACACCCCCAAAATCTGTAAACACATCAAATCAACCAAAAGATTGAGCACGAGTTTCAAGAACATCACAAACTTGTGCAATATTTTGGTCAGTGGGCGTTCCCACTGACAACCAAGCAATCAATTTAGTCCTTTAAGGGGCCACTTGAACACAACTTTACATGACTCATCTTTTTTACTGTCAATGAGCAGGTTGGTTGTCAAGGCAGCCTTTAGACTTTAGGTTCATCATTAATCCAGAGTAAGATGAACTGACCAGGCTGAAATCAAATTTAAAAAAGGTGTCAACGCTCTGAAGTTATGGACCTGGGTTCGATTCCTGGCTTGGGTAACAGTGTGGAGTTTGCATGTTCTCCCCATGTTTGTGTGGATTTCCTTCAGGTATTCTGGTTTCCTCCCACACTCCAAAGACATGCAGGTTAGGTGAATTGGCCATGCTAACTTGACCCTTAGTGTCAGGGGATTAGTGAGTAAAATACTTGGGGAAACAAGAATAGGACGTGGGTGAGAATGTTGTTAGTGCAGGCTCGATGGGTCAAATAGCCTCCTATTGCATTATAGAGATTCTATGATTCTATGTTTGAATGTGATTGATACTCTTTGCATTTTTTTTCCATTACTATTATTTCTCAGCAGATCTCTGAGATAGCTCTGCAGCAACGCAACTTCTCCCTCAGCACATTGAAAGTACTGGTTTGTAACCTTCCTTTTCTCAGCATCCATCCTTCCTGGCTGCACTGAGTCTTTTACAACACGTTTCACGTTGGCTGCCCATTACTTGGCCAGTCAGTGTGAATGGTACTCTGGGGCTGACCACGGCTGGGAATGCTTTTCACAGCCTCTTCCAGGCCTGCCGAGTGTGTGTACCCAATGGGCAAGTGTCCAGGCCATAGACCTTATGGAATATCAGAAAGGCAGAATGGAAAGTAGATTGTCAGAGAGTAAGGTACATCTATTCTCATAGAAATTTTTACCTTTGGTTGAGCAGCTTTGATGGACCATATGGCCTACTCTTATTTTCTTCAGTTGTTTTTATAAAGTAAGCTAAGAATTAATTTACACAAGCACTGTCCAATAAGTACAGTCTACTCTCATAAAAAGCTAGAACTTTAGACCACAGTTTTATGATCGTAAGTTAAATGAAACTTCTTTTCTAATATATGTGAATCACTGTGGTGGATTGTGCATTATTTCACTATGGGCAGTACTCTTTCCTCAGTGAGTTACATAACTTAAAAGTCTAGGCTTTTTAAAACATAGTCATCAATAGTGGAAAATGATGAAAGAATGGCATTATGTTTCCATTTAAGTATGCTGTGCGACTTGGTTGGGAATTTGCAGCTAGTGCTGTTCACATGTGTGTGCTTCCTTGTCCTTCTAGGTGCTGGAGGCTCTGGGAGGAACTGTAAAAGCAATCTTAGTGAGATGTTGCAGTGCTTCTTGTAGCAGTGCTCAATGCAAAAACAGTGCACTGGTGCAGAAGGAAGAATGTTCAGGATGTTTGATGAGGTGTCAATCAAGTTGGGGTACTTTATCCTGGATACTATCAAACTTCTCGAATGATATTGGAGTTGTACTCATCTAACCAGTTGGAGACCATTCTATCACATTCCGGACCTATGCACTTTAGATGGTGTATAGGCTTCGGGGAGCCAAAAGGTGAGCCACTTTCTTGCTTTTATAGCCATAATATTTATGTGACTAATCCAGTTGAGTTTCTGGTCAGTGGTAACTTTCAGAATGTTGAGAATGGGGGATTTGATGATTGGCATTCTTTCGCTTATTGGAAATTGTCATTGTCTTGCACTTGCGATGCAGTTGATACTTAGCACTTTTCATCCTCTGGTTGTATGCTGTCCAGGTCTTGCTACATGTAGCATGAACGGCTTCATTTCCTGGGTAGTTGTGAATGACACTAAGCACTGCAATCAACGGCAAATGCCCTTACTTCTGATCTTACAAAGGAGGGAAGGTCATTAATGTAGCAACTGAAGATAGTTGGCTTTAGAACATTGTCCATAGGAGCTCATGCCTCAATACCCTAACCATCTTCCTTTGTGCTACGCATGATGTAAAAGTTTTTGTGTCCCAATTTTTAGGGAAGCAAAACATTTTGGTGGCATGATAGCACTGTTGTTATCGTTGCTGCCTCACGGTGCCAGGGACCTGGGTTTGATTTCTGGTATGGGACACTGTGTGGAGTTTGCACAATATCCCCATGTCTGCATTGGTTTCCTCTGGGTGCACCAGTTTTCTCGCACAGATGAAAGATATGCAGGTTTCGTTGATCCGCCATGCTAAATTGCCCTTAGTTTTGGGGGAGTGTAGAGGATAAATATTTGGAGTTACAGGGAGAGGTTGGATTGTTGTCAGTGCAGGCTTGATGGGCTGAATGGCCTCCTTCTGTATTGTGGGGATTCTATGATCCTCTGATTCTATTGACTTCAGTTTTAAAAGAGCGCTTTGTTACTACTCTTGATCATATGTTGTCTGATATCAAGGGCAGTAATTCATCTCTGAAAATAGGAGCTTGTCCAGGTTAATGAGATCTGGAGCCGAATAATCCTGATGGAAACTAGTAGTGAGGAAACTATTAGTAAATGTGTACTGCTTGATAACACCATGTACAATGGATCTGATTGAATTTATCCTTTGGTTATGGTAGTTCTCCACGTTGTTGGGGAAGTGCCAATGCTGTAATTGATCTGGAACAGATTTACTTAGAGGACTGATTCATTCATGACCTCATGTCTTCTGCGATACTATGAGATCTTTTTGGGATCTCACTTTTTCTCTATGTAGTGCAGTCACGTGGAGCAAATCTAAAGGCTGAAGGCTGACTTCTACTATAGTGGGAACTTCAGGAGGAGTTAGATTTGGCACTTGTGGATGAAAATGGTTGTATTAGCTTGACGTCAGCACTGACATGCTGGGCTTTGTCATCATTGAGGATGGAATGTTCATGAAGCATCCTGTCCCCCACTAGTCAGCATCATTTCTGACTGGATATGATCTGACAGTGCTTGGATCTAATTAATTGGGTTGCCGGATTGTTTAGCTTTGTCAATTCCACTTTGCTTCTGTTGTTTAGCATGTCTTTAACTCTTGATTTTCATTTAGACCTGGTGCTGTTCCTGGTATGCCCTTTTAGTTCCTTGTTGAACCAAGGTTGATCACCAACAGGGTAGGCATGATAGAGTAGAAGCGGGAACATCGAGGTGGCGGTGCGGGCTTGTTGGGCCGAAGGGCCTGTTTCCCGTGCTGTTTTGTTCCTTGATACTGAAGGATTTGGCAAGCCATGGGGTTCAAGTCTGATGGAACATAATTACGCTACAACCCAAGGACCCCCAGCAATTCATTGATGCCAACTTTTAATTTGTTCGGTTTGTTCTGAATCTATCTCATTTAACACAGTGTTAGTGCCATACAACACAATGGAGACTAATCTTAGTGTGGAGATGAAACTTAGAATACATTAGAATTATATGGTGGTCACTCCTATCAACACTGTCATCAACAGATTAATTTGTGCCAGTTAGATTGGTGAAGATGCAATAAAGTATCTTCTTCTCTCTTGTGTTGGTTTGGTTCTCTCCAACTGCTGCAAGCTCATCATGGCAATACCCTTCAGGATTCCGTGAACTCAATTGAGGTAACACAGCATCCAAAACTGTGTGTGTTAGGCGGACTGGCCATGCTAAATTGCTCTTTAGTGTCAGGAAGAACTAGCTAGGTTAAATGCATGAGGCTATGGTGATAGGGCCTGGGTGGGATTGTGATTGGTGTAGACTTGATGGGCCGAATGGTCCCCTTCTGCACTGTTGGATTCTATGATTCTGTGACAAAGCCACCTTTGCTGATGGAGGTTGTTTCCCCACTGAGTACGTTCTGCATCCTTGCTCCATGTTTCTGGCAAATGATGTTCAACAGGAAGAATTACTGATTCATCAGCAGAAGGATGGTGACTGGCGATAATCAACAAGACATTTCCTTACCCATGTTTTCTTAATACAATGAAACCTCATGAGACCTGGAGTTAATGTTAATGGCTCCCAAAGCCAATTCAATTCTACTGTTACCATTGTGCCGATAACTGACATTCTGAAGGAACAGGCCAGAGCCATTGTTGGTAATGAAAGAATCTAAAGTATTGATTGTAAAGTACTGTCCTGTCGGTGTGACTACTGTCAGTCCGTTGCTTGACTAGTCTGTAGCATAGCTCTCAGTTTTGCCACAAGTTTGCAAGCAACCTTTAGTGAAGAGTCATGATGTGGAGATGCTGGTGTTGGACTTGGGTAGGCAAGTAAATAGTCTCACTCACTAAGGGAGTCTCCTGATGAAGGGGCAGCACTCTGAAAGCTTGTGCTACTAAATAAACCTGTTGGGTTTTAGCCTGCTGATGTAAGATTTCTTTAGTGAGGAGAATATTGCAGATTTGTGAGTTGGATTGCCATTTTCAGGTTGAAGACGTGCCTCAGTCAATGTCGAGTGGTCCATCTGGTTTCATTCTAATTATGTTATATATTTTTATTATAAATTATTATGGTAAGTTTGATAAAATTAAACAGATTGCTTCGGCCATTTCAGAGGGCATGCCTGAATAAGGACAGCAGATTTATTTTTCGATAGGATATGAGTGAACCATGTGAGTATTTGTAACAATCCAATTATCTTATTGTCTTAAATTACAGAATTATTTAATTAGCCCTCATAATGGATTTGAACTTGTGGGTTAAATTTTACACTGCGAATAGGATTCCTGATCCCTTGTAAAAATCCAAACAAAATCACCCTCACTTGACAGCTATTGGCCCATTAATTGGCCTCAGGCTGCCCTCAGGGAAGACCTCTGAGAGCTGCTAGCCAATCAAATGAACAGCATCTCTCTGACCCTGGCAGTGCCACCAGTAATGGAGGCCAGCAGCGTGGCAGTCACTGGGAAATGCATTCTGTGATGTTATTGGACTTCAAGGTAAGTCTTGGGGTCTCACTGGAGCCAATTTAGCAAGCCCTGGTGAGGGGCTGGGGCGAAGCTGTGACAGGACAGGGAGGGAGAAGAAATGACTGAACTGGGGAGGGGGGCAAAGTGGAGTAGGGGGCAAGATATCTTGAGAGGTGGATTTAATGCAGGCAGGAATGCTAAAAGGAGGTACTGGAGGCTCAGATGCCAGTTAGCTCAGGTTAGATAATAGACTCTGCAGTTAAATTTGGTATCTCTGGAGTGTTCTCAATTAGCCCAAAAGGAGTTAAGTCTCCTGACATCTATCCTACCATTAGATGAATTGCAGTGAGGGGTGGAGATGGTTAAGTAGATGCCAGAAATCTTGCCCATGGCATGGAACCCAATTTTAAGCCTCTCACTACTCCATTTGCCTCCAAGACGTAGCCCCATGTCTCGAGATTATTGGGCCACAATGTAACTACTGTTCTTTTGTACCACCTCAATTCATTGTATTTGAAAACGATCACAGGGCCATTGAGTCTTGACAGGTGCTATTACCTCTGCTCTGTGAAGCATTTTTGCTTTGTGGCTGACAATGTTCTCAAGAAAACTTTGATGCTGAAATGGGATACCTTGGAAGCGTATATTTGTCAATTTCCCAGCTTTAGCAGAGTTCACTTTGATAAGAGCGCAGAAATAAAGAGAAAATCCCTGGATATATTGTGAGGAACAGCTGTTTATTTCCCAATTGCCTCTGACTGAAGTCCACTCTTAATCTAATACTCTGAATTACAGCTTCATATCCATCTTGCACTAAACTTCCCTCCTGAACCATCTGCTTGTTCTCCTTCACCACCTCCCATGAGTTGCCTGCACCAGCCTTCCTGCAAAGTGATAATCAATATTAAAAATAAACTGCTCTGTGGATTAGCCAGTGATCACTTGGAATGAAGGGACACAAGACAATGAATCTACATAAATGTATATAATTCCGGTCAATATTTTAGCATTAGGGATATTTGCTGTGGATATTTTGAATACTGAATCTTCTGAAATACAATCATAGCTGCCTGCAAGCATTGCGAGTTAATGAATAACTTTATTGATTAGGAATGCTTTTAGAATGCAAGTTGCAGTATTTCCCCTCTCATCCATCATGTGGGTGCTAAGAGGTGGGTGATCTGACATTCAGGAAAACACTCTTGCAAGATGACCCTTTCATTGATAACCAAATAGAAATCGCTTGGCCATAGTCACAAAATTCTGTATCACTACAATTCACAGACCTTCGTTTCTTCTGATATGTATCGCAAATGGAAATGGTAAAGTGTAGCAAAAATTGCCTGGGTAGTGCAAGATAACTATCCTCATTTTTTCTGATTCATAGGAGTCATACAGTGCAGAAAGGGCTCTTCGGCCCATCAAGTCTGCACCAACAATAACTATCAGTAAGGATGCGCTAATCCCTTTTTCCTGCACTAGTCACATATCCTTGAATGTTATGATATTTCAAGCACTCATCCAAATATTTTTAAAGATTGTAAGGTTTCCAGCTTCCATCTCCTTCCCAGACAGCGCATTCCAGATTCCCACTATCCTCTTGAGTGAAAAGGTTTTTCCTCAAATACCCTCTGAGTATCCTACCCCTTACCCTAAAACTAAGCCCCCATATGACTGACCTCTCAACCCTTCCCTATTCACCCTGTGCGCACCCGTCATAATCTTATACACCTCAATCATGTCCTCCTTCAGCCTTCTCTGCTTGAAAGAGAGTAAGGATTTGCCTCTCGGTGAAGACTCAATGGTAAAAAAAGGCTCAAATGCCTAAATTTTACACAGGTGTTGGTGCCCAGTATCTGAGAGGCAGATCTCAGGCCCCTCAGTTGCTGGTAGTGGGGCTGATGGAAAAATTTTGCCAAAGGCATGGAGGTGGCTTACTAGTTGGCCACTGAAAGGCCCAACATCCAGTAAAGGCTGGAGGGTAGGCCCACCCAAAGGAAAAGTCAGTACCTCTGTAGCCTCAGCAATGCCACCAGGAGAAGTATCGGAGTCTTGAGCAGTGGGTCATAGTAAATGCAACATAATGGATGGCACAGTGGCTAACATTGCTGCCTCACAGCACCAGGAATCCACATTCAATTCTGGCCTCGGAAGACTGTCTGTGTGGATATTGCACATTGTCCCCATGTCTACTTGGGTTTCTTCCAAGTGCTCCAGTTTCCTCCAACACTCCAAAGATGTGTGGGTTAATTTGATTGGCCCCTTAGTGATGGGGGAGTAATTGTTGTTGGTGCAGGCTCAAAGGGCCAAACGACCTCTTTCTGCACTGCAGAGATTCTGTGATTCCATGATGATATAAATTCAAACCACTGAAGTCAGAGGGGAAAGCATATTTGTTGGGGGGAGAGGGGGACGTCTGTGATGGCTGTTTTCCTTATTCATGGTACTTTCTTTGTGTTATTGAGTTGATGGCTCTCACAATTACCGTAGAACAGCTTCCTCCATTTCACTGGCAGGGGAGGTCATCTTAATGCTGGCAATTAGGCAGTTAACCTCAAACTAGCCCTTTAATTATGCAAATTGGCTTCCAACCTCCTTGGAACTAGCAGACACTCCACATTTGGTTCTACAACTGGTGAAATGCCCTGACAGTGAGTTTATTTTGAGGAGTCATCCCAATGTGTGTCCCCAGGATTTTCCCACTTCCTCCACCTCCCAGCCCAGATCCTGGGACAAAGAGAACTCAACTCCCAGAACAGTCTTATGTCTTGGAATGTATATAAATCATAGAATCTGTACAGTACAGAAGGAAATCATTCAGTCCATCAAGTTTATACCAACCACAATCCCAGCAGGTTCTATTTCCATAACCCTCATTTACCCTGCTAATCCCCTTGACAGGGTAACCTAACCTGCACATCTTTGGGCTGGAGGAAACTGGACCATCCAGAGCAAACCCACGCAGACACAGAGAGAAAGTGCAAACTTCACACAGGTTGTGACCCTAGGCCAGAATTGAACCTGGAGGGAGTTTGGTGTTTTGAGGTAGCAGAGTTAACCATGTGCCACCATGCTGCCCATATCTATAATGTTGTATTGCATAACTATGCAAATGATATATATTCACTTTACACTATTGTGAGCATTATTTCATGAAGCAGAGATTATTGAAAGCGATACTGCAGGATTGCATTTTCAAAATGGCAATAGTGTGTCATGTCTCTCTATTTCTGGTAATGAAAGAGCCATTCTTATTGTGTTAATGCAAAAATTTAAAAACATTGGCTGTGATGCCTGAGGAACATAAAAATTGCATGACTCAGAAAAGGGACAGATAGTGAGATCTCCCAGTCTAATTGCTTTCTCATTAATAGCCAGCCAGCAATTCTGAAGCAGGATTGAAAAACTTGTGCTGGCACAAACATTGCAGATAGTTCTGCCTTCACCTGTCACCTGTGTGGAAACCTTTTCAGTTACATTCGATGTGCTTGTTTTCAGCAAGTGCAAAATTACAAACATAGATACAGTCAATCAATGTCAAGACACTGCAGAAGGCCAAAAAAATGACACTTTTGATTGCTTGTTACTGATATTGGAAACCTAATGTAGTGAGGTGTCCTCCTGAGCAAAGTACCAGTGACTTGAGAAATGACTTTGAACATTGCTGACTGCTGCTCACAGTTGCTCCAGATGGACTCTGAGAGTTATCAGCAGCAAAGAAAGGAATGAAACGGTCACCTTCACCTCCAGTATATGAGCCTTCTTTTAACTCCTTACGTTGGTCATAAAGTATTCCGGATACAGAAACTTGAGAAGCTAAGTATCAATTTCTCAGTGAAAGTCAAGTGAGACTCCTGGGTCATTTTAATGTAAAGGCTTAGCTTGCATTTTGTCATCTAAGCTGCATTTCCAAAATGTATGTCCAGATAGAATTTTCCAGCTTTTAGACTGCAAAGAATGGGCTGCTTATGCCCAGCTTGGCATTCGGATGCTTTGCCATGGGGGTTGGGATTTGAGAGGGTTTTACAGGTCAGTTGGAGAGCAGGAGCCTTGGGTCATGAAGGTCAGAAAGAGTTTAAATTCTTCCCTTGTACCTAATGCCAATCTATAGTGTCAAGCATAGTGTGAAATTGATTAATTCCTGCCAGAGTAATGGCCCTTTCTACATCTAATTTCTTTCCAGTGCTATCATAGTCATAGGGGACAGTGATTAGCACTGCTGTCTCACAGGGACCTGGGTTTGATTCCCAGCTTGCGTGACTGTATGGAGTTTGCATGTTCTTCCCATGGCTGCTGAGTGTTCCATGTCCTGTAGGTGTTCCAGTTTCCTCCCATGATCTGAAAGATGCACTGGTTAGGTGCATTGGCCATTGGCCAATTCTCCTTCAATGCACCCAAACAGATGCTGGAGTATAGCCAGTAGGAGATTTTCACAGTAACTTCATTGCAGTGTTAAGGTAAGCCTACCTACAACATTAATAAATAAACATTGGTGTCTATGAACCTGCTGGGTAATTCAGAATTTCTATAATAAAGCCACGGTAGAACTACAAGTCACTTGCAAAACTGTTAAAAGTGATTGCCATTTTTTATCTTTGCGACATTATTTAGTGGAAAAATGCTGAGTTGAACAACTTGCAAGCAAAATTTAATTAAAGTTCTTCGTTATGGAGCTTATTAATATAAAAACTGAAAGCACAACCAAGTAGAAGTAATTTTACAACTTTGGACTAATGTAGGGACCACCCAGCTGTGAATATCTATTCAAACTTAATGCACACATTGCACACAGTTTTCTGACAAATTTTTGCAAACTCATGTATGGTGCTTAGCTGAAATTTTTATCTGAGCCCCCAGTGGACAATGTTTCCTGTCATAAAAGTCTAAAGAGAAAATTGCTCTTCTCATGCCAATCTGAAGAATTAGCAAAAGCCTACACCATCACCAAAAGCTCGCACTTAAATGCGACTCCTTTAAACACAATTGATCTTTCATTGAAAGTCGTGCTGCAAGCATCTGCAGTAATGATCCTGGAGCTTACTCTGAGAAGTGTGACCCTTCACTGATACCGATATGGATAGAGTAGAGATACAAGGAGATAAGCAAGAACACAATAGATAGATGCCAGATGGCATTTATAAAGCATTAGAGAGACTTTGTGCTGAGAAGCAACTGTAGTTGTATAAACTGAAATAAACATTTTTCTCAGCATTGTGAATCAATGGCCCCCAACTTCCTCAGAATATCTGCCACAGGCCATTGATCTCGTAACTAAATCTTTTCCCACCACCTTAACATTTCTTCACTCCACTCCTACCTCAGTTCATCTGCTGCTTGGAAACTCTTGTGCAAGTCACTTTTTACCTCTGGATGTGACTGTTTCAAAGCACTCCTGAAAGGCTTCCCACAGTCTACCCTTGGCTAATGGGCAGGATTTTCCAACCACACTTGTCCTAATGTTAGAAGTCCTCACTCAAATTCAACAGACCTCTGCATGGTCTGTGTCCCGCCAGTGAAGATTCCTTTGGCAGTTGGGAAAATTCTGCTACGTGTCTTCATTTGCACTCAGTCCGAAATATCTATCACCTCATCAGCAATCCTAGGGTATAAAAAGCTGAACCCTTCCTCCTCATCTGTTCTCATTGCTTGATGTTGCAGTTATTTGTTGGAGGACAAAATTCAATTTCTAAGTTTTCAGAAGTATATTTTGCCTTTGTTCTAATGGCATTGCACGTGCTTTCCATAATATTGTCCATTCAATGGTCCTCAACATATGTTTGTCTCGAACATGACACAGCCTGAAAGCATATATGAAGAAAATAGTGTTGGAATAATTTTCTGAACATGTGCATTGAATTTGAACTGGTTTTAAAGTCATTGCAGTAAATATCTGACCTTCCAATATGTTCCCAGCAGGTGAGGATTTCAGCCAAGGGCATGAATTTGGAAAATTACTTCTCATCTGCATACTGCCTCATGGGCACACCATCTAAAAATACAGTATCCGGTTCCACAAGACTGGTGTACAATTTCTCCTTGATCTCGCTTGTTGCCATAGATGTAGGAAAGTATGCACTGATAATAGTGGCAGGTTGTTTCCATGATAGAGTGAGCTAGGCAGTCATGAGACATTTGCCTATTTCATAGGGAGAGTCCATGAGGCACTTGACAAGTTCAATCTTGATGACGAAGCCCAAGGTGTGTGTGTGTGTGTGTGTGTGTGTGTGTGTGGGGAGGTGGGGGGGATGGTGTTCCTCTTCAGGAAGACCCATTGGGTGGCAACATTGTTGCCTGGGTTCCTGGGTTATGATTGTAGTATGGCAGTCAGGTCTATCTCAGTTGAGATTATCCATTGGGGTCCTGACAGCCAAGCCCCAAACTACATTTTGACAAGTGGAAAATATTCATAGAAATCGTAGAAACCCTACAGAACAGAAAAAGGCCATTCAGCCCATCGAGTCTGCACCAACCACAATCCCACACAGGCTCTATCTCCATTCCTGTGTGTTGTATGCCAAACCCCACACAGCCCCATCAAAGTGGATCTAATGCTAAGGGAATTGTAACACAGTTGAATGCTAGGTTCTATGGGTGAAACATGGGTGATCTATGGGTGATCAGACTGTAGTCATAAACCAGTGTGTTTGTTATCAAGGGACACAGGTTATTTATGTTCCCCTATTTTTGTTCACGCCTGTTTCTCTTTTGCCCACCATTATTCTCCCCCCCCACTATTCTCAAACATTCCCTCACCCTCCCAGCCTTTGGAAGCCACCCTTTTCCAGCTCTCCCACACAAATGGCAGTCCTGGTATCCAAATAGGATGATGGCCTTCTCTCTCTGTGAGTAATGGATACCGATCTGCATGCTGAACTGCCTGTGGTCACACACAATTTGCAAAAGTAGATCCTGTTTAGTTCCTGAAAATGGTTGGGCTCACATGAGATTCTTGCAATGCAAATACATCTACAGTCAATAGCATCCAGCACCATAGAAACATCTGTCACAATCTGCTTGTCTCTGAATGAAGGGAACATAATTCAATTATTTTCTGTGTATAGAGAGATCCAGTGGCTATCCCCATGCAGAGTATTCTGAAAATTCAAATAATGCTTACATCCTCAGAAGCAACCTAGGAGGAGACAGATACATAAATGTCAAGAGCCATGGTTGCCTTAACAACTGAAGATAACGCTACCTTTGCCCTTTGAGGCTATAGTAGTTAGCAAAATTCAGTCAAAGCCTTTTTTATCGAGCAAAGCCAGTTCATGCATTGATCCTCATTGAAGTTGAAATAAGAGAAATACTCCCAAATGCCTTGTTTGCTATGAATTCATTCTGAGCCTTTCTATCTTTCCTTCTCCTCCCACTTTCAGAAGCTTTTCCTGCTCTGCTTGGTCTTTCCTCATTCTTGCTATCTTGTTAAGTTCCTATAGCAAAGCCTTGCAGGCCAGCGAAAGTAACTTCTTGCAGCACAAGCTTTTAAATGAATAGAACATACTATAGCAAATCCAATCAAACTTTCACTAAATATAAAAAGGTTCCAAAATTGAATCCAGTTACATCAACAGTAAAAGAAATAATCCAGAAACTAACCTCCAAGTAGTCCATGACCACTTTAAATAGTGCTGGTGGAAATGTCCTTCATTCCATACGTTGATGTGTTCACCTGTGCGAGGTAGATTGGTGTGTGGGGTTTGAACATTGCAGGACTAGTCAACATTACACATTGATTGATGGGAAAATCTGCCTGTTCTGCATACTTGCCAGCATATCATGACATCCCTTCACCAAGACGGTGTACTGTACACTTCCTGTGTGTGCCTGCCTCTTGGATCTCAGTTTGGAGAGTTCAGTGCTGGCATTGTACCTAAAAAAAATTAAAAATCTGCTTCTCCATAGGCCAATTTAGTTCCTTCAATGGATCTCATAAATCCACAAATCTTATTTCCACAATGTAGTCTATGCATTCTTCCTTCAATATGATTGCAATGTTGCTTCTCTAGATGTTTGTTTGAAATTTACTTAAGTGATCTCTGTTGACAGTTTTACGATGTAAAAAAAAATCATGCTTTGGAATGAAGCTGAACAGATGGGATAAACAGCAGAAATTCATCCCACTGGTTTATTCTGGAGTGCTAATACGTCATAAGAATGACTAACAGAGATGGGAATGCTTACTGTGACCTGAGAGATTCAAGCAGCAAACTATCACAATTGAACGCATTTTTCTAGTCATATTATGACAGAGCTGAGGAGTATCAACCCTTTAACTCAATTTCACTCTTGATTATGTGTAGCTTCACAAATCTATAACTAGACGGACAAAAAAATTGTCTGCTTCAGCAAGTTTAATACTATTCTGGTGCACAACTACACAGAGAAAACTTCAGTTATGTTATTCTAAACATATTTTCAATAAATTAATAACATTATATGAGGTGAGTACCTATTTGTATATGCTATTAATTTAATTTTGGTATAAATATTATAAATGGAGCAAATTTAATAATGCTGTCCCTTATGTAATATCTTTCAGATTCAATCAATAGCTGCAGAAGTGGCACCCCAATGTCATGGACTTACTTCTTAGTTCTGTGCCTTGATTTTGCAGAATTATTATGCAAGATTCTTGTCCTTTCTAGTTGCCATTTTATAAAATAGCTAAGTTCATCAGACTAATGGTATTGAGTCGAGATTACATGCATGTTTAAAGTTATACAGAGAATTTCTGGTTATCCAGTGTGGATTCAAAAAGTAGTTGATTAAAAAGTAGTTTAAAAAAAAATGCTGTATTATGCTGAACACTTTCTTAAGGTAATTAAAGATGAATTATTGGCATGTACTGCAGCTGTTTAGTCAACTGAAAAATTGAATATTTTACTTGTGAACTGACTCGCTGGGCTTGATGCTAACTAGGAGGTGTGCTGGGAGCAGGCTGTGAGGGAGCAGACAGAGTCCAATATTAGCTAGCAAAACTGGAAGTTTGTTCTGTGCATCTGCCATTGGCTTTTTAAATCATCAGTCTCATTCTAGGTGTACTTTGAAGTTTGCTTCAATCACCAGTTGCAGGTATGGTGATCACCTGCTGAAGACAGTCTCAGTTCCAGTAGTAAAAGAACAAATCTGGGCTGTATCATGAGAGAGGTTATGCCAACAGTGACATGGAAATTTGGACTCCTCTCTAAGCGCTTCCACTTTTTGCCCCTCCAACTGCTACGGTCCCCCACTCCATTCCTAACAGTATCCAAAATGCTGCCTCATTATCCAATGGATAACAAGTCTGCCCCTGCGCAACTGCAGTGTCAAAGAGTCGCCTGCACTCAAAAACCTCAGCTATCTTCTCTCCTTACAGATGCTGCCAGACCTCTGAGATTTTCCAGCATTTTCTCTTTTAGTTTTAGATTCTAGCATCCACAGTAATTTGCTTTTATCCTACTTCATGTTAGAATTGAAGCTGTTGTTACAGTATTTAATGTACAGGAAGTTTTCAAAATATCCCCCGGCAGTAACAGATGCAAACATACAGTGAAATAATTGCAATGGCTCCAAACATCACCCTTAAACTAAATTCAGTCTCAGTAAAGAAGTGTGAAGCAGGGGATAGTTGCAGAGGGAGATGGAACAGGAACTTCCAGCACTTTCCTTTCACCTTGAATTAGAGGCATTTTTTATGAGTTGTAAATATGAGCCGTTAATTTTGCGAATGCTTCAACACGGGCGCAAAGAAATCCTGTGTCATTTGGCTCACAGGCTCCAAGGCAGTCAATAGCTTGATGTAGATTTTGTTTGCCGAGCAGGGAAAACAATCCAAAAGCCAGCATGTAAAAGACAGCAGAAGCACGGAAATGCAAATCTGTTTGTTTCATAATAACCAAGGGAATTGCAAATGATTCAACAAAGCCACGCTCGTATTCAACAACAGCCAACTAATGCAATTTTATTTTCATATCTTCAGTGCTCTTATTGATGTTTGCAAAAAAAAACTGCTTGCATTGCTATTTTTGTGTAGAGACTTTTTCACACAGTTAATTTGTACAACAAAATGACTATAAATTGTTATCAGCAGCAATTTTCCAGGCTACCTCCAACTATTGCAACAGAGCAGAGAGCAAGGCAACTTTTCTGTCTATGTCTCACACTAGCAGTTGGTCCATCATTGACCATTTAGCTTCTCAGATAGAGGATGGTATAAGAGACTGGAGAAGGAGGCGGAGAAAGGAAATACACAGGGTGAAGACACCAAAACCTACATTTATGTAAAGAGAAACTTATATGGGAAAGCCCCATTGACAATACCACAAAGTGTATTTGTCACGATACACCAAGAAGTCGTGGTTAGACTTTTTCATGCATAAAGCCAAATATTCAAGCAAATTTAAACAGGCAGAGATCCTGTAAGCCACTAAACCATATCCAAGGTTGGTATTTGAAATTATTGAAAATATGGGAAAAGAAAAATGTCAAGGAGCAAATATCATAAAAGGAATAAAATGGAAGTACAAAAGAAAAAGCAGCATGGATTAATTTGTTTTATTTTTTAAATGGGCAAAGGATTTTGGCTGTGGTTATCATACTTCCAGCAATTGCTATATTAGCCTCTATCCCTACAAAACTGGATAAGTGTTTCTAACATTGCTAAATGTGAATTTTGATGGATAACATTCAATGTGTAATAAATTCCTCCCAATTCTCAGGACTTCTCATCAGTATTAACCAAATCTGATTTGATTTATTACTGGCATATGTATTAGTTTACAGTGAAAAGTATTGTTTCTTGTGGGCTATGCAGACAAAGCATACCGTATATAGAGAAGGAAAGGAGAGGGTGCAGAATGTAATGTTACAGTCATAGCTAGAACGTAGAGAAAGATCAACTTAAAATGATGTAGGTCCATTCAAACTTGAATCTCTCAGCCAGTGGCATAGTGGCACAGTGGTTAACACTGCTGCCTCACAGTGCCAGTGACTTGGGTTTGATCTCTGGCTTGGGTCACCATCTCTGTGGAGTTTGTACAACTCTTTGTGTCTGTGTGCATTTCCTCTGTGTACTCTGGCAGCAGGGAAGAAACTTTTATTATGTCGGTTGGTACGTGACTTCAGACTTTTGTACTTTTTCTCTGATGGAAGAAAGTGGAAGAGAGTATGTCCAGGGTACATTAGGTCCTTGATTAAGCTGACTGCTTTGCTGAGGTAGTGGAAAATGTAGACAGAATCAATGGATGGGAGGCTGGTTTGTGCGATGGATTGGGCTTCTTTCACGACCCTTTTTATTTTGATCTTGGACAGAGCAGGAGCCATATCAAGCTGTGATACAACAAGAAAGAATGCCTTCTATGGTCCAATTGTAAAAGTTGGTGGGAGTTGATGCAGACAAGACAAATAATCTTCAGAGAAAGTAGGGCATTGGTGGGTTTTCTTAACTACAGTGTTGGCATGAGGGACCAGGACATGTTATTGGTGACCTTCACACCTAGAAACTTGAATCTCTCAGTCAGTGGCATGGTGGCACAGTGGTTAACACTGCTGCCTCACAGTGCCAGTAACTTGGGTTTGATCTCCGGCTTGGGTCACCATCTCTGTGGAGTTTGTACAACTCTCTGTGTCTGCGTGAATTTCCTCCGGGTAGTCTGGTTTCCTTTCACAGTCCAAAGATGTGCAGGTTAGATGGGTTGTTCATGCTAAATTGCCCTTTAGTATCAGGGGGACTAACTAGGACGAATGCAAGGGGTTATAGGGATTGGCATCGGTGAGACTGGGGTTGGTACAAACTTGATGGGTTAAATGGCTGTAATGTTGGCTTCTATGATTTCCACTTCATCCCTGTTGATGTTACATGTTGCTACATTTGAGACAAAAATTCCTTATAAGGGATTGACTAGGATAGGGATGTGCTCCCAACAGTCTCCAATTATTCTGACCCTCTCTCTGGAAATTCTTCAACTTCTGTCATAAACAACAATTATGGGTTCCAACTGGAGACTTGGACATGAGATGCTTTCTGCTTGTGCTGCATTGGAAGCTGAGACATTAATCATTAGACACTGCATGGTAATTGGGCCTGCATGTCTTTTCGTAGTGTTGGCCAATGCTTCCATGCTGGCACGTGGGACGGGACAGTACAGTGTCACAATGGTTAGCATTGCTGCCTCACAGCACCAGGTACTTGGTTTAACTCCGGCCTCAGGTCACTGTCTGCATGGAGTTTCCTCCGGGTGCTCCGGTTTCCTCCCACTGACCAAGGATGTGCAGGTTAGGTTGATTGGCCAGGTTAAATTGCCCCTTAGTGTCAGGGGAACTAGCAGGGTAAATATGTGGTGTTACGGGGGCGTGGGATTGTTGTCAGTACAGACTCAATGGACTGAATGGACTCCTTCTGCACTGTAGGGGTTCTATGATTCACTTATTCATACTGGTCTACAAACAGTGTTGTAAATGTACTAGTATGATCAATTGGGTCTATTGTACCTTCTTTTAACTGCTGGGCTTCCTGAGGTCTGGAAAACTCAGACAAATTTGTTTTAAAAATAGAAAGCTTGATAAATTGGGGGCACACAATCTCCTTCAAAGAATTCAGTGAACCACCTATTACCTGTGAGTGGATTGAACAGTCTTGCCTCATTTTGATTATAAAAATCAGAAGTGAGCAAGTTTGAGATGGGTTCCGGTCCAAACATTTAACCCTTTAACTTCCCACTTAACTCAAATCTCATCCATTTTAAGGGGTGAGGGGTTTAAATTACCCCATTATGTATTGACTGAGTATGTTGGAGTTGGGAGAAATATGCCAAAAACAACACTGAGAAAAAAAAACACTGCATCTGGTATATACTCTCCATGCTCCTTAGCAACATAAAATTATGTCCTGAGAAGACATTTATATTTCAATATCATTTGCCTCTAGGATTTATTGGTGGACCAAAAGTATTGAAGAATCAAAAGCATCTTATTGTTTTTGGCTAGAGGTAGAGAGAGAGAGGAAAATATAGCTCTGAATTTTCTAAACCCTGCTCCATATCAAAATGGTAAAGGTCATTTATTCCATTTTTTTTTTGAAAATGACAACATTTACTCCTCTGAATGTAACAGTAATCCAGCAGACTCATCCTTCTGACATGATCGACTGGAACTCTGCAGATGACAAATTGACAGGAGATGATCAATCTGTCATTCCATTTGGTAACAGTAGATGAAAGGGCAAATATGGATGATTGGCACTGCGGAAAGTATCTGATTAACACCCAGGAGAAAACAGAAGGCATTAAAGGTCCTTGAATCTTCTGAAGAAGGACTAACGTTTGCTTTGAGTCTAGACAGAGAGCTCGGGTGAAAATTTTATACTAACGTTTTTGCACAATGATTAACATTTTAAACCACCCTCCATCAATCACCAAAGACTAAAAAATCATTTCCTGTGAGTCCTGAAGGACAGGTTTGTGTCTCAATACCTAACTTTCATTGCATGCGAGCACTGGTGCTTCCTGCGGAATAAATGACATTTAGTTGAAATGCTGACTATGCATTGTTACAGGCAGCAGCAGGTCGTTTATTGCTATTTCCAACCATGAAGAGAGGAACATTAGGAATCATTCTGCATAACTAAAGCATTCTGCTCCTGAAACATTTTGAAGATAATTCCCACCGTGTGCAAGGTTATTATTACCCTCATCTTGGGACAGCACCATGTGCTGAAACATTTTTTTTAATTGTTCGTTTAACTTCTGTCTTGTGTCAGAGAAGGAAGGTAGGTTGAGTTACTCTCTACCCAGCCTCTTTCAGGATATAAAACACCAGAATCTGTGAGAGGGATATCTACACCCCAATAAATTGTATTTCCCTTTCATTTGAGATGAAGCATCACGCTTCAGAGAGAAGTTAAAGTAAAACAGATTTTATTGAGGGCTGAGATGCTATTTTTATGACTAAAATGTATTAAAATAAATCTTTTCATCCGCTGATTGCCTTTTAGTGTGATAGCAATTCCTTTAAAAACTCTGCAATGATATTTAATTCATTCCCACAGGTTTGCTTGAGTAAAGCACTAGGTCAATTTGTCACAGAGTACTGATTTGTGTCAAAATATTGCTCAGATATAACTGTCCACGCATAAATGCACTCATCAGATGCCTATCATTAAAGTTAATAGCAGCCAGGATTTTATAAGCCCCCAGTGTGGTGAGCTAGGAGGAGACGGGTAAGGGGGCGTTGCAGACAGTAAAATGTTAGGGAAGAATGTTGAGAGAGTTCAGCAAGAAGATCACTAAGCTATTTTCTCAGGGTAGGAACGGTAACAAATTGATCACCTGTATAGTGGGGATGGATGGGCAGCACAGTAGTTAGCACTGCCGCTGCCTCACAGCGCCAGGGACCCAGGTTCAATTCCGGCCTTGGTCACTGTCTGTATGGTGTTGGCACTTTTATCCCTTGTCTGCGTGGATTTCCTCTGAGTGTTCCAGTTACCTCCCACAGTCCAAAGATGCGCAGGTTAGATTGATTGGCCATACTAAATTTACTAATGTCAGAAGGATTAGCAGGGTAAATGTGTGGGGTTATAAAAATTGGGCCTATGTAGCTCAGTACAGACTTGATGGACAATGTGGCCTCCTTTTGTAATGTAAAGATTCTATAAAATCACTAAAGAGTCAATTGACAGCCATTTTCCAAGCTGCCAGCAAGAGTCATCTGTTGCCATGTCATGGGGAGATTGCTAGCTGCATGGAAATGCCTCTCTATTGCCTAAACCTCAGTTCCCAGAAGCTCTGTATGCCAATGAGGAGTCATTGCCTCCCTCCCCTGCCTGGCAGCAATGGTTTCCTCAGGAGGCTTCCTCACTGCCATTAGTATGGCTGCCCCTCAGTCACTGAGACTTACCTGGCCACCATCAAATTTCTGACCTCCCCTTCGAGGTATCTCAAAATTGGCCTTTACAGCAAGGTTGCTGGTACAGTCCCCCTGACTGCCAAGTAGGATCATGATCTGTATTGGCCTCAATGTTAGGACTTGGAGAAACCTCAGCCAGTTCTTCCATCTGCATAGACCTTTTTTTTTGCAATGGCACATTTTTCAGCTCCTGTATTTGGCCGTGTTGGACAAAGCATGCAGAAGAAACTTAGGCTTCTGTCCCAGTCACAGCAATGAAAAAGTAATAATTGTTATCCTTTGCCACTCTGACTTTGTTGCATTAACCCTCCTAATTCTTCTCAATTTCTCATGAAATATTTAACACAATTGAACAAGTGATTTTATGCCAACAGCTCTCCTCCATTGCCCAGCTGAGTAGGACTGCTCTTACACAGTTCTATTTTTACCATCTAGATAAAGCCTTGGAATGTCCTTCAAAGTATTTGATCCTCACACTTGTTACTTCTAGACCTTTTCTTGCACCACTCCCCTCGCTACTATGAATCAACATGCTGACAATTAGCTCTATTAACCAAAGACAAGATATCAAGTTTCGTTGGTTCTCCATTGTCAGCAGGTTCGCTTACATGTGGACTCCAGATTAACTGCAATTCCTTTCAGTTGAATATTTGAAAGCCCAAAGAGAATAATCTGGATTTTGTAGTAAAGCTGCTAGGGTTGCTATCAGAATTCATGGTTATCGAGGAGTAAATTGAAAGGTAGTTTAAGAGCATAAGAAATAGAATTTCAAATGGACCATTCAGCCTCTCTAACCTGTTCTGCTGCTCAACAACATTATAGTTGATCTGATCATGGCCTCTACTCTGCCTTTCTGGCTGCTCCCCAGTAGCTCATGACTCCCTTGTTGATCCAAAAATGTTCTGGTATTTACAAATGCATAAATATGTAATCAGGAATTGCTGTCCAAATTGCTCTTCTCCTTCAGCAGCTTCCCTATAACAGTGAGATTCAGGTATACAAAATGGAAACAATGTGCAATATTTGCATGACAAATGCACACTAAAAACTCCAGAAAAAAAATTGGAATTATTAAGGATTACCTGACACACACTCTCATATTGAAAAGTTATTTTAAAAATGGAGTTCCATTCCCTCAGATTTTAAAAAGGTAGAAATTCACCTTTTTTTTCTTTCTGTGTCTTAATCTTAGCTTTTTTATTCCAGTTTTCCGTACATCTGCACTTGTAACTGAATCCACACTGGTGCCCAAAAGCTAGGTCATTTGTTCTGAGCCCAAAGATTGAATAAAAAAAATCCTCATTAATGCATTTTGAACTATTGATTAATTCTGGATTGGCATTTGGAAGGATATTTCACTAAATTGTTGTTTAGGCTATAGACTACCAAACAGTTTTATTAAGTAGCATAAATGGTAGCAATGATGCATTGTGAATTTACATAATAATTAACAGTCCGGCATCAGAATGTAAAAATTAGCAATGAGTCCAGTCTTGACAACTGAGCTTATTGGGGTAGATTTTCAGCTAATCGGACGGGGGTGGAAACTGCATTGCAGACCAGTTACCTATTACAGAAACTGGGCAATTCTGCAATGAATCTGTCACCCTAGTTTCGTGCTTTGGTGCTGAATTGAATACACATACCATAAATTGTACTTGGCGGTTCACTACTGATTACTGATAGAGTTGACTCAGTTTTGCACTTTGCCCAATGCTTTCAGGTAAATTGAAATGGCCCCCAAGAATGTTTTGCAAGAAGTAACCTGGATGAAGAAAGTTTAAACAAGTATCTCCAAAGCAGCTGCCAAGTTAATGTATTCAAACATTTCCTGCAGAATATTTGTACTTCAAATTGAATGCTTTGGCTTTTTGATTGGAAACCTGTTGGACGGCAGTTCTGCACCAAAAGAAGCTGCAACATTTTCTGAGAAAATTAACATAGTTTTAAACTCTTATTTGAAGGGAACAAAGTAACTAATTCCACTTTATATTACAGAAAAAAATCCAAAGGCGCACAATGTGGCAAAACATGCTCTATCTACAGCACCAGATGTAAACCATAAGATACAGGAGCAGAAATAGATCATTTGACCCACCCACTTTGCTCTGCCATTCAATGAGATCATGGCTATTCCAATATGATAATTCTCAACACCACTTTTCCACTGTATCCCCATTGCCCTTGATTTCCTTACTGACTAAATATCTGAACATCTCAGTCTTAAACATATTTAACAATCCATCCACTCTTGTGCTACAAGGCTCTTTCAATAATAATGTGGGTAAGGCTTGAGAGGCTAAATGACCTAGTCCTGTCCCTATGTTTTTTTTAACATTCACAGGGCACTTGATTGACAGGAAAATGTTACAAAATAAATAGTAAGCTTGCATATTGTTCATGAAGAATATAATAAATTTACTAACACAACTTTCACCAATTGTGTTCTCAATACGTGGATTTCTGATTATGAGCAGGGCAAGAACAAAAAACATTTAACAAAATCCTCCTAGGGGCTGATATTTTCTTCCATAAAATGGAGAAGTGCTTTGAAAAAAAGCTTCATTTTCTCCTTAAGTAACTCACTTAAGAAATGTTGGATGAAATTTAATGTGGATAAATGGCGGTGCTTGAAGCAAATTTCATTTGAGAGTAGTTCGTTCACTGAAAGATTGCAGTAAATGTGAAGCTGTTGGGAGGCTGTTTTATAAAAGGTTAAACATATTCTGGGATACATCTGAGGAACTTTGCACTGAATAGCTTATTTTAAACCTCTCTATCTTATTTGTAAAACCACGTATGAAACCTGCGTGCAAACCAGATAATCCTCTTTCAAAGAAAATTCCTGATTTGTTACTTGTGTTAAAATGTTGACACAATACGCCAGTTTTTTTCCCCCAGTAAAGAAGATAAAATGGGGGCACAATTGAACTCTTTAAGGTGATGAACATTAAGGATAATTTGAATGTAAAATGGTTACTTAATGTAAACTATGATTGCAAGAAAAAAGATCGTAAGTATGAAATTGAATAAAACCTCCTGAACTTCGGAGACATTTCCTTAACAAAGGAGTGGTAAATGTGTGAGTATATTGCCTCCTCATCAAAGGCAGTTATTGTTAATAAAGCTACAATTAATTGGATCAACATCTGTTCAGGCAGTTGAAAGTTAAAGCAGTAAGCAATAGATTATTCTCAGGAACACTAATCCAGTAGGGATCATAATATTATAAAGCATTACTTTTATCTGTGAATGTAACTGCTCAGAAATTTTTATCTTAATTGCCTTTAGAGGCAGAGTGCAGAGAGAGAGGTTTGTCAAAGGTCTGTCCTCTTTAAAGTTTTGATCGGATTATCTCCACCTAATCAAGAAATTAAATCAATTTGGGAGAGTACATGAAAGTGCAAGTTACACAGGTCTGTATGAAAGTGTTTTCACCCCTTCAGGGTGCTTTTATCCATTCATATTTTAAAATTTTCTTGTACCCTATGCCCTGAAATTATATGATGGTATATTAATGAGAGAGCATGTAGCTCATTCATCTGTAATACCTATCTCTGTTCTTTTAGCAGAGGTGTCAACTTGTTTCCGATGAATAAGTTAATGATGTCATTAAAATAGTTGAGGGAGCAATTTCAGATGAGCACACTAATATGTTAGCATTTCATTGTGTAATGTTAGGATTTTAAACAAAGAGGATTCCAATGGCAATACGTTAGTAAAAACATTGCTTTATGCTCCCCAAATAGCCCAGTGCATTTAGCCATTTTAGAAAAGTCGTACAGACCAGGAAGTTCCTAGGTTTTTATCCTCAGTTAGTATCCATTATGCTATTATCAGCCAGAGTATCTATAAACCTGTTGGGGGGGAGGGGGCGGTGGGGGGATGTAGTTGTAGGGGGAGGGTAGTTGTGGGATGTGGGGGAGAGTGGTGGTTATAGGGCACAGAGGGTAGTTGTGGGAGGCAGTTTCCACCCTATCACCATGTTTCCCGGCAGTAGAAGGTGGCTTATCATTGGCTGCCAGTGTGATCTTCCAATCCTACCGTTGTCTATAGTGTTTTGCGTGGTTCTCCTGTTCTGTGGCAGGGGAATACTCCACTGTGGAGTTTGGGGGAAGTTGGAGGAATCATCTTCAGTGGGGGACTGAAAAATCCCACTGGAGGGAAAAACTTAGAAAATTCAGCCATTTATATCCTTGATTATAGATGGAAAAGTTAACTATTTTGAT
Source organism: Sphyrna mokarran (assembly GCA_024679065.1). NCBI lineage: Eukaryota > Metazoa > Chordata > Chondrichthyes > Carcharhiniformes > Carcharhinidae > Sphyrna > Sphyrna mokarran. The sequence continues at coordinate 90,189,903 of JAGIQG010000006.1, read as the reverse complement.
CATCATTGCACAACTCCAGAAGTGCATATTTGATGACAGGAAACAGTTAGGCTGTGATGTTTCTTTTTGTCCAGATAGTTAATTGATATTGCTGCAGTGATGAACACATGTAAGAAAAAAGTGGAATGATATCCTGCAGGTGACCATGTCCATGGATCCACATTTTAACAAAAAGTTTACACTCATCCCAGCCAGGAGGCCATTGTGATGGTAGTGAAATTACTCATTGAGAGATTAATGTATTGTACTCACATAATGCGGATTGCAACAAAGGCAGTTAAGTGGACACCGCCTGGAGGACACAGAAGCTATTGTTGACTAAGCATCATCCTCTCCTGGAACTGGCTGCTATAGGCATGTTACCTGCCTCATCCTGGTCCATGACTCTTCCTCTGGCTCCTCTACTTCCTCACTCTCATGTCGACACCTACTCTCTTGACATCCTCCTCATTGGATGGCACCAGGAAATCCACTATTTCAATTGCGCAAGTTGCATGATCTCTGATCCCCAACAAATCAAGTGCTGGACAAATGGGTCTATTTTGAAGCCAGACAAAGGAATCAACCCTTGTAATTCTGAGAAAATTTGACAGTTTCAAATAGAAAATACACATGAAAAGACTGCTTAACCATAAAGTACTCAAAATAAATGTTGCATGCTTTAGTTTGACATGAAAATCTTATGGATCCACCCTCTTGTTATCACATTCATCCCTTTATTCTTTAAAAATGTGATATCTAACTACTTTCAGTGGTAAGTTTGTGAAAGGCAATCCACTACATTGTGCTGTAAACTAATAGGATGTCGCTACATTCCTGACTCAAACCATGGGCAAATATAACATCTGTGCAAGGTGGTGAACAAAAAAAGGAGCAGAAATTAAAATTGAGTGATCAAATTTTACATTCTGCATTATCCTTGGTTAAAAGATACCAAGGCTGATTTACCCAGTATCATTTGTGCACAAATTAGCTTCTGAGTTGACTGAGGTAAAATCTTGACTGTTTGGAAAACACTCTGCAGAAGTCTCTCATCTGGAACTATGTCTGGTTGGTTGGAGGAAGGGGTTTAGAGAGGAGGGGAAGGAAGGGGAGGGGTCGGGCAGGCTGAAGGGTGATGACAGCGAATCAATTCCCCTGGCATTGTTCAGTAAGTTCCAACTTCTGCACGCCTCATTTTTTCCAGATGTGCTCTGGACCAGTGTGTTTTCCTGCAAGTGTCATTGAGAATCGGGCACAGGTGGCCTTCATCTACGTTCCATTAGTGGGGTGTAAATTAGTGTCATGCTGGTCTCCAGCAGGTTCCTCAACCTGCTGGGGCAGGAGGGGGGGGAGCACCACCAGAAGATCCTATGGGAAATTCATGTTTGACTCCTGCCAAATTATTGCCTGCCTGCCATTGGCTCACACAAGAGAATTCCACCCATCATCTTAGTAAAGGCACAGCTTCCCCAAGGGTCATTGTTTCAGTTAAGTATGGTAATTAATTTGCCCCCAAAATTGTGTGCTCGTACAAACTTACAAACTTATTAACCCAGCATGTGCGTATGTTCACCTTTCACCAAAATATCCTTAACTGAAAGCTAAAGGAGAACAAAAACAATTGAAATGGAGGAATAAAAGAAAGGTCTGCAGATTATATCATGACTTGCAGGTTTAAATGGCAATCTTATTAACTCCAGCTATAACGTAAGGGATACTAGGAGAACGCCTAATTTTCCTGGGGCCTAAAGGCAGTCGTTTCATTACAAGTGTGCTATATACTGCATAGAATTCAGGGAGTGGGTAGATGCCCACAGCCCAGCTCTGAGAATCCATGCTTCCCACACAGCCCAATATGCACCAGGTATATTCTCTTACTTTAACAATGAAAATGATTATACTTTATGGGTGTACAGCATATGTCTACCTAGGCTCCCCTCCTGCCTGCTGTGCTATTTTACACCTATCATCCCTGATGTAATAACCTTTAGCAGTACATCTAGTCCATACTCAGTGAGGGAAGCAGCAACTTCCTACCTGGAAAGCTCTGCTCCAGCTAGCAGTTTCCGACACAGAGATGGTAAAGGCTGATGAAGATTTTGCTGTTACAAGATCAAGCAAAAATCCTGGGATTGGCAGGAGCTAAGAATGATGTGATACCTGCCTCTTTCTATTGAATTTTATTGAACTTCCATCAGGGGAATGGGATTCCTGAAGAACCGTTAAGGATATTAGGACTCAAATAGATGCAGTGGGGGGATTTCTTCATGTAATTTAAGATTAATAAGAGAAGGACCAATGTGGAATGGGCCTGCATGGTAATGTAGTAATAGTATTCAGAGTTTCTAGGTCAGCTGATTTCCTCCTTTGCTCATGGGCCCCAAGGGCAGACAGTTCAAGTATGGGCGGCAAACTCGGGAAATTTGGGTGCAATTGAGTTAATGGGGTGGGAATTATTAAGGGAAAATTTTGCAACAGGAGGACAAAGGTTCTGAAAACATTTAGACAACCTGATTGATCGGCAAATGAAAAAAATAGCAGCACTTAGTTCAATTGAGTTGATCTGCAGCTTAGTTAACTAGATGCTGCAATAGTGTTTTTTTTTAAATTTCACAATGTATAATGCCTTGCAAAGGTGGCCTTTTACACCAAGGTGCAAAAGTTGATGCCCTGATTCTATTCCACCTGACTTGTGAACACTGTTGAATGAGATAGAGCATAGGTCAGGTAGAGGACTAAGGGTCCAAAGCAGGAGACCTGGCCAAAAGATTACTTCTACCAGATGGAGGAAGGTGGCAGTGACACTATTTGTCAATTTTCTCCCCCTAGGGCTTGTGTCAGAGAAAGATCGACAATCTTACTACAGAAAATTACATGCTCTTCCTTTATTCCCTTGAGCACACTTGGTATCAATATGCTTGTCACTCTCTAAAACTAGCAATCGTAGTCCTTCACAATGAACCCATGAAACGTCTTGCTGATCTACATGACAACATCACAAGCACCTCTATGATCCTGACCCCCACAATTCTAACTGGCAGATTATCAGCATATGCATAAAACAGATGACAAAATAGATGGTAAAAACAAAAAAAAAACCTGGAAAAAAACTCAGCAGATCTGGCAGTATCTATGGAGAGAGAAACAGAGTCATTGCTTTGATGCCAGTATGACTCTTTTTTGGAACACAAAATGAAACGAATAGATGGATACAATGAAGGAGCAAGAGTGAAACACCTTTAGTACAATAATTTTTAAACAGCAAGTCTGGTTGGCAGTTTTGTATGAACATGTAAAATTCAGAATAAACAAGATGATAATGATAGGAAATGGATTGTACAACATCACCCAGTTCCTGTCTCATTTACAAATGGGCACCCAATAATAGGCAGATCAATCCATTGTCCCCAGGTAATGACATTGGAAATTTGACTACTAATGTGAGTGATATTTATGGATCCTTCTTATTTCTGAATGATTATCAGCACAACAATCAGGTGAAACACAATAGGAAATCTAGACAACACTTTCTAAATATTTACGCTCTGCTTGAAATGCAACCTTTTTCAGAAAAAGTGCAAAACTGAATACCATGTACCTTAATGCAATAAAACAAAACAACTGGATGGCTGAGAGTGGTAATGGGCAGAAAATTTGGTGTTGTACGTTCAAATATTAGATTGCACAATTGAATGCAGTTAGCCTAAAATATGATGGATAAGAGGCAAGCAAATAGCCAAGAATCTGCTGGATTATCATTTAAAATCTTCACCTCACTTGCTGGTACTTTTATTCCAACCAAAAAACCCAATCCAACTCATGGTCCCCACATAAAGGACAAACAAGCTGACAGGATGAGGCATTGCACCTCATCTCAGGTTTAACCTAATACTTCATCTCAGCCAAAAGATTGAGATGGCTTTGAAAAACTGAGTCAGGTAAATCCTTGGTTTAACCTCATTGGCTACCCTGATTCTTTATCTGGCTGGTTTCAAACTGAGACCTTTTGTGTGTGAGGTAAACGTGATGATCACTACACTGCAGAAACTAGTCTTGCTCTTGTTGTGGAGCTGCATTGGATATGGATGGGCACATAAAGGACATGTCATTAAATTAGCCACCGATTGTCTTTTACATACTATATTCAGTTTGATTGACTTTCACAGAAGCTTGCTACAGCATAGTTAGCAGTTGAAATTCTGCCTGTTTTATGTTTCCCTCCTTTCCGAACATATTCAGTTTTACCTCTTGTGCGCCTAATTTTCAAACTCTGACATGGTTTAGCAAACAATTTGGAGCCAGAATTAATAGGAAAGCAGTAAGTGTATCTTTACCAATGTTGCCAAAACCCTGGGAACAATACTTTTTCTTGAAAGCCAACAGAAAAAATAATGCAAACAAAAGAAAAATGTGAACACTGTTAAAAATCAAAGGTTATGTAAAATCTCTTGATAAAGGTTAGGCTGGGCGGCCATAAAGGGCATATTATCATATTAAGGCTGTCACCAGATGCCCTTTATTGAAGGTGGTGACATTGAGCATTTGATCTCCTACGCTGTATAGAAAGACAGAGCAACCTGTTAAATTATGCAACTTGCGCAATCTTGCAGACAAATGGCAAATTAATCAGGCTAAAATCCCTGGTTTTTAAGACTTCTGCATTTTTAAAGAAGAGAGAGTAATTGTTTAGTGACTTGGCAGGTTGATTTTCATTATAGATGGGTCTCCATAGGTCTGTGTCAGGTCACCAAGGAATGATAGCCTTTGCATAGATAAATAAACGAGATGAGGCTAACGTGATTTTCAAGGCCTTGGCAGAACTTTACTGTGACCTTCTCTCTCTCTCTTTCTCTCCCTCTCTCCCTTCTCCATCTATAGCTATTATACACATATTTATATGTAATATATGTCCTATAATTTATCAAGCTAACATAATGGGCAGATGTAAATAAACAAATAATGCACAGATGGATGCTGTTATTCTTCTGCCAAGCACTAATGACCGTCATTAAAATGCACAAAGGAATATGTGCAATATTGCAGTCTCAGACATTGAATTAATTTGGTGGATCACAGGCAGGAGGTGCCAAAAATTCAAATATTTTGCAAGCACATCCACGAGGAACAAGACAAGAAACTTTAGAAGAATTGTTAGTCTACAAGATGCTTGGCTATTTCAAATTATATTGGCATGTTCCAATTAAGATTTTTCTTTAAAGAGTACAAACTTAAGATCTTGTCAATTGTTACAGGAAATAAAACATGACATTAGAACTATAGACTGGGTTACTTAAGAGGTAGGTGATAAGCACTTGTGTGACATTTAGTCTAAATATTGCAGATGGAATGGAGATTAATGAAGATCTGAATTTTTGAAGCCGTTTTTCTTTTGATTGAATAATTATTTTGATTCCCCATTTAAATGATGCCTGGGATCAAAAGATAAATACAGTTAAATATGGGAATGATTACAACTCTCAAATGACATTAGAGCCATCTCACCAAAATAAATTCTTTTTTAATTAATAAGCAAATTACGACAGAACTTTGGCCTTGCCTCATTGAAGTTACCCAGATGACCATTTAGTTGTAGAGTCATTGAAGTTTACAGCATGGAAACAGATCCTTTGGCCCAACCTGTCCATGTTACCCAGTTTTTAACCACTAAGCCAGCCCCAATTGCCTGCATTTGGCCCATATCCTGCTATATCCATCTCACCCATGTAACTGTCTAAATGCTTTTTAAAAGACAAATTGTCTATTACTCCACTACTGCCTCTGGCAACTTGTTCCAAACTCTCTGTGTGGAAAAAAATGCCTCTCTGGACCCTTTTGTATCTCTCCCCTTAGAGAGTTTTAGACATCCCTACCTTTTGGAAAAGATGTTGACTATCTATCTTATTTATGCCCCTCATTATTTCATAGACCGCTACGAGGTCAACCCTAAGCCTCCTATGCACCCGGAGGAAAAAAAATCCAGTCCATCCAGCCTCTCCTTATAACTCAAACCATCAAGTCTCAGTAGCATTCAACTTTTAAAGATGTAAACTCCTCCACACAACAAGAAACTGAGAGGCAGGTTAGGCAGCTTGAATGCAGGAGTGATGGGAGAAAAGTGTATTCAAGCAAAGTCAGATCGGCCATCTGAGATTGTGGAATCTTATCTTGACCTTCCTTAAAGCATCTAAATCCATTACAAGGAATTTTAACAGCTACAAAAGCTGGGTTTAGGTCAACTATGGTCATGGTTATCATGTCCAAGTAGGACAGATGGAGAGGAGATGTTGACAGCTGTCTGACCTGCTGTGGGAAGCCTTCACTTGTTAAATAACTTCTTTCTTCTCTCTCTCTCTCTCTCTCAGACAATCCCTCACAGTTAAGGATGATTTGCCTCCGCACTAAAAATGAATTTCCAAGTAACTGTGAAGTCCACTACATGACTTATAGTCTGCCAGAGTTGAGGCAGACCGTTGGTGGAGTAGGTGAGTGGGGTGCCCAGTTGTCATGCATCCCTATTGCGGGCCAAATTAGATGATGGGCTCCAACTTCGGTGGGTACCAGCCTACCATAAAGGAAGTTTCTGATGATAGTAGAATCTCTTCTTCAACTGGCCCATTAATAGCTTAATTGGCTATCCACTTCTGCCAGACAAATAGCTCTGGCAGCGCACCTTACCTGTGACAAGATTGCTCAAAGGTAGGTAGCCAAAAGAATGCACAGTTTTCCAATTTTGCTCCTGGCCCTCACTTGCGAGCTTGTCTCTACAAGACCAGGAAATTTCAGCCCAATTTCTTGTTCGAACGATAAGGCACAGAAGAAGATGGAGTATATTGTCATGTATAGGAACCATGTTAGTCACCATTTGATTAAGCAGAATACTTGGGAGTGTACAAGCCTTTCAGGTAGTCTTTAATAAATCCAAATCTTTGCCATACCAGAAATTAATATGGAATTATGCAATTGCAAAAGCTCCAAAGTAATGAATGCAAAAATGTTACAAGTTCTTACAAGTATCATAACATTGTTGTCAATCAAGAAATGCACTGTGCTTCAAATTATTTCTTTTACAACTTCATGATGTTCAATAACAGATGTTTCCATAAAATATAATTTGTAAATTCTTCATATTATATATGAAAAAATAATTTTGAAATTTGTAGGAGAAGTATACCACTCAGATTGTTATACTATTTATTGCCATTTGGACCTCTTATTATTTGCATATTTGCTTGGTATTAAGTAACTGTTGATAAACCAATGCAGTCATTAGTGAATAAAACAAATTAGCAACCAGTATATTAACGGTAATTAATTCTGCAGCCACATTTTGTTACCTTTCTCTTTCTGAAATAAAGCAATTAATCAATACCGTAAAATATATTTGAATCAGTTTTCTAAATAGTTAATGCATACATAATTGCTCATTTATTTTTTGAAAGACTCTGTGATCAGGACATGAACAATACCTTGCTCTTCTCCATTAATCATTACATTGTCATGCCTGACAACCACTTCAAAGAATAGGTAGAAATTCCAATGCCAAAACTATGTGGGTCTCCAGGGGATCCGAGTTAATGTTCCTCAGCAATAAGTAGAAAAAAATAAACTGCAAAATATAGATTTTTTGCAGCAGTTTGTGTGTGCATTCATGCAATCAAGCTTTAATTTGTGTAGAAAAATATATTTTTTGTTCGAATAATCTGCAATGTTTGGAATTGATTCAATAAAAGGCATTCAATGGGGATGGAGAATCTATTCTACAAGTGAAGAAGGCCTGATAACTCATGAGTGACAGGGGCATTTTTGAGATGTATAAACTTCTTCCTCGGGAGTGGAATAAATTGTAGATCTTGCAGCTCCCTGCTGAGTAATCTCTTTATACAACACGTGTTTTATGTAATAAAACATTTAAAATGAAATGAATAAATTATGCAAATGACAGAATGCGTGATTGTGCTATATTTTTGTTACAAGGATGGGAATGATAATTTTACCACCCGGTGACCTGATAATTTACAGCAATGAAACTAAAAATGGAATTCCCTGCAGTGAATAATCACTTAATCATCTAAATCTGTGATGATCTAAATATAGTGCCAAAGCCTTCAAGGGTTTATGCATTATTAGGAATCATCAATTTCAGTTTTCTTTTAAATCAAATTCCTTGAAAGCTCTTTGGTAATTCTCGGCGGAATGTAAGGGGGATGAAAATGAATGTTACAATTTTCTGGGTGATGGCTGGGGGAAATTCTCTAAGTTACAAAAACAATTGCACAGTAAATACCTTTTAGACCAGATGAAATGACTCAATGTTTTTCACCCTTCAACACTTCATTTCACATGGTGAAAACAGGGATTCAATGCTGGTGTATTTAACATTTGCACATTAATTCTATCGACAAGTTACACACTACAAAGTTCCTTCTCAAAGGAATAAGCAGAAACATAGTTTGATAACTGAAAATAGTGCACTATCAAAATTAGGGATAGCCTCATAGTTTGTGACAAATATCTAGTTCATTGTTCATGTTAATAATGTAGCGATAATTAAGATTGTTATTGTGAAGGTAATGAAAATGCTGAGCTTTAGAGAATGCCTGAACATCAAATGGCAATTCAGAAGGTTAATAGAGTCTACAAAGAAGCAATGGAGCCATAAAACACCACGGGTTTTACCGAGCTATCGAATTGAATTTGTGATGTTTACACTATTTGTAAAGGACAGTCCAGAGAAATAAAAGTTAATTTATTAATCACAATTAGGCTTACATTAATACTGCAGTGAAGTTACTGTGAAAATCCCTTAGTCACCACACTCTCTCACCTGTTCAGATAAACTGAGGAGAACTTAGCTTGGCTAATGCAACTAACCAACACATCTTTTGGAGAGTGGGAGGAAACCAGAGCACCCAGAGGAAACCCACACAAACATGGGGAGAACATGCACACTCCACATAAGCAGCAATCCAAGCCGAGAATTGAACCCGTGTCCCTGGCACTGTGACATAGTCAGGCTAACCACTGCGTTGGTGCTGCCTTTTGTTGATGCTTGGTTTTGGAGGGAGGTGGAGCTAAATTCTTTGAAGGTACTCACTGAATCTTGAAAGACTTCATCAGCATGGAGGTGGGCAGAATTTAAGCCCACCTTAAGTTCTTAACCTTTTTTCAATTCATCTGTGTATAATTGCCTGGAGAAGGAATTGTTTGTAATTCGGACCACATTTGTTTTGCAGCTTACAGTGAAACCCAGGCAGTGTCAGCTTAGTGAAGTCAACAATCTGTGAAAGAGCTGGAAGTGTATCAATAATTTGAGGTAGCAATGAAACTTTAAGAATTCCGTAGAATGCAGTCTCAGGAGAAGAGATTGTGACATCAGGAAGTAAACAAGTCTTGATGCAGTTTAGATCAGAATTGCTTTCGAGGTAATTCAAATGCTGGATCTTTGAAAACCGAAGAATTGAAACTCCTTGTGAGGGTACAGAGGCTAGAATTTTCCAACTGTTCATACCAGTGGGATCTTCTGGTCCTGTTGATGGCACACCCCTGACGCAGGTTTCCCATTGACAGCAGTAGGACCAGAAGATCCCACAGCTATTGAATGGCGGCTACCTTTCACCATGAGCAACATGCCGCAGGGAAATCAGAGAATCCTCGAGACTTTTAAAAAGATACTTTGATTCAATATGGTTATTGACACCTGGATCAGTTGCAGAGAAATCTATAGATCTGTCTGGATTGCATCTGGCATTTAATATGCAGTGTAGTGTGTTTGACCACAGTTTGCCTGTTAATTTTGAATGTTAGATTATACATTGTTGTAACTTTCTGACTTTTTATAGCGAAGATTATTTTGTTCATTTAAAATTGTGGAATTTTGTGACTTTGCTCTCCAAGGATGAACAAGGATTTTAAATGTTGTCAACTTTAAACAAAAAGTTACTGTTCCCTAACCAGAACATAACAAGTTTAAAACACAGGATTATTGAGAATGTTGTTAATAGGCACAAACAATAAATATCAACTAAGTTGCTTCTATATTATTTTTAAGCATTTCTTTAGCAGTTAGTTGGTCATTTAATTGGTTGAAATGTCATTAAGATACCTGTGAAGTAGGCAATGTTTGTGCCAAATTGCCTTGGGTCAAATACAAACAAAATAATTTTTATTGATGAGATACTGGGTGCTTTAGTAACCACTGCAATTGAAGGTTAAGCAATGTATTGATACTGGAAAATGGCCTCAAATATATGAAAGGAGCAGCAATCTTGCTGGCATTTATGATCCTGCCAGTGTATATGCCAGCTAGATTGCTGCTGCTTTCTTACAATCCCACCAGCGATGCACCCCTGTTGTGAATTTCCCTGCAATGAGGGATGCATTCGCCAGGAAACCCCTGACAGCAGGACTTGAAGATACTACCACCAGTGACTGGCGCACCGCCTCCTGTCTTCATGAAACACACCATGGAGGGAGGGGAAAATCCTGCCCAGTACTGTTACTGTGATGTCTGGTATTTACAGAATAATGAAAGGCCTGGATAGAGTGGACATGGGGCAGATGTTTTCATTAATAGGAGAGAGTAGGACCTGAGAACATAGACTCAGAATGAAGGGCAACCCTTTAGAACTGAGATGAGGACAAATTTCTTCAGCCAGAGAGTGGTGAATCTATGGAATTCATTACTGAAGGCTGTGCAGGCCAGAACATTGAGTGTATTTAAGACATTAGATAGGTTCCTGATTGGTAAAGAGATCAAGGGTTATGGGAGAAAAGTGGGGAATGGAGTTGAGACAGTTATCAACCATGATTGAAAGGCAAAGCAGTGTTATGAAAACAATATGATCTCAATGATTTTGAAGGCATAGTGGAAATTCCAAAAGATGATAAATAATTTTAAGAAGGCCACAAAGATAAAGGAGTGCATAAATAGCAAGGTAAATAATATTGTAAATTCCTGCAGAAGGGACCAGAGATGAGTAGGATGGAAAGTAATGGTTATTAATCTTTTCAAATACTGAATTGAACAACAGCAAGATAGTAGAAATTGATTTAGCAGGAACATTGAGTACAATAACAGAGCAAGGTTCTCTGAAAAGCCCATCATATATTTAGTTACTCAGATATTTAAGAAACTAGTAGTAGACCATGGGGGCAAATGTCTAACCCACCAAGGATTGCTGACTAATCATAAGCCAACAGCTCTATGGGGGGGGGGGGGGGGGGGGGGGGGGGGGGGGGGGGGGGGGGGGGGGGGTGTGTGTGTGTGTGTGTGTGTGTGTGTATGTATACCCAACAGTGGCTGCTGTTGGTACTACAGCCACCAGAAGCCTGGGCTGGTGCAGTAACCAGCACCACTGAGTGATGGCAGGAATGAGACGTGGAAAAAGAATCATGAGGGAAAGAACGGGAAGGGGGTTAGCAGGATGAGCAGAAGATTGGCTAACTGGTCCCACAGTCGGGCACCAAGAGTCAATAGAAAAAAAGAAACCAGAAGTAGGAGAAGGCCACTTGCTCTTTGTGCCTGTTCTGTCATTTATTCTCATTATGTCTGATCATCAAATCTAATATCCTGAACCCACTCCTTTTTTCCCCCATATCTGTTGATCTCTTTTACCCCAAGAGCTACATCTAATTTCTTCTTGAAACCAGACATCATTTTAGGCTCAACAACTTTCTGTGGTAAAGAAATTTCTCCTCACTTAGTTCTGAAAAGTTTACCTCTTATCCTCAAATTATGACTCCTAGATCAGGACTCCCCCACTAGGGGGGACATTCTTTCTGAGTCTGAATTACTTTGTCTAAATTCTGTTAGAATTTATCAGTTTCTATGAGATCTTCTCTAAATTCCAGTGAATATAATCCTAACCAACTTAGTCTCTCCTCATATGACAGACAGCCATCCCAGGAATCAGCCTGATAAACCTTCACCATACACTCTTTATAGCAAAGATATTCTCCCTCACATAATAATATCAAAAACTGCACACAGTACTCCAGGTGTGGCCTCACCAATGCCCTACACGATTGCAGCAAAAAACATCCCTATCCCTATATCCGCATCTTCTTGCTATGAAGGCCAATATACCATTTTCCATCTTTGCTGCATGCTATACCTGCACACTTATTTTCAGTGATTGAGCATCCCTCTCTTTCAACTTACACCCACTCAGATAATAATCTTTCTCCCTATTATTGCTACCAAAGTGGATAATCTCACATGTATCCATGTTATATGCATCTGCCATAAATATGACCACACACTCAGACTGTCCAAATCATGCTGAATCCTCTTCACAGCTCACCTTCCCATCCAACTTTGTATCATCTGCAAATTTGGACATAATACATAGAACATAGAACAATACAGCACAGAACAGGCCCTTCGGCCTTCGATGTTGTGCCGACCAAAATAAAAAGCAATGCCCCTCCAAACAAACCATTCCCTTCTCTTCCATATACTTATCAATTAACCTCTTAAACGCCACCAAACTTGGCGCATCTACAACAGCTGCAGGCAGGGCATTCCACTCCCTAATCACTCTTTGAGTAAAGAACCTACCTCTGATATCCGTCCTATAACTCATACCCTTAATTTAAAGCTGTGTCCCCTCGTGCTAGCTTTCTCCATCCTAGGAAAAAGGCTATCACTGTCCAACCTATCTAAACCTCTAATCATCTTATATGTTTCGATAAGGTCCCCTCTTAGCCGCCTCCTTTCTAACGATAACAACCTCAAATCCCTCAGCCTCTCTTCATAAGACCTGCCCTCCATACCAGGCAACATCCTGGTAAACCTCCTCTGTACCCTCTCCAATGCCTCCACATCTTTCGTATAATGTGGGGACCAGAACTGCACACAATACTCCAAGTGCGGCCGCACTAGAGTTTTGTACAGTTGCAACATGACGTTGCGGCTCCGAAATTCAATCACCCTACCAATAAAAGCTAAGACTCCGTATGCCTTCTTAACAACCTTATCGACTTGACTGCTTACTTTCAGGGATCTATGCACAAATACACCAAGATCCCTCTGTTCATCAACACTATTAAGAAGCCTACCATTAGCCCTATACTCTACACATTTATTATTCCTGCCATAGTGCATTACCTCACACTTTTCCACATTAAACTCCATTTGCCACCTCTCGGCCCAGCTCTGCAACTTGTCCAAGTCACTCTGTAAACTAAAACACCCCTATTCACTATCTACCACTCCACCAACTTTAGTATCATCTGCAAATTTACTGATCCATCCCTCAATACCCTCATCCAGATCATTTATAAAAATTACAAAGAGCAGGGGCCCCAAAACAGACCCCTGAGGCACACCACTCGTCACCGAACGCCACGATGAATATCTCCCATCAACCACCACCCTCTGTCTTCTATCTGCCAGCCAATTCCTAATCCAATTAGCTAAATCACCCTCTATTCCACACATCTGCATTTTCTGTAGAAGTCTTCATGGGCCACCTTATCAAACGCCTTACTAAAGTCCATATATACTACATCAACCGCCTTACCCCCATCCACCTCTCTGGTCACTTTCTCAAAAAACTCAATGAGGTTAGTTAGGCATGACCTACCCTTCATGAAACCATTCAGTTCATGAATACATTCAGTTCCCTTTTCCAAATCATTAATATATAACATGAACAGTTGTGTCCTAGCTCAGTTCTCTGCGGAACCCCACTAGTCACTGATTGCCAATCAGAAAAAATAACATTTTATGTCAACTCTGCTTCCTTTCTACTAACCAGCTTTCTATTCATTTCAATCCCATGTGCTTTAACTTTACATAGAACATAGAGAACATAGAACATAGAACATTACAGTGCAGAACAGGCCCTTCGGCCTTCGATGTTGCGCTGACCAATTAGGAACAAGCAGTGACCCTCTAACCTAAACTATTCCCCTTTCATCCATAAACTTATCTACTAACCTCTTAAACGCCACCAAACTTGGCGCATCTACAACTGATGCAGGCAAGGCATTCCATACCCTTACCACCCTCTGGGTAAAGAACCTACCTCTGACATCTGTCCGAAAACCACCACCCCTTAATTTAAACCTATGTCCCCTCGTGCTAGCTTTCTCCATCCTAGGAAAAAGGCTATCACTGTCCACCCTATCTAAACCTCTAATCATCTTATATGTTTCAATAAGGTCTCCTCTAAGCCGCCTTCTTTCTAACGAAAACAACCTCAAATCCCTCAGCCTCTCTTCATAAGACCTGCCCTCCATACCAGGCAACATCCTGGTAAACTCCTCTGTACCCTCTCCAATGCCTCCACATCTTTCTTATAATGTGGGGACCAGAACTGCACACAATACTCCAAGTGCGGCCGCACTAGAGTTTTGTACAGTTGCAACATGACGTTGCGGCTCCGAAATTCAATCCTTCTACCAATAAAAGCCAAGACTCCATATGCCTTCCTAACAACCTTCTCGACCTGACTGCCTACTTTCAGGGATCTATGCACATACACACCAAGATCCTCTGTTCATCTAGACTACTAAGAATCCTACCATTTGCCCTATACTCTACACATTTATTATTTCTGCCATAGTGCATTACCTCACACTTTTCCACATTAAACTCCATTTGCACCTCTCGGCCCAGCTCTGCAACTTGTCCAAATCCCTCTGCAAACTATAACACCCCTCTTCACTATCTACCACTCCACCGACTTTAGTGTCATCTGCAAATTTACTAATACATCCTTCAATACCCTCATCCAGATCATTTATAAAAATTACAAACAGCAGGGGCCCCAAAACAGACCCCTGAGGGTACACCACTTGTCACCGAACTCCAAGATGAATATCTCCCATCAACCACCACCCTCTGTCTTCTATCTGCTAGCCAATTCCTAATCCAATTGGCTAAATCACCCTCTATCCCATACATCGGCATTTTCTGCAGAAGTCTTCCATGGGCCACCTTATCAAACGCCTTACTAAAGTCCATATATACCACATCAACCGCCATACCCCCATCCACCTCTTTGGTCACTTTTTCAAAAAACTCAATAAGGTTAGTAAGGCACGACCTACCCTTCACAAAACCATACATAACATAGTAGACTGTTATGTGTGAGGCCTTGTTGAAAGCCTTCTGAAAGTCAAAATAAACCACATCCACTGGTTCTCATTGGTCAACTCAACTAACTACATCCTCAAATAATTCCAATAGATTCACCAAGCATGATTTCCCTTTTGTAAATCCATGTTGACTTTGTCTGATTATACCACTGCCTTCCAAATGCTGAGTTATGAAATCCTTGATAATGGACTCTAGCAACTTTCCCAGTACTGACGTTCGGCTCACTGGTCTATAGTTCCCTTGTTTTTCCTCCACCTTCTTTTTTGAGTAGTGGCTTATGTGAGCTACTCTCCAATCTGTAGGAACCAGTCCAGAGTCTAAAGAATCTTGAAAAATAACCAGCAATGGATCTACTATTTCCAGGGCCACTTCCTTAAGTATGAATGAGGGATCCTGATGGAGTCTATAAGCAAACATACCAGGAATAGATTATCATGCTCCCCAATTGCTGATCTCTCTACCCACCACTGTTGTTACTGGGGTGAGGCCTCTAAGTGGGCCTCAGTTGGCCATTTTAAGGGCCTCAATTAGCAGTAAGGTGGGAAAGTGGCTTATGGCCTTTCCTGTTTTGGTCTTAATTGAGTGGAGTTGGGAAGGTGGAAGAAGTTTCTGCTTGCCCCCTCCCAGCATGATTAAATGTCCTCATGCCACCAAAGCTAACAATGGGGGAGCAGAAGATCCCTTCCATTATGTGGGTGCAAATGCATCGTATGAAGAATTGCCATTGACCAAAACATACTGTTTAAATTTTCACCATCCATGTCTACATGGATCTTTGTTCTTGAAGTAATAAGTGACCACCACGTTTGTACCACAAATGTGCTGAGCAGTGGCCATTTCAAGAAAAGAGAATCTAACCACTTTCTTTTGACACTCAAAGGCACTATTATCACCAAAGTTCCAACCAATAATGTTCTGAGGACTATCATTGATTAGATACTTGATTGTACCGGTCAATTAAATGATGAGATTGAAAGAGAAGATCAGAAACTGGGTATACTTCTGTGAGTGATTCACCTTTGTCTGTCCAAAGCTTTCCTACCATAGACAAGACACAAAATAATTGCTGAGGCTCCAGTGTAGCACTAAGAGAATGCTGCAATGGGGTGTCAGCCATCATTTTGTGCCTTGTGTATGGTGCTAAGGGAATGCTACACTGCTGGAGCTATAGTCTTTCAGAAGACATGTTTAACTGAGATTATATCTTCCCTCTCAGGTGGACCTGAAAGATCTCTGGGTACTACAATGTGTTCTGACAAGAGCAAGGGAGTTATCCCTAACACCCAGGCAACTATTTATTCCTCCACATTGATCAACATGACAAAAATTCCCTGGTCATTATCACATTGCTGTTTGTGGCAGCTTACTGTGCACAACTTGACAGCTGTGTTGCCTATATTTGATAACACATCAAAGGTATTTAATTGACTGTAAAGTGCTTTGAGACATTCAGTGGTCATTAAGTGCAATCTTCCTTTCTTTTACGGCCATGATATCCCACATAATTGCCCAAATCTTGCTGACAAAATAACGGTGTATTAACAATGCTCAGACAAAGCAGAAATACACAGTGAGTTGTGAAACACTGTAATTTGCTGGTCGATTTACAACACTCCATTGTATGGCTTGGACCAATGGCAGCTCATTCTCAAACGGCCCAGTATTTTTAAGAATGTGCTGGACTTGCACATTAAACTGAAAATAATCTCACTAAACAAATGCATGGCTCATATGAAACAGTGTGAATACCTATTAACGCAGTGGCATTTTTTAAAGGGATGTCAATCATGCTATTGGGTCCAGAAAGGAAATTATTAAAGCTATTGCATCTCCATCTTGCACCTTCATAGAGATTTAAAACATTTCAATTCATTTTTTAAAATATTTCTTTTTCTTTCTGCCTTTCTCTTTTAATCCAATCTTTCTTACTCTTTATTTTTCTTTATGTCCCTCATTTAACTCTACTTGATCCCATTTCCGTCTCCATTCTTCTTTTTTCTCTATCAATACTCAAAAAAAACTTTAATTAAGGAGATAGACTGTTGGCGCGGTCATTCATTAAGATCCCAGATGCCCACAGTTCTCACCTTGCTGCCATCAGTTTACACCTGCAAAATGTTACAGGGCAAAAAAAAGAAATTTGAGCCAAAGTATGCAGGATAATAAGGTTTTCCTGTTGGCATACACTGTGAAATGTCTCGCTTGAGCAAGGTTTAGGGCATTAAGTTCTGTTTTCAGCTGGCCGTTTGGGAAGAAGGTGATGAATTTGTCTGCCGATAGGCTCAAAAGAACAGAGAGTGAGTCATCTAGACTATTCTTATGCAGCTCCTAACAGCTGGTTACAGACCAACAGTAACAGAAGTCTGCAAACAGACCAGCTGCTCAACCTCTCAGTAAAGAAGTCGGGCAGGAGAAATCGAAAATGATGGGATGATTTTCAAATTAAATGTATGCAGTTAGCAATTAAGTTGTTTTCTTTTGTGTTCGGTAGTATTGGTGGGAACCCATCTTCTTCAACTGTGCTCAGAGAGCAAGTTCAATTGCTGTCGGACGGATTTTTGGCAACTGTCCAGAAGTACTTACTGATTTTTTTTGAGCATCTCCTTCTGAATGTTGCTACAACAGAAGTTCAATATGCTCAATGCATTACCCTTGCCTTATGGAGGACCAAATAGATTTCCAGGTCATGCTACTGAAGATCGGATTTGCTGGAAAAGCAATAGTGCACAAAGAATCAAAGGAAGGAAATCAATTTCGGGAGCATGTCTGTATTTGCCTAAGTACTACCAAAGCTGAAAGGAGAAGCAACATTCAAGAGGACTCAGCATATTAACATTATCTGGAGCTGCAGCTTACAAAGACTTATATGGACAAACGTAACCATTAATATTGCAACAAACTCTGCAGTCAATCATTCATTTCAGTGAAATATCACATCTTATTTTCAGCAATTTTTAAGGTTTTTGCAAATTTGGCGTGATAATTTTAGCAAAAACGTTTTATCCAATCCATCTTCAGTACTTTCCCCTGGTTAAACAATCTATTAATGATTTGAGTTTCTATGTTAGTGTAAGTGTATACAAAAATGAATAAAGGAAGTGATCAAGTTTATTTGCTTCCAATAATTGTAGCCCTGGTTTTGTTCCCCTCTGAATTTGCTGTAGGGTATACTTCATGCAAACAGAAATGAAAGCTAATGGAACTTAAAAAATTGCCCTTTAAGGTTTTGAAGATCGTTGCATATGCCCTGCTCTCTGAATATCAAGACCTTGTTTGACAAATGTAGATTTTGCTAGTTTCTCTTTTAACTACTGTTCACTTAATGACTGCTGATCATAGAATCAAATTTCATTATCTTAAACTGCTGATACCACCATTGAACAGACAATGTGCCCCACAAGCAGGAGACCTGAGGCTCTCCCTAAACTAGGCCTCTACACTAGAAGAATCACAGAATCCCGACAGTGCACCAAGAGGCCATTTGGTCCATCGAGACTGAACCAACAAGAATCCACCCAGGTCTTATCCCCATAACCCCACATATTTATCCTGCTAATCCCCCTGCTCTAAGGGTCAATTTAATGTGGCCAATCAACTTCTGCCACACATTTTTGGAGTCTGGGAGAAAACCAGAGCACCCAGAGGAAACCCATGCATACATAGGAAGAACATGCAAACTCCACACAGACAATGACCCAAGAGATTGAACTCAAGTCCTTGGCACTGTGAGGCAGCCATATCAATCACTGTGATACCCTGCCATCCATTTCAATGTAAACTGCTGGTACCTATCATATCTCCTGAGACAGCTGACCCATTTCAAAAGGCATATATCAAGTTGTTTAACACGATGCCAATAACCAACAAATAAATAACTCGCATTGGAATGGAAAGGACAGTAGGAGAGGCAGGTGGATGGGTGTCTGCTGTTGCTGCACGATCTAACAGCTGAACATCAGAATGGTGTAGAGATAGCTAGGCGAAGCATTTACCTCCCTACCATAAGATTTTTTTTTTCAGCGTATTAACTTTTCAGAGAAGTTGCTGTATCTCTGAGCTACTCTCTGAGTGAGTTAGCTGGTCAATTTAGCTGGTCAGATATTAGGCCCCTTAATTTCAGACAACCTAAAGTCTTCAAGAACATCTCAAAAATCACCCAACTTAACTGAGCTGTCGTGAACATAACTGGCAGCCAGGTCATTATGAAGCCTGCCTAACAGACCTTAAAACACACCTCTGGAAGTCCCAACCAACAAAGTGAAGTGAAGGATAATACTTACTTCAATGTGGAGTCAGGACTGTTCATGCTAGCTGTACGTCAATCCCAAGGATTGTTGCAGAGCGCCCTACTTAATTGCATATGTGCCCCCTTCCCCATCCCAAATGATTGTCCTCTCTGATAAGAAGCAGGAGCTGGGGAAGGTCATTAATTTGGCTCCTTGAGCTTGTACTGCCATTCAATAACAGCATTGTTGACCTTCAACCTCAATTCCACCTCACCACAAAATCCCTTCATTTTTGTCTTGAATATACCCACTATCTGCGCATCTACAGATAGTATACAGGTGCATCAAATAATTAGGAAAGCTAATAGCATGTTATCATTGGTTGTGAGGGGAACTGATTACAAAGTAGGGAGGTCATATTTCAGTTGTACAGACATTAGTGAAATGACATCTGAAGTACTATATACATTACTGGTCTCCTCATTTAAGGAAAGACACACATTTGTTGGAAGCAGTTCAGAGAAGGTTTATTGGACTAATACCTGGAATGGATGGGTTGTCTTATGAAGAAAGCTTGGACATGTTAGGCTTGTATCCATGAGTTTAGAATGTTAAGAGGTGACTTGATTAAAACCTGTAAGATCATGAGGGTCTTGGTAGTGTGGATGTGAAGAGAATGTTTCCTCGTATGGGAGAATCTAAAACTAACTTACCAAAAAAATCTAATCCTAAGTGAGTTTCTGATCTGCTTTACTGCGAGACCACATGTTCAATTTTAAGCATTCTGTGACAAAAACAATGCTCATGTGTTTCCCGCCAGTAATGGGAGGGGTTGTAACCTGAGTTTGCTAGAAAGCTGGCAACTCATAGTAGATTGCAATTGTGCATGTGCAGACTCTCTATTTTGTGCAACAGAATAGAGAAATCTATTAAACACCTTCACCAATCGACCTCATGATCACTGGCTTCCCTTGTTAATCAATCCCATCATGTCACCCCTCCCACCCAGCATGGCCGAACACTGCCCTCCCCCCATCCCTGGTCAATCACCAGTTGTAAAGTGCACAGCATTTCTCCCCCAGCTGATCCCCGTTGCAGACAGCACAGCTTATCATCTCCCTTCAATTCCCACTCTCTGTCTCTGTAGGATCAGCCCTATTGGTATTGCCTGGTGGGCAGTGCCAGGGCCTGCCTGGCAATGCCCAAGGAGTACTACCTTTGACCTCTAGGGAGGCCTTAATGGCCTCTGGTCCTACTGGCAGGACCAACAAGGTGCATGCATTCGGCAGGTCGTGCGAGGGCTGCTCTTGGATGTTACTTCAGGAGTGGCCTAGTGCTTCACGTCGTTAGTGTATGCTTAAACTGGACCATTAGATGGGCAACATGACAGCTCAGAGACTATCGCTGTTGCTGTGCAGACACATGGATTTGGGCCTGTGTCTGCGGGAGTTTGCGCATTCTCCCTGTGGTTGCGTGGGTTTTCTCCGGGTGCTCCGGTTTCCTCCCACATCCCAAAAATGTGCTCTTAGGCTGATTGGGTAACACATTGTCCCTATATTGGTCTCTATATGTCATTAAGATGTTAGGACGGCGGCGCGGGCTCGTTGGGCCGAAGGGGCTGTTTCCCGTGCTGTGCTGTTCTTTGTTCTTTGTTCTTTGTTCTTCGTTAGCAATGACTCACCATTGTGTGGCTTGGAAATATTGTCCAAACTGAGTTTCTGATCACATGTCTAGTCTATCACTAAGTCTATTTTCACCTTTGTAGTACTGCCCAAATTTGCCCCCGTCTCAGTTTATCTGCTGCTGAAACTTTCACATCTACTTTTGTCACCTCAAGACTTGACGATTCCATTTCACTCCTAGCTGACCTTTTACATTCCACTTTCCACCAAAATTCTGCTGCCAGAATTACTTGCTCCTATGTCCGCTCACCTAAATTGGTTTCCAGTTAAGCTACACCCTAAATTTTAAAACTTATACCTTTATTTTCAATTCCCTCCGCTCTCCTGACCTCTGTAATCTCCCCCAGCTCAACAACCCTCCGAGTTATCAGAGCTATTTTGATTCTGGCCTCACGAGCGATTCTTCCATCGTGGCCCACAAATTTTCTGGTGGGTCCAGTCCAGAGAATCTCTTGTCTTCCATGTCGTGGGATTCACTCACGCATTCCTGATACATGCCCGTCACCCAGAGTCAGGGAAATGGGTGCAGTCAGAACTGTGTTGAAACGGGCAGAAAGAGAGGTAAGTGATTTAAATCTCTTTTAAATATATTTAAATCAATTTTAAACATCATTATGGGATCCAAAATGAAACTTGACAGGCCTGATAGCATCTCCCACTCTGTCAGGAGTACTTCACTCTGTCGGAGTTTAGAGTAGCTCCCCATGTTTGGGAAACTAGCAGGAGATCTCGCCAGAGTGAAGGGGGGCAATCAGGGAGTTGAGAAATGGGGGTGGGGGTGTGGGGTGTGGTGCCCTTTCCTTTAGGCATGCACACACTGGCAGTGCCAGCACCCAGGGGGCAACTTGGCACTGCTCACAATGGCATCGGGCAGTGCCAAGGGGCAGGGCCTATTATGGGCAGGCCTGGGAATGATTTGTGGGATGGGGAAGGGTTCCACTGCCTCTCTGCAAGGGCATCTGTCTGGATTGGAAGGAGGTCAGTAACCGGGGTGGGCTGAAGGGTGTGGTTTGCTGGAGAGAGGGTCTGCCTCCCGTTGGGGAGGTTCTGCCTCTGGTGTTGGTCTGCTGCGGGGAGTTCTGCTGTGGTGAAGGCATTGGGGGATCACCACTGCTGAGGGGGGTGGTCACCTAGCCTGGGAATTGTTGTGGAGGCTGCGGGGGGGCAGCAATTTTGGGGGTCCCGGGCTGGCCAGCGATCCAACTGGCCAGTAAACTGACAAATCGGAGTCACTGCGCATATGCTGAATTCCAGAGCTATCAGAGCCTAGTGCAAATAGGCCCCGCTCCCTGGTTTTTAATGATATTCACAACTGTGATCTCTGCATTGCACAGAGTGGAGAGATTCAGGTTTGAAGTTGTACTGAAAAAACAGTCATGATCTAGAACAGTTTTCCCACCAATTCAGAACTTTTGGTAGAATTGCCCTCTAAATCTGTCATTCAGCTGTGAGGCCTTAAGATCTGAATTCCCAGCCCTAAATTTCTCTACATCTTTAACTTTCTTAACTCCTTTAGGATGCTCCTTAAACATTTGCCTTTGGCCAAGCTTTTGGCGATTTGAGGTTTTGTATGTGGCTCATGTCAAATTTTGTTTTTTTTATTGCTCCTATGAAGCGCTTTGGGACGTTTTATTTCAGTAAAGGTGCTATATAAATAGTAGTTGTTGTTAATTATTCTTAGAAAGATTTAATTGACTGCAGTGTAATTAAAGATAGTGAGCAGTTACTTCATTAGTTGGCTTTTAATCACTTACATTTAAGTTGATTAAAATTTCAAGTTATATAATGAAAAGTTCTAAATTATCTACACTTTAATTGATTACAGTTTTAATTAACTGCTGATACCTATATCCAAGAGCACTTCTCGATCTTGTCATTTTGGAGAATTTAAAAAAACTCCAACTGTTATCAAAGTTGACTCTTCTCTGATTGGCATAATTGAAGATGTCACTTGTCGCTTTGAAGCAAATTTTAGTTAGTGGGCACCATTTTATTTCAGAATTGATATCAGGGAGTGTACTTTGTGGATGCAGAAGTTGGAGGAGAAGAACTGTTCATTCAATTCTTGGACATGGTTTGTGGGAACTGACAATCAGCAATTGTATCGTGACCAAAATCTGAAAAGGACCTCTTGCTTATGTATGTGGTTAAACCCCCAATCAGTAAAAATGTCTAACTCCCAAATGGATTTGAATCTCATTTCAACTGAATTAGCTTTACTGACATAATTCAAGCAGATAAAAGAACATTAGGATGGTGGAAGTAACTAATAAGCATTGGCCTTTACATTTGCTAACTCAATTTAATTTTCAAACAACCTTCATAGCTTTTTTAGCAGTATCAACAATGCTCCTAATTAAACAGTTTTTCCTTACATTTACCTATTGTATTTTTTACCTTCCTCATACTTAAAAGCTATTTGCAGTATTTCTGCTTGGGACAAAGATAAAATCTGGGATAATTGTTCGGTGCAACTTAATGTCAAACTGAAAATATAGGAGTGATTGTAACCCTGCCTGCTTGGTGGAAACACAGTAAGAGGTCTCATAACACCAGATTTATTTAATAGTAAAAGCCACTAGCTTTTGGAGCGCTGGCTGTCCCTTCTTCGAGTTCAGTCACCTGACAAAGGGCAGCCAACACTCCAAAAGCTAGTGGCTCTTGCTACCAAGTAAACCTTTTGGACTTTAACCTGGTGTTATTAGACTTCTTACTGTGTTGACCCCAGTTTAACATCGGCATTTCCACATCATGCTTGGTGGAAACCAGGTACTAGATATCCACTGTGAGCCACAGCAAGCCCCCAACCCAGCTTTTTGCTCTCTTCCTGTAGGGCTACAAGTTTAACCTGGAGAAGATCTCCTACTGGAAGGCATTTGTGACATTTGTTCTCTTATTCAGATTGGGCTCCAAAGATCTCAATAGACCTGGCAGCTATTTTAACCAGAGTCTTGAGCCAGGAAGTATTTGTGGCTTTTTCAACAGGTAAACAGAATTGGGAAAGGATTTCAAACCACAAGGGCACCAAAGATTTTTTTTCAAAAAAATCTATCTGATTTTCCTCCTGGATTTAGGAGGGGAGCAGGCTAGCTCTTCTGGATCTCGAGGAACATCTAGGACTCTCCTGACTCTCCTGACCTCTCCTGACTCATTGGTCTTATGAGGAGAGGCTGAGGGATTTGAGGTTGTTTTCGTTAGAAAGGAGGCGGCTAAGAGGAGACCTTATCAAAACATATAAGATGATTAGAGGTTTAGATAGGGTGCACAGTGATAGTCTTTTTCCTAGGATGGAGAAAGCTACCACGAGGGGACACAGCTTTAAATTAAGGGGTGATAGTTATAGGACAGATATCAGAGGTAGGTTCTTTACCCAGAGGGTGGTTAGGGAGTGGAATGCCCTGCCTACGGCAGTTGTAGATGCGCCAAGTTTGGTGGCGTTTAAGAGGTTAGTTGATAAGTTTATGGAAGAGAAGGGAATGGTTTAGTTTGGAGGGTCATTGCTTTTTTCATAATTGGTCGGCGCAACATCGAAGGACGAAGGGCCTGTTCTGCGCTGTAATGTTCTATGTTCTATGTTCAATCAAATGTGAGACCCCCTTCTGGTAGTCAAACTTACTGAATGCCTCGATCTGTTGCTTTGGAAGCTTCTGCTTTGCAGTTGTTGGCCAGTTGGTAGGTGCTGATGGTTTTGGGTTGGAAACTGGCTAAGACCATACAAATAAGGTCAGAACTTTAGCTATGAGGCATTAGCTGTGAGAATAGGTTGGAGAAACTTGATTTTTCCTCACTGGAATGACAGAGGTTGAGGAGCGACCTGATAGAAGTCAACAAGATTATGAGGGGCATGGACAGAGTGGATAGTCAGAATCTTTTTTTCAGGCTGTAAGAGTCAATTACCAGGGCATAGATTTAAGGTGCGAGGGGCAATGTTTAAAGGAGGTGTACAAGGCAAGTTTTTTACACAGAGGGTGGTGGGTGCCTGAAACTCGCTGTCAGGGGAGGTCACGGAAACAGATACGATGCTGGCTTTTAATGGATATCTTGACAAATGCATGAATTGGATGAGAATAGAGATTTAATGTCCTTGGAAAGATAGGAGACTTTAGTTCAGTCAAGCAGCATGATCAATGCAGGCTTGGAGGGCTGGAGGGCCTGTTCCTGTGTTGTAATTTTCTTTGTTCTTTGCTCTTTGATTAAAATTGTCCAAGCACTATATTATGGATATTGGGGAGGGGAGTACTACCACCTCCATTGGATCCCTCCCCGCTGCTGTCAGTCACATGTTATAAATTGGATTTGAATGTCTGAAGTCAATGCAGTCACAACAATGGAAACTGAGAGTGAGTGATCACCCCGGAGGGTAGAGCTGCCCCTCAGGCAGAACCATTGAGCAGCAATGTAGTAGACGTGTAAGAACTGGAGCCTTGATTCAAATATGTCATGTAATAAGTTAGCTAAAAGAAGATGTGGTTGAGGTGACTTAACTGCAGTTTGTTGGTCATTTTAGTTGTCTTACAAAATCTACGCAGCTCAGGGGCAAGTGAGGGGACATCTGGTTTGTATCACAGATGAACTGTACGAATGGCACCTCTTCCTATCCCCACACACCATCAGCTGCTTGGTTGGCACCTGCACCTTCAGTGCCACATGTGTGCCAAAATGACTCTCGAGTGTTACCCTGGAAGTAGTTACCCAGAGTGATAAAAGTTGAGGACTGCTGTCATTTTACTTTGTAAAGTTTTGCAACACCAATTCAACATGTCATCGATGACGATGAACATCTCGCTAGGGCCATCCCCACCCCCCCCACTTCTTGCTTTCAGACAACCGCACAACCTTAAACAGATCATTGTTCGCAGCAAACTACCCAACCTTCAGGAGAACGGTGACCACAATACCACACAACCCTGCCACAACAACCTCTGCAAGACATGCCAGATCATAGACATGGACAACATAATCAAACGTGAGGATACCATTCACCAGATACACGGTACATACTCTTGCAACTCGGCCAACGTTGTCTACCTAATACGTTGCAAGAAAGGATGTCCTGAAGCATGGTACATTGGGGAGACCATGTAGACACTACGACAGCGGATGAATGAGCATCGCTCAACAATCACCAGGCAAAACAGTTCCCTCCCTGTGGGCAAACACTTCAGCAGTCATGGGCATTCGGCCTCCGACCTGCGGGTAAATGTTCTTCAAGGGAGCCTTCGTGACACACGACAGCGCAGAGTTGCTGAGCAGAGACTGATAGCCAAGTTCTGCACACATGAGGACGGTCTTAACAGGGATCTTGGCTTCATGTCACACTATCTGTAACCCCCCGTAACTTGCCTGGATTAGCAAAAAACCTCACTTACTGTGCTGTCTGGAGAAAATACACAATTCTCTAACCAATGCTCCGGATTTCCTTCACACACATTGTTAGCCACTTTAACACTTGAATAGCAGGTTAGATGTAAGGATTCGCATTCTAATCAGCAGTATGTAACTGTCTGTGTGGATGTGAGTGCCTCTGCAGATCAGAACACTGCATTTGCCTGACGAAGGCACAACATAGTGTCGAAAGCTCGCGGATTTACTATCAAATAAATTGGTTGGATTTAAAATTGGTGTTGCAAAACTTTACTGAGTTTACCCCAATCCAATGCTGGCATCTCTACATCATGTCATTTTACTTGCCATGGACAGAACAATCGTGCTGCTTAGCAAATATAAAAACATTTCTGATGAGGTTAATAGAGTTTCCCAATAGGAGAGACTCAGGCAATGGATGCACAGCTCTTCAGAGATGTCTTGTAGAGCATCTTGGACGTGAACTCTGTACACAGGTTTGAGAGCTGTACCTGGCAATTTTCTATGCATAGTCATGTTTCTGATTCTCAATCTCTTTGACACTATTGCCAAGATTTAGCAGTCCTGTTTGCTATTCGCAGCAATCTGATTATGGCTGCTAAATCTCAATAGAGGGCATTAATAAGAGTTGTTGCAGCGGGATCTCAGTATGAGACCTTACCCATCCCCTGGCAGTAACATTATCAGGTTGATGCGCAGAAGAGTTTGCATGAACGTTATATATCATTAAAAGGCTTGTCTCTGGCCCCATTAAATGCGTCTCCCCCATCTGTCCCCACCCGCCAACCCACCCCCTCATCAGCATGAATCACTAAAGGTTTTCAAAAATGAAAACCAGCCCCTAGTAACCTACATTCCTAGGTTGGCACTGCCAGCTGTGGATCGTGTGTGTGTGTGTGTGGGGGGGGGGTGATGGGGTTTAGTTGTTCATATATTTGGGTTGATTGTTCATATATTTTGGTGAGAGGGTGGAGACTGAATTGTGGGAGGGAGACTGTGGTAACCGGTGGGGTAGCTTCAACTCAACTTTGACATTGGGAACATTTTAAAAATGGTGCCCTGATCTTGGTGGAGCTTCCCTTGCTGGCTCTCTCATACCCAATCTGTTAGAGGGAGAGTGCAAACCAAATGCCCTGATTGTCTTTGACAGAGTGTCAGAAGATCTGGTGAGAAAACTTCTCTGTGTCTGGAGAGAAATGCTCCAGTTTTAATCAGATCCTGACACTTCAATTTTTGGGGGGAAAATCTTGCTCCATAACTTTGAACTTTTGGTGTTACAGTCTAAGATCCCAAAGGATTTTAATCCACTTTTCGTGTTTCTTTCAGAAGATTCATTTACCTGATTTGAATCCTGATAATGGGTGTTCTTATTTTGCTAAGCACCTGTGAGAGATGGTACTGATGTCTACAGTTTCAATGTAATATTATTTTGTTAGAGTTTTTGCTAAACTCATCTCCACCTTTGAACAAAAATACTCATGCTTCAATGGTCATCCTGTAGCATTCTGAGAACTACCTTCGCAGATATTTATGCTCCTGGCCTTACTAATGTAGAAAAGACATTGAAATATTGTTATTAAGCTAATTTCCAAAGATTTGCATTACCATTGGAAGAGCATACACATTCAAAATGTAAAGTCTGCGAATGAATCAGCAGGCGCTGCTTTATTCTGTCTCTTCCATGATGTGAATTCTTTGGTCAGGAAATGGTGACAGCTCAGACTGAATGACCTTTAAAAAGGATATAAAATTAGACAGGGTATTTGCAAAGCGGCGTCCCAGTCGTCTGCTTCCTCTGCAGTGCTGTGCTGTCTATATAACATCATTAGTTTACGATGCTGCCTTTATATTATCTGCTCTCAGTTTTTTAGATGCTTGAATTACCAATGGAAAGGTTACAGTACAGAAAGAGGCCATTCAGTCCATCGTGTCTGTGTTGACCAAAAGAAAACAGAAATATGGATTCTAGAAGCAAGAGTAGACTATTCGACCCTTCGAGCCTGTTCTGCCAATCATTTTGACAATGGCTGATCATCAAACTCAATATTTTGATTCCCTCTCTCCCCCCAAATCCTTTGGGGTCTTTAGTCCCAAGAGCTATATCTAATTTCTTTTTGAAATTACACAACATTTTAGCCCCAACTACTTTCTGTGGTAGCGAATTCTATACATTCACCACCTTCTGGATGAAGAAATGTCTCTTCACCTCAGTTAAAGGTTTACTGCTTATCCTCAAATTATGACTGCAAGTTCTGGACTTCCCCACCATTGGGAATATTGTTTCTGAATCTACCCTTTCCATCCCTGTTAAAAATTTATGAGTTTCTGTAGGATCCCCTCTCATTCTTCTAAGCTCCAGTGAATAGACTCCTAACCAACTTAGTCCCTCCTCAAGTGACAGATCTGCCATCCCAGGAATCAGCCTGGTAAATCTTTGCTGTACTCACTTTATAGTAAGGACATCCTTCCTCAGATAATGGCACCAAAACTGCATGCATTATTCCAGATGTGGCTTCACCAATGCTCTATACACTTGCAGCAAAACATTCCTATTCCAATACTTGAAACCTCATTATGAAGGCCAAGATATCATTTGCCTTTTTTACTGCCTACAGTACCTGCCCACTTATTTTCAGCAACTGATGCACAAGGATACCAAGGTTTCACTGAGTATCCACCTCTCTCAATTTACACCCATTCAAGTAGTAATCTATTTTCTTATTATTGGTACCAAAGTGGATAACCTCACATTTATCCACATTATACTGCATCTGCTATACATGTGCCCACTCACTCAGCCTGTCTGAATCATGCTGAAGCATCTCTGCATTCTCCTCACAGTTCACCCTCCCACCCAACTTTGTATCATCTGCAAATTTGGAGATAATGCATTCAGTTCACTCTTCCTGATCATTAATATATTATGTGAACAGCCGGGGTACCTCACCAGGCAATGACTGTCAATCAGAAAAAAAAATATTCCAACTCTTTGCTTCCTATCTGCTAACCAACTTTCTGTCCACCTCAGGACATTATCTGCAACCCCATGTGTTGTAATTTTACACAGGAGTCTATTTTATGAAAACTTGTCAAAATCTTCTGAAAGTCTAAATAAACCATATTCATTGGTTCTCCTTGGTCAACTTTACTAGTTCATCCTCAAAAAAATCCAGTAGATTTGTCCAGCATGATTTCCCTATTGCAAATCCATGCTAACTTTGTCTGATTGTACCACTGCGTTCCAAATGCTGAGTTATGAAATCCTTGATAGTAGACTCTAGCAACTTCCCTAGCACCGATGTTAAGCTCACTGGTCTATAGTTCCCTATATTTTCTCTACCTCCCTTCTTGAATAACACCCTTACATTAGCTACTCTCCAATCTGTAGAAACCAGTCCAGAGTCCAAATAATTTAGAAAATAACCACCAATGTATCTATCATTTCCAAGGCCATTTCCTTTAATACTCTGGAATGAAGACTGTCAGGATCTGAAGATTTATCTACCTTCTGTGCCATCAATTTCCCTAAAATTATTTCTCTACCAATGCTGATTTCCTTCAGCTCCTCACTAAAACGTGTTTCTTTCAGAACTTCTGGTGCATTATTTATGTCTCCCTTTGTGAAGACTGAAGCAAAGTACAAATTTAATTTCTCGGTCATTTCTTTATTCCCCGTTATGAATTCTCCCATTTCTTCATTTCTGACTGTAAAGTACCTGCATTAATTTTTGTCAATCTTTTTTTCTTTATATGCTATCGATATTTTACAGTCAGTTTATGTGTTCCATGTGTAGTTTCTCTGCTACGGGGAAGTACTAGATAACAAACGGTACTCTGAAAATTATGTCCTGTATTTGCCTTCTGAGGAGGTCGGTGTGGTTTTTCGCTGTGGTATGTTGGAACTGTCGATTGATGAGTTGAGCACCGTATTCCATTCTTATGAGAGTGTCTCTAAGCGTCTGTTGCATTCCTTCCCATCTGAGCAGGTTTTTGTGTATACGCAAGGTTTGTTGTAGGGGATGGCTTCTTTAACGTGTTTAAGGTGGAAGTTGGAGAAGTAGAACGTTGTGAGATTATCTATGGGCTTGCGGTACGGTGGAGTCCTAAGGTAACCATCCTTGATGGAGATACGTATGTCCATGAATGCAACTGATTCTGGAGACTAACCCATGGTGAGTCTGATGGTGGGACAAGACTTCCGTGCCCACCTGAACCCAATGCCAGCATCTCCACATTATATTTTATTTGTATCTTCTCTTTGCTTCTCTGATCACTTCTGACAGCTCAAGTTTTATTGAAATTACTTCAAATTAAGAATTAATCCCAATGTGAAATGAAACTCCAAAACTTCACGAAGTAATTAACAACTTCACAAAATAATTAACAGTGGACAGAATGTTATGTTGTGCTGGGGTAGACATTACGTAATATCTGACAAAATGAGATAAATCAAGGGCATGAGGGCAGGGCATGAGATTGGGGGCCTGAAGAGAGAGACACACTGGGGGGTAACCACTGATAGTGGTGATTGGTTGCTGGAGGGAGTTGGGGGGGAGGGGAGGTTGGCTAATGCCAACAAGTGAGAGTAAGGGTCTTTGCCAGCAAGTTGGGGGAGGTGGCAAGGGTGGCAGAGGGAATGCAAGGTTGTTTGGCGATTGGGGTATTCTTTAAAAAGAGAGCCCCAATATCCAAGAGGCCAAGCATATCTTTTTGCTGGGGGCAATTCTCACCAATATCCAATAAAACAACAAGGTGTGGGAGGATTGTGGCTTGGATCTTGTTGACCCACTTGGTGGGAATCTCACCAGTTTTCTCACCAGGGATAACAAGAAATATTTTGGGATGATTGTGCCCCAAATGTCTGGCTGACTTTTTAAAATTTTCACTGACAGCTGCATCGAGGTTTATTTTTAAGTTTGAAGGGTTTTAAAAATCATCATGACAGTTAAACATATCTTACTCACAGATCTACTCTGTAAATCTGTGACTCCTCCACAGCAGATTAAACCTCTTTCTGCAGCCAAAATGGAGTTTTTTTAAACCCATCACTGAATTCAAAAGGCCCTGTTGAGTTTGGATTTTATGAATCATATCCCACTCTCTTTCTGCAACAGCTGGAAATGGGGGCAGGCAAATGTGATAAATCAGAAATTTGGTCTCAATAATGTTTATTATCTCAAAATTGGTTTTGCTTGCCTCAGGAAGTCATAGAGGAATTTCCTGAGTGTGTATTTCCTTATTAGCCATAGTTTTTTTCTCCCTTTGGTTTACTTTTCTTAGGAGATTGCACAGCTGTAGGGTGGGCAACAAGCAGGGATTGGGTAGAAGTGCTTAGCCGATCATGACCAAACCAGGCTGGTATGGGGGGACTAAATGAACCAGTTGGAACATGCAGTCTGTATTGATATTGCACATGTGCGTGCATGGGAGTATGTGTGTATGTGTGAGTTGTACTTGCAGTTGGTAGCATCAGCAATGCTTATGAAAAAATTTATGCAATTGAGCAGATATCAAAGCAAATTAGTTGTCTATTCGACTGGGATGAAAGCAATAGCCATACACCAGTTTTGTTTCAGCTTGAATTTGGTTAAGAAGTTTGAGACAAGAAATCTCAGCAGCAATCATAGAATCCCTACAGTGCAGAAGGAGGCTATTCAGCCCCTTGAGACTGCACTGCCTTTCTTTGGTAGACTACTTTGCTCATGACTTTTCGCCTAACCTATCCCCATAACCTCACATATTTACTATGGCTAATCCATGTAACATATCCATCTTGGGACATTAAGGGGCAATTTAGCATGGCTACTCCACCTAACCTGCAAATCTTTTATCTCTGGGAGGAAATTGGAGCACCTAGAGGAAACCTACGCAGATACGGCGAGAGCATGCAAACTGCACACAGCCACCCAAGCTGGAATTGAACCCGGTCTCTGGCATTGAAGGCCAATAGTGCTAGCCACTATGTTACCATGCCGCCCCATCTTGCCAGTTCATTTGATTTTAAATATCGTACATAAGGGTAGTACATACAAAATCACATAGGTGGCAATATTTTGAATTGTCAGCATCTTTTGAGTTGCCTTACTCATTAAGCAGGAAACAGCAGTCAATTTTTGGTTACAAATTCCAGAACTGCACTGGTATGAAGGCATGAGTATGGTATTTGTAGTGAGAATTCTCCAGAAATTTACTTAATTGTTGTATTTATTCTATCAGTACATAACAGGAACATTAAACTTGCATCAGAAATTGTATCATTTTATTAATATTAATCCAGCGTGGCCTTGACACCCAGACTGCCTTTTTTTTTTACTTTTTATATCAAGTCAGCAGAAATATTGCTGACAATTTGAATTTTGCCACCTGTGACCTGACTAACAGTTTTTGTGTGCGATGCCCAAGATTAAAATCTATTTTACAGCTATGATTTGATTTTCCATATGAAAAAAAACAATGTTTATCAATACATAAATTAATTGTAAACATTGATTGAATCTGAAGACTAATTGCCCCCCTCCAAGCATATATTTATAGCTCTTAACTGTTTCTGCCTACTTTGAAAGTCAAAGAGACATTACAGATTCTCCTGCATCCAAGAAAAGGAATTGAACAATGTTACTTGAGCTGATAAATGCAATAAGCTGTTTACAGATTAAAAAAAAATCCTTTGGGGTCAATATTGAAAGAATATTAGCAGAAGCCTTCAACAGTGACAAAAAGGGATTTATTATACAATCACAGTTGCTGAAGCAGAAATTGCCTGGAGTCTTTTGAGGAGCTAACTCAATGGAATTCAATAAACAGAATACAAGTATTGGTTGCCTTCCAGGCCAATATTTATAGCGCACTGCACACACGATTTTACATTGATAAATAGGAATTTATATTCTTGCAGTTGTAGTCGAAAGTAATGACATTTTACAAAACGTATTTTCCAGGAAAAAAAATGGTATATTTCTTTTATCTTGCAGAATAATTCACAAAGATAAAGTACTCGTGTAGCAATATTAAGAGCAATTGCTTTGACAAGTGTGATGGTAAAGACTTGGCCTGAAGGAACCACAAGTAGTTTTCAAACTACTGATGCCAATGGCTTATTATTAACCTAGAAATTGTTGTTAATGATATTAACATATAAGTGCCACATTCATGGCAATAAAGGCAGAATACTTTCAGGGTATCATTCCTCTGTCTTCCAATTTTATTATGGATGCTAGTCCAATTTATTTTCAAGTGTTAATGTCGCACTAAAATGATGGATAGAGAAATAGAATATAAATATGCCGAGCATTTGTATGGTAATATTGCAAATAGTCATTTTAAATGCTGATCTTTCAGTGATGAGTTTTTAAAAAAACTTGATTAGGGTTCTGGGAAGAAAGTTAAAAGTTAATTGTACCAATTTATCTATTTTGCAGAAATAAAATTCTCAAAATGTTCAGTATGGGTGTCTGAAGGATAGGAAATATCCATTGATACTTCTCAGGATGCAATTCATCCAAGCAGAACCAAACTGAGCCAAAGCAATCACATGTAAAATTATATCATTTTACTATTGCAGAAATGGATGGTTCACCTTCTCGAAGATGCTAATGCTATGGGCTTGCTGTTGAAGTATCAATTCCAAAATTTTCCTTCCATCCAACTCACACATATTGTGTTCAGGTATTCTAAATCCTGATATGTTTTTATTCAATTCCAAATATTGAGCAGCATTTTTGATTTTCCTGAACTTGACAACACCCATTGACTCATAGAGTTATAGAGATTTATAGCATGGAAACAGGCCCTTCTACCCAACTTGTCCATGCCGCTTTTATTTTTTTTCAAACCCCTAAACTAATCTCAATTGCCCGCATTTGGCCCATATCCTTCTCTATCCATTATACCTATGAAACTATCTAAATGTTTTTTAAAAGATAAAAATTGTACCCTCCTCTACTGCTACCTCTGACAGCTTGTTGCAGACACTCATCAAAAAAATTTTTTTGGTGCGAAAAAATTGCTCCTCTAGACACTTTTGTATCTCTCTCCACTCACCTTAAACCTATGCCTTCTAGTTTTAGACTCTCCTACCTTTGGGAAAGGATATTGACTATCTACCTCGTCGATGCCCCTCACTATTTTATATGTTAAGGATTACATGACATGACAAAATATTACTAAAAACATAAGTTGAAAATTCTGCGCATTAGATTTTAACAAATGGAATATCTCACTCCTGACCTTTTTTTAAAAACTTTGGTTAGTAATTATTATAAATCAAATCTTCAGTTAAAATGCTCTAATGTAAAAAATGGAATCCCAGCAATTGTTGATATGTTAAAGACAGCCTTCCAATTTCATAGGCATGTTGTCGAGCTTCTAATTTGTATGTGTTCAAAGTTTTAAGGGGGGAGATTGATGGCCGAAATTTTCCAGCTGTTCATGCCCTGTTGCCGCTGCAAGAGAGAACGGAGAATTTGGCGCTCAGCCAAATCTCTATTCACCACTGTGGGATCAGAGAATCCTGCCAGTGTGAATAGCTGGAAAATTCCAGCCAATAACATTTGTGTTTGTTATTCAGCTGCAACACGGGTTAATCTATACCAATTTTTGGACAAGTTGTCCTGCACCAATCTACACTGCCAGAATGGCCATATCTGTATTGGCTTTTGTTGTTTCCAGGCATTCTGGCAGACATCTGGAGGAGGTCTTGGGAGAAGAAAAGGAAGGAATGCTTTTTTGACTGTTACTTTAATGCAGTCAAGAGAAGCTGCTCCAGCTCCATTTACTCCTTCCCATCCAGGACTCGTTGCCAACCCCTGGAAGCTTTCTTCCACTTTCTAACCAGCCAATTTGGAACATAAGAATTACGGCAGATCGCTAAATGAAAAGTACAAAGAACAACAAAAAGTACAGCACAAGAACAGACCCTTTGGCCCTCAAAGTCCATGCCGATCATGCTGTCCTAACTAAATTTTTAAAAAATCCTTATTCGGTC
Source organism: Sphyrna mokarran (assembly GCA_024679065.1). NCBI lineage: Eukaryota > Metazoa > Chordata > Chondrichthyes > Carcharhiniformes > Carcharhinidae > Sphyrna > Sphyrna mokarran. The sequence continues at coordinate 90,154,560 of JAGIQG010000006.1, read as the reverse complement.
CCTATCTCTCAATTCCCTTCCAATTCATGTACTGAGCCAGATGCCTCTTAAATATTGCTCATGTATCTCTACCAGGTTCCACTACTTCCTCTGGCAGCGCATTCAAAGCATCCACCAGTTTCTGTGTGAAAAACCTCCCCCATATATCTTCCGCAAACTTTATCCCTCTCGCCTTGAACTTAGGTCCCCATGTAATTGACATTTTTGTCCTAGGACAAAGCATCTGACTATCCATCTTGTCTATGCCTCTCATATATTTGTAGTCCTCTATCAGGTCTCTCCTTGGCCTCCCTCTTTCCAGTGAAAACAACCCTAGTTTACTCATAGCCGATACCCTCATGACCTGACAGCATCCCGGTGAACTTCCCTTGCACTGTCTTCAAAGCATTCATATCCTTTCATTGGTGTGGTGACCAGAACTGCACGTAATAATCCAAATGCGGCCTAACTATAATCCCTGCCTGGGAGACGTGACAGGAAGAACTAGCTGGCACTATTATTACAAGGAGACACAATGCCAAATCGAGCTTCCTTTCAAACATGTGTTGGAAGCACAATCTCCACTACTTACCCGGAAACAGGCCATAATGCATTTCTATCCCATTGACTGTCATGACATATAATGCTCTCTTGTTTCAGTCTAGTTGAGGCATAATTAGCTTTTCTCCAGCTGATGGAGCACCAAGGTGATAGGTCATCAAATGAAAGCCATAGCAAAACCATTAGCAGATTATCACACTTATTGCTAATTGCTTTCCAAATACTGCAACATCTGGTTGAATCAGGTTAGTAAACCAAGCCTGCAGAAGGTGATCTACCCCATGGGAATTTTGTTTGTCATAATATTTCAAGTAATGAATGTCCCCGACTCCCTGTAGAGTATTGCATAACATTATGATTGCTACTTAGTATTCAAAATACTGAGAAGGCATCTTGTAGTTCGACACTTGACTCCAAACAAAGGTCAGTCCTAATACTATGGTTCCCTGTCATGTACTTGTTTGATTGACTGAACCTTGTCAGTTGTCAGCTGGACTATCGCACAAATGCATTTCTACATGAAAGCGAGATGCTCGGTCTTGAGTGGCGGAAAGAGAGTGCAAAGGTAACAGTACCTGTCCAACCTGCTTGAAATGTATCTTCTATTAATGCTCATCGGGATTGGGATTGATGGCAGTCACATGTGGAGCATATCTGCTTTCTGGTTCATTGCGGGTTGTGTCATGCTGCAAATAGAAACTGAGAATGGAATTCATTGTCAGATTAAAAATCATGAAAGGGGCCAATTTCAATTGATCTTTATTTTCAACTGGGAATAATGGAATTAGAAGAATAGGTGGAATCTCCCCCCAGAATTCTGAATGGTGGATGGGCAAGAGAAGGACAGGCTTTTTCACTGTTATTTTTAATGAGGTAAGGAATGCAATTTTTAAGTACTGTGCAAAATTGGAGTCATAATGTGATTCTCACCAGTGGGAGTGGGATTAGATGGGGAGTAGTGGAGCTAATCTCGCTGCCGAAGCTGGCTACTGAGCTCTTGGGACACAATTGTACAGGTGCCCCAATCTCCAGTGTGCTAGGAGATTGCCAGTTTCCCCCACCAAACAGCCCCTCCCCCCAACCCTAGATATTGCCCCCCCCACATGCTAATTGCCACCTCAACCTTGCCTCTTGGCACTGACCTGGCACTGACCTGGCACTGCCAGGTTGGAACTACCTTGGCTCTGCCCCCGAAAACCCAGGGCTTCAATGACCTCCATTCCCCACAGATCAGACCATCATATCTGGTCCGCATTTCCATCTGGGACTCACTAATGATATTTAAATGATGTCATTAGTATTAGTATTGCACATTTCTGGGCACAAAGCTGATTTTGCCAGCAAAACAGTGCTTGTAAGATTGGGGCAAATCCAATTTTTCATATCCCCCCCATCTTAGTGGCTCACCAGATCAATCGACTGGCTTGGCAGCCAATAAGCTAACACCCAATTTATATTTGTGTAATGCCTTTAATATAATAAAATGTCTCAAGGTACTTCATAGCAGTTTCATAAAGCAAAATTAGACAGTGAACACATATGGCAATAATAGGGCAGATGGCTAAGAGCTTAGTTAAAGAGGTAGATTTTAAGAAGCATCTTAAAGAAAGAAAGTGAAGCAGAGAGTTGGTAGATTTGGCGGGGGGGGGTGAATTTTAGAGTAGGCGGATTGAAGGTGTGACCACCAAGAGTAAACCAATTCAAATTGGAGATGCTCAAGATGCCTGAATTCGATGACCACAGAAATCTCAGAATGGTCAGGGGTTGCATGAAGAAGATTTCAAAGGTACAGTGGGATTGGGCCTTGCAGGGATTTGGAAAAACAGGGTGAAAATTTAAAAATCTAGCAGTTGATTGACTGGGGGCTAATGTAGATCTTAAGGTATATGGGGGGGTCAGGGAGGGGTAGTATCTCTGGTGAGGAACATGTCGCGTCCTTTTAGGACAGTTTGTCCCCACCAGTCCCTCAGCTCTCACCTGTGGCTCTCTGTAGTTGTTTGCACGTGACAGCGGCCACATCCCAGACAACGGCTTCGACAAGCCGGCTAAATCAGGTGAAGGTAGCCGACAGGTCTCAACCCTCGGTGAGTTAGGGAGATGTCTATCCCAGCACGTGAAGACAGAATCCACCAGATTGAGCAGATGAGACCAATGGAAGGTCCAACAGTCAAGAAGGCGATCTCTGCAAGAATCGTGGAACACAAAAAGCAGGATGAGATACAAAAGACTTCTTGGTCATCCACTGCGCCTAGTCCCACCTCTAGCCATCTTGACTTTTGTCTTGCCACTGGATCCAGATGGGAATTGGAGAGAGCTGACGTTGCACAACTCTCTCTCATTTTAGTCCGAATCAAGCATTAGTCTTGACATCATCATCATCATCATCATCGTCCTATTCAACCTTTGAAGTCCTGTGGCGATGAACAAGTGATGAAGCAACAGGTGTGGATACACTAAGAACTGTAGTCTCACTCCTGCACTCAAGTGGCTGAAGTCTAATGATCATTTCCCTCTGGCTGAAACAGCAGTGAAACTTGGGCGGTTGAGCAGTCATCTTCAGGAATGCATTGCTTATCTCCGTACAATGAGAAGGGGCTAGAAAAGGTGCCCTTAACACTGCCTGCTTCACTACACCCTGGCCAATTTACCACAGCTGGTGAGGATCCCATCTTGCACTTGAAAAAACAAAATAAAACACAAGGTGACACTGCTCACCATTGGCACTTTGAACATGCGCACGCTTTTGGACAACCCTACAGCAGACAGACCAAAGACAAGAACAGCTTTAATTGCCAGGGACCTTGCAAGATACAACATTGACATTGCAGTCCTGAGTGAACCTCGTCTTGCCAATGTAGGTCAATTGACTGAAACTGGAGGTGGATACAATTTTTTCTGGAATGGTCACAGCAGCAACGAGCATCGTGATGCTGGAGTTGGATTCACCATCAGGGGTCACCTTGTTCGAAAACTTGCTAGTCTACCCAAGGGTGTGAACCACTGGCTTATGACATTACAGAACAGAAACCACCACTATCAGCACCTACGTCCCCACAATGAACAACCTGGGTGAGATGAAAGACAAGTTCTACAAAGAACTAGACGCCTTACTATCGTCAATGAGCAGCACCAATAAGCTGATCTTGTTTGGCGATTTCAATGCAAGAGTAGGGTGTGACTCTGCAATCTAGCAGGGAGTCAGTGGAAGGCAAGGAGTGGGCAATAGTAACAGTAATGGCCTACTCTTAATGAAGACCTGTGCAGCACATGACTTCCTTATCACCAACACAACCTTCCATCTGCCTACCCATAACAAGCCCCGCTCTAAGCATTGGTATCTTATCGACAATGTCATTGTCAGGAGAAAAGATAGGCAGGATGTCAGAGTAACCAAGGCCATGTGTGGTGCTGACTCTTGGATAGATCACAGGCTCATTGTCTCCAAAATGAGGCTCCACATCAGACTCAAGTGGTGACCACAAGGAAGCAAAGTTATGAAAAGAATCAATGCGGCCAAGCTAAAGAATGTCAGCATAGCTTCAGCTTTGGCTGAAGACTTAGAAATCAAGCTTGCTAATCTACACCTTGCAGGCAGTGCTGAAGATGACTGGGAATGCTTCAGGGATGCTGTCCATTCATCTGCACTGAAGATGCTCGGGCTGTCCACTCACAAGCAGCATGATTGGTTTGATGAGAATGATGATGAGATACAGGCTCTTCTTGAAAAGCAGCATCTTCATCGGGTCTGTTCAGAATGACCCATCATCAGCTGCCAAGAAAAATGCTTTTACCAATGGTTTCAGGACAGTCCAGAATAAACTGTGTAAAATGCAGGATGCCTGGCTGAGCACCAAGGCAGATGAAATACAGGGATACGCTGACAGAAACGACTTGAAACAGTTCTATGAAGCTCAAATCTTGCAGAGATGGGCTGAACACTTTGAAGCTGTCCTCAACCAACTATCATCTATTAATGATGAGGCAATAGACAGGATTGCCCAGATCGATATCAACTATGCCATGAATGAACCACCAGCAGTAGCCCAAGGCATGAAAGCTGTCAGCTAGCTATCCAGTGACAAAATCCCAGGGGCAGATGCCATACCCACAGAGATCTACAAAGCTGCTGGTCCTGTACTTATTGTGAAGCTCACCAAGTTGTTCCAGTCCTTTTGGAAGCAAGGATCTATTCCTCAAGAACTTAAAGATGCTTCCATTATACATCTCTACAAAAGGAAGGGTAATCGGTAAGTATGCAACAACCACCAAGTTATCTCACTGCTCTCCATCACAGGAAAAACTCTCGCAAGAGTCTTGCTAAATTGTCTACTCACTCATCTGGAGCTGGACCTGCTTCCAGAGTCACAATCTGGCTTTCACAAAGGTTGCGGGACTATTCACCGCTCCTGCGCTGAGAGAAATATTTAAAACCTGAGACATGGATGGATCCTGTGTGTTCATCTTGAAGACACCGCAGACTATGAGGAAAGGATAACTTTTCCTAGAGTGAGAATTTCATTTTCTGTAGCTAGTGGTAACTGTTCTGCTGCAGACAATGTAATCTTGGGATCAGCAGAAAAAAGTAGGATTGTACCACAATCATCCATGCATGGAATAAGGTGAAGAATTGGGATTTGTAGGTAATTCCTGCGTGGTACTCTGCTCCTGAAATTTGCTTAGAAGTTGAAGATTAACATCGAGAGTTGTAACTACATGAGTCTCAATGGTAATAGGAAAGACAACTAGTGTCAGCAGTATTTCAGATAGTTGCTCTGTAGCCAATACTGCCTTCTGATGCTGTGGCATTTTTCTTAGATGGAGTACAGCATTTATACATTCCTGTACTGCACTACAATATGTTCACTTTTCTTTGTTGCACCATTTGTGAATCCTTCACTGTGACTTGATAATGCTTGACTGCATATGGCTGGGTTTTCAGTTCAGCAGTCTCTTTAGGTTTTTCCAACTCTTGCTTAATTTTAAGATGTTCCTGCTTTGTTTGATCTTCAATGTTAAGTTTTCTAAGGTGCTCTCCAGCTGTAGGAGAACAACAGCTCTGTTGTTTGAGCCTCTGCTTGGGGAGTGCTGATGAGATCCAACTGCAAGCTCCAGCTTGTATCTGTACAAAGTAATAGGGCCGGATTTTACTGGCGTGTCCACCCAAGGTTCATATGATCCCACCCAAGGCCAAGAGAGAAAGCTATTCTCCGAGTCTGACCCACCTACAGAATCAGTGTGGGTGTGCTGGTAAAATTCCTATCTGAACTATCAATTGATTTCATTCAAATTGGAGTTTAACATCTCATTGTCCCTGGATGATCTTTTGTCGGCTGTTTACAATTGTTGGTACATCAGTCAAGGGTGGGCTCATTGGAAAATAAATGGACACATTCACCTCTTTGTCACCTTCTTCAGGAAAAAAGGAAGTGTCTTTTCAAAAGTAACAACAAAGCTTAATGATCATGAGCAGTGGAGTCGAGGAGTGAAGTAAGGTCTAGGACTTCTTTTGCTGCCTCATTCCTTTTAACTCTGTTGGGAAAGAACAAGCCATGGTCTAATAGCTCATCTAGCAGATGGTCACTATCACTGTTGATGCATTCTGTTCCTGCCTCTTCTGCCTGTTTCAAAAAGTAAGTGAAGGACTTGCAGTCTCCTCCTGTGGGCCAGTGATTGCTGTTCAATAAAGGCCAGCTCACTGCGTAATGAATCAACTTTAACTTCTGCTGGTGTTTGAGCTTTCCCAGTCTTCCGAACAACTTTAGAGATTCATTCCAGAGTGTTTGCTCCATTGTAATCAAGTTTTACCTCATAAAACTTTCATAAAAGACAAATTCCTGCACACTGTTCTGTTGAGAAAATACATTTTCTGTCTCTATAAGATATAAGGAATTTCATTAATTTTTTTTTTATGTCTTAAGAGTTGTAGTGTCCTGACACTTCACTTTGAAGTCTGTATCTCCTGACCCCTGTAGTTTTATTTTTGATGGCTAGATCTCAACATCATTAAGCCAGTTCAAATTGTCCAACAAGACTGTAACCCTAGTACCACTGTTCAGCTTAAAATCTATTCTGCATCCTTTGATTTCCAGTTCCACAGACCAGAATTCCTTATTGGGATATTCTCCAAAGAAATCTTCAGCTTCAATGTCTTTATTTCCAATTTCTAGTGTTTCAGAGTGGTTGAAATCTTGTTCCAGCCTTCTTCCTTTCAATTGTGTTTTAGATCTGCAGTATAGTTTAAAATGTCCAGTTCTGTCACTAAGGATGCATTTGACGCCCACATAGCTGGGCATTCTTCATGGCGATGCTGTTTTTTGGGATTGCATCTAAAGCATTTTAAAATAGTTGGGAATTTCTTCCTGTCCCCTTGGAGGTTTTAGGCAGGCTTTTTCATGGTTGATTAATAGCTATAGACATCATGAGTAGTTCATTCATAGTTGCCCACAAGAATATATTAGATTTTTGTGAAGTAAAGCTATTCCCACAGCTGGGATTTTTCAAACCAACCATCCTCCCTTCTGGTAGGTTTTCCTGTGATTCATATGCTGAGCCATTGGCCATTGGTGGGATTTCCAATTTTGCATTTCTTGCCCACTCTGTCACTGGGGAATCTGCCACAAGGGGTGGACCTTGGCAAGACAGGAAGATCTATCAGTGGGAAGGCTGGAAAATTCTGCAGTAGGACTTCACCTACAGGTTACCAATCCCTGACTTCAGTTTCTTTAACTGTAGCTTCCAGCAATGCCACTGTGCTTTAATCTGTTGCCCTTTACTTGTGTTGCCTTCTAGCTAGATAAGGCTTCTCTGGCTTCAGTATTTTGAACATAGTTTTAGGAAAAAATTAGTACAGACTATTTATTTTCAACTATTTACGTCCAAGCCTTCCTGGTAGGTACATTATACTCTGGATACTGGAATGAATTTTCCCATTTCGCTCACTACGGGAATCAGAGCGGGAAAGGAGCGGACCTTCGGAAGGTCTTTTGATTTGGGATTTTCCAGTTTCAGGCCGAGCACGGCTGGAAAATCCCGCCTGCGTGTTCTGTGTTATACTCCCTTTGAGTCTCTTGTGCATATGACCCTGACATCCTGCTTCTGTCATTATTAGCATCATTGTTTAACATATCTATTAACCTTTTACTCCACAAAAGTGACTGCCCCTGACATCAGAATGTTGTCTGGGATGGAGCATTTGACCTATAAGTAGAGACTAGGTAGTCTTTCTTTAGAACACAGAAAGCTGATGAAAGACATGATTGAGAGATATAAGATTATGACTGGTATGGACAGGATGAGTAGTGAACAGTTGTTCACTTTGTTGAGGAGTCATTCAAGAAGTGACATAGTTTTGGGATAAGAGACAGAAGATTCAGAAGGGGTTTGAGCAAAAGCATTTTCACTGAGGATGGTGCAAATCTGGAGTGTACTGCTTGGGAAGATAGTGGTGGCTGGAAACTTTACAACATTTAAAAGAATATTTGGATGAGCACTTGGCTAGCAGAACCAGGGACCCTTGTTTGATTCCCAGCTTGAGTCACTGTCTGCATGGAGTTTGTACTTTCACCTGTCTGGTGCTCCAGCTTCCTCCCACAGTCCAAAGATGTATGGATGAGATTGAATAGCCATGCTAAATTGACCTTAGTTTTGGAAGAGTTAGCAGGATAAATATGTGGGGTTACTGGGAAAGGGTGGGATTGTTGTTGGTGCAGGCTCCATGGGCCGATTAGCCTTCTTCTGTACTATAAAAGTTCCATGATTTTATGAATATCGTATTCAAAGGTAAGGCAAAGTGCAGGAAAATGGAATTAATGTGCCTTTAGTGGTAGATATTGTTGGTGAAGCTTTGATGGGCCAAAGGATCTTTTCTGTGCTGTGTGACTCTAGGACAATACTTTAGAAACATTCGAACACTAGAGTCAATGAGAAGCAGGAGGCTAACTCTGGCTTCTACAGTCAAACTTGACACACAGGATGGTCATTGGTTGCAAACATATTTGTCTTACAATATTATTCCAGAAGTTCCTCAGGGCAACATATCATGCCGCACTATCTTCAACAGCTTCATCTGAGACCCTCCCGCCATCATAAGATCAGAAGTGGGGTTGTTTTCTGAAGACTTTACAGTAGCTGCTCCATTCACAATTACATGCTCAATAAAGTAATCCATGTCTACTTATATAGCTTCAAGCTTGAACAAAGTGACAATTAACATCATCCTTGTAGATTACCATTGATATAATCTGAGCTAGACCAGCCACTTCAATGCTGGGGCTATTAGAACATGCCTAGAGGCTGGCTACTCTGCGGCAGTTGGCTCACTTCTTTGATACCCAAAATTTAGTCTACTCCCAACAAGGCATAGAATACTTTTTACTTGCATGAATGGATGATCAACATCCTATTCATTCCCTCCACAATCAGTATTCCATAGCTACAATGCATTTTTAAAATTTTATTTGTTGAACATGTGCATGGCCATACCTAGCTGCTTTGGAGAGCAGTTGAGAGTCAACCACATTGCTGTGGCTCCTGAGTTACATGTAAGCCACATCGGGTAAGGTGGCAGATTCCTTCCTTAAAGGATTTGAGTGAATCAGATGGCTTTTCACAACAATCGACAATGCTTTCATGGCCATCTGCAGATTGTTAATTCCAGATTTTTTTTTATTGAATTCAAATTCCGCCATTTGTCATGGTGGGATGCGAACCTGGATTCCCAGAACATTAGCTGAATTTTTGGATTAATAATCTAGCGATAAAACAACTAGGCCATTGCTTCTCCTATTGAGGGGCTGCACTTCAGCAGCTCATTACTGTTATTTTGGAGAAGATTCAAAATGTCAGGTTGTACGTTGCTCATCTCAAACTATTCCATTTCTGTTGTGCTCTTGTTGCCACATTATTGACACAATTGGCCAATTAAGCATCTGATCACTGGTGACCCTGAAGTTGTTGATGATCATGCAGTTAAAGGCCTGGGGACATGGCTGAAATTTGGATGGGAGGAGATCATTGTTTGGCATTTTTGTAGTTGGAATGTTACCTATCATTTGTCAAGTTACTATCAGTCCCTGCTGGCACTTGTCGCTGTACACTTGACATGAGAAATATGCCGAAACATGCGGACTCTCGAAGTCGGAACAGGACAAGTTATTCCAGTCTAATGATTTATCACATTAGATCTTTGCTACAGTCAAGTTTTATAAGAGGTCTCTGATCTGCCAACACTAGTGTTCAGTCCCTACTGGAGTTGAAGGTTAGTCCCCAGTGAAAGACAAATCAAGTCGGGTGTATAATAATTAGACAATTGATAAGAATCAGTTTGCTGCCCACCGCAAACTCAAAATTATCACAAGATATTTTAGATACTATTTACAAGAAGGCTGGTTAGTTTTCAGATCCAAGCTCTGAGATAATACTTGGTGGCTATCAAGAAGCAATGAAAGAGCCTTATATAAATCTGCACTGGATAAGTACTGATTCAAGCACCATGTCCCTATCTGCCAGACAGAGTTGTCAAATGACAAAACAAAAAAGACATTTAATAGTGCCAAACCGGTTAATATAAAAATAAGGCTGGCAGATAAGGCTGCTAAAAGCTTCTAGCGCTTTCTGAGGCTAATGGCTGTGTTCAGGAAATGGTGGCAGAGGAAGATTAGGTGATCTATCACACAATATCCATTGCTTAGAAAGCTGATTTATATCATGCTGAAGTGACCGGCTCAATTCTTCATTTGCAAAACACACTATAAAGCATCTCCCAATGCACCTGTGATACTTTGAACCAAACACGTCATGTACTCATCTATTAATCTCATTCAAACTAGATATCTTCCCAGCTGGATCACTTGATCCATGTTCTGAATGTTGAATACCAACCTGCCATGATCACAATGAATGGCGGAATAGGCTCAAAACACCGAAGGGCCTACTTCTGCTTCTATTTTATTTGTTTCTATGTAAATTAAGAAGAATAGCTTCTGGTTTAGGATAACCCTTCCTAACTGTCCTTTCTTTAAATTGGTCACTAAGTATTGATTGCATAATCATCACAAACCCCATCTACCATCACCCTGTTCCCATAGCCCCACCACAACTAATCCCACACTTCAAAATTGGCAGAGCTATTGGTGCCCAGCTTTTTGACTGAAACTCTCACCCATGTCCTACTGCATCTCTTCTCAAGGGCACACCCAAAACATTATGGTTTATTCACTGAGAAAGCCCCACTGATGACAGACATAAGATGGGCAGTACAATGGTTAGCACTGCTGCCTCACAGCACCAGGGACACAGATTCAATTCCAGCTTTGGGTGATTGTGTTCTTCTCACGTCTACATGGGTTTCTTCTGGTTGCTCTGGTTTCCTCCCGCCATCAAAAGATGTGCAGGTTAGGTTGAGTGATGGGTTAGTGGTGGTGGGAATGTGGGGAGCACAGTGTAGTGATGGTAGATGGGGTTTGTGATGACTATGCAATCGACAATTAGTGACCAATTTAAACCAAGGACAGTAAGGAAGGGCTATTTGTCCCATCGAAACTGGACCAACAACAATCCCATCCAGATCCTATCTTAAATTGTCCCTTAGTATGCTAGGGGAGTTAGCAGGGCAAATGTGTGGCGTTATGGGGATAGAATCATAGATCCTACAGTGCAATGGGAGACCATTTAGCTCATTAAGTCTGCACTAACCACAATCCCACCTAGTCCTTATTTCCATAACTCCTCATATTTATCCTGCTAATCCCCTGATACTAAGGATCAATTTAGGATAGGATCTGGGTGGGATTATGGTTGGTCCAGTCTCGATGGGACAAATAACCCCCTTCTGCATTGTAGGGATTCTTTGATGTTTGATTTAAACCTTGCACTTATTAGGAAAAGCAGTCTCAGTTGTTTTGCTCTGGGACTGAATTATTCACCATTTTATGTTGGGTGTACCTTTCCCTGTTCATTTGAGAAAGAAAGCTAAATATTCATCTACAGCTTATAAACATTTTTCTATTGGTTATTACCTTCCAATAATTTCCGTTTTCTCTTTTAATTACAATGTGTGCTAGTTAGGGATCTATAGCTGCAGCACAATTAATGGCTGCAGTAACACAGACTTGGAAGCCAGTCCTAATTGTAGCAATACAATATCTTGACCTCAAAGTGAGAGATCATGGATTGGTTTTTGAGCATCAAGTTTAGAGTAGGTCATCAGAAAAGAAAGTTAGAGCTTTAAGATAATGCACAAAAAAAAGAAACAACTTCTTCACCGTTCTTCTTTGGTTCAAATCTCTTGTGCACTGAATTAAATTATTTTGAGGTTGCTTATGTGTCCTACTTAGGCTGGATAAACAATGTACCTCAATTTGTATTCACAAACAGTAATTCCATGCTTAGCATCAAAGCTTCCACTGTATTTTATGCTCATAATTGCCTTTCTGCACAAGGGCCCAGGGGAAGTGGAATGTATGGTGCCTATGAAGATGGTGGCAGTCAATAAAAAAGTAATTAAAAGCTGAGGTTTGTAAATGTTCACCGCTGGGAAGACTTTACAACATTAGGAATGATTTTACATTTCTTTTTGCCTTTGACAGGACATGTGAGTTATGCAGTATATGGGGAATTCCATGAATATAGCAATGTAAATGACCTCTCTAACTGTAACTCTGTTATCCTGCAAACTGGTGTAAATCAACCGACATATAATCAATAACAATTTTTTGGTCCGGTTAAGAAGATTATACAGTGTGCGAGAGACGTTCTCCATTTTCAAGAAGAAAATGCAGCTGCATGTCAGAACAATCGCTTACAATTGCAAAAAAAATACTATTACAAGCTGAAGTTCCTCTTGCATTTGACGCTATGCATTATTTAAGGTGACATTATGTAAATACAGTAGCTGCACAGGCAAACTTAAGTAGTGCAAATTTGTTCAACATAATTCAGGTGGTTCGTATAGCACAGTGCATCAGAACACTGTTTTGTCGTGTTATTTTTCCACCTCTGGGATTCAGGCAGGATTGAATTCAGGGCTGTAATCTTACATGCTGCTGATGGTTAAAGAAAGTGCTTCCGAATGAATCAACACTTAGTAATGTTTACGATCAGGTTTTTCTATGCGTATTAGAAAGTAAAATCACCAAAGAATTGTCACAAAATGTCAATATAGTTTATTGAAACTTAATTTTTTGCAGAATGTAAAACCAAATTTAACACTTGGGTAAAATAAGATATTTTACTATGAATTTTTGTGCTCATATATCATCTATTGAAGTGCATTTTAATTGATACCATCATGTGGCCTCAATTAAAATAGCAGACATTTGGTTGCTTGCTCAATAAAAGAGTTTTCACTTCTTGAGTAGTTAATTTTGATATTATTAACTAATCACACAAGCTGGAATCGGGGACCAGGGGGAAGGAGGCTCGTAGAACACAATTCAATGTTGGCCTTGCACAGAATTTTATGAGCCTTGGCCAAGCGAGGTCGTAAAATACTGACCATGGGGTGGAATTTTCCTGCCCACTTGCCATGGGAATCATAGTGGGCAGAGGGCGGACCATGCAAAGGTCCATTGACCTCGGGAGGGATTTTCCAGTCTTGTAGCGAGCACGGCCATAAAACCCCACCCACAATGTTAACATTATCTAATTGTTAGTATTGGTATAAGTAGTAGAACATGTTTTTGACTCGAGTCAACACTTTTGCAAGGATGGAACATATGAAAATGGGTCCATGAGTATGTATTTGCATCATGACAATAGTTTCTACATACCTGACCTCAAAGTTATTAGATATTTGCATTCAAATTATATGATTTACACTATTGGGAAATTTTAAAGGTTATAGCAACAAGTTGGACACAATCTTGTACTGTCTGCTCATTGGAATCATTACAGGCATTCCTCAGACTGAAAACTGTGTCGTAAGTTGAAATGTTGTCTGTTAGAACTGATTGTCCTTTAAGAGCAATGCTATAAATCCAGGAATTGGCTCCTGAACCAAGGCCTAATGTGCTATTTTCTTGAAAATAGCCCAGAAATTTGTACTCAATTATAAGAAAGTAATATAGCAATAAAGTGATATCATAAAATATAAATTTAGGAGTGGCACAGTAGCACAGTGGGAAGTATTGCTGCCTCAGAGCGCCAGGGACCCAGGTTCAATTCTGGCCTTGGGTAACTTTGTGGAGTCTGCACATCCTCCCCGTGTGTGAGTGAGTTTTCTCTGGGTGCTCCAGTTTTCATCCGCACTTCAAAGTATGTAAGTTAGGTTGATTGACCATGCTAAATTGTCCCTTAATTTCCCAAAATCTATCAGTTAGCGGGATAAATACATAGGGTTACAGGGGTAGGGGCTCAAATTGATGCTTGGTCAGAGAATAACTTTAAACTTGATGGGCTGAAAGGCCTCCTTCTGAATTATAGGGATTTTATGAAAGACAAAGAAATTGAAGGAAAAAGTTTGGAAATGTAGATTCATCAAGCAAAAATGCATTGGAACAGCAGCTGAATGTTTTGAGTCAGGGAGATGGGAAGTGCAGAACATAATTGTGCACATGTGAATGTTTGAACTTGTTCTCTAACTTGGTGTCTTAAAGTCAAAATCATTGTTGCAAATTCCAGCCAGAGTGTCAATTTATAAATCTCGTCAGTGCTGTACATTATAACTCAAACTTTGTAAAGTTGAGGACTGCCTGTACTGCATATAGCCAGTACTAACCATCCTGTCTGTTGGAAGCAGAGATCAGCAGTTGGCCCAATATCATTTCTTGCTTGGATTACATAAAGCTAAACTGCACTGCTTAAATCTAGTTGGCACTTCTTGTAGGCTGCTGGAGATGAAAAGATCATTTGGAAAAGTGCTATACAACAAATAACAATGACTAAGCTTGAGAAAGAACAATGCTTAAGTCTTTCCAATGCTGAGCAGAGACTTAGTTGAGGAGATGGAAGGACAGAGAGAAATGCAATATCCATAGAGGGCAGAAGGCCCTAGAATTCCTACAGCACAGAAAGAGACCATTTGGTCCATTGAATCTGTATCAACCACAATCCCACCCAGACCTTACTCCTGTTACCCCACACACTTTAACCTGCTTATCCCTCTGAAACTAGGGTCAATTTAGCAGGGCCAATCAACCCAACCTGCACATCTTTGTAGGAGGAAATCGGAGCACCTGGAGAAAACCCTGGAGAATCGGAGAACCTGGTGAATGTGCAAGCTCCACACAGACAGTGACGCAACATCAAAATTGAAACTGAGACCCTGGCATTGTGAGGCAGCAATACTAAACATTGTGCCACCCTGATAAGAAGGCTAAGGGAACTAATATGGACCGAGATGAATACCTTGAGGTTAGCCATGAAGACTTGGATGCATGCTGAAAGAATATTAATTGCGTAACATACATGGTCAAGAAAAGTAAATGTATCTCAAAGTGTATGTTATACCAAGCTATGAACAGATGGACAGAAACAGATCATTTAGTTAACTAAGGCTGTCCATGATTCAATCAGATCATAGCTGATATGTAATCTAACTCCATATACTCATCTCTGTCCCATATCAAAGAACAAAAAACAAAGAAAATTATAGTGCAGGAACAAGCCCTTCAGCCGTCCAAGCCTGCACCGACCGTGCTACCTGAGTTAACTAAAATCCCTTACACTTCAGGAGATCATATCTATTTCTATCTTATTCATGTATTTGACCATATGCTCCTTAAAAGTCAGTATTGTATCCGCTTCCATTACCTCTCCCAGCAACAATTTCCAAGCATCCACCTCTGTGTAAAAAATCTACCTCATACATCTTCTTTAAACTACACCCCTCGACCTTAAACCTAACACTACTAGTAATTGACTCTTCCACCATGGGAAAAAGCTTCTTACGATCTACTCTGTCCATGCCGCTCATCATCTTGTAAACTTCTATCAGGTCTCCCCTCAACCTCCATCACTTCAATGCGATCAAATCAAGTTTCTTCAAACTCTCCTCATAACTAATGCCCTCCATGCTAGGCAACATCTTGATAATTTTTTTCTGTATCGTCTCCAAAACCTCCACATTCTTCTGGTAATGTGGCAACCAGAATTAAATACTATATTCCAAGTATGGCCAAACCAAGGTTCTATAAAGCTGCAACATAGCTTGCCAATTTTTAAACTCAGTGCCCTGGCTAATGAAGGCAAGCATGCCATATGCCTTCTTGACTGCCTACTCTACCTGCATTGCCATTTTCAGTGATCAGTGTATCTGTATACCCAGATCCCTCTGCCTATCAATACTCTTAAGGATTCTGCCATTACTGTATATTTCCTATCTGTATTAAACCTACCAAATGGTACAAAACCTACCTCACATTTTATATTTTTAGTTATCAGAAAATAATCAGTCTCAGATTTAAGATTAAAAAAATTACCGAGCACTAATCACCATTTGGGAAATACAAAACTCAGCATCCAGTATGTGTAAGTGTGTTTTAAAATTTCAGTTCTAATTTTACTTTAAATAATCTAATTTTAGATTATGTCCCCTAATCCTTGACTCCCCAGCCGGTTGTTACATTATGTGGGATATAAAAGATGGTGTTTTGGGAATGTATCTTTAAATTTAACATAAAACAAAAGGTTAGGGGAGGGTGGGAAGGGTATTCTCATTGGCACAGTAATTAGCACTGCTATCTCACAATGCCAGGGGCCGCATTCAAGTCCCGGCAGGGTCGCTGTCTGTATGGGGTCTGCAGTTTCCTCCCGCAGTCCAAAAGATATGCTGGTTAGGTTCATAGGCCATGCTAAATTCTCTCTCAGCATACCCGAACAGGCACAGAAGTGTGAACAGCTCAGGGATTTTCACAGTAACTGCATTGCAGTGTTAATGTAAGCCATCTTGTGACACTGATTGATAAATTTAACTTCTGAAGTCTGTCTGACAAAAAAAAACAAGGGTAGTGTAATTGTTAGAAATCAAAAGAAAGCTTAGATTGTTTTATTGGAAAGAAACTGCATGGTGTTTCGGCTTGAAGACAATGGTAACAGTATGTGTGTTAATAGTGGAGTTTCCACAGTCTCAGAGAATTGTGCTTAAATCTAGCCGTTTGGCTCAAGATGAAAGTAAATTGAGTTATTGATTATAACTATTTAGCATTTCTATCTAGATACAAAACCCATGTGATTTGCATTGTCATGGGAAAAGATACAGAGAAACATAATGAAAAGGTCAAGTTACAGGTTTTCTTAGCATATCACTGAATATTACAGACGTATTTGGGCCTGTATGTAATCAGGCGGGACGGGGCAGATGGAGGTTAGATGTCTCTTTAAGGTGAAAGCTCATGCTTGAATTGGAAAGATCAAATTTGTTAGGAATTGTAATAAAGCTAGAAGAGTTGCCTAAATTGTGCTTGTGGGTGAATCTTCAGGAAAAGAAAAGCACAGTGAGAGATAGTGCTAGAATTTTATGATAACAGGGTGAGGAAATAAAAGAATAGAAATAAATGCTCAGGAGCTAAGCATCACTTTGGACTGAGTCTGGGAGAAGAAACAATGTAAGATATATCTGAAAACTGGATTTTTAGTGATGTTAAAAATAAAAGGGTCAGTTTTGTTCTAGAGTTTGAAATATAGGTTGCCTACAAAAATAATGTTTAGTTAATATTTTAGTCTGTAACAGAAAAAGTCTTAAACATGAAATCGTGTCATGCTACCCTTTCAGCTTTTGACTGGAATTTTGACTTTTTTTAAGTTAGCAATCTCCATATGGATCAAGGCAAAATAAATTCCTCTCCATGCACCTTGTCAGTTCTTTTTAATATCTTGAAAATTTTGTTCAGGTCACTCTCTAACCTTTGAAATTCCAGTAAAAACAACCCAATTCGTATGATCTCACCTCATAATTTAATGCTTGGAGCCCTGGTATCATCCTAGTTCATCTACAATACATTAGTTCAAATCCAATATATCCTTCTTAAGGTGTTGTGCCCAGAACTGTTCACTGTGCTGCAAGTGTGACCTATCCATAGCCTTGAATAGCCAGAACAAAACTTCCATCCCTTATGATCCTAGCATAAAGGCCAGCATTCATTTTACCCTTTTGATTATGTTGGGTGAAATGTATGTCATGCACTTGTACTCCCAAGTCTCACTGTCAGTGTTCTTCCTGAAAGTTTGAACTTTCTGTCTTCACGTTTGCATGTTCTTCATCCTTGACCTCAATCTACAGTTCTAATACTGCAGTCATATCTACTTGTAGCTCCCCAGGTTTTATCTTCATGAGTTGGTAAGTTGAAACATATAACATAGAACATTACAGCACAGTACAGGTCCTTCAGCCCTCAATGTTGTGCCCAGCTATGTCCAATCCCAAGATCAAGCTATTCCCTCCCTATAATTCTGGAGTGCTCCGTGTGTCTATCCAATAACCGGTTGAAAGTTCCTAAAGTGTCTGACTTCACTATCACAGCAGGCAGTCCATTCCACACCCCAACCACTCTCTGAGTAAAGAATCCACCTTGGACATCCCTCCTATATCTCCCACCATGAAGCTTATAGTTATGCCCCTTAGTAACAGCTATAGCCACCCGAGGAAATAGTCTCTGCACATCCACTCTATCAATCCCTCTCATCATCTTATAAACCTCACCTCTCATCCTCCTCCGTTCCAAAGAGAAAAGCCCCAGCTCCCTCAACCTTTCTTCATAAGACCTACCCTCCAAACCAGGCAGCATCCTGGTAAATCTCCTCTGCACTCTCTCCAATGTTCCCATATACTTCTTATAATGAGGTGACCAAAACTGAACACAACATTCCAAATGTGGTCTCACCAATGTCTGGTATTGTTGCAGTATAACCCCCGGCTCTTAAAATCAAATCCCTTGTTAATAAACACTAACACACTATAAGCCTTCTTCAGGCTCTATTCACTTGAATGTCAACATTCACGATCTGTGGATATGAACCCCAAGATCTCTCCATTCCTCCACATTCCTTAGAACCCTGCTGTTGACTCTATATTCTGCATTCAAGTTTGTCCTACCAAAATGAATCACCTCACACTTGCTTCTCACTTGCTCCATGATTGACTTCATGTTTTGTATATGAGCTTGAAACCTCAGTTTTGTTGCAGTAGTTTTTCTTGGTTCAGAACAGAAAAGGGTTATTTGTGGATGACGTATATGCCAGAATTCTCCCAAAATAAAACTAGTTGCCCAACGAGCGTGGGAAAATGGGAAAATTTCCTGCCCTTTTTTTGGATGTACTTACTGAACGATTCTCTGACATCCTGTGCATCACAGAGTGCCTTAGAGGAATTCTGAGAGGTCGGCAGTATTGTGCTGAGCATGGCACCGTGCAGCCATGATCTGTCGATGGATGCGCACCCAGCCACACCCCCTCCCGCCATCACTGGCCTTCGATCGCTTGTTTCCTCAATGTTCCCAAACCTGCCTCTCCTCCTGATCCATGGCCTGACTGACCTCCTTGTCCAGCCCGAATCTCACCCCCAACATCCATCCCAGCCCTAAACTACATGACCCAATCACCCCCTTCCCTCCTCCACTAATGCAGAGTGGCAGTGCCCCCCCCCCCCCAACCCACCCACCACTGAACACTGCACCTCTTTGCTGGCTGGGCAGTGCCAAAGTGATTAGTGAGCAATGCCAGGCTAGCACTGCTCAATGGGCACTCCTTTTGTCCCCAACCACCTGGTGGGGAGGTGGGCAGGGTGGCGGGGGGGACCTGTTCTCCGTTAGTGAGGAGCATGTGTGAACCCCACTGGTGGGAACCCCTCTTGGCTGTGAGGGGAGACGCTAGCAGGTCCAGAGATTACCATCCCAGGCCCACTGATCATATGGAAATGTCAACTAGCATGGAGCTGATTATGATTGAAAAAAAACAGCTTTGGAGACTCATGATTGGACAGATGCTGATTGTGAATTTCGTAGTCCCACTGTGCTATTTGAGCAGCACAGTGAGCTGGGAGAATCCTAGCCACAGAATTTTGATTATTTACTTGTTGCCATAGTGGAACAGTTCTTGAATCATGCCTATGATTTTTCATTGCATTCCTCTACTGGATAGTTGTGTGTCTGTCATCCATAACCAGAAGCCTTTTAACCTTGGTTCCTGATCCAACAGGACAATTGCATTGGCTTCTGTGTCTTTCTTGGAATTTGTTTGATGACCATTTGCAGGTATGTCAGCATTCCAGAATATAAATCTGCAACTCTTAGTTTCTCCCAAGAAGCATTATTGAATGATTTCTTTGTATGGCTGATCTATTGCATAGACTTATTTAAGATTCTCAGCACATCTCAGAGTGTTGGATTTGCACAGCTTTACCAACTGTCCCATTGTAGAGGAAGGACTGCAGGAGATTACTGGACATTGAGAGTTCTTTTGGCATTGCAACACTAACATGGTCTCACCATGTACTCAATAAATACACTTAATACTGAAATCTATATCACAGAAGCTGGAGCTGGTATGTCCAAGCTGAGAATCACACTGTGGAACAGCAACAACCTGACTGAGAATACAAAATTATGAATCTACCAAACCTGTATTGTCAGTGCATTCCCCTATAGTGGTGAGATGTGGACAACATGGGCTAGGCAGGAGAAAATGCTGAACCATTTCGATCTTCAATGTATCTTTGGCATCTCTTGTCAAGGTCACCAACTCAGAACTCCTGGAAGGTGCTAATTCCAACACTCATCATAAAGACGATGAAGTCCACATTGACCCAATTACATTCATCAGATAGATGAAAGCGATATACCAAAAGACCTTCTACATAATGAACTGATCACTGGGTCATGTCCTGATGGACAGCCATAAGTCTGTTATGTTGGAATTGGCAACACCAAGTTTAAATCCAACCAATTTATTTGATAGTAAACTCATAAGCTTTCCGGATTTGCCCCTTCTTCAAGCGAATGGAGAGTTCTGGCATCAGACAGAGCATATAACAACACAGACAGCACAGACCGAAAGCTTGTGAGTTTACTATCAAATAAGTTGATTGGACTTAAACCTGGTGTTGTCAGACTTCTTACTGTATTTATCCCAATCCAAAACTGGCATCTCCACATCATGTTGGAAGTGAGACATGATCATCGACAACATTGACACAGGCAGCTTAGAGACAGTCACCAATGGCCACGATCTCCAGAAGTGTTGGAAGAAGTGGTAAGAAATAGAAAATTCAGGTGGCCAAGAAAAGAGTCTGAGGAAAATGGAGGCCTCAAATCTTACATCTTCTCAACCATACCAGAGTCTTCAACTGAAGCAAGTGCGGCAGAGATGCGCATGTCGGATCAGGGCCCCTGGGTCACCCATGGTGAATACTTAACACAAAGCTAAGCACCACTTTCATCCCACAAGGTGGAATGCTGCCAAAAAGATAATAAGAAACATTCAACCTTGACTTAGGAGATAAATAAAATTGATTTAAAAGTTCTTATGATATTGTTTATTTGGACACTCAGAATACTTTGGCAAAAACCATGGAAAATTTTAATTACAGTAAAATCCTCAAGGAGAGGAGAATAAGAAACTGGATTTTTTTATATGCTTGAATGTATTGGTGACTTTTCATATATGTCTCATAGTTTGTCTCCTGGTCTGTCTCAAGGTCTTTCTCACAGATAGTCTCTAGTCTGTCTCACTGACTGTCTCTGGTCTGCCTTGCAGATGGTCTCTGGTCAATCTCATGGATGGTCTCCAGTCTGTCTCACTGATAGTCTCCAGTCTATCTCACAGACTTTGTCTCTATGCATACTAAAATTGGCTGGTACACAAATGAGTGTTTCAACAATCTAAAAAGAATCAGGTGACAGGGCTGAGGAGTAGGACTAGCTAAATTTCTCTTGCAGAGTGATATCACAGACTTGATGGTCTGATTGACCTCTTTTTGTCCGGTAACCATATAACATGGTCCGGTAACCATGTTATATATTCTATGAAAAGGAAGTTGATAAGAGATTTCCGTTTTCTGGCAAGGCCTAACTATTTTCAACCTAGAAGGGTGTGTTATTTTCCAAGGAATCCTAATATTAACTTTTGAACATGATCAAAATTCACAGAATATAATAATTGATGGTCAAATTAACAGTTGTATTTTTTGCTAAATGAAAACTTTGAACCAAATCGTGCTCTTTTATTAAGTAATCCCGGTTTCAAACATATCCTTCAAATTTGTCGAAAACTGAAATTTCCCACATGTACTAATAAATTTTATTAATCCTTTAGTCACTCTTCAAGTGAGTTTGAGAGATCAAACCCCTCACTTTAAATCATTCTTTGATTCAGAGTTATGCTCACATTAAACTTTGTTGTTTCAAGAAGCTAGAAACTGGTAAAATATTTTTTTGAATACTGCAAGTATTTTCATCGGTGTTAGAAGAATAAAAAGTTTTATGCAAAAAGAATGACGTGATTCTTATCCAAGAATGTTGTCCCACGTTAAAGGCTATCTTGCACCATGATTTGTGTGAGTAAATATCCCCTTTGCACTGTCAGCATTACATGGCTTCACATGAACTGTCAATCTTTCAATATTAGGATTTTTCAACTACAGAAATAATACAAGAAAATGGTGTCCTTTATTACTTTTCAGTCTTAATCTCAATGACTCCTGGTGACCCCAAGTGGGCCCCCTTCCTTTGTCAGGACTCGAAGCCTTCTCTGAGGTCCACATTTAATCATGTTACCATCACAAACTTATCATGCTCTCCTAGTCTAATTCCCACTGGCCAGGCATTCAAATGTATTTTTCTTATGAAAAGTCATCGACCCAAAACATTAACTTTGTTTCTCCCTCCACTGGTGCTGCAAGCTGTTTCGTGCTTCCAGTATTTTCTGTTTTTATTTCAAATTTATATATGCAGTGTTCCACATTTGCATTTGTTCAGTATAGGCAATAGCACAACCATCTTCACTAAAAAAAGAAATAATCTAATATTATTAACGATTTTCTGACTGATAGGGGATTGCCATCTTTTGCAGGTGATGGTGGCCTGTAAAATTCACTGGGTGACCTTCTCACCAGTTACCCACCTGCCTCTGACCTGTTTGCAATTTGATAGAGGCCATGCAAGGCCCAGGACTTCACTCCAACTGAGTACCATAACTGGCCTACTATTACCCAATTAAACTCATCAGGTCAATTTTTATTTATGCTTCTCAGATGCTTGAACAACATCTCACATCGACACGTCTTAATAATTTCAATTTCAGAAACAAATGATGTCCACACTTGGTGATTATATTGCAGAGCTGGGAGTACTCGCAATTACTTTTGGAGGTAACTCCCATGTTTCCACAGATCACCGGCCTATAAAGGACACCAAGTTTAAAAATCATACATCAGCTAGAAAGTAAAATGCCATCAGAAATGTTTTCATCTAAGAGAAGACAGTTGTATTCAGATAACTTAGTGATTAGATTGCTAACCAGCCCATTTTGAAAGACAATGGAATGTCTTGGACATTCTCCTTAAGGTTATACTTGTGATCTTAATGTCAGACTAGAATACTGAAAGATGTTAGTTATGAGGAGAGGTAGGATAAACTTGATTTGTTCTCACTGAATAGACAGAAGTTGAGGACTGACCTGATAGAGGTCTACAAGATTACGAGTGGATTGGACACAGCAGATAGTTAGATGCTCTTTCCTAGGGTAGAAAAGTCAAGTACCAGGAGACGTAGGTTTAAGGTACTTGGGAAAAGGTTTAAAGAAGATATACAAGGCAAGTTTTTGATACAGAGGTGGTGAATCTCTGGAAAGCGGAGCCTGGGAAGGTAATGGGAGCAGATAAAATAGAGGCATTTAAGTGGCATCTAGGTGAATACATGCATAGGATGGGAACGGTATGGTTTTAGTTTAGGCAGGCATCACGATTGGCACAGGATTGGAGGATTGAAGAGCCTATTCCTGCACTGTTCTGTTCTTTGTTTTTGCTAACCCCCATGTGTTTACTCTCTCTAGCTGTGCTGCCTTCTTGGCAAATTTAATCTGCCCTCCTTTACAAATTGGATTCCAATCCAATGCTTTTACTGAGCCCAACTGCAATTTTACCCCATTGCCTGCATGGGGAGGTCCTCGTGACTTTCAGGTTAGGATAACCTTCTGTCAGTAGATTTGGATGCAGAGATTTTATTTCCAGCTAGGCCCCATAAGAAGATGGTGGTCCTATTCTGCTATTGGCTTTCTCCCCCTTCCCCAACTATGACACTCTTTCAACATCTCTCCTGAGCACTAACAGTTCTTTTGAGCCCTCACCAGCAGCTTCCAACCAATCAAAATTCCACTCCTGGTAACCAGACAACTGGTGATTAATATTGTGTTTGGATGGGAGTTTCATGGTAGGCAAGACCATTGGAGCTTCGGACTTTTTTTCTTTATTCATAGGACATGAGCATCACTGGCTAGCCA
This sequence comes from Sphyrna mokarran, assembly GCA_024679065.1. NCBI lineage: Eukaryota > Metazoa > Chordata > Chondrichthyes > Carcharhiniformes > Carcharhinidae > Sphyrna > Sphyrna mokarran. The sequence continues at coordinate 90,130,593 of JAGIQG010000006.1, read as the reverse complement.
GCATCCTGTCAAGTCATTGCTCAATCCTAGCTGCCCTTGAAACTGAGTAGCTTACTAGGTCATTTCAGAGGACAGCTGAAAGTGAACCGCATTACTGTGGCTCTGGAGTCACACGTAGGCCAGACTGGATAAGAACAGCAGATTTACTTCCTTGAAAGACATTAACGAACCAGATGGGTTTTTCCAACAATCGATAATGATTTCATGGTTATCAGTAGATTCTTAGTTCCAGATTTTTTTATTGAATTCTGCCATGGTGGGATTGGAATCCAGGTCCCCAAAACATTAGCTGAGTTTCTGGATTTAATAGTCTAGTGATAAAACCACTAGGCCATTGCCTGACACCACAACCCTGAACTCCAAAGGAAAGGATCTTATCAGCACGAGTCATCCTCTGCAGTGCTCCCATATGTTTAAAATGTTTTTTTAGGTTGTGAAAATATTACAGGCCTTATGCTTCAGCGGATAAGATGGTTTCTATGTCCTTTCTGCGCCCATCAGAAGTTTAAAACTAGAGAACAAAGAACAAAACAGCACAGGAAACAGGCCCTTCCGAGCTTCCTTTTTACGGAGTTGTTATATTTCTTTTCGAGTTTACTGGCAGGTGTTTCAGTCACATTAGATGCTATGGCTCTTGCTATATATTTGGTCCTTAGTTAAGGCTCAAAATCCAATTAGAATCCTGCTGCAGAAATCTTGACATGATTGCAGATGGTCTGCTTTGGGGCATCACACTCAAAGGTAGCTGCCTCCCCGCTCAGTGAGAATTGTCTCCCACTGACCGGCTCAGAGCAGTATTGTTCTCAGAACTGTGGAATAGTCCACACTTGACAGTTAACATCTGCCACACTTCCCTTTATTAATGTCGCACAGATCAAAGAATCCCAGGTTGTAATCAGCAAAAATGAGCCAGGGAGATAAATGTTCTGAAGATAACTGCATCATTAAGTGCACGGAGTTAAACTTGTAAAACTCCTGGTAACAAAAAAAAGGAGACAATCTAATTCAGAGTATAAAACAATTCAATAGAAAATTCAATTTGATTTGCTTCTAACAGTCAGGAAAGGTCTAAGGTCACATCAGACTTTGTTAAAAAGAACTGTACATTGCTTCTTCCAGATTGCATTCTGTGTTTTTTCTGTTAACATTATTACATTATGTCAGGCTTGCATTACACATGAAATGAGTTAGTTTACTGCTACTCATACTTATGCTCTTATGTTTTTACACATGCCCTTGAATTGAAGATGTATCCAGGCTATAAAGCTGCATCAATTCAAGCATGCAGTACTGTGGTCCTAAATCATGTTTGTAATTTCCAACATGCCGTCATTGATTTTTGGGGTCAAAATCATCTTCGCAGTCCCAATCTTTAGTAGCCTACAAGAGTTGGCTCAGAGCCTAAAAGGCCATTTTAAACAAATGGGAGCACTGCAGAGGATGACTCATCCTGATAAGATCATTTTCTTTGGAGTCCAGAATTGTGTAGTCAGAGCAAAAAATGGAGTCTGCCATCACACTCATTTTGCAGACAATTTGAGAAAATTGCTTCAGAGCTAAAACACAAATCTCCTACATTCCTTCGTTCACCGGTTTCGACTAACTGTGTTTTAAGAGACATTTTCTGACATTTATGGACTATAAAACATCACATTTTCTGTTTTTTTGAGCATTCCAGTTAGGTAACATTGTAATGTAACAATCACGTATCGAAAAATTAATCCCAGAGTGGTGTTAGAAAAAGAGCACCAGTGACAGTGAAGGAATGGTGATATAGTTGCAAGTCAGGATTTTGTGCAGCTTGGAGGGGAATTTGCAAGTGATGTTGTTCCCTGCATCTGCTTTCCTTGTACTCCTTGGAAAACGTTGTCAAAAGAGCCTTGGCAAATTGCTATTGTTAGTGCTTCTTGCATGTGGTTGTTATATATTTAAGTGACTGCATGATTGTATTAAGGGCTGGTCACATGATTTGATGGTGATATTATTCGGATGATTCACAGGCTACTGACTTAGTTTCATTTTGTACCCTGTATAATCTACATCATAAACTCATTGTTGTTCTTTTAAATCTATGGGTGGAAACTGTTTTTGTTTTGTTTATAAGCCACAACCTCTAACATAGTTCAGATATTACAATTTGTAAAGCAGTGACAAATGGGTGTTTATTTTGTCAAAAACATTGAGAAAAGATCCTAAATAGAAAAAAAAATCCATTGTGGTTAAGCACACTTTGAACATCAGAATGCAGGATTGAAGATTGAAATGCACCAAAGGAAGACTAAAAAGAAAACTAAGAAATAGAATTTTCTAAGCAAATATGTTGCAGGATGTAATGGCAGAGCAAGAGTCTCATGTGCAGTTGAAAAAGTATAGAAGCTCTCCATGTAAAAGAAGGGATTTTCCGATCAGAGGAGAGTGAGATTCCAGGCAATATCTAGCATATTTGAAAAGAAGAGACCCTTTGTGTACAGCTGTAGCTATTTGAAAAGAAAATATATCAAGGTATCAATTTTCAGGATAAAAATGGGAGTTAGCTGAGAAGACAGAAAATAAACAGAACGGTTTTGAATTGCTAGTGCCTGCAAAAGAAGTAGTAGGTCAATTAGAACCCTTGGGGCCTTTCAATGAAGAAAATGAGTGATGGATATCCTGCATGTTTACAGATGAATGTAGCCATTAAATCTAAACCACTTCATACCATTGTTACTCAAAAAGATCTTTTTCATTATTAAAGATTATCTTTTGGGATAACATCCATGTCAATCCCTTTCCAAAATTTGATGGCTCAGATTTTAAGTGGTCTCTCTGGTGTACAGTGTTACCTGGGTGATATTCTAATTACAGGGTTCCAATGAATAGGGGTACTTGAATCATTTAGAAGCAGCATTGGAATGTCTTCGAACACATAGTCTGCATATCAAGAAAGACTTGTGTGACTTTTCAAGACATCAGTGCAATACTTGAGTCATGTTTCAATGATAAAGTTCTACATAGATACCTAAAAAGATGGAAGCTATTTTTAGAAGTACCACATCCAATGAATGTGAGGCAATTGAAATCTTTTCTTGAATTAGCAAATTATTACTAAAACAAGTGTTCCTGAATTAGTACACCATTGGAGCCATTGCATAATTTATTATGAGTAAAACAGTCATTGAACTGGGCAACAGCGTTGTGAGAAAGCATAGATGGATGTCAAAGATACTTTGCTGAAGTCTGAAGTATTAGTTCATTTTCATCCAGAGTTTCAATTACTGCTTGCTTACAATGTTTCACCTTATGGAATTCACATTGTTTTGCAAATTATAGCTTCGGGAGAAGAATGACCAATAGCTTTTGCTTTGTATACTCTGACTAGTGCTGAATCTAATTATGCTCAGCTAGAAGAAGTATTGAATGTAATTTTTAGTGTACAAAGATATCATCATTATATGTATGGTCTTCATTTCACATTATTGAATAATCATCGACCCTTAACTGCAAATTTTGGGCTGTCTAAAAGCATACCGTCATTAGCTGCTAGCTGATTGCAAAGGTGGTCATTGATCTTATCTGCACACTCCCATGATATAAAGTCTTGTCAAACAGAGTGCCATACTAATGCTGATGCATTATCAAGTTTACTTTTACCTATTGAGCAAATGCCATCCACTAGTTTTGCCAATATTCTTTATTTCTGCTGGTGGGTCATTTACCTATGACAGCTTCTCAAGTTTCGAGACTTACCGGAAATAATCCAGTGATGGGAAAGATGATGGATTTGGTATTGAAAGGAATAATAGCTGGAACACAACTGAGTTCAAATCATATTTATCAAGAAAGCTTGATTTGATTGTCCAAAAAGGAGATCTGTTATTGGGAATTTGTGTGACCACTCCTCTTGGTCTGTGTGGGAGAGTTCTTGAACAACCCGAAGGACCTTCAGGTATAGTCTGGATGAAGGAATTAGCATGTAGTTGGATAGATCTGAATGTTCAGATTGAAGAAAAAGTGGGACACTGTCAATACTGTGCACAAATAAGAAATACACCACTGTTGCCTCCTTCACACCCTTGGGAATAGCTAAAAATGCCATGGCAACAATTGCATGTAGATTTTGTTGGTTATTTGAGGGTTACATATTATTACCAAACTTGATCTATGCCATCATAGATCTAGTACATCTGAACAAAGCATTGAAAAATCTGATTAAATATTTACAAGATTTGATAAACTGGAACAGATTGTTCGTGATAAAGGTTCACAGTTTACTTCACAAGAGTTTGAGGATTATCTTGGAGTAAATGTTATTCTGCACAAAATCTGCACCTCATCATACATCAACCAATGGATTGGCCGAAAGATTTATACATTCCTTGAAATGTTATTTAAAAGCTTCAGGAGAATAAGGCCCATTATCACGTCATGTGAATACAGCTTTTTGGCATCTTATATAACAGTACTTACACGACTACCGAATATTCACTTCATTAATACACTTAAAGAGGAAGTTGAGAATTGTGTTTGATTTGTTATTACCTCTAGAAACTTCAGAGATAATAGAGCATCAAGAACAATCTCAAGTTGCTAGTGAGGGCAAAACAACATTCATTTCAACAAGGAGATTTGAGTGTTGGTGCATAATTATGCCATGAGTGAGAAATAGATTTAGCAAAAAAAAGTACCTAAACCTGGATGTTGTCCAGCTTTTGCTACATTTAAAAATTGACTGCTTCGGTATCTGAGGAATCACAAATGGTGCTGAGCATTGTGCAATCATCAGTCAACACCCTCACTCCTGACCTTATGAAGGTCATTGATGAAGCAGATGAAAATAGGTGGACCTGGGACAATACCTTGAGGAACTCCTGCAGTAGTGTCCTAGAACTGAGATGACTTACCTCCAACAACCACAACCATCTTCCCTTGTGCTAGGTAAGAATGCAACTGGGGAAAGCTTTTAATTACTGATTTTGTTTGTGTATATGATTAAAGCATATATAACACTGAGTCTACCTCAAATTGCCCTGGAAAGGCAAAGAATGTCAAAAATTTGAACAACAGTTTAAGTAGGCAATTTCACTCTGCTACTATGCAATGACTACACAAGTGGCATTTTCTACTGTCAGGATGCTATCATCAGTCTAAACGAACGTGCTGCCTGCCATTTGGTTGAACAATGTACTGTATAGATTTCAGTGTCAGTGCAATACTGGTAAGTAGACCTATTGTCACAATGATTATCTGATTGAGTCAAACAGCATTGTTCTTTTGGTTGTTCATAATAGGCAGAGTGCTGAACGTACTGCACTTGGAAAATGCAAAACAAAACATCTACTGTTAGATGTGACTAAATTAGATACATTCGTTGAACAACTTTGAGTCTGATAATAGCTACAGTAACAATCAAGTTAAGATAATAAATTGAGCTTGTAATGTGGCTTATTTCCAATTGCCAGAAATGACAGATGTCCATACACAGGGACCGCTCTTTGCAAATGAATGGAATGTGTTCAAGTCTGATTGTGCCTATTTTGTGTTACCTAAGAATTTGGGATGCCTATATTTCCCCATCTCTTTCACCATGACAGTGCCTTGCCCAATCAGAGTTTACTTGCCAAAAAGCACCTTTTCTTTTGTTTATAAGTTGTTGTGACTCTTTGAAATTTGGCATTCTTGCATTTGTCTCGATGATGAAAAGCAAGATGAAAAGACTCAGCAGCATGTGTCTGTTTTCAGCAATATTCACGTTCTGTACAAATGACTATTTATGTCTTTTAATTTATTAATCAATTCTTTCCAAAATCTCACCAGTCAGTTAAATAATGCAATTGATTTGATTTGAGTTGTTATTGTCACAGGTATTAGTATACTGTGGAAAGTATTATTGCTTGTGCCCTATACAGACAAATTCATACCATTCATAGAGAAGGAAAAATGTAGAATGTACCGTTACAGTCATAGCTAAGGTGCAAAAAAATCAAAGATAAGGTAGGTCCATTCAAAGTCTGATGGCAGTAGGGAAGAAGCTGTTCCTGAGTTGGTCGGTGCGTATCCTCAGACTTTTCTATCTTTTTCCTGATGGAGGGTGGAAGAAGAGAGAATGTCCATGTTGTGTATGGCCCTTGACTTTTGTCATGGTCTAAATGATTTATTGTTTTGAATTTTGTTCATTTCTTTCCTGAAGATACTTGTAATGGCTTGAATCTGACTCGGGGTGAATTCATATTTCTCTACTACTTCAGTTAAATGTCCATTTTCCTTTTCACCACTAACGCCTCACCTAAGAATCGGCGGGCCTATTGTCTCCACAATCACCTAAGATTGTGGAGACCTAAAATGGAAAGCAGTCTTGTTCTAACCTTATCTCTCCATTCATACACTTCCATTGGGGTTGGAACTCCTATGATTATCCATTGACAACTTAATCTGACTGAACACAGGATCAATCTGGTATAGCTGACAATGTAATCAGTAGCAAACTGATGTGATGATCACTGACCCAGTAAAAATTAAAAACAGATAGAGATTGTGGGAAGCTTCTATGGCCAGGGAAAATTAAGTTTCTTTATTAAACCTTTTTCTTTAATTTACTCTGTGCAGTTAGTTCTTTTATCGCTTGCAACTGAAGTAGCCTTACTGCTAGATGAACAACAGGGAGCACTTATCCTGGCAGAACAGAATAGCTCATTCATCTTATTGCAGTATTGAACCCCTATTCTCTTGCGGTGGGGTACTAGTGGAAAGCTGTAACAAAGTACAGAGGAGGATATATTCAATGGCAGACATCTAGAACAGTGTAGTTTTTAGATGTCTGGTTGCCTTATTAAGCAAAGTTTTGTGAGCCATATTGGCACCAGCAAAATCTTGCATGTGGCCAGAACAGATTGAAAGATTATGGGCAAAGAACTCCCAATTTTCCAATATCTGCTGGCTATTTGTGAAGCCCTGCTGGATGAAGCTGAAAAAAAATAATGTTTCTCATCTTTTCTGATTGTGGAGCCTGACAGTATTTTCCCTGCAGTGAATGGCAAAGCATGGGTTGGCTAGATTGGGACTGATTACTCTCATTGCTTTGTCCCACCTTCTCTGAGCTGATCCTAACTTTAGTTTTAAAAACCATGGAGGAAAGTTACTGAACAGATTCTCAGGAGTCTGCTGATGAACTTTAAACCTTTTAACATAAAGAATAAAATATATATTATAACAAGAAAAATGAACTATATTATACCAGAAAGAAAATTTGGAAAATTTCAATACAAACAGAAGAACCCACCTGCACCTACCTGTACCCACCTGCCACACTGTCCACATTACCCACCTGCCACCTATTCATCAGAGTACCTGGCCAGCCTCTACCTGCCAACTTGGCAAGCCTACTTATCTGCCAACCTGTTGTCATACTCACCTTGTACAGTGCCATCCCACACACCTCTTCTGCCATTCTACGTACTGAGGGAATGTAAAGGTTAATGTTTTAAATTTGAAACAAAATACAGAAGTAGTCTGCTTACCAACTAACTTAGAAACTTGGACACACCCAAACTGCAGCAAATGAAAGTTAATTAAAAAGCAATAAAAGCCACAAAAAGATACAGTAGGATCTACACAGCAGAGTTTGTGTAATTTAGTTGCATAGGAATCTGAATAAATAACATCATGTATTGAGAGACGAATAAAGAAACAGTTATTCTACCAACTCCCAGCTATTTAGAAATCTGTATTCAACAATATCTACCTACCAGTCACCCTATTGCATTGCACACTTATTTTATACACTTCACTCCATATCTGTTTACCGTCACTCCATATCTGTTTTCAAAAAGTCTCTGGGACATTTTAACATTTTGCTTTTTGGAATATGACAGCCAATGCGGTAAAAAGGGAGTGTGGTTTCTGCACAGATGATTTGCACTGTCCTGCTGTGCTGCATTAGATGTCCACCATCAGAAGATCATTCAGAAAAATTAGAGGAAAGTAAATGTTGATTTTTCTGTCTGAGATCAGTGTCCTAATAGGGGGTGGTATCTTCTAGTTTCGCCACCAGCAGAAGGGTTTGGCAGGCAGAGAAACGTAATTTGCAGGAGGTGAAACATTAGTTTTCAATGGTGGAGTGAACTTTTGGAGTTAGGTTCTTGAGACTTTAAAGGCAGGTCAAGCTTCTTAATGAACCATGTTGAGAACTTCTTTTGCCTGCATCGGTATATAATGCATGTTCACGAAAAGGCCAATCCAGCATCATCAGCCATCCCACCCACCCAGTAGAAATCACATTTATTTCCCTACCCGTCACTTAACTTAGACTCCAGAACAGAAAATTATCTCCTTGATTGGAAATCTTGGGCCAATATTTCTATCTTGCACAGCGGTTACACTGAAGATCCTTAAATGAATATGCCAATTCATCAAGTGGATTAAACTCTGCAGATCCATGACCTAGGCAACTCCAGACACATTGCAATGTAGTTCACCGTGCAGTATTGTTGAGAATCAGTAAATGAGGAAACCTTTAGTCGATTGGTATCTTTTGAACTTTTTAAATGGATGCCTTTTAATTTTTATCTTATTTGTTGATGTTAGTTCACAAGTTTTTTTTTCCCTGATAGGGTGCTGAATGTATTGCAGAGCTCAAAAACAGTTAACAAAGTAAAGTAGAAGATCAAAAACAATAGCTTGTTTCCTGCAATTGGAATATAAACCATTCTACAGGAATCAGTTGGCAATGGTTTCTATCCTGATGTCACTTGCTGGGAGCAATGAGGTCTTCTGAGCCACTTTGTTTCTGACCTGAAACAAGAAGAGAAAATGCTGGAAAATCTCAGCAGATCTGACAGCTTCCATGGACAGAGAACAAAGCCAATATTTTGAATCAGGATGAGTCTTTGTCAGAGCTGACTAAGGATTAGAGCTCTGGTGAAGGGTCATCCTGACTCAAAATGTCGACCTATCCTGACCCTATCCTCTCTCCACAGAAGTTGTCAGACCTGCTGAGATTTTCCAGCATTTTCTGTTTTTGTTTTAGATTCCAGCATCCACCATATCTTGCCTTAATTGTCTGTGACCTGGACTTACTTGTCTTTTTTGGAAGGATGATTGTCTTCAACTTAGCCTTCCTCTGTGACTGAAAGGTAAAATCCATTCTCTATTGGTTAATTACAGAACTTAAGGAAAGGAACACCATTAAGTTTTGTCACAACAATGCAATAGAACCCCAAATTACTTATGGGCATGTTGAACTATTTGAGGAAAACATGTTTTTAAAAGAAATGCAAGCAAAGACACTGAACTGAAGATGTCTGAGAATGCAGGATAACCCATTCTGGAAAATTCCTGTGTGGATTATATAGAGACAGACACCATAAAAAGTCACATCTGAGGTGTCTTGAGGCCTAATTCAGACATAAACACTTGAAAGGGGAGATAGGAAAAGTGCCAACGACTGAATTTTAATATCCTGTGGTTGAGGAAACAATGGAGGTTAATTGTCACATCCCAGCAGAATCCAAAATCCATTTCCCTCCTGCTGATTTATATCTCAAAATATGGAAATGACCTGAGTTCAAAGAAAATGCACTCTGGGGCAAGAGACGTGTTGTTTGTTCTCTTTCAGGAATACACAGGGAATTGGGATAAAAAGCCAGCAGCAGATCTGATCTGTGTGTACTGGTGCTGGAGTGTCAGTAAGAACAGCAGTCAGTCACCCTTACATTCAATCTCTCTTGCTCTCACTTGCTCTCTCTCTCTTTCTCTCGCTCTGTCAACATTAAGTTAATTACAGAACACTAATAGGATTATTTCTGACAATGTAGACAATAACCTATCTACTCCATTTCCCTGCCCATGTGAATCAGGATGTAAAGATGCCGGCGTTGGATTGGGGTGGTAAGAACTCAGTAAGAATTTAGCAACACCAATTTTTAATCCAACCGATTTATTTGATAGTAAAATTGCGAGCTTTCAACAATCTTGTGTCTTCCTCAGGCAAATGCAGTGTTCTGGTCTGCAATAGCACACATCAGCACAGACAGTCAGAGATTGCTGATTAGAATACGAATCCTTACATCTAACCTGCTATTCAAGTGTTAAAGTGGCTAACAATGTGTGTGAAGGGGATCCTGAGCATTGTTAGAGAATTGTGTATTTCCTCCAGACAGCACAGTAAGTGAGGTTTTTTGCTAACCCAGGCAAGTTACGGGGGTTACAGATAGTGTGTCATGAAGCCAAGATCCCTGTTAAGACCATCCTCATGTGTGCGGAGCTTCATGTGAATCATTCATGTGAATTCATGTGAATTCTGGGTAGTCTGGCAAAACTGTCTCCTGTACTGATCAGTACAGAAGACAGTTTTGTCAGACTACCCAGGTCTTGATGCAGATTTTTAAAAATCTGAGAATCGTAATGTTATTGGAGTAAAATATTGACTGGGCGAGGCCCAAGGAAGAAAATCAAATGTGGAAGATTGTACTTCGTAACAAAGTCTTTTTCCTCCAGTAGTCCATTGTCAATAATGGTAGGACCTCCTGGAGAAAGTGAAGATGTTTACATCTCATATGTGAATGAATCTCAGATTGGTCTATGGTCAGCCATTTCCAGTGCCTACTTTTCTAAAGGTACCTCTAATTAAAGAGACATTACAAAGCTTAAGCATGTGAGTATAAAATTACAAATCTCAAGCAAAACTTTCATTTACAAGAATTTTATTTTCCTCTTTTGAAAGTAATGGATTTCCGGCAACCGACTCCCACCTAAATCAGTGGCTGCTGCGTTAATTAACACCTTAAAAAAGATGACTGCTGTATGAACGTCTAATTAGAAAAAAAAAGACTGATGATTGTAAGCCCAGTTAGAGGTTTCTGAGCTGCTCAGTCGAAGATTACCAGTCAAGGATAAATAAAGTAAGATGCAACAGCGGACAGAAACGTTGATGTTTTTCTCTACTTAACTTCTAGATGACATGGAAAGATTTTGTATCATTTTACCATATATTAACCCTTAGCTTGTCACATTTAAGTGCTATTCTCCAGCGAGCTGCCAATGAATGTACTCCTCATCCATCAACGACTCCTTCCTGTTTTGACGTGAAGAATTGATCAAAGATTCACCTAGCTGGTGCCAGACTGAGGAACCATTGGCAGCGCTTCTTTGTCACATAGCTCCTGTATCATTTGTCATCTGCCCGTCTGCAATCTAACCCTTTTGTGCTGGATTTCAGCCAGTCAAATGTCTCACATTTAAATGGATCATTTTCATTTGTGTCAGTACTGGTGAGCCACTTAATTAAGGGAAAGGCCAAATCCCATACCCCCTTAAAGCCCCATGCACTCACAGAGAAATCAGGCTGAGTCCCCTCTTACTTAGCTTATGTACAAATATCTATCTGATATTTGTGCACTCAGCTTTCATGTTTTAGCCCAGAAGCAATCAGCTTGTGAATAAATATCATACCAATCGACACAAGTAAATGTAACCCATTTATCTGTGACTTCCAAATCTGTGAATGAGGTCTTGAAAAGTCAGCAAAAACGGTGTACTTCAGATATTGAAAATTGGAAATAAAGTTCTAGTGGAAGGTTGGAGATTTTCACTGAGTCAGGTTAACTTGGGATGTATTTTAAAATGGCAGGCAGGACATCATTCTAGGATTCCAACCCCTATTCTCTTACAATGCTTCTTGCTGATGCAGGATAAGGATGGAGGAAGCAAGCCTGCAAGAAGCAGTCCCAGCCTTGCTGTGTTGTGTTCAAACTACTGCTCCCCCTTCATTATTTTGGTGGAGTTTGGCTCTTCTGTGAGTTAACATAGTTCATGGCCTCTTAGTGGATCCCAGGGGAAAATTAGTTCCAGGTGGGGAAACTAAGAAAAAACATTCTACTTTCCCATTGTAATACATTTGTCCTCTTATTATCTCATAAAGTTGTCAATCAATCACAGCTATTCAGGCTATCAATATCAAAAGCTTTTATCTACTTCATATCTTTTCATCTTGTGTAAATAAACACAGAGAAAAAACTTTTCAGAAAAGAATCAGATTGTAAATAAGCAATAGTAATGTCAATCCAACTAAACTTTTACTTCCTTCTGCAGCTACATAATCATTTGCTTGAGATACAAGTGGATAGTGCATTCTTGGGGTTCAGTCAAATATTCATAATGAGTCAAATATTTAGTTTGCATTTGCTGATACAGTTGTAAATAGTGTCTCTATGAATTCCTGGTTGAACTCAAGAGTAATTAATCCACTTACATCTCAGCAAGCAAGATGAGAGTGAAAGATTTGTTTGACTGATATCTCTATACCTTGCACACTTGAAGGGGACCTCCTTAATGGAGAGATACTGGTTACCAACTCCTTCACAAATATTTAGCCTCTCAACTCTCTTTTTCCCTCTACAGGGACTTGCTAAGTATTTCCAACATTTTTTTTTGATTTTTGCATCAAGAAATGGTTCTTATTTTTCCTTTTTGGCTTTTTGAATGGAAAGAAATAAATGTTCATCTTCAAATAATTGTTGCAAAGTATTGTAATGTTGCCATCGCTGATGGATATTGTGTTTGGAACAGTGGTTTCCCTCTCTAGTTTTTTGGCATTGCTACTTAGAGGCAGGAGAGAAACAATAACCTTGAGCACTCTCTTCATATCTCATGAAGATTCTTGGCCTGACACTCTATAGAACTATGATCACTTGCTTCACCAGCAAGGGCAAGATTCAACTTTGTGATACATCTGATTTATCACAATTGTTACAAACAGTGCTAGGTGCGGTTCCCCAAAAGTTATTAATCTAGACACATAGTTTTATCATCATCTGGCTGGGATACCCTCTAAGTGTCACAAAGCCGGGTGAAGAGAAATGGCTGGCTCAATGTCTTTATTCAAACCACCTTTTTGCTGGTAGCAGCAAAGGATCAATCTAACTAGGTCTGCTTTCTCCTAATAAAAGCCAAATAGTTAACTAAAAAAACAGCCAATTCAGCTGGGCTTGAGTTAAGATGAAATTTATTAACTACTGAAAAGGGAAGGAAAAATGGTAAAATACATGCATCTACATTCAGATAGATTAGAAGTAAGAATTGAGTCCCATAATAAATAAATATGAACATTCCTTGAATTGTGAAGAATAGATGATGATGTATTGCGGCTATTGAAATTTATTTCATTATAGTTGGCTTTTGTTGGTGAATAATTGATTCAGGTAACTTGGTCAAAGTTTCAGTTCTTTTCCAATTGTGATCTTTCTGCTAACTTACTCTTTACAGAAAGAGATTTAGGTGTTCCTGCAAAAAAAAATGACTACTTTTCAAGGGCCCTGTCTTCGTTATTGTATTCTCTTTAGAGCTGCTTTTCTCACAGTGCACACACACAGACTGACAGACAAAACAGTGTAGGCTGGTAGCAAGCAGACTTTTAGATATGTGTATTCAAAGAGGACTAGAATGTACTAGCCTGTTTTGGTCACTATAACCATGATGTTGGAGATGAGATGGCCATGATGTATTTTTGTCCTTACCATAGGTGGTAATCAATCTTTGGATGGTTTTACAAGTACATTGTCTGGAAACACAGGAATGGGGTTCCATTGTTCCTAGGAGAATGTCTGTGCAGCTATTTTTGTCAGTGGCTTATTGTACATTCTTAGTCATCTTTAATATCTGTGTCCATTTTTAAAACAATATACAACTCAAGTCTTTTCAAAGTCCAATGTTTCCTTATATGATTCCAGGATTTTTCTCCATCATCATGTCACAATCAATGCAAATGGAATCTTTCCTGTCAAACATGCATCCTTCTCCAATGTGTAATCTGCATTGCATATTTAGTCCTGTGTAACTACGGTAAAAAAAAAAGTACAAAACAAATAGTGGTCAAGTTCCAAAAGAGATTTATTGAAATAGACTGAGGATATGACTGTCATTGTTTATCAGCATGGTGATTTCCACTCACCCATATCTCCAATGGTGTGACTGTGGTTGCACAACTATCTATCCTAGAGTTCCTTCTAAGTGAACGCAAAGGGGATTAAATCTTCTGTCAGTAAGTATGAGTCATTGTGTTGTCATTGTTGTCATTAGCTGTCCCTTGGTGGTTCCAGGATGATGTTAACATGGGATGATTTTACTGCTTGCTGCCATGGGTCTTCATGTGACTGAACAGGCCAATCATCAACCTTACAGACACATGGGGCAGGACGATCCATAAGGTACTGAGATCCCGGCTGTAGCTTTTGTTTCCATTCCTTCTCTTTTGCCATTTTGCCTCATCATTAAGTGTGATGCAGATTGATGGTGAAGCTGTTGCCATTTTGAACGATTTGCAGCAAGCTGTTCCCTGTCATTGATGTCAATGCTGTAGAGATGCCGGCATTGGACTGGGGTAAACTCAGTAAGAGGTCTGACAAAGTTGGATTTAAAATTGGTGTTGTCAGACCTCTTATTGATGTCAATGCTTCCACATTTCAAGGAGAGCTTCAAAGTGTTTTAGGTGTTCCCTTTGTCATAGAATCATAGAATCCCTACAGTCCAGAAGGATGCATGTTTGACAGGAAAGATTCCATTTGCATTGATTGTGACATGATGATGGAGAAAAATCCTGGAATCATATAAGGAAACATTGAACTTTGAAAAGACTTGAGTTGTATATTGTTTTAAAAATGGACACAGATATTAAAGATGACTAAGAATGTACAATAAGCCAAAATAGCTGGGCGAATCAGTCCATTAAGTCAGCATGGCTTACTATATAAATCCACATATTTAACCTGCTGATTCCCCTAATCTATATAGCTTGGAATATTAAAAGACAATTTAGCATGGTTAATTTATCTAAACCATGCATCTTTGCTTTGTGCAAGAAAACTGGAACACCCGGGGAAAATTTGCATGGTCGAGGGAAGAAGATACAAACTCTACACAGGCAGGGCTGGAATTGAACCTGCTTCCCTGGCACTGTGAGGCAACAGTGCTAAACACTGTGCCACTGTGCCACCTTCGCTGGAATGTTGATATTTGAGAGTTGAGACCTGATGGAGATGGCAGTTTTTGACCTTCTGGGCAAAATGTGATTTTGCAGAAGTGTTAACTGGATGCTTGTGGACCTGGATTCGAAAAGAACTTGAATGTGAAGAATGTAATGGAAGCATTGGTGATTAAATTTTATGGTATTTGTTTTGATCATTAATACGCAGTCCAGGTCTCACTGTATTACAGAAATGTTGTAATGACAGCTACTGTGTACACCAGAACTATCATTGATTTACGGAACTCTTTGTTCTAAATCACTCACATTGTTACTGCATGTCTATTTTTATTATAAACCCTGATTCCTTAAATTACTTACACCCTCTCCTCATCATCTGTTCCAAGGTGGAATATATTGATCAGGGTCCCTCTTGCTTTGTATGCCAACTTTATGTATGTTGCATGTCAAAGAGTTGGCATGACCCCCCTCACCGTCCCAACCCACTCAGCCATTGGAGAAGAAACACAATAATATTGGACCACCCAATATTTTATAAGGAGGAGGATCTAAGGTGTGGATAAGGACAAGCTTGGATGCTGTATGGGAGATCAATGAAATGCTGGTGCACTGTGGTCCAAGGCTTCTTGATCTGTGCAGACAATGGAATTGAGCTTGAGATTCCAGGGAAGGAATCTTGAGATGCACTTCAGCCAGAAGAAGTACGGCAAGCCAGGAATTCCACTGTTATTTTGAACCCTAGTATATTTCCGGTAGAAACGTTGAAACAAAATACTTATGAACCATATCTGTGCCTATCATATCTCTGCTGAACCAAAAGGGACATCGAACCTAATCCTACATTTCAACATAGAGCAATGCTTCTGTTTTTCACCCTTCTCACCTCAGAATGCAACTGCTCAGTAGGATCTGCTGACCCTCGAAGCAGGGAGGCAACATGACAACCTAAAATCACTGTTACAACCAGAAAACATTCTCTCTTTTCTCTATTGAATTCTCTATTGAATCTCCAGTCACCAATGTTTTTCTGACCATCTCCTCTCTGTGGGCACTGCTGAACCACTCACTGGTACCATGGACTTGGCATTGGCAGTACTTCTCAGAGGTACCATCACTTTAGCATTTACAGGGATGGATATCAATGACAGCATGAGATGTACTCCAGAAGATTCCACTTCTCTCTGACAATCACCCATTCCCTCTTGGCTGCCACTCTCTTTAAGCTGCAGGGTTCCCCCCCACCTCCCACAACTCTCTTCCAAAATCATATAACTATCAGCCTTGTGGATGCCCTGTCCTGATGTCAGCTGCTGCTAAAGTTCCAAAACCCAGGACTCTAGTTCCTCTGTTTCTTGCATTTCCAGGACACAAAATGTCCTGGAGTTCCCACATTGCACAGGATGTACATTCAACAGCATTGTAGTGCCCTGCCAGGTCTCTAGTTATTAGTTGAGTAGCTACATTCACAAAATAATTATAAGATTCAGTTACTTGGCCTAGTTTAAGTTATATAATTTGAATTGGTACTGATGACAATTGCTTGTTTTCTGATTGCTTTCTGCCTTCGTTGCTTTAAGCCCGCAGTGGGATCCATGCTGACTCTCAGTTCAATTTTTGTGTTATTATAATAATAAGCATCAAACACAATCAACCATTAACAAATAATATTGATTTTCAGAAGAAGGAAGAGGCACTGCACCACTCAGTGCATCGATTTCTTGTCAATAGAGACTCAGCTATTTGTAGTGATCACCACGTGGTAAAAGACAATTAATTAATTGACCTATTGCACAGATGATGCTGAGAAACTTTTATTTTCTCACATGCCAGATAAGCCTATGACACAATACATTCAGACAGTCCTTTCTGATAAAACAACTTAGCATACGTGTTAATTGTTCACAATGTGGCCTTGTCCAAACTAGGAGGCTGAAAATGAATTACGTGGCCACTTTGCAAACACCTCCATTCAGTCCACAAAGCTGCTCCTGAACTCCTTGCATATTGTCATTTTACTTCTCCATTCCACTCTCACTTAGACCCCTTCTGTCCTCAATCCCCTGCATTCATAGAATCAGAGTTTTACAGCAGAAAAAGAAGCCCTTCAGCCCATTGTATCTGCGCTGGCTATCAAGCATCTATCTATTCTAATCCCATTTTCCAGCACTTGGTCTGTAACCTTGCTATGATGTACATGTGCTCATCTAAGTGCTTCTTACATGTTGTAAGACTTCCCGTCTCTATCACTCCTGCCCCTTAAGTCTATGACTCTGATTACTGATATCCCTACCAAAGGTAAAGTGCCCATGCCCAGAGGACACCTTGGCACTACCCACAGGGCAGTGCCAAGGGGACTGGGGTCAGTTGGGAATGGGACCTTGGGCATGACCAATGGGGATGGGGGTCCTGCTGCCACTGTCCACTGGGATCAATGGGGGCAGGAGGAAGACAGCGATCAAGGAAAGTTGGTGAGGGGGCAGTCTGGCAGAGGTGAGGGGGTGGGGGAGTCTTCTGGTTGGGGAGATTGGCTGGCAGACATGAAGAGAATGTATAAACGCCACACAGACCCAAGGCCAGATCCTTGGTGCAGTGAGGCAACAGTGCTAACCACAATGCTGCCTGGTTTTGTTCTTACTTTTTGCCTTTCCCAGATAATTACATAGCTGCTGGGTGTGGGGGAAGTCCAATTATAATATTCCAGGACTTGATGGACCAACAGGTCTTTTTCTGCCCCTCATATTCTTTAGCTGGGAAACATATCTTTAGACACAAAGATGAATGTATATGCCTAGAGGGTAGAGTGGGGTCTGGAACAGGGGGCCCGTGAATGGTCAGGGAGCCTGCAATTGGGCTGTGGGCCGGCAGAGCTGACCAGCAAATGGAAGGCTGATGGTTTGAGGCCACTGTGCATGCACAGAACTTTGTTGGTTTCAGTTTCCTGGGTGGGAACAGGCCCCATCCCCTGAAATTTAATGATATTCACGCTAGTGGCTTCTTCATTGTACAGAGCGTGGGAGATTTTAGTGTGAACCCCCACTGAGAAAAAAAACAATGTGAATTACTCCAGTTTTCCCACAAATTCAACTCTTCAGTTTTTTTTTAGGAGAATTCACCCATTGCCTGGCTTCTGTCCTGCCCAGCTTATCATTGATGTCTTTGTTTGCTTTGGACTTAATAATATAACACACACTCCTAATTTTCCTCCTACTTTCTACCTGCCCCCCCAATAAACTTGAGGCTATCTAAAATTCTGCTGTTCTTGTCCTGATTCACACCAAATCATGTTCACCTATCATCCTGTGCTTGTTGATGTCATTTGCTCCACTAAGTAATTTTAAAATTCTCAACCATCTATCCAGGGTGTCTCCTCTATTTATCTCCACAATAACTCACTGACATACCTGAGTTTATCTAATTCTGCCCTATTAAGTATTCAGCATTGGATACGAGGTCCAACACCGTGCTTGAGAAATGGAGGATCCTCTCCCAGTGGATGATGAAGTAACTAAATGCAGCATTAATTGCTCATTTAAGGGCTTCAGTGACGCATACCAATGTTCCTAACATTGCATCTTAAATGGTCAATTTTAGGATCACATCTCCAACAGGTGGTTCCTCTGGGCTGAATGGCCCTCCAAACATCTCATATAAAGCTTGCTGTAAAACAGTGACGTAGAAAACATATCATATAATCTGAGCTGAGTAACGCTTAACATGTTCAGAGTGATTCCCCACATTCATTCTGACCAGCTGAGGTGGGGTTGGACAGGCATTTTCCAAGAGGTTTATTTTCTCTTCTAGATAGAATCATAGAATCCCTATAGTGTAGAAGGAGGCCACTCAGCACATTAAATGTACTCTAACATGTTCTATGTTCTATGTTCTAACAATAATCCTACCAAGGCCCTATCCCGATGACCCCACATATTTACCCTACTAATCCCCCTGACACTAAGGGGCAATTTAGCATGGCCAATCAACCTAATCTGCACAACTTTGGAGGAAACTGGAACATTCAGAGGAAATCCAGGCAGACATGAGGAGAATGTACAAACTCCACATAGACAGTGACCCAAGGCCAGAATTGAGTTCAGGTCCCTGATGCAGTGAGACAACAGTGCTAACCACCATTTGCCTGGTTTTGTTCTTGCTTTTTGCCTTTTCAGGTAATTTGCTGGATGGTAGAAGAAAGCTAATGAGAATACTCCACTGACTTGGTGGACCAATTGGTCTTTTTCTGCTCCTCATATTCTTCAGCTGGTAAACATATCTACAGACATAAAGATGAATGTAAATTGGGCTGGATAATTAAAGGCTATCCATGCTCTTACTGCTTAACAGACAATTTGACATAATTGCACAAGAATGATACTGACTGCTGAAAGACTTTACACTATCTGTATATTGTGAAAACGTGCCAGAAAAGGTCATGCTTTCATGTAGAAATTCCTTTTCCAAACTTGATTGACTTCTTTTTAAAATTTGAACATTTCATGCATTGATGTTGAAATCTATAATAAAAGAAAAGGGAGCAGACTGGTTTGAATCTCAGTAATTATTACAGTTCAGGCATTTTATTTCAATTACAATGCCCTACATCTCATTACAGGAATCTAATTATTGATGGATTTCCTTTCAAACCAAGTGAGGAATATGATAGAAATCACTAAGTTTCTGTGGTACGAAATGCTGAAAATAAAGAATATCCAACGTGACTGCAGTAGCTTCTACTGAGCAAAAGTTTGTATTTGATTTTTCAAGATGGTTCCTGACTGGCATGGGAACTAAGAGTTGGGAACAATGGGCCTGTTTGCTCTTTTCTCAGCCAAATGAAAGATCTCAGTAAAGAAATAAAGATTTGCAAACAATGGCCTTGAATTTAATCTGCACTAAAGAGGCTTAGGACCATCATAACGTGAGCTGCTTCAATGTGGCCCATGCAACACAACCTCTCGATCAATGTGCAAAACTTACCCTGATGCCACACACAGCCCAATCACTGCTGTGATGCCAAGATACCTCATTTGGAACAGACAAATATTAAGCTGCAAAATAAGCTTGGCATGGGCACTCTTTAAAGGCCATGCACCCAAACTGACTGTAAGATATTTAAAAGCCTGCTGCTGTTGCACACTGCCTGGAAATATCTGGAGTATTTTTGGTGATGTGGTGATAAATCCTGAGATTTGCCCAAGCATTTTGCCACATCTTCATGGAGACATCAGAAGATTGGGTGACCTGTCCACACAACGGCTGCAACAGATACTGGGAGAGTAGTGGCAGTATCTGCATCTCAGCAGACAATAGGGCATACGTCCCTGAGAGGGCACAGGCTTCATAATGTCCTCTGCCAAGTTGGGGTCGGACTCCTCTATGATCCTTGATAGTGACAAGGGATGATCTGGGCGGGCCAGCCAATGTACACAGTATCTTGGTGTACAGGTTCACAGTATTCTTGTCTATATCAATCATTGAGTCCACCATAGCAGAACCTGTCTGTGACTCTACTTGCCAATGTGTTGGCAAATTACCAACCCTTTCTCATGGCCAGGGTTGTCATCCACTCAGGCCCAGATTAGTCACCACATTCTGATTCCAACTCAATACTTCCTCCCAAGGTATACACAGTGCTAATTTCTGAGCTAGTGACTTGTTAGCAGCAAATTAAATGATAAGACTGCTTCACTAGTGTGACAGCATTGCCCTCTCTCTTTCTTCTTCCTTGTGTTGCTGCTGAGCAGGAGGTAATCCTTGTATGTTTAAAAACGGGGAATCAGAAGATTGGTAAGAGATAAGGGAGAGATGTGTGGATGGAAACATGAGGTACGGTCACAACATCAGCAGCTTACTCATAATGGCAAATAGCAGGGTGAGAGTATATTAGAAATTGAGAAGGAGCTTAAGGAAGAAACATGTTGTTGTTCTCGTTGTGCACAACATGTCTCGTACTCCATCACAGTCAACCCCATCATGCTCAGAACATCTGCAGAGCTCAGGAACTACAGGCATAGTTGATGTCACTGGTTCTGCTCTTCTCTCTTTTGTTGTATGCAAACTTCTCCAACAAAATAGAAGACAGAAGGGCAGTGATTAAGTCACAATGTACAATCATGGTAATGAGATGGAGCACTAAATCTTCATACTTATCATGTCCTATGCAGCCACTGGGAAAAGATTGCCAATTGTAACCTCTACTTCCAAAAGATGGGACAGACAAGTTTTTTATCATTAATACTTTAAAGCAATTGCATATGAAAAGAGCACACTGCAGATCTATAGTGTACCTTCAGTGTGCATCTGAAAGAGTAGAATGGATACTTTTAGATGGGACTCTTTTTAACATTCATTTTTACAGAATGTGAGTTTTGCTGGCTAAGCCAGCATTATGTTGCCTATCCCTATCTGCCCTCCATTTCAGAGGATATTTGAGAGTCAACCACATTGCTGTCAGTCTGGAATCACAAGTAGCCAATTTGGTCAAGGATGGCAGATTTTCTTCCCTAAAGGACATAAGTAAATCAGGTGGGTTTTTACAACAATCGGCAAAGGTTTCGTGGTCATCAGTAGATTCTTAGTTCCAGATTTTTATTGAATTCAAATGCCATCATCTGCCATGCTGGGATTAAACCTGGATCCCCAGAGCATTACGCTGGGTCACTGGAGTGCTAGTCCAGTGATAATACCACTACATCACTGCCTTCCCTTCAGGCAATAGGGACCATATGATATGTGAACCAATATCCAATTTCAAAGAATTAAAAGCAATGATGATAGAGTGGGTAAGTGGAGTTGAGGCAGAAGATCAGTAATGATCTTATTGAATAATGGAGCAAGCTCAAGGGGCAGTATGGTCTACTTTTACTCCTCTTTTATATCCTATGTTCAACTCCATATGGCTTATTGGTTGCAAGAGGGAATTTGAACAAGATTCTGAATTATCAATTGAATTCTAAATAAATCAATCATTAATACCTAAATTCCCATGAAATTACTTATAAATAGTATCGGTTCTGGAATTCAATTGTGACATTTAACATGATCTTATTCTGAGCAAAAATAACATGACAGAGCTTTTGGATTAGGACAGAGCAGCAGGGAAGGAGGTATTGAATTTTAAAATTAATGCATTGCTCTCAGGAGAAATGGAGCTTACCTGTTTAATAGCATGGGGGTTAACTAAATTGTAATTGAAGTTGTTGCTATGGACTCATCTTTACTGGATATGGGTGCTGAATTCACGGGGCTGTTTCAAAAAATGACTTGAAAATAGATTGGGAGTCATATATGTCAGGTTCCAACCTGAGGTGAGTTGGGTTCTCTAACTTTGCTTTTTAAGTGATGGAACCTCTACTTTACAAGGCCATTGACATGTGGATGGCGGGCCTGGGATCCCATGTGAAGTATATTTATTAGTCATTAGTAAGACTTACATTAACACTGCAATGAAATTATTGTGAAATCTGTCTAGTGTAATGGAGTTCCTATGTTACATTTCCACTCTTTGGGTGAATTGGTCTCTTCAAATTTCCTGTTGGATTTTCTTGGCGACTATCTAATGTTGATGTCCTCTAGTTGTGCTGTTCCCCACAATAAGAAACATTCTCTTTGCATTCACATAATCAAAACCTTTCATAATTTAAAAGATCTCTTGTCATCCCTCAGCCTTCTTTTTTCAAAGATGAAGAGACATTAGGCGGTACAGTGGTCAGTGCTGCTGCCTTACAGCGCCAGAGACCTGGGTTCAATTCCTTGGGTCACTGTCTGTGTGGAGTTTGCATATTCACCCCATGTCTGCATGGGTTTCTTCCAGATGCTTCAGTTTCCTCGCATGGACCAAAGATGTACAGGTTAGGTGGATTGGCCAAACTAAATTGCCCCTTAATGTCAGGGGGACTAGATAGGGTAAATGCATGGGGTTATGAGGATAGGATCTGGGTGGGATTGTAGTTGGTGCAGACTTAATGGGCTGAATGGCCTTCTTCTGCAC
The DNA here is from genome assembly GCA_024679065.1 of Sphyrna mokarran. Classification (NCBI taxonomy): domain Eukaryota; kingdom Metazoa; phylum Chordata; class Chondrichthyes; order Carcharhiniformes; family Carcharhinidae; genus Sphyrna; species Sphyrna mokarran. Next base: position 90,107,653 of record JAGIQG010000006.1, on the reverse strand, counting down.
TGTAGGAATGTATGATTCTTTGACATAGCCTGTCAATCCTTTCCTACATACAAACCCTCATATTTCTTGTATCAATTCTTGTAAATCTTCCCGCACCCTCTTCAGTGACTCCATTCCATTTTTAAATGGCAATCAGAGCTGCATGAACACTCTAAATGTGACCCAAACAAAGTTTGATACAGGTTCAACATAACTTTCTGACTTGTCAGTTCTATCAATAAACCTTAATGATTATTTTGTTATTTTTATAGCTTTGCTAATTTGTGGCACAGCTTTTAGTAATTGATGTATTTGTACCATGAGAACCCTTTGTTCCTCTACCCCACTTAAATTTGCATCTTCCAAGTATAGAATTGTATAGATTTGCACGAGCCAAGAATTGATAATAATGTCCCATTTATGTTTAGCAACTGGGACAGCCAGTGAAATTATTACCTCTAAAATGGTACAAGTTGCCCCAACTTTGTAAGGCATGTATCCATGCCATCCTGGGAACTGTAATCCATTAATATAATATATTCTGATGAAACCTGCAGTCTGCTACTTTTTGCATTTACTTTAGTTGGAGGAAAGTTACAGAATTCAAACCCAGGGCTCTAGAGATAGGATAATTCTGAATTCTTGCAAATGAGTTTGATGTGCAATGGGTGATTTTATAGGCACATTTATTCAGAATTATATATTTTTTATGAGTTTGTTGTCTTATAAATGTTATTTATATGGCTATATATTTAGCTTGGTCAGGAATAAAGCGGCAGCTGGAACCACTGCAAGGAATAAGTGCAGCAATTGTATTGGTTCATGTATTTTAAATGTGTTCTCTTCTGGCTTTCTGTGGAATCTTTATTGATCAATATTTCAGTAAATCATATATTTGGAAAAAATAAGAAGTAGGATATTTATATGTTTAGTATTGGGGGCAGTTTTCATTTGTGTTACACATTACTCTGGCTATTTCACTCCCTTCTACAACTACCTCCAATTTCTTGAATAAACTAACCAAAATTCCTTTCCTTTGACCATCCATCCAACTTGACCTCTTTTGCTGCTGTTGTCCATCATTCACACTTTGAAGAAAGCTTTCCAAAAACTGGTAGTGTTGTTTCTAGCGAGAAAACCAGCCTATTTCTCTCCAGATCCTATGACACTCTGCCTAAAAAAAATTAAGAGGGTATGTTTCACACTATCATGTAGCCGGGGGGAAGGGGGGGTGGTTTGGTGGCAAGGCCTCAACACATCAGCAAAACCCAGCTGTACTGAAGATGTGGTGCCCCAATCAGAACAGGCATAAAACATCCCCCAGCCCATCACAAAGGTCTCAGGAGCTCCCCTCTCCACCTCCAATTGGATTTGACACTTCTCTCTTTCTGCTTTCCTATTTGACATCCCCCTCCCACCTCGCCACCTCGCATAATTTGAGCCAGCAATAATCCCCTCAAAGACCATCACTGACATGCGCTGTTCCTCCATCCACTCATGGCCCACAACCAAATTTAAATGAATCTGCCTCGCCCATGAGGCTGCCGCTGTGGCCCACTCCTTACACAGGTTGGTCTGGTCATGGTGCCAACCTGGAAATGCCAACATGTGCCAAGGGGCAGTGCTGAGGCATAGCCAGGGCACTACCTGGTCATGTTCTTCTTTCCCAGGCAAGGTCTAGGTAAACCTATTGCAAACCATGTTGATGTAATGTCACAACAGCATGGTGTCAATATATGGCAGAGGACCAATATATGGCAAGGTAGTGGGTTAATATTAAAATCCATTCAAATCCATATAAAATAGGTACACGCCCATTATAGGTGTGAACCTAATGGTGTCACCAGTGAGGGGTGAGGAAGATCTGAGATTGAGGATCTCACCGGCAAGATCTACAACTTGCAGATCTTAAATCTCCTTGCATTTGTACAAATAATAACTGCAGGCTCAGGATCACACCCAATGACTTCCTCCTCACTGTTGCCTCAACATGATCTTACCCTTTATAACCAAAACCATGAGGTGGATGGACTAGATTGCACCTAATGTCTCAGGGCTTAGCTTGCTACTTCATTATCTACCACACTCCTCCCACTTTTCATCCAAATCATCCCACTGCCCATGATTATCTCAAGGAGTAAGGATAAATACTGCCTCACCAACTACATCCTCCCATCACTTTACTTTGCCTCTTCCTCATCACTGCTAGAATGAAATATAACATTTTCATGTATTCCTGTGCCTCAGAAATCCTGACCTCTTAGATCTCCTTTCTTATTCTCGTCTCAACTCAGGTCACTCCATGGTTTCTCCTCTGTCTTCCCCCAGCTCACACCAAATTATCTCTTCTCCCTTGGCACTCAACTCTTCATTACAGAATTATCCTGTTGTGAACAAATGTTCCATGCATCACATTCACTTCCTTTTCTGAGATTCTATCTTCATTCTTTTCAAGTTTTTATCCTGGATCTCCAACTCAAAAATGATTCTTAATTTTTCTGTCCTGTTCATCTGTTACCTTTTCTTTAATTTTCTTTCTTTATTAAAACCCAAAACTGTCATTTCCAACCAGCTCCATATCTACCTTGCCTCAAAATACTTCTTCAAAAATTCCTTCAATTTCCAATCTACACACTGGGCCAATTTGTTTAAAGTTACAATTTGCATTCCTTTGGGTCTTGCATCATGATGTAGTATCCCTGTCCATTCCCTTGTTGTTCAACAAGATCAGCCATTTCACCTTCTTGTGCCATTTATTATCAATCCTTGCTTGCGCTAAGTTCAATTTGCTCTTGCTGAACTCAATAATGTCTCCTTGACTTGCTCCTTGGTGTGTCCAAACGCTATATTATTGGAACTTCTGCAAGTCCATGCTAATATTGTCTTTAGACATGATGGTTAATTTTCACATTTAAGCAAGAACTATCTTTCTGTGATTAGACTCATAGAATGACAGAATGGATACGGCGCATATGGATGCCACTTAGCCTGTTATATCTATAATGGCTCTTTCTGTAAGAGTAATTCATCGATTTGACTGAACAGCATCTATCCTGTCCGACTGCTTATTCTTGGATGAATAAGGACTCAATACATTAGCCATTAACTATCCTGTTTGGTTTTGACCAAAATCATGATTATGATCCCTGGTTCACTTATATTGAGATCAACATTATATTGTCAAAGTTCTGTTTGACCATGAACTACATTCCCAAAGATGCTTACTATTTCCTTCATTATGATATCACAGAGTCCCTCCACTCATAAATTACATCTTATTCAAATCCCCTAAGTAATTTGTCAATCAAATGTTACATACAATGCTTGTCTTCACTCGTGCATTGATTCGAAATCCAATGCATCATTCTCAAATTCTTGACATCATCTGCAAGTTCATCTATGGCTCAAACACTTCTCACCTCTTTCATTTCCATTAACTTTAGCTTTCCAACTTTACGCATCCCTCAGTTTTCAAGTTTTATTTAGCATTCTCCACTCCTTCTGGGCTAATAATGAGATATTCAACATATATAACTCTGCTGGCCATTGCAAACAGATAGTCCACATTGTTTGTTATTGAAACCCAGGATAGGCAATTGGATAAAAACAGTGGCATCAAAATTTATACACCAAGAGTACAACAGCCTCTTTAATTCCTCACAAAACATATCACCATGGTTTCAGTGCGTGAAGAGTGCCACTGAAGCACTATAATAGATATTAGTCAGTTAACCCATTCAGACATATATCTTAATGTCTCTTTAAAGAAAAGCCTGTTTAGTAATTGTACCAAGTTCTTGACTCAAAGATTACATGGCCATGTTTTCCCTTCATTATCCAACCTGAAATTTGATGAGGAAGCAGCAAAAGACAAGTGATATACCTGTGGTGAGATATGTCACTGTATTCCCAAACCTACCTCCACATCTCTTATCATGCCTCTACCAGAACAGCTGTCAAGCCATGTTTTAGACATAGAACATTACAGCGCAGTACAGGCCCTTTGGCCCTCGATGTTGTGCTGACCAATGGAACCAATCTTATGACCTCTAACCTAAACTATTCCAATGTTACCCATATGCCTAGCCACTGACCATTTGAAAGCCCTTAAACTTGGCAAGTCCACAACTGCTGCAGGCAGGGCATTCCACGCCCTTACTACCCCCTGAGTAAAGAATCCATCTCTAACACATGTCCCATAACTACTACCCCTTAATTTAAAGCTATGTGTTTTTCCCACACATGGCTCCTACACATGTCAGATTTGACTGAGAGAGATTCTGGCAGATTTGAAACCGAAAGTGGAAGTCTCTTTCTGTTGTCTTTCTACCAATCAGTGGAAAATGCAGTCTCATGTGCTCATTGGAATTCATTCTTTCAATTACTCACATCTTCTTAAAGCTGTACTCCATCTGTACTTGGTGAGAGGAAATGCAAATTAAACACTACCTCAATTAGGTCTTTTTCTATCCATTTGACTATTCCTCATTGTTTGTTGATTCCAGAGGAAACATTAATAATGCAAGGAGGCATGTAATGCAGGCTGTCTAACATGTACAACATAATTGCAATCTGTTCAATATGCTTCCAGTCAATGTAATGGTTCACGTGGGAAAGGCTACAGCCGTTTCTAACCTTGACTGATAGTGAGTGACCTGGCACTCCAACTGGTATTAGTTCTCCAGCGCAGACTCAGGGGAGTGGAACCAGAACTTTTCTGACTTGTATGGTGCATTACTATGTGTTGCATTTAACTACTGAGCCATAAGTTACACTCATGCTGCCATTTTAAGTCATTTTAATGATATAGTCATTTGTATAAAACTTTAGGCTCCATGGAAGAAAGGTACAGATCCTTTTTATCACCAATTCAAAAAGACTTGGTCCTTAAAAGTCTTCTGTAATTTTTTAAAGGGCTCAAGGGGTAACCTGTGTCTGTAAGTTTTATACAGTTGGATCCAATAGAATTTATTTTTACAGGAGCTCAGTCATTTTGACAAACATGTTTGGTTATTACTCAGTGCATTCTCCTGCAGCATTGGAGTGAGTGAAAATCTTGACAGTAAAACACTTTACAACTTTCACTTGGATGCTGGTTGGACTTCATAAATGAAGTTTGTTGATTTACTGTATATTGTTGTAGAATTTGTGTTATAGAAGTGACAGATCACAGTTATATTAAATTATTAGCCTTCTGTTGTGTTATTTTGTAAGCTACCATTGTTCCATCCACTCAAGTCCCGCAGGATAACTATTGATCATGAGTGAAGGGCTAAATCTCCTTCTGCTACAGTATATCTGTGACCTAGCAATGTTCCTGCATTAAAGTGGTCACGTGTGCAATTGATACTGAATTAAAGCTAATCGTGTTGGCTAAACACAATGCTGGGATAAAATAAAATTGTGGAGTAGAATACTTTACTCTTTTTATAACTGCAGTGCTCATTAAATTGTTCATGCTGGGAAATTAAGTCCTTCTCATTTTGGACATCTCAGATCATTTGCCTTAATATCAGATTTGAAATAGGATCTGTGGCAAAGTAAGCTTTTCTTCTATCCAATTAACCCATTCCTGACCTGGGCTACCTTAGGTGACCCTTATTAACTATTAATGACATTCCCACCCTTAATGGTGACTTGCCTTGGTTGAGGTAAGGGGACAATCATAGAAAGAATCATTAGAATCTCTTAAGTGCAGACGGGGGCCATTTGCCATTGAGTCTGCACCAACTCTCTGTTGGAGTGTCTTACCCAAGCCCTCTGCCCTGCCCTTTCCCCATAACTCCACACATTTACCCTGCTAACCTTCACACTTGGGACACTCAGTGGCAATTTAGCATGGCCAATCCACCTAACCTGCATATCTGTGGACTGTGGGAGGAAACCAGAGCATCCAGAGGAAACCTGGGGAGAAAGTGCAGAAGGCTCAAATTGAACGAAGGTCCTTGGAGCTATGAAGCAGCAGTGCTAACCTTTGTGCCACAGTGCTACCCTGTGCTGTCACTGATCTTGAGTGCCAGCTGTGGAAGAGAAAATGATTACCTCTTGGTCAGTAGAAAGATAAAGGCAATAATGTAGAATTTTTGAGCCTAAGAATTGGAGCATTTACCTTGTGTTAGATTTATAGTTTAAACAGCTTCTTAGCATTACTGGAACCCAAAAGTATGCTTATGTCACTGGTAGTGAGTGTTCTTACTGTGATAATGGCAGAAGAATTATTAGTATCTTTGGTCAGACATATTATAGAATCATAGCATGATGCAACACAGGAGGAGACCACTTGACCAGTCATGTCTCAGTGGCTGTTTGATAGAGATAGGGTCAAAGAGTCATAGAGGTTTATAGCATGAAAACAGGACCTTCGGCCCAACTTGCCCATGCCACCTTTTCTTTAAACCCTTAAGCTAATCCCAATTGGCTCATATCCCTCTATACCCATCTTACCCATGTAACTGTCTGAATGCTTTTTAAAAGACAAAATTGTATCTGCCTCTACTACTACCTCTGGCAGCTTGTTCCAAACACTCGCCATCCTCAGTGTGCAACAATTGTCCCTCTGGACATTTTTGTATCTCTCTCCTCTCACCATAAACCTATGCCATCTAGTTTTAGACTCCCTGATCTTTGGGAAAAGATATTGACAATCTAGCTGATCTATGCCCTTCATTATTTTATAGATCTCTACAAGGTCACCCCTCAGCCTTCTACACTCCAAAGAAAAAGTCCCAGCCTTTCCTTATAACTCAAACCATTAAGTCCAGTAGCATCCTAGTAAATCTTTTCTGTACTTTTTCTAGTTTAATAATATTCTCTGTATAATAGGGTGACCAGAACTGTTCACAGTATAGTGTGGCCTTACCAATATCTTGTACAACTTCAATAAGATGTTCCAACTCCTGTAGTCAACATTCTGACCAATGAAACCAAGCATGCTGAATGCCTTTTTCACCACTCTTTCAACGAGCTATGAACGAGGACCCTTAGACCTCTTTGTTCTGTAACTTTCCCCAGTGCCCTATCATTAACTGTCCTACCCCTGCTCAATCCACAAAAATGCATTATCTTGCATTTATCTAAATTAAACTCCATCTGCCATTCATCTGCCCACTGGCCCAATTGATCAAGATCCCATTATAATCGGAGATAACTTTCTTCACTGTCCACAATGCCACCAATCTTAGTGCCATCTGCAAATTTATTAACCATGCTTCCTTTATTCTTATCCAAATCATTAATATAAATGACAAATAACAGTGGATCCAGCACTGATCCCCAAGGCACAATTCTGATCACAGATTGAAAAACAACCCTTTACAACCTCTGTAAGAGGTCAATTTTGTATCCATTTAGATATCTCATCCTGTATCCCATGAGATTTAATCTTACATAGCAATCTACCGTCTGGTACCTGGACAAAAACTTTGCTAAAGTCCATGTAGATAACATCAACTGCACTGCCTTCATCTATCTTCTTGGTTACCCCTTTAAAAAACTCAGTCAGATTTGTGCAACATGACTATCCACACACAAAGCCAAGCCAACTGTCCCTAATCAGCCCTTGCATTTCTAAATGCCTGTAGATCCTGTCTCTCAAAATACTTTCCAACAACTTACCCACTCCAGATGTGAGGCTCACTGGCCTGTAGTTTCTAGACTTTTCCTTACAGCCCTTTTTAAACAAAGGCACAACATTTGCCACTCTCCAATCTTTAGGCACCTCATCTGTGACTATCGATTCAAATATCTCTGCTAAGGGATCTGCAATTTTCTCCCATAATATCCTGGGATAAACTTCATCAGGTCTTGGGGATTTATCGATCTTGATGCACTTTAAGACTTCCAACATCTCTTTCTCCATAATATGTAAACTCCTTAAGATATCACTATTTATTTCCCCAGTGAGATATCTAATTAATCTCACTCCTCTGGTTGTTGAAGAAAACAAGAGCTTATGGTGTGGGATAACATATTAATGTGTATAAAAGATTGGCTGGAAGGTAAAAAACAGAAAGGCAAGGTGTGACAAGCAGACTCCTGCAGGTGTCTGAGCTGGAGCCTCAACGTTTTACAATTTATATCAATGACTTTGATGAGTGGAATAAAGTCATGGTGGTTAAATTTGCTGATGACACAAAGATAAGTAGGAAAGTATGTTGTGAAGATGACATAAGGAGCTTGCACGCTGACTTATATAGGTTGTGAGTGGCAAAAATCTGGCAGATGGAGTATATTTTGGGAAAATGTGAAGTTATTCATTTTGGCAGGAAGGATAAAAAAATCAGAATCTTCTTTAAACAAAGAATAGTTGTAAAATTCTGCGGTGCAGAGGGATCCCGGTATTTTAGTGACTGAGTTACAAAAATTAGTATGCAGATACAGCAAGTAATTAAGAAGGCTAATGGAATGTTAACCTTTATCATGAGAGGAATTGAATATAAAGTACCAATGTTATGCTTCAGTTACACAAAGCATTGGTGAGACTATATCTCCTGTGTGCTGTTTTGGGTTGGAATTTTACCACCCCACCCACCATGGGAATCGGAGCAGGTGAGGAACAGCCAACGGGAAGGTCTATGACCTCTGGTAGGATTTTACAGTTTCGGGACAAACAAGGCTATAAAATCCCATCCTTGGTCTCCTTACTTAAAGCAGAATGTAAATGCAATGCAGAGAAGGTTTACTAAGTTGATACTCAGGGTGAGTAGGTTGCCTAATAAAGAAAGGTTGGACAGGTTGGGCTTGTTTCTGCTGGAATTTAAAAGGGTGAGTGTTGACATGATTGAAGTATAAGATCCTGAATGGTCTTGACAGGGTGGATGTGAAAAGGATGTTTCCTCTTGTGGCTGAGTCCAGAACTAGGGGGCACTATTTTAATTTTATGGGTCACCTTTTTAACCATGATGTGAAGATGCTGGCATTGGACTGGGGTAAGGATAGTAAGAAGTCTCACAATACTAGACTAAAGCTTAATAGGTCTATTTGGCAGAACAAATTTTTAGAGTGTCGCTCCTTCCTCAGGTGAATGAGAATGTGTATTCACAAACAGGTCATACACAGCCACAAACTCAATTTACAAGATAATGATTGGAATGCGAGTCTTTACAGGTAATCAAGTCTTAAAGGTACAGACAATGTGACTGGAGAGAGGGCCAAGCACAAATTAAAGAGGCATGGATTGTCTCTAGCCAGTACAGTTAGTGAGATTTTGCAAGCCCAGGCAAGTCGTGGGGATTACAGATAGTGTCCCAAGATCCCGCTGAGGCTGTCCTCTTGCGTACGGAACTTGGCTCTCAGTCTCTGCCCAATGATTCTGCATTGTTGTGTGTTATGAAGGCTGCCTTGGAGAATGATTACCCAAAGATCAGAGGGTAGGGAAGGACAGACAATACACACCTCTTTAATCTGTGCTTGGCCCTCCCTCCACTCACATTGTTTGTACCTTTAAGGCTTGATTACTGCAAAGACTTGCATTCCAACCATTTCTTGTAAATTGAATTTGTTTACGTATGTGCCCTGTTTGTGAACACAAGTCTCACTCACCTGATGAAGGACCAAGACTTCGAAAGCTTGTGCTGCCAAATAAACCTGTTGGAATTTAATCTGGTATTGTGAGACTTCTTACTATCCTCAACTTTTTGGGACAGAGATGAAAAGAAATCTTTTCTCCCTGAGGGTTGTGCAATGTAGAACTCTGTCTCAGAAGAGGGTGTAAATGGGGGCATTGAATATTCTTAAGGCAGAGGTATATAGATTCTCGCTAGGCAAAGGAATAAAAGATAATTAGGGGACAATAGATGGGAATGTTTAATTTGAAACACAAACTGATCAGCCATTAGCTTATTGAATGGTGGGCAAATTCAAGGGGACAAATTGGTTACTTATATTTCAAATTTGCATTGTCTTTTCCTATTTTGTTCTCCATTTGTTTTGAGAATATTAATGCATATGCTTCTACCTCTTTTTCAGACAACCATTCCAGATCAGAACAATTCACTGCATGAAGAAAAAACTTTCTTCATGTTGCCTCAGGTTTTTTTTTGCCAATTGCCTTAATCCTGTATCCTCTCGTGTACAATTTTTAAATCACAGAGAAAAGTGTTTCTCTTTATTTACCCTAACAAAATCATGATTCTTTCAAATCCTGTCTCAATGTTATCTTTTCTAAGGCAACCCCCCAGCTTATAAGAGGAAAGTCTAATACCAAGTCTTGGGAGACAACTCTATACACCGGCCTCAAATCTGAACATCAACCATTCACCACCACTCCATTGTATGCCCCTTATCCAATTTTTTATTTTTGCTTCTTCCGTCCCTTTAATCTGATGACCTTTGTGTTGTTAAAAATTGACATCCAGCCAAAGAACCTGTAAGTGCAAATATCTCTGTGAGGTGGACATCGAAGACCGATTGCCAAATATCAGCCTGGATTAAGATACAAAATGAAAGATTATGGTGCAATCCACCCACCATAACCCTCATTCCCAAGGTGACTTCATAGTTGTGTCAGTCAAAGAGGTAAGGTACTCTAAGGAGCATCTTACACAAGAGGGAGAGGTTCTGGGAGAGAATTCAAGAGCTCATAGTCCAGGTAGATGAAGGTGCAGCTACTGATGGTGGAACATTAGAAATTAGACATGCAAAAAAACTCAGAATTTGAGGAGTGCAGCAATTTTGAAGGGTTGTAGGGACTGGAGGGATTTACAGGGATATGGAGAATTGTAGGGGCTGAAGGAAGTCATAGAGATATGTGGGGGGGTGGGGAGGTTGTAGGAGCTGGAGGAAATTACAGAGATAGGGGAGGTTGTAGGAAATGCAGCCAATGTAGTAAAAGACCTCACCCCGGACATACTAAGTTGGGAAAAAGATACAAAAGTCTGGTACCAACCAACTCAAGAACAGCTTCTTCCCTGCTGCACCAGACTTTGAATGGACCTACTTCATATTAAGTTGATCATTCTCTACAGCCTAGCTATGACTGTGACACTACATTCTTCACTCTCTTCTTTCCTTCTCCATGTACAATATGCTTTCTCTGTATAGTGCTCAAGAAACAATACTTTTCACCATAGACTAATACATGTGGCAACAGATCTATGGAGGGTAGCACATGAAGACCTTGGTGGGATTTGAATATGAGGAACAGAATATCAGGTTGAGGATTGGGAGCCAGTGTGAGTCAGTGGGACAGGGGAGGCTGATGGATGGATGTGGCAAGGAGAGCATTACATAGAACATAGAACATAGAACATTACAGCACAGAACAGGCCCTTCGGCCTTCGATATTGCGCCGACCAATATAAAAAGCAATGACCCTCCAAACTAAACCATTCCCTTCTCTTCCATATACTTATCAACTAACCTCTTAAACGCCACCAAACTTGGCGCATCTACAACTGCTGCAGGCAGGGCATTCCACTCCCGAACCACCCTTTGGGTAAAGAACCTACCTCTGATATCCGTCCTATAACTATCACCCCTTAATTTAAAGCTGTGTCCCCTCGTGCTAGCTTTCTCCATCCTAGGAAAAAGGCTATCACTGTCCACCCTATCTAAACCTCTAATCATCTTATATATTTCGATCAGGTCCCCTCTTAGCCGCCTCCTTTCTAACGAAAACAACCTCAAATCCCTCAGCCTCTCTTCATAAGACCTGCCCTCCATACCAGGCAACATCCTGGTAAACCTCCTCTGTACCCTCTCCAATGCCTCCACATCTTTCTTATAATGTGGGGACCAGAACTGCACACAATACTCCAAGTGCGGCCGCACTAGAGTTTTGTACAGTTGCAACATGACGTTGCGGCTCCGAAATTCAATCCCTCTACCAATAAAAGCCAAGACTCCATATGCCTTCCTAACAACCTTCTCGACCTGACTGCCTACTTTCAGGGATCTATGCACATACACACCAAGATCCCTCTGTTCATCTAGACTACTAAGAATCCTACCATTTGCCCTATACTCTACACATTTATTATTTCTGCCATAGTGCATTACCTCACACTTTTCCACATTAAACTCCATTTGCCACCTCTCGGCCCAGCTCTGCAACTTGTCCAAGTCCCTCTGCAAACTATAACACCCCTGTTCACTATCTACCACTCCACCGACTTTAGTGTCATCTGCAAATTTACTAATCCATCCTTCAATACCCTCATCCTGATCATTTATAAAAATTACAAACAGCAGGGGCCCCAAAACAGACCCCTGAGGTACACCACTTGTCACCACTGGTCATTAGGCCACAATGCAGTACATTCGGGATGAGTTGAATCTTATACAGGATAGAAAATGGGAGATAGATCAGAAGAGTTTAAAATTTATTTATTAGTGTCATATGTAGGCTTATGTTAACACTGCAATGAATTTACTATGAAAATCTCCTAGTTGCCACATTCCTTCGCCTGTTCAGATACACTGAGGGAGAACTTAGCATGGCCAATGCACCTAATTAGTACCTCTTTCAGACTGTGGGAGGAAACCAGATCACCCAGAAGAAACCCATGCAGATACAGTGGGAACATACAGACTCCACACAGACAGTGACCCGAGTCAGGAATCAAACTCAGGTCCTTGGTGCAATGAGGCAACCATGCTATCTACTGTGCCGTGATGCCACCCTAGTTTTAAGTTGATGTATTTGAAGGTAACAAAGATTTTGAGAAGAATGAAGTGATTGCAGACAAAATCAGTGATGTAATAATGAAACTGCATAAAATGCTGGTTGGGCTGGAATTTTGTGTACAGTTCTGGTCGCCACACTATTGGAAGAACATAACTGCTCTGGAGAGAGCATGGAGGAAATTTACAAAACTTGCCAGAACTAAAGAATTGCAGCAATGAGGAGAAAATGGTTAGGCTAGGGTTGTTTTCCTTAGAATTGAGGAGGCTGACTTGATTGAGATATGCAAGATTGTGTGGGGCCTAGTCAGGAATACTCTGATTCCTCTAGATGAGGGGTCAATTATCAGGGATATTTTTCACTCAGGGGTAGTGGCGGGGGTCTGGAATTCACTGCCCGAATTGATGGCTGAGTCTAAAATGCTCAACTCATTTGAAAGGTAGCTGTATCTGTGCTTAAAGTACGAGATGGGCATTAGGACACAATGTCTATATCAGGTGCTAGAAAGTGAGATTAAAATAGGCAGTTAGTTTGTTTTTATTCCTTCTTTTCTTAGCTTATACAGATACAATGGGCTGAATTACATTTCTATCCATGGTTTAATGGTCCTAAGTCCATGATGAGGTATTTCTTCAAATGCCTTCTGGAAGTCCACATACATAGTTATCAACCAACTTTCCTTTATCAAGCCTAAAAGGCCCCATCTTACTTGTGATTATCATTTTTCTACTTATATAGTTAACACCCAGCATGACCTTCAGTAGAAAATCACAAAAATAGCACTGACTGTTAAAAACCCAAATGTGCGACTTCATATCTAGTTATCAGTCCCTGTGACGCATAATATGTGTCACCAACAATGAGTAGAATCCAGGCCCCAAGTTCAGCAGCAAGTACAAAAAGGTCAAATGCAAAGTAAACCTTTTCAACTCTGCTCTTTAGGTCCAATTTGAGAAAAAAATAACTCCTTTAGCTGTGAGGTTATTTTTTGTTCCATATTTCCTAAAAGGATAACTGATTCTATTGAGCAAGATTGTCATATTTAAGACAATTGTATTGACATTCACTGGTGGACTGAGATTACCTACATTTATTTATTAATAAGCTTATGAAAACCAGGAAAAAATGTTGACTGGGAAAGTACATTGGTCTAACAAAGGGTCTAAGTTGTGAGGCAAGAAAAGGCAATTAAATCAATGGTGAGAAATTATCACAAATGTGCATGAGAACATTACTGAGGCACAGAAGCAGGCCTGATGTATAAAAAGGCACATAAAGCACTAATAATCCATATCCTAGCACAATGATCCAAGCTTTAGGGAGCCAAGGAGCAGACATGGGTAACTCATCCCCTCGGCATCATTCAGACATTCATTTAAATAATCAATGATTTGTACCCTCAACTCATTTTACCCATCTGTATGGAATTCCACTTGACACCATTCAACAAGAACACCAATTTGCATTCATATCATGCATTTCAAATAACAAAACACTCCAGGGCATTTCACAGGAGTGCTATCAGACAAAATTTCACACTGAATCACATAAGGAGATGTTAGAATGTGTTCACCAAAATCTTGCTCCATTAAGTTTGTTTCAAGCGATATCTCAGAGGGATCTTCCAGTCCCATCAAGGTCAATAGACTGTTGAATATCTCACTGTATTTTCCGTCCCAATCCCCACTGTGATGGGGCTGTAAAATTCCATTCCATGGAACCTACTTGCAGAATTGCCCTGTTTATGGCCTAGATTATTACCACAATGAAGAAGTTCTTCTTTGTTGTTAAGATCCCAGAAGTTGGCATAAATCCTAAGCCCCAACCCTTCCAAACTTTTACAAGGACTGGAGTTGGGCCAGGGTTTACACATAAACAGACAGCTGGCCATTTAAATCACCTCCACTGAAGTGGAGAATGAGTAAGAGGAGATCTGATCTTGATGGATTTTTATGGACAGTCAGGGTACTACTTTGGAGAGGTAAGGTACCCCTTTGGCAAAGGTTCCAAGGCACGTTCAGGAGAGGTATGGAAGTTTAGTAACACTGAATATGGTTATGCACCTTTTACATACAAACTCACTGGAACTTTCAAGCTTTCAAGAATTGTCCAGCTGTCAAGGAACTGTTAAGGAACTGTCTAGCTGTTAAACCTGTCAGAACTAACTAGAGAGTGTGTGAAATCTGTTAAGGAATTGTCCAAGAAGTTGGCAAGGAGGGGATTAAGTGCAAAGGGTAGTTGGAGGCAGAGGTTGGCACCATGACAACTAAGTTGACATGGTCTCTGCAAGTAGTGGGGGTGGGTAAAGGGTAATTAAGTTGCCCCTATGATAGGGGGGACATGGGGATGGGTGAGGGCCATGCATTGGCATATGTTGGCATGAGTGGGGCATAGGGAGCATCTGAAGGGTGAGTGCTGGAGGAATTCTTTTTGTTTCATTGCTTTTAAAATTTCTTTAAACATAATGCTGGGGTATGGCCATGTGCCCAGCTCACCTCTGCATTTGGCAGCCTGTGAATTTAGTTTGGTGTTGTCCACCCCAACTCCCATTATAAACAACCCCTTTCCAAACCAACTTCCAACCCAGGCTGGAAGTCCCAGTTGTAGCAATTAAAATGTCTGGTCTGCCAAGCCAACACTGCACTCCTGATCCAAGGCTGAAAATCTTGGCCAATTCCGAAAACCTCTGCAGATGCAACATTTTTCCTACCTAAGTGGACTAGAAGCAAGTTTAGCTATATTCAGAATTTTGCATTAGTTTTCCTGATACAGCTTAATCATGTAGCAGACAATACCTCATACAATGCAGCTTACAAATGGAGCAGCATTAAAAAGCTAAGCTGCGCACTATCAATAATTAAAGTTTATTTGTCACAAGTAGGCTTGCATTAACACTGCAATGAAGTTACTGTGAAAATTCCCTAGTTGCCACACTCCAGAGCTTGTTCAAGTACACTGAGGAAGAACTTAGCATGGCCAATGCATCTAACCAGCATATCTTTTGGACTGTGGGAGGAAACCAGAGCACCCAGAGGAAACCCGCACAGACACAGGAGGAACGTGCAGTTTATGCATAGACAGTGACCCAAGCTGGGAATCGAAACTGGATCTTTGGTGCTGTGAGGTTTTATTTTTATCATTCACGGATTTTGCCACTTTAATATCCTGCTAGTAAGCCTAATCCCTGTTTGATTTAAAAAGAAAGAAGTACAAGTTATCACACAGGTCAATGGCACACTGAGAGGCTGGGAGATATTCAGAGGAATTAGCAGAGAAAAGGAGAGTAACGTTTTGAGAGCTTGCAACATGTTTTCCTGCAATTTCTGGAGGGATTTTAGCACTGAGTTATGCTTAAGTGTCATGTTTCAAAACAAAGTAAATTCACACAGCTGTTACAGAAAATGCCACAGACTACAGTCATTGAAGAAAAGCATTAAAGCCACTTTATGTAATGTTGCTGTTTATGATCTGTCACAGACTGATAGGAGAATTTGATTTGAACAAACAGGCCTCGTAATGCACACTGAGTGCTGTATCCACAAGAAACAAAAGCACTAAGAGAATATTGAAAATGGGTTTCTTCGCTGTTTGGAAGAATTCAAAGCAATTTTCCGTTATCGATAGGCATATTCTGTGTCACACTCAGTCTGGCTATTGATCCCAGATATGGAAACGCCTAACTACCTGCCCTTAAAAGAACTGCTGCAGATCACTCAGCAAACTGATTGGAAAAATCAGTTCCATTGATTTTTCTAGGTTAAAGAGGATCATGATTGTTTCATCCAGTCCCATATGCATGATGACACAATAGTTAGCATTGCTGCCTCACAGCGCCGGAGATCTGGGTTTGTTTCCCGGTTTGAGTTTGCACACTCTCCTCTTGTCTGCCTGGGTTTCATTCAGGTGTCTAGTTTCCCCCCACAATCGGAAAGATGTGCTGATTAGGTACATTGGCCATGCTAAATTCTCCTTCAGTGCACCTCAACAGTGTGGTGGCCAGAGGATTTTCGCAGTTACTTAATTGCGGTGTTATTGTAAGCCTACTTGTGACACGAATGAATAAATTTAAACTTAAAGTCAGCCAGATTAGAGAATCTACTCAGTCAATTTGAAGATTTGATGTAAGCTTACTGTGAGATTAATTCCCAGCTCTGTAACCTCTCTGACCAAGAAGGACAAGGCATTATGGGAATACTACGATTGAAGTTCTCCTCAAAGTTACACAATGGCCTGATCTGGATATTCATCAGCTTTTCGAGAGCCAAAATCTGAGCTTCTCTACTGAATATTACTGTCTTTGACTCCATCACTAAAGACTGTTTGAGTACAGGGTGACTGTGCACATGAGAGTGACTATGAATTAGGCATTAAAGGCATCATAGTCAGCTCTATTACCATATCTCACACTCAAAATCTAAATAAAATAAGAGAAGGCAAGATACAAGTTTACTATGAAAGAAATCACAGTAGTCAAAGTTTTGATTTATCCTGCTGGAGGAGCAGGAGGAGAGAGAAGCAGCAATGATATAAAGCAAAGTAGCAGGTCAATTAGCCAGAAAGAGACAAAAAAAATCATATGGGTGTCACTGACTTCTGACTTTGACTAGAAATCATAGCTATTGGTGTATGTTTTAGTCCTGAGCAAATGGTATTCCACTGGACTATATTAAAGACCATAGGTTTTCTAATGAAAATCTCAATTTGACAAACTGATTGGTATTGTTGAGGTCCTCTGACTTTCTCCACTTAAATAGCTCAGGTTCTATTTCCCCTCTTCCCATCGTGCTCATTTATGATTTACAGTTGATTAAAGTCATAAGGGAGGGAAATACAATGCATTGCATTAAAATAATTATAATCTCTCTGCAGGACTTTTATATGTGGGAATAATAGATTTACCATGTCATCCTTTTTTTCACAAAAAAACGTTAAACATAATACTGATAAATAATTACTGTGTCAAAATTCAGATGATAATGTAACCAATATTGTGTTTTTAAAGGTTAATACATACCCTCCTGGGCCTTCAATCTCTAAATGCACTATTGTGTAGTAAACATCTGGCAGAAAGCAATTAGAAGCAGAAAAGGTATAAAAATGCTCCAGTAAGCTTGGCATTTCGTAGTTTCAGTATTAATTATCTTGTGGTCATTTTTTCCCCCCTTGCTCTTTGCTCGTTATTTCTCCTTTACTTTAGAACATAATGTGGATAATACAAATTGTTCAAGGGTTGTCTGGAGACAACTTTTAACATGGTTTTTTGATGAATAAGCAATCTTACAGTAGATAATTTGGCTATTAATAATGAGAATGTTAATGTCACAGAGACATGGTATAGTGTGTCCCAGATACAATATTACGTAGCTTTTCAAGAGTAGAAATGTCAGCCATGGGGCATGCTGTGAGCTTTAGGTCTATGCAGGGGGAAAAAAAGGTGGAAAATGTTAAAATTAACATATTTATGCTTGTCCTGAAATTCTGGCTGTGAATTTTCCTACGGAATTAGCTTCAAGACTGCATCTAAAGTAATCAACATCAGCATAATGGAAAGATGCAAAACTGTACAGATACAAACTCAGAAGTGTAAAATTATTCAATATTCTTTGTGCTGACATTTTTAGTACAGCAGCATTGAATAAATATCAACCTATAGCACAGCAGGCTTTACCTTCAACCCCATAAAATAATTATAGTTGAAGGATGAATAGTTTGATGGAAACAAAGGTGGCAGTAACAATGCAAAGATTTTTTTTTCTCTGTTGCTTTACATTGTAACATGAACAATGGGCCTGCAATTTCTGTCTAAGCCCAGGTTGTTGTTGGAAGTTGAGATGGAATCTACCAGATTTCAACCAGTTTTCTATTGATCATCACTTTGCAGTAGTGGGGACATGAGAAAGGAACAAAGAAAAGGAGAAGGAAAAGAAGAAAAGAAGAGAATAAAGAAAAAATGAACAAGAAAGGTAGGGGGATGAAGGAAATAAAGAAAGATGAAATAAAGATTTGCATTGTATGACAGGATGTGCAGGACTTTACAACCAATTAATTATTTTTGAAACGCTGGGGGCAATCCTCCTAAAAGTGCTGAATTGGAGATAAAACAGGGTCAAGAGCACAACTGTTTTCAGACCTGAATCTCTCCATTTTTTGCAATGCAGAGTCCCAATCATGAATATCATTAAAAACCTAGGGGGCAGTGCCTCATCATGCTGGAGGCTGACAGTTCCACGTGCGCAGTGGCCCCGATCTGTCAGTCTCCCTGCTTGCTGTCAGTTCAATCACTAGCTAGCCCAGGACACTCACAGTGCTGCCCCTCAAACACTCCCATGGCCCGATTACAATCCCCATGACAATTCCCAGACCATCCTAACCCCCACTGGTCCCGGAGTGCCCTGGTATCTAGCCCCCTGCACCTAGAAGTGGTGATGCCCTCATCCTGGCAGACCCCCATCCCCTGCTGAGTCACTCACTCACTCACCTGATGAAGGAGCAGCAGTCTAAAAGCTTGTGATTCCAAATAAACCTGTTAGGCTTGAGATACTTCTTACAATATGTTTAGTAAACATGGGATCACGACTGAAGGATCCTTTATTTCTGCAGTGATCGAGGTTGCTCTGTAATTTATCTGTGTGTGTGACAGATATTTAAATGCAACAATCAAACTAGAGATAAGCTTTGTTTTGCACCAATAATTAGATTCTGATGATTCATAATATGTTCCTATTTGAAGCACATTCTACAGTTATGACTTTAAGTCTTTAGGCAACCATAAACATGGATATATAGGAGTTGCAGTCATCTTTCATCAAGATAGACACTTTATGTCTAATTGGAGTGGTTTAATGGGATATAACTATATTAGATAGTTTTGAATAACTAAGTGGTCTCTTCTTATCCATCCTTTTTGAATGTTCATAAGGGCCAGGATACTCCAATCTTGTTCACTCTACCATCATTGTAAATGAGAAGAGGGAATTCATCTCCATTCATTACAGCTGGACGGGAAAATACCACCACAGGCAAAATCAAAGAAATTCAACCATTGTCTTGGAAGTTCTTTGAGTGCATTTACATACATGTATTTTTTTTTCTGTCCTTTTGATAGAAATCTTGAACATTGGAGACACTCAACTTTTATCTCAATCAGGCAAAGTAGGTAAATTGTTATAAAATAATCAGTCTGGTTTATGGAGCAGTTTTTGAACATATTTTATGGGGTTATTTTAATTATTGTCAGCTTGATCACGTGTACAAATGTCACACTATTGCTCTCAATCTCCACAATTCAATTCCTCAATGAAAAACATAAAAACCAGGATTCTTCAATCATGTCTATGGCTGAGATTCTCTGGTCCTGTTACAGTGAATGGAGTTTTGGCTGAACACCAAATTCTCCATTTTCGCTGGCAGTGATGGTGGGGTATAAGACATTGGAGACTTCCAGGCAAATAATGTACATACTCAACTTAAAAAAAGGAAAGATACCAAAATCAATAGAAATTCGATCTATATTGAGGCACATTTAAACCATAAGCCATTAAGTCATTTGAAGCAAATCGTCATAAATTTCGTCTCTGGAAATTTCAGGTGGTTCTGATGCAGCAAGAAGTTGGTAACATATTTCACAGATAACCTCATGTTCATCACCTGAACATTCTCACATTAGACATCTAAAATGCACATAGGCAAGCTTTCCAGCAGGAGATACAAGATCCAGATTTTTTGCAGCCTGGAAGACTCCTTGGACCTTTAAAAATAGTGGACTGGACCTGGATGTGGAAATTCTGTCCCCATTTCCAGCACCCAATTTCCAGCATATCCAATTAGTGCTGGTAGAGCAGTGAGGGTGAATCACATAGGAAGGAAACCCTCTCTCTGTGCATTCTTGCTGCAGGGTATTTTCTGTTCTACTCTAGTGCCTGCTAGTGTCTCATCTGCAACTTTCTGCCACTTCCCAATCCTGGAGCTGCCCCTGCAAGTGGCCATGAGATTTGCTGTGTCCACACCTCGCTTCACATCAGGTGTTCCTCCTCGCTAGACAACCCCTCTCCTGAGCAAATGATGTCCATGGCAGTCTCGTGGGTGATAGCAGAGTTTCAACATCACTTCACATGACTTTAGGCCCTCCTCTGCCTCTAAGACCATCTGTTAAGGGACCAGAAAATTCTCATCAATGTGTGTATCAAGACAGAGGGTAGCATCACACCAGATTGTCATGACCAATTGTTAGCATATGATATTGTGCTAAGCACAGTTCAGTGCCTATTTTATATATTTAAGTGGTTGCACAACAGCTTTAAGGATCAATCATATGATTTCCTTAGGGTGTTTCAGAGACTTCTATTTAGAACATAGAGCATAGAACATTACAGCACAGTACAGGCCCTTTGGTTCTCGATGTTACATCAACCAGTGGAACCAATCTAATAACCCTCTAACCTGAACTATTCCAATGTTATCCATATGCTTATCCCTTGACCATTTGAGTGCCCTTAAAGTTGGCAGTCCACAACTGCTGCAGGTAGAGCATTCCATGCCCTTACTATCTTCTGAGTAAAGAACCTACCTCTGATATCCATCTTATAACTACCATCCCTTAATTTAAAGCTATGTCCCCTTGTGTTAGCAAAGTTTCAATTTCTATTGTGCACGGGCAAAGGCTTCAGCAATAAACCTTGTTGTTGTTATTTTGAATCTGCATATATAAACCAGATTTTTTGCTTTTTGTGTAAAACTCACAATGCCGAACATAATTAGGACATTGCAGTCTGCAACAGACCTCCCAGTTCAGCAATGATGTCCATTGAACATGGACTAGGCTACAGGCATCACAGATGGGTAACATACTTTCTATTCCTAACTAACATTGCAAAGGTGGTGATGAGCTGTCTTCTTGATCTGCTGCCATATCTGTGATATGGGCACAACCACAGTGCTCTTAGAAAATTCTGGGTATGTCAATATATTTCCAAGTATTTGGTGACTTGAAGAGAAACCTAGAGGGGAAGGTGTTCTCATGCATCTGCTGCCCTTGTTCTTTTAGTTGATAGAGGTCAGGAAAAAGATCAGTTCTATGACTCTGATTAACTTAGGTGACAGAAAATATAGTACCAGTAGATATATTTATAAAGCTTCAAATACTGAGGTAAAATACCGGAATTACAATATATACCTGCACAAAAATTAAAATTTAGAGTCCAAAGTTTTAGACTGATATTGAAAGGATGACTTGTATACAAATAATATTTTTGAAGGTAATGGGCAGTCTTTAGGGAGTCAGGAGGTGAATTACACATTGCAGAATTCACAGTTTCAAATACAAGATAATAGATCTTGTATTTATATAGCTAGTCTGATAAAGTTTTTCTTCAGTTGTAAACCCCAGAATGTTAATTGTGGTAAATTCAGCAATGATAGTGCTATTGAATGTCAAGGAAAGATAGTTGGATTCTCTCTCGTTGTAGATGGTCAGTGCCTGGCATTTGTGTTGTGCAAATGTTATTGTCACTGAGCCCAAACTTGAGTGGTGTCCAGGTCTGGCCACATGTGGACAAATACTGTTCCAAATCCTGGGTATCATGAATCCTGCTGAGCATTGTGCAATTTTCAATGAATATTCACACTTCTGACGTTACAGTGGAGGGAAGGTGACAGATGATGCAGCTGAAAATACTTGGGCCTAGGACGTTACCCTCAGGAAATCCTCCAGGGCAGCCATGGGATTGAAATAATTGACCTTCAGTGATCACAACTATCTTCCTTTGTATTAGGTATGGCTCCAAAAATATTGTAGCATGAGGTTTCATAACGAGAAAGCTTTGAATCACAATAGCGAGTTATTGAAGGAATATTAAACGAGATGCAAACAAACTCAATACAGGTACAAGTCTATTCCTACCAACTCTCAGGTTCACATTGAAGATTTCCCCCTCCCTGTACCCGTGTATAACTCCCAATAGGTGACTGCTCATATGCTTCCTCCTGACAGGACCCAGGAGTGTCATGTTGTGATAAATTCAGTCAGGCAAATGAAGTTGGCCTACTATGATCTCCCTGACTGAGAGCTTTCCACATCAGTTGGGCACTGCAGGGGCTGGGGAGTATTATAGACCCTGACAGTCACATTTTGATTTAATGTTTTAAGTTTCCTTTTAACTTTGTAGTTTGTTGGGGCTGCCCCTTTCTTTTGGGGAGATGTCCCTTTTAATTCATCTCTAAGTTAATTTGAGTTCATTTATCTGGTTGGTATCAAAAGAGATATCCCTGACTGAATGCTCCCAACAAAGGATGTCCCTGATTGACTCCTCACAAAAAGATGCCCCTGATTGGGCAATCAATTAGGACTCAAACAGGGAGCCCAATATTTCCTATTTAAAGCAGGTGCTTCAATCTCTCTATTGCATAGTATGTCCCATAAATGAAGGGATATTTTGTGATGGGACATTTGCCTCTGTAGATTTACTATACATGTGAACCACAACACTTGCTTCTTAAAGGGCATGCTACTGCTAAGCATGGTCAAATACTGCCTTAATGTCAAAGGCAGTCACTTTCACCATTTAGTTCCTTTGTCTGTGTTTGGAACAAGGCTGTAAAGAGGTTAGGAGTAAGGTGGCCCTAGCAGTGAGCAAGTTATTGGTGTGCAAGTGCCATTGATAGCACTGTCAACAAAACCTTTCATCATGTTGCTGGAATAGACAAGTAATTGGCTGGGTTATATTTATCTGACTTTTTGTGGACAAGATGATTTTCCACATGGCTGTGTGGATTCCAATATTGTAGCTGTATGGGAACACCTTAGCCATGGGCACAGCTAGTTCTGGAGTACATATCTTGAGTTCTAGTGCTGGAATGTTTTCAGAGCCAATAGCTGGTATATATGCGATTTACAAATTTGATTTGCATAGGAACTAAACACGTGAATGACAAGGAATCAGTTCACAAAGGGATTAAAACTGTTTTGTAGCTACTTGACACTGCAGAAATAGGCCTGGAGAATCAGGCTGAGTGAGGGTCAATAAATTGCTTTGTTTTCAGGCCTCATTTGTGTTTTCAGGGTGAGTTGCTGATGTTGGTTGTACCTCTACAATGCAGCTCAAACCATAGAAAGAAAGCAACTTCACCTTCAACAGCCCTTAGCTAAATCCTAGAATGGATGAGTGGTGCAGATTATGGAAATGGTGGTGTATAGGCAGGATATTGTGAATTTGGCAGAATACTTCTGTTCCGTTGAACTCGGAAGGAATATGCTTTTGATTAAAAATAAAGGGCAAGATTTACTGTTACGCTTGAGCAACACCGGAGGTCTGCACCTCGCCCGTTCCAATTCCATGGCAGGCAGGATAGTAGAATTCAGGCAAAAAACTTTATCATGGTGACCACGGGAGTTTTTGAAGAATCCAATGAAGGCCCAATTCCTGTCCCATTCATTGATTTGCAAAAGGAGTTGTAGGGTAGCTTTATGGTATATTGGTTACTGTGCTACACAGTGCCAGGGAACCAGGTTCAATTCTGATCTTGGATGACTGCTTGCTGTTTGCATATTCTCCCCATGTCTGCAAAGGTTTCCTCCAGGTGCTTACCTCTCAAAGTCCAATGATGTACAGGTAAGGTGGATTGGCCATGCTAAATTGCTTGTTAGTGCTCGTAGATGTATAGGTTATGGCAGTAGCAGGGTAAAAACTGGGATAGGATAAGATATCCTTTTGGAAATACACGCAAACTCAATGGGTTGAGTGGCCTCTTCTGTACTGTAGAGATTCTATGATAACAGGCAATAGAACCTTAATTTACACATTCAAGTGACCATTACCTGTGTAGTTTGGGTACAGGCTGTGTATGCACTGCTAGATTGTTATGCTTTGCACACACTTTACGCCTGGGTGCAACATGTACAGGTTTCTACCCACTCTATCCCTCTTCAGAAAGCTTTTTCAATAGTTTCTGAACTGAGCATCAGCCATTCCCTAATAAAGAGTTCACAGCTTGAAAGTGGGATGAACTTTTACTTGCCGAGAACACGGGCTTCAAAGACTTACTAAGCCTAGTTAATCCGTAGCACAGCTAAGCCACTCGCAGCTAGTAATGGGATATCTGTCCTGTCAAACCTCTTTGATTCAAAACAATAGCTTTTGAATCAGTCAAGCAAAAAAAAATCAGTTTTCACACCTTGGTAGACAGGTATAATGGCCTGTAACAGTTTTGTTTCCTTTCAGCGATTTTCCAGCAAACTGTTTTCACACATGATTGCCACAATTCAGACTATTGCTCCTTGATCTGACCCATACAAAAGTCACCATCCATTGAGAGGTGGACCAAAATGATATGAACTAAGAATGTAATCATATGTGTAAAATACATAGAACAGTTTGTTGGAGGACATTTATGCTGGTGTATTTTGTGAATAATCAAGTATTATCATAACATAACATTTCATCTTTTTGATTGGTGGATAAACATCACATTGAGAAATGGTGAGGTTTAGACTAAAACTGCAAATGATTTTTTTTCTGGAATTCATTTTTGACAGAGCTAAAATAGGCCAATGAATTAAAATAGTAACAGTTTTTAATTCTCATCCATACTTTAAAACTATTTTTAGAAGAACCTTTCAGCAGAGGAAATGGCATGGTGGCACAATGATTAGCACTTCTGCTTCACAGTACCAGAGACCTGAGTTCAATTCCCAGCCTGGGTCACTGTCTGCATGACACTTGCATGTTCTCCCTGTGTCTGAATGGGTTTCTTCTAAGTGTTCTGGTTTCCTCCCAGTCTGAAAGGTATACTGGTTAGGTGCTGAACAGACGCTGGAATGTGATGACTAAGGCAATTTCACAGTAACTTCATTCGTTGTTAATGTAAAAATAACTTGTGACTAATAAATAAACTTTACTTAGGAATAGGCTATTCTGTCTCCTGAGTCCATTCTGTGAATCAATTAAATTCATATATCATAACTCAATATATCATAAGCCTGTCTACCCATTATGGTTCTGTAACCTTTAATACTCTGACTTTGCAAAACTTTAATCTCAGTTTTAAAGTTTTAATTGTCTTAGCATCAAGAGTTTCTCTGGGGAAGGTAATTCCAGATTTGCTCCAACATGAAAGCAACATAGAGAGGATGTTGGAAATCTAGAATAATAGTAGCAAGTACTAGGAAAAAAATAAAATTCAGCAAGTCTGACAGTATTAATGGAGACAGAAACAACCAAGTTCAGAGCCATCAGAACTTACATCACAATATTGTTTGTCCTGTATTTTTTTTTCTTTATTCTTTCATGGGATGTGGGTGTCGCTAACAAGGTCTGTGGCCCATTCCTAAATGCCCTTGAGCTGAATAGCTTGTTTGGCCATTTCAGAGGGAATTAAGGGTCAACCATGTTACTGTTGGTCTGGAGTTACATATAGACCAGACCAGGTAAGGACAGTAGATTTCCTTCCCTAAAGGATATTGCTGAACCTTGTACATTTGTCTGACTTCTGAGGATATCCCTGTCGTCCTTATCCCAGTTTTTACATGTTCCTGACAGAACCCCTTCTCTTGTAATAGATTTGTTGTCCTATTATATTGCCACATTCACTCTGTTTATTTTTACTATTTTGTTCATCCTTTCACTTTTTGCATTCTTTTTTCCAGTAGGTATCTATCATTGAACCTGCATGTCCACCCGCATCATTCTTATGCTTCAATTCTTTACTGTTAATTTTACACTCGGTAGCTCTTTTCCTTTACTTTGTCTTCTCAAATTCTTTTGTCTCTTTCTCAATGCCACTCAATAAATCTGTCTCACTCAACACATCAAGAGCCATTGCAGGTGGATAATTCCTGTCTGGGTAGCTCTGCAGCCTGATATGCATTGTCACTCTGCCACATTATTAAGGCTCTTTATACCCAGTGAAAGTACATGAAGTGTCGTGGGTGCACATAACTTTACAAGTAGCTATTTAATGTAAACATTTACTACACTTAGTGGCAAGGTTGGAGTCAATTTCTGTGGATCCAGAGGACCTGAGGATATTCTTGAATATGATATAAATGCAAATATGATTCACAAGTTGGATCATTTTTCTACGTATACAGGTATGAGAAGGTTAGATATAATTGTATATATCCTCTTCAGTCAAAATATAAAAATAATATTTTAGTTTATTTTGCGTTGCCGTTTTGCCATTTTGAAATGTGCAATTTCTGAGAAGAAAATTTTGTTCATTGGAACAATGCACCTTTCAACTAATCTCAACACAGATATAATAATCTCCCAGCACATCTCATTATCCAACTCGCTTCAGTACCAGTATTTGCTATTCCAACTGTGAAATTTCCAAATAAGATTGAAATCTTTCATCATAATGAAACGTGAGGAAAACCCTGGGGGTGATTTTACCAAAGAATTCTGTCCTGAACGAGTGTGAAAACAGGAAAGTTTCAGATCTGTTTTCTCGATGAGGCCACAAGTCCAAACACATGCCACTTTGTGAAAAGTATAATGCAAAATCTGTTTCTGGCCAGCAGAAGAAGAGAGTGGAGCCTTGGCTCACTGAAAAGCCAGCACCTCATAGTAGGATATTCAATTGCACATGCACAGATCTCTCTGTTCTGTGCAATAGCACAGAGAGATCTGTCACTACTTCCTCCCTAGCTATCATTAACCTCCATGGCTAATTGTACTCCCCATGATCACTGGCCTCCACAGCTGATCAATCCCCTCCTTATCCCAGCTAGTTGCTGTCCCCACTCGCACAGCCTGGTCAGTCACGAGATTGTGCCCCCATCTGATCCTAATTGGAGAGTACACAGCATCTGCCTGCCTGCCCCCCCTTAGGCCCAGCCCCATCCAGGTTCCATCCAATTGAGGTCCTGCCCTTTGATACTACCCAGTAGCTGGTGGACACAGCAATGGTGCCAGGCTGCCATTGTCATTGTGCTTGGCGTGCAGTTGCCCAACGGTCATGCCCCTGCCCCGACCTCTTGGAGGCCTCTATCGTTTCCTGTCCTACAGGTGAGGTCATCATGGCAGATCCCTATTAAAGAAGACCGTACATGATCTTCCTGGTGAGGATCTTCACCAGCAGGGTGCTAAGGCAAGTGAGTCTGGATGATTCCAGCCTGGCCTCAGTAATAATATTTAAATCAGATTTAAATTTGGGTGTAAGGCTGATCTTACCGAATATCTAGGTCAGTAAGATTGCAATAGGTGAGAAATTGGGTGCGGACCTGATTTTTCATCTATCTCGCAATTTTACTGACTTCTTCCAACCATTGGCCAACAGGACAAGAAAGTAAAATTGTTTCCAATATTTCCAGATGGAGGCTGTAAGCAATTAACAGTTGATCAATGAAAGAATGGTGTTGGAATGTAGATGCTTTCATTTTTAGGTGTGCTGGGGCATAGGTACATTTCCATGGTCTGAATCATGTCTCAGTTGGTGGCACTTTGAGTCGCAAAGTACCAGATTCAACTCCACTTTAGGCCATGAGCATAAAATTAGAGGCAGACACTCCAGTGCATTACCTGAGGGCGAGCTGCACTGCCAGATGTGCTTTCTTTTGGATGAGATTTTGAACAGAGGTTCCATCTAACCCTCGCAGAAGGATGTAAAAGGTTCCAGACAATAATTTGAAGAAGAGCAGGTGAATTATTCCCAAGTGTCCCAGCCAATATTTCTTCCTCAGTAAATGTCATTAAAAAAAAAGATAATCTGGTCATGATCACCGTGCCATTTGTGGGAAGTTGTATGCAAATTAGCTGTCGCGTTTCCTACATTACAATAGTGACTACATTTCAAAACTACACACAGACTGTAGAGCACTTTGAGTCATCAGGTAGTCATAAAAAGCATTACATAAATGGAAGTGGTTCTTTCTTTCTGAACGGTCTGAACCACAGTATGGGAGCTTGGTAGACCAACTGGAGCACTAAAAACAGTGCTGTATGGCTGTATTTATAGGAAACATTGGCCCAAAGGCACAAAGAACTTATCAGAAAGTTTGAAGAAGTTCCGTGGTGCTGGATTTTGTGCTTGTCCATCAGTGATTTAAAGAAATTGAGGCTTGTTAACATTAACAGGTGAGCTGCCTGCTGCCTACACGCCCACTCTGTCCCCAACCATAATTATACCAGCAGGGGAAGGGGCAGGTGTAGTTTGCCCATCAGAGGATCAATTCTGGGCAATTAATAACTGCATGATAATCTTATACCACAGTTGCTGGGATTTCCAGGAAGGCTTAATGCCAAGTAGTCAGCCCAGCTAGTTGTGCAGGGTGGTGTCAGGTGGAGGGTGGGTGTCAGTTTCCCCCCACCCCCACTCCCACCCGGCCCATTAGAGATTTTCTCAGGATTTTACCTCCACTTGGCTTTCCTCCCCTCATTGTTCTCTTGGATCCCAATGCCCCACACTCTTCCCAATCCTCACTTTGGTGCCTCTGTTAGCTTGGCACCAGACAAGGCCTGTTTCTCTCTCTTCTTCTCCTCCCCCCCCCCCCATCCCCTCAGCCCAAACACCTACCCAAATCTGAGTTACAATTCCTCTGTCCCTAAGGTACTGGATAATTGCCGGCCATCTGATTATCATTTTTTCTATGAAGCAGAACATTGAGATTCAGTAGCGCAGAAACTTCAGCTCATCTATTAATGATCAATTGGCCAATAAATTGGTAGCTGTGTATCCCTGAGTGGGCTGTCTCTGATTTCTGATTATTTAGTCAGAGTTTGTGGGTAGATAGGGGGATGTTGGTGAAAAGAACATAGAAAATAGAATATAGAACATTACAGTGCAATACAGGCCCTTCAGCCCGCGATGTTGTGCCGACCTGTTTAAAAAAAACAATCTAAAGTCCATCTAACTTAATTATTCCAATATCATTCATATGTTTATCCAATGACTATTTAAATGCCCTTAATGTCCTTAAGAATTCAATGCCTCTTATAATTGAGCCCAAAGTTTCAACAATGAGAATAAAAACTGGGTACAAATATTATTACGTATGGCCATTAGAGGCTCTCTTATACCCAAGGAAAGTTGTTAAAGATGCATACAGAAATGTTGCCCTGGTGCGTTTAAAAAAAAAAGCAGCAAAATAGAATGTCATTGGAGTTTACAAGCCAAGACAAAAAAATGCATTATAAGGAGAATAATCCATGGACAAATCTATTGCATCTTAAATGTTACTGCATTTATGTCAAAAAGAAAAAATCATTTGTGATTGGATTAACATAGTAGGTCCCTATACATCAAATAGCTTATTATTTATAAAGAACAAAGAATAAAGAAAATTACAGCACATAATATCTTAGATCCATTCAAGTTAATTCTCTTGGAGTGTGTAGGTGGGATAAATATTAGATGAGATTGCAAATCCTGTGGTATGTATCACATTATTCATATATTCAATATTGCATGAATGTGTTTGCACGCAAAAGCCCCAATGTTTATGGAGAGATGCTTTTTGCTTTTTCTTAATTGGTCGGCGCAACATCGAAGGCCGAAGGGCCTGTTCTGCGCTGTAATGTTCTATGTTCTAGATGCGGAGTGATCGGGGGGTGTGCTGAATTTGAAGGCAGAACCTCCTTAGCATTTTTGTACCCCATTTCATGTCTGATAGCCAACTAATTTGAGAGGCTGGCAAATTGCTGGAAGGGCATACCATCCAGCAAAAGTCCCTAGCTCGGTTCTGGGGCTAGTCTCTGGCACCTGATGAAGGTCAGGGCTTGGTGGGGTACTCGAGGTGCAGGAACAAGGAAGGAAATGGAGGTCACAGGCAATTCAGCCAAATGCAGAGAAGATAAGATTGTGGACTGAAATGATCATGAGAGGAAAATTGGAGGGGAAGAGATCATGCAGAGAGAGAGCATACCAGAAGATTAACGTGCGGATTTGGGGGGAGTAATTATGCTCCTCTAGCCTCACAAGCAGTGCTGGAAAAACATTTAACCAACAGAGCTGGAAGCTTGCCTTTAGCCATTGCATTTTCTGAACTCTGAGAAATTCATAAGAACATAAGAAATAGGAGCAGGAGTAGGCCATCCAGCCCCTCGAGTCTGCCCCGCCATTCAATAAGATCATGGCTGATCTACAGTAGTTCAGTACCACTTTCCTGCTTTCTCCCCGTAACCCTTAATTCCCTTGTCAATCAAAAACCTATCCACTTCAACAGGCAGAGAATTCCAAAAATTCATCACCCTTTGCGTGAAGAAATTCCTCCTCAACTCCGATCTGAACTGTCCCCCCGCCCCCCTAATCTTGAGGCTGTGCCCTCTAGTCCTGCTATCTTTGCTAAGTGGGAAGATTCTCTCAACCTCTACCCTATCCATCCCTTTCATTATCTTAAATATCTCTATAAGATCCCCTCTCAGCCTTCTAAACTCCAACAAGTACAAACCTAGCCTATTTAGTCTCTCCTCATAATCCAACACCATCATCTCCGGTATCAGGTTTCAGCCTAGTGAACCTAAATACAAGCCACAGCTGTTAAATTCAAATTGCTGCCAAAGTCAGGAGAGCAAAGTCTCGTTTAAATATTATAATCATGGATCTGCTTCTCCAGGCTGGGTGATGAGAATGCCAAATGTTTTACGTGGATAATTTGTGTGCATTATTGATAGATGGTGTTAATCATTCCTATGGCGCAACTGAGGGTTCAATGCTTGAAGTCATTGGTGTTGCCCAATACTCAGGGTTGCACTGTAGTTTCAGGTTTCTATTCATGTAGGATTTGGATATCTAGATGTTGGAACTCCTGACATTAATTAGACCACCTTCCATGCTAGAAAACAAGGGACTCCACAAGGCAGTTTGGGTACCATACCAATGCTCATTGGAATGCAGCTCTATGAGTAAGTCCCCGCTTTTGTTAGACTCAAATGCCATTTGATGACAAAAAGATAGAACATTGAATTGACATGCAATTTGAAAATTGGTCAGTCATCAATGGCTTTTATAAGGTCTTAACCAGCAACATTTAGACTTAAATACTCTATTCAGAGCCCTTGAAATCTTCAGAGCTGTACTTAATATAGCTGAACAATCAATTAATGCTTTACTTACATCTGCTTTGTTATTGACAATATCAAATTTCCAAAAAAAACTGATTAAATTGTTAATAGGAACAGCATTATTTAATTATGAGAAAATAACAGCAGTAAATATTACAATTAATGTTCTGAAGTAGCCCTGGTCTAGGTAAAGTTTTTGCTTTAGGGTAAATTGGGGAAGCAGGCACAAAGTGTGGTCAGGATGCATCTGCTTGTAAAGAGTTTTCCCCAATTCTCCACTCAAACCCATTTGCATGTCACTAAATGTAAAATCTGCTGTGAAGCAGGACAATCAGGTAATGGTTTAAAACTTAACATAAAAAGTTTGAAACTATTCCTTCAAAGGACGTCCCTTGATACACTTAATACTGGTAACTGGGTAAAATTTGATTAACACGGCTGAAAGCATTTATCATAAAAAGATTAGAATTTAACTTCATAGTATTAATGCAGCATTTATTACTAACTCAATTTTAAGTGATAGAAGTTTTTAAAAAGTACAGAAAGCAATTTTTTAGTTAGACTGGATACAGTAGTCAGTTCTCTGAGAAATTAAAGAAATAATTAAAAACCTTTCAAAATATTAATCTCATGCACTGTAAAGAATCAATCATTAAATCTCCACAGAACTGAAGGAAACCATCAGGCCCATCTAGCCTTCACTGGTCAGAATTCCACCCAGGCTCCATCCCATGATACTAAGAAGCAATTTAGCATGGTCAACCAACCCAACCCACATATCTTTGGACTGTGAGAGGAAACTGGAGCATCTGGAAGAAATCCACACAGACGCAGGGAGAATATCCAAACTCCACACCAAAGTGACCCGAAGCTGGAATTGAACCCGGGTTCCTGATGCTGTGAGGCAGCAGTGCTAATCACTGTGCTACTGTGCCATCTTCCAGATACAGTTTAATTCTGCAAGCGAGTGCTGTTAGGCAAACTCCCAACGGTGATTGGTTGAAGGGCAGTTTTGGGGATTATGCTAGCTTTTAGCATGATGATTTTAAAACCAGTGAAAAGGATCATAGAATCTTGATACAAAGACAGAATATACTGGAAAAGCTCAGCAGGCCTGACAGCATCTGTAAAGAGAAAATAGAGCCAACACTTCGAGTCTGGATGAGCCTTTGTCAAAGCTGAATCATGAATTGTGCTGAGTGCAATTTGCAGCTGGTATTCAACAATCTTGTGTGCCAGTTACTCTAATACTGAGTGATAAAACCAATGCAAGGGAAGGAGGAAGTGATGGTGAGTGGCATTATGGATTAATATGAAGAGAGAAGATCCCAGAGGTGTCAAGGACAGAATCTATTTGGCTAGAGATAAAGAACAAAAAGTTACAATTACATTGCTTGCTGTATTTTACAGGTCACCAACTAGTTGGAAAGATGTAGAGAAACAAATTTGTAAGGAAATCACTGAGAACTGCAAGAATTATAAAGTGGTATTTTCCTGGCCACACTTGGCCCAACACTGGAAAGTCCCATTTGAGGTTAACGGACCTTTGCATGGTCCTATATACACCACCCACCCACCTACCCACTGCCCCCCCACCCACCCACCTACACCGCCCCCAACGACTCCTGTGATGGATTGGATAAGAAAATTCTGCCCATAGAGTAGTTAAATGGGAGACTTTAATGATCTGAACATAGACTGGGATAGTAAAGGGTAAAGAGGGCAGGAGTTTCTAGAGTGTGTTCAGGATTTTTTTCTGCAGCAATATGTTTCCAGTAAAATGAAAAAGGAAGCACTACTAGACTGGCTCATGTAATAAGATGACTCAAGTAGACCAAATGTTAGTAGAACATTTAAGGGAGAGTGATAACTGTTTTTTGAGGAAGTGGCAAAGATGATTGTAAGGATCAGGCAGTAGATGTTATCTACATAGACTTTAGCAAGGCCTTTGACAAGGTCCCTGATGGCAGGCTAATACAGAAGGTAAAGTCACATGGGATCTATGGTTGTGTAGAACTTTAGTTAGGCCATATTTGGAACATTGTGTACAGTTCTTGTTGCCATACTACAGAAGAAAGTAGAAGCTTTGGAGAGGGTTTAGAAAAATATTCCCAGGTTTTTGCCTGGTTTGAAGGATGTTAGCTTTTAGGAGAGAGTGTTTTCACTTGAATGTCAAAGACTGAAAACCAACCTGATAGAAGTTTACAAAATCATGAAAGCCATGAATACAATGGTTTCGTGAAGGGTAGGTCATGCCTTACTAACCTCATTGAGTTTTTTGAGAAAGTGACCAAAGAGGTGGATGGGGGTAAGGCGGTTGATGTAGTATATATGGACTTTAGTAAGGCGTTTGATAAGGTGGCCCATGGAAGACTTCTACAGAAAATGCAGATGTGTGGAATAGAGGGTGATTTAGCTAAGTGGATTAGGAATTGGCTGGCAGATAGAAGACAGAGGGTGGTGGTTGATGGGAGATATTCATCGTGGAGTTCGGTTACTAGTGGTGTACCTCAGGGATCTGTTTTGGGGCCCCTGATGTTTGTAATTTTTATAAATGATCTGGATGAGGGTATTGAAGGATGGATTAGTAAATTTGCGGATGACACCAAAGTCGGAGGAGTGGTAGATAGTGAAGAGGGGTGTTACAGTTTGCAGAGAGACTTGGACAAGTTGCAGAGCTGGGCGAGAGGTGGCAAATGGAGTTTAATGTGGAAAAGTGTGAGGTAATGCACTTTGGCAGGAACAATAAATGTGTAGAGTATAGGGCTAATGGTAGGGCTCTTACTAGTGTTGAGGAACAGAAGGATCTTGGTGTATGTGTCAATAGATCCCTGAAAGTAGGCAGTCAAGTGGATAAAGTTGTTAAAAAGGCATATGGAGTCTTAGCTTTTATTGGTAGGGGGATTGAATTTAGGAGACGCAGCATCATGTTGCAGCTGTACAAAACTCTAGTGCGGCCGCACTTGGAGTATTGTGTGCAGTTCTGGTCGCCACATTATAAGAAAGATGTGGAGGCATTGGAGAGGGTACAGAGGAGGTTTACCAGTATGTTGCCTGGTATGGAGGGCAGGTCCTATGAAGAGAGGTTGAAGGATTTGAGGTTGTTTTCGTTAGAAAGGAGGCGGCTAAGAGGGGATCTTATTGAAGCATATAAGATGATTAGATTTTAGATAGGGTGGACAGTGATAGCCTTTTTCCTAGGATGGAGAAAGCTAGCACGAGGTGACACAGCTTTAAATTAAGGGGTATGAGTTATAGGACGGATATCAGAGGTAGGTTCTTTACTCAAAGAGTGATTAGGGAGTGGAATGCCCTGCCTGCAAGCTGTTGTAGATGCGCCAAGTTTGGTGGCGTTTAAGAGGTTAGTTGATAAGTATATGGATGAGAAGGGAATGGTTTAGTTTGGCGGGGCATTGCTTTTTATTTTGGTCGGCACAACATCGAAGGCCGAAGGGCCTGTTCTGTGCTGTAATGTTCTATGTTCTATGTTCTATGTTCTAATGGCTAGAAGGAGTCATATTTTCAGGATAGAAATGTTAATTACTAAGGGGAGAGGTTTAAGGTGAAAGATTAAAGGAGACTTGAGAAAAAGATCTTTTACACAGAGAGTGATAAAGTACTTGGAATCCTTTGATAGAGGAGGTGGTAGAAGCAGATATAAGAGCAACATTTAAGAGGTATCTTGATGGATACATGAATAGGTAGGGAATAGAGGGATATAATCCGCATGGAGGCAAATGATGTTTAGTTAGGAAGACATTATACGGCTTGATGGCCAAGGAACTGGTCCTGTGCTGGACTGTTCTTTATTCTTTGTAACATAAAGCTTAACATGGCTTTTTAAAAAGCAGAGAATAAGTCAGAGGAAGAAAAATTAACTTGGGAAGTCAACTTCAAGGGGTAAGGATAAATTGGAATCAAATGTTGTCAAGAAAACTGAGGGCTGAATAATGAGCTACCTTCAAAAAAGAGAGAGTTCAGACATTCTCAAACTTTATTCCCACAAAACAGGTCTGTTGAGGAGTAGGGAATCGAGAATGTCAGGGGATGGGGGTCCAGGAATGTCTGGGAATGGGGGAATCAGGAGATCAAGGTTGTTTGGATGGGAGTTGGGGTGGTTATCGGGGCTAGCCAGGGAAGTCCAGGAGAGTAGCGACTGGCAGGTGGTGGGGTCAAGAGGCAAGCAATGAGGTGTTGCTGGGCTGGCCAGCAATCGGGAGGCCAGTAGTGTGGGACCACTATACATGTGCCGATCTCGGTGCCAATTGCCGGCCTTTCCAGTGGGAATAGGCCCTGTCCCCTGATTTTTGGAGTGATTCATGTTAATGCACTCTGCATCATTCTAACTTTTGGGGCATGAAGTACAAAACAAGGAGATTCTGTCAAACATGTATAAAACAATTGGCCTCAACTGGAATATTGCACCTCGTCATGAATGCCATTCTTTAGGGAAGATGCCAAGATATTAAAAGAGGATGCTGAAAAGATTCACAAGAATGGACTGGAGAAATTGGTACTTCTTTGGTGAAGAGAAGATTAAAAGGAGATTAGATAGCAGTATTCAAAATTCTGAATAGTATGGAAAGGGAAAAGCTATTCCCACAAGCAGAAGGATCGGGCAGCCTCACAGCAATAGGGACCCGGATTCAACTCCAGCCTCGGGTCACTGCCTGTGTGGAGTTTGCACATTCTCCTTCTGTTTGCATGGGTTTCCTCTGGGTGCTCCAGTTTCCTCCCACAGCCCAAGGATGTGTGGGTTAGGTTGATTGGCTATGCTAAATTAACCCTAGCGTCAGGGGGATTAGCATGATAAATATGAGGGATTACAGCAATGGAGCCTGGCTGGGATTGTGTTTGGTGCAGACTCGATGGGCTGAATGGCCTCCTTCTGCACTGGAGGGGTTCTATGAGAAAGCATAGGTTTAAGGTATTTGGCAAAAGAAGCAAAGGAGACATGAGCAGAAACATTTTCACCCAGTGAGTGGTTAACATGTTGAATGTGCTACTTTAGAATGTGGTGGAAATAGATTCAATTGAGATATTCAACAGGGAATTAGATTATTACCTCAAAAGGAAGAATATGCAGGGTTATGGGGAGAAATGGAGAATGGCATTAAATACATTGCCCATTTGGGTAGCTGTTGCTGGCACAAAGACCAAATAGCCTCCCTCTATACTGTATTACATTGAGTGGAAAACCCAGGTAAGGCTGTTTGTTTCCTTTTGATGATTTGCTGGTCCACCTTCATGACTTTGTCTGAGATGGGGCAGCAGAGATTTTGACTTCTTTTGATTTATTATTGTCACATGTATACAGTGAAAAGTATTATTTTTTTGCACACTATACAGACAAAGCATACTGTTGATAGAGTACATAGGATAGAAGGAAAGGAGAGGGTGCAGAATATGGTGTTACAACCATAGCGCAGGTATAGAAAAAGATCAATTTGATTTTAGGAAAGTTCATTCAAAAGTCTGACTGTAGCGGGGAAGAAGCTCTTTTTGAATCGTTCAATACATGATCTCAGATTTTGAATTTTTCCCAATGGAAGAAGGGGGAAGAAAGAATGTCCAGGCAAGCGAGGTCCTTGATTATGCTGGCTGCTTTCCCCAGGCAGCAAGACATGTGGACAGAGTCAATGGGAAATTGGCTTGAGTGATGAATTAGCCACATTCACAATCTCTTGTGGTTTTGATCAAATCAGCAGCAATATCAACTTGTGACACATCCAGGAAGGATGCTTTCTATGGTGCATCTGTAAACATTGGTGAGAGTCATAGCAGGCATGGCAAATTTCCTTGGCCTCCTAGAAAAATAGAGAAGTTGGTGGGCTTTCTTAACTATAGTGTTGGCATAAAGAGACCAGGATAGGTCGTTGGTGATCTGAACATCTTGAAAATTGGAGCTCTTGACTATTTCTGCTTCATCCCTGATGATGTACACAGGGGCATGTCCTCCACTACGTTTCCTGAGGTCAATGATTATCCCCTTCATTTTACTAACATTGATGGGGAGATTATTTCATTGCACCATTTCTCTAGATTCTCTGTACACCGTCTCATCATTGTTTGAGATCTGACTCACTACTGTGTCATCAGAAAATTTGAAAATGAAGTTGGGGTAGAATTTGGCCATGTATGTAGGAATTTAGTAAGGGCCAGAGGACACTTCTTAAGTGATCCACAATGAACTTAAAGGCTCACAGTGATTGCAGTTCTCTTCTTCCTAGTTGTGTTCAAGAATGCATATTGTTAAAATGCAGGGTAAAAATCTATTAACTGCTATTTAATCCGCTCAATGAATTAAGCCCAAAATACAAGGGAGGTTTTATAATGCTGTGATTAATTATTCAGAAACTGCTTTAAATTGCTAAAAATTGTTTATCCTGAAATGCACTGCCTGAAAATGTGACAGAGGCACGTTCAATTGAGGCATTCAAGACAGCAATAGATGACCATTCAAACAAAAACTATCTACAAGGGAAAAGGTAAGGATTGGCACTAAATTGTGAGATTCATTTGAAGTGCTAGTATAGTCATGATGGTCCAAATGGCCTCTTCAATATTATAACAATTCTGTGATTCTATTGCTTAAACGCCTAAACTTCTATCATTAGAGGGGAAGGGCAATTGTCAGAGAACAGCGTGCCATTTTGTTGTTACATTGCATGTCTGTAAAAAATGGGATACGTCAATACAAGTTTACCAGGGTGTGTACTATGCTATATCAATGCTACATTTTAATTAATTGTTGAATAATATTCATCATCATGGGTGACATTTGGCATCCTGATATTTTCTAAGACATTTGGAGTGAAGAATAATCATCGGTAAACAATCTCCCAGAAAAATGGAAGATCCAAGTGTGGAAAAATTAATTTGCAGTTGAAAGTGGATGTACATAGGATGCAGAGAGTAAAGCCTACAACTAAATGGATAGGCCTTATTGAGGAGCAGATAATAATGGGCTGCAGATAACTCACCAGATAAGAAAATTCACAGATCGAGCCATTGTATCACTGACAGTGGCTGTTAGATATGTTCTTTAAAGACATTAGCTAAGACAATGATAAATAGTCAGGCTGGAGGGAGCAGTGGTCAGGTCCAGGTAGCGGTAGCAATCAGGTTCATGCTCATGGAATGACCAGTGGAGACTAAGGTCTTGACTAAGTGTGTCAAGGTGTGTATGCTTTAAAATCTTGCCTAGTTACTGGTAGCCTTTTAGCCAGCTTTATAAAGAATATTTGTTGGGCCACATGTCGATCTGCTTTTCCTCACTGCTGTCAATATAGGCTTTGTGGCTGATAATGCGACTTAAGTATGCACAAGGAACCTCAAACAGGAGTTAGATTCTTATAGACAAGTGTCTTCAGTCTAATGAGCATTTATTTCTTATCCACCATATTGGTGGTTAATTTGACTATTTAGCTCCAGAATAAGGGGCAAAGTGCCCTTGGATTTTAGGACCCAGGGAGCTGTGGAAAGATTTTGTGATTTGTGTGTCATTCTCCTCAGAATAATCAGAGCCACTCTAATGTATTGCAGACTTTGTGGTACATTAGGAGGCATACAAACAACACTTAATCCATGATAGAACTATTATGAAGAAACCCAGTAGCAATGCACTTCTGTAATTGCCAAGCTTGTCGTATATTTAGGATTCTTTTCATTTTTAAATTTTCACTCCAGTAGTCGATATCTCAGTTGTACATCTCTTTTGCAAAAACACCCATCTTACAACAGTAGCCTCTGACTCTGTATTTTTGGAGGAATTAGTTCCACAAAATGGATGTTGTTCTGATTCAAACACAACTGTCTACATTTAGGAGAATGAAAAATATTTTTACTTTAGGAAACAAATCACAATAAAAGTGTATGATTTTCTAGAGCAGTAGTCGCCACCGATTTGTTTCAGTTATGAACTTGAAAACAAAATACATTGACTACGATGCACAGACCATTTTTTTTAATGTGATATAAAGTAACACTTATGCATTTCTGTGACAGGGTTCTATGATGGCCTGTTGCTGCAGACAGTCTGACATCCATTTTCAGCAGGTTCTTCTGACAATCATTCAAATTCAGATGATAAAAAAAAAAGTAGCCCCATCCCTGCTTTTTGGTCCACAAGAGCTTGTCTACAAGTTGACATTTCTGTAATACAGTGCATACTAAACGGCAATTGATCTCCACAGTGTTTTGAGACTAAGAGTGCAGTGGCTGCAAGCCCCTGTATAATGAGGTGCCTGAGGTGCTATTGCAGTTTGTGGTGTGTTTGCACTCAGCATATTGACAGGTGGCCTAGAATATTATGCACATAGTTTACAGCACGCGTTTGTATCAATTGCATTCATCAATACAAAGTACAACGCTGGTCAGTTGGAATAGCTATTGAAAAAAAATTCAATGTGGAGGAGTCTACCATGCAGAAGGCTCTTTGTGAATATTATTTAATGTTTGTATTTCATATTTATACGCTGCATGACCAATATAGTTACATACACTGCTTATATTCAGTGTGTCTTTAGGATTAACATTTTTCATCTGTACCAGCTGTAGCAGTATGAACCATCACTGAGCAGATAAAAATCTGACCGAAGCCAAATTTTACAGAGATCTCAATTCAAACGTCATTCATAATAAAATGAGAAAATATCCCAACTGCAGTTACATGACATTTAGAATTTTACCTTGTGTGTTACCATCAAGAGATAAATTGAATGAAATAGAAGTATCTGCCTTCCTTCAGTAACTTTACTTTTTAACGTTAAATATATGAATGGTGTAAAATAATTGCAGGCCTCCCACAGGCTACAGCAACCTGAAAATAGACAGCAAGAATTGACTGCCCCATTGATACGTCTTTATTTTAACTGGAAAGATATCCTACAGTGTGCCTTTTAAGCAACTCACATATGGATGGCATAGTAGCACAGTGGTTAGCACTACTGCCTCACAGTGCCAGAGACCTAGGTTCAATTCCCGGCTTGGGTATCTCCTATGCAGAGTCTGCATATTCTACTGCATCAATAATACATTGTATTATTGTCACAAATAGGCTTACATTAACATTGCAATGAAGTTACTGTGAAAATCCCTTAGTCACCACACTCTGGCACCTGTTTGCGCACACTGAAGGAGAATTTAGCATTGCCAATGCAGCTAATCACGTGGTACCACATTGGGTATACAGTATTGGTCTCCTTATTTAAAGAAGGGTGTAAACACATTAGAAGCAATTTAGAGAAGGCTTATCAGACTGTAATTCCTGAACTGGGTGAATTGTTTTCTGAGGGAAGGTTGGGCAGGCTAAGCTTGAATCCACTAGAGTTTAGAAGAGTGACTTGATTGTAATGTATGAGATCCTGAGGAATCTTAACAGGGTTGAGATGGAGAGGACGTTTTCTCTTGTGGAAGAATGGGGCTATCATTCATTTAAAATCTCTGTGTGGATTTCCTAAGCTTCTCTGATTTCCTCCTACAGTCTGTAAAGATTTGCTCATTAAATTCCCTCCCAGTGCACCTGAACAGGCACTGGAGTGTGGTGACTAGGGGATTTTCACAGTAACTTTGTTACAATGTTAATGTAAGCCTACTTGTGACACCAGTAAAAACTTAAAGCTTAAATCGACATCTGGTAGGATCTGGGCTCTCTTTTGAACGTATTCCTGCATCACTGACATGAGAGTAACCCTCATCCACAAACTCCCCACTCCCACAATGAAAGTCCTGTCTTAGTGGGCAATTTCTACCAAGGTGAGAGGGGCAGGTTGCGAATTTTCCTGTCTCCAGTCACCCATTTACAGATGAAAATCTAGGCCAATGCACCTGGAATAAGAAGACTTCCACATGACTGCACAGAATTAAAAAATATTTCATTTTAGCCACAATAAAAAAACTAGTTTACACAAATTGATATCTCACCATTGTCACAGATCTTTGTCTTAAGCTGAGCATGGATAAATGACTA
Source organism: Sphyrna mokarran (assembly GCA_024679065.1). Taxonomy (NCBI): domain Eukaryota; kingdom Metazoa; phylum Chordata; class Chondrichthyes; order Carcharhiniformes; family Carcharhinidae; genus Sphyrna; species Sphyrna mokarran. The sequence goes on along the minus strand of JAGIQG010000006.1, from coordinate 90,066,087 downwards.
TAAAATAACTGATTACCATTGAAGAAAAGGCAGAGCATTACAATTAACAACATCTTTAATGTTCTTACAATAACAGATTAATAGTTGAGCTTCCCACAGCTTGTGTTCTCCAAAATCTAATATACAAACATACAAATTAGGAGCAGAGTAAGTCACTCAGTCCCTTGAGCCAACATTCAGTAAGATCATAGCTGATCTGATTGTAACCTCAACTCCACATTCTGCCTACTCTCAATAACCTTTTGCCCCCTTGCTCATCAAGAATCTATCTAAACATCATACATACTGTTGTGGTCACTTGCAGTCTGCCAGCATATCTGCTGAGTATCTGGATGTAGATCTCAAGGGATATCTCTCTATGCTATGCAATATATTGAGAATTGATCTTTGGTTGAACATAATGACATTAAGTTTCTTATTTGCAACAACTATCTACATAGCGCTGCACAGACATTGATCTAGCATGGGACCTAACGTTTACATAGGTTGATAGCTAACTATATGCCTGGCTCTTAAGAAATACTTGGAAACTTACTGCTGCAGAGTCACAGACAGTAGTGAACACCAGCACTAGAGATCATAGGCAATAGTGCTCCTCCAGCCTTACATATGTCACTATGTAACTTCTTAAAGATACATGTCATTTACTGCATTGGTATGCATACAATATGGCAAAACATGCAACCTTTTTAAAGGAATTGTATAGTGGGAGCAAAATAATTTCTGCACCTTGTAACAGTAAAAAAGGAATAGGATCCTTTTCTATTTCTCCTGCTTTGATTCACCATTGACTAACTTATCCTTTTTCTCTCAAATTCAATTTCTGATATTTTCCATCATTAACTCCAAAAGAGTGCATTAGAATGAAGACCCAAAACAGTCAGCCACCTATATGGGGTTGTTGGCGTTATTAGAGTTGCACGTGGATTAGCACTATTTCCTCACAGTGCCAGAGACCTGGTTCAATTCTGGCCTTGGGTGACTGAGTGGAGTTTGCATGTTCTCCCCATATCTGTGTGAGTTTCTTCCAGGCGCTTTGGTTTTCTTCTGCAGTCAAAAGATGTACAAGTTAGATGGATTGGATATGTTAAATTACCCCTTAGTATCCCAAAATGTGTAGGTTAGGGGGATTAGCGGGATAAGTAAAGGAGTTACAGGAATATGGCATGGGTAAACTGCTGCTCTGTGGGAGAGTTGGTGCAGACTCGATGGGCCAAATGGCCTCCTGCACTGTAGAGATTCTCTGACTGGAACATACCAGGGCACATAAGAAGGGATTAAGAATGTGACCAAAACTTATTCAGAGAAGCAGGTGTTAATAAATATCATAAAGGAGAGAAGAAAAATGAAGAAGCAGCGAGATTAAAGAAGAAAATTCCAGAGCTTAGGGCCTTGGCAGCTGAAGACATTCTTATGAGAGATAGAGAATTAGAGATGTGTAAGAGCCTAGAATTGGCACAGCAAAGCCACCCAGAGAGTTGCAGCATTGGAGGAAAGTACAATGATAGGGGAGAGAGTGGCCATGGGGGAACTTGGAAACAAAGATGAGAATTTTAAAATTATGACAGCTGCCATTTTCCTGGGCTCCTCCAGAGAGGCTGCAGCTCAAGATTCCACTTAACGAAAACATTGAACTGTTTAAAATAATCAAATTGGGGTCTTATAACGTACAACTCCTGGCCAGGATCAGAGAGTAGTTGGTTAAATAGGTCCTAAAAATAAAGTAAATGTCATTTCAGGCGGACTTCTGGAAGGAGAAAGCGTTCTCAACAAAATGAATCTCAAGCACTCCAACTCCAATTCCCCTGTCGTCAACTTCTTGGAACTATTTGCTTTTGCTTGGACATCAGTAGAGCCTCTGATATTATGATTGCCTGGAACTGCCTGTTAGCACTTTCAGAGAGATTCGGGAAACTTGCCCAGATGTGTCTTCTTGATGTGAAGCAAACACATCGGCCCTCATTATAATCTGGATCCAGGAGTAGCACATCAGTGCTTTCCTACTCTCAGGAAAAAGACATTTCAGCAAGTTTTGTGCAGCCTCCAGCAGTCCAATTCAGGACAAATGCCCAGGTAATTCAAGATTGGAAAATACAGTATGATGTTGCAAATTTCAATCTCTGAGTCTAAGTGGATTTAGGTGTCTGGGTTAGAAATGTGCCCTGGAGCTGGATCTGTCTAAGGAAAAAACAATTTAACAGGGTTGGTTGAGGTTAAGCTTACAGCTCACTGACTCAACTAGAATGCTGCCAAAGCGGGTGAGCTGATACAAGCTGAAAGAATTAATTGACTTCTATAATGCCAGTGTGGGCTCCTGGTGGTGAGTTGCAAAAGGCTGTGTGCACCTTCAGCTTAGCAACTCAGTTATAGGTTTCCCTAATTGATCTTGAGAAAGCAGGGGTGACCTGCCTTCTGGAACCACTGCAGTCCATGTGGTGTAGGTATACACACCACGCTGTTAGGAAGGAAGTCCCAGTATTTCTGACCCAGCAACAATGAAGAAACACTGATGAAGTTCCAAGCCAAAATGGTGTGTGGTTTGGAGGGGAATGGCAGGTAGTGGCATTTCCATGCGTTTGTTGTCCTTGTCCCTCTAGATGGTAGACATAAAAAGTTTGGAAGGTGTTGTTGCAGTGGAGTATAAACCTATGAAAATCAATCTCGTCTTGTACAATTCTGTCTAATCCTGTGAAATTAAATGAAGGCATCTTTCATTCTGTACTTAATGGCCTGACTTTCCACCTCAAGGTGAATAACTGGAGTAAGGAAATTTCTTGGTTCCTCCGCTGCCTCGGGAGGAGGTGCCCACAAGGAAGGGATTTTCATTTAATTTTCAAAATTAAAATATATGGACACGTAAATGGACAGGTGGTGAGAAAATTTTGCCTCTCTGCTTTGTCCGTAACTCTTATGCTATCATTCCTCCACCACAATGACAATACTATTTCTTCACTTTCCCACTTGCCTTGTCAGCTAAGATACTGAAATACAAGCAACCAACAAAACTCTTTCCTTAACAAATCATCCAATATCAACAATGATTAATTATTCATCCTTGCGCAATCCCTTAGTGCCTGAATTACAAATATCTTTTCCTGGCCTAGTGTTGCCTCTATGGCTACAGAATGTTGGTATAAGACATTCACTGGAGGAGACTCCAGATCTGTAGGCAGGATGGTTTTGAGCAGCTCTGGACCTTGTGGATCTGTTGTCAGAGTGCAGCACTTCAGCTGGAAGTTGGTTGATTTGCAAGCAACAGAAAGGGCACTGGAGAGTGGCAGTGGTGGGTACACATAACTGTGATCTTCAGTTGTACACTCCAAGGTCCCGTTGCCATTTCCCTGAACCACACCTCAGCAATCCAAATAAACTGTTGGAGGACAGATTACTGGACTGTCACAAGAGAGTGCAAAACCCTTTGGACAATAGGATCTGCACCCATATTGGCAGCAGGATAAATCTGCATGGCAGCAAACATGAATTTCATGAGCATCTTCTGAGCTTCCACTGCAGTATTAAGCTCCTTGTGTGACAGTGCAATGGAGACTGAGATCATCCGATGCTGTATCACAGGTGGGTCTGCAAGTGTTGTCATAGAATTGGTCACTGGAAAGGATTTTCTCCAAGCTTTGCATATTGAGCTGGCTACCCACCCTCCCCCCCACCATCCTCATCCCATGCCTCCCCCTCATCCCACCCCCCCCCATGCTGCTTGGTTGCAACAGGAGACCGGCAGGGCTGTAAATGCACCAAGCATCATAGTGTACATCCTCAGTGTTTTCCTGTACATCACCTTATTGATTTGATGTTTGGTTTATTATTGTCATATGTATTAGCATATAGTGAAAAGTATTGTTTCTTGCATGCTATACAGATAAAGCATACCGTTCATTGAAAAGGAAAGGAGAGAGTGCATAATATAGTGTTACAATCATAGGTAGGATGTAGAGAAGGGTCAACTTAATACAAGTTGGTCCATTTGAAAGTCTGATGACAGCAAAGGAAAAAGCTGTTTTTGAATTGGTTGATAGATGATCTCAGACTTTTGTATCTTTTCCCAATGGAAGAAGATGGAAAAAATTACGTCTGGGATGCATGGGATCCTTGATTATGTTGGCTTCTTGTCCAAGGCAGTGAGAGGTATAAACAGAGCCAATAGATGGGAGACTGGTTTGTGTGATAGACTGGGCTTCATTCATGACTTTTTGTAGTTCCTTGCAGTCTTGGGCAGAGCAGGAGCCTTACCAAACTGTGATCCAACCAGAAAGAATGTTTTCTGTGGTGCATCTGTAAAAGTTGATGAGAGTTGTAGCAGATGTGCCAAATTCCCTTTCATGTCCTCGTCTGGGTTCCTCATTCTACGGTAAACTGGTTCAAAAGCCAAGTTCTCTCACTGGTCTGGCTGCAGTTCATGTTCTGATGTTCAATACAATTCCAAACATAACATTAACTTCTAATCCACTTCCCCTCATTAAGTGCTAAAGAAATTCAAAGCTGCTATTTTTTTATATGTGAAAATATTGGCCTGGATTTTCATCGAGTCAGCATCAGCCCCATTCCCAAAGCTTCCAATTTTTCAAGATTCCCTTTTAAGGGTGGGGCTGTTCCACATCACTCTGACCTGACCTGCACACTTGACCTGGCCAACTCCAATGTCAGGGGGATAAGCGTGGCCAGCATTTCAAAGAGTCATAGTTCACAGCACCTCAGAGGTGATATGCTTCCAACAGTTGCACCAGCACTCATATTAATGACTATTCAAAATGGAGCTCACCACCTCTAACACCAAACGTTTGCATATGCAATAGAACACCATTTTGGGTTTGAAATGACATTTGTAGCACCAAATAGACAGATAGTAAGCAATGACTATGTAGCCAGGGAATCAGGGCCTCCAGGATTGTGTGAGTTGCACAGAATGATTTTGGCATGATGCCAATTTCAAAGAGTTATACTTTGAGTACAGTTAACTTCTGCTGGAAATGTTTGGTATAACTGGAGATTGAATAATATTCAGAACTTCAAGTCTGATCTTCAAACATTGGAAGATATCAGATGGCATAATGTGGTGATTTGGACAAAGTTTGTCTTTCAAAGGCTTAACTTTAACCCACTTAGCATTATTTGTTATCTTCCGAGCCAGTGTGCTTGATGTGCGAGGTGAGGAAAGATACATGAGCTACAATCAGAAGTCATCACAGACAGACATTGTATTGTGAAACCACTAAGCCCAGGCATCATTTCCTTCTGAAACTGTAATTGATAAGATAAATGTGTATGAGTTGTCATTCAAGAATTTGAGAAGGGATAATTTATCTGAAGTTTAAGGAGATAGCCTATTTTTTTAATGGAGTGCAGTCTAGGTGTTTCTTGTTGAATGCTAAGTATCAATGAAGTTTTTTTTGGAGAAATAAAATTAAACATTGGCAAGTCCTGTTGCAGAATAATATTCACTCAACTACTCCCTACTGTGATAGCGAATTCCACATTCTAATCTCAATCTGAGCAAATATGTTTCTCTTGAATTCTTATTGGAGTTATTGTGACTATTTTATATTATGGCCCCAAATCTGATCTTCTCTGTAAAAGGAACGGTCCTGATAGATTGGAGGGTGGCAAATGTAACCCAGTTATTTACAAGAAGGGAGGGAAAAAGTAGGGAATTATCGATTGATAGGCCTAACATCAATAGTAAGGAAAATGCTCGAGTCAATATAAAGAATGTGATAACATGACACTTTAAAAGATATCGATGGGAATAAAGAGTCAGTATGGATTTATAAAAGGGAAATCATGTTTGATTAACCTATTTGTATTTCTTTAGGACATAACTAGCAGCATAGATAATGGTGCACAGTGAATGTGATGTATTTGTACAGAAAGTTTTTGATCAAGTCCTATTTAAGAGGTTAGTGTGAAAAATTAAAGCACGTGGGATTGGGGGTAACACATTGGCATGGATTGCTGATGACACAAAAATAGGTGGGAATGTGATCCATTGAATCCTATAGTGCAGAAGGAGGCCATTCAATCCATCAAGTCTGCACCAATCACAATCCCACCCAGGCTGTATCCCCATTACTCCAAGCATTTACCCTAGCTGGTCCCCCTGATACCAAGGGGCAATTTAGTATGGCCAATCCATCTAACCCGTACATGTTTGGACTTTGGGAGGAAATCGGAGAACCTGGAGGAAACCCACACAGACACGGGAAGAATATTCAAACTCCACACAGATAGTGATCCAAGCTGGGGATCAAACCCAGGTCCCTGTCAGGCAGCAGTGCAAACCATTGTGCCATCGTGCTGCCTTAATGAGTAATGAGAGGATGTCAAGAGGCTTCAAGATGATTAAGGCAAGTTGAGTAAGTGGGCAAATATGTGGCAGAAGCAGTATAACAGGCATAAGTGTGAAATGTCCACTTCAGCAGGAGAGAAAGAATGGGAGAGTATCAATTAAGTGATGATAGATTGGGAAATGTTAAGTATAAAGAAAGAAAGGTATCTTTGCACACTGATCACAGAAAGCAAGCGTGCAGGTACAAGTAGTTAGGAAGGCAAATGATATGTCAGCCTTAATTGAACAATGGCTTGAGCTGTACTGCAACTGTACAGGATCTTGGTAAGACCACATCTAGAGTATTGTATACAACTTTGTTCTGCTTACCTGAGAAAGGATATACTTGTCCTGGAAGGAGTGCAACAAAGATTCACCAGGCTGCTTCATGGAATGCGTGAGGAGAGATTGAGTCAGTTAGGTTTATATTCACTGGAGTTCAAAAGAATGAAAGAGGATTTCATAGAAACCTATAAAATTCTAACAGGATTAGACAGGGTAGATACAGAAAGGATGATCCCAATTGTTGTCATTTTAGGTATTTGTCTCTCCTGTAGAAAAGATTTCATTGTTTCTTACCCCTGGTGTTAAACTGACTACTGTATAATTATCTGGATACATCCTATCCTCCTTCTTAAATATAGGAACTACACCAGCTATCTACCAGACCACTGCATTGAATCTTCAAGTAAATTATTAAATATGAGTGCTAACGCCTTAGTATTTCATCCCGAGGTTATTTTAAAAATACCTAGATGCAATCCTTCCAAACTAGAGACCTTATTCTCTTTGAGTTTGCTTAGTTTATTCAATCTGTCTTTTTTCAAATGCACACATCTCATTATTCATCTCATCATTCAACGTCATGTCTACTGCACTATCACCCTGGAAAATGTGGTAGCAAAATAATTATTTAATATTTCTGGCATCTATCATTACTTGTTGTGTTGTCCTGTCTATTCCTTAACTGTTCTTTTCCCAGAAAAGCTTTTTTTTTTAATGATGCATCTGTAAAATAATTTACTATTTTGTTTTACGTTTCTTAATACTTCGCCATTTTCATTGTCTCTTGAATTCTCTCCTAACTTCTTTCTATTCTGTTTTATTATGTATTCCGCTGCTGTCTATGCATTTAACGTTTGTCTCTTTCCTAATTCTCAATTGTTCCCTTGTGCCTTCATTCAATCATGGAGTCTCACTAGTGTTTTAATTTGTTGTTTCCTTTTAGGTGAATGTATTTTTCCTGCATTCCACTCAACACTGTTCATTAAAAGACACCTTAAAAGAGGCCACTGAACACTGTTTGAAATGATTCCCATTATTGTCTATGTTTCCCATGTTCTCATCATTGTGTCCCAAAATTGTTACCCATTTTATTTTCCTAAGTTCTATTCTTAACTCTTCAAAATCGGCTTCTAATCCATTAATTTGTTCTTTTTTTTGGCCATTAAATTACTGTCACTATTACCAACATGTTCCCCTTTTACTTTTCTTATTTGTTCTGGTTCATTCCCCATTACTTGATCCCCTTGCAGCAAAGGGATCTGAGGGGAGGTTGAACAGAGGCAGATATAATTATGATCTGTTTAGAAAAGATAGACATAGATAAGCTGCTGACTTTATCTCATCAAAATTAGAGGATTTAGATTTAATAATTTGTGCAAGAGATATCTTAGCATTATAGAATTCCCTACAGTGTAGAAGAAGGCCATTTGCTTGCTTCAGCAACAATCCCACCCAGGCCCTATTCCCGTAACTCCACATATTTGCCCTGCTAATCCCTCTGACATTAAGGGATAATTTAGCACCGTCAATCCACCTAACCTGCACATCTTTGGACTGTAGGAGGAAGCCAGAGCATGTGGAGTAATCCTACTCAGACATGGGGAGAAGGTGCAGATTCCGCACAGACAATCACTCAAGACCGGAATTGAATCTGGGTCCCTAGCGCTATGAGACAGCTGTGCTAACCATTGTGGGAATGTGAAGAAGCAGTGAGTGGTAATGATAAGGAACTTGCTACCTGTGAGGGTGATGGAATCCGGTTGATCAACAATTTATAAAAAAAAATTGATTTGGTATTTGAAGGAAATAAACGGCAATGTTATGGAGTTTGAATTGGGGGAAAGGGGCTAACTGCATTTTTTAGCCTACTGCAGATGACAGAGTATCGCGGAGTAGACAAGATATGTTCCCACTGTTTAGGCTCTTCTCTATCTCATTCAGAAAACACATCAGGTGCAGATTCCAAGAATGGCAGCAGGAGATCATAGAATCCTTATAATCCAAGAGGCCATTCTGTCCATCGAACCTGGACAGACTCTTTGACAAGGTGACCTACTCAGGCCCTCTCCCCTTCCCTTTCCCCATTACCCCACATGATTAATCCATCTAACCTGCACATCTGGGGACAGAAAGGGGCGACTTAGCATGGCCAATCCACCCAACCTGCACATGTTTGGAATACAGGAAGAAAGCAGAGCACCTGGGGAAACCCGTGCAGACAAAGGAAGAAAATGCAAGGTCCACACATTCAGTCACCCAAGGCCAGAATTGAACTTGGGTTCCTAGGGCTGTAAGGCAGCATTGTGCCATCCCAGATCCTCCTATCTGACCAGGGTGGCCTGATAGAGATGACAGCAGAGGATAATGCTGAAAATCCCACAAGAGAGCAGCCCAGCAGCATTGAAAAAGAATGGCACCATCTACTTACCTGAAAGACGTCAGGCAGTGATAACTATCAAAGCAAAGTAATTATTTAATATTTTTCTTTAATTTTGCTGTCATTGCCGACCCTTTCTCTTTGCTTTTGTTTTTCATTATTTATCTGTTTGTAAAAAACATTCAACTGGAATTCAGTGATCACCACTACCAGCTAGAACAGAGAATTTGGCGCTCAGCAGAACCAGAGAAAGGCAGCCCCAGGCAAGATTGGAAAATTCTGACTATTACCTGATATTTTTGTATTGCTTGATAACTTAACTTTGCCTTCCTCCAAGTGAAAAATCACTCTCATTTCTGTTCCAATCTATATCCCAGAACAGATGATATAGCCCAATATATTTGGATTTCCAAGATGCCTTTTTTTACTTCTTCCCTCTTTTCATATTCATTTTTGCCATCCTCTCCTTTGTTTTACATGTATTTTAATTTACACCTTTCCTTTAGTTTAAATTTTTCTTTCTTTCTCTATTCATCGATAGTATGTCATAATTGGCTAGTTCATTTTTGCTTTACAGTGGGATAGATTTGTCCTGGACTCTATTGACCATGATTTGAAATTTTTCCTCTGCACAGTCTCTGCAACCATGTTATATGTAGGTTGTGATAGGACATAGAACATAGGAAACTACAGCACAAACAGGCCCTTCGGCCCACAAGTTGTGCCGATCATATTAGTACCTACCAGGCCATAGAACTATCTGTAACTTCCAATCCCATTAAATCCCATGTACTCATCCAGTACATGGGATTTACATGTACATCCAGTATATGATGGCGAAGGAATGATTGCAGAGACATAGGAATGTCTGACCAATCACTGGTTTATTGGAAAAATATAATTCTAGACAGATTTATAAGACTAGATGTCATTCAATCTAAACCATGAGCTCTCCCTTTCTTGATTCTTGGTCATGTTTTTCTCTCTTATATCATCAGGTGGACTATACTGTTCCTTCAGTCCCACACATTCACCTTTTAACCTGAACACCATTTCTTACTCGTGTTCTATTTGTTTATTGGGATAGCATTCTATTTTATTTCCCCTCATTCTATTTTCATCCCCTTATGATGAACACTTTTTCTTTCTCCAATTTATTGGTTTGGTCTTTCTCTCATTCATGTCTTACTCAATGTTTTCCTTGAACTTTATTATGTTGTGATTGTTAATATCTAGATGTTCCCTTTTTATACAATCCCCACAAATGCTCATAAAGCTTATTAGGAGCCAGACACTTTTAAAAAGCGCCATGGAACATTGACACCGTACCTTCATAGAACAAACTCCAGAGAGTCAGCTGACATCTTTTGTTATTTTTGTACATACAGAGGCAGATATATCTTTGAGAAGTTACACAAAATGTAAAGGTTCGCCCAATTTGATTACTCCTCATCATTTCAATGAAAGAGACTTAAAATGTCAATAGTTGCTAGTCAAGCTGATCCCATGAAGATGGAATTTCAAATAAAGACATTTCAGAGGCTGGAATGTTGATGAGATAGCAAATATCCTCTATTGTGAGGTGAATTGTTTAGCCATCAACCTCTTGTAAGGATAATAGGAAACATTGATACTGCTGTCACATTACAAAAACTGGTTTATGATTAGAAATACCTGGAAATGTTTTAATCATCACAGCATGGGGCACATGGACACCAACTTGTGCCTGATTGAGATGACAATTGAAAGCTGAGTTGGGAATTTGGTTTAGGTGAGAAATTCTGGTAAACGTTTCCTAACTTTAAATTTAAATTAAGGGCTGGATTCTCTGCTCTCAGGTGTTATGGTGGATGGGATGGGAAAATACAGCAGTCATCCAAATTTCCCACCAGAGTGAAAATAAATTACGATTGTCCACTCTTGATTTTAATGGTGGGACAGGCATCATGTTGTGAATCACCATTTGCGCACATTTAAATGTTATGAATACACATAAAAAAGGCTGTTCTCCAGAATCAGGTCCCCACTTCAGCTCAAAAGGCTAGGCCAACAGTTAATTTGACCAGTTTGATTCATAATCGGATGGACGTAATGTGCTCCTGGCATGCACCACTTAATTCCTGACTACAAGTATGATCAGCCATCCTCCATTGCACTGCATTCAAGGCTATGCTGACTGTGTCACTTTAAAGATCTGTGGGTTAGGTGGATTGGCCAAGCTAAATTGCCCCTTCTTTTGTCAAGGGGACTAGCAGGGTAAATTTGTGAGGTATATGTTGTGATTGTTTTGGTGCAGGCTTGATGGGCCCAGTGGGTCTCTTTCTGCAGTGTAGATATTCTGTGATTCTATGACTCTATGGGCCTGATTTTATCATTTGGAGTCTAAGGGTCTTTGTGCACATGCGCAGTTCAGAAAAAAAAATTGAAAAAGCGTGTCCGGGTCGGGAAAGAAAAGAAAGACAGAACGGCTCTCTGACACAGATCATCCTCTGGCCGGAGAGGGAGGGGATGGGGCAGGAGGAGGAGGCGAGTTAGAGCATCCTGTGGAGCATGGGGAGGAGGAGTATATGGATCAGATATATCTCTGGGAAGAGTGAAAGGGCTGATCGTTGTGGTGGGGGTGGGGGGAGGTCCGATTGCTCATCGATGGGAAGGGGCAGTTTTATCTCTTTGGTGGGGGGTCTGCTGCAGGCCACTTGTTTACAACGCGGATCAGGAATGGACCAGGAGAAGGCAAAGTGGGATTTGATGGGAGAGTTGGATGGTTAATTAAATCAATTTAAATGCATGCTAAGACATTGAAATTGTTGGGCCACCCAATTTGGGCACAAACTGGATCCGTGCCCGAATTTGGTGTCGGTAAAGTCACAATTTGCTCGGATTTGGGTGCAGATCGCGTTAAAGGCCAGACACCCGAATTTACCGTGATTTAAAATCAGGCACTCTGTGTCAGACAATGCAAGTAAGACCAGGCGGGTCTGAAGGGGATGCAGGTAGGTGGCCTGTTCAAGGACAGGGGTCTCACTCCAGGCTGGTAAAAAGGTGAAGACGGATTGGAAGAAGCTGGAGTGAAAAGGTTTGACTGGGGGGGTGGGGATTGTGAGACAAAGCAGAGGCAAAGGAAGTGCCTGGAGGGCAAAGATATTACTGAGGGGTGGGTGGACGGAGACAGATTGAGGAGGGAAGACCGAGGAGGGGGCACACAGACACATAATTTAAGGAAGGCAATGGCCTGGTGGTATAATTTGTAGACTACTAATCAAAAAACTCTGCTGATTCTCTTATGATCCAGGTTCGAATCCTGCCATGGCAGACGGTGGAATTTGAATTCAACAAAAGATATCGGGAATTAAGAATCTACTGATGACTGTGAAACCATTGCCAATTGTTAGAAAAACCTATCTAGATCACTAATGTCCTTTACAGAAGGAAATTTGCCATCCTTACTTGGTCTAGCCTGCATGTGAGTCCGGAATCACAGCAAAGTGAAAAAGGAATGAGATCCTAAAAGCAAAATACAAGGAGCTGGGAAAAAAGTTAAGAAATCGGACCTCAAAGTTAGTGGAGTAAGGAATGCTACCAGTGCCGTGTGCTATTCAGAGTAGAAATGATAGGACATATCGGATAAATAAATGGCTGAAGAGATGCTGTCAGGGGAGGGTTTCAGATTCCTGGGCATTGGGACCGGTTCTGGGGGAGGTGGAGCCTGTACAAATTGGACAGGTGAAACCTGGGCAGGACTGGGACTAATGTCTTATGGGGACTGTTTACCAGAGCAGTTGGGGAGGGTTAAACTAATATGCCGGAGGATGGAAATTTATGGGAGGAGTTAGAAAAGCAGGGAGCAAGGACAAAAACTAAAGAAAGAAAAGAGAATAAGAAAAGTGATAGGCAGTGAAATCAAGAACAAAGCTCAAACAGAGCAATAGAGAAAAGTATTGGGAATGAGGCAAAAAATGTTGATAAAACAAGCTTAAAGCCTCTATGCCTTAATGTATGGAGCACTTGCAATAAAGTGGATGAACTAATCAAACCGATTAACCGATACAATATAATTGGATTATGGAGACATGACTACAGGGTGACCAGGCATGGGAATTGAATTGTCAGCATATTCAATATTTAGGCATAAAGGAAAAGGTGGTGGAGTCGCACTGCTGGTTAAAGAGGAAAAATTAACACAATAGTGAGAAAGGATATTAGCTCTGACAATGTGGAGTCTGTTCTCAACTGGGTAGAGTTGAGAAATTCCAAGGGGCAAAGAACATCAGTGGATGTCATATATACACCCCCAAACTGCAGTGGTGAGGTTGGGAATGGCATTAAACACTAAACACTAAATTAAAGATGCATGTGATAAGGGAATATCGGTGATCATGATTGATTTTAATCTGTACATAGATTGGGCAAATCAAATCAGCCATAATGCCGTAGAGGAGGAATTCCTGGAGTGTATACTAGATGGTTTTCTAGACCAATATATGGAGGAACAAACTGGAGAACAGGCCATCTTAACAAGGTGCTGTGTAATGAAAAATGAGTCGTTGCCATTCTAACAGTACGAGACTCCTTGGGATGAGCAACAATAACATGATAGAATTTTTTATCAAGATGGAGAGTGAAGTAGTTGATTCAGAGATTAAGGTGCTGAATCTTAATAAAGGAAATTATGAGGATATGAGGCGTGAGTTAGCCTTGATAGATTAAATGGATTACAGTGGAAAGGCAATGGCAAACATTCAAGAAACAAATGGAGGAACTGTAGCAACTATTTATTCCTGTCTGGCACTAAAGCAAAATGGAGAAGGCGGCCAATCCATGGCTTACAAAGTAAATAAGAATGAGTATTTGATCTAAGGAAAAAAAAATACAGATTGGCCAAGAAAAATAATAGATTAGAGGATTGGGAGCTGTTTAGAATTCATCGAAGAAGGACTAAGGGATTGATTAAGAAGCTGAAAATATAGTACAAAAGTAAGCTTGCAGGAAACATAACAATTGATATTAAGAGCTTCTATAGATGTGTAAGAGACAGAGATTGTTAAAACAAAGTAGATCCCCTATAGACAGCAATGGGGGAATGTATATTAGGGGATAAAAAAATGGCCGAGCAATCGTATACGCATTTTGGTTCTGTTTTCACAAAAGAGGACACAAATCAGATGCCAGGAATGTTGGGGAATTCAAGATTTCGTGAGATGAAAGAATTGAGGGAGATCAATATTAGTAGAGAAATGGTGCAGGGAAAATTGATGGTATTGAAGGTGGATAAATCTCCAGGGCCTGATAATCTTCATCCCAGAGCATTTAAGGAAGTGGCTCTAGAAAGAGTAGATGCATTGGTGGTCATCTTCCAGGATTTTATAGACTCTAGAACAGGCTCTGCAGATTGGAGGGTAGTGAATGTCTCTCCAATATTCAAAAAGAGAGATAGAGAGAAAAGAATGAATTATAGATCAGTAAGCTTAATAGCACTAGTGGGGAAAATTCTCAAATCCATTATAAAGAACTTTATTGGAAAGCATTTAGAAAGCAGTGGCAGAATTAGACAGAGTCAGCATGGATTTGTGAAGGGGAAATCATGCTTGACAAATCTGTTGGAATTCTTTGAAGATGTAATTAGTAGAGTTGACAAGGAGAACCAGTCAATGTTGTATATTTGGACTTTCAAAAAGCATTTGACAAGGTCTCCACAAAAGATTATCATGCATGATGCGCATGGGATTGGAGAAAGTGTATTGAGTTGGATGGAAAATTGATTGGCAGACTGGAAACAAAGAATAGGAATTAATGCATGCTTTTCAAATTGGCAGGCAGTAACTAGCAAGATGCCACAAGGATTGGTGCTGGGACTCCAACTATTCATAATATAATGATTTGGATGAGGGAACAAAATATAACATCTCAAAGTTTGCAAATGATACAAGTTGGCTGGGAGGTGAACTGTGGTGAGAATGCAGAAATCCTTCAGAAAGAACTGAGCAGGTTGGATGAGTGGGCAAATCAAGACAGATGCAGTATGACTTAGATAAGTGTGAGGTTGTTCATTTTGAATGCAAAAACAAGAAGGCAGATTACTAGTTGAATGACTGTAAATTAGGAGAAGGGAATGTGCAGTGGGACCTGGGCATTCTTGTACACCAGTCACTGAAGGTAAGCATGCAGATGCAGCAGGGAGTAAAGAAGGCAAATTACATCTTGGCCTTCATTGCGAGAGGTTTTGAGTACAGGAGCAGGGATGTATTGTTGCAACTATACAGGGCCTTGGTGAGGCCGCGCCTAGAGTATTGTGCTCAGTTTTGGTCTCTCTTTTCTGAGGAAGGGTGTTCTTGCACCTGAGGGAGTACAGCAAAAATTTATCAGGCTAATTCCAAGGAT
Organism: Sphyrna mokarran; assembly: GCA_024679065.1. Classification (NCBI taxonomy): domain Eukaryota; kingdom Metazoa; phylum Chordata; class Chondrichthyes; order Carcharhiniformes; family Carcharhinidae; genus Sphyrna; species Sphyrna mokarran. The sequence goes on along the minus strand of JAGIQG010000006.1, from coordinate 90,050,710 downwards.
GGTGGGGCTGATTATGAGGAGAGATTGACAAGGTTAGGATTGTTTTTGCTGGAGTTCAGACAAGTGAGGAGGGAAGCTCATAAAGGCTTATTAAGTTCTAACATGTCTAGCCAGGATAGACTCTGAAGGAATCCAGAACCAGGGGTCACAGTCTGAGGATTTAATGTAGATTATTTAGGACGGAGGTGAGGAGACATTTCTTCACTCAAAGAGTGATGAGCCTGTGAAATTCATTACCACAGAAAGTAGTTGATGCCAAAACATTGAATGTATTCAAGAAGCGGCTCGATATAGCACTTGGGACAAATAGGATCAAAGGTTATGGGGGAAAAACAGGATTAGGTTATTGAGTTGGATGATCAGCCACAATCGTAATGAATTGAAGAGCAGGCTTGAAGGGTCAAATGACCTCCTCCTGCTCTGATCTTCTATGTTTCTATGACTCTCAACTGCCCTCCACAGACTATTAGGAGCAGGTAATAAATGCTGCCCATCCAGCAATGCCCATGTCCCCACAACTGATTTAAAAAAAACATAATTAAGATGTGAGAGAAGGCTGGAGCAAATGGCAGAGGGGTCTCTGCACCCAGATCCCGCCTGCTATTTTTAAAATCAGCCCAAACCTATGAAAATCTGACCCTTTACTCACCCAATTGGACGATTTTGACTGCCAGCCAAACAACCTATTTTACTATCTCCAATATCTTTGCAAGTAATAAATGAAAGCACTCAAAGAAAATGAAAACAATATACATTTTTAATGCTGCACTGTCTTTTCTCCTGGATTGCTTGCAGCAGTGTTCTGGTAACTAGCTTTTAATTCCTGAAGACTCCAGACCATTTCCAGAGGGTTGGCAAAATGATTTCCGATTGTACACTGAAATATTGCAACATCCTTGCTTAATACTGTCTGGCCTATGATCATGAGACAGCATTTCATGTATGTTTAGCAAGGAACGATAAATATCTCAAAATTGTCTTTTCACTGAATAGAATCACAAGGCTTGGGATCTGCAGATATTCCAAACCACCCTGGGAAAGAAATGGGCTAACCTCTGAAAATGGGTGTGCAAACCTATACGCGTTCAGTGTGTTACAGACAGCACAGCAAACCAGTGCTGATTTAGATGATTTCTGTTTACAGCCAGTGCAGTCCAAGTTGTGCATTGCTCACACACAGAAACACAGAATCTGGAAGCAGGAATAAGCCATTCGGCCATTTGAGCCTGCTCCACCATTCATTTTGGTCATGGTTGCTCATCAAATTCAATATCCTGATCTCAGCCTTACCCACTTATTCCCTTTAGCCCAAGGGCTATATCAAATTTTTTCTTGAAATCACACAATGTTTTGGTCTTAACTACGTACAGCAATAGTAAATTCCACATATTCACCATTTCTAGTTGAAAAGAGTTCTTCTCTCTTCACTCATAGAATCATAGAATCCCTACAGTGCAGAGGGAGGCCATTCATCCATCAAATCTAACCACAACAATCCCATCCAGATCCTATTCCCATTCCTCCTTATAGTTACCCTGCTAATCGCTCTGACACTAGAGTTAATTTAGCATGGCCTAACCAACGCATCTTTGAACTAAAAGGTTTACCCCTTATCCTCAAACTATAATCCCTAGTTTTGGATTCCCCCACCATTGGAAGTATCCTTTCTGAATCCACCCTGTCTAACTCAGTTAGAATTTTATAAATTTCTCTCAGATCCCTCAAGTCAGCATAGGCTTCAATTGAACAAGTGGCTAGCTCAACTTAAGCCTTCACCTATTAAACGGGAGGTGCATTGTGCCTGCCTAGGTGTTGGGAGTTACTTGGCCAGTGTATCTGGGCTGTGGATGTTTGAGCAATGGCTGAATGTGCAACAGATCATACACCAATATTTAGAGATGCTGAACTCAAGGCCTTTGTAGAAGAGCTAGATGGGAGAGATGTCTTGTGGAGGACAGGGGCCTTCCAAACATATGGGCTGGAATTCTCTGGTCTCACACACCCTGCTCTTGCTGCCAGTGAGAACAGAGAATTTGCATTAAGCCAAATCTCCATTCATAGCAGCAAGACCAGAAAACTCCAGCTGTGGGCAAGGGCGGAGAATTCTGGCCATGGGAGCATGTACTGGGGCCTCAACTATTAACAATATATATTAGTGACTTTAATGAAAGGAGTCATACCGCTGTATTGTAGTCAAATTTGTTGATAATGCAAAAATAGATGGGAAAATCTGTTGTGAAGACGATGCTAAGCACTTGAAATGGGATTTAATTAATTTAAGTGAGTGAGCAAAAGATTTGATAGGCAAAGTATAGATGGGAAAATATGAAGCAGTCTGCTTTGAAAAGCAAAATATTATTGGAACAGAGAGATGCTGCAGAATGCTACATTACTGAGGGTCTGTGTGCCCTTATCCATAAATCACTAAAAGTGAGCGTGCAGATACAACAAATAATTAAGAACCTAAATGGAATGAAGGACCAGAATTGTACTTTGCTGGGTGAATGTAGACAAAATCAAGAAACATGCGAAATCACACAAGAAGGTGTCGGACACACATTTATATATCCTCATGCACTTGTGCAATCTTTCAGTTAGGTGCACACAAGAGTTAGAAGTGCACCCACTGACGATCAAGCAAGCAATTTAGCCCATTAAGGGGATAATGGAATGTCATTTTACATGGCCTGTCTGCTTTTATAGTTGGCTGGTTTGGCTGACCTTAATGTTTTCGCTGCATCCTCGAACAGGGCGGGATGAACAATAAAATCTACAAACGCTCTTATGTTTGTGTTTGACCGTGCTGTCTAGATGCTCATTGTATTGTTTTGGAACTTCTTTTTACAGGTTTATAGCTCCCTGAGACAACTCAACAGTGCCTGTATCCCTGCTGATGTAGTGCCAGAAGACAGTGCAAGGTCAGTGCCAAAGAGCAATTCCCAGGCAGTGCCAAGGCAGTGTTGGAGGCAGTGCTCAGGCACAGCCAGGAACTGTATCCAGGGACAGTAGCCAGGCAATGGTAGTGTATTGCCCAGATATGATCCTCTCCTCCTATGCACTTCTAGCTGGTTTTGCTCACCTATCATGATTCACATTGGCGTGAGTGAATGAACAATCTAACGTGTGCTGACGAGGGGAATTTCATAGTAACTTCATTGCAGTGTTAATGTAAGCCTTACTAGTGACTAATAAATACATTTTACTTTACCATCAAGTATAAAGGCCTGATATTGATAGTTAAATGTATTCAAATGGGATCCTGCTGAGCATTGGTATACCCATTATGTCGTTGGCAGTGAAGCAAGGACAATTTCAACAGGAAATCCTGTCGGCATGAATTGCATTTTGGGACTCCCATAGGACTGTCTGCCCCTGCCACCCATCCTGCCACCTAAAAATGTGAAGAGAAAATCCTATCCACTGTCTCACCACCCATTCCCGGACTCAAAAATTAGCAAAAGGACTGCCAACGAGAATTTTGTGAGCTAATATAATGTCATACAAAAATTATTTTAAAAAAGCTTCCCCTGTGAGTATGCTAATAGCGAATCAATCCACTGAAATTCTGACCAAAATGCAGCAAAACGATCTTTACTGAATAATAAGATATGGGTGCAATCAATACACTTTCATCTCCTTTGAACTTTTTTTCCAAATAGACCATCAGGACCTGATGCTTTACCACTCATATTGCCACTAATGGCTTTCTAATCTGATCTTCAGTAATGTTAGAGTTTAAAACCCCATTTACTTCATCATGTGAACATAAATCAAAGGCAGGAGACTTTACCCTGACCTTATGCTTCATTATTTATTAGTGTCTGTGGTATCCTGGTTTTAAGTTTCTTTCAGATAAATCCTCTAGTAAGATGATTATAGATTTTTAGACCATGAATGTTAGCGCATGACTGTTGCATGCACAATTCACAGAATATATATATATGTATATTTACATACCTTGTTAAATATTTCTTTGAGTGAGACATTATATTACAAAATATTACTTACTCATACGTGTCTGTTATATCCTAATTATAATAATTATTCCACCAGTCTGGTTCCCAATAAGCATCAGTCTCTGATTGATTGCTGAATGAGATTTGACCAAGGTGAACTTGTTTCCTCGAAGTGGATGTAAATATAATTTCTTGCCAATCTACAATGGTGCTTTTGTAATCAACATTGAAAATAACATAGCAATGTAATACCATGAAGAACAGACTTACTCTTCAATCGGCAATTTTAGCCTGAACTACATGAATATTTGCACCTTGCCTTCTCATGTGCCAATGTACTTCAACTGTAATGAATTATTTTCAAGAACAATGTGGAAAATAGACAGCCCCTTTTGAAATAACTGATATCCTACAAAATCCAATAAAAGAAATGAGCAATTAAGCAGTCAGAAATGTTAACAAGAGTAGCAGGAGAATTATTTTCTTTTGAATAAATTGCATCCTCCTGAACTATAAGATAAGGATTTGGTTTAGTATCCCATCAGAAGACTGGTACAATCGGAAGATGTAACACTTTTACAGCACTGAATGTAATGCTTGTCTGGATTACCTACTCAAATAATAGAGTGGGCCTTCGAGTCACAACTTTGTAGAGCTGGCAATGCTTAAAAAAGAAAAAAACAAGTCAAATTGACAGAAATACACAGGATATATCCTTGTTATTCTGAATATTCATTCAGCTGTAATATGGTGGGAAGGGGATGGGGAGTGATTCTTACAATATTTGATTATGTCTGCATTTCTATAAAGCTTAATTCTGACCCCAGTAACCCCAGATATCTCCTATCAACTATAATTACAATTTTATAAGTGGTTTCCCCATCATCAGATTTCGTCTTGAAGCTTGATATGATAAGGGGAAATCCAAGATGTCTCTTGGGAACATCGGTGACATTTTAATTTTATGTGACCGCAATAACTTTGAAACTGTTCAATAGCTAAATATCATATCTTGGAGGTGGGTAAATCTTCTGAGGAAGATTAAGAAACAGGCCGTGATTTAGATGTGTCGCCATTCATGTTTAAATTCTTCATATGAGCTCCTAAATCCACAAAATGTTGCAATGGGAGCACTAAATTTTGCCCTAAAATGTAACAGAAATGAAGTCTTGCCAACATTAGCTCAAACAGTCCAATTTATTGAGCCTGCTTAATCACATTTTTGCCAATAGGAGGAATTGAAGCTGGCTACAAGATTTTATGAGGCCTTCCAATCCTGTTTGATAATGGCCTAAATCTTCAGAGCCAGCCCCAAATTGTTACACATTATGAGCCCTCATTGTTAAGTGGGTCAGATGCTGGGAGCTTGCACAGGAGGGGAATCAGAGGGGGTGTGAAAAGGGCTGATACAATAGTAGAACATCTCTGTACAACATGAAGGGTTGCAACTGCAGCAAGCATTCAGAGAAGACCACTTCAAAACAAGCCACCAAAAATGCACTTCAGAACATTCCTAGCTGGCAGGAGTTTCTAGTCGTAAGAAAAATTTCAGTTAAAAATATCTTTCCTTGCAACTGAAAAATAAAGATAGATGCAGAGGAGAGTGTCCAGGAGATTGATAGATGATATGTTATTACATGGCAACCAAATGTTCGGTGTGCTGTAAGTTATTTACATTAGATTTGGTCTCTGATGCTCAGAGACTACAAGGAGCCTTGCTCCAAATATGTTGACTGTTGTTGCAAAAGGAAGTCCAACACAAGAAATAAAGGACAAAAATCTTGCCAGAAAATGTCGGTTCTGCTGCAAAAACAGTGTGTCCTAAATGCTGATGTGTTTCAGAGCCAAATCTTATGCTTCATTAGTAATAATTTTTATGTCCACGAGGTTCTCTTTGATTCACCTGCCCCACAACAACTTAACTGTGGAAACATTAGGGAGCTCCGTGTGACTGATTCTCCAGCACTTGTTCCACAATGGCTGTAGCAGATAGTGGGCAGAAGACAATCTCGCACTTTTTAAGGGACTGTCACCAGGATGCTGGATGGAGTTGAGTAGAACAGGGACATAATCCCATCGCTCCAGGAGACAGCCTTCCAGCAGGGTTTCCACTTCCACTTGGGATGCAGTGGCACTCCTGATCAGTGCAAGCATACTCCAGAAGAGGACAGGGCAGCAGTGTCAGAAGACTTTGAAAGATCTTCTTTGCTCAGCAGAATAAGTGAACCATCCCCAGTTTCCTAACCTCCTCGAAGATCCTCACACCCCTTGCATGATCAACCCTTTTTTCCTCACTCAGCCATTTTGCTTTTGCCAACACCAGGCACCAGGTTCTCTCTCCTTCTCTCAGTCACCATATTCCCCCAGTAGCTGTTGCTCTTCACTCTCCAACTCCCACTCAAGCCCTACATTTGCCACACCTCATCATTATCTTAAATGTCAAGATTCGCACCTACACTCTTCCTCTCTGTGTCATTGCAGAACAAACTCAACCACAACAGGCTCCAGTGGGTGCAGCCAGCTGGAGTCATGCTTGAATTGAGATTCCTCACACATTTTGAGGTTTGAGCCCTCGAGCTGGCTGGGGAGGAAGAAGAGCATGCCTGCGTTGATGGTGAAGTAGGGGCAGCAGAAAATCCTCAACACATATACTGTCATTCTTCAAGTCTCAAGAAAGTAATCAATGTTTCCTCCCTATCCCTTGTAATACACTGATACCATATTCTTACAGGCCAGCCACTGCGATAGGATGATCCTCATGTCCCCTGGACACAGCAGCAGTTCAGAGGGGGACTTCTCCAACCCACCATTGAAAAGGTGTCATAGCTGTTACCTGCATGTAGCACCAGTACAGATACTCACACCTCAGTGGGATCACTAAGTGGACAGGATTCTGGGTCACTCACTGGTGAACGCCTCGCAGTTGATGATCCACGACAGGCAGAGCAGGGACAGCCGAAGGAACAGGCATTCGGAGGGATGCCGGAGGCCAGGATTCTGCTGAGTCCATTGCCAATGATGTGTACCCAGGCCCAGTCATCCGCAGCTGCTGTTAAAGGCAGAGTCGCAAGGATCAGTAAGGGAGACAGCAGCCCTCCTCAAAGTGCAACACCAACTGGAGGAGTGCCATCACTTACTGTCTGAGAATATGGTGCTGTCACTGCAGCGCACAGAAGCCAACACTGCTCAGTTGGCATCTGCAATGGTGCAGGACATACACTTCATGGAAGGAGATGTCCGCACCATGATTCAGCACATGAACTTCATGGTGCTGCGCTTTCACTGCGTGGTGCGAACACTGGTGGGAATCCACAAGTGTCAGTGCCAGGAGACAGTTGGGCTTCTGGATCTCACTTTAGCTGCCCTTCTAACCCCTGAAGGAGCACAGAGGAGCCTGGGAACCCAAGGGAAAAAGGATCGGCAGCAGTTACACCCCTCAGCCCTCCAGCCAGAGAACTCTGTGTGCCTCCAGCCCATCTGACACACCCCTCTATACGCGACACACCTTCAGCTCCTGACACTGAAGAAGGAAGCAGTCAAACATCTTTGCTGCCCAAAAGTAGGTTTGGGCCTTTAAGATCCCCCCTCCCCCCAATCACACCCACTCAGGGGACACCCACTGAGGTAATCTCAAGCAAAGGGGTTTGGAAGTCAGCAGGCTGCCTCAACCTCGGCGGTGGATTCTAAGATACTCCTAGATCTAATGGGAGACTCAGGAAGAGTAAGAAAACCAAATGCATTTAGTGGATCGTGGTGAATATAGGCATTAGTGTAAATAGATCACCATTTTGTGTTGAATGTTTGACAATAAATTTCACTTTGCTCACACACAGAGCTTCCACCTGTATGTTCCTGCCACTAAGCTTGGTGGAAATGACCATGCTCACTCAGTACCTCATCCCTGTGGAGTGTGAGAATGGCACTGCTACGTCCGTCCCATCCCCTTGTCAGCCTCCACTAAGGAAGATCACTCCCTCGCGGTGATATGGACAGAAAACCAAACAGGGACATGGAAAGCATCCCAGCCTTCACAAGCTCTTTAAAGCAAGGGCAACCCAACACGAAGAGAGGGTAAGGCCTGCAAATGACCATTCCTGACTCCTTCTCCTTGAATAGTGATTTTGGAATCCAGAGGACTTTGTATCTTCCCAAATCCTCTCTGATGTCCCCTGAACAGTGCAGTCAACACCAGTGACTGCCTGATTGCTCACTTCAAAACTCCTTGGAAGTGAAGGCACCAGGTTCACAATTCTGTACAGCTTTAGTAAATGGAGCCTGTGTGACGTCACACCGGTGCCTGCTGAATATGCGGTGGTGGAGAGGATGTCGCAGAGATAGAGCTCACTAATAACATGCTACTGTATCAAAGTGAGTTTCCTGCAGTCTTGCAGCAGTATGTTTCACGCCACTCCAATGGCAAGGGGCTGGTAAAATCAGAACTCAAAAACTCGCTGGCACAAGTTGCACTCCCAAGATTTTGAGCACCGTACCATTCCCATAAATGGTAAGTGCAGGCTCAAAATCACTCCCAATTGAACTAAAAAAAGATGAGTTATCTTCAAATATAGCCTGTTAAAAGATAGATATTAACTGTTAACATTGACAATGCTTCAAATTTGCTGATCTCAAAAGACCTTGCCAGCATCTCGGGATGCTATATTTGGTTCATAGAAAAAATATCCATTTTCCATGTTGAAATGTATATGCATTAAAACACAGGATTGTGTTACTAGGAGTCTCCTGCCACCGTGATGGCCTGTCCTCCATGTAAGGATTATTCAACTACAGAGATAATCCAAATAATTTTGTTTTGCTACTTCAGTCTCGGGGGGCGACCTGCTAATTTTTTGGTAGTTCGGGCTGAGGGATTTGTACGTGCGCTGATTAGTAGGATTCACATGTGCGTTCTGACAAATGGGCATCTCCCAGTGATGGATATCTGGAGTGGTCCGAACCACACTGGAAATGGGCGAAACAGCAGGTAAGTAATTTTAATCTTATTTTCCTGTGATTTAAATGGGATTATCAGCCCGAGACTGAATTCTCCAGGTCCAGTATCATCTCCCATCCCGCTAGGATAATTTCACTCTAGCAGGATTTAGAGGAGCTCCCCACTTTTGGGGAACTGGCAGGAGACCCTGCTGGAGTGAGAAGGGCAAAAGGGACCACCGGGGGGTGTCAGGCAGTGGTGTGAGTAGTGACCCTGGACATGGGCACCCTGGCAGTGCCAGCCTGTGTCTCCACAATTGCCCAATAGGCAAAGTGCCCATGCCCAGGGGGCATCTTGATACTGCCCACCTGGTATCGGGCAGTGGCGAGGGAGTAGGGCCTAGAGGCGATTGATGGGCATGGGTGGTTCCACTGCCACTCTACCATTTGCATTGATCGGGGTTGGAGGGAGGCCAGTGATTAGGGCAGGATGGGAGTGGGCTGCCGGGGGAGTCTGACTGCCGTGGGGTAGGGGGAGTGATCTGCCAGAGAGGAGAGTTGTGGTCTTTCGCCCAGGGTGGGAAGGGGGGGGATCTGCCCAGGAGGGATTATCACTGATGGGTGGGTGGTTGGAGATTGGGCTGTTCTAGGATGGTGATAGTGGAGAGGTCAGGACTGGCTTGCAAAAGATGGGGGGCCGCAATCGGGCCAAGGGCAGAGTAGGGGATGTGGGTTGCTGCTGGAGGGGCAGCATTACAAGGGTTCTGGACTGGCCATGAATCGAGTTGGTTAGCAAACAGGAAGCTGACAAGTCAGGGCCACTGCACTTGCACAGAACTGTCAGACTCCAGTGTGAATCAGTCCCACCCCAGTTGTTAATGATATTCATGATTGTGATCTCTACATTACACGTAGTGTGGGAGATTTGTGTTTGAAGTTACATTGCAAAAAACAATCATGATTTACATCAGTTTTCCTGCGAGTTCAGCACTTCGAACTTGCCTGGGAGAATTGAGCCCTCAATCTCTAAGAGCCCCTTGTTACACCACACCCCCCACTGCCACGCTCCTCCTCCTCCTCCTCCTCCCCCCCCCCGGCCTTATCTAAGGTCCTTATCTTACTAACATGCCATTCCATTTACCAAACCATTTGATTTTTTCATCTAAATATCACTTGGCCATGACTGCACATCATGATAAATTATAGAGCTAAAGACCCTTTTACATCATGTAACAGCCTTTTACCTCAATACGTCGATGACTCAGAGCTAAAATGGGCCTTCTAACTAGTCTGCCTTGGCATTTGATCACCTTGATAGTTGTTTCCAAAGCACCCCGTGGGATCAGCTGGTCTGATTCAATCCTGTCCCTGTACCCTGTCACTCCCAGAAGTGAATTTTGCACTTAATGGGGACCTTTATATTGAGGCAGGATTGCCAAGTCAGGAGGTGGCCAGACTCCAGTTACCCATCTCAGTCTTGCAAATCCGGCTCAAATAGTTTGTTTGGTTTAATGTGTGGTTTGGAAGGGCAATGGCATACGAGAATGGGTATGTTGGATGACCAGAGGTAGAAGGGTTTTGAGGGAGAGGACATTGGAGGATAGAGAGATCATGTGATTCAATTCTATTCTAAACAATCTGCAAACTTAATACAGCGATTAAAGCCTACTTAGAAACTTCATTCTACCAAGGCTAGTTATCAGCCAGAGGCAGGTGGGGCAGTCACCATGCAGGAAACTCCAAGACCAAACATTATCTCATTTGGAGGATTTTGAACTAATCCCTTGCTCTTTCTTCCAACTGCCCCCCACCCCCCCCACCCACCCACCTTCCCCCTCCACCCAACACCCTGGCTGTATCCCCAGCCTAGCCAGCAGCCTGCCATTCCACAACCCTCATTCCACGTTCACTCCCTTGTAGCCCAGATCCCTCACTGATCCTAAGCCTCAGTGGATGCATTGCCAGAAGTTACCAGCACTGTGGCATTGCCTGCAGTGGAGAAATGTTGGCCTCAATATTTCAGCGGATGTATAGCCAATACTTTGTTAGCATGTAACATAACTTCTTTGTTTTTGTACTCTATTCTCTGTTTATAAAGGCATGAAGCTGTATGTTTTTTTTAATAGCCTTCTCAACTTACATTGCCAATCTCAAAGATTTGTATAATCTTGTGGTGCAAGATTAAAGGAGATCTTGCACCTCCTTTAAAATCATATAATTTATTTCATATTATATCACTTAACTCAAAGTGTATCATTGCACTGACCAGTTCACAAATCTATCAATGTTCTTCTGAAAATTGATGCTCCCTTCTTCACATTTTACCACATGTGTGAGTTTTACATCATCTGCAAACTTTGGAATGAAATCCTGTGTACCCACAGCATTTATATGATTCAAAAAGCACAGTGGCCCAAATCCCAACTCCACCACCTTGAAAAATACCTGTTTATCACTCTCTGCCCTTTTTGCTTCTTGGACAGATCCATTCTGCCACTACTCTTTTTATCCCATGACTTTGATTTATGAATCAACCTATCTTGTGGCACCTTATAAAGCAACTTTTGAAAGACTATGCACAGAAAGCTACCTTCACCAATGCTTTCCATTGCTTCATTAAAGAACTCAATCAAGTTAGTCAAGCACAATGTGACTTTAACAAATCTGTGTTGGTTGCCATTTCTTGGATCATATTTTTCAAAGTGAGGATAAATTTTGTCTCTGATTATTATTTTGAAATTTTTCCCCACTGATGTTAGACTGACTAGTCTAAAGGGCAGAATTCTGCCGACTGGGGACCAATTTCAGTGGCAGTGACAGGGACATTGGGTATTTCCCTATTCAGGGGTTAGTGGGTAACTATGCCATATCCAGCCCTGAACTCATTAATTATGCAACCAGGGGCTTTGTGTATTGTGGTCTATGGCATAGTTCACCATTGTATCCAGGTGTCAAGTTATAGAGGCATCAACATAATTGACCCACTGGTAAAGAAAGAAGATGGGCTTTCTGAAAAAGAAAATGGATCTTCAGGAATATTCTGAACCCAGAAAATGAACATCCTCGATGACAGTGAATCTGAAGATCTACCTCTAAATGCTCTCCCCACTCACTGCTATGGTATTCCGTTGTCCAGGATTGCTGGTAGACTCCATTTGAACTCTGAAGGCAACCCCAAGCATTGCCTAGGTGAGCCCTGACACCTGCAGGCTACGCTTTTCCAGATGTGTTTTGGACTAATATGTTTCCCTGCTGCTGTTGTGGATAAAAGGCTGTGGTCAGGTCTTTGCCTGTATCCCATTAGGAGGATGCATGACAATTTATGTTGGCCTCAAGTGGATTCCCCGATCCACCATGACTGACACTTGGAAGAAATTGTAAGTAATTCATGCTAGTGTGAAATCGATTGTCTGCATTCCTGCCAAATTCTCCACTACCACCACCAACAGCCCCCCACCCCCACCCCCACCCCCAACTCCCCACAGGCACCCATCATTGAAAATCCATTGGTGGGACCAACTGAGAATTCTGCCCATAATTTCTGAGTTTATTTCCCCCCCACTTTATTACACCCACCGTAAAAGCAGCATAACAGCTCCTCCTAACATTTTAGGAAGGTATATGTAAGCAGCTGGTGAGATGAAAGGCCACCAACTTCGCTCATTGCTTACAAGTTTGGAAGAATTTTTAAAAACACATTTCTTTATTATTTTTAGTAGCTGCTTTTCACTTTATTGTGAGGTTCTCTTCCCTTCCCAGAAAACAAAATGGCTGACGTGATGCCTCTTAGTACCGAACTCACCCCTGAGATTGACTTCAGGTTTTCCCCAGAGGCAGCCCACTCCATGCCACCATGACAAAGGAGGAATTACACAGTGATGGTCAGGATGATCAGGCAGTATGATACAAAGAAGGAACCCAGCAGGTATGACCCTTCCTGAAGTTTGCACAGGTAACACTGTGCTCCCCAAATGTTGCATCTCTCAAAGGTAGCACCATAAAGATTAGTAAACTTATTCCACTGCCACAATTGCTGTGTCTCTCACGTTTATAGTGATAACATCTCTCAACTTCTATAGCTGCAGATTCTTCCAAGTTGCCACAGGAAATCTGTTCAACACTAACCTGGAAGCAGGCAGGATGTGCCTCATGCTATGGCAGATGCAAACTTTCGGACAGTGGCCAGATTTATTTACTTCTGCATGAGCCCCAGGCAGTAGGGGACAGAACCAATTACTTCTACAATGTAGCTGGATTCTTATAGATGTAGAATGCTATGATGACACACGTGACACTTAAGATACCAGCTGAGATGCCATTGATGTATGTGAATAGCCACTCAGAGAAGCTTGTGTTGTCATATGCCTTTAAAAGATATTAACATGACATCAATAAAAGGGAAAGTGTCATGTGATCCAGTCATAGTTTCACTTTTAATTTTAGCAGAGCGCACCCACACAGCTCTGATGCTGTCAAAGCTTTATACCTAAGTATAACTGTTGTCACAGACCTAATATCATTTTTTCAATCTGCATTGATGAACAGGACTATGTTCTCACTTACCTCTGTATTAATGTGCAGATTTTGCATGACACTTTTGTTGACTGTAGAGGCAGCACTCAAGCTTCGTCTGTTACAAGCAGATGCTTTGAAAGCAGATCTGCTTGGGCCAGCAGCGCTTGACCTGGAATCCTCACCTGTGTCAATAATTCCAAATGTACTGAACGTTCTTCTCTTGGTTTACAGTAATTCTCTTAAATAACAAATCATGAGGGAGCACATTTCAAAGCAAATATTTCTTTCATTGCATGTTACCAGGTGGAGGGTTGACTATAAGGATCTGCTAAAGAGCCTGTGGCATTGCAAAAGTGAAGGAAGAGATATGAACATATTAGAGTAGGGGATAGTATTTGGATTTCTGATATTCTGATGAAAGACTGTTAGAGAGAATAACTGAGTGCCTGACCTGTTGATTGTTTCCAGAATGTCTTGTTTTTATTTCAGATTTCTAGTGTCTGCATCATTTTGCTTTGGTTTTGAAAGTGTTTTTGGATTATGCCAGGCAGGCAATGTGAGTTAAGTGAGTACTGCCTTCTTGAATGTGTAATGTGAAGGGTTAGTTGTCTGAATGTTGTTTTAAAAGAGGGGAAAGAGTGCAATGGTGCCCACAGTGCAGAAGCTCTGGCACATGTGGCTATGACACCCACATGTGCCCTTTTGAAGTATTTTCATTTACTTCTGCAACACTGATCGATGGGTGTCTTTGCAAACAGCAGAATTGAAGATTGTGTCCAACTTGGTGACAGGCAGATTCAGCAAGGTGAACATCTTACATCAATGGAAGGAGGTTTGACCAAAGAGGTTATTGGGCTTTATTTGTTTGCTGTCTTGATGTGTGTACATTGCTGTAATTGCTGTCTACGTGGGCATGATGCAATCAAAGTGAACTGTTGCTGAGGATGAGAAATTCAGGCAAACGATTTGATTAGCAGCATTATTGTTTGTGAACTGCTTATTTTATTGCCTTTGCTGCTGCCAGGTTGTCGCACAAGGGTTTTCTATGTAGGGGGAGATGGTGATGGAGAGGGACACACAGAGGAAAGAGGTTGCCAGTTTTCTGACCCAAGTTAAACTAGCAAAGTATCAGGTGCATTTAAATTAACTGAACTCAGGAAACATTAGTGTGACACCCTCCTCTGGTGAAAAGTATATCCTTCCAGCATAACAGTGACTTAACAACGGCATATCCAACATTGAGGAAATTCAAGTTAAAGAGCCTGTGGCAATGTAAGGGGTGAACGAAAGGAACTGACATGGTAGAGTGAAGGGGCGATATTTGAGATGCTGATATTCTGATGAAAAGTTACCAGAGAGAGTAATTGAGCTGCCTGACCTGTTTGTTTCCAGCATTTCTTCTTTTTACTTCAGGTTGCTAGCATCTGCACCATTTTGTTTTTGTCTCTGTTAAAGGATGAGAAGTTATGTGAGAAACTGTAACATATGTTCTCAATCAGCTTGAAAGGTGGGAGAGAACTATTATAAGGTATTGGATGACAAAGTTTGACTTTGGAGATCATAGTTGAGAACATTAGAAATAGAAATTTGTGCTCAATGCACATGCCTATTTTTTAGTATTTTAATACAGTCCTGGAATGGGGGATTGCATTGAACTACAAGAGTGAGCTGAGACTGGACAATGGCAGTGACTGTGGCTTCCGTAGATCTGGATGAACACTTTTTCTGCTCTTGGCTCCATAGAAATATTTATTTAAGAAACAAAACAAACATTGCTTTAATTGGACGCCACGAAGGTCACTGATGATTCCTGAGCGTTGCAGGTCCCTCAAGTGCTCCACTCATCACCGATTCATTTATGAACAAGATTACCCAACAGGTATTGATTGGGTCCTGGCAGTTCACTGTCCACTAGTACACTTTGTTTCTGTTTAATGCCTGAAAATGGATGCGGTACATAGCAATTTTTAAAACATCAATTTATCTTATGTTTACTTCAACATAAAGATTGTCAAGGGCATTTGATTGGTCCGCTTAAATCCAGAGGAAGGAAAAGTAGGCGAGCATTTTGATTCTGAATCATTCATCAGAATAATAAGATGGATCTGCACCTCAAATATTAGCATGTCTTTTTCTTTTTGAACCCCAATGGATCTACAGTTATTCACAACATTCTGTTTTTATTTCAGATACATTCTTCCCTTTTCTCTCCCTCACCATGATGTGTTTCAAGATGGCAGGAGGCAGCATGCCACTTGCTAGGGGCAGGATTATAAGGTCCCGCCATTGTCAATGGTGTTTCCCATCAAGCACAACAGTCACCGGTGGGAAACCTGCACTGGAGGTGTAGCATCACATCCCCAGCGAATGGGCAGAATATTTCTCCTGTCACATGATGTTTCATGGCACTGGGAAAGCAGTGGATGTGGCAGGATCTTATGGTCTCGCCATTGTCAATGGGGTTTCCTTTTGAATGCACCCCTCACGACTGGGAAACCTGGTCGGCGGGACCATAATATCTCATCGTCTTGAACAACAACAAGATTTCCATAAATGTCTTTTGCTCTTTTGACATCTTCCCATTATCTCAAAGAAATGATATTCCATATTATTGCTCAGTTTTCACCTCTTTCCAGCTTTGAGGCCATAATTGACCTCTTGAGGATAGACACTTCTGGCACTTGTTCTCTTCCCCTCTCTTTAATTTTGCTCAATATTCTTCAGAGGCTTTGCAGTTTTTTTTAGTTTCCAGCTCTGATATAGATGGCCCACACCCAAAACACTAGACTATCTTTATTCTCTTCAGATCCTGGCGGATTTAGTTAGCATTTTCAACATTTGCATGTTTTCCTTTTTATTTGAATAGTTTACCAAGATAAATGCTTAAAGCAGAATTTTCTTTGAGACACAAGGAACACATACTGCATTGATTAAATAATCAGGAACCACAGAGTAAAGCACTAGACACGTTTTGCTTCAATCAACTACCATCAGCTGACCTATTATTATGCAAATATTGAATAGCCAGAAGGAACCACCAACCTGTTTTCCTGAGATCCTTATTTATTCAATCATAAAAAGTGTTTCTTAGCAATACAATAGTGTTTGCTGCATCATTTCACTTCACACTGTGTTATACAATACATTGTAAGAATGTAAACCAAGACACACTAAATTGTTGAATGTTGTTGTGGTTTTATTTTTCTTACCACTCTGTGTGCATATGTACACCAAGTATGTGTTAAAAGTTGTACAATGTCAATGAAAGGATAATCAAGCTGATTGTGACAATCAACCTAAAGATATAGGCCAAGACATCAAGTAACATACTGTACTATTTTCCCAGCAGTAGGTTAATAATACAACCCTGGAAATTATGGTGAGAGATGTTATTGTGTGGATGCTCAGGGCATTTATTTCTGTTTTCTTCTCCCTGTTATCTTAGTACAGACAAATGTTGTTTGTATAAAAGCAACACTACAGGTATTTTCCAGGCTGGATTTAGGGCATGTTTCTTCTTGCAAACAGAGGACATTAAACCCATCAAGTCTGCACTGACAACAATCCCACCTCGGCTCTATCATTGTAATCCCACATATTTATCCTGCTAATCCCTCTAATGTATGCATCCTGGGACACTAGGGATAATTTAGCATGGCCAATGCACTTAACCTGCACATCTTTGGACTGTGGGAGGAAACCAGAGCATGTGAAGGAAACCCATGGAGTCACAGGGAGAATGTGCAGATTCCACACAGACTGTGATCCAAGCCAGGAATCAAATCAGATCCCTGGAGTTGTGAGGCAGCAGTGCTAACCACTGTGCTACCATGCTGCCCATAACATTATTGTATTTGGTGTTAAGATCACATGGGCATAACACAGAAAAATAAATGAATTGGTCAAAAACTGGGCTCATTTTCTTACCAATGTGCAATCCTCCCTGCCCAATATTTGCTGATGTTTTCTGGCACCCATGGAGAGAAGGTTAAACAGTTAGAAATTCAGGAAGGTGAGCCAGCAATCTTGAAAATAGAGGAGGAAGTTAAACAAAAAGGAATTGAAAGCAGAGATCTGGCCGTTCCATGTAGGCAATCTTGAGTATACTCAAACATCTGCATGAAGACTTTCTAATCATTAATCAATCCATAAGAACTGCAATGGTATAAGAAGGTGGCTTTTCACCATCCTCTCCTGGGTAGATTGCAATAGGCAATAAGTACTGGCCCTAAAGGCGATGCTCACATTCCATGAATGAATGGAAAGGACTTTAGGAATTGACTTCCTTGTCCTGCTGCTTCCAGTGCATTTTAAGGAAGGGCCTTGAAGACCATCTAAGTCCCAAAGAACCATTTCATGTCTCCTCCTGCCCAACTCCATCACAAATTCCTTCAGGGTGAGGTCATATCCTTCATCCTTGAACCTTCTGTCTGCTCTGCCATTCATGTTGCCATCATGTAAATTCATTTAACAGCATTCATCAATTCAGCTTCTTTTTAAGGACAGATAGCCTTTAATGCACCATGTGGTTTTGTGAACAACATGACTGAGCTCTCCTGCTGATTACACTGTCAATCTCTCGCATTAGAGAGAAGACTTAGCTCATTTAGGTGAGCTAGTTCTGCACTACATTCAAGTGAGGCGGATGCACCAAATTTGAGAGCTTCATTGCAGTGTTAATGTCAGCCTATTTCTCATATTAATAAACAAACATCAGTGGGCATGTTGCGAATTGCAATTCCATGTTTGCATTTGGGGAGAGAACATTTGTCCATTATCTGCTGAAATGGTATAACTGAGTCATCAATACAGCTTGTTAAATATTTTGATATGACAAGTGCACCAAATATTAAAGGATCCACCCAAAAAGGGGGAAGAAAAAAGTGGGGAAAGCATTGAAAATGTTTGCAAGCCAAATTGCCATCTGAATTCATAGAAACTCTACAGTGCAGAAGGAAGCCATTTGGCCCATTGAGCCTGTACCAACAATAATCTCGCTCAGGTCCTATCTCCTTATCCCCACGTATATTTACTGTTAGTCCCTCTGACAGTAAGGGCAAGTTAGCATTGCTAATCAACCTAATCTGCACATCTTTGGACTATGGGAGGAAATGGAGCACCTGGAGGAAACCCTCACAGACACAGGGAGAATGTGCAAACTCTACACAGTGATCCGAGGTCAGAATTGAATCTGGGTCCCTTGACAAGGTGAGGCAGCAGTGCTAACCACTGTGCCACGGTGCCTATCCAAGTGCTAAGAGTCGACTTAACAATTATTTTCTCAGTATAAAGAGAGGTGGCTGAAATGATGGAAGAGTAAATAAGTGCCATTATGTAGGAAGGGATATAAGGTGATGATTTTAACCGCAACCAGATTGGAACATCCAGTGTCTGCCTGTAACCAATATAGGGCAGAGCTAAAGTTGGCAACCCGGTAATACAATTGGATAAACCCATGCCTCCCAAATAATTTGGTCTTTTCAAAGTAAATATTGTTTAAACATAAGAAATGTTTCAAAGTACATGAAATATTTAACAATATTTAAAAACTTGAGGTTGGTATCTTCCATTTTTGCACTTCCCAGCCTGTGACGATCTACTTCAATCCTCTATCCTCCAACAGTAAAGTTAATCGGAGGAAAATTGCAGAGATGCGTGCAGAAAGATGGAGAATGTCAGCCTGGGAAACTCAAGTGCCCTGAATAAGTATTGCTAATCAGTGAGCTGATTGTTCATTTCATATTCCACGGATCAACGATCATGCCAGAACTGATTTTGGAAGTTTTTAACAAGTGTTAATTTGACAAGATATGTATGAAACTAATTAAACTACCAGAATATCATTATTAATCAAATTTTCTGCAAAGAAAGATCTTTGCTTTCAATTAATTTTAGAATGTCTTTAAGGTATATAATTGACTATAGTTTCCCATTAGTTACCTATCTTCCTGTCCAGTGTTTTCCAGCCAATGTGAAAGCATAGCTGTTTGTGCTATCATAGGCCGTCGGACAGATAAGAGGACACCTAGGAAGAGGGAGAGATACTCACCAGAAATTTCTGTGGGAGTTTTCCAATCTTCTGCTCTTTGGTAGTAATTCTGGAGAAATAATGTAGACTGTTGTGATTTTAATCTGAGTTACAGCAGAAGATTAAAATACCTCATTGAAATTTTACCCCTTGGAATAATTAGAAATAATTCAGGAAAAGGCAAGCACAAGTAAATCAGGAAAATAAATGTACGTTATTAACCTCTGGAGTACAGACAGCAGTCATATCAGGTAACAAGTGTTGGACACCATTATCTACTGCGAGTTCATCAGTTTCAAGGAATAAAAGAACAAACTTCACAAAGTAAATCAAGAAAAATGGTTTTCATAAGGAAACTTCATCAGACTAACAATCAGGTCATAAAAGCTCCCTACAATCCCAATCTGCTTTCTATTTATACTGAGTTAGTTGGTCAGCTGACCATCCTATCAGTTTGGCATTCATTATGTTGTCTACCAGGTCAGCTGACCCTCACATAATGTAACCAATGATAACATGCTAACAGATTCCAATGTTTTCTTTGGTTACATTGTACCATCATATCACAGATCTTCAGCTTTGTTCATTATCCACCCTCCCCTGCTTCACCTCTTTAAAACCTCTTACACTTCTAACTTTCCCCATTCTAATGAAAGGTCATTGATCTGACACATTAATGCTGTTTCTGTCTCTCGAGATGCTGCCAGACTTGCTGAGTGTTTCCAGCATTTTCTCTTTTTATTTCAGACTTCCAGCATCAGTTCACGAGTAAACGTGGGCCTATTGCCTATTTTGTCATAAGCGTTTTTGTATTTTTGGAGCAAAGATTCACATTTTGGAAATGGGTATTCTGACCCAAATGATTTATCAAAATAATAATGAAAAATTCAAATTTTCATTCTCAGAAAGAAAACAGCAGCAACAAAAAGTTTTGAAATGCTTGGTGCCCTGATTGTTCAGATATAGCAAAATTCTCATTGTTAGTGTTGCCAAAAATATCCAGCAACAGGTTTATTTATTAATGCGACAAGTAGGCTTATATTATCACTGCAATGAAGTTACTGTGAAAATCCCCAAGTCGCCACATTTCAGCATCTGTTCAGGTACAATGAGGGAGAATTTAGCATGGCCAATGTACCTTATCACTGCATCTTTCAGACCGTGGGAGGAAACCGGAGCACCCGGAGGAAACTCACACAGATACGGGGAAAACTTGCAGACTCGACACAGAGAGTGATCCAAACTTGGAATTGAACCCAGGCCCCTGATGCTGTGAGGAAGCACTAGCCACTGTGCTATCACTATCTGAGAAAGGAATATCCATGGATAATTATGCTGAGAAAACCTTTGCAGCAGTACTCACAAAACTGGTTGATTTCCACCAGATCATAGCAATATATGTAAACGAGTTTACAAAAGTACGTTAAGCCAAAAGCAAAATACTGCAGAAATAAAAGGACTAAAAGCTGGAAATACTCAGCAGGTCTGGCAACATCTCAGAAGAGAGAAATAGCATTAACATTTCAAATCAGTGACCATTCATCAGAATAGGGGAAGTCAGAATTGCGGTTTTAAAGAGGTGAAACTCAGGAAAGTGGAAAAAGAACAAAGGAAAAGGTTTGTGATACAGTAGAAGATGGGAAACAATAAATGACAAAAGATTTAGTGGCAGAGCCAAAGGGAATAGTACTGGGATAAGTAAAGAAACAAAAGGTATGTCCTAAGGAAGCGTGAATGGCAGAATGATTAATGCCTGTCATCCAAAAGCAAAAGGATAACAAGATCAGGAATCACATAGGAAGTAAAGTCTTGCGTTGAGCTTCATTGGAACACTGTATCTAAACAGCATCCTTATTCAATAGATCATCCTCTGCTCTTCCTGCCACATTAAATACACCTTCACTCATCTCTCTCTGTCCACACTCCAAAGAGACATTTCCCTTTGCAACATTGTTGCCCATTCCTCAATCATGGCAATCATCTGCTCCCTCATGGCACCTTTCCACAGAAATGCAGAGGACCTAAGACCTATCCCTTTATCCCTTTCTCGTTCTTGTCTATTTCAGAAACAACCTTTCCAAGGGAAGCACTGATTTACTTGTGCTTCATTCAATTTAATGCACTATTTTCACTGCTCACAATGTAGCTTCCTCTGAAATAGGGAGACCAAATGCAAACTAGGTAGTCATTTTATTGAAAACCTCCATTCATTCCATAAGCATGCAGATATTCCACGCTTGGTCAGAAAAGTATGCAGGAATAAACACAGCAATTACAAGCCAGTAAATTTAATCTTGGTGTTGGGAAAATCTTTAAAAATATTAATCTGAGACAAGATAAACTGTTACTAAGACAAATGCAGAATAATTAAGGGAAGCCAGCATGGTTTTATTAAAAGCAAGTTGATTTTAACTAACATGATTGATGGTTAGATGGTCTATATGGAGGACCAAATGACATTTGATAAAATATCACACAATAAGTTTGAACATCATGGAATAAAAAAGAAAAATGGCTGATTGACAGGAAACAGAGTAACGGTGAACCCTTAATTTTCAGCCTGGAAGAGGGTATATGTTGGAGTTTCCCAGGGCCAGAACTGCAACCATAGCTTTTCCTGATATATGTTAACAACCTAGCCTGCATGTACAGGGCACAGATTCAAAATTTGCAGATAACACAAAACTTGAAAGTATTGTGAGCTGTGAGGTGGATAGTGGTGAACTTCAAAAGGCAAAAGATCGACTGGTTAATTGGGTAAGTGCATGAAAGTTAAAATTTAATGCAGAGAAGTGTGAAGTTTAAACATTTTACTAAGCAGGGTGAACAAATGCAATATAAATTGCAGGAGACAATTCTCACGAAGGTGCACCACTCAAAGAGGCATGGAGTATATATGTACACAAATTATTGAAGATGGAACAGCAGTATAAAAAAGTGGCTAAAAGGCATCAAGGATCTTGGACTTTTTTAATAGAGACATAGGCTGGAATTTTCTGGCCTTCCTGCTGCTGGGATCTTGCAGTCATGCCGATGGTGAAATCCCACCATGGGTTTCCTAATGGCGGGAGATGTATAAAAGGGGAAACCTTGTTAGCAGCCGCCATGGACCACATGGGGCCAAATTCTCAACTCTCTCTGATCACGTTGCAATGAACAGAGATTTGCCTGAATATCAAATTCTCTGCTCTCACTGGCAGCAGTAGCAGGATGTGAACAGCTGGAGAATTTTGGCTGTGGTGGGAGCGTGGCAAATCTCACTTATAAAAAGCAAAAGCAATGACACTGTGATGAATCTTTCTAAAACCCTGGTTTGCTCTCAGTTGGATATTGTGCTCAAGTCTGGGCAAGAACCTAGGATAGAAATATGACAATGGTTCTGGGAATTAGATCTTGTTACATGAATAGATATTGGATCTGTTTTCCATGGAGGAGAGAAGGTTGACAGGAGATTTTTTTTTTAGAAATGCTCTAAATCATGAAGACTCTGGATAATGTAGATAGAAATAAAATGTTCCAATTCTCAGAAGACAACATTAATTTAAGGTGGTTAATAAAAAAAATAATGACGCCATGACGAAAATGCATTTTACACAGTGAGAAGTTAGGATTTGGAATGCACTGCATGTCTGTGGTGAAGATAAATTCAATCCAGACTTGCACAAGAGAAATGGATAATTATCTGAGGAGAACAAAATTGAAGGGCTGTGTGTTAAGGACAGCGAAGTGGGATGAGCTGAGTTGCCCTTGCTCAGAGCCAACACAGTTACCAGAGGCTGAATAGTTTCTTTCGGTGCTGTGATAACCCTATGATTCCACTAAGAACCACCTCCAGCACTACAGTAATGTTGGATAACCATAATTATCGAAGTGTGAATGATGTGACATACCGTGGGTTACCGCATGCATACAAAATCTGAAGACAAAAGCTTAGGTGAATGCCAAGAGGTATTTATTCCTGCAAAATGTCTGCATCAAAATGTTCAAGCACACAGCAGCTATAAACAGGCTGCGGTCCTTTAAAAAGGAACTTGACAATTTGTCGAAGGAAATGGACATTTCCAGTTATAAAGGTTAACCTCCCAGTTAGGTGTGATGATAGAGATTTAAGAGCTACTGTGGTCTCCTGCTGTTTGATTGATTGCCTTAAGAAGACAAAGAAAAATTCTGCAAGTTATTCCTGAATTAGCCACTGATATGTTCTTTTTCAGTTTGCCTTCTTTGGGAGATTGCATAGTTAGGGTGCTTAAATCATTGAGGAGTTTTGACTATTATCCAGATGGGACAAACTTGATGGATCATTTCTAGTTTTTCTTTTTATATGTTTGTAAATATTTAGTTTGCGAGTGCTATTTTTTCTCCCTTTGGCGTGGCACTTCAAAGACAGTTCCACATTTTTTGATTGGTCTTTTCCAAATCAGTTGCAATTTCAAGCAACAAAACTGCATTGTGGTGTAGAAATATTGGGGTCAATTTTCCCCATGTTGCCTCCAAGGGATACTCAGGTGCCCAAGTTTAACTGTTACAGAAAAGGGACATGGACCAATTTTGCCAGACGTTTGCATGTGGGACAGACTGAGCATCCAACGCCGGCATCTTTACATCAGACTGAGCAGTCAGAGACTGCTCCAATCCTAATTTTCTTAACCTTTTTAAGCTTTGTTCTGCAAGGTTTGCTTAAAGTTAAAGTCATATTTATTAGTCATCAATAGGCTTCACACTATTGTGAAAATCCCCTAGCCATCACATTCTGGTGCCTGTTCAGGTACACTGAGGAAGAATTTAACCATGACCAATTCACCTAACCCTGTACATTTTTGGAATGTGGAAGGAAACCAGAGCACCTAGAGGAAACACACACAGACACAAAGAGGATGTGCAAACTCCACACAGACAGTGACTCAAGCTGAGAATCAAACGTGGGTCCCTGGTGCTATGAGGCACTATGCTGTTGCGCTATCCCAGGTTTGTGCTTGTGCCAGGGATTATTCTGGGACTTGCCAAGAGCCCAGGACAGTAAATCCTGGTCCGCTTAAACTTGAAAAGAAGATCTACACTTCAGTTGCCGTGCAATGCTTGGGAAGAGGAGCCAAGTGAATCTAGCCCATGTCCTCCATGAGTAAATACAAAATAGTAAATTAAGAGTTTCCACAAATCCATTAAAAGTTCTCAACTGACAAAGAAAGACAACAGGCAACTTACTACAATTGTGAATTATAGTAATAGTTTTCTAATAATATATATTATATGCCAAATGGTTTCACAAAATAAAGAAACTGTTGAAAATATTCCTCAGCAATCAAATGTTATTAATATGAAAATAACTAGTAAACTCAAGTAATTCAAAATAACTTACTGCTGCATATTATTTTTGGTGATCAGCATTGCTGCTATGTCTGGTCCTTGCTTTTTTTGCAACTAGATGTAATTAATTATCTATTATTCTCGAGTAATGTTTGATCCCATATAAAAGTCGACACCCGGCTTTTGGCCAAAACATCTTTCATTTTTCATATATCTTATGTATAAATCAATGCCGACTCTTAGACTAAAGATGCAAACATTTTGAAGTTACCATTGGCTTACCCTATAGAAGGTGGCTGCTCAGTTCCACATGTCAATGCATGATATCAAGACTACTTCTGGGAATAGTCTCCGACCTGGCAACTCTAATGATGAGTGAGAGTGGATTTCAATTTCCTGGAGTTGGTCATATAAAAGTTGACCCCCTACTTTTTAGTTGAAAGTTTAGTCTTGAGAATTTGAATTTTACATGAGTGTACACATACCTGAAAATTAATTGACTGGATCATCTTAAATGTCAAGTGTAGTAACTTGAGGTGACTCAATGTGGCAACTTACAAACGAAAAGAATTATTGAATGAGAAGAACTATTTACACCTTTAGAATTAACAACCTGACTATACAGGTTTACTCCCATCAACACCCTAACACCAACTGCAGCCTTCCAGCCTTGAAAATGTACATCCTTGCTCCCAGCTGGCCCAGATTTGAACACATGTGCCCCATTAATTCCAGCCCAGTGATCTGCAGGCATGATCCCAATGTTTTAGTGTGAGGTGTAGTGGTGTTGGACAGCAAAAAGTTTGTCTTTGAGCCTGCTTCTTCAGAGAAGCTTCAAACATCTTCACGGACCATTTGAGTCCAGATGGTAGGGGGATAACTTGACATGAAGAATGTTATTAGACTTGAAGAAAGTCTGAAACTCATCAGTTATGAATGCCATTCTGATGCCAACACTTTGGGGAAACCATGGATCGTGAAGAACTGCTTCAGTTTATCAATAGGCTGTCAATGTGGCTGTGATGGATCTCATGTATTGAATGTCCTGCCACTTGGGATAGGCATTTACTAAGGTTAGGAACATATGCCCTTTAAATGCTCAGCAAAATCTACATAAAGCCATAATTTCGGACAGCCCAGCCACTCCAAAGGCTGTGTGTTCACTGGTGGTGGTGATGTTTGCTAGGTCAGACAATCTATTTGTTCAATTTCTCTGTCAATGCCAGGCCACCAGACATAGCTAGTGGCCAATGCATCATTCTGCTCAACCAGGATGGGCATCATCTTGGAGCAGAGGCCATCACGCTGGGAATAGTATGATGGCATGTGGCCCCCGCACAATAATACCCCATTTTCATAGATTATCTTGTCCTTGCATTGCAGATATGTCTTCATTTGCTCTGCCTTATCGAAGATCCAACCTGTCAACACTATTTGCTTGATCTTCGACAGCAATGAGTTCCTATCTATCTAAAATTTAATGTGGGTTGTTGAGACGGGCAGTGTGTCCAAAAAATGCAGAGCCAATACTATCCCCTGTGGAACAGGTGGTGACAGTGTGATCTGTAGCAATGGGAGGCAGCTAAGTGCATTTGTATTTGTGATTTTTGTATTCCTGGTCTATACTGGAAAGTATTGCTGTATGTCCAGCTCTGCACTCAGGCCCAGGCAATAGGCAGCACTGGATCATTCTCTCTGAAAAGACCCAACAATGACTTATGGTCTTACATAATATTGAAATGCCATCTGTCGATCCACTGATGAAATTCTTCACAATGTAAGTGACTGCAAGGCTGTCTTTGTCGATTTGTGAGTACTTTTTCTCTTTTTAAGTTTATTTACTAGTGTCACAAGTAGGCTTACATTAATGCTGCAATGAAATTACTGTGAAAATCCCCTAATTGCCACGCTCTGGTGCCTGTTTGGGTACACTGAGAGAGAATAAGCATGGCCAACCTTTGGGCTGTGGGACGGAACCCATGCAGACATGAGGAGAATGTGTAAGCCCCACATAGAAGTCACTTAAGCCGGGAAACAAACTTGGGTCCCTGCTGCTGTAAGGCAGCTGTGTTAACTACTGCACCGCAATGCCTCTCAGCTTCTGACAGTCTCCTCGAAAGAACCACAATTGGCCTTTCCACTCCATCTGCCGTTCTATAGGATAGAACTGCTCCAACTCCATATGGAAAGATGTCATCAGTAGCTACTAATGTTTTGTATGAGTCAAAGAGAACAAGAAATGTCGATGATTATAAAAGCTGTTTGACTTTGAACTCTCCCTACTTCCATTGCTAATTTTTTTTATATATACTGGTGCAGGGGGACAAGAATTGTTGAACCTCGCATAGTAATTGAGCATTTCTAGGAAGGGCTTCAGTTCTGTCACATTCCTAACTGCCGGCAGTCTCTTAATAGTTTTCACCTTCCTCTGAGGGGAAATAACCCCTTTGTATGTATTTTAAAATGGAGGTACTTAGCCTCCTCAGCGTGAAAGGTACATTTGTCACATTTTAAATATATGCCAGCTTCCCTAAACCTTTTGAGGACCTTCTCCAGATTTGCACTATGCGCTTCAGGAGATGCACCTATAATTAAGACAGCATCCAAGTATATCACCCATCACTTTGAATGTTCATTGTAATGGGCTTTCCATACCTGACAAGACACCAAATGACAAGAACCCCTTGTGGGTGTTTATTGTAACAAACTTTCTGGAGTCCTCTTCTAGCTCCAACTGTTAATAAGATGACTAAGATATAGCTTAGTATACAGGAGGCCCCAGGTGACTTAGCATTGACCTTTATTTTCAGGGAGCAGCCATTGACTACTCAACATTGCCACTGGGCTACACAGTGGCACAGTGGGGCTCAAGTTCAATTCGAGCCTTGGGTGAACATCTGTGTGGACATTTTCTCTGTATCTGCATGGGTTTATTCTAGGTGCTCTGGTTTCTTTCCACAGTCTAAACATGGGTGCAGCTTAGGTGGATTGGCCATGCTAAATTACCCCTTCATGTTCAAAGTAGGTGGCGAGAGGGTCTTTTGGAGAGTCAGTGTAGATTCAATGAACCAAATGGCCTCTTTCTGCACTGTAGAGGTTCTATGGCATCATGCTAAGTTTGTCCTGATTGTGTAAGCCTCGAATTACTCCTTTGGTTCTCCTGCCAGCTCATTCATAAGCGCTGGATTCATTACTTTCTTTTTTTAGGAGTGTTCTGGGCAGTTGGTTTGTCCTACATACAGCTTGCAGATCAAATTCTTCCATCAGCGTATCTTGGGGATATTTTCCTACACCTAAAGCATATCTCAGACTCTGGTGTCAAACAGTTCTGCTCAGGTCCCGATGCACCTCGGGCTGCTCTCCTAGCTGTAGCCATTTCCTGTTACACCTGATTCACATCACTCTGCACACCTTGAAGCCCACAAATGCCTTGCTCAGCATACTCAGTCACATGGGCCATCTCTACTGGTTTTAATATTGAAATCTCGGTTTCAGCAAGCAGCTTCTTTTGGGATGTTGAGGTTATTGACACTACAAATTAAACGGTCTTTCAACATGTCTCCTAACAAAAGGTTGAACTCGCAGTGCTTAACCAGGCATCACAGTCTGTCCACAAAGTTGGAGACCATCTTTCCTTGATCCTTAACAGCAGAAATTTGTACTTCTGCATGAAAATGAAACAAAGAACATAGAACAGTGTAGCACAGGAACAGGCACTTTGGCCCACTGAGCCTGCACCAATCACATTGCCCTACCTAGACCCTTTATACCTCATTTGTTCATGTGCTTCAGGTTGGAGATTATACTGACTTTTATTCAACCGGCTAGCTTGCCAAAGGTTTTTGTGTCTAGAGGGTGTCGCCAAACTTCTCAGCAGATTGTGAGTCTGTGGGTCACAGACTGGGAGCAATATCACTTTCTGCTTTGCCATGTGGGCAAAGTATTGGAGAGAATTATTAGGGATAGGATTTATAGTTATTTAGAGAGAAATGAATTGATTGGGGATAGTCAGCATGGTTTTGTGAAAGGTAGGTCGTGCCTTACTAACCTTATTGAGTTTTTTGAAAAAGTGACCAAAGAGGTGGATGGGGGTAAGGCAGTTGATGTGGTATATATGGACTTTAGTAAGGCGTTCGATAAGGTGGCCCATGGAAGGCTTCTGCAGAAAATGCAGATGTATGGGATAGAGGGTGATTTAGCTAATTGGATTAGGAATTGGCTAGCAGATAGAAGACAGAGGGTGGTGGTTGATGGGAGATATTCATCGTGGAGTTCGGTGACAAGTGGTGTACCTCAGGGGTCTGTTTTGGGGCCCCTGCTGTTTGTAATTTTTATAAATGATCTGGATGAGGGTATTGAAGGATGGATTAGTAAATTTGCAGATGACACTAAAGTCGGTGGAGTGGTAGATAGTGAAGAGGGGTGTTATAGTTTACAGAGTGACTTGGACAAGTTGCAGAGCTGGGCCGAGAGGTGGCAAATGGAGTTTAATGTGGAAAAGTGTGAGGTAATGCACTTTGGCAGGAATAATAAATGTGTAGAGTATAGGGCTAATGGTAGGACTCTTAATAGTGTTGATGAACAGAGGGATCTTGGTGTATGTGTGCATAGATCCCTGAAAGTAGGCAGTCAAGTCGATAAGGTTGTTAAGAAGGCATATGGAGTCTTAGCTTTTATTGGTAGGGGGATTGAATTTCGGAGCCGCAACGTCATGTTGCAACTGTACAAAACTCTAGTGCGGCCGCACTTGGAGTATTGTGTGCAGTTCTGGTCCCCGCATTATAAGAAAGATGTGGAGGCATTGGAGAGGGTACAGAGGAGGTTTACCAGGATGTTGCCTGGTATGGAGGGCAGGTCTTATGAAGAGAGGCTGAGGGATTTGAGGTTGTTTTCGTTAGAAAGGAGGCGGCTAAGAGGAGACCTTATTGAAACATATAAGATGATTAGAGGTTTAGATAGGGTGGACAGTGATAGCCTTTTTCCTAGGATGGAGAAAGCTAGCACGAGGGGACATAGCTTTAAATTAAGGGGTGGTGGTTATAGGACGGATGTCAGAGGTAGGTTCTTTACCCAGAGGGTGGTAAGGGTATGGAATGCCCTGCCTGTGTCAGTTGTAGATGCGCCAAGTTTGGTGGCGTTTAAGAGGTTAGTAGATAAGTTTATGGACGAAAGGGGAATGGTTTAGGTTAGAGGGTCATTGCTTTTTCCTAATTGGTCGGCGCAATATCGAAGGCCGAAGGGCATGTTCTACGCTGTAATGTTCTATGTTCTATGTTATTTTGTTTGCCAAAAAATCACAACTTTGGAGTTGAATGGCTCCATTTTCCCAAATAACAGCAGGTTAAAAGTGGAACCTGTACTTTTTCTCCTTTGAACTTCGAGTGATCTCTCTTCTCCCCCTCTAACAATGCACTGTGGGCTTTCATTGGCTGATCTGGATTGTCGTCAGTATAATAATTTGAAGCAACTTGAAGTGTCAAGTAACAAAATAAAAGAGTTCTTGACTGAGAAGATCTATGTACAACTAAGGGTTCAAAAGCATAACTATACAGATCTACTTCTGACAATACCCTGACTCCAACTACAGCTTTCTGGCCCTGGGAATGTGCACACTCACTCCTAATTTGCCCAAATTTGTGCATTTGTTCTCCATTGCTCCCAGCCTCTTCACATTGCCTGTGAAGGACTGGTGATTAAAGGTGCCATACTACCAGAGGAATAATAATGCTTCTTCATTTCAAGATAACTCAATGAGGTCATGTATTTCCGAAAATTATTGCTAGTAACAGAAATAATAGATCCAAAATAAATATTTAATGCTTCCTTTAAAACAGCAGATAAAGGAATTTCATGTGAATGTACTAAATGTGAGTATGATTCTGTCACACAAATTAATTCCCAGGTTTTTATCTTTTATATTTTACAACTCGTTTGACACAATAGATCACCATTGAGCTTTATTGTTATGGAGTCTCACATTCATGTATAACAGCACAAAGGAACATTGAGCGATATATTTCTGATAATAGCGAACTCACAAACAGAAATAGATAATCTGCAGTGTGGTTCAGGGTTTCCCTAACAACAATGAGACTTTGCATTTATATAGTAACTTAATATAGACAAATATCCAGCATATTTTTTAACCTCTGTTCTCATCAATGAAACAACTTACATTATCACACACAGTCTGTACCTTTATGCACATTGTGAATAGATTGCTTCTGGTTAACAAATACTTCTTAATCAATGTGTACACCAGAGACCATATGGACCACCCATTCTCTTGTTCTGAAAAAGGATAAACACCAGAACACCAGATTAGTGGTGCACTAAAGCAAACTTTTCTTTCTATAGCTAGTAATTCCTGGAACAGATCATTAGTCTGTCACCAGAGGTTTATAGCTTGAGCGGTACCATTCCAAGTATGGCTGACCAGGAGTCTTTCCTGGTCTTACCGCCAGCTATTGGCATGTTTGGAAGGATTTGCAGGTTTTCATACTCAATCTGTTTGGCCATGTTATGAATGCATACACTTTCCTAGATCATCAAATCCTAGGCTGGGACTCAAATTGGAGCTTCTGACTCAAGAGGAGGGACACACATAAGACTATGAGATCAATGCTTAAGGTTAAAACTAATCATCAAATTAAATCAACTGTGGGATTGCACACTGGAGCAAAAAGGTACAGCAAGAATTTTATAAAAATACAATATTAGGTCATTACTCTCAGTAGGCTATTTTGCGCCCACAGTCAGAATCATGAGAATGCACAAGTGGTGGGAACTCCATTTAAATACATTTTAATAAATTTATATATTATTAAAAGGCTTGTCCATCACATCATCCCTCCCATCTTTCTACCAGCCCATCAATGAATATTTGTTGAAGTTCACAACAGCTTTACAAAAATGGGAAAAGTCGAGGGGACCTCGCTGGGGGCAACAAGAGCATTAAAGCCGTGACAGAGGAGAGGAGGACCGTAGCTGGGTATTGGCCCTTGGCACTGCCCCTTGGCACAGCTTAGCACTGCACGAGTGAACTGGCCTCACTGCTGAGGCCTTTAAAGTAGAGGACTTGGCAAAATTGGGGAGTTGCAATGAGATAGGGGAACCTGGCATTGACGGCAGTACTTTGCATTGAGGGGACAGCAGGCATTGAGGGGAAGAGTAGGCACTGAGCTGGGGTGCTGCAGCAGTACTGTTGCAGTGCTTGTAAGGGGCTGAGAATCTCCAGTAATTGTGCTGCGAGATGTGGAGGAAGAATCCCATGATAATTGTGCAATTGTGGAGGTCAGAGTGCTCTCAATAGCTATGGAGGAAAGAGGGTTGGGTGAAGAGTCCCTGACACCTTGATGTGGTAGTCTTGAGATGCAGTAAATAGTGTCCCTCCTTCCGAGCCAGAAACTCCAATTTGAGTGCCACTCCAGGAGAGTGCGTGCGTTCATAATATGGCCAAAAAAGTTGAAGATATCAACATGCAAATCCTTCCAAATATGTCAATGGCTTAAAGTAAGAGCAGGAGAGACTCCTGGTGAGCTATGCTTGGTTTGGCAACCCTCAGGCTATAACCAGAGGCACCTTATTCACAATATGCATTCAGGTAGAGGCTGGGGCTAGTAATGTAGGCTGTTTCATTGCCAAAAACACAGGTTAAAAAATATACTGGATATTTGTCTATATTAAGTTACTATATAAATGCAAATTGTCATTGTTGTTAGGGAAACACTGAGCCATAATACAGAATAACTATTTTCCCTGAGTCCAAGGGTAACTAGCCATTACTGCAAAGCCTCTTGCTCACTCATATTAATTGTGGCAGTAAGTACACTATACAGACCTGCTGTTAAAGTCCAACAGGTTTATTTGAAATCTTGAGCTTTTGGAGCACTGTTCCTTCATCAGGTGAGTTGTAGGTGAGTGGACTTGGTGTCTCTTTTGTAGTTAATAAAGAGATATAAGATGGAATTTTCTAGCCTCACTCGCCCCAAGACTGGAGGTAAATGAACCTTTGTATGTTCCATCGAGTTTTCTGTCCCACCCGCTACGATTCCCCTGGAGGCGGGATGGGAAAATTCCACCATTTTAAATTCCATTTTAAATTATGTTATTTGACAACTGAATAGCTCACTATTCAACATTTCTTTCCTATTTTCCATACTTCCAGTGGATATTAAACCAAAGTTCTGTCTATCCTCTTCAATGGTTATAAAATACCCGATACGGCACTTATTCAAAGAAATGCAAGAGAATTGTTTCTTTTTAGTCTGGCTAACATTTCTCATGAATCTACATCTGTGGTCACTCAATCATTTTTTGTTGTGCTTTTGGAATCCTGTATGTTTCAATTAGTTGGTACATGTCCTACATTTTTTTGATTCATTCATGGAACATGTGGCATTCATTACCCATCCTGACTTGCCCTTAGAGGACAGTTGAGAGTCAACCACATTGCTGTGGCTCTGGAGACATATGTAGGCCAGATCAGGTAAGGACAACAGATTTCCTTCCCTAAAGGACATTAGTGAACCAGATAGATTTTTCCAACAATTGACAATGGTTTCCTGGTTATCAGTAGATTCTTAATTCCAGATATCTTTTATTGAATTCAAACTTGATCATCTGCTGTGGTGGGATTCAACTTCAGGTCCCCAGAACATCAGCTGAGTTTCTGAAATAATGGTCTAGTGATAATACCACTAGACCATCACCTCCCCTACTGTAATACTGTATTGTACATCATAATACTGACCTTATACAGACATAGAGGAGCCAAAATTCAACATGATTGTGCCTGGTTCACAGGAGTTAAAGGTAACCTTTTGACTTGGATTGGAATTGATTTGAATGCAGGAGACAAACTGGGAATAAAGAGAGTACAACCAACATTGTAGGTGAAGCTTACTAAGTAGCGACAATAAATAATGAAAGTCAGAGCAACAAGTGGCACTCTGGAGTCACTGAACTAGAAATCCAACAACCCAGGTTAATGCTCTGGGGGACACAGATTCAAATCTCAACTCAATACCAGATGGAATTTAAATTCAACCACTAATATAAATAAATTCTGAAAATTAAGGTTCATCTTAGCAACAGTGACCATGACAACTATCATTGATTGTTGTTAAAAATTCATCTGGTTCACTAATATCCTTTAGGGAAGGAAAGTTATTTAAAAGATACTTAGATGGGCACATGAATAGAATGGGAATGGAGGGATATAGAAAACTGATTTAAAATAGAGATCATGAGCCTTGGGAGTTTCCTGGGAAGTGTGTAAATTGTCAATGATATTGATGTATTTCTGTTCTATCCTACAGATACTTCGGTCCGCCTTGTTGTCTAACAAGGGGCGTACACACGATGGGTCGTGAGAGGGCTGCTCTTGGATTTTTCGAGAGTAACCCCATGCTTCACGTCTTTTGTGTACGCTTGAACTGGACCAGTTGATGGGCAACATGACAGCTCAGTGACTATCGCTGTGCTGTGCAGATACATGGATTTGGGCCTGTATCTGTGGGAGTTTGCGCATTCTCCCCGTGCCCGTGTGGGTTTTCTCCGGGTGCTCCGGTTTCCTCCCACATCCCAAAGATGTGCTCTTAGGCTGATTGGCAAAACAAATTCTCCCTAAATTGTTGCAAATTTGGTTTCAATGCAGCGATCTATAAACATAGACAGGGATCAAGGGTAGAAGTTGGGAACATCAAGGTGGTGACACAGGCTTGTTGGGCAGAAGGGCCTGTTTCCCATGCTGTTTTGTTCTTTGTTCTTTGAAATCTGACCTCCTTACTTTGACCTATATATGTCTCCAGTAAAGAGGTTGATTTTTAATCGCCTTCTATAATGGCTGAACAAGCCACTCAGTTCAAAGGTAATTTGGAAGCAGTAACAAGTGGCACATCCCATGAAGGAATAAGGGAAATTGCAAAGGATCATAGACAGCCTATATAGCTGAGAAATTCAATGCCAGCCAATTAGCAGAACTGAGAGTTTTGAACCAAATCAGAAGTATTTGATGAAAGGAGATAAAGTAGGAATTTAGATTTGGTTGTGGTGAAACAATTTTTGTGATAGGGAATCCAGAACAAGAGAACTCAGGACCGTAGTGAGCTGGTAGTGAGAATGGTGTATAATTGAGTGGAAGGCTTAGGATGGAGCATTCGTTGCCCTCCTGACTTCCAACGATTAAGTCCAGGGTGAGAAGAATCAAGAGCAGCCTGCCTGCCCAGAGGCCAATTGAGGAACTTAAGTAAGTTCCCTTGCTGAGGGTAACAGTGTGTTCTCCTTCTTGGTCATGGCTTTTGAGGCTTTGCTTCTTGCTGCCCATGGATCCTTGCTCTTGTGGCCTGTACCTGCCGCTGTCCTGCCTCAAGTGCCTGAATATGTGAGGGAGCTGCATTTATAATTGGAGGCCTCCTTCAGAGTGATACTAAATATTTGACAGTCTGTCCTGCTTGACTGAGGCATCTGAGGTGTCCCATCACTATTCCCTCTCTATTCCCCCATCCTGAATGTAAGGGCCGTACATTGAATAATGTCACCCAGGTGACTTATACAAACTACTAATAGTTTGGAATAACTTTGGATAACGTTTTCTCCACTTTCAGTCTCCCTTCCAATAATGTTCATGGCTCCTTGCTAAGAATGTGCTTATGGAATTCTTCACTGCAGCATCAGGAAGGATGAATGATGAAAATGGATCAGGAAATTTTTTCTCCACTAAACTTTCTGGCTTCTCCAATTTCTCCAAATTTTTAAGCAGTCATGATTTTATTCATTCATGGGGCATGGGCGTCACTGTGGCCAACATTTATTGCCCATCCCTAGTTGTCCATGTTGAGAGCCAACCACATTACTGTGGATCTGGAGTCACATGTAGGCCAGATGAGATAAGGATGTCAGATGTGCTTCCCTAAAGAATATTAGTGAATCAGATGGGTTTTTCTGACAATCAACAGTGGTTTCATGGTCATCAGTAGATTCTTAATTAAGCTGAGATCTGAACTAAAAGTCCAGCAAAAGTATCACTAGACCATTAGCTCCCTGTATTGTCCCTTTCCCAAGCTTGGCACACTTTCTGATTTAGTGGTTTTTGCTTACAGTTAAATGATGCAAATGTTGTATTTTCAGTCATCAATAAGCGACAAAGTAAGAGATGAGTCCTGATATCCCTGGGCCACAAATGTAATGGAGCAGAATCCCTATTTTCCTTTACCCCAGTTTGATGAACTTTTCATTAAACCCCAGAGATAGGATCATTTATACAGTTGATATGAACATCTTGCATTTGTAGCACCCATTCAGGCCCAAGCTAAACTGTGCTTATAAAGTGTGGATCATACTGCCTTGCCTGATGTCCTCTTGGAGGCAACATCACCCAAGAAAATATTTTCCCAGACTTCAATTCCAGCTGGAGCCTTTCAGTTACGAGGCAAATTAAGAATCTACTTTGAATTTAAATACCATCATCTAGTAAAGGGTTAGAATCTTCAGAAAACCCCAAAAGATGCACATTAGTTCCAGTAAAGCCCTTCAAAGGTAGATCCTTAGACCACTCTTAAAATCCTCCTTGACCTCAGTGGTGAGCAACACATCCACTCACAGTCTTCCAGCTGAAGTTTCAAGAGCTTGCATAAACAGAGTGCAATTCATTCCAAATTCCAGCCTCCCATAAGCCAGAAAAAACCAAGGGTAGATGTTTTTAACGCATTGTGGATTTCTAGGATATGGAGAAGAAACATCCAGGGTGTTTACGACTCCCCCTCATCCCCACCCTCCCCAGTGGTTAATTGGGCAGGATAACTATGGGTGTAGGCCTGACTACTTCCCCGCATCGATTAAATCCAGGAGAGGAAGGGCAGCCTTCCAATCCCATCATCAATTGAGGCCTTTTGGCAATTAAATTTTACTAAGGGCCTCATCCCAAGACAGCTGTTATTAACGCCACATGAGCCCGTCACCACAAGCAAAATGTTGCTTGTAGTCTCCCAGAGGTGGGTGGTGTGGGGGAGGGGAACTCTGTTTATCAAAAGCCTTTTTTTTTGGGGACCAGCATCAGAAAGGTTGGAGGGGGGGTGAGAGCAGTTGGTGTGTCCTGCTGGGAACTGACTCTTCCCCTTTGCTATTGAACCTCCTACAAACTCCTCCCTGTGATGCCCACTCTCAAAACCCCTCTGAAATCCTGCATCTCTAAGCAAACATGCTGTTGCTCTCTGATTAGCTGGCTGCTCTCAGCAGGGTGGGAACTTCCCGCCCTGGGATCCTAACCCTATGGAAGTCCATCAATGTACTGTTAATTGCATGATTGGCTCATTATCAGATGGACCTTTGCCAGAGGCGATATAAGTCTCTCACCAATTTTCCAGTCGATGGCCAAGACTCCTGTTACCTCCAGAAAATTAACCCCACGGAGTATCTTTCCACATCTTAGAAGATTCAGCTTTCTTTTCTCAAGTTTAAAAGGAATCATAAATTGAAAGCTTCAATTATCTTCTCTGGTTTGTTGACAATTTTCATTTCTGTCTGGCTCTATGGAAGGGAAACAAATGTCAATACAAAGAGATAAATAAATGCATAGAAACCAATAACAAAATGCCAAAAATGCAAAGAGAAATGAATTCACAGCAGTCATATTTGGTCCATGTTTCCTTTTACTGTTGATGTACGCCATGGTTGAGATCTAATACCCTTTCAAAATAATTGCAGGTCAGGATCACTTTAATGTTCTTCGTACTTGTTGACAGTGTAGCCACCACTGCAATCTCATCAAACGGTTCAAAGAGGTCTTATTGCCTTCCCATCTCCCCCTCACCCCCCTCCCTGCCTGCTCTCCATGAGCAGCCTCCAGGCAGCTGCTGAACTGCAGCCCCATTGGCAACCAGTCCCTGTGAGATTTCCTATCTACCCAAAATTGAGAACTTCATTATACTGAGCAGATTGCCTTGCCACTTCCAACCTGCCTCCGGAAAGAAGTGGGGATTTATTGGTCCAGCAAACCAATACCCTCCTCTTCCACTTTCGAGCCTAGAAATGTGAATGCTTGTGATGCCACTGGGAATGGATTTCTCAGGGCAGAAGATCAGTGTATGGATGATGGTCTTGTTTGGATAGCCATTATCACAATTTGAACTGTTCCTTCCCTCCCATTTGTAGAGCAAGTGGCCGCATCTTCCTTGGCCCATTCTCAAGTAGTTGAAGGTTCTTCAGGTTTTTCATGGAAGGCTGAAACCAAGGACTTCGCCCCTTGGTTTAGTTATTTGGTTACAGTTTGCACTCAGCCAAGAAGTGGGATTGTCTGTCAGTTTGTAGGGTGCAGAGTATGTTCCAGTATGGACCACAGGATTTCAGGCTAGTGTGTTTTGTTTTTGAGATACTGTTGTTGAAGTTCTGTTATCCCCTACATCCTAAAGTTTCCTTTTGGAACCATTCTCTGGTGAAGAGTCATCCACACTTGAAATGTCCACTGGAATTTTACCGCCCTGCTTGCCATGGAATTGGAGCAGACGAAGGGCGGACAAGAAAAATATCTGTTGACGTTGGGCAGGAATTTCCAGTCTCGCTCGAGCGAGGCCATAAAATCCCACCTGTTATCTCTATTTTTGTTCCGCAGATGCTGTCAGACCTGTTGAGATTTTCCAACATTTTCTCTTTTTGCTTTTGAAATTATTGTTCATTTAATAGCTCAAGCAAATACAATCTAAACTATCACAACTGTAAATCAGTTATGCTAGTTCGCGACTTGGTCTTAAGAGATTCTTAGACTAAGCAAAGATATCTCAGGAAAGAACATACATGGTATATTATAACAGAATTATTTCTCTTCTAATGTAACCTTTATTAGAAGATATAGAACCTTGTAATCAAAAATTCTAGAAGAGTTAGGATCTGTGAGGTTTACAGAGGAGACTACAACCTCTTTCACGGTAACTACATAACACTTTATTATACACTTAAATCTTGGATAATACTGTAGTACTGTTTTGAATATTAGAGTGTAAATGCAAGATAAACTAATTCATCTATATATCATAAATGTGAACCTCAAATGCACTTAGTAAATAAAATTAAGTAGGATATTCATACAAATAACAAATTAGTTTTATATGTACAAATCAGAGTATATGGTATATTTCTTATAATTTTTTTTAGCTGAGGAAACCTTTCTAAAGGTTTCAATTCAATATGTTCCTGTGACATTTGATTGACTTATTTACTTAAGTTTGTAATATAGTGAATAACGTGACTATTGTCTGTTTTGTTGATCCACCTCTTAGTTTTCATCAACTCCTGAGAAAAAAATAACACGTTTCTGTGAGGAGCATGTATATGTTATCACCTGAAGCATGTCTCCTGGTCTCAGAAAGCCTGTTCTCTAGAACTTTTTCTCTCTCTCTCTCCATATGTAGTAGCACAATGGTTAGCACTCACAGCATCAGGAACCTGAGTTCAATTCCAGCCTCAGGTGATTGTCTGTGTGGAGTTTGTACATTCTCCCTATGTCTACGTGGGTTACTTCTGGGTGCTACTGTTTCCTCCCACAGTCTAAAAATGTGTGGATTAGGTTGATTGCCCAAGATAAATTGACCTTAATGTTCAGGGGACTAGCAGGGTAAATATGTGGGAATATGCCTGGGTGGAATTATCAGTGCAGGCTCAATGGACCGAATAGCCTCTTTCTGCATTGTTTGGATTCTATATACTTTGCAAAGAGGATGTTTTAGTTGCATTTTATCTGACTTAAATGTTTAATCTTTTGTGGACTAAGCTCAGTTTTTAACATCATATCAATGAGAGTGCTTTGTTAGCTTTCACCTGGTGGTGTTCTTTGAGGAGGATGTTTCCCCTGTGGACATTAGGAGATTCAATATACAATAGCGCAAGAAATCCCTCCAGTTCTGTTGGTCTCAAGATCCTAAAAGTAATCCTCATGACTTTCTGGAGTTTGATATTTACAATATTCATGCAGTGGCTCCTAAACCAGGTTGAGGAGCAGTACTGTCCCATTGGGTAGATCAAGGCAAACAAAGCAACACATAGTTTGCTGGCTCTGCTGCTCCAGATGGTATCCACCAGATTTCTGTCTAAATTTCACTCTCATCTGGACCTTGGCTTCAGTGTTCTGCAGCTGCTGATGCTAACCTAATATGTGTTACAGAGTGATCCAAGACATTTTAACACTGGATCGTGAGTGTTAGGGTCCAGGACCAGAATCCCAAGTTATATTATAAAGCCGGACTAGACCCAAACAGTTTTTTTTATTTTAACATAATTGTGAAGATAGGATACCTTACTCCAAGTGTAATTCCATTGACAAATTATGGATTTTTATAACAATGTATAATTCTAACAAATGAAGCAGCTTAACTAATAGCTATTTGAACATATTTAAATACAAAAACAAACAACTCTATTTTCTAACTTTTCACAGTTTGTTTCAAATAGCAGCATTATTCTTACAGACTTGAAATTCTACTTCAAATATAGTTAGCAACTATAAATATACTTGCCATAAGGGATGTAGCCAGTCTTGAAACTTTCAGAGAGAGATTGTGTTTCAGAGCAGTTTGTAGACATCCGTCTTTAAACAAACCCCAGGCAGAACGGAAAGCTGTTTCTCTACTACTCCCATTAACTACATTATCACATGACCCTATCAATCAACCTAATTAAAAAACCCCAGAGGAAATCTTCAACTATAAACAAAAGTCCATTGGCTCTCTCCTACATAAACGCTACATGGCTGAAATAACTAATTACCCTGCTTACTCGGTGTCTGAACTGCATTCCCACCAGGCGTACTGACTGATAGTAGGAAAAAGCTGAATCTTAAAATATTTCCCGTAAGCATAAAAAAGGGCAGAATTCTCCACCAAAAATTTTAAAGGTGGAATTTTCCAGCCATGCTCGCCCCAAGGCCAGAAATTCTTGCCCGAGGTCAATGGATCTTTGCATTATCCATCCCTGCCCAATTCCTGTGGTGAGTGGGAGGG
Organism: Sphyrna mokarran; assembly: GCA_024679065.1. Lineage (NCBI taxonomy): Eukaryota > Metazoa > Chordata > Chondrichthyes > Carcharhiniformes > Carcharhinidae > Sphyrna > Sphyrna mokarran. Next base: position 90,009,989 of record JAGIQG010000006.1, on the reverse strand, counting down.
GTAAGATAATATTGGGAATAATGGAATGATTCATGCTTGTCTCTTAGGCATATATCACAATGCAATCCTCCCACACTCAGTCACTTTTTTGGAGAATTAGGAGTTTCAACTCGGGTACTGGGGTGAGGTTGGGGGTAGGATGTTGACGTCTAAACACACCACTGAATCTAGCTTCAAAGCACTTTGACATCAATTTGCAAAGGTGCTCTTATCTCACAGTATGCCAGCAGAGCCCCTCTCTCCAACCGCGCACATTAAGACCCCCCCCCCCACTTTATCAATGTCATCTTCTCCTATCCCCTCCTTGATGGGGGTCATCTGCGTCAGGGCATCGGGCTCCGCCTCCCCACGTTGAGTCCTGCTGTCTGACCCCTGACATGACCCCCACATCATGACTCCTCACATAATCCACTCCTGCATGATCCCTGTCATAGCCCCACTGCATAGGCCCCCTCATTGCCCCCTTCCCCTTAGCACTGCTCCTGGCACATTGGCTGTGCCTGATGAGCGCATTTATTTGAAGTTTATTCAGAGCTTGTGAAATGAAGCTAGGAGCAAGATAATAATGAAATCAGGTCCTTCTGTTAAAGTAAAATTTTCAACCAGAAATCCAGCAAACTAATACTGTCAAGAAAGTGACTGGACCCTTGCTACCCAAGCAGTAACAGCCAATTGGAAAATGTCAAGGGATGAAGGTTAAATACATAGGTTAGGGAATTTAGAACATAATTACCATCCATTTACAGTTTTCATCAAATAAATAGATATGTGAAATTCAATTACCACAGCACCAGCAAAAATACCAGCATACCATTTAATAAAACTGCATCTTGATTTATTGAGACAGGAATTTCAATTGTACAGATGTTATTCCCCAATATGAGGCAGTATGATGTAACAGTCATTAGCATGCGACCTCTAACCACCAGGGTTTAATTCCAATGTTGGGTGATTGTCTGTTTGGAATTTGCACATTCTACCCATGTCTATGCAGTGCTCTGGTTTCATTCCATATTCCAGATATGTGCAATCTAGATTATTTGGCCATGTTAAGTTGCAGCTTATACAATTAGATGGATTAACAGAATAAATGTGTGCATTACAGGGATAGGCTGGGATGGGATTGTTGTCAGTGCTGGCTCAATGGGCTGAATGGCCTCCTTTTGTATTCTAAGGATTCTATGATTTCCATGATTCCATTACATAAGCAGCCATGTTGTCATAAATCATTGATTCAACTTGTTTACTGCAAACAATATCACAGCAGACATCAGCAGTCCCAGTATTCATTGAATCATAGAATCTACAGCGCAGAAGAAGGCCATCTGAATCATCAAGCCTGCAGTAACAGCAATCCCACCCAGGTCCTATCCCCCAAACCCCATATATTCACCCTCCTTGTCCCCTGACACAAAAGGACAATTTATCATGGCCAATCAACTTAACCCGCATATCTTTGGAGTGCGGGAGGATACCGAAGCCCCTGGAGGAAACCCACCCAGATGTGGGGAGAACATGCAAACTCCATACAGACATTGACCTGAGGCTGGAATCGAACTCAGGTCCCTGGCGCTGGCAGCAGTGCTAACCACTATGCCACCTTGCTGCCGCAATTCATTCCTGAAAAGTTGGTTCTGTTTGACCCGGGAATGTGTTCCACAATTTTAGTTTTGTTTCAGATTTTCAAATGTTCATAGTGTTCCATTCGCATTATTTTTGTATCTAGTTCACTGCAAAATAGTAACAATTATCACAAGATTATATTCCATCATATGGACAATACTGTATGGTAGCATAAAAAGCAAATGCAAGGGGACAGATGGCTGATAAACCCACGGAGGTAGAATGAAGAAGAGGTTCGAGACATTAACTCTGTTTCTTTCTCCATGAATGCTGCCAGGCCCGCTGAATTCTTCCAGCGTTTTCTGTTTTTATTTCAGATTTCTATCCGCACAATTTTGCTTTTATGTGATTAAGGTATGACATAGAACAGATGTGAAGAATTCCACATTTTGATTCACTCTGTTGTGTAATGAACTGCAGTGGTAGTGAAAAGCAGATCAGGAGGAAGTTTCCTAATGTCGGGAAATAAACAATGAAATAAATGAAATCAGTATAGAATGACCTTCAATTCAGCTAATAGGAAATACATTCATAAAAACCTCATTACAGGAAACCTTGTAAACAGTCTTGAAAATGTTATGAATAACAAAAGAATGGAGACAGTCAAAATCAACTCCTTCAAAACAATTTAAATATAATTCTGAGTATGTGTGCTTTTGCATTGCCTTGGGCAAATAAATGTGCTGACTAAATTAATTTTGCAGCAAAATAATGCATGAATGTTTGATGCAAAAATTCAGTTAATCCAGGCAAAATTATGTTTGCATAGAAGGCCAGGACTTGAAAAGGAAATTCCAATTTGAAAACTCATTCTACAAGGAAACTGATGGAGTGACTTTCAGGTTGTACATTTTCTGCTCTGTTGCTACAGATTTCACCTAAATGTTTAATGCTTTATAACTGTAATTATTCTTTTGTGCCATCATTAAACTTTAAAAAGTTTCATTTGGAGACTCTTCACAGAAACTCATCTTTTTTACAGCCTCATAAATAGTACTTTGATAAAATGAAGGTGAAAAAAATCAATGACTGCCTGCAATGCATACAAAATTCTTTACCTTTTGTGACACCAGTTCCTATGATGAAAATTAAAATAAGAGATTTTTAATGAAGTGTCTTCCTGCACAGGACTCATGACTATAATTTTTAATTTAATTTATCATTTCACAACAGCCAGTGCGCGCCAGTGTATGATGAATACTGCTGTCGAGTAGCAACATTGTCTTTTCATGCAAACGCATTATCGGAAAATACAGTCTCGGTGCACGGTTGCAATGAAACTATTTCCTCACTATTAAAAATAATTGTCCTGATCAACAGAAACTGGTTGGCATTTTAATGAGCTGCAAAAAAAAATCAGAAACCTGAATGTCTACTTCTGGCCTATGTCAATTGCCTCGTATGTCTTTTGTTCTGTCAATGACCTGAACAAGTTCAAGTTGCAACAATTATTGGAAGCCAACAGGATGGTGCAGACCTCCGAGCAGTGACAATTACAGTGAGACTGTCACTCCGTTCCTTTTCACTTATCTTGATTGGGAGCTGCACACTTATCGCCTGACCTCCCAACTTGGACCCGGTAAGAAATGTGCAGTGCACTAATTCCTGGGAGTTTTCAGTGCAGGGAGGGTCAGTGGGCATGAGGCGTGGAGGGAGTTGGGGACTGAAGCCATGTCTCATTTTTCCAGCACTAACTGCTAGAAAGTGGGTAATTGGAAAGACCCCAGCCACTTGGAGGAGACAGGAAGTACGTTGGGGGTGTGAGTGGGGGCGGGGTAGTAGTGGAATAGATTGTGTTTTAGGAGTGTAAGGTGGGTTTGGGAGTGTAAGATAGATAAGGGGTTAGTGGGGAGTGGTGATGGGAGGAAGGATAGGACGAGGAGTGTAGGGTGGTCAAGTAGGAGGTCACGGATAGTAATTGAGTATTGGGCAGGAAGTCCGGGATAGTTGACAGATTGGAAGGATAATCAAAGATTGGGGCTGTGGTCAAGTATCAGACAGGATAAACATAGAGTCAGATGGGTGACTGAAAGGGTTAGAAGGATAGTTGGGGATTGGGAGTAGGTCAGGAGAGGTGGAAGTAGACAGAGTGTCAGGAGGATAGTTAGGGTTGAGCGATATTGTCAGGCAGGCCGGGGGCTGTAGTAGATAGTCAAGAATGTAGTTGTGAGGGTTAGATGGGAAGAGGTTAATTGGGAAGAGGTGTACAGGAGGACTGGGTGTGTAATTGGAAAGTCTAATGAGGGTTTGGGTGATGTAGTCAGCGGTGATGGGGAATTGTAGATTGGATGAGGTTGGATTAATACCAGAGTTACCCATGAGCTCAAAGTTGTTCTCATCCATCTAACTTTTCCTGGATAACTATCTTGTTAAAAAAATTAGACCAATCAGAATAATTTAAATTGCAGGTTCAGATGGTTCCTGGTGCAAGGTAATTGCCCATTGGAAGTTTGAACTTCTTGGCCAATTCCTGTGCAGCATTTGCATGGGAACCTTTGGGGATCAGAAGTTCTGAACAAAAGTCTACCATTAGTGCTTAGAGATAATAGGCTCCAAACGTCACATTGAGTTGGTCAAAACTGTGAAAAATGATTTCTATCTATTAGAATTTAAATATGATGAAACATTCTGTTTGATGCCAGCGTAAGTCGTTCTTTTAATAAACCCTTTTGTGAAGAATATAGCCTCACCATTTCTGCTATTATCAGTGTCAAATATTTATAATGAGAGCTGGCATGCAGTGTATTCTTGGCAAAGTAAAGTGTTGTTTCATGTGAAAAATGGGTAGATAATGATTGACTCAGCATGACCTTGTGATTTATATTAATTTTAAAGGGAAAAGCAATTCTGGTCTAACCGACTTGCAATGTTTGCTGTTTTTGTTGGCAGGGATATTTCAGCTCAGCTTTCTTTTAATCCATGTTAATTCTATTTGCATTTGAGCAAGTAACTCTATCATTCATAAAATTAAGGTCACCAAGCTGATGCTGTTCAAATTGTAGGGTGTTTGCTAACTGGATCTGAATAGATCTGTTTCATCATGTTTTGGTTGAACTACTGACTAGGTGTGCCACCAAGTGAAGGCTGTAGAAGAGATATTTGCACCCCAAAGTATTGTGTAATGTCAAATAAGCTGCTGTACCTGACTGTCTCCTCATGAGGTAACAGTCAGAAGCACATGGCTGTTTGGACTTTCTTGCAAATGTTGGCATGTTAGCTGTAATAAAACTTGAAAAAGAAAGATTTGTATTTTTCTCACATCTTTTGCAATAATGTTCTGGAATTCTCTACAACCAATAAAGTACTTTTACAGCACAGTCACTGTTGCAGCATGGCAGGCAATTTGCATTCTGATAAACACCATAACAGTGACCAGACGGCAACCTATTGGGTAAGTTGCTGAACTAGTAATTCAGAAGCCTGGTCAAATGATTTAGAAACATCCCACCAGGCCAGCTGATAGAATAAGAACAGTTACTAGAATAAATCTGAAATGTAAAAGTTAATCTCATGATAGTGACCACAAGATTGCTAGATTGTTGTAATAACCCATCTCGTTCACTAAAACCAAAACTGTATAGTCCTCTGTGTGAGATCTGGGAATTAGTTAAAAATTGTGTCTCTTCAAGCTCCAGTCTAACACAACTGTACTCACACAACAATTACTTACAGCTGAAAAAATTATCACTACTCATTGAGCTGGCTGAGTCCTTTAGAGATAGTTGAACACAGGGATGAGATAACTAAAGCAAGAGGAAAAACTCACTTGACCCTGTCCTCACCAATCAATCTGAGCAGATGCATCGCTCCATGGCAGTGCCGGAAGAAGCCATAAATGCACTATCCTTCTGGAGGCAACATACTGAGAATCTCCTTCATCATAAATCAAACAGAAAGTCCTGCAAAATCTCAGCAAGTTTGGCATCATTTGTAGAGAGAGAAACAAAGTTGGCATTTCGAGTCAATGGGTAGAATTTTCCCCTAATTTGTTACTGTCAAACTCTTACTGAAAAACTGATGTGTATCTCTCCAGAGACACGGCTGAGTTTTCAGATCAGACTTTCTGAGACTCTGACAAAAAAAACACTGGGGGAGTGGTGTCGGTCATCAGTCTGATGGGGTGGGACTTAGTAGAGTTGGCAAGACCGGCTCCATGGAGATTGGGGCGTCATCTTTAAAGGATGCCAAATCAGCAGAGAGTTAAAACATCCCCCCGCACCCTCCCCACCTCACCACAAAGATATTGAGGGATTACCTCATGGCACAATCATCAGGTATTGTTTCCACCAACCCTTTCACAGCCTACAACTACCGGAACAGTATTGGCACTCCCCTCTTCAATACCAGGTGCCCAGAGGCAGTGCCAACCTGTGCCATGCTAGGCCATTGCCCTGGCAAGTCCCTTTCCCCTCAGGGCTATACTTAGTTTTACACATCTGGGAGGGAATCCTCTGTCACAAGGTATGAATATTAGGTGATGGGGATCATATGGTAGGGGCATTTGTTAATTAAATTAAAATTTATTTAAAAGCATTACAATGAGATTCTTGCCTTTTGTGGGAGAAACCTTGCTACAACATTGGCAATGGGTGTGAAAAATCAGGAAACACAATCTCGAGACTTATATTGTGTTTGCCAATTCTCATGGCATTTTGTACCTGTACTTACACTGATGGTGGACGGAGGTACAAAATCACCTCCAATGCCACTTCTTCTGAACTTCATTGCTAAACACCCACAGCTATCATGCTGTGTTGCACCATTGCCATGCTGAATGGAATAGATTTAAAAACAGATCCAGCAACTCAAAACTGGCTTCCATAAGGTGTTGTGAGCCACTAAGGGTAGCTGAGTTGTATTCTTGCACAAGCTCTACCATACCTACAATGCACAAGTCTGGAATATGATGGAATATTCTGCTGTTGCCTGGATGAGTGCAATTTCCACTTGACATCATGAAGGACAAAGCAACCTGCTTTGTCACCACCCCACAATATAAAGACTGCCTCCACTGCCAGCACACTGTAGCAGCAACGTGTACCATCCATAAGATGCTCTCTGGCAAATCACCAAGGCTTTTTTCAACAGCACCTTCCAAACCTGCAGTCCCTATTGTCTAGAACATCAAGACAGCAGACACATGAGAACACCACTGTGTGTAAGTTTCCCTTTAATTCTTGCACCATCTTAACTCGGAAATACGTTGCTGTTCCTTCATTGTTGCTGGATCAAAATCTTGGGATACCGTCCCTTTACCGCACAGACTGCAAAGATTCAAGAAGGTCATTCCGCAAACCCCCACTTCCCCCACCTTTACAAGGGCATTTAGCAATGGCCAATAAGTGCTGGTCTTGTCAGTAACACCTACATCAAATGAATGGATAAAGAAAGAAATTGAGCCGAGTAATAGCATGTTCCAGTTTAGTCTTATTGAATTATGACTTTTGCTAGTGATATAACTGCTTGATACTAATGTCTCATCCTCCCAGCCAAACAACAATCAGGTAAATGGTGCATGAGGAAAAAAAAATAGATTAAATATATAACTCTGATTGCCTGTCTGTAGACAGAGAAAACATTATTGAATTTGAATTGCGATGGGTTGTAGATGTTCAGAAAAAGAAACACAGACGTGTTGTCTCCATTTGTTGTCTCCTGTACTACTAGGATTTGATTGGATTTGAAAGGCTTTCTTCTGTGCAATACATGTAGGAAAATGACAAATGTGTTCTTTACAAATCGGTTTATGATGTTGATACCTAGAGCAGTGGATGGTACAACTGCAGGTCTCCAGTGCTACGCAGAATGTTCTTTAGGATCAAACTGAGATGACTAACACATAATGCAGCCATTTAAGCAACCCTCTGATCACATTGTCCCCATGTTTGAATGCATGCTGAAGGAAGTCCTCCAAAAACGCCTTTAGAATCATAAAATCATAAAATCCCTACAGTACAGAAGGAGGCCATTTGGCCTATCGACCGTAAAGCCACCCGGGCCCTATTCTCATAATCCCATACATTTATCCTGCTAATCCCTGATATTAGGATCAATTTTAGCATAGCCAATCAACCTAACTCATACATTTTCGAACTGTGGGAGGAAACTGGAGCACCCGGAGGAAACCCATGTAGACAGAGGAGAATGTGCAAACTCTACACAAACAGTGACCAAGGCTGGAGTCATACCTGGATCCCTGGCGCTGTGAGGCTGCAATGCTAACCATGGTGCCACCATGCTGCCCTTTATTTCAATAATCCTTGTAACTTCACTCCTGAGAAACTGTGCCCATTTGCATGATAACCCTTTTTGACCAACCACACTGAAAATATACCTGGCTTATTACTGTGGCACTAAAGCTCCAAGTAACTTAACAGAAGCCTATATGTGTTCGAGAAAGACATGCTAATGGGCTCACATCTCTTATATCAGGGCAACAGATTTATGCGTACATTTAACAAGAAGATCTATTAACTATTCGAAGATGTATTGGGAGTAGGGTGATTGATATCACATGAATAATCCAAAAGTATGTTCAACATACTTTGTCAGGGGACAGTGTAGTTTAGCAGCATTAACATTTTACTCTTAGATTGCTATTCAATGCATGACAGCAGGTGTGACACAATCTCCATTCCAGTATTTAAAGGGCCAATCTAAAGTTACAATCTGAAAGAGTTGGATTGGGAATAATAGATGGAGTATTTGAGAATGGATTTGAGATGGACAAAAGCTTTGTTGCAATTTACAGATGTCTCCCTCACTGTTGAGTGTTATGAGAAGCTCCAGAGAGATCTTATTCCCTGCCAGTAGAATAAAGATGGTGAAACCTAAAAGGTATAGCTGGAGGTCGTCCAAGTGATGAGCAGCAGAAGTATCATCGACATTTTTGAATTCAGTACAGGAACTGCTTTAAAGATCTAACCAGATCAGGAAAGGTGAGAACACGTTTGAATTCTCCTGAGTGTATTCATCCCACTCTTTACTCTGCTTTCTCAAGCCTATTGCATCACTTCACTCCTGACATTCTGTTTTGGTTCACTTCCTCACATGGTCATCTATCCATTCATCAATGTCACTCACATTATTCTTATCCAATTTCACACTTCTCCTAAATAGTCACCCTCACCAAAACACATCATATATATTTTAAGTAAAGGCATCACCAAATCACAGAATTGTTGCAGCACAGAAGGAAGCCATTTAGCCCATTGTGTCTGCACCAGCTCTCCAAATGAGCAATTTACCTGGTGCCATTCCCCTATCTTTTCTCTGCCACTTCTTTCAGGTGAAGCAGTGATTTATGTGCACTTCCTTCAAATCTGATCTACTCTACTCACTGCTCCTAATGTAATCTTCTCTGCATTGGTAGAAATCAAACACACATTGGTGACTGCTTTGCAGAACACCTTCATTCTAGCCATAAGTATGATGCTGAACGCCCAATGGCCTGTTATTTTAGTTCACCACCTTACTCTGACACTCTCATCTCTAAGAGACTGATAGCCAAGTTTCACACACATGAGGGCAGTCTTAACAGGGATCTTGGCTTCATGTCACGCTATCTGTAACCCCCATGACTTGCCTGGGTTAGCAAAAAACCTCACTTACTGTGCTGTCTGGAGACAATACACATCTCTCTAACCTCTGCTGTTAGCCACTTTAAGACTTGAATGGCAGGTTAGGTGTAAGGATTCACATTCTAATCAGCAATCTGTAAACCGTCTGTGCTGATATGTGTGCTTTTGGAGACCAGAACACCTCATTCGCCTGACGAAGGCCACAAAGGATGAGAGCTCGCAGATTTACTATCAAATAAATTGGTTGGATTTAAAATTGGTATTACCAGACTTTACTGAGTTTATCCCAGTCCAACGCCTGCATCTCTACATCAGTCTTGTTCCAGACACTCATTATCATCTGTGTGAAAAAATGTTCCTCTGGACCCTTTTATATCTCCCCCCTCTCACCTTAAACCTGTACCCTCTAGTTTTAAACTCCTCTACATTTGGGAGGAGACATTGACTATCTAAATGTTGATCTCTGCCCGTCATTATTTCAGCATCGTTAGAGAATTTGTTAAATTAAAGAAAATTTTTAAAGAATGGAATGAGAGTAAAAGACAGAATTAGAAGGTATGCTGGGGATAGCTTACGAGAAATCACCACACTCCGGCGCCATTTTGAATTGAGTGTTTGTCTGTGTAAAGGATTTTTTTTCAAGTTTTGGATTTGACACAGATGGTCTTAATTTCCAAATCGAAATCACCATCCCAATGCACATTCACTGTCACCTCTTGTTGTGAAATGAAAACACCAGTGCTACATGGAGATTGGGTGTACTTCATCTCCAGGTTCCCTCAGAACAGAATAAATTGCAGACACTTTATCGCAAAACATGTGGGCAAAACTCCCTGAAGTATAGAACTTAGATTGCAAGTTTGTTTTGATGAGTCTGAGTCATCGTCAAAGAAATATTTTAAGATAACAAAAACCCTGCTGCAGACATGATACAAAGAGGGTGGAATCAGAAGTGTTGCTCTTATCGGCCTTGCTCATCTGCTGCCATCGATTTAAACCACATTTGATGAAATGAAAGCAAAATGAAGCTGGATGTGAGTTGGTGTGGATGGAGTAAGGAAGATTTTCGGTGGTTTCCTCTTGGTTTTGATGAGTGAGAATTGCTGCACGTTTCCTGAAATCGCAGCTTTATTACGTGCTACATGAGGAATAAATCGCCCAAAGCAAACAAAAGTCGGACTTTTCTGAGGAGGACATAGAACATAGAACATAGAACAGTACAGCACAGTATAGGCCCTTCAGCTCTCAATGTTGTGCCGAGCTATGTCCGAACCCAAGATCAAGCTATCACACTCCCTATCATGCTGATGTATTCCATATGCCTATCCAATAACCATCTGGAACTTCCTAAAGTGTCCAACTCCACTATCACAGCAGGCAGTCCATTCCACACCCTAACCACTCTCTCAGTAAAGAATCTACCTCAGACATCTCTCCTATATCTCCCACAATGAACCTTATAGTTATGCCCCCTAGTAACAGCTACATCCACCCAAGGAAATAGTCGCTGCATGTCCACTCTATCCATCCCTCTCACCTTATTATAAACCTCTATTAAGTCACGCCTCGTCCTCCTCCACTGTAAAGAGAAAAGTCCCAACTCCCTCATAAGACCTACCCTCCAAACAAGGCAGCATCCTGGTAAATCTCTTTTACACCATTTCCAATGCTTCCACATCCTGCTTATTGTGAAGTGACCAGAACTGCACACAAAATTCCAAATGTGGTCTCACCAAACTCCTGTACAGTTGCAGCATAACCCCACTGCTCTTAAACTCAAACCTCCTGCTAATAAACACTAACATACTGTAAGCCTTCTTCATGGCTCTATTCACTTGAGTGGATATGAACCCCAAGATCTTCCACATTCCTCAGAACCCTGTGTTAACTCTATAATCTGCATTCATGTTTGTCCTACCAAAATGAATCACCTCACACTTATCAGGTTTAAACTCTATCTGCCACTTTTCAGCCCAGTTCTGCATCCTACCAATGTCTCTTTGCAGGCTGTAAGAGCTGTCCACCTCATTTATAGAACCATAGAAAATTACAGCTCAGAAACAGGCCTTTTGGCTCTCCTTGTCTGTGCTGAACCATTTTTTTACCTAATCCCACTAACCCACTCTGGGACCATAACCATCCACATGTCTCTCATCCATGAATCCATCCAAATTTTTCTTAAATGTGGCTACGCATTTACTATTTTATCCAGCAGCTCATTCCACACTCCCACCACCTTCCTTGTGAAGAAGCCCCTCCTACTATTCCCTTTAAACTTTTCTCCTTTCATCCTTAACCTATGCCCTCTGTTTTTTCTCTCCCCTAGCCTCAGTGGAAAAAGCCTGCTTGCATTCACTCTATCTATACCCATCAAAATCTTATGCACCTCTATCAAATCTCCCTTCATTACTTCTAGGGTCTATACTCCTTGGAGTGCAGCAGAATGAGAGACGATATGATTGAAGCATAAATCTGGAATTCTCCTGGGTGGAAGACACCAGCAGAGAGTTTTAACAAGATTAGCAAGTCTCCCAAGCACTTTTTTTTTTGTGCAATCACTCTGGGTTAGAAATCATTTCCATATGATTATAGGCCTGGGATGGTATTCTCCAGACTGCTAGCATCTTCCTCCACCCTCCTGGAGTGGTTCCCTCTAGCGGGGTTTACGACTGCACCCCATAAATGGGGAACAGGCATCCTGACCCTGATGATGGGTTCAAAGGCCATTGAGGCCCTTCCAGAAAGAAAGGGGGTGGGGCATAATGGGGGCAGGGCCTATTAGTACTGGATGGGCGGGAGGACCCGCTGCCACCCTGAAAGTGGAATCGGTGGGAGATGGAGGGAGGAGGTAATTGGAGCTGATTATGGTGGGGGTGAGAGGGTGTATTGGGTCTGGTCATCGGTGTGAGGGAGGGTTGAGGCTAGCCTGAGAAGGTTTCGTAGGCCAGCAATGAGGGAATGAGGGGCGGGGTTCTGGAAGTCAAATGATCAGGGGTGTTATGAGGGCAGTGATCCAGTGCAAGATTCCTTGGGGTTCAGAGGGAAGTCGATGATGGTGGGACCAGTGCGCATGAGTCTATTTGCACATTGACAAATCGTTATATACACAGTGACCTGCTCAGCACCATGCAGCCAACCTTTGAGGCAGGAATCGACCCTTCCCCTACTTACCAGAGTGAATCATGCTGAAGCGATACTCAGGGTGTTAGAGATTCACAATGGTAAGTATGCTAAAAAAAACAAGTGGGAAAGACTCCCATTTTCATGCCTGATTGGGTACTTAGAGTGGTATTCTACCATTTTTAGTTTAAGTGCTGGCTGGGTATGGAACTGCAATTGTGGAGGCCCACATCCTTAGATGCAGTCCCTACAAACCCACCCGCCCCCCCCCCCCCCACCACCATGATCACAGACTCTCTTCTCAAAACAAGTCGTGGTTGTGCTGCAACACCCCCCCCCCACCCCCCCGCATCAATGGCTGCAGGGTGGCAGCAGGCCCACTCCTTCCATTAGACCTGCTCCCCCACTGACCCTCCCCACATTAGCCCATCCCCTCACCCCCTTCCATTGGTCTCACCATGCCCCACCCCCTCTCATTGGCCACACTCCCCCCTACTTGGCCTTGCCCCTGGTTTTCAGGTGTGAAAATGTGGTAAATCGGGCATCAGGCCATTAATATGATCCGCGTCCACACAGGTGGCCATTTTACCGTGGCCCGGGAATGGCCACAATCCGAGTTGTACCTGAAAGGGGCACTACGACCATTTCAACGACCAAATGTATGCATTTGAATTGAATTAATAAATTGCCCGCCCAACGTTTTCAGCATTTCCCTCTTTATTTTCTCCCATTTTCTCAGTGGGCGTAAAACAGACATGCTCAACAAAAATCTGTTTTGGGCACTCCAGCTTCTAACGTGGTAAGTTCAGAGTTTTCAACGGCTCTCTGACCCAGATCGGTGGTGGAGGGAGCGGGGAGGGGGGAGGTGGGTCAGATGTATCTTTGGTGGGGGATGATAGGCGGATGTGGTGGTGGGAGGGCAGCGAGACCAGATCGTCCTCTCAGGGGGTGGGGAAGCTCAATCCCTCACTGGTTGGGGAAGGGTGGGGGGGAGGCCAGGCCAAATGGATGTCTGGTGGGGGAAATTGTGTGTGTGGTGTGTGGTTGTGTGTGGTGTGTTGTGTGTGTGTGTGTGTGGGGGGGGGGGGGGGGGGGGGGGGGGGGGGAGTGGGATGGTGGCAGGGTGGTTTGCTACTAGTCTGCAGCTAATCAATAGGGAAAAAGGAGGCAGAGGGTTGCTATTGGTTTGGGTAGCAGGGTCCAGAGTGGATAAGGGAGACAGTTATGCTGATGGTGGGGTGGGGCGGGGGAGGTAGGGGGTGGTGGAGGGGATGTCTGTGGGGTCCATCACTCCTGCTTTTTCTTCCTGGGCCGCTTTATCCACTTTTTGTGGCCCGGGGGCGATGTGACACCGCCGCGCTTTTTCAAATATTTTTCCAACTGCGCATACGTAGTTCAAAGTGCAATTGTTTCAGGTGCACTAAAGCCCCACCCCTTCTTGGTGAATGAGGATACTGAAGAGTGTGATGTGCATTAGACAGAGAAGGGAAATGCAGTACGATAGAGGGTAGTAATGCTGCCATATGAGCCTCTTTAAGAGTTATTTTGACCAAGTAGGTGCTGACAGCAGCATTTCCTCCTACTTTGTGCAGCCTTAGCTGAATGAGGTGACAGCTATGAATGAAAAGCATTCACATTTTGAGAACCTATTGAAGGGAACAACTAATCATCTGGGTGCCAAATAGAATATATGCCATTGAAGCAGTGCAAACAAGAGGAGCAGTATGGGACAGACATCCAGTTCCGAACAACATTGCTCCCCAAGGTGAGTATGAAACTACCCCATCTGGGACCGGATTTAATACTAGTCTCAAAAGGAAACATGCTGGTACTTTATCACCGGAGAAGTCCCATGTCAGGCTCCTGGCAACAAGAAACCCTCCCTGATTAAGTTGCAAGGTGCTGTCACAGAATGTCAATTAAGTTTTTTCATGAGCAAATGGACACCCATTACCCCAGAGCCACCGGGATTCAGTGCTGCCTCAGGGATTCAATGGAAGTGCCACACCCATGGAAGACTACTCAGAAGGCTCCTCATCAGGAATTCTGCGCTGAATCAAAGACTTTGGTAGCGGATAGGCAGGGGCTACATTTGCCTCTAACCCGTCTTCGTCCCTCTACTGCATTCCCTAACCTGTGGCCCCTGCCTGCCTCCACTCATCTCTGGCCTGAGGAGCCTCTGCAATCCTGGGCTTGCTTCTGGTGCCACCACTCGCATTGGCACTGATTGTTCAGAGAGCTGCCAATCTCTAATTGGCCTGCAGGTCTCGGCAGGTAGGGCTTACCCCGCTGGGGACTTCAAGTACAGGGAAGGCTCAACAGAGCACTGAAAGATATTTGGTCCCTTTGCACCTCCCTCACAAAACCTAGTGAGGGTTTCCCACCAGTGCCTGACCAGTGGATGTGATATTGTCAGCCTGATCAATTACGCTGTTCCTCTGATTATCACTTCTATTTCCTGCATGCATTCAAGATTTGGTTAAAGACATTTGAAATTAGGAACTGGATGGCCTTGGACCTATGGGGAAATAGTGCTGAAGCCCTCATTGTTTGTAAGTGAAATAAATCACATGCACCCACGTAACTTGGGTAGATATGAAGATGCTACTAAACTAATAGAGGTACGGTAGAGAGTGTTTGAATCTGAGGAAATAATCATGAGATTGTAGTATAAGAGTCTGACAGATAAAATGTGGGCCTGAGGACAGGAAGAACCAAGTAGCAGCTATCCAAGTAGCAGCGTACCACACAGCCAAATGCAAAAGTGAACTTATTATCAAGTTACACCCGCACAGCAGAAACAGCACCTTCCACCCCAGCATGTTTCAGAGGGAACCCATGAGGGAAGAAGGGAAAAAAAAATTATACAGCCAAATCCAGAGTTTGCTACTTTACAAAAAGCTGGATAAACCAACCAACATCTGTCATTACAACTGGGCAATTAACACAGAGTGATTCCACGCCCAAAAAAGGATGGAAAGACAGCCAGATTCCAGAATGCTTTCCAATCCAATAAAATTTACCTGTGATGACAGGACCTACCTATTATCCTCTGAGAGTATGAGAACAACATATGGAAAAATTATAAAACCTCCAGACATCATGAACCCTACGAACTTAGAAATTCGGGGCCCATGAGGAAGGCTGGGAGGTGGGATTGGTGGGGTAGGGGTAATTACGTAATACTTTGAGTAAACTGGAATAACTTGTAATATGTTGTTTAAAGACTTGGGAGGTGTAGTATAAGGGTCTAACATATAAAAGTTGATGTGGCACTGAGCATAGCATTCAGTGAAGTAAGACAACTCAGGTCGTGCAATTAGGGGATCAGTGTAGTGTTAGACAGAGCCCTATGTCGAAATTAGCATGGAAATAGCTCCTAACTTGAACCTTCACTGTACCTATCTATATAGTCTCTACCAGTTAATAAATATTTACCATTGAAATAACTAATAAAACCTATCTAACTATACCCAATACTTTATAACAGACAAACTACAAGAAAATGTAACATATCCAACATTTACAATTATTAAATGAACAGATTAATCAAAAACCAGAAGGAGAAAAATATGACTATCAGAGTTGGGTTTTAATTTCTGATTTCCATCATTCCGGTTTTATTTAGCCCTTACATTTTTATTATACCATTGCAACTAAAAAGCATCTTGTGTACAGGCTCAAACAGTCAAAGTAGCATTCTAAGAATACTTTGATGTGTTTTTTGGGACCTAATTGAACCTTTCAACAACTGTCTAATCCCTATACTCTTCTCTGGCCCAAGACTAACTTTTAGAACGCTGCCTGACAGATGCAATCTCATTGATCACATGATCTTAGTGCAACTGAAATATTGACTCACACCACAAAAGGCTGATGTGCCTTCAAACTTAAACATCAGTTTTCAGTGCCTGAAATCACATACTAAATGACCCCGGCAGATTGTTTACTGGTAATGCAGGACTGGATGGAATCATTGATCTCATTATTGAGGTGCTTGACGAAAAATGATTGCCTTGGGCTACTGTCAACAGAAAGTGCTTTCAAAATCATATCATAAAGCTACTGGAGCCCCACGATAAAAGCTTCTGTTAGCATGTGCATCATTTTGTGACCAAAATGCAATATGAGTCAATGTAAAGAACAGCTTTTGCAATTGTTGAGAATAGAAAGCAACTATACTGTAATAGCTACTTTGGACAGAATTCAGATACACTTACTAACAAAACATTGTGGAGTACTTTGCAGTTCTTCCTTATAATTTTTACCAATATTATTTTTGCATGGATCTGACAGTTAAATTCCTCTTGTCAAAATCATAGACTGCTTACAGCACAGGAGGAGGCTATTTGGCTCTCACTAAGAGCAACTCAACTAATCCCACTTGCCTGCCCTTTACAAGTAGCCCTGTAGAATTTTCTCCTTTTGAAAGCCTCTTTTCTATCAGCTTCCACAATACTATAAAAACTTTTCCTCGTGTCATCATTCATTCTGTTGCCAATGAAATGCTGGCTCTGAATGTCATTCGCCCTGCTGCCAACGACAGTGAGAACGAAGAATTTGGCACTCAGCCAAATCTCCATTCACAGCAGCGGGACCGGAGAATCCCAGACATGGGCAGGATTGGGGAATTTTGGTTGTGATCGTTGCTTATTCTGCTATTGTGGAAAACTCTTCAAGTAGAAAATTTCAAGTTGAGTATTTGTATGCAATGTTTGAAAGGAGACTCATTGGCTGGAATTTTCTGCTTTGCCGATGGTTTCAACCATGGGAGTGGACAAATTCATCAAAAATGAAAGTTTTTTTAATATTGGTATGAAAGCTTGTGGGAGAACAATTAGTGGCATCCATTGAGCTGGCAATAAATGAGATCCTTGTGGATGTGTGATGGGTGAGTTGGGAATGATGAGAAGAGGGATTTATCCTGGCAGAACACAAGAAATCATTCATCCTCTTCCCGCATTGATGGTTATCCTTGTCTGCAGGGTGTTTGTGCTCAGCATCCCTGTTACCACCCCTTTGCTGGGTTGGTGACCTTTCTGGCTGGTTTTCTTCCTTTGCATGGGTAGAGAGCATCACTGCTTTGGAAAGTCTCTTCAGAGAAGTGTTCCAAACCCCATGAGGGATTTCTTGACAACTATCACTGTCAGACAACCTGTGAAGTGTGGCTGTTGTATGCTGGGTGGCCTTTAAATGTGGCACCCCAATGATTGAAGCATTGAGGTGATAGTAGGGCGGGCAAATCCAAAGCCTTCAGTTAAAACATTTTATTTATTAGTCACAAGTAGGTTTACATTAGCACTGCAATAAAGTTACTGTGAAAATCCCTGGTCACTACAGTCCAGTGCCTATTTGGATACACTGAGGGAGAATTTAGCATGACCAATACACCTAATGAGCACATCTTTTGGACTGCGGGAAGAAACCAGAGCACCCAGAGGAAACCCACGCAGACACATGGAGAACATGCAGACTCCATACAGACAGTGGACCAAGGTGGCAATTGAATTCCTGGCGCTGTGAGGCAGCAGTGCCAACCATTGTGCTGTCCATATGCCAGTGATGCAGCGTGGAACCCGCACGTGAACATTGTTTTGACCTAGTCCCAGGAGAAGCTGCTATTGCCATCAGCAGGCTCAATGCCACTTACCTTGCCCACTGTTGACCTTTGCCAATCTCCAGTGCCTTGTCACATCTCTCAAGCGGCAAAAATCCACACATAAAATAGGGGCAATTGTAAGCTAACTGCTGAGTGGGAAACTCAGTGGATCAGGTGAAACATTTGGCAGAATATCATAGGAAATAAATGGCTTCCCTCATACTCTTGACATACAAAACAAATCCCTTGAAGCAAAACTGATGTGGAGCTGAGCCATTCCATATCAGCCCAACCTGCAGCCATAACATGCTGCACATGGGCTGAGTTGACTAATGTGGATCTTCTGCACTTCATTGGCGAGGACATTCCATCTTCAGGAGCTGTCAGTCAATCCTATTGAATGGTTTTGCCAGGATCACGAGAAAAGAAACGATGGGCCAGAGACACCCGGGGTTCTTGGCCATATATGATTTGGGTGGTGGGGTTGCTAGGTTTAACATAACAAGTGGATACGAAGAAAGGCAGACTTCAATCTTGTGAGTAGGGACACCCCCTGATCTGGAAAGCGCACCCCAGAAAATAGAGCCCCCTCACTTCTTCCCGTCCTTTGAAGAATTCCTTTAAAAAATTATGTGTCTGCTATTCTGATTCTTTGCCAAACCTTGGGCCATGAGGACAGATTCAGTCAGGGACCAAAAATGTTTTGTATAAGCTAGGTAAAGATTGCACTTCAAAGCATTGGCTTTAGCAATAAAGACACAGGGTGGAATTCTCTCCCCAAAATTTTAAGTGTCAAATTGGCATAAAAACTGGAGTAAATCCCATTGTTTTTCGGCGGCACTTTCAAAATAATTCCCTCGCATTCTGTGCATGAATCATGATGAAAATCAATGGGTGGGGCCTATTTCTGCTGGAGAAGTCGGCAGCACTGAGTGAGCCACTGTGCAGGTACTGATCAGTCAGCACTGAGATCGGGGCATGTGCAACAGAACACATTGTGACCTCTCCCAATTGCTAGCCAGCTTCTCACTGGCCAGCAGAGCAACCCCCTACTCATGTCCCATTGACCATCTCCACACCCTGATCACTGGCCTCCCAGATGTGTCTGAGCCAGGACTGAACACCCCCAATCATTCTTGGTCTTCTCCCCCTCCCAACAGTGTCTCCCTCCCCACACCCCCTCCCCTCTACACACACACACACACACACACACACACACACACACACACACACACACACACAATTTGATGACCAGCCCTAATTGCTGGGCTCCATCTTTTTATTATTAATCCAAATTGCAGAGACAGCGGGAATCCTCACCATAACCAATCTACCCCTGAGAGGTCCTGGGCCTGCTAATCAGATTTAAATCAGCATTTGAATGATTTATTCAGTTCCACATCAATTTCACATAGAGCTGATGATGCCAGCAATTCAACAGCTGGAAACACATGGAGGCTGTGGCACTCAGCAGAGAGCATACTAAAAGGCCCCCATTTATTTCTCCCGCTGTGCTGCTGGGAGAATCACCCCCCACAAGATTCCGTCTGAAAAACTAATCAAGGAAATGATGGCAATTAACACATCAGTAAAATCTGCTTGATAACTGCAATGCTTTGATACTGCAAACAGGTAGTCAGGATATGTCCAAAAACAATTAAAGATAAAGCACACAAGGCAATGGATCAGCATAAAACAGAACTTTAACAAATTTAAAGGGATAATACGATGACCTAATTGAAATGTAGTACTTTGTAACATGAAAACATATAAGAGTGTGTAAGCACCTATGATGGATGACTAGCTTTAGAATAAGTTGGAATTACAGTTCTGATTACTAATCTCCTTCAGACATGTTGATTAAAGTCACTTTTATTGAAGTTCAATACAGTTTTTGAAGACCCAGTTTGTTAATTCCCTCCAACAATTATCAATTTAAATGCGATGACCAGGCTTGCAATTTTGGTGCCTGCCACCCTCAAGGCTGGACAGGAAAATGATGAAGTGAGCACCTGCCCTATTTTACATGTTCCTCCACAAAAAAAACGGACCCAGCAGTGGCATGCAAAATGTAACGCAGTCGCTTTACACCCCATTCAATATTAGTCAATGATGTGAATGGCGAATAAAATCAGACTTGGTGCACAATCAAATTTACAACCAATCCTATCACTCTCCTGATTGATGGAATGGATGTGTTTTACCAAATCCATGAGATACCCCCCCCCCCCCCCCCCCCCCCCCCCCCCCCGACAAGTTTGATTAAAAATTCCCCCAGTCATTCAGAAATCATCGTATATGTTCAACTGAGTTTGAAATCACTCTTAATAATTTTCATGTCTGAAGAGGAATTTAATTAAGATATCTACCTAACTGGAATAATGGCAATGATGTAGCTAAACAAATGTTGTTTTTAATATTTAAACACACAGGCCTAGAAATTCCTCAAACTGACTTAAATGACAATTATATGCAGACAAACTGCCTCAGTCTGCATTCTCATTTTTGCAGGTACTGGTTCAAAGCCAGTGCTGGCAATGAGACATGGGGACACATGTGAAACTCAGACTTGGAAACAAACAGTTAAGCGAGGAACAATGTTTAGCTGTTTTATTTCACTTGCTAATAATTTCACTGCATGTCTTAGCAATATATTATTTTTATCACACTTGTACAAAATTATGATCACTCAAACACCATCTGTGCCTTGAAGGCAGCATAGCCTGGCAACAAGCCAGAGAAGAAGAATGCATAACTTCACTCATTCAGATCTCCTGGAAGCCATTGAAGTCAGGATGAACAGACTGTTGGCTTTGGATGCCAGTGAGTTACCAGAATTGTCATCATGCTACCTTGAGGGAGGTGATCCTGGCACTGACTTCCAACTTGCTCACCAGCAGGATTACAGAGCCACCAAAGGATCTAAGTCCTCAGTAGGGTTGTCCATCCAGTTTCTTTAAAATGAATGACTAACTGCATAACCTTAAAAGCTCTTGAACAACCCCATATATTCTATAACTCTTACTTCAATTTCCTTATGCCACTTGGCACTCACAACTCAATTGCTCACATTATCCTCATATAGAAGAATATAATGGGCTCACAATGTCCACTGAAGATCTGTCTGCAGAATGGTTGTTAGATATGCACCTCACAAATTTCCACCTAATTTCTCTCTCCTTCATTCCAAAGCATTGATATTCACCCGTCCTTAATGTTCACCACAGCTATAGGTGGCACAATCGGAGGAAGATGATGATGCTGAGGCTGATGATGAAAGGAAGAGTGAGGACCGAGCCATTCCTGAGAATCACAGCTGCATGATATTGTCATTTCTGAAGGCAGCAGTAAAAAAAAGAAAGCCTCCAATCATCTCTGTAGTGGCAATGCACCAGTGAGTATTTGCATCAAACTGCCATGGTCAAACTGACAAGGGATGAAGTCCATCTCAGCCTGTGAGACATGTGTAAAGAATGAGTAGCCATTTGCAATCCAAGCCCCTTGCAATCCAGACCATTAGGAATTCCAGTCAATGCACAATAATAGATGTTGATAAGAGATGCCGTACCTGCTCTTATTTTGACATGTTCAAATAAGGACAATGGTGATTCCAGAAGATAAGATAAGACCATTAAAATATGGGAGCAGAATTAGCTTATTTGACTCATCAAGTCTGCTCATGGATGATAAGTTTCTCAATCCCATTTTCCTGCCTTTCCCATAACCTTTGACCCATTTACCAATTGAGAATCTATCTATGTCTTAAATATACTGAATGCCTATATAGCTTTCTGCAGCAATGAACTCCATAGGTTCGCCACCCTCTGGCTGAAGAACGTCCTCCTTCTCTGTCCTCATCTCAGTTCTAAAGGACTGTCTCTTCTATCTGAGGCTGTGCCCTTGGATCCTATTCTCTCCAACTAACAGAAATAATTCTCTGAGTGTGGCATGAGAGAGCTGTGAAACATGAAGAAATTTGAGGGAAATCAACTAAAGGTGAATACCAGGCAGAAGAGGTTTTCACCAGCTTTGTCCACACAAAACATTTATATATGGTTCCAACACAATAATTGCACTGATAACAGCAAGGAAATTTACTCTAATATTTTACATTGTTTTATCCCAGTTAAAAAGCCTATAACCCAGAGCTTCTTCCATCAGTGAACTTGGGAATTCAATTCAAGTTGATACTACATGCTGAGAATTCTTTCACAGCTCATATCTTCAACTCCACAATTCAACTGCATTATAATCTGGATGCATATTTAGTGTTTTCTGATAATGAACCAGTGTTATGTGTCGCTGTGAAATAAGTAATTTTTCAATGGAATAAAATGCAGATAAAAGAAGTAACTACCAAACAGAGGTTAAATTATCAAAGCTCATTTGAAGATGCTCCGGGACTCTTAACTACTTCTCAATCATCTCACGATCTCATATGTTTTTGAGCAAAAGAAAAAAAACTTGGAATTATCTAATGGAGTGACATTACTGTGTGAAATATTAGTGTATAGGTACTTAATGCATTTAAATAAATTCCTTTCTTTTTGTTACAGAAGCTCATTTGTTTCAAAAGGGCTGAACTCCAATATGCTAAAACTGCACAGTGTCATTTCAAACCATTAATGATCAATGGAACTGAAATGAAACATGACACATATGAAAGGTTATCAAAAAATAAGAAAATTGCAGCAAGAATGTAAACCTATTGCATTAACAAATTCCAAAAAAAAAATGGTGTTAGCACTAAATGTTGAATAAACGACACCAGAAACCAGTTAACAAGAAAGGAAACAAAACTTCAGTGGAAGATTGATGCCTTATAAGGTGAAGTGACAGTTTATTTCAAACCACTCAAAAACCCTGTTCGTTTCACCAACCGATATTAAAGAACTCGAACCCAGGATCATAACATCTCTTCAAGAGAATAGAGATGTGCAATACATGCATGAGCATGGCTGTGGTCAACTGCAATCTGTTGTTGTGTGTGCAATTGTTAAGATAGTGAATATAAGTCTTTTGACATTGAATCTGGAATGCATGTTTTAATGCTACTTTCTTGCTACGTAATCATTCAAATTAAAATTGTTTTTAAAAAGATATTCTTTTACGAGACCATGGTGTCACTGAATAGGCAAGCATTTATTATCCAATGCTAATTACCCTTGAGAAGATGGTAGTGAGCTGCCTTCTTGTCCACATGGTGTAGGTACACCGCAGTGCTGTTAGGAAGGAAGCTTCAGGATTTTGACTGAATGATAGTAAAGAAATAACAAGATAGTTCCAATTTAGGATCATGTGTAACTTGAATGGGAGCTTGCATGGTGGTTTCCCCACACATTTGCTGACCTTGTCCATCTGGTTGATAGATGTCACGTATTTGTACGGTGCTATCAAAGAAGCCATGACGAGTTGCTCTATTGCATTATGTAGATGATGCACACTGCTGCCATTGTGCATGGTGGTAGAAAGAGTGAATGTTTAAGATGGTGGTTGGGGTGTCATAAAAGTTGTCTACTTTGTCCAGGTTGCTGCCAAACTTCTTGAGTGTTGCTGGAGCTCACTCATCCAGGCAAGTGGCGAGTATTCCATCACACTCTTGACTTGTGGCTTGCAGACGGTGGACAGGCTTTGAGGAGTCAGAAAATGAATCACTTATTGCAGAATTCCCAGCCTCTGACTTGTGTTTGTAACCACAGTATTTATCTGGCTGGTCTAGTTCAGTTTTAGGTCAATGGAAACATTCAGGATGTTGATACAGGGGACTCAGCCATTACAATGCCATTGAACGTTAATTGGATATTCTTGCATTGAGATAGTCATTGCCCGGAACTTTTGTGGCTGAATGTTCCTTGTCACTCATCATCCCATGTCTGAAAGTTGTCCAGGTTTGCTGAATATGAATTCTTCAGTATCTGAAGGGCAATGAATAATGCTGAACATTGTGAAATCATCAGTGAACATCCCCATTTAAGATGGAGGGAAAGTCATACAGCTGAAGATGGTTGGGCCTAGTATTTATCCTGAAGAACTCCTGTAGTGATGTCCTGGATCTTCCAACAACTACAATCACCTTTCTTTGTGCCAGATATGACTCCATCCAGTGAAGAGTTTTCCTCCTGATTCCCATTGACTCCAGTTATACTCAGGCTTGTTGATGCCACTCTTGGTCAAATACTGCCTTGAAATCAACAATAGTAACTCTCACTTCACCTCCTGAGTTCAGTAAAGCTATAAAGTTAGGACCTCAGTGGCACTGTTGGAATCCAAACTGAACACCGGTGAGTAGATTATTTCAGAATAACTAATGCTCGATAACATTATTGATATCAGTTTCTATTACTTTGTGATGATTGAGGATTCACTAATGGGGTGCCAACTATTTGCATTGTATTTGTCCTGCCAGGTGGACACACTTGGGCAATTTTTCACATTGCCAGATAGATGCCAGTTTTGTAGCTGTACCAGAACAGCTTGGCTAGGGGCACAGCAAATTCTGGACCACAAGTCTTCAATTCTATTGCCAGAATGTTGGAAGGATCCATAAACTTTGAAAAATTCAGGCACAAATTTTGGATCTTTAACACCACTGAAGCTGGTGCAGTTGAAATCTGTAATTTCCGTAATGAGGCATGTGACACCTCCAGCCCCTTGCCTTGCAGCTCACACAGTGCCCCATATTGGAAAGGATGAGCATGTATCATGTGCATTGGGAGCCTCTCAGTTTGAGCTGTCATGATGTTAATAACCATATCAGCTGATTAAATGATCTGATTACAAAGCTGGACTAGGCCGCCTCAAGCAACCTATTTGCTTGTCTCTCACAATAGAGCATGCATTTAGCTGGAAGACAGGTTCAGCACTAATGTTAGTTAAAGATCCAGGCTCCCAACTTGGTAAAGTTAACTTCTGAGGTTAAATTCTGCTATTGCAATGCTTTGATGGAAGTACCATGAAGTATTTTGGAGATATTATGCTGAGTTACTGGCTTTGGCACAGAATGTTGCTGCATCTTCACAGGGAGGGTAGATGACTCTAACCTATCCATACAAAGGGTATAACAGATATGCGGACTGTAGAAGTATTACCTTCTGGATCTGCAACAAGATAGTGAAGTGAAATTGAGACTGTGGAGAGTGCAAAGCTCTATGTCAAGTTGAAACCAAATTTGTGCATGCTTCTTGAGTATAACAGCAGGCTCTCTGCATGACAAGTCAGCTAATGCATTCAGCATCTTAACATTTTCATCAGCTTTGTCCTTTATGTCACCTCACTGAGGTCCTCATTTGAGTCCCCTGCAAAATTTGTCTTGAATCTCATCCCTGGTGAACTGACACAAAATCTATCCTGTCCTGACCGCAGCCCATTCATTCCCAGTGATTCCCCATGTGCATATCCCAAACCTGCATTAGCCTCTAAACTGTGCACAGTATTAGTATGTGAGCTGATGGCTGTGAGTGCCAAATCAAATGACAGGGTCTCTTCATCTGTGCTGTGCCATTACTCTGACTCCTCTTCCTGAATGTATTGTGGCTGGACAGGCAGATGTTCCTGAAAGCAGCAACTCAGAGAGAGGAAGGCTGGATGAAAGATGGGGTTTGGAAAGCAAAAAATCCTTAAGCTCATGACCTGCAGCATATTTATCATTCCATATAGAAGAATAAGCAGGAGCTGATAGTTGGAAGGGGCAGAAGACCATCATTATCAATGTTTTCAGTGATATCTATTGCTTTCAGTTCTTTTACAACTGGACCCACGATGCAGAGAATCATCTCTTCGAATGGGCTCAGGAAGATACAGACATCCTTGTCTATTGGTTATACTTTTAACCCTTCTATTGTGTGCCATTCTGCACTGCAAAGGAAAGGTAGGTTCTCAAGTACTGTACTGCAATGCAATTTGGAAATCCGTCTTCAACAGTTGAATAGCTGAAGGTATGAGGAAGCTACCTGAATTGGGTGTGAGAATGACATAATGGGAATATGTGTGAGAGCGATGTGGTGTACCTCACTGTTAGGAGTGAGTCCTGAGTGCCAGAAAATGCTATTCATGGCTGAGTGATTGACATGCGGTGCATTGAGCAGCTTTGAGATGGGTAGATAGGTGGATGGAAGATGTCACATAAAGATTAATTAACTGACATTGACCTCTCCATATGTCATTAGATGTGACGTTGGAGTCAGAATCCATGTTGTTGACCTCCTTTGCTACCTGTTCCCATTCTATTCTGCAAATGTTCCTTTAGGACCTCATGCCCTTCCCCCACCCCAGAATATCCCCATCTAATGACTATCACAGAGCAGAAGTGAGGACTGAACTGTCACATTCAACAACCACCTCTCCTCCTTCGTGCAGAGGATGCTGCTCAGGCCCTCATTTCACACTCAGTTAGCAAGGAGCATTGTCAGATCAAGGCCACAATCAGATAACTGAGGAGGCAATGCCAAGTTTGTATGCTACCTAGCCCAATGGCAATGGATCTAGAAAGTTGTGAATTGGAATGCCCACTTTCAAAATACAACGTGGACCAATTTTTAAGCCCTATGTAATTTGACATCCTTGTCATGGCATCTCAGTATATGCACACTCGTAGAATGCCCTGAACAAAACAAAAAGGTCCAAATAGCTAATATAGAAATAAAGCAAGCCATGTGCTGAAGCATTTTGTATTTTGAGCCCTATTACCTCCGTTTCTTTCTGACATTCTGCCTGAATTTTGTGCACTTTGTAATTAATTTGCTATAGTTCGAACTAAAAGATGGTTTCTGTTTCACTCAAAGCACAGATTCACTCAGGTGATGGGGGTGACATCCATTTGATTTTCTGAGCTGAAGTGAAAAAGCTACAAAAAGTTCCTTTTCTCTTACTTTCATTTATGTGCTATTCCCTGTCTATTGAATTTGCTGAATCAAAATTGATTTTATGTTCTGTTTCTTTGGTGCAGGCTGCTGGTATAGAATTCCCATCATCAATCTTTTTGGTCTGAACTAGGACTCTATGTTGGCTCATGCAATCTTGTCTTCCTTTGTTACACCAACATAGGCAGCATCGTCATCCTTGCACAAAACTAAATATATAGTCCATTGTAGTTCACCGATCTGATGAATCTTTGCTCTTGCTCTTGCACAGACATGTGTAATTCTACACTTATGATATATTACAAATGACATCTTACACTACCCCACTTATATTTTAAAATGGAAAGAGATATGTGAGTGGAGTTCGTGTTTCACAGTACTTATAATGGCTCCTCTTTTTTAGAGAGAGAATGCAGTCTTATTCAACTTCTGCAACTATTATCAGTATCAATCACTCCCTTTTCCAGACTCAAGCTTCACCCACTTTGCGCCAATTTGAAGGAAACCCCCAAATTTCATTGATGTTTTTCTACCCAATCATTTTAGTGAAATCATCAATTTGCTATTAGATTATGATGAATTATCAGCAATCTTGTGCGTGGGATATTGTTCCTAGAATTGGCTCACAATTCTTTCTTGTAGACTACCTACAGCTGGCAGTGAGGGGACTCTTTCACTCTATCAGCCTGGAAGTTCACCAACCTTTGGTCTTGGAGCTGGAATGACATTTTCACTGAACACACCATCCAAACACATGATGGCACTTCGGATGATGATTTTGAATATTCATTGGTTCTTAGATCTTTCCATCCACCATCATAATGTAGAACTATGCCTATAGGCTATCCTGCAAGCTACGTTCCGATTGACATTGATCCCTGGTCCAAAAATGTCTTCAATTTAAAATCATTTCATGGCCTCAACTCTCCCTTATCTATGAACATGATCATACCCTGCATATCCTCTTTGGCAAGCTCTCCATTTTTCGGACTCTAGCTGTTTATACATTCTGATTTTCTTGGCCCACTCAATGGCTGTATCTTCAGCCATCTAAACCCTGTGCTCTTGAATATAATCCCTAAAGCTTTCTGTGTTTCCAACTATGTCCTCTTCTCTACAAACTGTCAATATTTTACCCTATATCCAAATTTTGGTCAACACCTACTCTGCCAAAACCACTGTCTTTAGTTCACTATTGATTTGTATCTGAGATCAGATTGAAGCACATTGGACGATTTTTTGTTACTGATTTCAATATGTGCTTGATAAATGTAAGCATCTGTTGCCATCTTGCTATTGACTGTTCATGTAAATTCTCTCAAAAATATCTCACTTTATTTCTAAATCTAATAACCTTGAATCCTTTTTGTTGACAGGAACTTGCCGTATCCTTTCTTGGAAACATATAAAAAAACTTGATTACTCTTGCTAGTTAAGAATAAAAGAGCTTGTATTTATATAACACTTTATTGTATCCTCAAAACATCCAAAAGTGCTTTATATTGACTTAATTACTTCCAGATTGCAGTCACTGTTATTATGGAAGCAAAAACAGCAGTTCTTTCACACAGCAGAATCCCACATTTAACAAATGAGTAGGTGGGGTATAGGAAGAAGCTTGTGAGTGCAAGTACTCTTAATCCTCTTGCCAATCTACACTTCCACATCAAAGTGGTGTGGGTCAGGAGAAACCAACATCTCACAACTTTCCAAGTCTCATTTATCTCTCCAAGTAGCTGTCATGCAATTCTAAGTGAAGGGTCCATCAACATCAATTGGTTTAGTGTGGGGACATCACTGAGTGCACAAAGACTGGGAATGACTAATGAGACTGAAGGTCCAAACAAGTTAATAGAACAATGCTTCAAAAGGCAAAGATCAGTAAAATGTGTTATACGTACACTCTGTCATGATGCTCAGGAAGGCTACAGGCCAGTCACCTGCATAGAGCCTGGGGCCTCACACAGTATATGTCTCATAGATATTCATGGTAAGTCACGTACATACCAGGACAGCAGATTCCCTGGCAGGAGCAGCTCCAAGCAGGACAGAGAGGGTGACCAAAGAGGAGGTAAAGTCTCGGCAAAGATTCACCCTACGTTGCACAATAACTCGGATGGAAAGATCAGCAGCAATCCTGAGTTGGCAAGTAATGTAACTGACTACACTTTTTCTGTGACATTTCCATTGATTTTCTATTGTTGATGCCAAAGCATTGAATGTATTCAAGAGGTGGGCAGATATAGCACTTGGGGTGAACCAGATCAAAGATTACGGGGAGAAAACAAGATTAGGCTATCAGCCATGATCATGATGAATGTCAGAGCAGAGTCAAGGGGCTGAGTGGCCTCATCCTGATCCTACCTTCTATGTTTCTATGTTTCTCTTACATTTGTGGTAACAAATCAGAAGAATAACAGGGGAAAATTCATGCTGCTCAATTTTTGGTGGTGATACTCAAGGCAAAGATCTTGCTCAAGGAACCAGGAAGATTCACCACTTTCCTTTGAGTAATGCCATGAAATTATTGATTCTCATCTAAAGGATGGCATTTCCAACTATGCATCAAGCCCTTAGTAGTGGACTAATGTGTTAGCTTGGATAATGGGCATGATTGCATGCTCCTCCACTGGTGGGTTTGAACATGAGGGGAACATAAAATTCAGCTCATTATTGACCAGTTAAGGGTTTCATTCCTCTTACCTGTGGTGGGAGATGGGTCCATGACATGAAGCCAGTAGACTTACTGCAGGGGCTGGTGTCTGGCAAGGTTGGAGTGGGGCTGCCTTTCCGAACAGATCAGTTGCAGGTCCTCACCACGTCCCCTCCACCTCTCCACTCCATGGCCACCTCCTCACCTAACTAAGATCACCCCCTACTCTCCCCCTGACTTCTCAAATCCAGCCACTCATACCTCTCACTCACCTCACTGAGGCCTGCAAACATGTCTTCTGTTTCTCCAGATCCAGGACCGATCTGAATTTTTCAGCATGATGGCTGCTGGGCATAGATCTGCAAACCTATCCAGCAGCTGCAGCTCACTAATGTGGGGCTTTCTCGCAGGAGAGGGGTGGTAATCCTGTCTCCAACCACTTAATACCTCTTTGCATTAAACAGCTGTGGATGCAGCCACTGAGATTGTGAGTAGTCCTTTTAGCAACGTGTTTAAAAAAAGGTGTAGGAGGAGGGGATGATGTGGGGACTATGTCATCCTGTTAAATCTAGCCTTTTGTGTTTAAATCTAGACTGGAGTTTCACCCTTGATTCAGAGTTAGAAAAATAGCTAAAATTTCCAATTTCTGTTGCTGTCCTTAATTCAAAGTTAAGACCTTGTGTTCTTGAATTTCACGTACAGCAGATAAACTTGTCTGAATTCACATTCTCCAAACCTTCATCATCATAAATACTTTTGTTAAATCACACTCTTGTCTTCTCTTTTTTGGATATATTCCCAGGGTAGCTAATCTTCCCTCCTTTTGTTCTGCAATGAATTTAGCAGCCTTCCTTTGTAATCTCTCCAATGTAGTATTAACGTTTTCAAAGAAAGATCAGAAACTATGGGCAGCACTCCAGATGTGGTGTGGCCAGAAGCAGATCTAATGTTTGAATTACCAGCCTTAAGTTATGTTCACCTTATCTGTACATTTCAACATCGAATTTAAGTTTCCATATAAGTTTGCAGATGGCTTAATGACTAAAGCCAGGATATGCAACCAAAGTTTATTTATTATTAGTGTCACAGGTAGGTTTACATTAACACTGCAATGAAGTTATTGTGAAAACCCCCTAGTTGCTACACTCTGGCACCTGTTCAGGTACACTGAGGGAGAATTTAGCATGGCTAATGCACCTAACCAGCACATCTTTCAGACTGTGGGAGGAAACCGGAGCACCCGGAGGAAACCCACGCAGACACATGGAGAACATGCAGATTCCGCACAGATAGTGACCAAAGCCAGGAATCAAACCCGGGTCCCTGGAACTGCAAGGCAGCAATGGTAACAATGCCACCCATAAAGAAACAAGCCAGAAACTGTAGAATCAAGCAAACAGGATACATGTACAGGCTGAATAATTTTGAATGAATTTTAACAAGAAGAGGGGTAAAACATTGTCTATAGAACAGAAAGAAAAACAGGTACTGTTTCATGTAACAGCTAAAGAAGAAGCTGGAAGGGACTAAGGAGGTTTAGCTGCCGCAAGTCTGTACAATCGATGCAGAGCAATGATTGGGCCAGTAAAATACTGCAGTGTTAGCCAAACAATGGAATAATATCAAAGGAAATCAAACAGTACCACTGAATCAGTTACTGACAAGACAAAGTAAATGCTGAGGATTAGAAAGCCTATCCAAGGTTCAGGAGACCAAATGGGATCATTTCACCTTCTCCTGGGTCACAAGGAACCTTTAACTGGAAAACAAAGATCAGTGAGCTATGTTAGTTGTAGCAATAATCCTGTCAACTTTCACTGCTGCCCTTTTCCTCTGGGTGCTCTGGTTTCATCCCACAGTCCGAAAGAAACGTTGGTTAGGTGCATTGGCCATACTAAATTTTCCCTCAGTATACCTGAACAGGTGCTGGAGTCTGGCAACTCAGGGATCTTCACAGTATCTTAATTGCCTTGTTAACGTAAGCCTACTTATGACACTACAAATAATAAAAAAAATCCTTGTTCAAACCTTCAGACTTCTGCTAGTTTCTGAGGGTGAGGATAGGTGGGGAAGGGTGCTCTTCCTGTTCCCAAATTCAGGAAGGTTAAATTGGTGATGGGCAGGATTACAGCTGGGATGCATATTATAATAACTCCAGAAGTCAGCAAGTGAACAATGCTTTATTGCACAAAACAAAGTAAAGCAAAACCACAAATCTGCAGCAAACTCAAATAGCTCCCAACCAGAATAATGCAGTAATGGATCCACTCAGGGGCTTGCTTTATGCAGGGTTTGGTATATGAGCTCCATCTGGTGAGGTAATTACCAATTCCTAAGGAGCTCATGTTCAATACATGTTGAATGTGACTACAAGGAGATCAATCAGTTATTCCTCAGGCAAGTCCTGGGGGTTATCACATACCTCATATCCTCATCATTCTTACATGATGAAGGGGGCAAAAAATTGTTCCATTAATCTTTTGGATTTCTTTGCACTATTGTATTTTGTGTGCATTGTTGCAAACAGGTGATTTGGTAATTCTGCAACTTTCCTCACTTCAGTTATCATCACTGTTCTTTCTACATCATTTACAAATGACTGCCTGCAAAAGTATTCCATTTTCTGCTGAACTGCTAAAGAAATTGAGCAGGCTGCCAGCTCATGAATGAATAAAATATTATCTTCAGCCCAATTCTAACCTTTCTTCTTCATATTCTACTTTTCTATTTCGACTTCTGGATAGCAGGTGTCAAACCATGTCTATATGACCTTTCTCCTATTACTTTCAAGAAAAAAGCAATCACCGCAAAAAAAAAACCTCTTCTACATGTTTCTAGGATGTTATCCCTCAGCTTTGTGTTGTCAGGGTCAAGTAGCTTAATCATCGTGTCACTTCAGAAGGCAGTATTCCACATTCACAGATAAATTAGAATCCGTGTCATGTTCAGGAACCTGATTTGATATGGGAAGCCAAGAATTCCTCTGGGTGCAATTCTGATTTTCAACGATTTTTTTTTCCAATGGCCTCATCTCTCCCTTAATTCCTGAAGACGATAACCTATGCCAGGTATTCTTACACAGTTCTTTTTCAGCATGATTAACTTGTTGTTCATTTATGCATGAGTCTCAAAAGTGCGGGTGTATAGCTTATATTAACATGAGGCATGGAAGCCAGGCCTGGTCTGTTGGGATGGTGTTTGTTACGGAACTTGTCTGTTAAATAAGTCTTTGCAGTCTTCTGTATGTTGACACCGAGTCTTTATTAGCTACTTGTAACCATCTACAGAAAAAGCATACAGGCATGGAACAATTTCCATTCTATGTCTTAACACATCTCTGGCCAACATCACACAGATCCTAGATCCAGGTGATGTGGCTTTTTACATCACTGTATGAGTGCAGTCCCACATTAACCTGTGTGTGTGTTAAGGAGCCCACTGATGTTAAACTAAAGGTATCCCAAAGCTCAGAAGGATAGTTTGAAACACCTTGTTAAGTGGCGTATATTTTCAACTTGGTGTAATGTGAGAAAAGATAGACACACCGGGGAGTAATGGTCTAGTCATTTTGTGATCAATTAATAAAGAATTGAATTTAATTGATTAATTTTAAAAGAAAACATGGCAAGAAGGACAATAATGCACTGCATCAGTACACTTAACTACATTGATGGCTACACACACAGTGGGCGAAATGTCATTCGCCATCTGCGAGGCTGCCCATGGGAACTCAAGATCCGGAAGTCGCAATTCTCACCGGCGACTTTGAATCTTCCTCGCCCCTTATTAGCAATGTCATTAACTTCACACTGTTACAAGTCAGGTCAGATACTTCATTGAATTTGGCTAGGATGAGCATGAGAGATTTCACCTCAGGTGTAATTCAACTGCCGGCGATGGCCATTGTGGGATGGGGGGGAGCATGGCTCCGCCTACAACTGTTGGGGGGAAGGGGCTAATGACCATATGGGAGGGGGGGTAGTGAATGCTTGGTCTAATAACAGGATGGGAAGGAGAGACTCTGAAGTCAGAGTGTTGGGATGGGGGTGTTTTATTGTAGTTCGCCAGGGGGCACTCTTTAAAGATAGTGCCCTGGTGCCTGAACAGGCAGGTTTTGCCGGTGTAATTAAGCCTCACCCTCTCCTATGACAGCATAAACCATGCCACCTTGATTTTGTTTTAACAAAGTGTGGTAGAATCTGGAGATAAAAACAATGGGCAGGATTTTATCGCCTCATTCGACCGAAGGAAAATCCCACCTCAGGTCAACAGACCTTCTGGAAAGAAATAAACTAGTTTTCTAACCAGAAACAACACCTTGGGCCTGATTTTATCATTTTGATTTTAAGTGCTGAATCTGGGCACAATTTGGATTCAGTTCTCCGGCGCTCCCGTACACACTTAGCCTGAAAAAAATGTGAGTCTGAATTGCTCTGTAGGCGGGGCTTTGTGCACCTAAAGTGCTGCTGTTCCGACGGGAGCCTTCAACTGCGCATGCACAGTGAAATAAAAAATTGAAAAATTGCTCCCAGGCTACAAAAAACAGATAAAGTGGTTTGGAGTAGAAAGCAGAAGCGATGCCTCCACAGATATTGCCCCACCTACACACATGACTGTCCCCCTTATCCACCTACCCTTCCTGCTACCCAGACTCATTGCGACACCCTGCTCCCTCCCCCTACAACCGATTACCCATAGAGTGACAGTGGACCTTCTCTGCCCTCTGCCCCACCAACTTCACCAGAGAACCATTGGGCCTCGCTCTTCTCTCTGCCCAATCCGGCCTCCCCCCACCCCATCCTCCTCCCCATTCCCCACAATGGATCATCTGATCTGCCTCCTACTCTACACTCCCAACCAGAAATGATCTGGTCTGCTTCTCTCTCTCTCTCTCTCTCTCTCTCTCTCTCTCTCTCTCCCCCCCCCCCCACCTTTCCATCACCACTGATCTGAGTCAGAGATCTGTTGGAATCTCTGAACTTACCTGTTCAGAAGCTGGAGCGGCCAAAACAGACCTTTGCCGAGCATGTCTGTTTCATGCCAAATCTGGATGGGCGAACTCGATAGTAAAGGAGGAAATGCTGATAGCATTGGGCATCCAGCTTATTAAGTCAATTTAAATACGTACAAATACACAATTGTATTCTCACACAATATTCAGCACCATTCAGAATTTCTCAGATATTGAAACAGTTTATGTCCTTATGGAGCAAGACCTGTACAACATTTAGCCTTGGGCTAAATAGCAAATAACATTCATGCCACACAAGACCCAAGTAATGACTATCTCCAACAAGTAAGGATCTGTCCATCTCCTCTTGAATCCAATAGATTTATCATCCCATTATCAACATCCTGAAGGTTATCTTAACCAGAAAATGAAATGAACTAGCTATATAAATACTGTGGCTGCAAACACTGAGTCTGGGGATGCTATAGAAAATAATTTGCCTCCTGACCCCACTGCTCAGCTTTTCCATTTTCAAGGCATAAGTTGGACATTATTTGCTTAGTGAGTGCAGCTCCAACAACACTCAAGAAGTTCAACACCATTCAGGACAATGCAGCCTGCTTGGTTGACACTCAATCCACTTTAAACACTCACATCCTCCACCACCTCCACAAAGTGGCAGCACACAAATGAACTGCAGCATCTCACTAAGGTACTTTCGACAACGCCATTGGAACCTTCAACCTCTACCACATAGATGGAGAAGGTTGGTGGGTACAGGGAAACACCATTACCCTCAAATTCCCCTCTAAGCTATACACCATTCTGACTTGGAACTACATCTCCCTTTCTTCACTGTTGCTGGGTTAAAATCCTGAAACTCTCTCCTTAACAGTACCGTGAGCGTACCTACACCACATAAACTGCAGTGGCTCAAGAAGTGGCTCACCATCACCTTCCCAAGGACAATTTGGAATGGGCAATAAATGCTGACCTAACCAGCGACACCCATACCTCATGAACGTATAAATTTAGAAAAAGACAGATCAAGCTAAATTAAGCAAATTTCAAATATTTACAAATTAACCACAAATGATTAAGTATGACGCTGGAAACACTCAGCAGGTCATTCAGCGAATAACTAAAGGTTGGCTTAGCATACATGCTGTCATTCAGACAGTTTGGAGTAGGCTGCAATATAAAACTCTTTGAGGTAAAAAAGCAAGGCAATTTTCCATTCAGAAACCACCCACCATGTTGTCTATTTTAGATCCATGACGCATCTTAGTGTTCAATTATCATCCTTTGTGTGAAAGTAATGTCACATGTGCAGTGCTAATTGTCTGGTACTGAGATCTGTTTAATTATTTAATCTGTTGTAATTAAACATTGGCCAAAAGTTTAAGAACATAATAATCTTATTGTGTACAATTCATATAGTAGTATGAACAAAGAACAAAAACAAAGAAAAGTAACAGGCAGGAACAGGCCCTTCGGCACATTCCAATCATGATATTCTAACTAAACTAAAAAACAACGTTTTGCCTTTACTCAGTCCACATTTCCCTATTCCCTCCCTATTCATGTACCAATCCAGATGCTTCTTAAATGTTGCTAATGGCCTGCTTCCACCATCTTCTCTGGCAGCACGTTCTAGGCACTCACGACTCGCTGCATGAAAAGTTTCCACCGCACATCTCTCTTAAACTTTCTCCCTCTCACCTTGAATCTGCACCTCCTTGTAATTGACACTTCTACTCTGGGAAAAAGCATCTGACTATCCACACTGTCTATGCCTCTCATAATTTTGTAGACCTCTATCAGGTCTCCCCTCAGCCTCATCTTTCCAGTGAAAGCAATCTAATTTATTCACCCTCTCCTCATAGCCAATGCCCTCGAGACCAGGCAACGTCTTGGAATACTACTGGCCATCTTTTGGAATATACATTCAGCTTCTATGTCCTTACTGGAACTAAGGTGTATTGAAAAAAATTAACACAGAATCAAAATCTATTCAGCATTTGTTCCATCAAGATTCATACAAAAGCTGCATTGATATTATCAAGTTTCATGTTCTTGAGAGCTGGTCTAATTTAAAATACAATCAAAACAAAATAATGTTAGCAATCCTCATGGCTTGACTGACATTTTATCTCTTTGAACTGTAACTTTTCTGCATATTAAATATTAAAATAAGAAGCCAAAGATTTTCTGTTCAGAATTCAACACCTGTCTTTTCAGTAAAATTATGAAACTGATTTGGTATCTGATGATTTTTACAGCAAAATTACATCGATATGTGGGTGGAAATAATTTTTTTGCATCCGAAAGAATATGTGAAAAATCGGTTGGATTCTCTTATTCTCTAATTTTTGAGCAGTTGCACCTACATTTCTTTAACAGAGAAGGTTACTCCTTTGTTGAAACTGAAGAAGGCTTTCCCAAGCAGGGACAAGTAACCTTTGGATAATAACTATCTGCTGGATTTAGTTCATGGGATTATATAATATTGGATGCTGTTTGGGAAATGGGATATTTTTCCAATTCAATTGGGGACAAGAATAATTTCAAGAGATAGAAGGTGTAATCTTACAAATCAATGTCAAAGAGTCCAATTTTAGCATTGTTTCAGCCCGCTGTCAGGCACGAAAACTTGGTAAAGTCTGGCATGAGGTGATAAGCATGATCCATGCCCATATCCACACAGATGCCCACTTTACCAAGGCTGAAGACAC
Source organism: Sphyrna mokarran (assembly GCA_024679065.1). Classification (NCBI taxonomy): domain Eukaryota; kingdom Metazoa; phylum Chordata; class Chondrichthyes; order Carcharhiniformes; family Carcharhinidae; genus Sphyrna; species Sphyrna mokarran. The sequence goes on along the minus strand of JAGIQG010000006.1, from coordinate 89,972,870 downwards.
TGCAATGTGAACTTTGCCTGATATGCTAAGGATTTCCTACCAATGTCCTGTGGCTGAAATGACTGACTTCCAACAACCATCTTTCTTACTGCGAGGTATGAATCCAATCAGTGCGGTGATTTCCCCTAATTCCCATGGACTTCAGGGCTCCTTCCTACTATACTTGGTCAAATACTGTTTTGATGTCCAGGACTGCCACTCTCATTTTACCTCTTGAATTCAACTCTTTTGCCCATGTTTCAACCAAGGCTGTATTGAGGATTAGCCCTGACAGGGAGCAAGTTAGCGCTGAGTAAGTGCCACTTGATAGCACTGTCAGTGACATCTTCTATCACTTTACTGATGGTCGAGTATAGACTGATTGGCTGGTAATTGGGTTGGATTTGTCCTGCTTCTTGCAGACAGGGCTATGTTGCACTATTTTCCACATTGCTAGGTCCAGGTTAGAGATATAACTGTACTGGGGCAACTTTGGTGAGGCATGAGACCAGCTCTGAAGTATAAGTTTTCAGTACTATTGTCAGAATGTTGTCAGGGTTCATATTTTTATTAAACATTGAATAATCATTACTGGTAGCACAGTGGTCTGCATTGCTACCTCACAGCTCCAGGGACCCAGGTTCAATTTTTGTCTTGTGTCTGCATATGTTTCCTTTGGGTGCTCCAGTTTGCTCCCACACTTCAAAGAGGCGCATGTTAGGTGGATTGGCTATGCTAAATTGCCTCTTAGATGGATTAGCCATAGGAAATGCATGGGGTCACAGGGATAGGACGGGGAAAAGGTCCTGGGTAAAACGCTTTGTCAGAGAGTGCAGATTCAATGGACCTAATGGTCTCTTCTGCATTGTTGGGATTTGATGATTCTATGGTCTTTGATGCAGTGAAATGACCCAAGGCACTTTTCAGCAATGTTTCCAAGCAGATTTAACAGTTATATAAGGAGCAATAAGGGTAGATAAATAAAAGCTTGGTTGAAGAGGTAAGTCTAAAGGAATAACTAGAGACAGAGAGGTTCAATTCAATCAAATTTATTTGAAAATCTACACCAAACAAAAGTTGAATTGAAGTAAGTCTGTCACCTAAAATATGAAGTATAATAATTGGTAGCAAGAACAAAGGAAATCAATAATTAAGAAGGGAATTTCAGAGATTAGGGCTGAAGTAAGCCACCAATGTTGCTCAAGAAATCAGAATTGTTGCTGCTGTTTCATCTCTTTCACCTTGTGATATTTGAAGGAGACTTTCAGCTGTTTCCTTAGTAGGTTTTTTTCCTGGAACAACCTGTCACCAGAGGCTTATAGCTTGAGGCATACCAATCTGCATCAAGTATGACTGACCAGGAATCTCTCCCAATCTTATAACCAGCTATTGCTGTGGTGAAAAGATTTTGCTACTCAACCTGCCTGCTGTGCTTTGAATGCACCTTCTGTTTCCTAAGGTCCTAGGGTGGTATTTGAACCCAGAGCTTTTGATACAGAGGCAGAAACACTACCTATTGTGTCACGAGAGCTTCCTAGCTAAAATTATAGCAATGTAGCTATCTTGGAAGGTTGCAGAGCAATGTTTAAGCATAAATCCTGTATATATGTAATGAGCTATTGTTCTACAATTTACTGTGAACAATGTCCCATCCCCTAACAGATAGAAAATAGAAGCAGGAGTAGGCCATTTCTCAATTCCATCTCCTCTCAATCTACCCTCTGAAAACCCCTCAACTACCCTCCCATCTGTTGACGATGTCTCTTCCTCCTGCCTACATCTTGATTTCTGACTATTCCTAACCATCACTGACTACGCTTTCAGTCCGATTAGCCTCCCATAACATCAAATTACCAGCTGACCATTGCCCCATAAGATATGTTCTCAGCCCACTACTATACTCCTTATATACCTATGACTTACAGTCAAATTATCCTCAGGTTCGATTTTCAAGTTTGCTGATAACACCACTGAAGTGAGTCAGATCTCAAACAATGATGAGACAAATACCGGAATAAGATAGAGAATCTGGTGAATTGGTGTGGCAACAACAATATCTCCCTCAATGTCAACAAAATGAAGGAGATTGTCATTGACTTCAGGAAGCGTAAAGGAGAACATGTCTGTCTCTATATTAATGGGGATGAAGCAAAAAGAGTCGAAAGCTTCAAGTTTTTGGGTGTCCAGATCACCAACAACTTGTCCTAGTCTCGCCATGCTGATACTATAGTTAAGAAATCCCACCAATATCTCTACTTTCTCAGAAGACTAAGGAAATTTGGCATGTCAACTATGATTCTCATCGACGTTTATATAGAAAGCAGTCTTTCTGGTTGTATCATAGCTTGGTATGGTTCCTGCTCCACCCAAGACCACAAGGAACTACAAAAGGTTGTGAATGTAACCCAATTCTAGTCACACAAACCAGCCTCCCATTCATTGACTCTTACTACACTTCCTAGTGCCTCGGCAAAGCAGCCAGCATTATTAAGTGCCCCAAGCACCCCAGATATTTTCTCTTTCACCTTCTTCCTTCAGGAAAAATATACAAAAGTCTGAGGTCATGAACTAACTGACTCATGAATAGTTTTTTTACTGCTGCTGTCAGACTTTTGAATGGAACTATCTTGTATTAAGCTGATTTTTCTCTACAGCCTAGCTATGACTGTAACAAAGTAGCTGGACTCTTATGCTTATCAGCTGTAGTACTGTGAAAAGGGTGCATGCCTTCCTTTTCCCTGAGTCTACCTCACTCGACTGAGAGGCATTCCTGAAAATCTACACTGCACTGATCCCACCTAGCCTGAATTGGAAAGTCAGGTAAGAAAGGTGTGGCTGCATTTTGGTATTAGTAATAAGAAGCAGAGTGACAATTTGACTGTGACTGTCATTCCATTGAACACCTGTCCCAAAGTCGCCAGTGGCTCAATCACCAGTGAGAAGAATAGCAACCGGGTAAGAAGGTAATGGTGCCAGGGAAGGAAAGTAGTAACAGACAATGTAGCAGGACAATGAGGTAAGGTAGTGATATCCAGGATTCAGCATCAAATTTGTTTAAAATATTTGGGCCATTATTCTCCCAAAGCAAAACGAAGTTCCCAACGGGTGGTAAAATGGGAGAATTTCCCACCTGTTTTTCAGGTATACTTACCTGAATGAATATCCAATACTCTGTGCAATATAAAGTGTCTTAGATTGATTCACGCTGAAAACTGGGGCGCAGTGCCCATTCTTACCCAAGAAGCTGGCAGCAAAGTGCTGAGCAGACCGCTGTGCATATGCCAATCTGTCAATGCAAGATCAACACATGCACACTGGCGTCGCCCATTGCTAGCCTCCCAATCATTGACATCCAATTACTGGCCTTCCCTGGAAGTCCCCACCCCGCCCAATCGCTGGCCTTCCCAACCCTCCCCCAAACACTGGCCTACCAGAACCTCTGTACCCGCAGGCCAATCCCGATCTACCCATCCACCCACCTAATGACCAACCTTCAACCCCTTCTTCCCAGATCCCCATCTCCCCTCCATGATCAGTCTGGAAATCGGCATAGAGCTGAGTATCTGAAATTGAAATTTCAATATGAATAGCGGGCTTGGGACCGTATTCTTCAGACCCGCTAGTGTGTGTTCACCCCCCATGCCCACTGTGAGTGGCTCCCACCAATGGGGCTTACAACTGCTCCCCATTAACAGTGAACAGGCATCCTCATTCTGTTGGTTGGGATTGAGGCCACTGAGGTTAGGAACAAGGGAGTGCCCATTGGACATTGCCAGCTTGGCAGTGCCAGCCTGGAACCCTGGCACTGCCAACTGTTCACTGGCCACCTTGGCACTGTCCACTGGATACTGGGCAGTGCCAAGGAGGCAGAGCCAGAGAATGGTATGGCGTACAGGGAGGCAGGGGCCCTTCTCTCTCCCTTTCTCACTGATTCCACTTGCAGAGTGGCCATGGGTTCCCCTCCCATGACCAAATGTTCTATTAGCCTACGCCTCCCCACAGCCCTCTGGCCTATTCACTGGCCAAGGTGGTCAATGAGCAGTGCCAACATGCCCATCCAATAGTGCCAGCATTCCAAACTGGCACTGCCAGGTTGGCAATGCCAAATAGGCACGGCCTAGCTTCTAACCCCAGTGGCCTCTGTCCCCACCAGCAGGGTGAGGACACCTGTTCATAAGAACATAAGAAATAGGAGCAGGAATAGGCCATCTAATCCTTCGAGCCTGCCCTGCCATCCAATAAAATCATGACTGATCTGAAGTGGATCAGTTCCACTTACCCACCAGCTCCCCATAATCCTTAATTCCTTTATCAATCAGAAATCTATCTACCCGTGACTTAAATATATTCAACGTGGTAGCTTCCACGATTTCAACGGGCAGAGAATTCTGATGGGTTCGAATGAGTTCCCCATTAGTGGGGAGCCAGTTGTAAACCCCATTGGTGGGAACCATTCACAGTGGGGTTGTGGGGGATGAAATGCTAGTGGGCCCGAAGAATACTGCCTTGGGTCTGCTAATCATATCAGATATATCAAATGCAGATAATCAGCTCCATACCGATTTCCAGTCACTTACCTTGTAAAAGACCACTCGCTATTGTCTCCCTCCCTTGGACATTTTACTCACAGACACCATTGCCACCTCACTCATCCCAAAGCCATAAAATCCTATCCGAGATCAATGGACCTTCCCATTGTCCGCTCCTTGCCTGCTACGAATCCTGTGGAAAGTGGAGCAGTAAACTTCTGGCCATTTCTTTCATGCTCTCCATGTCATTGGAAGGCCAATTGATTCATTGTTGTTTGACACATGGCTGCAGTACAGCACTGAATGTGCATCCTGGGATATATCTTCACATAACAATTACTTCCAAGCTCTTTACATATAATATTGCAACAAAGTAAATCTCTTTACAGCTCCACATTTGAAATTTTACTGAAAGTGCTGTAGAAACCACGTTGACAGCTGTAAACAGGTCTCCTGCCTCACTTCTGGCAAAGTAACATTAATGTAGTGGATGCAGCTTTGAGCAAACTCCTGACCAAATATTAATCGAATGATATTCATTTAAATAACTACTCAAAAAAATGCTTACCTTTTCAAATCTCAGCTATATTCACAAAGGTCACCGAGTAATGACATTGAAAGTGAAAGATCCACATCCTCCAATTTAAATATGTCCTTACAAAGATAAATATCTTGAATTGATTATCCAATTTCCTTGGTTAGGCTATTTTCTTCCTAGGCCTGTGCAGAGATCTCTTAATCCTATACAATAACCATTATTCTCCTGAGTTTAAACATTTATGGTCCTGTAGAATTATCTAACGTTGTTTAGGTAACTAATCTAGTCTCCTTTGTGTCCTCTTTTTCTCTGCAAACAATTGCCTTCATGCTGTGTTGCTTTGTAACAAAACCAGATTTCTGTCTACGTTGTGTGTGCCAGGCCACGCATTTGATTAATTCATGTCTGTGAAAATACTGCCACTAATTCTATTTGATGTCTCAGTCTGCTTCAGAAAGAGGGAAACAAAGCTTCCTTTGTTGGAAGCCAAAATAAAGGTAAGCAAAGCCAGGAGACAAATGTTTTTTAAGAGAAGATGGAATGTCAAAGGAGATTACAGCTCCAACATAAAAGACATCAAGATTGGAGTACAGAACTGTCTGCCCCAGATCAATGGATATTGCATCCCATAAAAAGCTACTGTTGTAATCATACTTACATTTGTAGCCACTGCCAAATTACTTCAGTCTCTAATGGCATACACACAGTGAAAAGGCTTGAAACAAGTGACAAATCTGAAGGCGATAAGGATGAAGTGACAGGAAGCAATTGAAGTGGCTTGTTAAGCCTTTATTGGTTTGGTCCGTGGTAAGAGCATGCAGATGGTGGAATAATCCCATGTATGATTGAACATTCAATAGTGAGTTAATACACATTTATGGGAGACTGAAAGATCTGCTCCAATTTACACCCACAAGATATGGTAATGTTCATGAACGACAAAGAAGGTACAGATGCGAGAACACCCGATAGATTGTTCCACTTCATTAATCAAAATTATATATCAGGAAAGGAAATGTATTCTTTATTCTACTGTGTTCCAATCTTATAGTGCAGAGAATGACTGAAAGTAAGTGCGCAGGTACAGCAGGCAGTAAAGAAGGCAAATAGTATGTTGGCTTCATAGCAAGAGGACTTGAATACAGGGATAGGGGTGTTTTACGGCAATTGTACAGGGTGTTGGTGAGGCCACACCTGCAATATTGTGTGCAGTTTTGGTATCCTTATCTGAAGAGGGAGGTCCATGCTTTAGAGGACAGTGAAGGTTTATCAGTCTGGTTCCTAGGTTGACAGATCTATCATATGAGAAGAGATTAAGTCAATTGGGATTATATTCACTGGAGTTTGGAAGAGGGAGATGGGTTCTCATAGAAACTTACAAAATTCTAACAGAGTTAGATTCAGAAAGAATGTTCCCAACGGTGGGGGAGCCCAGAACTAGGAGTCATTGTTTGAAGATAAGGGTTATATCTTTTAGAACTGAAGTGAGGAGAAATTTCTTCACCCTGAGAGTGGTGAATGTGTGGAAATCACTACCACAGGAAGTACTAGGAGCCAAAATATCTGATTTCAAGAAGAAATTTGATTTCGCTCTTGGGGGCTAAAGGGGTCAGAGATATGGGAGGGGAAGGGAAAGATCAGGATATTGAATTTGATGATCCTCCACAAACATCAAAAACATCCTTATGAGAAGTAACCATAATGTATATGTCCTATCATGATACATATTGGCATGATAATCATAGAAAACTGTATCACTGATGTGAAAACAAACTCAGCAGAGATTTTGAGATTCTGTGTTCTCCCCGCTCCTTCCACCCTCCATTGAGTGGGGTACCTCAGAAGGGGCATGAAACCTGATTTCCAAAAAATTGACTGTAATTAAATATCATTGAATGGCTTAATGCCATTGCTTCCAGGAGAATTGAATGCTCATGTCACACTGATGGGTGTTCAAAAACATAAAGCAGCCATGATGACAATACCAGGAGCGCAAAGGTAAGTATAGTCCCCAGATGGTGAGAGACATGCCTGGGCAGTGCCCTCGCTCTGCCCCCTGGAATCTTGGCAGTACCAACCTGGCAGTGCCCTAGCACCTAAATGGTCTCAACCTGGCAGTCCCAAGCTGACATTATAATGTTGGCACTGCTGGAGTGTGCTCTCTGTTGGGGATGTTCCCTTATGTGTGTGTTGGGGAGAGGATGCCCACTTTTTCAACAATGGGGGAGGTTTGCCCATCTAGGTATGTGGATTGGGAGGAAGTTCCCAATGTCCAAGGGGGGATCCTAATATTCTAAGGGAGTATCCTGATGTCCATAAGAGGAGGGGCTTTTAACTTCACTGAGGTCAATACAACCTTTAAAAATGCCACCTCAGTCTCTGAATCCCAGTTTTGCCAACAAGTTTAGGTGCTGATGTTACCTTTTTATTCCAAAATCATGCAGCAAATTAGTCAAAAAAAGATTAATATGCCTCAACTATGATTAAATAATCTGTGTAAGTGTGTGATGAACGCCACTGCTCCTTGCTGTGTGTGTATATGCATGGTGCCTGTGTGCATGACGTATGCATGTATGTATACACATTGTGGTATACCAGAGAGGGAAAAGTAATAGAATGTGGAGGAGGGTGGTTCCATTGTGGTTTAGTTCGGTGATCTCCCTATTCTGGGTTATTGGTGAATGCACTTTACATATAATCTCTGCTACTTCCTGTGATCTTCCTGTGGCAGCTCTGCCACAGAACAATGACAGGTTCTGTATTCGAGCACAAGAAATTGCCTCAGATGTCCATTTCCTTAACAGTTCTTTTCAGCCAATTTGAATGTTCCCTTGATATCTACCCATTATCAAACATAAAGTTAAATAACAGAATTGTTGCAGCAATTAAGACCCAGTAAGGAAAATGTGTTTTTTCTCTAAGGAGACAATATTATACAAGAGACTAGTTCTCTGCTGATATGCCGTTGCTATCCAGCTTCATAAATTTACAATAAAAGGTTAGACATTATCATAAATTGACAGCAGCATTGAATTAAATAACTTGAAATGGAAAATCTTTCCAGTGGATGATCTTTGCTTCCTGTACTGTATTTATAAGCTACCTTTAAACAGGAGCTCATCTTTTTGAAAAAGCTTTCAAGCTTCATTGGGACGCCCTGTATAAATCTTCATAATATCATTTCTTGCATGTGTTGTCTACATTGTAACCCTCAGGACTGTCTGCTTTTCACTCCGTTCAGTGGCTATGCCTTTTTTGCTTCCTCGGTGCTTTTATGTACTATATGTTGTATTCATCAATCATCTTATGCAAAAGGTTTCACCCCAGTTTCAATTTTCTCCCTAATCACATATCTATCAACTAAAAAACACTGTCAATTGTATTCTATATCCAAAAGACCCAAACGTCTTCTAACTTGGGAAGTGAGCAGCCATCAAATTACACAGCTGACCACCACCCTGTTTCCAGAATCTTAGATGTGTTATGGCACAGAAGAAGGCCATTCAACCCATCGTGCTGGCACCGGTCTCCCATCCTCATCAGCCCACAAGAATGTTGTCCCTTAACTCTGTTTCTCTCTTCATAGATGCTGCCTGAGCTGCTGAATATTTCCAACGCTTTCTATTTTTCTTAAGCCACGGTCCCACACTGGTTTGTGCATTTAACCAGTCTTCTGCATGCTTCTCATGGGGAGATGGCTTGCCAATTTGCCGATTCAGCGGAAAACTGCATTAGGCAGTCTTTTGGTGTTCCTAGCTTTCAACAGCAATACTAGCTTTCCCAGGTGTATAATGGGAATCTAGCAATTGACAATCACCATCGAAGGCAGCAGGAGAAAGGGGAGATACCCTACTGAGTATCTCCCTCATGAGGTGATTCACTTTGGTAGGAATAACAGGCATATGAAATATAGGGCTAATGGAAGGACCCTTAATAGTGTTGTCGAGCAGAGGGATCTTGGGGTACAAGTACATAGCTCTTTGAAAGTTGGCACCCAGGTTGATAAAGTTGTTAAGAAGGCGTACGGTGTGTTAGCTTTTATTGGTAGAGGGATTGAATTTAGGAGCCGTGAGGTTATGTTACAACTGTACAAAACTCTGGTGCGGCCGAACTTGGAGTATTGCGTACAGTTCTGGTCGCCGCATTATAAGAAAGATGTGGAAGCATTGGAAAGGGTGCAGAGGAGGTTTACCAGGATGTTGCCTGGTATGGTGGGAAGGCCTTATGAGGAAAGGCTGAGGGACCTGAGGTTATTTTCATTAGAGAGAAGAAGGTTACGCGGTGACCTAATTGAGGCGTATAAGATGATCAAGGGATTGGATAGGGTGGATAGTGAGAGCCTTTTTCCTCGGATGGTGATGACCAACACGAGGGGACATAACTTTAAATTAAGAGGTGGTAGTTATAGGACGGATGTCAGAGGCAGGTTCTTTACACAGAGGGTGGTGAGAGCGTGGAATGCCCTGCCTGCAGCAGTTGTGGACTCGCCTACTTTGGGGGCATTCAAATGTTCGGTGGATAGGCATATGGATGATATTGGAATAGTTTAGGTTAGAGGGTCCACTGGCCGGCGCAACATCGAGGGCCGAAGGGCCTGTACTGTGCTGTAATGTTCTATGTTCTATGAGTGAAAAAGGAGGACTTGTATCCAGTCATAGAGAGTGGTAAATACAGTCTGATGAGAAAAGTTTGTTCAGTGGGCAAGGATCACTAAGGATAGAGGTGAACACACAGATAGGGACTGTTACACTTATTTTTCTAGCACTATATAGCCTTAGGCTTCAAAATGGTGGGCAGCAAGTATATGCATCCTTCTGTCATAAAATGAGCCGCCGATCATCTCAGCTAAGATCAAACATGAACCATTATTCACTCATGCCTGAAGTAGTATCAGACCTAATAAAACATGGAACATAGAACATAGAACATTATCCTGAAGGGATAAGGTGGATGAACTTGCAGCCTGGATTGGTGCTTGGGACTTCGATGTTGTGGCCATTTCAGAGATGTGGATAGAGCAGGGGCAGGAATGGTTGTTGCAGGTTCCGGCGTTCAGATGTTTCAGTCAGAGCAGAGTTGGTGGTAGAAGAGGGGGAGGAGTGGCATTGTTAGTTAAGGACAGCATTACAGTGGCAGAAAAGACGTTTGATGTGGACTTGTCTGCTGAGGGAGTGTGGGCTGAGATTAGAAATAAGAAAGGAGAGGTCACACTGTTGGGAGTTTTTTATAGGCCTCCAAAAAGTTCCAGAGAAGTAGAGGAAGGGATTGCAAAGTTGATCCTGGATAGGTGTGAAAGTAACAGGGTAGTTGTAATGGGGGACTTTAACTTTTCTAATATCGATTGGAAAAGCTATAGTTCAAGTACGTTAGAGGGGTCAGTTTTTGTTCAATGTGTGCAGGAAGGTTTCATGACTCAGTATGTAGATAGGCCAACAAGAGGCGAGGCTATATTGGATTTCGTACTGGGTAATGAACCAGACCAAGTGTTAGACTTGGAGGTGGGTGTGCACTTTGGTGATAGTGACCACAATTCGGTTACGTTTACCTTAGTCTTGGAAAGGGATGGGCACGTACCGAATAATAAAAGATTTAACGTTATTATAAATTGACAGCAGTATTGAACTGACAAAATAATCTTCCCAGTGGATGATTGTTGCTTCCTCTGCTGGTTCTGTAGCATCAGTTCTTCATGTACTGTGTGAAAAAATGTATCTCAAAAGGAACCCTTCAAATGCAGACGATAAAAATATTAAAAAAAAACAACATATAGATCCAAGGAAGGGTTTAATAAAGAAGCTTTATTACTCTAAACTTGGGGCCTCATCCGCGGTCAAACCAACAGGTTCTTACTTATAGTAAGTCAACTGGTCAGCTGACTATCACATCTTTCTATAATTGATTCTATGGCTTATTGGGTCAGCTGATTCTTACAGCTTGTTACCATCGGTCACATTACATGCAATACAAAGTTGTCACCTGTTATATATTCAGAACAAAATGAAAGAAAAAGAGAATAAAATGATATTTGCTGGGTCATCCCTGGCTCAACTTTGAGTAGGAGGAATGGCTCCTATGTTGTGGGTCTATGTATTCCTTGGGCCTACATTATGGGCCTATGTATTCCTTGACTATCTGTGAATAATGCCGCAGTGGATATACCAAGGTATTTAATAAATTTGGGAAGATTAATATATTTGAATGCCATATACAGAATTTAAAAAAAAATACATTTTAAAAGGAGAAATGCAAATTGAAAATCCACATTCCTCTTTGGAATTACAGAATACAAAAATAGAATTAGATAAATAACGTGCGGTAAGAATAATTGCTATGACTGGAAACATGATGGGAAGCTTGAGGCGTCTTTTTCAGCTAGGTCTGGGAGAAAGAAAATATAATAAATTCTATGAAGTGCCGCTAATAATGTGCATTTTTCATTAGCTGGATGTGGTAGACAGGATGAATGAGAATGTGAACATAGCAATATGAATCTGGTGGAAGTGATCCAACTGTGGCTATGCAATTTACCCTGGTAGAAGCAACTATATCCAATTAATTGTCTAAGTGTCATTGAAATTATTCAAAATAAGTGATAAGCACATTGGAGGTACCAAAGATTGTGCTGTATAATTCGATCCAGCATTTAAATCAATTCCACTTTTGTTTTGGTGTCAAAGTGCATGTTTAGGCCTACACGCAACCCATAAGTCATAAATGCATGTTTAGGGCTGTAAGTTTCTGAAGTTTATTTATTAGTGCCTCAAGTCTGCTTAAATTAACGCTGCAACAAAATTACTGTGGAAATCCTCTAGTTGCCACACTCTGTCCGGGTGCACTGAGGGAGAATTTAGCATAGCTAATGCACCTAGCTGGCACGTCTTTCAGATTTGCAGCAGGAAACTGAAGACCCTGGGGAAGACCCTGCAGACATGGAGAGAACATGCAGACTCCGCACAATCAGTCAGCCAAACCAGGAATTGAACCTGGGATCTTGACACTGTGAATCAGCAGAGCTAAACATTGTTCCGCCATGCAGCATACTAGGAATTGGCCTCAATTTTTCTCCTATGCAGAGCAAATCCATTAAGAGAATTGGATCTCTTTGTACCAACATTGGCAGTTCACAGTTTATACCCAGTATATAAATCAACCCCCATTTTTGGTTGGATTTCTCTAAATGTTGAAAGTCAGTTTATAAGCTGTGATCTATGGTAGTTTAGATCTTGCGCAATATTGTGAAATAGGCAATGGTGAGTCAGCAGTCTGTTTTACTGAGGCCATTTTAACACCAAAAACAGGAGGGTTGTTATCAGATATACAGTTAAACTTGGTGAAAAGATAATCCTGGTTATCCTGCAACCTAGTTCTACTGAGATGACATTCGAATTTTACTCAGGTGTATTTAATGTGTGCAAGTAATCTGCTCACCAGAGTCAAATGTGCTAATTCATGGAGTTAGGTAAGTATCAAAGACAACATTTAAATTGATAATTGGACGGAAATGAGGGAGTTGTCACAGGAATTTGAATTAAATGTTCGTAATGTGAGTTTCCTGGAATTCAGAAAATTGACCAACGTCAATTGCAGGAGATCTATGAACTGCAGATGATCCGTGACTTGATAAATATTCAGTTCATAGAATCATAAATCCTACAATGCAGAAGGCGACATTTGGCCCTATCTCGAGTCTGCACTGACTACATTCCCATCCAGGCCCTATCTCCATAACCCCTTGCTTTTACCCTAGCTAATCTTCCTGACACTAAGGGACAATTTAGCGTGGCCAATTCACCTTACAAGCACATTTTTGGACTGTGGGAGGAAACCGTACCACCCAGAAGAAACCACAGTGACACAAGGAGAATGTGTAAATTCCACACAGACAGTGATCCAAGCCGGGAATCAAACCCAGGTCTCTGACACTGTGAGCAATCAGTACTAACCACTGTGCCACCATGCCACCAAACTGCTGTTTTGTCATTGTCTCTTGCACAAGTTTAGTGGAGAGTTTCTGTCACAATACAGGTATTGATAGCTTTCTAACAAACATCAACGAGATGGAATGCACTACAGACAGTATGGCAGATGAGAAAGACAGTCAGCACCCTCAGGAGTGAGGATATAATTTGAAACAAACAAAAATGCTGGAAAATCACAGCAGATCTGGCAGCATCTGTAAGGAAAGAAAAGAGCTGATGTTTCGAGTCCAGATGATCCTTCGTCAACTTTGACAGCATTTTCTCTCTTTGTTTCAGATTCCAGCATCCACAGTAAATTTGTTTTTATCCAGTTATGTATGAGGATGTAATGTGGTTGGATTAACAACTGCACAGGAGAAAGATGAGATACAATTAGAGAGATAATTATCTCTCACATTAGAGAGATACAAAACATGACAGAAGGGAGATTGAAAGAAGAGAGATACAGTAAAAACAGGAGGTGTGGAACAGGATCGAATAACACAATAAAAGAGCCAAAGTGGCAGGAGGTACGTAACCGGCTGTACCGACAGAGGCTCAGCTTTCTCAACATAGAATCTCAGAATCTTACAGTTCCGAAGGAGGCCATTCAGCTCATCAGGTCTGTTCTTACCACAATCCCACTCAGGCCCTATTTCCTATTGCTGGAACCCCACATATATACATACTCTGCTGGCTCCCTGACACTAAGGTCAATTTAGCATGGTCAATCAACCTAACCGACACGTCTTTAGACTGTGGGAGGAAATTGGAGCACTTGGAGGAAACAGACACAGGGAGAGTGTGCAAACTCCGCACAGACAGTGACCCAAAGCCAGAATTGACCCTGCGTCCCTGGCGCTGTGAGGCAGCAGTACTCATCACTGTGGCACCCCATAACCTGTCAGAAGCACTGAGATTGTCATGGCAGCTTGTCATGAACATCTGCAAGTTCCTAGTAGAATTCTTGCTAGCTGCTAGGTCTGGCAGCTGTGCAGTGGTAGTGGTTGTGTAAATCACTATAGTACTCAATATTTGTGTCTGTGATTTTTTTCCAAGGCAGTACCAAAGATGTATGAAAAATCTCCAAGTTGACTGCACATAAATACAGAAGACTGGTGACAGCTGGATTATTTGCCAATACTGGGAGTTAAATAACATTTCCCCATGATAACAATAGCTCGAATCAGTGGTTTGCCTCTCTATCTAGATTACTAAAGACATAGGGTGTGATTCCATTAAAAGACAATGGAAATAAAACATCAGAGAGCTGTGAGAGAAGATGCTGAATCATTATCATTCATTTCACACAAATAAAAAGGACAAAAGTATCACCCTTTTATTTTAACACGTTATATTTTTACCTCTCTCTTTTGACTTCCGCCATGTTACATTGAGTTACTAAAAGAGTAGTTGATCACCCTTTCATTTCAATTATCATTTTGTTGGGAACTTGAGGATAATTTTAGAACTAGATGTCCTTCCAGCCTCTATCCTACCCTATTTAGCCCAGCTTGCCAGGGTTGGGGGACTGACAAGGCTCCACATTGGTTTGCCTGCACCAAAGGTGGGGTTGTTATGTGGCCAAAATGTTATGAAGTGGAACTCAAACCCAGGGCCTTCTATCTCAGAGGCAGCTGCTGCCAACTTCTCCACTCATGTTCCATGTGTTTTAGTATTATTACTATTTGCAAAGAGTTAGAAACTACATCATTATGTGTATGGAGAAAGTCTATATCCAGAATGTCACGTCACTCATTACTTGCTACCACCCGCACACCACAGGTATCATTCTGCAGCACATGGTGAGAGCCGAGAAATACATTTGATTTCAGTTCCAACATTTGTGCCTAAAAGTTTGATTACTTCGAGCTGTTGGGAGCCATAAGACATAGTATTGTGACAGCGGGTGTTTGAGAGTAAAACCCAACTATCTTAAACTGATTTAATAGTGTATTAGATTGCAAAAAAATCAACCTGAACTGGTGCCATGGTGAGAAGAAACTGATTGACTTGCACAAAAACAAAAGCCATCATTAGCAATATAATAGCAACATAACAACATGAATCAAGTTTAGTCAATTCAGTTCAAGTGCAGAAATGTGAATAAATGGAGAAATACAATTCAACAACAGAATATGCAATACTTACACCATCAGTATAGTGCTAATGATGGAAGGGGAATTAATTTAAACAGCTCAAGTTTTTCCTCTCACCATCTGTAAACAAAAAGGTATTCTCCCGTTTATTGGTGGTAGCAAATTTTCCCCAACCTTTCAGCCTGGAGTGATCCAATCTTCTATAGCCAACTCAAAGCAAAGTATAACAAGAGGTTTGGCTTATTTTACACACACACAAAATGTGGAAAGGGTTTTGCAACATCCGTCTCTTTTGCACTCATACAATAAAAGAGGGTGAAGGGAAAGAAAGGGGTGCAGGGAAAGACAACGATAAAAATAACAAAAATGGTTTGACGTGAGTCCAGAGTCCACAATCAGTAGTACAGCTGTTCAGGGGTTAACAGGCTGAGGATGTTGCAGGGTGATCCATCTTTTCAGAAGTGAGAATCTTCATGGTGCAAGAAGGCATCATGAGGAAGAATTAGTCTCATAAATACCGATGCAGGAGTTACAATGTTTCCAGTGTAGGTGAGGGCTAGGCAATTTACCTGAACAGAGCTTTTACTGTTGTTCCCTGCTCAATAGTAAAGTGGTAGACTGCCTTTGTTCGATTCCACAAGGTAGTTTCTCGCAGCTATGGGGAGGTCAGGTGTCATATTTCCCACTCTTTCTCCTGGTTGTGGTTAAGTTAAAGAAGAGGAATGTGAACTATTAGAAGAAATAAGCACAATGAGAGAAGAAATACTGGAGGAACTGTCATCCCTAAAGATGGATAAATCACCAGGGCCAGGTGGATTGTAGACCAAGCTGTTGAAAGAAGTCTGAAAGAAATAACAGATGCTCTGGGAATCATTTTCTAATCCTCACTTGATGCAAGTGAGGTCCCAGAGGGTTGGAACTTTGTGAATGTTGTAACATTATTAAAAAAAAGGGTGTAAGGAAAGGCCAGAAAACTGGAGGCCACTCACTCTGATTTTGGTGGTAGGCAAATTATTGGAATTAATTCTGAGAGACAGAATAAACTGTTACTTACAAACCCATGGATTAATCTGAGATTGTCAACATGGTTTAATAATGGGAATATTATGTCTTATTAATTTAACAAAATGCCTTGAAGAAATAAGAAGGAGGATTGACGAAGACAATGAAGTGGATGTTGTCCTCATGGATTTCAATAAGGCATTTCACAAGGTCACTGTGGGATTAAACAATGGTTTACCCAGTTGAAAGGCTTCATTTTAAGGTATTTCTGCCTAATGTAACTAATTGTGCAATGCTTTAAGTTAACAATTTAATTTGGCCATATTTTAAAACTTAGCTTGGAATTCTGAGTTCAGCATATAAAGTTGGCTCCATCCTTTGAAAGTATAATGTCAGGTAAACAGACTTTCTCATAAGGTAAACAGCAGTGTTCCATGGTCACGCAGATGCTGTTTATGCCGCTAAAACACAGTCTGTACCAGTAATTTCATAATACAGATAACTGGAAGTTATACTATTAATGATAGCTATGTTTTCAATTCAGTTGGTTTTCAGTTGCTGTTTGAATGCTGTACAAGCTTTTGAGGCAAGATCTCTCGTTTCCTCTCTCTCACACCAGTAAAATTAATTTCTTTCCCTTTTTGTAAAATGCTAAGTATAAAGGGTGCTTAATTAAGAGATTTCCACTTTGAGCCAGTTATATCTACATCTATTATAATGGAATGACCGGACGCTATAGCCCCACATGGCAGACTGATCATAAAAGTGAGATCTCATGAGAAAAAGGGGAAGTGTACGTACACCAACAGTGCTGTTAGGGAGGAAGAATTGCTGGGTGGTAAGAGACGTTGGATGAATATTGATGGGACTGTGGGATGGGAGACATAGGGAGATGAAGATGTGGGGGATTGAGCATTGCTGTGGTATACACCAATATGGGGTTTGGGCGAGCAGTGTTTGGGAGGTTTGGAGGAATGTTCGTTCAGCCTTTCCCAGAGCACCTCTTGCTGTTGGTCACTGTCCTACACACCTGAGAACATGGTTTCTTCTCATACATATGAATCCAAAATGGGCTCAGTGACAGGAAACAAAGTGTAATGATCAATCGATGTTCCTGTCAATGGAAAACAATTCCAGTAATTTTCCACAGGGCTCAGTGCTAGAGTACTTGCTGTTTCTTGTATATATTAATGATTTAGACTTCATTGGTAAATTTACAGGTGGCACAAAAATTGATCAGATAGTGAAGAGAATAGTTGTTGGGAACAATCTTACCAGAATTTGGCAGTGTTGGTCTGGCAAATAAAAAAGGAGTAAATTCTCACAACAGCTGTAGCATGATTTCTAACTAAATCTTGAGCCTCATTGAGAAAAGGTTTTTATGACCATGAGAATAACACTGTGCTTATGTCTGTCTCCCTCTGATTCGCCCACCAATTCTGAACTTAATCACGTCAATTACTGGGAATCTCCATACATAAACAGCTCCCCAGCACTCATTCCATAGCTACTGCAGGGGATGGGAGCCAGTAAGTCCATGTAGCAGGGGGCAGAATGCACTCTACCCCCACTCCAGGAAAAGGTGCCCCACAGTTGCTTGGAATATATTGACGGCCTTTACCCTGATGTTGTGAGACTTCTTATTGAGCTGAGGATGAATATTTAAGCAGCACTGACATGAAGTTTCAAATTCCCCAAATTTTAATTTTACATCAGTGCTTGCAGAACAAGTGGGCACACAGCAAGAAGGAGAAAACCTTTTCATGGAGATATCTAGAAAATGTCTGCTGTTAATACCTACTTGGCATTTGAGAGTGCTTGCAGAAAGTGGTGAGAGGAGAAAAGCTGAAGCATCAACAAATCCTTTCCCAGCAATTTCTTTTCTCCCCTTTAACAGACAGACAATTGAATTGTGTAGGTTGTAACTTTTAGACAGCTGACAGGCAGAGTTGTCCATCAAAATTGGAAGTGTGCTTCTATATGTGTATTGTAGGACTCTGATTTGCATATTAGAAGGGCTACTACATGAATTAGGCAGATACTCTGGCCACCCAATGGAAAATCAACTTGAGGATACCAGCAGTTGGATCACTGCAGTAATGTGCTATTTTCAGATTAAGACCACCCTGATTAATCTAGGGGGAGGAACTGAGGTAAAATCTTCTCCAGCGATCCGCTCATTCACATTCTCACAAA
Source organism: Sphyrna mokarran (assembly GCA_024679065.1). NCBI lineage: Eukaryota > Metazoa > Chordata > Chondrichthyes > Carcharhiniformes > Carcharhinidae > Sphyrna > Sphyrna mokarran. Next base: position 89,954,569 of record JAGIQG010000006.1, on the reverse strand, counting down.
GGTATACAGAAGAATTAACACAAGGAAAATTCTGGAAAAAACATAAGTGAAACAAGGAACTCTGTTGGTATTATGCAAAGCATATAGACCCTATTGAAGACAAATGAGTGTCACTTTAAATAGGCTTCTAGGAGAGACATAGTTCATGCTTTAGAGACATTGTAAGACCCCAGTGTGGATGTTTACTATGTTAGAGGCATTATGGGAGGATTTTCTCATCCTGCCCACCGCAGGAATTATAACAGCTGGGTGAGAGAACCATGCATAGAGTTGATGGCCTTGGGAGGGATTTTCCAGTTTTGGGGAAAGCACAGCCGGATGTTCCCATACTATGAGCGGTACCTTATCGTATTTTTTCAAAGTGTCAACCTCTGACTGAAAACCATATGTAGCTTTCCAGCTGCATAGCCCAGTTTCCACTCCAAATCTTGAGCCTCTATGAGTGGAAATAAAATTAGCAGTTGGGGTTTACATCATCACACAGGCAAGACAGGACCTGATAGAACCGCCAAGCCTGGCTGTGCAGAGATTGGGATGCCGTTTTTAAAGGGATCCAATCAGAAATGAAGTCGAACTTATCCCCGCCCACTCCGACCATGGCTGAAACGGGAGCTCCCCTCCCCAATCACCACCACTCTGCCATCCTCTGTATGAACCTCAAAGGCTCTTTTCCCACACTCCTAGCACCCCCATGTGTCATCAACCATGAAGGGATGTGGGAGGAAACTGGAGCACCTGGAGAAAACCCATGCAAGCACAGGGAGAATGCTCAAACTTCCACAGACACAGGCCCAAATCTATGTATCTGCACAGCATAGCGATAGTCAGTGAGCTGTCATGTTGCCCATCAAATGGTCCAGGTCAAGCATACATTAACAATGTGAAGCACTAAGATACTCTCGAAAAATCCAAGAGCAGCCCTCTCACAACCCATCGCATGTACGCCCCTTGTTAGACAACAAGGTGGACCAAAGTACCTGTAGGATAAAAACAAATACATCAATATCATCGACTATTTACACACTTCCCAGGACTCCCAAGGCTCATGATGGCTATTTTAAATCAGTTTTCTATATCCCTCCATTCTCATTCTGTTCATGTGTCCATCTAAATATCTCTTAAATAACTCCAGAGTGCCTGCCTCCACCACCTTAACTGGCAGTGCATTCCATACCCCCACCACCCTCTGTGTGGGGAAAAAAACTCCCTCTAGCATCCAAATTATACCTTACCCCCCTCACCCTAAGCCCGTGACCCCTCGTATTATTTGAGTCCATCCTAGGAAAAAGGATGTTTACTCTATCTATGTCCCTCATAATCTTGTACACCTCTATTAGATCTCCTCTAAGTCAAACACTGATGTTCTCTCTAGAGCAGGTCTACCATCAGCCTACACACTGCTGATGAGAGTGCAGACCCAGTGGGCAGGTCATGTCATCCGCATACCAGACGAGCACATACCCAAGCAGCTCCTTTTTGAAGAACTCCCTGCTGGAAGATGCTTGTATGGAGGGCAGAAGAAATATTACAAAGATACACTCAAGACCTCCTTGAAGTTGTTTGACATAGACATGACCACCTGGGAAATGCTGGCACAAAACTGCCCTACCTGGCACTGCCTCATCCACAAGGACTGTCAAGCTTTATGAAGCAAGGTGCATTGCTGAAGCACAACTGAAGCATAAGCAGTGCAAGTCCAGGGCCACCAGGTTAGCAACGACAGTGTCCACACAAGTCTGTCCAACATGTGCCAGGAAATTCCATGCCCAAATTGACCTGATCTTTGAACACACTGCATCCAGCTTCAAAATGCCTAATGTGACGAGGTCCTCATTGACGACGATGGACAAACAACCAATCAACCAACCAACAAAAGCCCACCCTAGCAATGCCCCTTAGCATTAGCTGGCACTGCCAGACTGGCAATACTTTCTTTTGCATTCCCAGCAGGATCTCTCATTTTTCAAAACCTTACTGATGTGTTTGAATATTCAGTGACGGAGGGCAATCATATGCCAGGGGTCTGGATAGCTATGTTAAAATGTATGAAAATTCATTAAAATTAGATTTTGACCCTCGGTGGTCAGAACTTCATCACGTCACCGGTGAGAGGTATGGAAAATCAGGAAACGTGCTCTTCAGAAAGAATCACATTTTGCAATTCTCTTTGGAATTTCCACTCACATTGGTGTTGCCACAGACTGCTAACGGGGGCTGAAAATCATCTTCTATATTAATGCAACCTATTGCTGCTACATGTATTCACACTGCTGGCAGATGTTTTAAAGTTTTAAAGTTTATTTATAAGTGTCATAAGTAGGCTTACACTAACATTTCAATGAAGTTATTGTGAAAACCCACTCTGGTGCCTGTTCGCACACACCAAGGGAGAATTTGACAGGGCCAATGCACCGAATCAGCACCTCTTTCAGATTGCAGGAAGAAACCAGAGGAAACACACGTGGACATGCTGAGAACACGCAGATTCTGTACAGACAGTGACCCAATCCAGGAATTGAACCCAGGTTCTTGACACTATGAGGTAGTAGTGTTAACCACTGGGTCACCATGCCACAAAATGTTGGCCTGTGCAAAACATGTAAGAATGGGAATGGTGAATATCCTGAAGAAACAATGATATTCTCAGCACTCGAGTCCCATCGAGTGTAGCTGAAGTTTTTGACATGTTTAATTTTCTTTAAAGATATTCCGCAGTGCAACTCAATGAAGGTCTAATGAGCTGTTCCATTGCAAGACAGGAGTGTAGCTCTGATTTATATACAATGATTTGCCAAACACCAGTAAAGCATCTGGGAAAGACAGTGAGAAGCTGTCAGAGGGAGGAAGGGATGGAAGCAGCACAATTCTCAAGTGTTTCATAATGATCTATTCAAGATGCAAATCGCCAGGAATATCTCAACTCAGGCTTTATGCTTGGGATTGGCACCAGGGGAATTGTAAAGTGGAATGACAAATTCATTTGAAAATTTTGAGTTGGGAAAAGAGATTTATTGACTATATCTGAGATACAATTATCACCTTATATCAAAGAGAAACTTTTTTTCCACCTGGACTAAATTTGCTTCCTTTCCTACTGTGAAACAATTAACAATTTCAAGGAGTTTCTTAACTTGATTTTTTTTAAAGAAATCACAGGTGATGTTAAATTGAGAATGCCTGACCTTTTCTTAAGCAGAATTCATGTCATATTGATGACATGAAGGCGGCAAAAGAATAAGAGGAAACCTAATCTGCACCATCCAACATTCATGAAGTAATGCATTAATAATTGCAAATATTAAACAAAGAGACCTGACGGGATTTTCTGCAAATTCCATGTTGGACACAAAAGCGGGGTTGAACCCACCCATCGCAATGCTTAAGTTCACTAAGACTTTATTTAGTAGTGTCACAAGTAGGCTTACATTAAAACTACCATGAAGTTACTGTGAAATTCCCCAGTTGCCATATTCTGGAGCCTGTTCGGGTACACTGATGCATAATTTAGCATGGCCAATACACCTAATCAGCATGACTTTCTGACTGTGGGAGAAAATTGGAGAACTCAGAGGAAACCCATGTAGACACAGGGAGAATATGCAAACTTTGCACAGACAGTGATCCAAGCCAGGAATCAAACCTAGGTCCTTTATGCTGTGAGGCAACAGCATTAACACTGTGCCACCATGCCCCCAGTATTGGATTGTTATGCCATACAGCATGGCAAAGTTCTCCTGTTCCTCTCTGCGCCAAGTGGGGTTTGGTAGTGCAAGTATAAAATACCATGAGATGGCCTAAGTCATACTTTATATCACCATGCAGGACACATTTGTCCTCTTCTTGCACGAGTGGCTGGCCACACTTCCTGCTGTTCAACATTAAGAATCTCGTAGTAGTAAACTAACTTGTTATTATTGGGCTCATACCCCAGAATTATTTCTCCATGTCGAACAATGAGCATGACACACAAATGGTCTCAGAAGGCACGTAGCTGGCAAATAATACCCTAAGGGGAGCTTGAATGTGAGCGTGGCACTTGCAATCAGGTGGAAGAAAGGATAGAGTGGGAGTCAGGGGTGAGGGGATGGGGATGGGCGAGGGTGCTACCAGTGGCCAGAGGGGTGTCAGGGGATGCACTTTGGTAAAGAATATTTCCTGGCATGCAAGCTGTGCAGTGGAGCAGCTTTTAAGTATGGCTTCAGGATCATCACGGCACTGAGGTGATGGCAGGACAGATGAATGAAAGGACATGATATGGTGTGGAACTATTTTTTGCAACTAAGTCCCATGCAAAATGGCATTAAAAAACTGCCATTGTCATTGGCGGGTTCAGTGCCGCTATTCCTGTCCAACACTGGATGTTGTCAATATCGGGGATAATGCTGAGTATGGTTGAAAAAGAAGGCAGCATGATTTCCAAACTGCAATGATGGCAGCTTGATTTGCCCACTCAAGTCAGTGCTTCGATGATCCAGCTGTCATATTTACAGACCACCCTTGCATAGCAAGCAGATCAAGAAATACTCTTCACCCAAATGCATCACCTGATATGTTTTTCCTGACAACCCCTGGCACTATCTTGGTTCAAACCCTGCCTCCCTTTCCCTTGAGAGCAGAGCTGTTCAGTGAATGCTGCACTCATACCCGAGCTCCTCTTGGAGTACTGCTCATCACCTGCGTGCCTTCGGAGGCCAGTCATGCATTACACCATTCTGCCATCACAGCACCATCCATGCATTATTTGACATGGGGGTAAGATTTCAGCACATAGACCTGATAATGATCTGCTAATTTTGTGGCAGTGAGATTCCCTATGTTGAATAATGAGAAAGGTGGCCCACCATTGATGGAGCATGAAGAAACAATCACTTCTTCCTTTACATCAACATGAAACGTGATTTAAGCCTTCTCATGATACTTCCCACTCTCTCCCAAATCAGCCCGATGTGAATCGAAGGGAAAATTCTGGTCACTGCATATTCTCACTAGATTCTAGGCTGTCATTGTGGAATATCTGCATGATTCTGTACACCATAATAACTGAAGACCTATCAAAAGAAATCCCCGTTAAACTGGAAAGGATGTGACTCCTACCAATCACTTTTTAAAAGTTCATTTTAGAATCCATAGAATCCCTATTGTGCAGAAGAAGGCCATTTGGACCATTAAGTCTGCAAAGACCCTTCGAAAGAGCATCCCCCCATTCCCATAATATTATGAATTTGTCATCGCTAATCTATACACCCTTGGACACTGAGAGGCAATTTAGCAAGGTCAATTCACCGAACCTACACAACTTTGGACTGTGGGAGGAAACCAAGACACCCGGAAGAAATGCAAGCAGACAAGGAAAGAATGTGCAGACTTTGCATAGTCCAATGCCGGCGTCTCCACATCAGACTTTGCACAGACAGTGATCCAAGTCAGGAATTGAACCTCAGTCCCTGGCACGAGGTAACAGTGCTAACCACTGTGCCACAAGGCAGTACTTTAGCAACTGTTCATTTTGAAGAAGTTATTTCGAGACATAAAAATTATCTTGTGTTCATGAAGTATTTAGGAGGTTAGTAAAATGATTTTGCTTCCTTTATATCATTCAGTCTATATCATCTGTGCTTCAATTAGATGAGTTATTGAAATACAGGGATTAGAAGATGCAACAATCTCTTAAATATGGGGCAGAATTTAACATTACGTGAGGATCTCCATTCAGACTGGGTGTGATTCACTTACCCTGGCTGAGTGAAGAAGATCATTCATCTTCTTCCTACACTGTTGTCCCATCATCTTCTGAAGTGTGTTTGCACAAACTAGGGCTCACTGCATCCCAGGTGGAGGTGGCTGGAAGGCTGTCTCCTGAGTAGAATGTGTCCTGTCTCCGCTCCACTCTGTCCAGGATCCTGGTGAAGGCCCATTGGAAAAATGCAGTGGGATCTTCTTGCCTGTCACCTCCTGCAGTTGCTCTGGAGCAAGTGCCATGGAGTCATTTAAATGGGGCTTCCCATTGATAGCAGCAGTTATATTGATTTAGGTGGGTGAATCAGATGGAACATGCTGCTAGTACAGCATGATACTCGTGGGCATAAAACTTACTAAGGAGGCATATGATTCGGTTCGAGACTGTGCCAGTGCCATTGGCAAGAAACACTCCATTTTCCCCACCGCAACCAACACACTGCCATTTTTTGGTGAGATTTCACTTTGTGATTTTTATGAGCTTTGGTTGCAATCCAAATGCCTAATCATTTTATGGATGCTTGCCTATATTTACATATGGGGCCCAATTCTCCCATCGTAACCCGTAACTTTTCTGGCTGGTTTGGTCAGGAGAATCGCATGTTGGCCATTTCACATCCAGGGAACTAGTGGGAGACCCTGCAGGTTGAAGGGGGGCAATTGGGGCCTCCCTAGGAGGTCAGGGGGTAAGGGGGGTGATGACATGTGGACATGGACATGGGCATCCTAGCACTGCCAGCCTGTGCCCCTGGCACTGCCCAAGGGACAAAGTGCCCATGCCCAGGGAATACCTTGGCACTGCCCATCAGACATTGGGCAACTCCAAGGATAGTCATGATGTGGAGATGCCTGTGTTGGATTGGGGTAAACACAGTAAGAAGTCTCTCAACACCAGGTTAAAGTCCAACAGATTTATCTGGTAGTAAACGCCACTAGCTTTCAGAGTGCTGCTTCTTTGTCACCTGACAAAGCAACAGCGTTCAAAAAGCTGGTGGCGTTTACTACTGCAGAAACCTGTTGGACTTTAACCTGATGCTGTGAGAATTCTTACTGTGTCATCTCCAAGAGTGCAAGGCTTATTATGAGTGAGGCCTAGGGGTGATGGGGAGGGGGTCCCGCAGCCACTCTGCATAAGGATCAGACTGGGCTACAGGAGGCCAGTGATTGGGGTGGGCTGAGTGGTGTTCTGCTAAGGGGGTCTGCCTCCTGGGTGAAGGGATGTTATCCTGGGAGGAAGTCTGACCCCGGGAGGTCAGCGCGGAGGATATTTGCTGGTGTGAAGGGGGTACAGGGATCACCACTGCTAGGGGAGGTGGGCTGGACATTGGGGTGCTCCGGTGTTGGGGGGTATCAGGGCTGGACTGGGAATTATTGTGGGGGCCTGGAGGTGAACTGGAAGGACATGAAACGGGAAGACTGACTGATTGGGCCGCTGCGCATGTGCAGAGTTCCAGAGCTGTCAGACTTTGGTGTGAATAGCTCCCGCACCCCCTCACCCCCACCACCTCCCCCCCACCCCCCACCCCCAACCTCAGGTGTTCATATGATTCAAGATTGTGACCTCTGCAGTGCACAGAGCGTATGAGATTCAGATCTGAGAAGACAGTCGTGATCTAAAACAGTTGTCCCATCAATTTAACACTTTTGGGAAAACCACCCCCCATGGTTTCAAACATATGCCCATTTTCTCAGAAAATTCTACGAGCTATTTAATGGCTTCCAACCAGCTTGTGAATTCTGTTCATGAAGAGTTAAATTTTAAAAACTCTCCACTGTGACATATTCTGAATTTCTGTTATTTTTAAATGGATGTTTATGTCACAAGAATATCACATCAAAACTTGGAAAGCTTTACTGAAAATAGATTCTTAATCATGCTCAGTGTGACATGCATAAATGATAGTTGTATGAGTTGAAACTTGAATTTTGACCCAATTGGCCCTGCCCCCAGCCCCTCCTACTTGGCAATGCCTGGTGCCTGATGGGCAGTGCCAGGGTGCCAGGCTGACTGGTGCCTCTGCCCCCACCAGCAAGGTGACCATACTTGGTCCCCCTTGATGGGGAGCAGTTTTAATCCCTGCTGGAGAGAACCTCTCCGGCAAGGGAGTGGAGATATGAGCGAGCCCAGAGACTACTATCCCAGGCTTGTTAGTCATATTGTTATTGGAATTTCAAGATGGTAATCCGTACACTGATTTCCAGCATAAGGCTGATTATATTGAAAATAATTGTCTGGAAGATTCAGAATCAGCCAGATGCTGATCATGAGTGATGGGAAAGGTAGGATTAGAGAGCCGTGGATTACTAGGGATATTGAGGACTTGGTTAGGAAGAAAAGAGAAGTGTATGATAGGTCGAAGCAGCTGGGAACCGAAACAGCATTGAAGGAATATAGAGAGAGTAGGAGGGAGCTCAAATAGGGAGTTAGAAGGGCAAAAAGGGGGCATGAAATGATTTTGGCGGATAGGATTAAGGAAAACCCAAAGGCTTTTTACTCCTATGTTAGGAATAAAAGGGTGGTTAGAGGAAAAATCGGACCTCTTAGGGACAGAGGAGGGGAACTGTGCTTAGAGCCCGAGGGAATGGCGGAGATCCTGAATGAATACTTTGCGTCGGTATTCACGAAGGAGAGGGGCTTGTTGACAGCTCCTGTCTCTGAGGGAGCTGTGGACCAGTTGAGGGAAATATCCATACCGAGGAAGGAAGTGTTAGAGCTTCTAGGTAGCATTAAAACTGATAAATCTCCAGGGCCTGATGGCATTTATCCCAGACTGCTTAGAGAGGTGCGAGGTGAAATTGCTGGGCCTCTGGGCAAATCTTTGTCTCTTCCTTGGACACAGGTGAGGTCCCAGAGGACTGGAGAATAGCTAATGTTGTACCGTTGTTTAAAAAGGGTGGTAGGGATAACCCTGGGAATTATATGCCGGTGAGTTTGACGTCAGTGGTAGGGAAGCTGTCGGAGGGGATTCTTAGAGATAGGATGTATAGACACTTAGAGCGTTGCAATCTGATTAGGGATACGCAGCATGGATTTGTTAAGGGGAGGTCATGCCTTACAAATCTGGTAGAATATTTTGAGGAGGTGACGAAAACAGTGGACGATAGGGAGCCGTTGATGTTGTGTATATGAATTTTAGTAAGGCGTTTGACAAAGTCCCTCATGGGAGGTTAGTCGAGAAGGTCAAGGCAAATGGGATACAATGGCAGGTAGCTAGATGGATAAGTAACTGGCTTGGTAATAGGAGACAGAGAGTAATAGCAGAAGGGTGTTTTTCTAGCTGGAGGTCAGTCACTGGTGGTGTGCCGCAGGTCTCGGTACTGGGACCTCTTCTATTTGTAATATATATAAATGACTTGGAAGAGGGAGTAAGTGGAGTGATCAGCAAGTTTGCAGACGATACAAAGATGGCTGGACTTGCGGATAGTGAGGAGCATTGTCAGGCGATGCAGCAGGACATAGATAGGCTGGTAGCTTGGGCAGATAGATGGCAGATAGAATTCAATCCTGATAAATGTGAGGTGATGCATTTTGGGAGAAAAAATGTAGTGGGGAGGTATATGATAAAGGGTAGACCTATTAAGAGTATAGAAACACAGAGGGACTTGGGGGTGCATGTGAACAAGTCTCTGAAGGTGGCAGAGCAAGTGGAGAAGGTTGTGAAGAAAGCATATAGTATGCTAGCCTTTATAGGGAGGGGTATAGAGTACAAGAGCTGGCCTTTAATGTTGCAGTTGTATAAAATGCTGGTTAGACCTCATTTGGAATACTGTGTCCAGTTCTGCTCGCCTTACTACCGGAAGGACGTGAAGATTCTGGAAAGAGTGCAGAGGAGGTTTACCAGGATGCTGCCTGGTATGGAAGGTCTGATTTACGAGGAGAGATTAGGCAAATTGGGACCGTTTTCCTTAGAAAGACGTAGACTTAGAGGAGATCTGATAGAGGTATACAAGATTTTGAAGGGGATAGATAGAGTAAACAGGGCTAAGCTTTTTCCTAGGATGGACTCAAATAGCACGAGGGGTCACGGGCTTAGGGTGAGGGGGGTAAGGTATAATTTGGATGCTAGAGGGAGTTTTTTCACACAGAGGGTGGTGGGGGTATGGAATGCGCTACCAAGTAAAGTGGTGGAGGCAGGTACTCTGGAGATATTTAAGAAATACTTAGATGGGCACATGAACAGAATGGGAATGGAGGGGTATAGAAAACTGATTTAAAATAGGGATCATGAGCCTTGGGAGTCCCTGGGAAGTGTGTAAATAGATGATGATATTGATGTACTTGTTTTTATCCTACAGGTGCTTTGGTCCACCTTGTTGTCTAACGAGGGGCATACACGCGATGGGTCGTAAGAGGACTGCTCTTGGATCTTTTTCGAGAGTATCCTACTGCTTCACGTCGTTAGTGTATGCTTGACCTGGACCATCTGATGGGCAACACGACAGCTCAGTGACTATAGCTGTGCTGTGCAGATACATGGATTTGGGCCTGTGTCTGTGGGAGTTTGCGCATTCTCCCCGTGCTTGCGTGGGTTTTCTCCGGGAGCTCCGGTTTCCTCCCACATCCCAAAGATGTGCTCTTAGGCTAATTGGCAAAACAAATTCTCCCTAAATTGTCTCAAATTTGGTTTTTAATCCATAGATCTATAAACATGGACAGGGATTGCGTGTAGAAGTGGGAATATCGAGGTGGCGGCGTGGACTCGTTGGGCTGAAGGGCCTGTTTCCCATGCTGTTTTGTTCTTTGTTCTTTGAGTCCCACTTCAAGCCCCCCACTGATGTCTCACAGCCCACTGCGCTACTTGAGCAGCACAGCAGACTGGGAGAATAGCACTTATTCTATCAAATGGCCAAAATCTTATTAAAGAGTTAGGTTTTAAGAAGTAGCTGAATGGAAGACATTGGCTGAGGTAAGTGTCAATAGCAGAGGTAAAGTCTTTGGCATTGTTTGGGCACTTAAAAACAAAAATTCAAAGGTACAAATATCTCCGGGGCCTTAAGACCGGAGGACACCACAGTACCTGGGACAATGAAGATCATGGAGGAATTTGAAAGTAAAAAGTTCATTTTATGACGTAGGCCAGCAAACTTCAGGGAAGTGGACAAGCATGATTTGGTACAGTTAGGATACAGGCAGCAGAGCTTTGAATGGAAATGAAAACAGAGGAAAATGTGTTCCATAAATTCTGTTTAAAAATGAGACGACTATATCCTAACAATAAAAATAAGAACTGTAAAAATATTAGAATACAGAAGTGAAGACGAAGAGATGAAGAAAACTCAAAGGAAAGTTAGATAGTGTCTGATTTAGCAATATAAATTAGTGTATCACTTGATTGGGTGGACAATTTCCCCTTTTGTTCTTTAAATACGAAAATTCAAGTTTCAACTCATACAACCATCATTTATATATGTTACACTGAGCATGATTAAGAATCCACATTCAGCGAATCTTTCCAAGTTTTGATGTGATCTGCTTATGACATAAAGATCCATTAAAAAAAAAGCAGAAATTCACAACACGTCACAGTGGAGAATTTTTAAAATTTAACTATAAACATCCAAACAATGGCTTTTGGTTCCTGCTGCAACTGAAAATCTGATCACAATGTTGAGATACCCCTGAATAAGTACAGTTAGAGGATCTTTACATTTGGAAGTCAGAGGCATAACTGCTTTGCAGACAGACATGTCTTGGAAGGAGAGTTTAATAAAGTTGTTGGATTATTTGTGTCACGAATAAGCTTACATTAACAACGCAATGAAGTTACTGTGAAAATACCCTTGTTGCTACTCTCCTGTTCAGATACACTGAGGGAGAATTTACCACAGCCAATGCACCTAACGAGCATGTTTTTCCGACCATGGGCCCAATTTTACCATTTTCTGAATCTAGGTGCAAATCAGATCCAACTTGGAAAACTGTTATCAGGCATCCCCATATTCACATAGCCTGAAAAAAATTGCATGTATGAATTATGTTGTGGGTGGGGCTTATCATACCCAAAACACTGCAACTCCAATCAGAACTGCTCAAGCGCAGTGGAAAAAAAATTGAAAAACGCACATCTGTCACATCGCTTCCGGGCTGCAAAAAACAGATAAAGTGGCTCGGGAGCAATGGCCTCTATAGATATTGCCCTACCTCCACAACATAACTGTTCCCCCTTATCCACCCACGCCTCTGCTACCCGGACCTATCGCGATCACTTGCCCCACTTGCCCCTTACCAGTCATCCTCAGAGCGGCAGTGGTTGCCCCCTGTCCCCACCCGTACCCAGAGATCCATCTGGCTTCCCTCCCCCTACCAGAGAATGATCTCCACACCCTCCATCACCCTCACCAGAGAGTGATTCGGCCTCCCTCCTCCTTCCCACCAGAGAATGATGGGGCTTCCCTCCTCCCCTCTCTCACTAGAGAATGATCTGGCATGCCTCCATCTGACGCCCACCAAACACCCCCCCCCCCCACCCCCACCCCCACCCTCCCAACTCCCCCCCACCCCCCCCAAACTCCCCCCCCCACCCCCCCCCCCACCCCACCCCCCCCACCCCACCCCCCCACCCCCCCCCCGCGCAACAATCTGAATCAAAGAGCTGTTGGAAGCTCTGAACTTACCTTTTCAGAATCTGCAGCGACTGAAACAGGCCTAGCATGTCTGTTTCAGACTAAATCTGGACACGCAAACTTGATGGTAAAGGGGGAAATGCTGAAAAAGTTGGGCAGGGCAGCCTATTAATTCAATTTAAATGCATGCAAATGCATTTAAATAGCCGTTGCTCCCATTTTGGGCGCAGTTTGGAACGTGGCCATTTTCAGCCCTTGGTAAAGTGGTCACCTGCATGAATGCAAGTGCAGATCACACTAATCGCCTCCTGCTTGTCTTTATCAGGCTTTTGTGCCCGTAAACTGGCGCGATGCAATGTTAAAATCAGACCCTGTGAATGGAAACTAGAGCACATGGAGCAAACCCACGCAGACACAGGACGAATGTACTAACAGACATGGAAGATTACAGGTTTTGGGCACAAATGCAGAGGAAAGTTGCTGTTTAAGGTAACATAATGAAAGATAGTTAAAAGTACTCTCCATTTTTCAGATGGAAAGGATAATTGAACCCACATAATATGATTAACGAGTAGAGATATACAAACTGGCGTATCAATGGGCAATAAATTCAATGACAGTCGATGGGCTGAAAGAGTAAATTTAATCCACAAACTGTAACAGCAAGTACGATTTTAAATTATATAATCATATATATATATATATATATTTAAATTATCAATTATATGATAAACACAACAATGGATAGATTGGACAAGAGGCATGAACAAAACCAGAAGAAGCAATCTGGACAGAAAGATAAACAGAAGTCAATGAAACAGATTAAACTGTTGGGATGGAACAACATATTAGTTTGTCGGACAATGGGGATAACCAATTAAAGTGATTAGAATATAGAGATAAACAAGACTAATCAAATCCAGTAAACAATATTGATTAACTATCTCAATCAGAGCAAACAAACAAAGAGCAAACATAAGCAAACTGATCCAATCAAGAGGAGAGTTAGCAAAACTCAAGATAACCAAGTTAGGAGCAAAGATACATAAAGCTTCAGGAATATATTGGATAATACTGATAAAACACAATGAATAAAGAGATTTGGCAGTATTGAGAAACAGGACTGTTGACAGGAACATTAAGTCAATTGAACTTACAAGTTAGGAACAGGAGTGCACATTGGGGTAGTCATAAGCAGGAGGAGTAGGAATATTAAATGTAACCTGTGGAATCCAATGGTAAATCATGATTAAGCTAAATCAAGAAATTTGGTTGAAAAATAAAGGATATTAAAATTCAAAATGGATATTGTTGAAAACAAAGAAAAGACAAAAGCTGTCAGATTCAACTAAGTTCTTTAAAATTGGATGGATCTATTGGGATGTTACGGATGAATAATGTTTAACAGATGGTGGCTCCAAATGCAATGAAGCAGATTGGATAGCAAGAATAAGTATTGAATCTGGTGGAGTAAAATTGAACCAAACTCATGTAAGTCTGATAGTTTGGATGAACAAAGCTAGTATTTCATCGGTTGGTAAGGATAACATAAACTGAAAAAATGTTTAAAAAGTTTGCTCTGTAGATACAAGAAATAATGAGAACCCTGTGGAGCCAATTAAACAGAAAAATAAATCAGAATTACTGATTTAAGTGTAGTTAGGTAAGCAATGTCCTAGAGATCTAATCATACAGTGCAAATAAACAAAACCCCAAAACAATATGGACAAGTGGATCCATCAGAGGACTTACAATATGTTTTAATGCTCTCATGAAGTTGCAAAACCACAAGTATATTTTTTAAAATGGGCATATGCTCAAAATATTTAACAGATGTGAGTTATTATCAGCAGATGCATAGGAACACATCCATCTGACAGTTTCCTTCCAAACCACTCACCATTCTGACTTGGAACTGTATTGTAGTGCGTTTACTGTCCCTAGGTCAAAATCCTGGACCTCCCTCCTTACAGCATTGTCAGTATACCTATATAACATGAATTGCAGTGGTTCAAGAAGTTGGCTCAACACCACCTTCTCAAGGGCTTTAGGGATGGGTAACAAATGTTGGCTTAGCCAGTGATGCCCACATTCTGTGAAAGAATTTTAAAAAATTGAACTTAGAAAACATAAATGCTTTGCCATCAGTTCTCACTCAGACGTATTTAAATTATGCCAGCAGTAACCTAGTGGGTGGATTGGAGGTGATAACTAGGGGGATGAGGACAATCTGCAAGAGGCTATTGAAAAGTATTTGCCTAATTTATTTTGGAAATATATTTACCTGTGCTACTTCAACATAGTGTAACCTCCCAAATATTTAAAATATTAAGAATATGATTTTGTTCAAAACCAATCATTTATATAGCAACTTCTACATACTTAAGACATCACAAAGTGCTTTACAATCAATCAGTTAGTTTTGCAATGTAGTTGTTGTTGTAAAGTAGGCAAACATAGCATTTGACAGCAAAAAAAATGAATTGAACAGGCCATTTAAACAAAATATGCATTTTACTGATGAATTATGAAACAAAATTTGAGACCAGGGCAGATAAAGCGCAGATGACCAAATGGCTAGTTGAAGAAAGATATTGTAAAAAGCTTCTTAGGGAAAGAAATAGGTGGAATTTTCCTATCCCATTCACCTTAGGAATCGAAGCAGAGAGGATGTCGTCATGTAAAGATCAGATAACCTAGGGTGGAATTTTCTTGCTTTGGGGCGAGCGTGGAATGAAAGATAGGAAAGGTTTAGGAAAAGAATCCTAGAGATTAGGGGTTTAAATTTTCACACAGCATGATCCCAGAAAAAGAAAAGTCACACTGACCAGACCATTTATTTGAATAACAGTTCCACGTAGGATAGATATGTTTAGATTTCAGTCTACTGATCTTTCAGTAAGATCTTTCAGCTTCATTCTTGGTTATTTACCAACTATTCATGAAGTTTGTGTGTTATCCTGTTTTCTTTTTTGTGTGCTGCTCTTTATTATAACTACCATTATTTGCCTATTTACCCAGTTTATACCACATTTGGTCCATTGTTAGCATTCTAATCTCAGAGAAAAAGGCTTTAGATTCAAGTTGCACTTCAGAATCTGATGCATAATCTAGGCTGATATCTCAGTATTATTCTAAATAAAAAACGCTATACTCAGAGTTGTCGGTTGTGATTCTCCCGAATTGGTGCTAAATGCCCATGCCAGTGGGAAACCTGGAGGGTAGTATGATCTGGAACCCAATTGGTGCTGGCAGCATGAACTGGGAAGATTACAACGGGTTTGGTGCCCAGCATTAAACTCCCTCTTCTGCCGACTCCTGATTGTCCAGGCCAATGCAATTCGGGATCTGAATTAGCAAGCCCGGAGAATTCCACTCCTCCCTAGTCAACTTTCAGGTAACTTTCTAAACTGAGGTTCCCAGGTAGACATAATAAAGATCCCATAGTACTATGTGAAGAAGAGCATTTGCTGTCTAATCTAACATTCATACCTCAAGCTAAAACTAACTAAATTGTAATATATTCCTGCCTTTTCTTGGACCTTTTAAATTAGTGGGTATTTCTGCATTGCAAAACTGAATACACCTCAAGAGTTATTCATTCCTGTGAGATATTATGAAACACCTTTAGATTGAGAAATGTACTTTAAAAATGTCAGTTCTTACTATGAATTTGGTGTATGATTTCTGAACAGCCTTTTATCCATCTATTGCCTTTCCTAGTTCAATATAGTCTGGAAATTTGCACAAAGTCTCAGATAGAGGTCAACTTTTTAAGTTAGATATAACTGTAGTCCAGCACAAGCGTGGAGACAACCCATTTGCTACTTACCATTCTTCTGGCGTAACCCTTATGACACTTACTCATTATTTCACATCATCCACCAGTTATTTTTATTCATTTCCAGGAATTATCTTGAATCTCCAGTTTTAACTTTCATAGTTCTTCATGGGGAATATTATCAAATTTTTTTTTGCATGTAAGGACATTCTACAGTATTTGGCTTAGAATAATCCATTTGTTGTGCCACTCCCTTGAAATTGTTATGGAGATTGGTCAGGCAGAATCTTTCCGCCTGAATTCATGTTAACTGTTGTTATCATATTAATCTATTCAATTGTACTATACTGAACGAAGATAAGACATTTGTCATTATTTGTTGAATAAGGACATCATATTAGGCAATAGAATCATAGAGAAAAGAGGTTTACAGCATAGAAATAGTCCCTTCAGCTCAACTTGTCCATGCCGCCCAGTTTTTGTCACTAAGCTAATCCCAATTGCCTGCATTTGGCCCATATCCCTCTATACCCATCTTACCCATGTAACTGTCTAAATGTTTTCAAAAGAAAAAATTGTACCCACCTTTACTACTGCCACTGACAGCTCATTTCAGACACTCAGAGTGAAAAAAAAACTCTCTGGACCCTTTTGTATATCTCCCTTTTCATCTTAAACCTGTGCCCTCTAGTGTTTGATTCCCCTACCTCTGGGAAAAGGTGTTGACTTATCTATACCCCTCGTTATTGTATAAGGTTACTCCTCCTATGCTCCAGAGAACAAAGTCCCATTCTTTTCAGCCTTTCCTTATAACTCAAACTATCAAGTCTTGATAGCATTCTAGTAAATTTTTTCTACACTCTTTCTAGTTTAGTAATATCCTTTAGGATATAATAATAGGGTGACCAGAAATGTATATGGTATTCCAAGTGTGGCCTTACTAATGATGTGTACAACTACAACAAAATGTCCCAACTCTTGTGTTCAGTATTCTGACCAATGAAAACAAGCATGCCAAATGTCTTTTTCACCTCCCTGTCCACCTGTGACTCCACTTTCAAGGAGCTATGAACCTGTACCCCTAGATCTCTTTGTTATATAACTCTCCCCGATGTCTTACCATTAACTGAGTAAGTCCTGCCTTATTTTGATCTAACAAAAAGTAAGATTGTTTCCAATTGACCAGTTTTATAAATTTCGATTTTGTGACCGTTCATGAGGAGTGATAGAAAATTAACAGACTGGTTCATATTTCTTTCATCACTAGATTCAACAGAGATGCAAATTAGGAGAGATATATAATTGGTTGCTGACTTGATATCACTTGTTTTACAAGTACAAGTCTAAATTAGTACTTTACAAATTCCCTTTTCTAATCTGTATCAAAATTCTGTGATATATGTTCCCTTTCTCTGGGAATTTATATCATCTGAGCAAAATTAGAGTGACAATGTTGTGTTAATCTGATTGTGGCATCTACAATGCCTGCACTCAAAACTCTGCAACCCGTTATGCCCCTAGTCCAGCTAATGCCTTCTTTCCATAGGAAAAATAATGAAGGTGTTGTCCCATCTCACTGAAAACAGACAGCACAGTCTGCTGCTTCCTGCTGTGATAAACTTTATCTTATAAGAAGAGCTGTCCCCATTCTAGACTGCAGGTCATTCTGCAGCAGATGGTCCAATCCTGTGGCCATTTACTTTGCAAGATGGAGGCAGCCAAAACCGATTTTTGGCATATGGAATGGTTTAAATTTGTAGGTCACCAGATAGTCATGAATGCAGTTCCTTAGGTGTCATCACCTCTATATTTGTCATCCTTTTAGATGATACTTTTCCACAACTAAATCACCAAGCACATTCATAATCCAAAAAGGAACACCCACACCTTGGCTGTAGTGCAGTTCAAAAGCCTGGCACAACCGGATGCTCCAGTCCTCCACCACAGTCCAAAGATGTGCAGGTTAGATGAACTGGCTCGGCTAAGTTTTCTCTCTCAGGTGCCGGAGTACAGCGACTAGGGGATTTTCACAGTAACTTCATTGCAGTGTGAATGTAAGCTTACTTGTGACTAATAACTTTAACTTTAATAATAAGGGGTGGCGTGGTGGCACAGTGGTTAGCACTGCTGCCTCACAACGCCAGGGACCTAGGTTCAAGTCTGGCCTCGGATCACTGTCTATGTGGAGTTTGCACATTCTCTCCGTGCATGTGTAGGTTTTCTCTAGATCCTTCCACAGTTCAAAGATGTGCAGGTTAGATTGATTGGTCATGCTAAATTGACCCCAGTTTCAGAGGGATTAGCAAGGAAACTGTGTGAGGTTATGGGAATAGGGTCTCGGTAGGATTGTGGTCAGTGCAAACTTGATGGCTGAATGGCCTCCTTCTTCACTGTATGAATGTTATGCTTCCATAAGTTATGAAACTAAGTTTCTTTGACAAGAAGAAAAGCATAATGTTTAAAAATTGCATACTGCCTAATAAAGTCAAGTAATGAATAAAGAAATGAGCAGCACTCTGTGATTAAAATATCAAAAAAAACTAAGATTTGCATCAGGAAATAAAACAGTCATCTATCTTTAAGGAGGCTGCTGAAACAAATTCCTAGACACTTAGCTTATTTGGGCAAAGTATACACTATGTCGCCTTAAGTTGGAAGGCTCAATATGAAATCTGTTTTAAATCAAGGTTTCAGATTTTTCATTTGTTCCCAAATTACCTGTCAGAGGATCAGGTGAAATTTGAGTTATGTACACATGATTAGGAGCAGGAATTCTGATACCTATAGCTGGGCTAAAGCTCAGAAACATGATTTAAATGTCAACACAAATATGTATTAACATGAACTCAAAGTTCTTTGGGAAAATGTTGCACAATTATTATCAAATTAAAAATAGCATTCCATCAATGATTCATAAAGAACAGTAACCATGCAAGATGTAATGTTGTCTTTATGCAATGCAAAGTAAGATTGCTAATTAATTAAATTCCTTTTATTAGATCACTTCCATTGAGTCACTCATATTAGGAGTGATTTAAATATAGCGGCAATCAATCAGTAGTTGATCACATTCCCCCTATAATGACTGTTCTGATGAACCACAAATCTAGGAAGCAACATCACCAGCATTGTCATTTACATGCCTTGTCATGCCAATTGAAATAATTGCGCGCACAAGTGCCAGACTGTAAAAGCTGTGTTACTTTCTTTTCCCCGCCTTGTATAGTCAACTGAAAAATTGCTATAAAGCCTAATGTTAAGTGACAAAAGTGCAATGTGCTATTCAGGCTAAGCATGCACATTAGAAACACTCACTAATTATTTAATGGATCAAAGACTGTTAACTGTTTCGGTAATGTAATAAGATTAATATCAGCTCTTGTGAGTGTATATATAACATCCTCTCTGCAACACTCAACCTCTTCACCTGAATAAGTGAGCAACGCATTGCAAGCTCTAAAGCATCGCTTGTCATTCTTTTTTCAGGCGTTTCAGCTCCAGGGGAATTGCCAAGCTTCTCATATTCTCAGCTAATGACATTTATCTTTCCCTCATATAGCTGCTGAAACTCTGGACGGTTTGTACGTTCTTCTGCCTGATGGCTGAAGGTGAGGCTAGGAGCAATCAGCCATCCTCCAGCAACACAGCTTCACAGACCTGTGTGGTAACACGAAGCCGGCCTTATTCTGCCATATCCATCTTGGCTTATTGGAAACTTCTTAATTGATGAATGAGGACTTTATCAGCCGTGGCAGGAGTCGTTATGTCTGTGATTTTCCTTGAAATGTATCTGTCACACAGCTCAAAATTGAATAGCCATTTTTGGCCGGAGCAGAGATGCGGTAGTGACTTAAGGCACTCTGGAGAGAATGAATGATTAATGTAGTTTATAGACAGGCTAGCTCTTCTTCCGGCTCATGTGCTTCTTGTATCTAATCTCCAGTGGTTCAAGTTTGCATGGAGCTAATGAAAAAAGACTAGGATGTTTTCCACCTTCCCTTTTGAGCCCACTGTAGGATTTATTCATTGACAAAATGTGCTAATGAAATGTCACCTTGGACAGCCAGTCTGAGGATTGATGGACTGAAACTTTTTGCACTTTATTTAACTTTTTGTGAAGAATGAATAACTCTGATGTTGAATTCTTCTTTTCATGCAACGGAAAGTCAATAATGAAACCATAACTGAGTGCCAGTACCATATACCATACAAAGAAATGGGGAGAAGGATTGAGGCAGGGGCAGGTTAGGAATATATATTGAATGAATTATTAATATCCTGTTTGACAAAATAGAATGTGCTAAAAACCATGGCAATTAATATTGATAAAGTTTATGAAGAAAGGTGCTTGCCTGCCAACAGGCTCTTTCATTGCTATTGAGGCACAGCATAAAGCTGAGAGATAATATGGGAATGTTTTTGTATATTTGTTACATTTAACATAGTTGCCTTTACGATTGTCATTAAGTAATCAATTTTTTTCCGATTCAAAATGCAAGTATTTCACATTCCATAACCTATAGGTATAATTTATTTTTAAAAATCCAAAGGCATTTAAAGAAACTCATAAAAAAAAATCCCTGTAAAAGTTAGTTCTGATAACGTGCATTATTCTATCCAGCAAAACTATGGAGTACTGCCTAGTTATTGAACCTCAGACTAATGCAGTTTCAATCGGCAGATCTTGGTCCTAAAATGTTAAATTAGGTAAGTATTGGCACACATCTGAATTTTGAATTTAGTGTATGATCTTGTACATGATTAATAACAATATGCATGCGCTCCTCATATTGAAACATCTGTGGCTTGATTGCACAATAATATTCCTATCCACCTGCCACAACATCACATTTTTATTGAGTTCATTGTATGTGTTATCCAAATCAGAAAAGAAGTCAGTGATTCCTCAGTGTCTCTGCCTTTGTAATGTACATAAAACATTATGGGTTTTTTTTTAAATAGAACCACTTCTTTTTGTTTAGAAAGTGAATGGAGTTCAGCATCTGATCAATGGTTTGACAAAGCTTGCCTAGTGCAATAATTGATTTCATATCTGTTGGTTGGCAAACTGAAAACAGCCAGTTCTTTTACAAGATGGGGCCACAACACTGTATCTCCTTCATATTAGAATTTCAATATAATGCGGAACTGATAACCTGATCTCTGCCCACTGTTTCAGAATGCAATAGATTACGAGGGGCCTTTCTTCAGAACTAAGATCAACAGTGTTATTCACCCCAATTGTTCCTTGGAGAATTCCACCATGAATAGAATCAAATATTATTTAGGAGTGGATAAATGCAAGGTGCCAGTATTGCTTCTGTCTAACATAATAAATAGACTTCCAATTATATGAATATATATTGTACAGAGCCTGCAGTTGAAACAGCGCATGTTTATTTTATTACAAAGTATGTCTCAGTAACAGGATCCAGCAAAAAAGATAAGCTTCATAATATGATTCACAAAAATATGCTTAAGGGAAAAGAAACATATTTTCGAGTTATATCCATTAAAGAGCTATCATATAGTCTAGAGGTTATATCCAGCTGTAAGCTTTGAACTCTCAAACTGTTTTATCTTGCTGAGGAAGGATGCAATATTTATTCTTTCAGTAGCATTCTGTCCTTACTTCCACAGGGAAATGATTAATTGGAGCTGTCTTGCAATTTGTCATAACCTGTAAGTGTAGGGATGTGCCCACCCGGAAGTTCTGCCACTGAATCAGAAGAGCTTCCTTGTTTAACATTGGAATGGGTGAAGTTCTCATTCCCTAACTGTGTGGCTATCCAACGGCCCCAAGATACAAATTGCCTAGAGCAATTTGCTGTTTCTGAGGTGTGTCAATTTTCCTCATGCCCCAGAAAAGACCAACTTTAGAATAACTTTGAAAAAATGTACCATTTTGCAGGAGCCCGGGCCCTAATCCCACACGAGGCCCATTTACATGGCGCACATCTGCCATTGCCAACAGGGTGCTGCTGATCTAAACTGGACCCTTCTGGGAGCAGAGCTTACCAGAGTTCCCGACATCTGGTACTTCCTTCCTCCCTTTAAGCCACGGACCTTGTAAAAATCAAACAGAAGTTTTGCCTCTTACAATGTTTGTGTAATTTCTGAAGTAAGACCAGGGCTTATGGCATCCAAGTTCTGGTCCAATATCTGCTCCCCTCTGTCACACACCTTATGCAACAGCCTATCTTGTGATACCTCTTCTGCTTGGCTAAATCACTTCTCTCATGAACAACTTCTTTCAACTAATTTCACTTTCTCTAAATAAATGGTGTCACTATGGATCACAGCTTTGCCAGATCTTTTATGGGATATATGGAACACTCCTTGTTCCAGTCCTATTTGAGTCCTAATTGATGTATGGGCGTCATGGCCTGCTCTTACCCTGAATTGGTAAACTTCATCAAGTTTGCTTTCCATGTCTACCCTTCTCTCCATTTCATATGGTCCAACTCTGACTCTTCTCTTCCATTGTTTTACTTCTCTATCTCAATTTCTGGTGAGAAGCAACCAACTCATATTCATTATTGGTTAACTGATTCCCAGAGCTCCCCCAACTACACTTCCTTGCACCTTACAGCATGCAAGAATTCCATTTCTTCAACACTGACACACCTTTTCCAATGATGCAACTTTCAACACAAGTATTTCTTAGAGTTGATAATCTTTAGGATTGGTCTGGAGTCTTTGGGAGAAAGATCAATCCCCCATTGGGTGTTGTGCATGATTCTGGAAAAAAAATCATGAAAGCATCAGAAGGATTGGGTTTTTTGGCATTTTCTTGTGCCTTCCTCTTACTAGGCATAAAAATAATGAAAATTGGAATAAAGAAAGGCTGTTTGGTGAGGGAGATCAAATGCAAATTTTTGTTCCATGGTCAGCAAATACAAAAAGAATGCTAATATGAACTTGTAACTTGTTGACCACCAGAGATCCAAGATAAAACTGCCTCAGACGGTACTCGACTCAGAATACAGTTTTTCTTTTCCCTTTTTGGAGAGGAATATAGAGCAAACTGGAATGGAATCCATCAAATGCAGATTGAGTCTGCATGATTGGAACATGACTGCATTTCGTATATGGGCGTGTTTCCTCCAGGTGCTCAAGTTTCCTCCCGCAGTCTGAAAGATGTGTTGGTTAGGTGCATTGACCATGCTAAATTCTCCCTCAATATACCCAAACAGGCGCCACGGTGTAGCAACTAGAGTATTTTCACAGTAACTTCATTGCAATGTTTATGTAAGCCTATTGGTGACACTAATAAATAAACTAAACCCAATAAACTAAACTCATCTGTTTTGTGGAATGCCTCTGTTCAGACCATAAACATGACCCGAGCTTCCAATAGTCTGTCATTTTAATTCACCATCTTGTTGTCTTGCTGACACCTTTGTCCTTGGCCTGCTGCACTATTCCAGTGAAGCTCAATGTAAACTTCAGAAACCTTCTTTTCTTTGGGCACTTTACAGTACTTCAGAACCAAAATCAAGTTCAAAAATTTCAGATTATATCACCATGAAGTTTCAGTTTTATTGCATATTTTAAGTTTTTTTTTCTTAATTTTATGGTATATCTGCTCTTATCTCATCTGTTATTTCTTTGTTCCTTTTCTTGCCCCATTACTATTACTTGTAAGAACATTTTTTCTGTCAGTCAGCCTTTACTGTTTTCTATTCTATTACAGACCTTTATCCTTGTCTCACTCACTCCTTGCTTAAAATCTTGTCTATTGCAAACTTTTTCTAGCTCTGATTGAAGGTCTTTGACCTGAAATATAAACTGTGTTTCTCTCTCCACAGATGTTGCCTGACCTGCTGAGGGTATCCATTACTTCCTGTTTCTATTTCAGGTTTCCATATCCGCAGTACTCTATTTTTCAATTAGTGCACTATACCATAGTAGTTTGTCATATGTTGCATAACCTTGCTCAGCAAGAATGTCATAACATAACAAGAACCTTCAACCAAATCTCAAGAAGTGAAAGATGACACAGATGACACCAATGATGACAAAGACATAGCTGGGAACAAATGCCATTCTACAACAAGAATTATTTGACATCAACTCATTGAACATTACTTTGATTGGAGAAGGTGCACACCATATCCTTCAACAGTTTTCATATCCAATATCTCTTCCAGTCCTTGCACCAAGAAAATACTTCCACCAAAAGATTAACATTGATCAATACCTACCATAACAAAACACCGCATGAGGAGATTTTTAAAATGCAATTTTACCAGTTTACACAAATATCCACAACCTAATTATGCAGTAAGAGTAATTAAGATTAAAGATGCTCTGTGTTGCTCACCACCTTCAACACAATGTGTCCTCTATAAGTTGATAATATTGTAGGTTATAGCCTGTATTTCAAGAGAAATGACTGCATCTCTTGAATGCTATGCAGCTTCCTTTCTGTTTTGTGCAAACTTGTCATGGAGAGGCATGTGAAAGGGCTGTGAAGAAACTGGAATTATATGCACAATGTGCGCACTAAGAGGAAGATCCAGGGAGTATGCAGAAGATGGAGAAATTGTTGGACAAAAGAAAGTGAACTATCACTGAAATTTGAGAATGGACCAAAGTCCAAACAAAATAAATGTTTTGAGTGAGTGCGTGAATATAAGCAGAAAGAGGTTTAGTGAAAGGTTCCACTCTGATTAAAGGAGAATCGGAGGCTCATGTCAAAAACTAGAAGGCTCTGTTGTAATGTTGTTCCTGTCATTTTAGAAAATACCATTTGCACGCTGCTAATAAAAACTCCACTTTATTTTAAGAGGTGCAGATTTCTCACCACAACCACTTCCACCCTAAAATGTTGAGCTGCCTGTAACTGGCAGAGTGCTGCTCGAAGTTAAATTAGGTGAAGTCAGGAAAATTGATCAGGACTGTCGCCAATACCATCAAGCAAGTGCAGTAAACAGCATAGCCATCTCTTGCTGACAAATGCCAGGAAAATGAGATACCGTGAAATGTAGTAATATGTTTCAAAAGAAAAGCTTGCAATTGAATGAAGATACTCGAAGTTACAGATGGACCCCACTCTATGAAATAGCATTTCATATGAATTTAGACTCAGAAGTGGCAGGTTTACACAGGAATGAAGATTAGTTACAGCTGAGCATGCTGCCTTTCCAGCTTCTGTGAAAACAGAAGCTCTTAAAAGAGCAGCATTAGATTGCTTCAGGAACAGCATTGCTGATGTCAGACACAAATCCCAACTAGCTCCATGACAAAAATAGCTGATTAAACCTATGGTGACAATTTGTTCTCACAAGCCGTTGAGAATAAAATATCAATAGAGCGAATCTATCAAGTATCCTCTGCGTGTGCATCAGGGGAAGATCCACCTGGATACTGTTAAGATCTGCTTCAACAATAGCGTTTGGTATTTTGTGCTTAATTTTCTTAATCTGAACTTAGGATGGGCTCTTGATGTTCCAAATCAATGCATGACTACACAGATTTGAGGAAAGATGTGTCCTGCTAACTTCATACACAATGCAACAGGCATCAGTTGCCACAGAAAAGTACAAGATTTTCCCCAAAATAAGGAAGCAATCCACTTTCAGTGACAGCTCATTCAGCACATCACAATCCTTCACCACTTTGGTGTGGTTTAAATGTTAGTTCATTGGCGCAGCAAACTGACAACCCACAAACACAAACTTCAACTGACTTTTAAATAAAAGCAGCCCTTAAATCTTAGGCAACATCACACTTACTAGTTCAAAAAAAATGAGTGTTCTCATTAGCTCCCTGTCACACTCAATGGCTTGGATGGCAGCGTGTTGCAAATCAGTGAATCTTAACCTCTAAACAATTCAGTAAAATTTCCATGACACTGCACACTTCAAAGATGGATGAGTGTAATTAAAAATCAAACTGAAAATACCTTGAATGAAAATAAAAGCCCTTGGAAGAAATTCTATATTCTGTCTTACATAAGCAACAAGAAACTTCTAATCTTTCAAATTGAGAAAGGTAGCGATTATACAGGCAAACATTCTGATTCTTTATACTGTAATTGACTAAGAGATGAACATGGTAAAAATGTTCACTGCCCCAGCCCAGACCATCGAAGGGGGTGAAAGTGTACTGACTTGAAAGTGTTAAATTTTTATCAGCTAGGCTTGGTTAGAGATATGAGGAAGGATGGATCTCCTGATCTCTTTAAAAACTGCAGTTTCTCCTACAAATGCAGCTTTGACATTTCCCTTTGGGTAAATTATTGAATTATACAGCAGCATACTGTAATACAATTTTCTTTCAAAGCCTAACTAAAAGTGATAGTCCAGTGGATTGAGATGTAAAATTCCTGTGTGCAATGAAATTAAGAGTAATTTAATGCATTCCCCTGCTATGTCTGGCTCGTAACTTAATTATACTATCGATATCTGCTGATGATGCCAACAAGACCACAGCCATCCATTATTCTGGTGGATAGACAAGGTTAGAAAAGGTTTTCTTGAGGAACAGTTTACGACTGCCTGAACCATTCATTTACTGAAAAGTCTGAGACCACATCATGTACAGATCAACACCAATATACAGATTCTGGCTGCTGCAGCACTAACAGTGAATTTTCAATAAATTTAGAACGATTGAATCCCTACAATGCAGAGGGAGGCCTTTTGGTCCATCAAACCTGCACTGACAACAAATCCATTCAGGCCTTATTCCTATAATCCCACATATTTGCCCTGCTAATTCCCCTAATCCTAACCGTGGCATGACAGGGCAACTTACCATGGCCAATCAGTCTAACCTGCACATTTTTGGACTGTGAGAGGAAACCGAAGCACCCAGCGGATATCTACACAGAGATGGGGAGAATGTGCAGTACATAAACTCCAAACAGCCAGTCACCTGGAGCCAGAATTGAACCCGGGTCCCTGGCAGCAGTACTAACCATTGTGCCATTGTGCCTTGCCAATTTGTTGAAAAGCTAGGCCATTGTGGTAAACCAGACCTTTCCCACTTTACAGTAGTCAATATGCAGAGATACTGAATACCTGTGACATCTAACCCAGTGGCATAACATGCTGGATTGGTAGTTGTTGAATATGTACAAGAGGAGGTGTATCAGTAGGTTGTATAGACAAATGCTATGGGGAAAATATCTAGTATGATTAATTAAGTTCCAAGACTTGATTGATTGATTATATTTTAAATGAGCACGATAAAAATACCTAATAATTCACATTACACCAGAGATGAAAGAGTATGAATAATTTCAGTGGAATTAGGATTAGTGGATTAAAAAGTCAGAGTTTTTGTTTTACCTTTGCCTGTACATTTTACCTTATCTCATGCTAAATATCATGTTATATTTGTCACTCAACAGAAATGTAATAGAAACTGTGGGAAGTTGACAAATTCCTGAAGTAGGATGGTAATCCTCTGGAGAAAATTATATGCTGATGTTTAAAATAAGAAGAGTGGCTCAGTTGTAGTAAGGGCAACCATTTACTATTTTCTTCTGATTATACCACCCTTCCAAGTGGTAATTCGCTTTGGCTGAAATGGATTGGTTATACTTGATGGAACAGAGTTGATGGCGATACTGGCAATTGATTTCACAACAGAATGAACCAGCAGGGTTATAGAAATTCTCAAGATAGTTAGCTTCCATATTCCTGATCTATAAACCTCCTCTCTCTTATATCCTGTTGCCAACTCAATAGTACACAAGGAACAACCAGCACTGGTGGCAATATTTATCTGTAACGCAGTGTTTGGTCACAAGCATAGGAATTGCAAACAGATGTGATTGTTTGAAAGCACGTTTTAATTGATTATTCAGTGGAAAAACCTCTATGATATAATTTAAATCTGAAAATCATTACACAATAAAATTATGTGCTGAAATTCTATTTAAGATAAATTATTGCATGTAACTTGAGAGTGGGTAAGGCCACATGTCTTTATTACAAATTATTCATAATTGATCGTTATTTAAGAAAAATACCCCCACCATACTATTTTGGTTAAAATGCTATTAGGCAGTAAAATCTGGTGTTGGAAGTCCATTTAGGGGCAAGTCATTTAGGATAAATGATTTGATCAATAACCTAAGCTGCAATGAACAGCAGAATTGAAGTCCAGCATTACTGCGCATAAAGTGCAGCAGTATCAAATATTGAATTCATACACTGGAAAGGTTCTGATTGCAATTAAGGAAAAGCAATAAGCAAAAGCTTACAGTGGTCAAATTTCAGTTAATGCTTTGTGTTCTGTTTGTATAAAATCCATTAAAAAATTTCCTGATCATTTCAATAAAATTTAAGGAGTGTGTAACATTGCTAATTGCTTACTGTGAGATTTTGCAAACAGCAATTAAACAGTGACCGTCAGTCACAGCCATATCTGTAACAATGACTTCCACTTTTCTTTATTCATTTATGGGGTCTGGACATTGCTGGAATAATTGAATATACAGTGCAGAAGTCGGCCATTTGGCCCATCGACCCTGCAATGACAATCCTACCCAGATCCTAAATCCCCAATCCAATATATTTACCCTCCTCATCCCCTGACACAAAGGAGAAATTTAGTATGGTCACTACTTATTTCCCATTCCTAAATCTCTCTCAGATGATGGTGATGATCCACTTCTCAAATGGCCGCTTTCCATGTGGTAAAGATACTCTGACAATGCTAAAGGTAGGGAATTTCAGTATTTTGACTCAACCACACTGAAGGGATAGCAATACATTTCCATCTCATGATGGTACGTAACTTGGAGAGGAATGGTGGGTGATGGTACTCGCATGCATTGCTGCTCTTCTTCATCTTGGTGTTAGATCAAGTTTTTCTCTTTTTATTACAATTTGGTACAACTGATTTGCTTGCCAGACCATTTCAAAGGGCAGTTAAAAGTTCATGATATTGCCATGCCTCATTAGCTTTTACTAATGACGCATAACAATGTTGTGAACTTTTAATTGTGATTGATAGATACATTTTAATTATTGTTTGCAAAATCACCTTCTCACATGTAGGGCAGACTAGTTAAGGACAGCAGATTTTATTCCTCAAAAGATATTAGTGTTGAACACAGGTTTAAGGTGAGGACACAGGCTTAAGGTGCTGACGAGCAGGTACAGAGGAGATGTCAGGAGTAAGTTTTTCACTCAGAGACTGGTGAGTGAGTGGAATCGGCTGCCGTCAGTGGTAGTAGAGGTGAACTTGCTGGCATCTTTTAAGAGACTTCTGAATGACTACGCGGGATTTAATGGGATTGAGATTTATAGATAGGCCTAGTAGGTATGGATATGATCGGCACAACTTGTGGGCCGAAGGGCCTGTTTGTGCTGTAGTGTTCTATGTTCTGTGTAGTGAATTGGATAGATTTTGAAGGGAATCCAATGCCTTCATGATGCTCGATTTCTTAGGTAGAGAAACTATTTGCAATATTCCAGGAATGTCTGACCATGCATAACCACAGACCTTTCTACTTCTGAACTCAAATCTTCTTGCAATGAAAGTTAGCATGTCATATATTTTGCCAATTGCTATCTGCACCTGCTTCTCCACTTCCGTGGACTGGTATATAAAGACACCCAGATCTTTGTGTACATCTGTACTTTGAAAGATCGCCATCCAAATAATAACCTTCCTTTCTATTTTTCACATGGAAGCATATAACTTAATATTTAGCCACGTTACACTGCATCTGCCATGTGTTTCTCACTCACTTCACTTGTTGAAATCACCTTGAAGCCTCCTTGTATCCATCTCAGAACTCACAATTCAGCTTGGCACTTGGCACTGCCTCCCATTCAGAAAAAGACCTATTCATTCCCATTATTTTCCTGTCTGTCAATCAAGTCTTGGTCCAATACATTACTCCCTATTCCAGATACTTAAATTCTGTCACTAACCTCTTATGAGGTACTTTATCAAAAGCCTTCAGAAAGTCTGAATATATCTACTGGTTCTCCCTTATCTATATAAGTTACATCCTCAAAAAACTCCAGTAGATTTGTTAAGCACGATTTGCCTTTCTTAAACCCATACTGCCTTTGTCCAATCACATTAATGTTTTCCAAATGTTCCATTATCTTTTACAATAAATTCTAGCATCTTCCCCATTACTGATGTCAGGCTAACTGATCAGTAGTTTCCCCTTTTTCCTCTTCCTCCCTTTTTAAATAGTAGGATTATGTTTGCCAAGCTCTAACCTCTAGAAACTGCACCAGAGTCTATAAGACTTTGGAGGATCATCATTAATGCATCCAATATTTCCAGGCCATGTCCTTTAATACTCCGGGATGTAGAATATTAGGCCCTGTTGCCTTGTTAGCATTTAACCCCATTAATTTCCCAGCATAATTTTCTTACAACATTGATTTCCTTCAATCTTGCCTTCTCACTATATCTTTGATTTCCTAATATTCCTGGGAGATATCTGTGTCATCTTTTGTGAAGACAGAACAAAATAATGTATTCAATTCCTGTGCTGACTTTTTGTTCTCCATTACAATTTTCCTGGCTTCTGACTGTAAGGGACCCACATTTATCTTTACTGATGGAATGGGACTCAGGGCTCATTTAAATTAGATTGATATGGACCACTGCTGTAACGTGCCAAACTGCTCTTGAATGAGGCAGACATCAATGCCAGCTATTGACAACCCTCATTCAGTTCCAGGGTGGGTTTGGAGAGAGCTATGAGAGTATATGTATGTGTGTGTGTGGCAGGAGGCAGGGGCAGAATTGGTAGACAGCACTGTGGCATAGTGGTTAGTATTGCTACCTCATAGCTTCAGGCACCCAGGTTTGCATGGTCTCTCTGTGTCTGCATGTGTTTCCTCTGGATTCTCTGAATTTCCTCCCACAGTCCAAAGATGTGCAGGTTAGGTGGATTGACCATGGTAAAATTGCTCCTTAAAGTCCAAAGATATGTAGGTTAGATGGATTAGACACGCTAAATATATGTGGTTACATAGTGGGGCAATGTATGGGTAAGATACTCTGTCAGAGTCGATGCAAATTCAATGGGCTGAATGGCCTCTCCTGCACTGTAGTTGTTCTATGAATTTGTTAGGGAGGGGGGGAATTATGTGGGGGAGAGGTACGGTGTTTTAATGTCTGTGGAGATGTGAAAGCACTCCAGCTTCTCCTAGCTCTGTATTCAATTAGGACATGTTTCAAAATGTACCAAATTTAATAGCAAAGAGGGCTGATGACAAATCCTGATTATTTTTAAAAAAGGACCTTTCAGAAACTGTTTGGTCCTAATTTTCATATTCAAGGAACAACACCCAATATTAAGCATCTGTCTAAAACAAATAAAAATGGGCCGAAATTTTTGTTTAGATAGTGCACAGTGCATCCCATAACTAAACAACGTTGTCTTTATTTCTTTTAAATACAAAAAGCAAGCACAACCTACACAAATTTTTGCTCCTCATGTTTTTGAACTGGCCCAAGATTAACTGCAGTCCAGATAGGATAAATGTTATTGAACACCCATGGTTGAAACGAAAGACTAAAACAGAAAAATCACTTTTTGAAAATGCTGTAGATTTTTAACCAGCTACTTTCCCAAAGGAGTCAATCAATAAAACATTAATTACTTTTGATAGAGGTTCATTTCCTGCATCTACAATGTTCAGGAGAAAACAATCCCTCTAATTTGTATTCTTCTGGAAGGTTGCTAATTTTGCCCTCCTGTCCTCTAGATTTACAATAACAGCTTAAGCTAAATAAGCCAGTTACGTCCTCATTATTCATGTTCGCCAGCACTTTGACTGAGTCCCATGAATCACTTTTCACCAACTGAAAACAGATCAATTCTGTCAGTGTCTCTGAGTTTGGAAAAGGTCATTCGATGATGTGGCATTCCCAATGTGGAACAGCACTCTCTGGGAGATGCACGTCTATAATTTACTGAGATCCCTGGCTATGCGCAGTGATTCTCTGTCCACTCTGGAAGCCCCGAACATTGCTCATTGGACCACCTTGTGCTGCTGCCCTCTAATCTCACCCAACGTATCAATACCTTCTAGAGGTTGGGTGGTCAAAACTGTACTCAATAAATGCCTTGCTATGTTCACTGCAAGATATAGTATTGCTGCTCATTGAGTGTAGTATCAACGTTAAGAAATACATTAGTAAATTGTATAACTTCTGATGTGCATTACAGAGCACCAAATGAGATAGAAATAGAGGTCTGCAGCTAATTTTGAGGTGTGTATAAACAACAGAGCAACAAGTTGACTTCATAATGGGACGTAGATTGGACAAGTTGTATAAGATGCAAAATAAATTATTTCATGTTCCTTTCTCCTCCAGTACCTGATGGTCAGTCATTATTTTGTTGCTCACAAGTGTACCATTCAATTGGAAGCTTTTTTTCCCCTTTTTTTATCAAGTGAGCTGGCAATCAGTCCTAATGTTTTCTAAGACACTTATGGCCAGAATCTTATCAGCATTCACACCAATGGAATTCTTCCATCCCGCTGCAGTGAACAGAGATTTGGTTGTTCACCAAATTTTTTGACCTCACTGCAGAGGATTTTGAACAATAGGTAAGCTCACTCCCTTATATTCTGAGTAAGCATGTGTGGTGACTGTCCCTTTAAGGGCAGCACAGCAGAAGAGGGTCAATTGGTTTGGGACCAACTGGAACTGAGTTTCGGTCATCACCTCAGAGAGTGGAGTCCTCTCTTAGGCAGAAGATACCTAGAAGGCATGTAGAAGATATGTAGGGATGGAGGTCGCTAGTGGACTGATGTAGTGCAGCCAAGGGGAGGGGGGGGTGTCGTTAGCTTCTGTACAGTTTTTCCTTATTAATAAATACCCTTTGTGTTCATGACAAAGTCTGTGAGCATGCCTCATTACAGCATGCACCGACCTCCTTCTCAACCAAAACACAAAAGAGAAAAATGTTATCAATCTAAACAGATGGCAGAAGTCTGGATTATGATATTCTTAGTACAGGGTACAATTTAAATACTTCCCTTTAAACTGACCCTTAATCTAAGAATGCTGCTGATTGCTATAAATTACATGCCTGCTCTTCTAGACATAGAACCTTGTCAAAAAGAGTATGTCACAAGTATTTCAGAGCAGTTTACTCAATTGTTCCAGCGCACTCCCCCCACCCCCCCACCTCACTTCACAGCACAGTGGTTTGAAAATATCGCGTAACTACAACACACTGAGATTCAACCTAAGCTATAAGTGATTGCTGCAGAATAAGTCGATGTCATAAGAGGTACAGCCTAGATCTCTAATTATGAGAAATTTGTTAGAAATAGTTTTTAAATTACTGACTAACTTCATATTATTATCCACAAGAGTGGGGTATGCAGGAAGGGGGATGAAATTGGACAACCTGTTTCTGGAGTTTCAACCAGTCTGAGATTTGAAATATACCTTAGCCTTCTTCCACGCCTTCCCAACACCCCAATAACTGTGTAACCCAGTCTTGTACAAATGAAATGATCTTCCGCTGAGTGGCACAGTGGCACAGTGGTTAGCATTGCTGCCTCATAGTGCCAGAGACCCAGATTCGATTCTCAGTTTCACTGGCTGTGGGCATCTGCGTGTTCTCCCTGTGTCAGTGTGGGTTTCCTCTGGATGCTCCAGTTTCCTCCCACAGTCCGAAAGATGTGCTGATTAGGTGTTTTGGCCATGCTAAATTCTCCCTCAGTGCACCTGAACAGGTGCCGAAGTATGGCGGCTAGGGGATTTTCACAGTAACTTTGTTGCAGTCTTCACGAGAACCTACTTATGGGCAGAACAGTGGCACAGCGGTTAGCACTGCTGTCTCACAGCACCAGGGACTCGGGTTCAATTCCCAGCTTCGGTCACTATCTGTGTGGTGTTAACACATCCTCCCTGTGTCAGCATGAGTTTCCTCTGGTTCTCCAATTGCCTCCCACAATCTGAAAGGCATGTTGGTTAAGTGCATTAATCCGAACAGGCATCGGAGTGTGACGACTAGGGGAATTTCACAGTAACTTCATTGCAGTGTTAATATAAGCCTTACTTGTGACTAATAAATAACTAAACTTATGACACTAGTGAATAAACTTTATAACTACAAATTTCATTTGCCCCCATCTTCGACTTAATTTTTTTTCCACAAGGTGCTTCACAAGAGATGACAGGAAAAATGAGTCATCTACACAAAAAGAGATATTTGCAAGATGGCCGACGCATGACCAAACCTTCATTTCAAGATGAATTTCAAGATGACCAAAGGGTGGTTCGGGAGTGGAATGCCCTGCCTGCGGCAGTTGTAGATGCGCCAAGCTTGGTGGCATTTAAGAGGTTAGTTGATAAGTATATGGAAGAGAAGGGAATGGTTTGGTTTGGAGGGTATTGCTTTTTATATTGGTCGGCGCAACATCGAAGGCCGAAGGGCCTGTTCTGTGCTGTAATGTTCTATGTTCTATGTTCTAATATTAAAGGTGGATAGAGGGAAAGAGGTGAAGAAGGTAATGAAGTGAATTCCAGTGAAGGAAGAGGTTATACAAAAAGCTAGAATAAGAGGTCAGGTGGGGGTAGTCTTGCTGGAGTATGGCAGAGAGAAAACATATGGATGAGAATTTTAAATTGAATCAAATTTAAAAGCTTAGAGACAACAAGACTCAATTTTAAACCTGAAAAAAAGAGTTTGATTTTACTTGTTTTAATTTATTATTGTCACATGTATTATCATACAGTAGAAAGTATTGTTTCTTACACACTATACAGACAAAGCATACCATTTATAGATAAGAAAGGAGAGAATGCAAATTGTATGTTACATTCATAGCTAGGGTGTAGAGAAGGATCAATTTAATGTGAGGTAGGTCCATTCTAAAGTCTGACAGCAGCAGGGAAGAAGCTGCTCTTGAATCGGTTGATGACCTCTTATTTCTGTACCTTTTTCCTAATGGAAGAAGGTGGAAGAGAGAATGTCTCAGATATATAGGGTTCTTGATTATGTTGGCTGCTTTTCCAAGGCAGTGGGAAGTTTTGATAGTGTCAATGGGTGGGAAACTGGTTTGAGTGATTGATTGGGCTGTGTTATTGACCCTTTGTACTTTCTTGCGGTTTTAAGCAGAGTAGGAGCCATTCCAAGCTGTGATACAATCAGAACGCATACTTTCCATTGTGCATCTATAAATGTCAGTGAGAATGATATTGGACATATCAAATTTCCTTAGTAGTCTGATGAAGTAGAAGCATTGGTGAGCTTTTCTAACTATAGTGTCAGCAAGGGGGGACCAGGACAGGTGATCTGGCACCTAAAGACTTGAAGCTCTTGACTGTCTCTACTTCAGAGTGATGAGCGAGCAGAATTTGATGTGGGGTAAGATAGTATCAGCAAAGTGTTAGATGAGGTGATGTTTATAAAGAGCAGTGAATGGTCGACTGGTCAGAAGACTTGAAGTAACAAAAATCATTGACAGCAGTTTCAGCAGCAGGTGCACTGATCCGTGGGTAGAGATTGGCAATGTCATGGGGTCGAAGTGAATGGCCTTTATTACAGAAGATTTGGAGCCAGGAATTTTGCTCATTGATTAAGTAGATCTCAATGTTATGACAGGTTTGGCTCAATCTGAGCCAGTAGTTTGGGAGTGGGATTGAATTAGAGGCTATGAGCTTGAGACGAGGGATAAAGATGAAAGCCTTCATGGTCTTACCTATATTTAACTGAAGAAATGTAGGACGTTGGGAAAGTAATCTGACAGGGCCAAGAGAGATTGTGGAATAAGTAACCTGAACAACATTAAAAGCAATGCAATATTTCATTATTCATATTATTCATCAGAGAAACTATAAATTGCAACATATGCTTGCTAGTTTTGGCTGATATATGGTGCCTGAATCCAAGGAAGATGTTCTCTATTGATCTCTGTCATATTTTCGGCGTGTTGATCAATTTTGTTTTCTCTTCATAGGAAGGATTTGATAGTGAATTATGCTTAAGTGTTGTGCTCAGTTTTAAATCCCACAAGCTAAAACCACTTAGAGAAAGGGTTTATTTTTCAAATGGGCCAGGCACCAAAGATGCACCTTAAAGCTGCACAAACCAGTTTGTGAAATGTTATTGATAATGGCCTATTGCTCACCGAGAGAATAAAGGTCAGCTGTATGATTCCAAGCCCATTCAGCTAAGATGGCCCAACTCAATTCAGGATACCAAAATAATGTGTTGTGTTAAATTACTGTAACAAATCAGGAGACAGGAGGGAGATATTTTTATTGACAAGTCTGCTGGGTGAATTGCTGACCTGGAAAGGTAAAAGATGCTCTGGAGGATCTTTGCCACTTTTTTTTATTCTTAAGGAAGATTCTATAGCGGTGCAAATTGAAATGAGATTTGAATACTACTTTTCCTCTGTATATTCGCTTAACGTTCATAACATAAAGCAGCTTAATCATTCATATCTGCCCTGATTTCATTGAAGTGTTTAAATCCATCATCAGTTAAATTGCTGAACCACACAAAAAAGGCATGATGCTTTCTTTAACCTTAAAGGGTGAGTTAGTGCAGATGGAAGGGAAGCAACCTATACATTTGCAATCGTAACAGAGGTGAATCTGAGGATGAGATAGGTGACTGACGTGATACAGATGAACCCGTCACTTTTTTTTAACAAGGCTACATATCTCTTTTTTACTTACATTTTTATATCTAATCCTAGATATTAGGAAAGCTGGCAGATAAAAGGACCTGAGAATGATTAAAGACCTCTGATTAGTGACTTTACAATGCAGTGTATAGGCTGGGAGGGACAAGAGTGTTTTCCCCATCCTAAACAAGCTTACTTCCCTCTGATCAGATCCTCCTTGCGATGTTTATTTCCATCCCCATGAGTTCCAAACTATTCCCATACACAGCTGCCTCCTTAATCCACAACTCTATATGGTGTCCAAATTCTCTTGCTGTATCTGGTCCTTTCCATTGTTCAATGTGCCCCCTCCCCACTCTCCTGCACTGCAATATGTGCCACCCACTCTCTCACACTTCAGTGCCTGAGGTCCTAATGTCTGACTGGCAGGACATGTGGGAAACCCATCTGAAAATCCACCCCACACTCTCTTTCTGGCCCCAAGTAAATGTAGGTTAGATTACCCCAAAATTATATACTTTATCATTTGTAAATTAGATATTGTCAGTATAAGCACCGTTCTAAACATAAACTCAGATGGGCGGTCTGTTAGACACAGCACCTGATATTCAATTCCATTGACTGTAAAGGCAATGAATATTAGGTGCTGTATAGTGGGCTAATTTAATACTGCCTGTTTTACACCACTGCCCAAGATCAATTTCAAACCCAAAACATTCAATTTGCTTTTGGAAGTGATTAACAATACTGCATCCAAGAAGATCTCGAAGGGGAGACTAAAAATTTATATCAGTTTCCTTTTGTACTATAATGCTGAAACATTGCAGAAATAACAAAAGCCATAAGACAGAATTTTGCACTCTCCTCTATGACAAGTGTGGTGCTGGTAAAGGAATCTGCTATCTACCTTCCTCCACCCCGCTTAAGTACATATTGGGAAGCCCATGGATTGCCTTCCTGTCCTAACACCAATTGATGTTCTTAAGTTGTCAATTAATACTGATTTAGAAGTATCATTCTACCTATTGACATTCAGCAACAGTAAGCACGGGACTCACCATGCAGGGGACATGGCAACAAAGCCTATCTGGACTTGCTTGGCTCTTATGGGACATAGGGGAGTTTCTTGTTCAAAGGCACTCAGTGCCAGATTAAGGGACCTGGCATCAAGAAATACAAGCCACCCACTCTGCCCTTACTGCCAACCCACCTCACTTGTAGCTTGCCCCCATTTCCCCTACCTCTGGCCTGGAAATCAGGGACATTATTAGACTTGGGTGGATGCCATACCTGCAGCAACCACCACCTTCCCAGAGTGCTGTTGTTCAGTAGAGCTGCTGTTTTCTGATTGGCAGGCAGCTCTTGGCAGGTGGGACTTTCTTCCCAAGATCTTTGGTCCTGGGGCAAGGCCCACCACTGGACTGTCACATGATTGGCATATGATGCAGCAGCTCTTCCCTAACAGAGGTGATGCCAGCTCTTCACCTGGCAGCTAAGACCTCCGTCACTACTAGAAAATTTCACCCATTAGAGCACAGAAAGATGCCATTCACCCTTCAAGTCCAGGTTTGCTCTTTGTAAAGCAATCCTATCTGTTTCATTTCACCATTTGACTCCCACGCTGTTGCAAATTTATTTTCTTTAAGTGCCCTTCCAATTTCCTTTCGAAATTTTGACACAGGATTTGAGTTCAAATGCAATCTGTGCAGTTCTCTCATTGAATAAAATATGCTGGAAGTTCAGAGAAATCCAGAGGAAGAAAATTAATGCCAATAAAAATTAATTTGAGTGGGATCTGTTCTTTGGTTTTTGACTTATGGAGCTTTCTGTCTAAAAGTTTAAATTTCCTGCAGTGGTAAACTGTTTTCTAACCTTAAACTAGCCTTGTAGGCTGAATATACATTGAAATCTTTAATGAAAAGACGTGTCACTCACTGCTCAATAATACATTCTTAAAAGTTTGGATTCCTGGTTTGTATTTAGCAGAAATGAATTTCAGACGTTTGTAATCCAAGCTGACAGTAAGTTTGAAATTATTGCTGAATAAAAGCTTTAATCTGAAGTCCCAATTTTCCCTGTACACTGATCCTCAATGACTAGTTAGAGTTATTAAAAACAGCTCTGACTACTCGAGCAATATGTTTGAAGCACCAGTCTACTATCTTCATTTTAGTGACATGAAGGTATATTTGAAACATGCTGCAGTATGCTTAATGAATATTTATTATGGCCGGGAATCTCTGGTCTCCCTCCAGTCTTTCTCACAGTGGGAGTTGGCACACCATTCACTGGCCCAGCAGTAGAACCAGATCTTCTGGTCACACTACTGTCAATGGATTTTCCCATTGACTGCACCCCACTCTGCCTGGAAAGCTGCCACGGGATGTACTGTCAACATGAACAGCCAGGAATCTTTCTCAAAAAACAGTTAAGGATTTGTGACAAGATAGAATTTGAAAAGTGATAGTAGAGTGAATAAGTATGACTAGTGGCATGGCAACTCAAGAGATTTACAAATGAAGAGAGAACCTGTTAGAGACACAACATTCTGAAATGCTCCTGCATTTCCTTAGCGGTTGGTCTTTTACACCAGAATCAAAGAATGGGATGAGCAAACAACATCATAATTGACCATGAGAACTCATGCAGAGACATAAGCCAAAATTCTCCTGTCTTGCCTGCTGTGGGAATTATAGCGAACAAGACAGTAAATTTGGCAGACCATTCTAAGGTCTGTTGAGTGTGGGTGGGAATTTCCAGTCATGGAGTGTGTACGACTGGAGAACCTTGCCCAGAGGTGCAGAATTCAAGTGATCATTGGACCATGGCCTTCTTGACTTGACATCTCTTATTTTGGGCACTTAAATTGTAAATTCCTAAGATAGCTTACCCCTTATCAAAGTGTTTTTTTCATTAATTCAGGGGATGTGGGCATTGATGTCAAAGACAGGCTTTATTACCCATCTATGCTCTTCAGAAGCCACAACAACATAAAGTTGCCCAATATATCCATTGGTATCCTGGATGATACTGAGCAGATTTCCAGTAGCAGCCAAAATGAGCCATTGGAGTGTGGCTCCACAGACAGAGTTGTAAGTGTAGATGGATAATTGAATGTGCATTAGTGAACAGAGTTTCCCCATTGCCCTACTGAGGAAGGGCACTATTATGACATAGGACTCCTAATTAAGATCCTCATTGGCTTCACATGTCTATACATTGATTGGGTGGTTAATGTCTAAAAGGGTCTGATCATCTCATATGTTACTTCTCTCATATCCTTCATACTTACCCATTGCTCCCTTTTGGACATCATTGGCTCGTAATTGTAAAATCCCTTCTGAGATCAATGGTCTACCCATCATCTGCTCCAATTCCTGTGATGGGCAGGGCAGTAAAGTTCTGACCCTTAATTGCATGTTGAAGAATGCGCATTAGAAATTCTCTGGCTCACAGCCTGAGTAACTTCTGAAATTTCGTACACTGACACCACTAGCCTTTATTTTAATACATTTAAAGTAGGGGAGCAGTAGATAGCCCTGAAATAGGGTCAGCTACCCCAACATGTCGAATTTTGTGAAAATGGCAGTTGATCAATACGTGTGACTAATCTCTGTAGTCAATGTAATTCTTGAGAATATTTCTATCCAATATCATTGTGACGGATGTATCTGGGTTGATCAATTGGAATGTTCAGTAAGATCTCACCTACAAATCCCATTTTACTGCCCCAGGAAGAGAAATCTATTTAGGAAACGTACTTTAAGATGAGACGGTAATGTACTTATGAATAACGATTGCCCCATAAACTTACTTTCTCCTCTAAATACATTCTTTGTGCATCTTTTATGGTTTCTTTTGTTGATGCTAATAAAGCAATAAAGTTTTATCTTCCATTTGTCAATTGAATACACCATCTGGCCTAGCACACACACAGCTATAATTTAATAGACATAACAGTTATGCAATATGCAACTACTTCCAGCATTTCATCATTTATCAAATTCTGTTGCAACTTTTAAGCAGTGATTTTCTATCTTCCTGTTCTCAAGAGAGAACCTGGTGCACCGGGGATAGGTATCAGAGAATCAGAACCACACACTGACTGAATTTTTCATCTCTGCTCCAGTGCATGCAATTCTAAACTGATTGTGTCGAATTACCTCCCTAGTTGACTTTCCCAGCATTGAGTTGCTAATCATTCCAATTTCAGTTCCGCTGAGTGGGACATGTGATTCATATGCCTGACACAAGCCTCCGGAAGCAGCTGCTCTGTTTAGAGCTCATTCACAACAGGAGGCTCCCGAGAGGGAAGCGGAAACTTTAGAGATGTCCTCAAAGAATCCCTGAAAAGGCCAGATATGCCCACCGACTGGACACCCTGGCTTGTGAACGATCAAAATGGAAGGCATTGAACACATTGGGAGTCAAGACATGGGAGAGAGCGCACAAACCTTCAAATGACCAAACTGCCCAATAATTCAAGTACCAGCTGTCCCGTGTGTAGCAGAGTTTGCAGATTGAACTTAGCAGCCACTTCAGAACCTATTAAATCTGAGCGGAAGCAATCCCTCAGGACTACCTAAAAAGAAGAGATTTATAATGGTTATATTACTTTCCTGTAACCAGATGCACAATGCTGTTGCATTTTTAAAATTCGTGAGAATAATTTCCTGCAACAAAATGCTGGGCCCAGCACAAGAATTAACTAATAAAGCAAAGTACTGCAGAGCACTCAGCAGCTAGCCAACATCTGTGGAGAGAGAAAAACACATGATTTTGGATGGGATTTTACAGCCTTGCTTGGATGAGACTGGAAACTCCTACCCGAGGTCAACGGAGATTTCCATTGTCTGCCCTTTACCCACACCGAATTTGTGGCAGGCGAGGTGTTGGACTTTCGGCCTATGTTTCAGATCAATGACCTTCATCAGAATATTTCTGATAGGGGGTTAGTGACCTGGAATGTTAACGTACATCCAAAGCTGGTAATGGCAGTGGGAAAGGATGGGGTAGACAACTCACCCAACCAGCCCATTAATAATGAGTGTCTAAATGGGAAGGGAAGCCAGCTAATTCACAGTCAGCTTTAAATTCCAGCCTCTCCCCTTGTTCTGTTGTTCCACTATCTAATTTACCCTTTATCTTACGTTAAGTAAGGCTCCAGGGTAGTTGACTGCATTGGAGTTAACGTGGGTAGGGAAAGCACAAGTGAATGGTTCCTTCACTATGATGGAAATAAGTGTGGACTCCTATGGGAATAAGGTACAACATGCTCGTTTGCAAGTGCTGTTATATCTCAAAGGGAATATCAGGCCACAGGCAGAGAAGAAAGACTGCTCATAATCAGCTTCCTTGGTAAGATTAAAAAG
The DNA here is from genome assembly GCA_024679065.1 of Sphyrna mokarran. Classification (NCBI taxonomy): domain Eukaryota; kingdom Metazoa; phylum Chordata; class Chondrichthyes; order Carcharhiniformes; family Carcharhinidae; genus Sphyrna; species Sphyrna mokarran. Next base: position 89,912,519 of record JAGIQG010000006.1, on the reverse strand, counting down.
CACAGGCAAAATGTAAAAAACATTACCATTTCATTATTTTTGGGAGTGGAAAGGAAATCAGGCCAGAGTAATGGCCTGGGACCCCAAATAGAGCCCTGGGGCCTTATTTTACCATTTTAATTCTAAGTGCTGGGTGATATTGAAATTGGGAATGTTTCAGATCTGACTTTTTGACCCATTCCCAGGCCCCCCACATGCACTCTGCTTGAAAAAAAAAGCAGTGATTCTGAATCACACAATACATCTGTGGGCAACGCTTGACAAGCCCGAAACACCGCAGCTCCGATCAGTGCCATCAACGGCGCGTGCGCAGAGGAAGAACTAGAAAAACACTCCACTGCCACATTGTTCAGAGGCCAGTTAATGCCTCCCCGCTGTTCTCCACAGACATTGCCTCAGCCCCACAACATTATTAGCCACCTTATCTCCCCATCCCCGCCCTTTACTTCCCAGACCAATCGTGCCCCCTTGCTTCTCTTCCAACCCCACCCCCCACTAATTACATGCAGAGTGATAGCAAACTGCCCTCCCCCCCCACCAATCACACACAAGTGTCAGCAGAAACACACCCCCCCCCTCCTCTCCCCCCACCGATCAGATGTAAAACAGCAGTGGACCCCATTAAACCCAACCCCCCCCCCCCACCAAAGAGCCATCCGACCCGCCTCCCTTTACCCCACCAGAGAGCCATCTGACCCATCTTCCTTTACCCCTCCACCACCGATCTGAGTCAAAGATCCGCCGGAAGTTCTGAACTTATCTCCTCAGAAGCTGAAGCATCTGAATTGGACCTTTGTGGATCATATCTGTTTCACGCTGAATCTGAACAGACAAATGCAGTGGTAAAGGCAAAAGTGTTAGTATATTTGGGCATGCAGCCCATGAAGTCAATTTAAATGCATTTGCATTGACTGCGTTTCAAGTGCGGTCCCGTTGGTGGCTATTTTCGGCCATTGGTAAAGGGGGAACAGGCACAGAGTTGGGCGCAGACTGTGCTATTTGCCTCACAGCTGATTTTAAGTTTTTGTGCCCAAAAACAGGCACAACTTGATTGTAAAATTGAGCCCTACATATGCCATTTAAAAGGTCACAATGCCTTTTGTCACTGGGTAGTCAAGTTATTAATGTCAGTCTAAGCTGGTGCTAGATGAGGATATCAGAACTCCCACAGTAGAGAGTCTCAGCCTTGGCTGCACCCAGTCACATACTGTAAGCCTTACAAAAGGCAAAATTAAGCTCCGAGCTTTATGAGATCCTTTTCCCATGATTATAGGCCTATTTTTTAGTCCTTCTGATACACTTTGCTTAGGACTCTTAAAAAAAATTATTTTTAGCTATCTTTTCAGCTGTGTTTCACACTGTAATGGAACATTTAAAAACCTTTCCCATTGCGTTACATCTATAGATATTGTTTTCTCACACTAAGTACTCTGAAGCAGGATCAATGAGACAGCCTTACACGTATTCTCGAAATGAACAGTTGTTTAAACTTGCTGCTTTGTCTAATAAGCAGCATTTGTTTTTTCAAAAGATTAAATTACTACGAGTTAGTTTTGTTCTTCAGCATTTCATCATGACACATTTCAGTCAATAGATTGGACCAAATATTGCTTGTCACCCTTATCACAATGCTGTCCTATGCTGTGCATTAGCAAGTGGCTCCCTGAAGGATAGGATTAGCTGCAGCATTGGGTTTTCTGCTGTCCAAATACAAACTCACAAATTATTGTGTTTGTGCTAATCAATAAATTTTATCTGTCTGCAAAAGTGATAAATTGATCAGTTGCAGAGATTGTAGTTTTCACTTTCTCTCATTTCAATAATCAGAGAAATGTTTCAGCAGGAAAACATATTACTCATTCAAACAACTCTGCCTTGGTGCCTTTGTCCACGTGAACAGTCGGTCTAATTCTACTGTCTTGTTCAATCCCCATTTTTATTAATATTAATAGTCACTTGGTGGTACAGAACATGAGTATTGCTGGAAGAAGATTCATGCTATTGAAGTTTTTCATTTCATACTCATCAGGATGCCAAATTTCAAAGCAACATTTTATAATGCATTAAAAGGGTGGGGGGGGAGTTGATTAATTAGTAACTCAAGTCTGATTGGCTGTGACATTACCATGGAGAATGCATGAGGGAAGTACTGTTTTATTTAATTCGAAATAAGGAATTTTTTGAATTAAATTAAAGGAATTCAAAAGAATTTGAATTAAAGGAATTGCTTACTTTGCCTAGCAAGTAAGGTTCCTGTACATGAGCATAAAATCCGTACAGTGCAGAAGGAGGCCATTCGGCCCATTGAGTCTGCACTGTCTCTTTGACAGTGTGTTTTACCCAGACCCTCCCCTCCCCACCCTATTCCCATAACCATGCACATTTACCATGGCTCATCCATCTAATCTACACATCTTGGGACACTAAGAGTCAATTTAGTATAGCTATCTAATCTGCACATCTTTGGATATGGGAGGAAACCAGACAACCAGGAAGAAATCCGTGCAGATGCAGGGAGAATATGCAAACTCCACATAGACACTCACCTAAGGCTGGAATTGAAACTGGGTCCCTGGTACTGTGAGGCAGAAGTGCTAACCATTCTGCCACTGTGTCATGAATAGAGGTAGCATAGAGCAAGCACAAGTAAGCCCCATTGAGAGTCACTGATCAACTTAAATTGGTTGTTAGTATAACTCTTTTGACTTGGGATTAGTCATTATTAGTCCGATTATGGAATCAAATCTATCAATTGACACTAACGGGGGTATTTCCCATCCAACCCGTCACAGGAATCATGGGGAGAGGAGGCGATGGGGGGACCATTCAAAGCTCCGTTGACCTTGAGTGGGCTTTTTTAGTCTTAAGGTGAGTATGGCCAGAAAATTCTGCTCTATGTTTTTGAGTTTTGCAATCACTGGCTGTTGACTATGGTCAATAATCCTATATTCCTATTTCAATTCTTATTTCACAAGATCGCAAATACATGTAGATAAGGATAAGGTCTCTGTATATTCATCCATCCAGAAAGATTCTTTGTACAGCTTTGACCATATCACTTCCACTCCATCCTTCAACTAATTGATTAATGAATGTTTCTAATGTTTTACCCTATCATTCTACCTGGTAATTCATTCATTCTCTGATTTCCTTCCATAGACCACATTCCACAGTGGTTAACACTACTGCATCACAGTGCCAGAGACCCAGGTTCAATTCCAGCCTTGAATCACAGTCTGTGTGGAGTATGCACATTCTCTCTCTGTCTACCTGGGCTTCTTCTGTGTGCTCTAGTTTCCTTCCACATTCCAAAGATGTATTGTTAGGTTGACTGGCAAATTGCTAAGTTGTCACTTAGGGGGATGAGCAGGTAAATACTTAGAGTTATGGGGTTAGGGTCTGGGTGTTGTCGGTGCAGATTCCATGTGCCAAATGGCCTCCTTCTGGACAGTAGGAATTCTAAGATTCTCAATGTTGACCATGCTTTGAACAAAAAAGGAAATCCTGATATAAAATTGCAAGTTTGACTCCGACCACTTTTCCAACTCCTTCCCTAGCGACGGCACATTGACCAATTGAAAAGGCTTACATGTTCCAATGACCCTGAGGGCTATGTTCATTGGAATCCAACGTCTAGTAGAGCTATCCAGCCAGGCAGATTGAATGATGGGAAATAATCTAAAGTTAGCCCACTGGCCCTTCTAGTAAGGGGTTGTAATTCAGGCTGATGACCTGTCAATGTAATAACACCTTTCATGAAAAACAGAGAGAAGGTGAGTCTATTACGAGCTTACACGTATAAAAATCAACCCTGGGAAAGCAATCTGCTGGATGTACAGAAAGGTGTTACTCTGATCTAAATCAAATGATGTGCGCGAGACAACTAGCAGTGGAGAAAAAAATAAGCTGCCTCATGTGGCTTTGAGAGCATTAAATCCAGTGCTAACCTAATTCTATCTTTCATATAACACATTTGTTGCCGCATATCCAGGACTATCGGGGAACGTTTAAGTTTACTTGGCACAAGCAAATCTAACTAGTTTGACAAAGGCCAGTCTAGCTAATAAGTTAACTTGTCCCACTGTATAATTTAATGAAGTAATTTTGATTCTTTATTTTTCATTTCCTTAGCTATCTTTTCTCCCTCTGTAAGATTATCTCTCACATGATACTTCTCCAGAATTTCCTCATAATACAACCCTGTAAAAGCAGGGAAGGACTCAATGGTTCAATGCTTCCACCATTTGAATATCTCCATTGTTCTCAGTGATCAGAATTACGCATACTCAAGCTGCAGTCTAACCAGAACTCACTACTGATTGATTGCAACTTTATTTGACAAGTGGCCCAAAGTTTTGATGATATGCTTCAGTACTCATTGGCTTTGAAGGTTAATGATCTGGATTATTTGGTATGATCTTCCCGGTTGTTCACACTGTGCTTCCACCACAACAAGGTCAGAAAATTTGGTGTGGGATGGGAAAATCCCATTGGCATAAATAATCGCAACTTTCCAACCATTGAGTATGAACAAGTATGACATTTGCTAAGACTCTGAAGTCTTTTTAAACATCACCATTAGCTCATTTAATGACTGTCACACAGCTATCAAATGGGGCAGCATTGGATCACAGTGGTTAGCACTGCTGCTTCACAGCTCCAGGGACCTGGGTTTGATTCCCGGCTTGGGTCACTGTCTGTGTGGAGTTTGCACATTCTCCCCGTGTCTACGTGGGTTTCCTCGGGTGCTCCAGTTTCCCCGAAGCAGTCCAAAGATGTGAAGGTTAGGTTGATTGGCCATGCTAAAAAAATTGCCCTTTGTGTCCTAAGATGCACAGGTTAGTGGGATTAGTGGGTAAATATGTAGGGATATGGGGATAGGGCCTGGGTGGGATTGTGGTCGATGCAGACTTGATGGGCCAAATGCACTCTTTCTGTACTGTAGAGTTCTATGAAATTCTATAATCCTTTTTTAAAGTGCTTCTTTGATGGCTTACAGTATTGAATTAAACAAAACTCACCTTCAATTTTTGTTGCTGGTCCATAAACTAGTATCATGAGGAAAAGATGTGCCTAACTTGGCACAAAGCAGATGCAGGTGAATGTGTAATTAAATAGCAGAGGATTGGGGGGGTGGTGGAAGTGGATCTTCCCCATTCCTTTCCTACATCCATCTGGCTGACTTCGATTTTAAACTGCAGGTGACATGCACACAAATCAAAAATGTTTTTTTTAAGATACAGATTAGGCTGCCAGGTCAGAAACAAGAACCAGGGCCAGATGAGGCAAGATTTCAAAATTTAATTTGATCCCTTGTGGACCCAGAGAAGCAGAATTGCTCTTTCACATCCCGAAGAAAGAGCTGGGTCTTCTCTCTCCCAGGTTTCTCTCTAAATCCTGTGGACTATGATTTCTCTCCCGCACATCATTGATTCACTATCTTGCAGGGGGAACAATCCATCACAATAGCTGACCAATTTTAATGACCATTCTTATCAGTGTCCTGGTTATGAAACAATGCAATGAAACCAACCTTTAAAATTGGCTGAGCCGGCTCAGTGGTTTCTACTTTTTTTGAAAGCCTTTCCATTGGCATCAGAGGAAGCAGCAATATGATATTGAGATTAAGATCAGCCATAGTTATTCTGAGTGCAGACTCAAAGGGCCAATTGGCTTATTCCTGCTCTTATGTTCTATGTTTCACTCTTACATTAAACATCAAGCCCTGTATCTCAACATACCTTCAGATACATCCCTGACAAACTTGAAAATCTCTGTAAAGTTTAAATGGAAAGCAACAACAAAACTCAGAAGGTGCAGAAATGTTGTGTATGATATTAAAACATGGACTCATTTATTTTCCTTCTAGACTTCCTCTGCTGGTATATGAGCATGTTAGCCTTAATTGGACAAAATACACAATGCAGTGTCAAATACTGTATAATTTCTATTGTCATTTCTTAACCTTCATATATTTGTTAAAAACACTTCTGAAGCCTATTTTCATAGTTCATCTGTGTTTACATTGTAATTACAGTGACATTTTTCCATTGCTTTTATATTTTTATTTCTTATAATGGTTATAATTATACACAATACTTTAATGAAGACTTTACAAAGATCCTGTGCAAGTTCAGCATGACCTCCATGTTTGCAAATCATATGTCTCTAGATTTAAAAAATGAAATATTACATTTGTCTTTTTATTGCTTTCAGTGATTTGTACTGCAATATGAAAGGATATGCAGGTAGGCAAGCTAATTGGATTATACCAGGTGTAGGGAAGTAAATCAATTTTTGGAGTCAAACAATGTCACAGGGATAGAAAAACAGAATTAAAATCATAATTGCACAAATCAGCAATTGTGTAAGATTGTAAAGTCTTGAAGTGACTTCCAATAACTAGTGATATCTTGGGATTTAATGGCCGTTGCAATATTTTTAAACAATGTCATGAGAATGTTTATGTTTAAGGAAATGATAGGTTTCCATTGGGCAAATTTTACATTTATATTTGAATGGCCGCCTTCCTGCTCCTCCATAATATCAGGCATTGTCGTTTTTTTTCCCTGATATTGTGATGCATGATTTCAAGAATACAGAAGGCAAATAGGGCACAAATTCAGAAGTGTGCCCATCCTTTGATAAAGCCCAATTAAGTGACATTCGAGGCAATCAAATTGAAGATTGGGCTCCAATGTGGTGATAGATTCACAGTAGTGTCAATGCATCATTCCTTAACATTCAAGAAGGCATGAAGGAAGGGAAATGGCACTAAGATATAATGCTTGTTTGGAGAACTGCTGCAGACACGAAGGGTCAAAGGGCCTCCTTCTAGGCCGTAACAATTTTGTGATTCGGGATTACCATCAGTGAACATCTTAAGACTTCACTGGAAGACACTCAATAGGGTGGAGGTGAGAATAACAGGAGATAATGAGCAAAAAGAAATGGAAGGCACAGAATAGAGAAAGAAGAAAGGTGGCAGAAACACAGACAGATGCACAAGTATGCCATTGAAAGATATGTAGAAAGGGAAGATTGAAAGGAGATTGGAGGGTGAGAGATAGAGAATTCAGAACATAAGAAAGAGAAGTACAAAGTGGAGAGTAACTTCCAACAGAGAAGAAAGAAAAAATATTGCACAGAGGAAGAGGGGACAGCTGAAACTTTAATCTTTAAAGGGACGTGAGAGGCTGAAGGTTTTTTGGTTAAGTTAACTGCACAAATGGATTTCAGAACTGCTATTTTTTTTTCTTTTCCTGTCGTTCATGATTCATGAGTTCTACAAAATTAAAAAAAAATGACATCTCAAGTGCTTCAGAATCGCGCTCCAACAAATTAGACATGTCTGGCTGTGAATCGGCACTGAACTTTTGCTGTATAATTACTGTAAGTTTGGATTGAGGCAGAGAGCAGAGATGTAGTTGCAGTAGTTTTGATGCTGTCCTGCCAGAAACAAGGATGCCTGGTGCATAAATGTGCAAGATACTTCTCAGTTGCGAGCTTATAACTGACGGGCAATCCTCTCACATTGATCTCTTACAAGGTAGAATTTGCCAAACCTCATCCAGCCCAATGACCTCAGTGGCTTTACTGTAGTGAGTCAATAAATATCTGATTAGAACTGAGATTGAGTGTTATAAGTATACTGACAGAGAGCGATGATAAATCATATGGAATACCATCATTTCCCAGCTTCTGGGACCTTGAAGGTGTCACACAAAAAAAAGACAAGAATGCAGGATGTAACATCTGAGATATATTCCAGCATTTTGTTTGATTTTTCTTTGCTATCAGTCAATGAATCTGCAGAATTATTTTTCAAGAGATAAAACTGTTCAGTTCCTGACCACAGTAACACAAACTTATTCAGTACAAGGAGAGTGCTTGACAAGATAAAGACCCCTTTCTTAACCCATGTGGTCAAATGGCATCATTTCTGTTTGAAGCACGATTTATAGTATGTGCCCAGAATGTGTTGGATACTACACCGGTTTTGCCAAGATGAAGTTACGTTGATGTTTCCGTGCAAATCCAATAGCCCAAATGTAAAATGTCTTATAAATCAGGAAGATTAAGCTGCATATTCAACTGCTATAAATTGGTGACTGGATCATGATATCCTCCAGCATGACCAGATTGTCAGGAAATGAGCTCTTCTTCAACTGATTGAATTAATCCTCTTGGTCTGACTTTTTAGTTGACTGCTTTGATCTTGCCTTAGTGCATAAGGCCCCGCAACCAGCAGCCAACTGTAGCACCATAGGTGTGTATTGCTCAGCTTTAATTGACTGAACTTAGACTAATCTAACTCAATTTGAAGTAGTTGTAGCAGTACGTGAAGTACGACAGTGTTTGGTTTCAACTGTCACCTCAGGTACAAGTAATCATATTGAATTTGTGTGACAGGGGGTGACTATATGCCCAGGTTCTGGACACAGTGTCAGCACCAATCCTAAAAGGACACACACGGCATAAGATTATGACCATGGTGGTATGGTGACACAGTGGTTAACGCTATTACCTCACAGCACCAGAGACCCACGTTTGATTCTTAGCTTGGGTCACTATCTGTGCAGAGTCTAAACATTCTCCCTGTGTCTGGGTGGGTACCTTCTGGGTGCTCCGGTTTTCTCCCACAATCTGAAAGACGTGATGGTTGGGTGCATTGGTCATGCTAAATTCTCTCTTAGTGTACCTGAAGTGTGGCAACTAGGGGATTTTCACAGTAACTTCATTGCACTGTTAATGTAAGCCTAATAAATTAACTTTAATTGAAACAGATTGTGCAGGAAATTATTGTTTCAGATAAATGAACTTCTTAACCAAAACTGTGGACATTAGAGTATATGGACTTTATGAATATAACTTGCATTTAAAATACTGTTCTTATACTGTAAATTTATAAAATAATTTAGGGCGATTTTTTTTGATAATACCCAAAATACGTAAATATCTGAGAAAAGAAAATCATGTGAAATCTCCAGCCCTTTGCATCTGTTATCAAGGAAGTTGCTTTCTCTAATGCCTGCCAAATAAAGTTGCAATGCTTCATCACTAATCCTGTTAACATTGCTGCTGCCAGCTGGGCCGAGCAGAGATATTTCAGGAAATATAATGCAATGTTGTTGTTAAATATAATTTCAGGAACAAATTCAATATGCAAGAGTATAGATTGGGCAAACAAGCAAAATTATATGAAGTGGGGTGGGATAGCTTTTATTTCTTCAGAGTCATTATGAAATTAGTAAGGAGGAAACTGCATCCCTAGACAAAAAAAACTGGAGCTTGAGTTAATAAGCAAGCAAAGAAATCAACAACTTGCATTAATACAAAACAATAACATCCCACAGCACTTCACAGGAGCATTATCAGATATACATGCATTAAAAAAAAACTTTGGGCTAGATTTTCCAGTTGCGCTCACCTCAAAACAGGAAAATCCTGCCCGAGGTCAATGGACCTTAACATGGTCCACCCCCCGCTGCTACGATCAGAAGAAATAATTTGACAAGAAAGTATACTATAAAAGGTCTGATACTAGGAAGTTCTGAAGAATTTGGTGTGTTTGTCCATAGATGTCTGAAGGTGGAAAAAGAGGATAATAGGGTGGTGAAAAAGGAGTATAGCATATTCGCCTTTATCAGTTGGGGTATAGATTACAAAAGCAGAGAGGTCATGATGGAGTTGTATAGAACTTTGTGGAATACTGTGTGTAGTTCTGGTCGCCACATTATTGGAAGGATGTGATCACACTGAAAGGATGCAGAGGAAATTCACCAAGATGTTGCATGAGATGGAACATTTAAGTTATAAAGAGAGGTTGGAAAAGTTTGGGTTGTTGGAGCAGAGAAGATTACAGATAATCCTCAAGATTATGAGAGACATTTACAGGGTAGCAAGGGAGCAGCTGTTCCCCTTAGTTGAAGGGTCTTTAGAAGGGGGAATAAGTTCAAAGTGAGGGATGGGAGGTTGATGGGGAATTTGAAGAAAAGGTTTTTTTACCTGGTGACACTCTAAAGCACTGCCTAGGAGGCTGGTGGAGGCGGGACGCCTCACATCCTTTAAAACATACCTGGATGAGTATTTGGCACACCATAACATTCAAGGCTATGGGCCAAGTGATGGCTAATGGGAGTAAATGGGCAGTTCAAGGCTTTACAGCCTTGTTAGACTTGATGGGACAAAGGGCTTCTTTCTGCACCATAGTATTCTGTGATTCTGATTCCTGTGGCAGGCAAGATGGGTAAATTTCCCATCTTATTTTCCAAACTATAAAAAGGAGACATTTGAATTGATGAGCAAAAGGTCTCTCAGTGAAATAGATCTTAGAGCTTAGACAGCAGAAAAAGAAAGCCATGGTTGATTTCAACCAACCTGATATAAACTTGGAATGCTTCAATGCAGACAACCACTATGAATAAGCACTTTTGGCGTGAGGTTATTTGTCATCATGATATGACGTGGGAAGACAGCTCAGCAAAAATCACATCTTGTCATGGTTCTTAAAAGTAATCAGATAGATTGCACAATGTGACAATGATTAAATCATTGGAGGCGAGAGATCACAAATGATTACTTCTAGAATTTTCCAATAATCATCAATGAACTCTGGGAGAGAAATCCACCATTTCAAAACAGGGAAATTTGAATTGAGTAGTGGCTGAATGATAAACATTACTACTGAAAGATATCTCAGTTGGAGAGAAATGGAAAACTCTGAGAAGTATAAAAATATTGAACCTACAAGGCAAATATATTCAGAAAATAAGAAGCCCCTTAAGCAAAAAAAAAGCATAAAAGGAAAAGGTGGATGAGGAATATAGATTAAAGCTGGAAAGAAAACCCCAGAGATGAAGATAGATAAATGCCAAAAATAAAACATTTGTTCAATATCATTACAGAAAAATGGCACTCGCAGAGAATGTTTAAAATCGGATACACAAAAGAGCTAAATTAAAACTGAAAATAACAGGAAAAAAGTAGACTTAGACATTGTTTTTCTGAGGTGTTGCCTGAATAAAAATACTGATTTAATTTAAAATATTTGTAATCAACAAAAATCTCAAAAGGTATTGAAACAAGTTTGGAAAAGGCATTTAATATCCTACACAGATGGAACGTAAGTTCAATATATCTTGTAGTGACCTGAATCCGATTATTGAGGAGGCACAGAATGGCACGGATGCTGGTTAGCACTGCTGCCTCACAGCACCAGGGACCTGAGTTCAATTCTATCCTCGGTCGCTGTGTGGAGTTTGCATATACTTCTTGTGTCTGCGTGGATTTTCTCCAGGTGCTTTGGTTTCCTCCCACAGTCCAAAGATGTGTGGGTTAGTATTTGATTGGCCATGATAAATTGCTCCTTCGCATCAGAGGGATTAGGAGCATAAATATATGGGGCTACGGGGATAGAACCTGGGTGGGATTATTTCAGTACAGACTCGATAGGCCAAATAGACTCCTTCTGCACTGTAGATTCTATGTGAGACAATGGTTAAAGTAACCCAAGGATAGATCTTGATCAATTTATGAGTATTGGAGGTAAATAAACGTAACATGTGTTTTTAAGAAGGGCAAGATTATAACCCAAGCACTACCAAGCTCACAAGCTTATTGAGAATAATGTGAAAACTTATGGCCCTGAGTTTGTACTGGCAATGATGCTGCGTCTATTGGTGTTCATCATCATTGCTCCTCTGAAACTGATAGCAACCCCTGGAGTTTGCATTTATTAGTTAAAAAAACAAATCCAAAGGTTAGTATTAGTGATTCTAAGCTTCAATATAAAGTGTGCTGATGAAGCATAGGGCCCCAAAACACGGGCTGCCTTAAAGTTGAAATCATTGAATTGGCAAAAATTTACCTTTTTACACTGCTCAACTCACTGTAGTGATATATGAAAAGATTGTTGAATGATGTGTAATTGGATATTTAGTGGAGTGCTAATTTCATATTTAATGCCAAATAGTCACACTGGCCCTGAAAAATTTATTTCATTTTTGAGGAATATCAAATTTCTACATTGGGATAAACAAAATCACAGTTTTTTTAAAATGTGTTTAAGGTATTTATATTTCTATCTTGTGTCTGTCTCAACCAAAGGTCAAAGGGTCTGTTTCTGTGCTGTATAACTCTATGACTCTATTTGTTTGAAAATCTAATTCAAAGTGAATGATAATCATTTCCCGTTTTCCTGCTTGTGCGGTAGGTTGCTTATTCTGACATTACTACAGAAGACCCTGGACAGAAATCTAAGGCCTTGTTGCAGTTGGCCAGGCCTGGAAAATGCTGCAAGCCATTCAAAAAGTCCATTGACTTTCGCAGGACCAGAAAACTAAAATTAAAAGTTTATTTATTAGTGTTACAAGTAGGCTTACATTAATGCTGTAATGAAGTTGTTACAACGAGGAGGTGATGTTTCCCTCTGAGTGACTTTGGAAGCACTCAAATGGATATATCTCACCTCATAATCTTACGTTTGTATGTATGAGGGAGTAGGAAGTTATTAATTTAGGTAATTTAAAGCAGGATCTGTCACTCTGTGTCATTAACAATTAACAAGTCTTTATTTTAAAATTGGTGACAACCTTATTAAAACAATTAACAAACTGAATAAATTCTCCAATAGAATGCTGCCCAAATAAATACAAGAGTCATGAATGAAACAAAGCCTTATAAATTTCAATCATTCTCTAAAGGACAACCAGGCACTTGTTAGAAGTCTGAAGGTCTTTGCTGTTCAGGATCAATACACCTACCAAGTTGATCAATTTTTTGATTGTAGATGTTTAGTTTTATACAGACATACAGTAAACTGCAGCATTCTATATGAGAGACTTGCCTTTCCCTCCTTTTGACTAAAGAGGTGGCAAGATTAATAAAATATTATTTTCCCTTGTTGGAATTTGAATACCTAGAATTACTTCACAGTATTCCTGCAATTTGAGTTATCACTGGCAAATAAAGACTGCACATGTCTTTTTATCCACAATCCTCCGCTTACCTCTGGAAGATTCTTTGTCATCCAACTAACTATGCTACCAGAAACTGATCACATGGCTCAAAATCCAATTAAATTATTTTTGAACGATGCTTTTACGTTTAATTCAAACTGCATAGTCCACACATAAGGGTAATAAATCAAAGCCACAATATCTGGGTCAAATGTAAACAACTTCCCTTATTTGGCTAACACAAGAAGCTTCAGATCACAGCTTCCAGACCAGAGCAACTTTATGACTTGCATCTGGTTTTAATTATAAGATCTATAAGTTAACCAACAATTTGATTTGATTTGATTTATTATTGTCATATGCATTAGAATACAGTGAAAAATATTGTTTCTTGCACACTATATAGACAAAGCATACCATTCATAGAGAAGGAAACGGGCAGAATGTAGTGTTACGGTCATAGTTCGGGCATAGAGAAAGATAAATTTAATGCGAGGTAATGCATTCAAAAGTCTGATGGCAGCAGAAAAGAAGCTGTTCTTAAGTCGATTTGTATGGACCTCGCATTAAGTCCATACTTAATGGACTTTCGTATCCTTTTCCCAACAGAACGGAAGAGATTATGTCCAGGATCCTTGATTATGCTGGCTGCTTTACCAGGCCAACCAGAAGTATAGACGGTGTCAATGGATGGGAGGTTGTTTTGAGTAGTAGATTGGGCTACATTCACAAACTTTTGTAGCTCCTTGTAGTCTTGGACAGAATAGGAATCATACCAAGCCACAATACAACCAGAAAGAATGCTTTCTATGGTGCATCTGTAAAAGTTGATGAGAGTCAGAGTAAACATATCAACTTTCTTAGCCTTCTGAGAAAGTAGAGGCATTTGTGGGCTTTCTTAACTATGATGTCGACATGGGGATACCAGAACAAGTTGTTGGTGATCTGGACACCTAAAAACTTGAAGTTCTCAACCATTTCTACTTCTCCCTGTTGATGTAGTTAGGGGCTTGTTCTCAACTATACCTCCTGAATTTATTGACAATCTCTTTCATTTTGTTGACATTGAGAGAGAGAGATTATTGTTGTTGCCCCTGTTCGCCATCAATCTATCTCATTCCTGTATTTTGTCTCATCATTTTTTGAGACTCGACCCACTATAGTGGTGTCATCAGCAAACTTAAAAATTGAGTTGGAGGGGAATTTGGCCACAGTCATAGTCACAGTGACTAAGAAGTATAGTAGGGGCTGAGAAAACAGCCTTCTGGGACACTGGTGTTGAGGATGATCGTGGAGGAGGTGTTGTTGCTTATCCTTATTGATTTTCGTCTGTGGATTAGAAAGTTCAGGATCCTGTTGCAAAGGAGGAGCCAAGACCCAGGCCATAGAGTTTGGAGATGAGTTTCATAGGAATAATGGTGTTGAAAGCTGAGCTGTATCCAAGCATGCTTAACTCTCAGCCAGAATAGCTGAGATACTACTGTCATTATTGTTGTTAAATTATTGTTGTAGTTATTCTTTCTCTGTCCACAAATTGAACCTGTCTCCATTGTACTTCCAAGCAGTGCATGATAAACCCAAACCACTCTTTATGTGAAAAAAGTTTTTTTTCTCATGTCACATTTGCTTCCTTTGCAACTCACTTTAAATCTGTGCCCTATTCCTCTCGATCCTTTCATGATTGAGAACAGTTTATCCCTATACGCTGTCCAGTCTCCTCATGAGTTTGTTCATTTTTATCAAATCTCCTCTTAGCAAACCCCTGTCATAGTTTAGATCTCTGTACTGCTTGCCTTTGTTAAACTAGCAATAAAACATTTTCAATGCATGTATTTAGAATTTGTAAATTAGTATTTCACTCATCAATGTCAAGGCTCACAGATCACCAATCCAAACAAGCCATATAACTAAGTTATGTTCTTATCAAAAAGCCATATAATATCACAGCTCATAAAACAAAGTAACAGACATTTTTGGAAGAGAAAATACAATCTGAAAGCATTTGAATCACAATAAGCTTATAGAATTCCATGGACATCCTTGCATTTGCTGGAGGATTCCTGTATTTTATTTCAATGTGTTCACAAGGCTGAAAATACACTAAAAAGTGACATAATGAAGTGGTTAGAGTATAGTGATGAATAGTAAAGAACTGTAAGAGTTACACTTGGTTGAGGAAGATATACCTCATTAGCCCAAAAATGTTTCTTCTGTAATCGGCCATTTTTATTGGAAATGACTTGTCTGGTGATAATGCTTTTCATTCCCATGGTATATGCAAATATGTCAGCTTTTATAATTCATGTATCCTACAATGTGTCACTTTTAAAATCAATGTAAACTGTTAGAGTCATTGAGATCCATCTTTTATTCTACCTCCCTTTTATAGACACTTCCCTTGTGGATGACTTATTTTGGTTCACCTGCATATTTACCTGTAATATAGAATAGCTCTTGTAGGTATACATTACTGCTGGAACCATATCAGGCAAAATTAAAATCAGCTTTTTCTGAGTTTGTCTAGTAACTTTGAAACACTGAGTAAAATCAGTCTTCATCTTCCATATAACATGGTCATTATAAATATGAGAAGGAGAATTCCCTGATCAGGTACTGCTGCTAAGGAGTAGTGCCCACGTCAAATGCAAGATGCGATTTTGTTTGTTAATTTTAATCATGAGCTATGGGATCGCTCCATAAAAAAGCAGCATAATTTCTCAGAACAGCAAAAGACTAGATAATGAATGGAAACATCAGGTGGGACTTTGACAGGATTAAAACTGCTGCAATCATATTCTCCAATGAGATAGTTTCTGGACCAAACAAAGTTCGAAGGAATTTCATAAGCTCACATTTTAATGATCTTCTTCAAACTCATTTAAATCTTCTTTAAAAACGTGTCGACCATTCACTCTGCCTACCCAAATACTGAATCCTATGTTCATTATCTGGTTAGGTAACATTGGAAACTTTATTTTTAATCTTCTATTCTGCTTTGCCACGATAGAATTGAACTATCGGGCAGTTGACAAGAGGACTGCATTGCCAGCCTGCTCGATGATGCCAGCTAAAGGCATCATTCCAAGTCACAGTGCGAGTTGGCAGTTTCTAGCCCCAAATGGGTAACTTGCAGCAGCTTCCTGAGTTTGATCCAGCACAGATAGTCCCAGAGACCAATGTGGCCCAACAGTAGATCAAGAAGGTGACAGTAAATGGGGAGAAAGTGAGGTTGGGGGTGTGGTGACAAGGTTTGGTGCAAGGTGGGAAGTAATAATCATTCTAGCTCATCCTGACTGCACTCAAAAGTAATGGTTTTGCTCCTCTGGCTGCTAGGTAAAACTGGATAGAGCAAACACACTGCGTACTCCAACCCTATCTCCTCTAATATGGCAATCAGGACTATCCATATATTTGAAATAATGGAGCCTATTGGCTGAAACAGATAGGTGCTCAGGGAGATCAATTGTTTTTTCAAGGTGACATTGGCAAGATTTGAAGTGAGTGTGGGAGCTGGAAGGTAGTGGCAGCTACATCCTCATGATCTTTAAGGTATTGCCTATTGGAGCCAGTGAAATGTCTCCATAGAACTTTAGCACCAAGAAGGTGGCCATTCAGCCCACCAATCTTCTGCCAATTCTTTGGAAGGAGTGAATCATTTAGTTCCTTTTCCCTGTCCATTTCTGAAAAACGTTTACACATTTCTTTCCAAGGTATTAATCCATTGCACTTCAGAAAATTGGAGTTGTTTCAACGATCAAGTCAAACTCTGGTTAAAGTAAAGCTCTTAACCATTTCCTCCTTTCTGTTATCTATGATCCTAAATTATTGTTCTCATTATCAATTCAATGATCAGAGGAAATATACTTTCTGTGTTTACCTTATCAAAACATCTCATGATTTTGAAAAGCTGTATTGAATAGTCACTCGCCTATTCTGACTAATCAGAGCCACTGGGTAGAATGTAATGTAGGTGATGTGGGTTTTGTGAACAGGTTAGAAACCTGTGTCTCCAAATGGTGCCTGATAGCACTTAAGTGCAATCAAATGTTAAGTGGGCAGTTCAGTCTTCCTACAGAATGGAGGACAGAAATCTCGCCCCCCAACCCCTGCCACAGCAGCCAATTAAGTAATGGCCAGTGGCTCAACATTACGGTTGGCTTCACCAGAAGAAGTGGCTGCTTCCGATATCTCAGTGAGGTCTACACCAGAGATTATTGTCGGATCCCTGGATCCAGTTCAGTGCAGTAGGATTGGAACTCATGGGACAGGAATGCAAATGAGAGAAAGGTATGGTGGGGGGGAGTGTTAGATGCAGGCATGGTGGCGTACATTCAAAGACATATTGTGCCTCTTGCTGGATAACCTCTATCCCCAGTGCTTCTTCTCTCAATCAGGCACTAAGTGCCTTTGAAAGAGGGACCTCTCCTCCCGACAAAATCCATGCCTGCATTCCAATTCCAGGACACTACCCAGTCATTTCCCTGACCACCCAGGGACTTCAATGCCTCTAAGACCCTAGCATGGCCATCACAACCGTTGTCCATTTGTAAAGGTGAGTTAGGATTCATGCATTTTCCGGCTGCATCCAAGGTTCCAGAGATTTGCTGGAGATGGAAGAACCTGCTTCCAAATCGACCCTACATATCTACATTCAAATTTAACTTGTTCACGCCCTCTCTGGACATGAATCAGGTTACGTTGGGGCTTGGGAGCTGGGAAAGTCCCAGAAGGGGTTCTCGCTGGCACGAGCTATGTTCTGGCCCATCCTCTGTGATGCTCCGGGACAGCGTGATATACATATGAGTACACAGGAAATCACCTCTCCAGGGGGTGATTGTGTCAGCTCCTGGGAGACTCAAATGAAGGCAGTGTAATGAGTCCCCCACTAGGCGAAATAGTCTCTGTAAGTCTCTGGCCACTGGGTAACAGGCACTATCAGCTCCTTGCCAGAAATTGACATGGAGCTGCATAACTTACATAAATGATCATGTCAATATCGTTAACAGGCTTGGGACTGAAGTCTCCAGACCTGTTAGAGCATCCCCAACTCCAGAAATGTTTCACTCTAGCGGAGTTCATAGTAACTCCCCACTTGGGGGAAGCTGGCAGACTGACCCTGCTGGAGTGAAGAGCAACAATGGAGGCCCCCAGGAAATCAGGGGTAAAGAGGGATGTCCCATTGGCTTTGTCAGCTTGGCATTGCCAGCCTGGTCCCCTACCATCACTAAAAGACCAAAGTGGCAATGTCCAAGGGAATACATTGACACTGGCCACTGGACATTGGGCAGTCCTAAGGAGGTAGGGCCTAAGGGGCAGAACCTATAGACGTGGGGTGTCTTGGGGGATAACTGTAGGGATGGGGAGTGTCCCACCACCACTCTGCACTCAGCAGTGACTGAGGGAGGGAGGCCAGTGATCAGAGCTGGACATTGGGGTGGGGGATGGAGTTGGCCTGTAAGCGGGTTTTGGGGCTGGGATTGCCGGAGAGAGGGATGGTTGGAATGGGGTCAGAACATCAGGATTGCGGGGGAGTTGGGGGGATAAAGGCAGGCTGGTGTGGGGAAGCTCAGGGCTGGCCCAAATACATCCAGGTGCCAACAATCAGGTAGTGAGAAATTGCATGACCAACGATATAGGGTCCCTGGCTGACCAGTGCTCAAGCTGGCCAGCAATTGTAAGACAAACAGTGCAGAGTTACTGAGTATATGCCGAACTTGGGTACTGACTGATCAGCATATAGACAATGTCTCGCTCAGCGCTATGCTGCTGGCCTCTCCAGGAGGGATAGTCCCCACCCACAGACTATTAATGAGATTCCCGCTCGGGGATGCTGCAGTACACAGAGTGGGGGAGATTGGTTTTGAAAATCCCACTGAAAAAAAGCAGGATTTATGCAAATTCAATGCTTAGAATCATTTTGGGAAAAATCCCACCTGACATTTCTGATTGTTGGATTTCCAGAGATGACAGTAGGAAAAAGGAATGGTGAATCATTAGGCAATGTCAAGTTGGAGTTTAATTCCATCATCCATCAATTCCTTTGGTAAAGGAATGGAAATCTTGTTACTATAAGTTTGCTGATGGCACTAAATACTGTAAGCTATACAGAGGAAAGCTCTCCCATCCATATAACTTCTCAACCGGGCTGGGCCTGGCAGGGGGACTTGGAACATGTTGGCTGATGTGGACAAGGATTAGTGGTGGGGCGAGTGCAGACAAAATCAGGGGATGGTTATTGGGGAGTAGGTGGGGCCCATTAAGGAGTCCTGGAAAGGTTAGTAAGGAATCAGGATTTGTAGAAGAGATTAGGAAGAAACCCAATAATGGTTAAGTGGATCAGTTCCCAGAAGATCAAAGTGGTTTTTATTCTAACTTTTTCTGGGTAACTACTGCTGTAAAATAGTTGGAACCATCCAAAGTATGCGATTTAAATCACATTTTTGGATGGTTTCCAGTACAAGGCAATTGCACAAATGAGGTTTGAATTTCCCAAGCAATACTTGTACAATCCTTGCCTGGAACTGTTCCCAGTGCAATTTTAGGGCACCCCCAGATGCATAGCCTTGGATCTCTAAGGTTACAGCCCAGGGTGTCTTGTAAGCAAACAACTCGACTCTTAGAACAGTATATGACCATTGTGGTCAGTACTGTGCAATACACTGCAGAATTGTATTGCACAGAAACCAGCCGTAAAAACCCACTGGTCTATTCTCAGCAGGGTGTTAAAATGGGGCAACAATGGAAGACCATGGGAAGGGGGGAGGACAATGAAGTGTCAGTATCAGCGAGTAAAACTGTAAAACAAATCAAATGAAAAACCTCTGGGAAAGCAGAAATTAACAAAGTTTGAGGACTCTTTGTGATGGTGTTCTACGAGAAGACTTTCTACTAGACAGCATTTTTCCATCTAGAAGGACAAGGACAGCAGAAGCATGGGAACATCACCATCTGCAAGTTCCCTCCAAGCTACTCACCGTCCTGACTTGGAAATGTATTGTAATTCCTTCACAGATACTGAGTCAAAATCCTGGAATTCCCTTCCTAACAGGAACCCACATCTCATGGACTGCAGCATTTCAAAAAGGCGCTCACCACCACCTTCTCAAGCTATGGATAGACAATAAATGCTGGCCAACCATTGACGCTCATGTCCTACAAATGAATTTATTATCTTAACCCCCTGACAAAATAAATTAATTCAGTTGAACAATTTTTTGAGCATTCTTCTGGGGAAAAGATATCTTTAATTTTGCTACATCTGTAATAAGTTGAGGGTGACTCTATGTGGTTTGAATCAACAAAGGCTTTATTGCCAAATAAAGAATAATATATACAGCAAGGTCAGACTAAAATACAATGTGACTACACTACTCGACTCCCTGATCCAACCATAAGGCTCTCTTCAACCTGTGGTAAGGGTCCTACTGCCCATTGGTTCAGCTTCCTGCCAGGACAATCCATAAGGTTCTTGTTGATGACATGGCCCTTTGGAAATGCCTCCCCATCACAACCCTCCACGGGCTACACGAGTACCCCATCTTTGTTTAGTTCTTAAGCCTCTATATAACCATAGTTATCTGCATCCACAATTTCATTGGGCAGGCAATATAAGTAGTACCCTTTGAATTGTATTACCTCTGAAAAACCATGTCAAATCATGAGTTGACCACTCACTGAACCAACTTGGTAGACATCTGGCAATTTGAGACCTATCCTTGCGTTACTGATATACCTTCCATTGTACCTGTTGAAAACAAAACAGTAAGTTCCTCAGAGCACCTCTTTGTCCTGAGGTGAAAGAGAAAATATTGTACCTGAGCCAACTGTAAGAGAGTTTAATGTTATTATTGTGGTGGCATGATGGCACAATAGTTAGCACTGCTGCCTCACAGCGCCAAGGACTTGGTTCAATTCCGGCTTCAGGTGAAAGTGCAGAGTTTGTACATTCTCTCCATGTCTCATGGGTTTCCTCTGGCTGTTCCAGTTTCTTCCCACACTCCAAAGATGTGCAAGTTAGCTGGATTGGACATGCTGAATTGATCCTTAATGTCGGGGGGATTAACAGAGTAAATAGGTAGTATTTCGGGGATGGGGCCTGGGTGTGATCGATGGGCTGAATGGCCTCTTTCTGTACTTTAGGGATTCTATGATCCTAAGTAGGCTTATATTAACACTGCAGTGAAGTTACTGTGGACCAGCTAGCAGCGGTATTCTCAAACATCTTTAATCTCTTTTTATATCAATCTGAGGTCCCTGTTTGCTTCAAGAAAAAAACTATCAACCTGGTAGCAGCGTGCTTAATGACTATCGTTGAGTGTTCTGACATTCATCATTATGAAGTGCTTTGAAAGATAAGTTATGGCATGAGTCAATTCTGGCCTACCAGATTGCCTGGATCCACTACAGTTTACCTACTGCCACAATAGGCATCAGATGCCATCTCCTGACCCTACACTCAACCCTGGGATACCTAGACAACAAAGACACCTATGTCAGACTCCTATTTATAGACTATAGCCCTGCCTTCAACACCGTTATTCCTACAAAAACCACTTCCAAACACTGTGGCCTGAGGCTTGGCTCCTCCCTCTGTGACTCAATCGTAGACTTTTTAACCATAGACCACAATTAGTAAGGATAGACAACAACATCTCCTCCACAATTATCCTTATCAGTGATGCTCCACAAGGCTGTGGCCTCAGTCCCTTGCTATACTCCTTATGCACCTATGACCATGTGGTCAAATTCCCCTCCAACTTGAATTTCAAATTTGCTGATGAGACCACCGTAATGGGTCGGATCTCAAACAATGATTAGACGGAGTACAGGAAAGAGATAGACAATCTGGTAAACTGGTATGATGATAATAATCTCTTCCTCAATGACAACAAAATCAAGGAGATAGTCAGGGAGCGTAGTGGAAAACTGACTACATCAACAGGGATGAAGTGGAAATGGTTGGGAGCTTCAAGTTTCTAGGTATCTACATTACCAACAACTTGTCCTATTCCTTCTATGCTGATGCTATAGTTAAGAAAGCCCACCAATGTCTCTACTTTCTCAGGAAACTAAGGAAATTTGGCATCTACACTAACTGAAATTAACTTTTACAGACGCATCATAGAAAGTGTTCTTTCACAGCTTAGTATGGTTCTTGCTCTGTCTAAGACTGCAAAAAAATACAAAAATACAAAAAACACAAAATAAAAATTCAAAGCCCAGTCCATTACGCAAACCAGCTTCCCATCCATTGACTCTGTCCACACTTCCTCCTGCCACTGAAAAGCAGCCAGCGTAATTAAGGACCTTATGTGACCTGTTCACATTCTCTTTCACCTTTTTCCATCAAAAAGATACAAAAGTCTGAGGACATATATCAACCAATTCAAGAACAGTTTCTTCCCTGTTGTCATCAGACTTTTGAATGGATCTACTTCACATTAATTTGATCTTTCTCTGAACCCTAGTGATGACTGTAACACTATATTCTGCACTCTTTTGTTGTATCTGACCATTTCAGATGCTGCAACCAGCTCTTTAATCAAAGTTTTATCCAGATGTCTTCATTTATGAGAAGAACAAAGTATGGACACAGATATAATGCAACAAACTTTATAAAATCTAGTTAACCCATAAATTACTGACTATGTATGCAAAAACACCCAGGTTTGGCTATAGTACCCATGAAGATGGCTTGCTAGGCTGTAGGTCCATTACATGAGTCCCTCTGGTTCCTCTTTGTGAAGGTGATTCTTGCTGGCTTTTTCTCCTTGCTTGCTTCCTTCTTTTCTTCGCTGATCTGGTCTGATCTTGGGCATCTCCCGTCTCGAGTCTTTACTCTCACGATGTTCAGAATGTCCATTTTTATCCCCCTGAGGCCCATAGGCTTTCTGCCTATGGAATCTCTAGAGG
Source organism: Sphyrna mokarran (assembly GCA_024679065.1). Classification (NCBI taxonomy): domain Eukaryota; kingdom Metazoa; phylum Chordata; class Chondrichthyes; order Carcharhiniformes; family Carcharhinidae; genus Sphyrna; species Sphyrna mokarran. The sequence goes on along the minus strand of JAGIQG010000006.1, from coordinate 89,889,648 downwards.
CAGGGTCTCAGCATCCAATGGTATAGTTGATAAGCTGTTGACAGGACACCTGAGTCCACCCCGGGTGCCTTGGAGTCTGGAGTTGACTAGGCCGCGGACAATATCAAATAGGAGCGATGATCATGTGATGGCCTATCGGGGTTGATCCAGACATGCCCCGGCAGCTCTGTCTGAGTTCTATATATTTGAAATTTGACCAGGTCCAATTTTCTGCAATCATCTTGCTGGAACTGACTGTAGTTTAATTTAAAGTGCCCAATTTTATTTTGGGCTCAGCACTCTCTTTTAATTCTCTACGTATGGTATGCTTTGATTATATATGCAAAAAGCAATATAGTATACCAATAATGTGACAATAATAAATCAAATCAAATCGTCCCCTAATCACTACACTCGGGGACCTGCTCGGTTAGACTGAGAGGGAATTTGGCATGGCCAATACACCTAACCAGCACATCTTTCAGGAGGAAACCACAGCACCAGAGAAAATTCACACAGACATGGGGAGAATGTGCAAACTCCATGCAGATGGTGACCCAAGATGGGAATCAAACCCTGGTCCCTGGAACTGTGAGGCATCAGTGTTCTAACCACTGTGTCAAAATGCATTGTATCAAGGTACATCTGCATCTGTAAATGATAACGCTACCCATTCAACAAGTTTATAGATTACATTTATAACATCAATAGATGTTCACAACTGCAATGTTGCTAATCTCCACCCCAACTCATCTGCTGCAGATGTCCTTATTTGTACTTTTCTTACCTACAAACAAGAATATTCCATTGCACCCTTGGCCGATCACACATCTTGCATTCTCAGTAAACTTAAAATTCCTGCAATGAATGCCAGGGCCTAATTTCATGTTGACCACTGGATGTGCTTGTCTAAATGTCCTCAGATTTAACCATGTTAACGCTTACTTATCAGATTCCCCAGTGGCTATTACATTAAATGTGTGACAAGATTTTCTGCTTACAATATGATAGAAAGTAAAAATAACCTATTCAAGATGTTCTGAAGCACATAAATAGCAGTCACATTATTAAAGGCAAATTAACCACGACTACAGGAAACTGGCTGGGGGGTAAATTTTGACTTTTGGTTAACTGAGCTGGAGTGCATGCTGGTTGTCTGTCCATTTGCATGGAAATGGCTCACAAGAATTTGAAACCCCAGACTCATTTACATTTGTCAAGTGCTGCACAGACCTCCTCTTACAGCTAGCCAGATTGAAATTTAAAATTGGTTTAAAGCTGCCAACACCAAGAGAAGCTGTGAGATTGTGCGATATCAGAGGGAGTCATGATCACATAGGCTATTTCACCTAAGTCCAAATGTTCCTGCAGGATCCAAAATTTCAAAACAATTCAACACATAATTGTAGAGGGCATTTTCTCTTCCATCGAACATGCATTGTGGAGGATCCAAATGGTTCCTAAATAACATAGTATTAATAAGAAACTCACAGGGTGAAATTAGGTAAATAGGGATAGTGGCATAGTAGACTTATAACTAGGCTAGTAATCCAGCATCTTAGGCTAATGCTTCTGAAGACATGGGGCGGAATTTTACAAGAATTTTTCTAAGTGTCCAGCTAGCATGAAAACAGGAGAGTTTCTGATCCATACTTCGGGTGAGTTTTCTCTCCCAGTCTTATGCACAGTTATTGAAAAAATGGGTTAGACCATTTCTAGCTACTTCAGGCAGTGGGTGGTGTGTATTCGCCAGACGACCAACAGCTTAGATCGGAGACACAAACTGCACATATGCAGGAAAAGCTGGGGAAAAAACAAACAGTTCTCCTAACTCTCCTGACAGAACCCTACCCCCTGCACAGGCCAACTACTACCCCCTTTCCCCCATGGACATTCTCCTTCCCCCCCCACCGACCCCCTACCCCACCCCTCACCAGTCCCGATCACTGACTGACATGGTCCCCCATCCCTCTCTCCATTAGCGCACCCTCAAGTGCTAACTTGTCTTCTCCTCCATGGTAACAAGATGAACTGCATTAAATTCACTGAAATGCTCTAATGGGCATTCTCCAGCTAATCTGTCCTGACAAGGGAAAGCTCCATTAAAAAATCCCAAGGATAGACAGACAAGCAGGCAGTGCAGGAAGAGATAGCCCCCAGGAAGACTGCTCTCCATTTTTTAGGTGCTGATCTTCCAGGTTACTGGAGGCAGTGGAGAGAGGGCGGGACACCCTTTTGCCCCCAGCAGGACACTGCCTCAGAGGTAGGGATGGAAATGTAGCCTGGGAGGTGGTGGCAGTATGCATTAGTGTCAGGGCACTGCCCAGGAGAACCTGGAAGCAATCAGGCAAAAAGCTGAGTGACCTAACCCAGGCAATAAGGGCGTGTTTAACCTCATCCAGTATCTTCCCCCTAAATGATCCCTCCACCCCCACATCCTGCATGCTTCTAGCCCCTGACCCCAAACAACTCCTTCCTCCCTTTCAAGAGTATCACAACCCTTGCCCCCTGATGGCCACCCTCTGATACCCTCCAGGGCTCATGCCATAAGAGTTTACATGGCTTCTTCTGTCCCCACTGAAGAAGAATGTCCTTAATCGCTGAGTGTGAAGATACGGGGTGGTAACCCTGAAATCTGCATCCTCACTTTCTTTGAGGAATGAGCCCTGGAGCTTGTGGGAGAGGAGAGGTGCTGACCATTAGCAACAACATGGCTGAGCTGTAGCATAGAACTGAACACCTGCCAATCTTGTTGGAAAAATCTGAAGTAAGTTGCATGTAGTCCAGATTCCTCTCCCTCTCTTGCACTTAACCTTATGGCCTCTGCTGCAGAAAGGGACCCTGATGCGCTGGAGACATCTGGCATCGCGGCCCCCATTGCTGGTCCCATCCATCCTATGCCTGATAGCTCAGAAGACTCCTTGGAGGAAGCGGATGAAGGAACCTCCGAGGCCTGTACCAGTTTTGCATCAGCTTCCACCTCATAATTCACCATCTCGGAGACTCTCACAGCGGTGGGTCAAGTTACTGGTGAGGCATCTGGGTCATTCTCTGGTTCACACGACACATCTGCTGATGTACATCGGGTGGAGGAGGGAATGTTTGAAGCATCTAGCACGCTGGGGCTTGCTGGAGGTAAGGACTCAGCTGGCCTCAGGCTGGGCTTCTGCAATCACTTCTCCCTCAGCTGTTAGAGATGCAGCAACAAAGCCAGGGAACACAGGAAGGGCTGACAGTGACACTGCAAGGCTGGTAGGAGGAGTCCCAAAGCTTTCAGGCAGATCAGGCTGTCTTGTGCAGTTCTCAGTTCAACACTGCAAGGGTGATGTCTACAGTGGAAAGCTCAGAAAGGAAATCCTCACTATAAATGGCGGGCTCCAAGCGATGGCCGAGTCACAGCAGGCCACAGCTGAGGGCCTCAACATCTTATCGAGATTCTGTGGCCCACGATTGAGAGGCTCGAGAGCTGGCAGGGGACCTAATGGGACAGTGCTGAGACACAGTAGGCTATGGCAACAGACCTTGAGAATGTAGCCCAGTCACGGAAAATCATGGCCAAGGGGCTGCAGAGCATGGCCCCGTCTCAGAGGACACTTGTTGCCATTGGCAGGTGTCCCCTGACTCAGATGGTCATCACAGAGATCTCAACCACCATAGGTAAAACACTAATGGTCCTCCAGGACTGGTAGAACCAAGTGACACTGGAGCTTCTGGAGCTTACTGCAGGCATACCACCATCCCATGGAATGACCCAAGGGACTGCGGGAACACCAAAGGAAGGGGAAGGGCTCAAGCCCACGCTAGGGCCTTCTACTCAGGAGATAGCGACTATGGTTATACCTTCTGACTCCGCCCTTCCTACAATGGGGCATCTCAGGTGTAATGGAATAAAGGGGGTGTCATGGATATCTTCCTGACACTGCTAGTTGGTCAGGGCCCTAAAGGTTCAGACCCCCTGGAAAATGATTGCCAAGATCATCACAGACTATAGGACACAGTAGGCAGCTAGCCCCCTCCATCACTGATGCACGTCCTGGGGAGACAGCGAAACATAGTGGAAGGCCACATAAAATTCAGAAGTTGTTGTGGCACTAAGATGGAAGAGGTGAAGGCAACATTAATTAGTTAGAATATTTAAGCACTTTAAAACTCATGTTCACGTGCTTTTATATTATCATTTATATTGAAGGCACAGCTATTGGCAACAATAAATGTTATTTTACCTCACATCTGTTTCTGACATGTCTCTAATTAATCTCTAACAGGAATGTACTTATCCCAATGGTAGTTGGAGGGACCCTGCTCATTGATGTCAGTGGGAGAGGCCCCTCAGTGCACTGCTACTGTGAAAATCAAGCCAATCAAATCATTCACTGGCTACAGCGAGTGGTATGCATTGGCATTAACTTACAACATCTGCCATAGTGTCCCAAGAACCCAGGAGAGATTCCCTCCCCCTCACCCCATCTTTTTCAGGACCCTGCAGAGTTCCCCTACCCACCACCCAGAGGTGAGCTCAGATGCCAGTATGTTCATGAAAATTAGTCAGCTGGGACGATTGGGAATGAAGCTCACTAATTACATTATGACGAAAGCAAAAAAAAATGCAAATTAATGTTTCGCCCAATCTGAGTGTGTTCCCGATCGTGTCGATTTATTTTTTTCCTTGGCAAAATGGGAATGGGTGCAAAAATGGGTGCCATTCTTGCTTGTCCGATCATGCCCAATTTTATGAAATGTTCCTGCCACAAAATAGGCACGATGAGGTCGTAAAATTCTGTCCTTGGGTTCAAATCCCACAAGGGCAGCTAGAGGAATTTTGAATCAATCAATTGAAAACTCTGTAAAAAGTATTAGTCTCATTAATAATGATTATGAAACTATCAGATTGTCAGTATCTGCTTCTGTATTGAAGGAAGGAAGTCTTCTGGCCTACATATTAGCCCAGACCTGCACCAATACGTTTGACTGTAAAATGACAGTCGAGAGCTCGAGGGCAATTAGGGATGGGCAATAAATGTTGGTCTTATTAGCGATGCTTGTATCCCAAGATTACATTAAAAAGGTAGGTGCTTTAGATACCCCATGCTAGCCTTTAGAAATGGAACCAGCCATATTGCTCATGGAACCGGCTGTTGCTGATCTAATTTTGGGATCATTGCCATCTGTTGGCATGAGGCAAGGATGCTCAAATGGAGTCCCTATATTATAAAGAAAATTGTTGGTATTGAAATCACAGGATTATTTGGAGTAACCACTTCCTGCATCTCAAGATGTGTGAAAAAGAGCAGCTACAATTTGAATTTGCATCACACTTTTAAACAGCAGTGTACGGAGAGAACTTAATCCAGGTAAAATTGCATCTCATTACTGTTATCTTACTGCATAGAAGATGCAGCTCGTGGCATATGTTATGCTCTATCACATCATTTAAAGGTTACAGTGGCATTAGCTTTTTGCTTCTTGCTCATTTTAGATGCCTGCAGGGGACAAAGCTGTCAACAGCTTGGCATTTTGTTGCTTGGCATGTCTCAAGTGACTGCTGCTCTTGTCACGAGTTAAGATTGAAGTGCAGTTCCCATAGGCAGCCTCCTAGCGATGGCAGACTTACCAGTGTCTGACTAAACCGAAGGAGCTGGCTTCAGGAGCGTCCCGGGACCATTTGGCTGTATGCATGTAACTTCCAATCCATCTCTACAAACATGGCCGTTTTCCTGACCAAGGCTTTATACCATGAATATTCACGTTGTTGGTGTTACCAAATTTGAAATCATTCCCACCCCCATCCCCAACAATGTACAAACCATTTACTCTCTTTGAACAATCTCTCCCTTGGCAGGTGAGTTGCTTTCAATAGCTCATATTGAATTGGTGGAAGTTGCCACTCTTTCTTTCCAAACCATGTCATCTGCTTTAACATCATGTCTCGCCTAGTCTTCCAACTTGAGAATTCTGCAGATGTCCTACCAAATGTTTGAGAAAAGTTTAGATAATTATAACTGTCAAGAATTAAATCTTGTTGCTGAGGCCTCATATGTAAAAAAAGTTTAGCTCTTCATTGTGAATTCATTGTATCCTCTCCCATTCTACAGACTCTGGAACAGCCCTACAGATTGGAGGTTAGCTAATATAACCCCACACGGCAGACTGGAGAGAGGCCATTGAATCCCAATAGTCCTCCTTCCCAGCATGAATCTCAATTTTTGACTAGAGTCCCATTCAGCAACGCATCCTTTTGACTGTCTGACAAGAATGGAGAATCCCCCCATCTTTTGTTTTAGGGTGAACGCATACAGCCTAACAATAGAGGCAAATAATTGAATTGTATATCACAGTTGTTTTGTAAATGAGTTTCTTTAGGTTGAAGCAAAGGGTCAAATATTTAAACAGTTGAAGATGCAGGACCAGAGGTGGAAATGAAACATTTTTTCCCACAGCTAACTGAAATGTCGCTCCCCTGCCAAGTTCCTGCCTTCAGGCTATTTTCAATTCGGGAGGACTGAGGGGCAAAGATGACATTTATCCTGTATCAAGCAGAGAATAGACAATTAAGGCAACTGAGGAGACTATTAGGGCCAGTCTCTACACACTTACAAGCTCCCGACTGAGACCAAAGAATGGTTGAGGGAGAGAGGTGCCTTCCCCATGGAAGACTGCATTGGAGTCTAACACCCTGTCTACATCAGGAATGCTCCCACATTTATAACAATGGCCTGGTAGTTCTGACCTTTTTGAATTTAAAATTGTTTGAAATTTCTTCAAGAGGCATTTCCATTATCACCTCACACCTCTAGCTACTGTTACATTGATGCTGGAAATCCCCTTATCAGCCCTTCAGTTTCAGGAGGCCATTCCTCATCTTTAATTGGACAGGCCTCATGGAATAGGCCACTTAATTGACCATCTCCTCAAAAATTGCTTTTTGTGTCCTGATCTCAGTATGTGTAAAATTATATTTCCTCTCAACAGCAGAATTATGACCATCAAATGAAAATTCAACGAAAACACTTTGTTTATCAATGTCAAAAGAACGTAGTCCATCCCGGAGACTTTCTGGGGAATTATAGGCCAGTGAGTCTTACTTCTGTTGTGGGCAAAGTATTGGAGAGAATTATTAGGGATAGGATTTATAGTTATTTAGAGAGAAATGAACTGATTGGGGATAGTCAGCATGGTTTTGTGAAGGGTAGGTCGTGCCTTACTAACCTTATTGAGTTTTTTGAAAAAGTGACCAAAGAGGTGGATGGGGGTAAGGCGGTTGATGTGGTATATATGGACTTTAGTAAGGCGTTTGATAAGGTGGCCCATGGAAGACTTCTGCAGAAAATGCAGATGTATGGGATAGAGGGTGATTTAGCTAATTGGGTTAGGAATTGGCTAGCAGATAGAAGACAGAGGGTGGTGGTTGATGGGAGATATTCATCGTGGAGTTCGGTGACAAGTGGTGTACCTCAGGGGTCTGTTTTGGGGCCCCTGCTGTTTGTAATTTTTATAAATGATCTGGATGAGGGTATTGAAGGATGGATTAGTAAATTTGCAGATGACACCAAAGTCGGAGGAGTGGTAGATAGTGAAGAGGGGTGTTATAGTTTGCAGAGAGACTTGGACAAGTTGCAGAGCTGGGCCGAGAGGTGGCAAATGGAGTTTAATGTGGAAAAGTGTGAGGTAATTCACTTTGGCAGGAATAACAAATGTGTAGAGTATAGGGCTAATGGTAGGACTCTTAATAGTGTTGATGAACAGAGGGATCTTGGTGTATGTGTGCATAGATCCCTGAAAGTTGGCAATCAAGTCGATAAGGTTGTTAAGAAGGCATACGGAGTCTTAGCTTTTATTGGTAGGGGGATTGAATTTCGGAGCCGCAACGTCATGTTGCAACTGTACAAAACTCTAGTGCGGCCGCACTTGGAGTATTGTGTACAGTTCTGGTCCCCACATTATAAGAAAGATGTGGAGGCATTGGAGAGGGTACAGAGGAGGTTTACCAGGATGTTGCCTGGTATGGAGGGCAGGTCTTATGAAGAGAGGCTGAGGGATTTGAGGTTGTTTTCGTTAGAAAGAAGGCGGCTAAGAGGAGACCTTATTGAAACATATAAGATGATTAGAGGTTTAGATAGGGTGGACAGTGATAGCCTTTTTCCTAGGATGGAGAAAGCTAGCACGAGGGGACATAGCTTTAAATTAAGGGGTGGTGGTTTTAGGACAGATGTCAGAGGTAGGTTCTTTACCCAGAGGGTGGTAAGGGTATGGAATGCCTTGCCTGCGTCAGTTGTAGATGCGCCAAGTTTGGTGGCTTTTAAGAGGTTAGTAGATAAGTTTATGGATGAAAAGGGAATGGTTTAGGTTAGAGGGTCACTGCTTGTTCCTAATTGGTCGGCGCAACATCGAAGGCCGAAGGGCCTGTTCTGCGCTGTAATGTTCTATGTTCTATCACGCAAACCAGCCTCCCATCCATCGACTCTTCATACTTCCGGCTGCCTCAAAAAAGCATACAGCATAATCAAGGACTTCAAGCACTCTGGACATATTGTCTTCCATCTTCTTCCATCAGAAAAAAGATAGAAATGTCTGAGAATACATACCAACAAATTCAAGAACATCTTCTTCCCTGCTGCCATCAGACATTTGAATGGTCCTATCATATATTAAGCTGATCTTTTTCTAACCTTATCGGTAATTGCAACACTATATTCTGCACTGTATCATTTGCTTATCCCCTATATACTCTATAAATGACATGCTTTGTCTGTGTAACATGCAAGAAACATTACTTTTCACTGTGTACCAATAGATATGATAATAATTATCATATTAAGCTGCTTTGTTTAACAGGAAGTGAACTTACGGAACAATATTTAAGACTGAATTCACTTATATTACAAAGTAATGTTTCCTTGCCTCAGAAAATTTTTCTCCTGCATGAATACTTCCTCACTGCATTGACTGGGACTTACTGCTTTGCAAGTTTTTTTTCAGAAACTTTACTGCTTCTGTTTATATTCCTGTGTTTTACCCTCCTCTGTTCACAGTCAGGAAGGGATTAGAAGTGCTGGGAATGTACAGTCTGTTTTAGCCAGGGTTTTGGACAGCCATGAAGCTCCAGCTGAACTCCACTGTTATTATCACAGGTCGTACAGTGCTCCAACTGTGCTGCTGCTGTGTTACAAAATCTCCAATACCGTGTATTTGAAGCTCTGCAAATATCCTTCTTCTACCTGGTGCAAAGAAAGATGCTTGTGGTTGTTGGAGAATGACCTGAATTCCATCACTGTAGGAGTTCCTCAGGGCTGATTCCTGGGCCCAACCATCTTCAGCTGCTTCATCAATGACCTTCCTTCATCATAAGGTCAGGAGTAAGGATGTTCCCCAATGATTGCACAATGTTTGGTGGTGAAGACACTGAAGCAGTTCCAGCAAGACCTGGACAACATCCAGACTTGGGTTGACAAGTGGCAATTAACATTTGTGCCACAGAAGTGCCAGGCAATGACCATCATCAATAATAGAGTAGCTAATCATTGACCCTCGACATTCAATGTTACCATTGCTGAATCCTTCACTATCAACATCCTTGATGTAACCATTGACCAGAAATTGAACTGAAATAGTCAAATAAATACTGTGGCTACCAGAGCAAGTCAAATGTTGGTAATCTTGTGCTGAATAACTCAACTCTTGACTCCGCAAAGACTATTCACCATCTGCAAGGTACAAGTCAAGAGTGTGATGGAATGTCACCAGTTTCCTGGATGAGAGCAATGACAATCTACTGCCATATTATGTTATATTAAAGATAACAACGTCCTGGCCAATATTTAACCCTGTGCCTGTACATCATCATTCAATGGCTTTCTTTCCTTCAATTCAGACTGATTATATAATGAAGTCTACTCCAGAAAAATCCGTAGGCTTCAGTTTGGGGCTTAGGACTTCACTCCCACCAAATTCCTGACAAGAATATCACTGATTAGAAAAACACGCGCTCTTAGTAAGTAAGTAATTGACTGTAATCCAGAAAAAAACACAGGCAGCTCTCTCAGTTGTAAGGGACAATAGATCAAATAACTTATGGAGCTTGAAGGGCCCCACCTCCAAGTAGGCACTACACCACCAGGGAGTTAAACACATTCCTACACTCAGAGAGAAATGGAAAGAAGGGAAGGTGAAAAGGATGGACTGCCATTAACAGTGTTTCTCCTTATTTTTGTGGCTGTGTCTTATCTTTCGTTCCCTCACCCCCACAGTATAATTATCTCTCGCTTTCTACGTCTTTTAGCTTTGACTAATCATCTGAACTCGAAACATCAGTTCTTTTCTCTCCTTAGAGATGCTGCCAGCACTGCTGAGATTTTCCAGCATTTTCTCTTTTGGTTGCCTGATCAGGGAGATTGGATGTCTTGATTCTTACTCCACCATGAAGAGTGGATTATAATAGTAAATCTATGTAGTTGGCAGCTAATAGGCAACTGATTGCATTATGTGGGTAACCAAAGCCACATAAGCCAATGGAATTAGCAGTTGCCCTCAATTTTGCCCAAACTGTCCTTATTACAGCAGCAGTATTTAGATTGTTACTGGCCATTCAGCCCAGTGTGTCTGTACTAGCTATTTGCAAGAGCAATTCAGCCAGTTCCATTTCCCCATAACTCTGTTAAGTGTTTTTTTTCACTTGCTTATCCAATTCTTTTTTGAATCTGCCTCCTGTCCTTTTTCAAAAAGTCAGCAGAAGTTTCCAGTTTTGTTTACCAGCAGCATTTACCAGTGCCAGCCTTGTCAATAGGCTCTTGGCTGGCTGGCTGTATCCACCACAGTGGGCCAGAAGATCCTACCAGTCACCCGTATAAAAGTGTTTTTTCTTGTATTGTCTCTGGTTCTTTTGTCATTTGCTTTAAACTTGTGTCTTCTGGTCCTTCCATTAAATGGAAGAATTTCTCCATCTCCCCTTTGTCTAGACTCCTCATGATTTTGAACGCTATCAAATCGGCTCTTAAATCTCTGTGAGGAAACAGACCCATGCTACATTCCAAACTATCTACATAATTCAAGTGCCCGCCTTCTGTACCATTTTGTTAGAGAGAAAAAAATGTTAACATACAGCATGGCATTTAAAATGAAACTCTTCAAAGACACTGCCAGAATTCGCCTCAGTAGGAGAAAACTCTAGTGAAATGTTTTCACAGCAACTGAGGAAAATGAATTGTTGAAACGTAACCAACAGTGCAGCCAGTTCCAGTCATTAATCCACCTGTATCGTGCTTGGAGTAATGCACTCAAATAAAACTCATGCCAGCCACGAAGGTGAATGACTCAGTAGCAGATGAGCACTAATTCCACTCAGATTGTAACAATGGAGAAGTGAATTGTCAACTTGCTGGCTGCCAATTTCTCACATGGTGCAATGGGGGAGTGGATAGAACATAGAACATTACAGCGCAGAACAGGCCCTTCGGCCTTCGATGCTGCGCCGACCAATTAGGAAAAAGCAATGACCCTCTAACCTAAACCATTCCCTTTTCGTCCATAAACTTATCTACTAACCTCTTAAACACCACCAAACTTGGCGCATCTACAACTGACGCAGGCAGGGCATTCCATACCCTTACCACCTTCTGGGTAAAGAACCTACCTCTGACATCCGTACTATAACCACCACCCCTTAATTTAAAGCTATGTCCCCTCGTGCTAGCTTTCTCCATCCTAGGAAAAAGGCTATCACTGTCCACCCTATCTAAACCTCTAATCATCTTATATGTTCCAATAAGGTCTCCTCTTAGCCGCCTTCTTTCTAACGAAAACAACCTCAAATCCCTCAGCCTCTCTTCATAAGACCTGCCCTCCATACCAGGCAACATCCTGGTAAACCTCCTCTGTACCCTCTCCAATGCCTCCACATCTTTCTTATAATGCGGGGACCAGAACTGTACACAATACTCCAAGTGCGGCCGCACTAGAGTTTTGTACAGTTGCAACATGATGTTGCGGCTCTGAAATTCAATCCCCCTACCAATAAAAGCTAAGACTCCATATGCCTTCTTAACAACCTTATCGACTTGATTGCCAACTTTCAGTGATCTATGCACATATACACCAAGATCCCTCTGTTCATTAACACTATTGAGAGTCCTACCATTAGCCCTATACTCTACACATTTGTTGGATGGGATTAGTTAGTATATTGGGGGACACTGCAACCAGTCTATTGATAAACAAGGTCTCAAGCAGATCTGTAAACGTGCAAAAAGCAAACATGCCAACATAAATATACCTGCTTAAATTTGCAAATAAGAATCCAGCTCTCTGTCCCTATTTTCAACTTGCGATCGAAATGGACCCAGTTTCCTTTATTGCTATAGTCAGATTTTCGCACTATCGTTATTAGAATAATTTTTAACCCAATAATAAATAGGATCAACTAAAATAATCATAGTCTTCATTTGGTGTCAGAAGCCTAGAAACTAAGATTGGTAATATTAGTAGCTGAACTAATGTGTTAGCGCATATATTTCTAAGGGAGGTCATTAACTCCTTTAAATACAGATACATAAAAAAGTGTTCCTATGAATACTAGTATGATGAATTCTACAATGTAACAAGTAACCCATACTATTTTCAAGCAGTAACCTTATTATCAATGCTTTCACAATAAACTTTTAAAGAATGATTTGTCATGCACTGAATACATCAACATGCTAGCAATCTTGTCCATCTAAAACGATGAGAACAGATATTTGTTGCTTTGCTTCTAAAAATGATTTTTTTATACACTGCATGGCTCACAAAATACATATTGATTATTTCTGTATGTTCACATCAATAATATCAAGATCAATAGTTTTTTTTATTTTTGTTGATGTATTCTTGTCCACATTAGCTGATGATTTGTTGCCCCTGAGTAATGAACTTGTGTGTCTCGGAGACATGCAGAATGCTAAAAATGTAAAGATGCTTTTTGCATCAACAGTCTAATTCAGATAGCTTCACAAACTTTGAGGCAGTTGCCATTTGTGAACCAAGTCGAAGTGTCACAGAAGCTGTAGTGGCTTGAAGCAGATGCCACAGTTGAATGAATTAACTTATGCCAATGGATATTGAACCCACTCATTGCATGTCACAAAAGTGGCAAACATAGCCTATGGCTGGGCCCAACCTACTCAGCAGTTTTGTTGAAACAGGAGAGACTCCCCAGGATTCTCAGCTAGCATTTACCTGGCAGCCTCACCTGATGGCATGGGCACTCATCCAAAAGCTCATTGATTTTAAGCAGATGGTCCCAGCACTGGGCAAGGCCAGATTATCCCACTGTATTCCACTGTAGTAGCTGGGTGGGATTTTCCAGCCATGCCTATCCCAAGACAGGAAAATTTTGCCTGAGGTCAATGAATCTCTGTATGGTTTTGTTACGATTCCCATGGCGTGGCAGCAGAGGAAAATTCCATCTTCTCTATTGATCTTAAAGCAGTTGACAAAAAAACCTTCCAGACAAATATCCACTTCCTCTGATCCAAGAACTATCAGCATTATTTTCTGACTCTGCAATCTTCACAAAACGCAACAACAGAGCTAGTTCTAGATACCATGAGCAGCGTGGAGGCAGTATCTTACAACTTACGTAACTGTTGAAGGTGTGTTTCATTCAGTGCACAGGTTTCAGTACCACATGCTGTAAGGATTAAGTTCGGCATCTAACACTTTCCAGAAGATCATTTCTTGTTGAGGGGATGTTCAACTGAATCAGCAGCTGTGTTGAAACAAGAGGGACTCCCCAGAGCTCACAGGCAGAGTTTACCTGGCAACCTCACCAAATGACATAGGCACTCTCTGTCACTGATAGGAGAATTTGTCATTTAAGGGTCCCAATTAGCTCAAAGGCAGACCTGCCATCTGAGACTTACCTTGCCACTGGCAAACTGATTCTGAAGATAGGTAGGCAACAAGAATGGCATCCCTACCATGCCACCCAATTTTACACAACTGCCTGCTGGCTGCCAGCCCATACCCGAAGTTGTTTGCAGAGGATGGAGGGGTGAAGGCAAGAGTTTTGGTAGAGGTGATAAAATTACAGCCAGTATTCCACTATAGTAATTGGAGATCAATTGAAGTTAAGTTGATAGAAATATCAATAATGGTTTTTGGGTCCATTCAGTTTACTTGCAGCTGCAAGATCTGGGACAGATGCTGGGCATTTCTGATCATACAGGATAGCTGGGTTCGTACAGCTGAAATGTGTTTTTAACTTTTTTTAAAAGTATTGCTTTGTAATTTTAAAAATGGAGTAAAAATTTACAAAAAACTTAGGCAGTCCTGTGGATCTGTATTATAATTTAAACGGCTGTGCTTGACATACCTGCCCTGGTTCCAGTCCAGGGAAAAGGAAGGTTTGTCAGTCTGCTGTCAGTCATGCCCTGAATGGTATGCAGACTGTGCTCAGTTCCTCACACGTTAGGGAATTTTTTAGGTGGAATTAACAGCTTGACCTATTCCTTTCAATGCGTCCTCATGGCCTCACAACTTCTTTGCCAGTATGCTGTCTGTTATCCCCACAAAGAGGATCTCCAATTCAACATCTTGTCAATCATCTGACTGCCATCACTTTTCACCTGATTTCCGACACTTCCTCCGTTTTCATTTGCCCTTTAGGCTGCAACATGTCATTGAAAGCACATCCTTTGAGATTCTGCTGAGGGTTGTCAAACTTACAGACTTATCTGGGAGTCTCCAGAGGTTAAGGATTAATTTCCATAAAACTGTTCCAGCAATCATAGAGAAAAATTGTAGAGGCATCTATAAATATTTGTGTGTTATTTGGACAGCAAGAAACTCCAAAAGATTGTGAATGTAGCCCAATCCATCACACAAACCTGTCATCCATTGACTCTGTCTACACTTCCCGCTGCCTTGGCAAAGCAGCTACCATAATTAAGAACGCCATGCATTCTGCAGATGCTTTCTTCCACCGGTTTCCATCAGGAAAAAGACACAGAGGTTTGAAGTCACATATCAACCTAGTCAAGAACAGATTCTTCCCTGTTCTATCAGACTTTTGAAAGGACCTACCTTGCATTAAGTTGATCTTTTTCTACATTCTAGCTATGACTGTAACACTATGTTCCACGTTCTCTCATTTCCTTCTTTTTAAATAGTATGTTTTGTCTGTATAGTGTGCAAGAAACAATATTTTTCATTGTATGTTAATACATGTGACAATAAAAAATCAAATCAAAATCAAGTTTTCAGTTTCCCAATATCTCTGTGCCATCTAGTTATCACTTTCCTTGGTCCAAAAATACTCAAACTCCATCTGAACTTTGATAATTGAGAGTTGGTTATAGAGACCATAGAGCTGAAGCATCTCTTCCACAAACAATTATACCCTCTGCTGATGCACAGTAGCAGAAATGTGTACCATCTATAAGATGCAGTGCAGGAACTCACCAAACCTCCTCAGACAGCAAAGTGTGCAAAGGACATTGAAAGTCTGCAAAGAGATATAGATAGTCTAAATGAGTGGATAAGGGTCTGGTAGATGGAGTACAATATTGGTAAATATGAGGTCATTCATTTTGGAAAGAATAACAGCAAAATGGACTATTATTTAATGGTAAAACATTGCAGCATGCTGCTGTGCAGAGGGACCTGTGTGTCGTTGTGCATGAATCACAAAAGGTTGGTTTGCAGATACAGAAGGAAATTATGAAGGCATATGGAATTTTGTCCTTCATTGTCAGAGAGATGGAGTTTAAAAACAGGGGGTTATGTTGCAGCTGTATAAGATGCTGGTGAGGAGACACCTGGAGTGATGTGTACAGTATTGGTTTCCTTACTTGAGAAAGGGTATACTGGTGCTGGAGGGGCTGCATGGAAAATTATCAGGTTGATTCTGGAGTTGAGAGGGTTGGCTTATGAGGAGAGACTGATAGATTGTGAATATACTCATTGGAATTTAGAAGAATGAGGGAGGATATTATAGAAACATAAAATTATGAAAGGAATAGATAAGATAGAAGCAGGGAGATTGTTTCCACTGGCTGGTAAAACCAGAACTAAGGGGTATAGCCCCAAAATAAGGGGGGGAGTTTTAGGATTGAGTTCAGGAGGAACTTCTTCTCCCAAAGAGTTATAAATCTGTGGAATTCCCTGCCCAGTGAAGCAGTTGAGACTACCTCGTTGAATGTTTTTAAGGAAAAGATAGATTTTTGAAGAGTAAGGGAATTCAGGATTATAGTGAGTGGAAGGATAAGTGGAACTGAGTCCATGAAAAGATCAGCCATAATCTTACTAAATGACAGAGTAGGCTCAAGGGGCCAAATGGTCAACCCTTCCTCTTAGTTCTTATGTTCTTATGTTTTTAAATCTGCAATCACTTACATCTAGACAGGCCAGAGCAGCAGATACAAGGAAATATCACCACTTGGATATTCCTCTCCAAGTTACTCACCATTCTGATTTGGAAACCTATTACCATTCCTTTGCTATCATTTGGATCAAAATCCTGGAACCCCTTCCCTAACAGCATTGTGATTGTACCTGCACCACATGGACTCCAAGGCAGTTCACCATTACCTTCTCAAGAGAATTAGCGATGGGCAATAGATGTGAGCCAGGCCAGCAAAACCCACAACCCTTGAATTAATAAAAAAAAGGATATCTGGGAGGAGTGGGGGAGGAGGCATCAATCAGACCTGAGTGACCACAGAGCATATCACTAAAAAGAAAAAGCATATACAACATGAGAAGAGAAATGAATGGAAATATATTTACATATGTCAAAGAATACATAAATATTGGACACCCATGCTACCTCTACACTCTGAATATTTCTTCATTTTCCTAACCGCATTATGTCTTAGTGCTTCCCTAACATCCACAGCACAGGCAGATACAGTCTGCCTATTGCTACACCCTGTTGACTGGAATTAACTTGGCTTGCGTCCTCTGGAGGCGTGAGGTCTGGTGGGCTCCAGCCTACTTGGGCTGTCTGTTTTGGGGCAGCAGCACTTTTCCTGGTGGAGCAGGAACTGACATGGTCAGAGACATAAGGAATTGGGTTTGTCAGGGCTCATAGGAGACCCGCCATCCATTGCTGATGTTTCCAGCTGTTGGTTCTCAGCCCTGAGTGGTCTGACTTCTCGAGGGGAAAGGGTACCTGTTGTGAAATCAAGATGTCTCATCCCCCACTCCCTTAGCCACTAATGGATCCTATTTATGCGTAGAGTGATGGGGTGTATGTCCTGTCATATATCAGGCACTATATCCTGCACCAAGGTCTCCATGACAGTTGCCACCTTACTAGAGTTGGCATTATGGGACAACGATATCAGACAGAACATGGACAGACCACTCCTTTGTGCATTACAATCTGGTGATGGCATCTGACAGCCTTACCTAAGGACCCCATGTCTGCCTTTTCAGCCTCTTCATCTGTGTCAGAACCAGAGGCTGGGCCCGGTCTTAGCAGGAGACTGGCTTCCAGCAGTTCTCTGAATGCCAGGACTACCATTGTCTGATGGACCATGTCAGATATTCCAACCTCCATCTGCTGTGAACCCGAATCTGTGCTGCACCCACCAGATTGTGACCCTGAACTTGCTGTAGGACTAAGTCCCATTGAGATGTCTGTTACTGCGCTGATGGTGAACACAGCGATGGATCTTCATCTAGCAGCTCCTCTGTACCCTCATTGAAAGTGGTGTGGGGCCTGGGAATTGGTGAGCTGGCTCTCAGTGTCTCTTTTTCTCTTCATGCTGCTGTCTGTCAAAGAGAGTTGAGATTATTAGCAATTGTCTGCATAGTGACCAATAGAAAAAAGCACAGTGAAGGGTCATTTTTGGAGGCACTGATCTCACCCTCAATACAGGCATGGTTCTGTTCCTCAATGGCCAGTTCTACTGCTTGTTCTTCAAACTCTGTCAGGGACCTGAGCTCAGGAATCCCTCCATTCTGGTTTGTGATGTCTACCTGTTATTCTGATGATCTGGTCCTGCCAGACAGAGTGACAGAGTGTGAACAGGATAAATGGCAAGGCAGAGGACAAGAAAGCCTGTGGATTTTATATGGACCTGTGTGAGGGAGAACATGAACTGCATGGTATGTGAGGAGAAATGAAGCTGTTAAATGTATAAGGGTTTCAGTGATGTCAGGGTGTACAATGCCAGTGCACTGTAAATCTGCTATTGTCTGATGGGCTTGGGAGAGTGAGAGTGAGGAAAAGGTTGATTTACTTTGGCAAAATGGATGAGACCTTTGATCCTTCTTCTGCAATGGATGGTCGTTCTCCTACAGGCCCTGTTGGCAATGGCTGCATTGGCAACTTTCTCTCAAGCCAGAGTGGTGAGGTTGGCAGACTTCTGTCTCCCATTCCCAGTAATTGACACCCTGTTGGGCTGCCACCGTGTCCTAAATTTGGAAGGGTCGGCAAATGCTTTCCTTTGGCAACCTTCTTTCACCATGATCAAGTCTGGGCTGCAAGCATTGAATGGTGTGCTTAGGTACGGTTAAATCATGGCTTCCAGAGAGATTATCTATCTGGTGAGATCATGACAGAGCTGATGAATGGCAGCCTTCCCTACCCTGATGTGGGGCACATTTATGCACACATAATAATGTGGAAAGTAAATGACCAGGAACACAAACTTGTCATTCTGGTCAACTGGAGTTTTTTCCACAAAGCACCGTATTTAATCTCCAGAGCAGAAAATTCCACCCATTGTGTTCTTCATAACATTTTTGAACATTTGTGACTTGTAAGTAGATTGGGTGGGATTAAAAGACTGTTTGACTGACAGTGAATCATTGTCCAATTGGATAATAGAGAGTCTATTTATTCTCAGATAGGCAGTGCACCATGTGAATATGTTAGGTGGCAATGGTATGAATGTGGAGGCTGGGGAGGTGCCATTGAGAGTCAGGAGGTGATGTGGTGAAATCTCTAGGAACAAATTCCATTACAGTCAGCATTCATACCTCTGCCCTACTGGTGCAAATGCCCAATCGCTGGCAGGCCTCCAGTGGGTGTCTGCTGATAACTACGGAAAAAGTCTGACCCTGGCAAATTTGTCAGTGTCAGTGGCAAGATCATTGAGGCAGGTGGAAGTACTTTTCAACTGACAGAGCAGATTATGTGAAAATCTAGGCCAATGTTTTTGGATGCAAATGCTCTTCAGTGGCTGGGTATGCACTCGGCAATTGATGGTTGATTTGGAAAATATTGAACTGTGGGCTGAACGTGAAATTTATTTTCCAATATCCATCTCCCGTATAAATCTGACAGCCATATAGTAATTATCACAGGCATAGAAAATACTTACAGTTCAGTCCAAGGAATTTTACACAACATCGCATCCAAGTTAATTTTTCAAAAACCAAGCTGAAGGCTAACTCAACTCATTGGAGACCAAGGAAGCCTCCCCAGTGATTAAATTAGACAGAAGTATTGGAAGGGTTAATGAGCGCAATTATATGTTGCAGTAGCCCTCTGCACATATTCATCCTCACCAGCCTATGTTGCCCTTCAATCTCAGAAGGAGCTAATTTGAGGGCATGCTCTCCTGGAGGATATGACACATGCAACAGTAGCAGCTTGACACTCCCAGCATCTGTCAGGTTCTGTTATCTCTACATATGAAACCTAGCTGTTGACAGGTACATTCAAGCCCATTAAAGCAGCTCTAGTGCACAATAACGAAAAATCATAAAAAAAACTTTGATGCTATTCAGCACTTTCTGTGATGCTGCCATACTGTTTAAAAAAAAAACACGTTTGTTAAGACCAAACAATTTTGGAAGCCTCTGCATTTCTTGTGTTGTCATAGAATAAATCTTTTTTTTTGACAGTCACAGTGATAGCTCGAATTGGCAATTGTAATTTTATAGCAGACGCATACTTGCAGAAAGCAATGCACCAAACAAGAATTGCCCCTTTTTATTCCCCATCTCTTATTCTGCACAGCAGCCATTGATGCTGAGAGACCAAATACCCTGCTCAGCATTTACTTGCCATCAATCCATCTCTGACCATGCACATTGAGCAGGCAAGTGAAAATGCAAAGTTGACTCCTGTTGTATTTTTCATGCACTGCATTACATTGAGCTGAACTGAAATAAAATAAGTTTGGGATCGGAAGACTTTAATCAATCATCCTAACAAGCTGCTTTCTCAATAAGCAGCGCTTGATATGAGTGCATTCATTAACAGCAACTTTTGCTTTGTGCTTTCAGGCAGATAATTAACAATTCTGCCGGCATATTCCTTTTAAAGAGAAAGCTTTTGTTGGCCTATGCAACCTTACACAACTATCGAAATTCCAAAATAGAAAGTGGTGAGAACGCACAGCAGATCTGTCAGCATCCAGACAAGGGGGGACAGATGAACAAATTGGCTGCGGATTCTTTGTCAGAACTGAAATCAGATGTTATTTTATGTTTCTCGCATTCTGTGTTTTTATTTTCAGATCTTGAACATTGTAGATGTTTATTCCTATATTAAAATCCCCATTCTCATTATGCTAAAAATAATGTATGACCTCTTTACATATCATAAAATAAATTTTAATGCTATTATGATGGACTATTCAATTATTTAAAGATATTGTTACGATTATGGTGTTTGTGAGATAATTAAGTTTTGAAATTGTGCCTTTAATTAAAAATGAAAAGGTGACTTGCTGAAATCTGCCTGACAACATGTCTCGGTGAAAGATCACTAACAATTAAAGGAAGACCTGGATTGTTTTATTTTACAAAGGACCAGCAATGTATTCATATCTGAAGGCAGCTATGATGCTTGTGGACAGAACATTGGGCAGATATTCCCTGTCCCGCCTGCCACGAGAATCGTACTAGTTGGTGCATAGATTATGCAAAGGTCTGTTGACCTCAGGTAGGATTTTTCAGCTTTGAGGCGAGTGTGACTGGAAAATCCCACCCTCTGAGTTCCAAGTGTTGAGAATGTTGGGTTGGAAAGAGTTGTGTTTTAAACTATCCACTTAGTTCCAAGATGCATCCCCACCTGGATGCAAGGCCCATGAGAATCATGTTTGCCATGGCAATGGGCTTTAAAATGAGAAGGGTACAGAAGAAGCTCATATTGGGTGATATTGGGTTAGAGGTTTTCCTAAGGTATCACTAAATATTCCAGACATGTTAGTCTACCAGGGTCTGGGAAAGATTGAAAGGCACAAGACCTAGAAACTGAAAGTCTCAATAGTAGAATGTGGGTGGAAGCTCATGCTCAGAATGAAAAGACTAAGTTTGCGAGGAGTTAAAACATTGCTGGAAGTTTCACAAAGCTTATTCAAGAAAGAGGATCTCCAGTGATATTTTCTCTTTGAAGAACTGTTCTGGGGTTAGAAGCTACCAGGCTGAGAAAAGAAAAAGGCAAAAATAATCCCTGAGGAGCTAAGGATCATTTTGAATAGATTTCAAGAAAATGAATGTTTACTTAAAGGGACAGTGTAACATTTACATGTAAAGCCTGTTTTTTTTTGGATTGTGTTGAAAAAAATGAAAGGATTTCTGTTCTTTGTGTTACAAATGAGGTGGAGATGCCAATGCTGGACTGGGATAAACACAGTAAGATGTCTACAACACCAGGTTAAAATCCAACAGATTTATTTGGAATCATAAGCTTTCGGAGTGCTGCTCCTTCATTCACCGGAAGAGGGGACAGTGCTCCGAAAGCTTGTGATTCCAAATAAACCTGTTGGGCTTTAACTTGGTGTTGTGAGACTTCCCACTGTGCTACAAGGATCATGCTTAGCCAACAGAGCTTTTCTGTCTAAAAATTGAAATCTTGTTTTACTCATTAAGCTGTTACCTCGAATTTTGAAGTTTTTGAAAATAATTTGTCACTGTGGAGATCATAACTATTGTACATATATAACATGTGTGTATTTTTAATGTAGATGCCATATATGTATGTCCAGTTGAGGAATATATTGGTTAGTTATTAACTGGTGTTCAGTGGGAGTTACATTCATACAATTGAAGCCTAAACTACATTTGAAGTCACATTTACAACCCAGTGGCAATAATTTGTCTTTCAGCCAAAATATCTAGGTGGTGCTTTGCATATTATATTTTGTGCTTATCTTTGCGTTTATATCTAGCTGTATTTTGAGATGTTACAAAGCACTTTGGGTTATCGGATAGAGATTGGGTGGGATTATTGTTGATGCAAGCTCAATGGGCTAATGGTCTCCTTCTGCACTATAGGGCTTCTATATTCTATGATTAAGGATCTCTTGAATTCCCAATGGGTCATGATTATTCCCCTGTTGTTCACCTCATACCTCCAGTTCCATTCTACTGATACCTCTGTCTGACTTGATATTTGGTTACTAGAAGTTAGATTGCATTGATTTTTTTTTGCAGCATTTCTTTCAGATACAAGCCATCCTTAAGAAAAGGAGACTGTAGTTTGCAATCTGAGGTCTACTGGGGCCTCCTGCTATGTGCAGTTCTCACTGGCCGTGTTCAGAAACAGGGAACAATACTCAAGGAGCACCAACCAGCACCATGATTATTAAGGTAAAGTGAATACAGGAACTATGCATTTTGGGCAAAGGAATATTGAAAAATCACCTGTGTCTGAGCATTGGAGAAACCCAATATCTCACCCCATGTGTTGTTATTGTCCGATGGTGTTCCCATTGCTCAGCACAAGATAAAGAAATTTGATTCTGGACTAAATCAAATCTTGGAATATAAGGTGAGATCACTATTTTTAACAGGTTATATGCATAGGAAGATTTGTCTTTAGAGCAAATTTGAAGGGAAATGCAAAATCTGGCACAGGTGACTCGATTGTAGCTTGCCCCGAAAGGAAAACCTGTACTGCTGACAGGAAGTTAAATTATTGTTCACTGTGGGGTAAAAATAAGGCTATTATTGCCATCTTTGATTGAGTGCAAGATCCTGCTTCAGCTCCTATGAAAGGAGAGATTTGCAGCTGAGGCTAATATCAACTCTTCAGTAAAAACATGAGTAGGAATAGAAAGAAAACTCTGACTGCATTCATCCAGTCACTCAGCTCCTTCAAACCTTGCTGCAAATGAGGAAAAGGTTTGCTTCAGGCTCAAAGTGAAAGCAAGCATACTTCTGCCTTTTCTTCGGGTACTGCCTTCTGACTGTGGAGCAAGTCTAAATTGGCAGCTGCCACACCCTCTGGCAAACACCATTTGAAATCTTGCCCAACGTTAAATGCTTGCTTGAAGATATGATGCCAGCTCCCTGTTCTGGCAACCTTCAGTTCTTTGGGAGCACCCATCCCTGATCCAGCCCAAGGACACATTTCTGTGCTGTTTAACAATTCTGACCAACGTTAAGTTCAGGCTACGCCAATCCATTTGCTATTTCTTTCCCCGCATGTGGCCAAGGCAGAAAAATATTTCCAATTTGGCAATGTTTGGTGCCATTTAAGCAATCTCACTCTGAGGTGGCTGATGTGAAAGATGAAATTGTCATACCGAATGAAGTGTTCTTCATGAAATCGGGACTAGGCACGCCATTAGTGACAAATTGAGTAAGCTTTATTCTGCATTTAATCTGCGCCGTACCCAACTTGTGAGTGCTTGATGCTGATATTTGATGTCAGGCAAAGGCCCCACGTCCCAGTGCAGACATTCTTCATTTTTGCTGAGCATAAAATGCGCAAAAAAAAATTGTTTGCCTGTCTCTTGGATAAACACTTCTAATTTGAAGTTCAATCTTTGGCCTCTGCAGAATAGAGGTCAGCACAGCATATTACACATCTGCTGCTTCCCCAGCTATCATAACCACTACAGGTAAGAAATGATTCATTGAAATCCCTTTCAGTAATGAGTGGCCTTTGCTGCTTTCCAATGATACGTGCTCTTTGATCATAAATCGTGCATTAAAAATGATTTACTGAAAATTTTGACAGCTGAATGTTATAAAATTGAGTCACATTAATGTGCAAGACCACATCTTAATCAACTGTCACAACAGTTTTTCCTAAGCTATCCTTGTTTTTGAAATTCTCTTTCAGTATATAAAAAGTCAAATCTTGCACTCGTAATGATGGTAGTAAACAAGACGGAAACAGTTGTGCCTTCGTTGTTAGTGCAACCTCCAAGATGGTTTTAATCTAATCATAGCCTTGTCATGATAAAAAAATTGCATCTCTTTTACATTGGTGTTTAATTTTACTGCCTTTTCCCACCCACACATGCTGCTTTTCCTTCTGTTTAAAAATACATGGCTGTACCTTTATCAGGGCTTTCTGAATTTTATGACTCCCTAGCTCCTAATTTTGCATATTGAAATAGATTTTCAATCTCTGCACCAGGAACAATATCAACCATGCCAGCTGTGTCCTGGGTGCAAACAATACGAATGGCATATTTTCAATTGACATCAAGGTACCATTCGTCCAGGTGGGGAAATAAATTCAGTTTGTTGTTTGTCAGGGCTAAGACTATAGGATTCAAAGATTACAGTTCTCTTTGCAATCAACAGTTCATTTGGATAAAGCATGGTGCCTTTGCAGACTTGGTGTCAGGCACGTATAACATTTATCCCTGGTGGATATTAACATTCACCTTTATTTAGGTAAATACACTCAAGGAAGATGAAAATTGTTTGCATGTTAGCATGAAATGTATCTCCCAGTGTTATTTAGAAACCTGCAGAACTTCATGTTGCAGAACTGGATGAAATATTGATGATGCCATAAGGAAATACACAATAGCCAGACCTATTCCAGCTTGTATTGTGCTGGATGCAGTGATGGTAGTACTAACCTGCTTCTTGGGGCAGTAAAATTACATGAAGCATGGTTATTGCCAGTAGGGATAATGTACCCTGCACAAATGGCAAAAGCAGCTTTTACAGGCAGACTTATTAAGATCAAATAAGTTCATAAATAAGGGGTGGAACAGTGGAGAAAAGAATGCTCAGTTGAATTTTTTAGTGATAGTATTCAGAATTGAATATTGTGCATCCAAAGTGGGATTTAACTCTCGTGGGCACTTCAAAATTTCAAATCCAGCTCAAATTACCAATGCTGATCAGGAGTTGCCGAACAACCTTCATGGAGCAGGAAGAAATGATCATTTGTGCATTTCCCCACAAAGTGTTAGCCGCTGATATTTACCCAAGGCCAAGAGGAGAGGATTCCTGAAGGCAAATCCTGCAGGAATTAAGACCTTTTAAACTTGTGCAGCTATTTCCTATCCGGCAGTTGGCTTGATTGACCAGGTTTTCTGATTTGATTTGATTTATTATTGTCACATGTATTGGTATACAGTGAAAAGTATTGATTCTTGCATGCTATACAAACAAAGCATAGCTTCATAGAGAAGGAAATGAAAGGGTGCAGAACGTAACATTACAGTCATAGCTGGGGATTACAGGAAGATCAACTTAATGCGAGGAAGGTCCATTAAAAATTCTGATGGCAGCAATGTTAAAATTCTTCCCTTGTTTGTTCCATTCAAAGGAGAATGCCAGATTAAATTTTGCTTGCAATTTTACAATTACTAAAGCTAGCTTTTTTGTTTTAAAACGTGAGGTGCTGTTGACAGTGAAAGGGACAAGGAACTCTTGAGTTATTGTCTATATTCAGACACCTTCCACTGATAAAGCAGTAATCAATTAGTCCATTGTGTCAACATGGCCAAATCTGTGAGATAGAATGCCAAATGCATCACACCACTAACCAGCAAACAAAAGGGAGACACAACATAAAGCTCTTCAAATCCAATAACATGAATGGCACAAGTAATGTGTCAGTGCAAAATCCAAATGCTCTGGACCAAGATAGGTTTACAAAAAATAAATCTGTCATTGCAACTAACTTTTAAGATAATTTTTGACATATTCACTATCCGTTCTCAGGTTGTTGTGTACTGCCCATGTACAATTATCCTGAAAAAAATGGTCATGGGCCTTCCAGTTAAAACACTGCTACAGTTTCTAAATGTGGATGAACAAAGAACAGGCCCTTCGGCCTAACGAGCCCGTGCTGCCACCTCGATGTTCCCACTCTTACCCCTGATCCCTGTCTATGTTGGATGCTGGAATCTGAAACAAAAATAGAAAATGCTGGAAAAGCTTGGAAGCTCTGAAAGCATCTGTGGAGAGAGTTGATAGAACTAAAGCTTGAAACATTTTCTCTCCGCAGATGCTGTCAGGCCTGCTGAGATTTTCCAGTGTTTTCTGTTTTTGCACTGTTTTTGCTGTTGGATATAATTGAATGGCTTTCTAGGCCACTTTCTAGGGCAGAAATGAATCACCATGTTGCTGAACGTAACACATATACGCTGGACTGAATATAAATAACAGGACCTTCCATAAAGGGTATCAACAAACCTGTTCGGTTTTTATCATATACGTTAGCAGTATGCTCATTTCTTTTACAGATGTCAGCATTTTATTTCCAGAGTTTTATTTTTGCCAATAAATTCAAATTCTTAATCTGTCTTAGTGGCATTTGAATACATGGCAGAAAGATTGGTTTCAACCCAATTTTGGATACAGTGGTTGCAAAATGCAATTACCCCGGGCGTGTTCCTGTAATACTGAAACATCACGCATGTCTTCATTTCAATGATCTACTGGTTGCAAGATTGGAAGGTGGTCCATCAACGTCTGTGGCTAGGATGTATTCTAGCGCATCTTCAAGGCAACATGATCCATTAAAAGGGAACTGCAATTGTTACCATTGACTGAATATGAAAAAATTGATTAAAAGGAGGAGTACCAAAAATGGAACACTTGCATGACAGGGCTGTTTTTCTGACGCACTGCTAGGAACATTGGGCCTGATTTTACCATTATGTTGTGCCTGTTTTTGAGTGCAAAAACTTGGCAGAGTCAGGCGTGGGTCGCGTAGCACAATCTGTGTTCAGTTCTGTGTCACTTCTCCCTTTACCAAGGGCCATAATGATGACAGTGCCCAAAACAGGCATGACAGCCATTTTGCATGCATTTAAATTGACTTAATGGGCTGCATGCCCAACTTTACTGGCAATTTCCCCTTTACCACAGTGTTTGCTCACCCAGAATTGGCACGAAACGGACATGCTCCTGTTAGTGAGGAGGTGAGTGCCGAGCGTCTAATGGCTCTCTGCTTGAGATCAGTGGGGTGGAAAGGAAGGGGGAAGATTCATTACCACTCTGCCTGAGATCAGGGAGGAGGAAGGAAGTCCCCAAATCTGTCTGGGTGGCAGAGGGGATCAGGGAATAAGGGGTCAGTAATGTTGTGGGAGATGGGCCAATTTCTGTGGGGGCCAGGTGGAGGTATTATCCAGCCCAGAAGCAATGTAGCAGAGAGGTGCTTTTTCTATTTTTTTCTCATGCATGCACAGTTTGAGGCGCAGATCGGAATTACAAGGTTTTAGGCGTGTTAAGACCCACCCATAATTTGTGCAGCATGATTCGGAAAGGCTGATATTAATTCAGGCAGACTGCACACGGGGGCACCTGAGAACAGGTATAAAAGTCGGATCTGAAACACTTCCAGTTTCAAGATCGTCCAGCACTTAGAATCAAAATGGTAAAATAGGGCCCAAAAGGTGTGAAAGAGCAAAAAAGAAATATTTCCATCAGAAGCTAGGGAGCTCTCAAAACAAGCTTGGAGAAGAGAAGTTGGCCAGAAAGATTAATTCTTGTACTCTGGCTTCAAGAACTTGACAACAGCAACAGAAATAGCTGAATAGTCTTGATGGACATTTATAGTGAATGGATCTTCAAAGGACACTACAACATTCCACACTTCTCAGAGCACAACAACCCCATCATTCACCCATCAGCAATCTCCAACAGGCATGATTCAGGCCTAACATCCAGATAATCTACTCCATTGTCAGCCTCATGCCCACCTCTTATTGTGCCTTCGTATCTTCAAATTTTCATCAATAGGGGCATACATCACCCAACACATTGCAAAACAATTACTGGCATTCTTCCCTTCAAGGTGTTTGATGCCACGATCCAGCCACTCTGCACATGTGCTGCACATACACACACGGAATGCCTTTATCAGTACCCTTAAATGCATAGCCCACTACCCAGGCAGCACCAGAAGTATGCTCCCCATTTTAAGCTGCTTCAACTTCCATAGTAGCAGCTCCAGCAGCACAGGGGCTCAATTCTGCACACATGCAATTTGTATTATCATTTGGTTCACTAATGTCCTCTAGGGAAGGAAGCCTGCCGCTCTTATGTGGTTTGGTCTACATGTGACTCTGAATCCACAACAATGTGAGTGACTCTTAAATGCTCTCTGAAATGACCCAGCAAGCCACTCAGTTATATCCAACCTCTACAAAAGGAAATAAAAAGGAATTATGTAAAACAGACCACGTGGTATCGCCCTAGGCACTGGAAACGACAACGCCTAACCCAGCCCTCTCTATCCTGAAATACCCTTCTTACTGACATCTAGGGGCTAATGCCAATATTTTCTCGCTGACTAATCAAAAAACTGCCTGACACAGTCATTCTAATGGATTCATACCTTATAGATAATGTTATAGACACTATCAACATTCCTGTGTACCTCCTATGTCACTGGCAGGACAGACCTAGCAGAGATGGCATCACAGAAGTATACATCAAAAGGGAGTTGCCCTGGACTCCTCAACATTGACTCTGGACCCCATGAAGTCTGATGAGGTCAAATATGGGCAAAGAAACCTCCTGCCGATTATCACCTATATTCCCCTCTCAGATGCTGAATCCTTGTTGAACACCACTTGGAGAAAGCATTGACAGTGGCAAGGGCACAAAATGTATTCTGGGTTTCAATGCCATTACCAAGAGTGTTTCATCAGTCTAACCACAGACTTAGTTGGTCGGGTCTGAAAGAGCATAGCTGCTACACTGGTTCTGTGGCAGGTGGTGAGGGAACCAACAAAAAGGGAAAAAATGTACTTGATCTCATTCTCATCAACCTGCCTACTATAGATATATCTGTCCATGAAAGAATCAACAGCAGTTACCACCATACAGTTCTTTTGGTGGTAAAATCCTGTATTCACATTAAAAATACCACCATGCTAAATGGGATAGATTTCAAACAGATCTATCAACTCAAGAATGGATATCCATGAGGTGCGGTGGGCATCAACAGCAGCAGACTTGTGCTCAACCGTAATCTGTAACCTCATAGCAGACATACCCCCAACTCTGCCATTATCACCAAGCCAGGGGATCAACCCTGGTTCAATGAAAAATACAGACCGATATGCCAAGAGCAACACCAGATATATCAAAATACGAGATGAGAACCCGGTGAAGCTACAACAAAAGATTATTTATGTGTCAAATAGCATAAGCGGAAAGGAATAGACAAAACTAAGAAATTCCACAATAAATCAGATCTAAGCTCCACAGTCCTGCCACATCCAGTTGTGAATGTTGTGAACAATTAAATAGCTCAGTAGAGGAGGAGGAGACTCCACAAGTATCCCCAATCTCAATGATAGAGGGACCCAACATACCAGTGCAAAAGATAAGGCTGAAGGTATTTGCAATAATTTTCAGCCAGAAGTGCCAAGCAGATGATTCACCAAAGTGTCCTCCTGACATCCCCAGAATCATCGATGTCAGTCTCCAACCAATTTGATTCACTCCAAATAACATCAAAAAAACAGTTGAAGGCATTGGATAATGGAAAGGCTATGGGGCCTTAGAATAATATTGTTATCCAGAATATGCCATGCTTCTAGCCATGCTGTTCCTCTACAGATACTAACTACACTGGCATCTACTCGGCCATGTGGAAAATTGCCCAGGTATGTTCAGTACACAAAAAGCAGGATAAATGTAACCCAACCAATTACCGCACCATCAGTCTACTCTTGATTATCGGTGAAGTGATGGAAGGGGCCATTAACAGTGCTATCAATCAGCACAGGCTTAGCAATAACCTGCTCACTGATGCTCAGTTTGTGTTCTGCCAGGGTCACTCATCTCCTGATCTCATTGGAGCCTTGGCTTAAACATAGAGAAAAGAGCTGAATGCCAGAGGTGTGGTGAGAATGATTACACTTAACATTAAAGCCATACTTGACTGAGTGGAGCATCAAGGAGCCCTAGCAAAACTGAAGTCAATGGGAATCAGAGGGAAACCTTCCACTGGTTAGATTCATACCTGGCATAAAGAAAGGTGGTTGTGGTGATTGGAGGTCAATCATCTCAGCTTCAGGACATTGCAGGAGTTCTTCAAGTTAGTGTCCTAGGACCAATCATCTTCAGCTGTTTCATCAGTGATCTCCCTTCCACCATAAGGTCAGAAGTGGAGATATTCAACAATGATTGCATCATTTGTGAATCCTCAAATACTGAAGCAGTTCGTGTCCAAATGCAGCAATATCCAGGCTTGGGCTGACAATTGGCAAGTTACATTTCCCCCACACAAGTGCCAGTCAATGACAACCTTGAATAAGAGAGAATCCAACTATTATCTCTTAGCATTCAGTAAAATTACTATCACTGAATCCCATACAATCAAGACCTTGGGGGTTACCACTGACCACAAACTGAACTTGACTAGGGCAGGTCAAAGGCTCGGAATCGTGCAGTGAGTAATTCAATTCCTGAATCTCCAAAGCCTGTCCGTCATCTACAAGGCACAAGTCAAGAATGCAATGGAATACTCTCCACTTGCCTGGATGAGTGCAAGCTCCAATAACACTAAAAAGCTTGATACATTAAGAAGAAGCAATGACTTAGTGACATTATCGCTAAACTATTAATCCAGAAACTTAGCTAAGGTTCTGGGGACATGGGTTTGAAGCCCACCATGACAGATAGTGGAATTTAAATTCAATTAAAAAAAAGCCTGAATTAAGAATCTACTAGTGACCGTGAAACCATTGTTGATAGTTAGGAAAACCCACCTGGTTCACTAATGTACTTTAGGGAAGGAAATCTGCCATTCTTACCTGGCCTGGCTTACATGTGACTCCAAAGCCACAGCAATATGCTTGCTTCTCAACAACCCTCCAAGGGTGATGAAGGATAGACAATAAAGGTTAGCCAGCCAGCAGCACCTATGTCCCACAAATAAAAAAAAAACTATCAATATAAAGCAGCCCACTTGATTGCGACCCTTTCCACAAACATTCCATCTCTCCACACCAATGAACAGTGGCAGCAAGATGCCCTGCAGGAATTCCTTCCAAACCCTTGACCACTTCCATCTGGAAGAACAAGTGCAGCTGATAACTAGGAGTACCACTTTCTGGAAGTTCCCCCCACCTCCCCACCTCCCCACCTCACCCTCACAAGCTACTCACCAATCTGATATTGTCATTCCTTCACTATTGCTTGGTCAAGTTCCTGAAATTTCCTCCTTAAGCATTGTGGATGTATCTATACCTTAGGAATTGCAGCAGTTCAAGAAGACAACTCACCACCACCATCTCAAAGACAGCTAGGGGTGGGCAATAAATGGCCTAGCCAGTGACACCTACATCCTGTAAATGAATAATAAAAGAATTTTCAGGCTTAGATGACTCAAATGGGCTGTTTTTTAAAATTTTATTGGTATCTTTTGGTACTATTATTCCAAATATTAAAAAAAAATCAATTTGAATCCAATTCATGGTCCCCATGCAAGGGTCAAATAAGATCCAAGCTGACAGGATGAGGCATTGCACCCCATCCCAGACTTGGATCTAACATTTCATCTTAGTCAAAAGGACAAGATGGCTTTGAGAATTTGCATCATGTAAAGCTTTGGTTAAACCTCATTGTCTATCCTGATCCTTTATTCTATCCTAGCTTAAACAAATCACCATCACAGATATCAGCACACCCTAGTTGCAATGGGCTAGCCTCACCTCCCGCTTGATTATGGTTTCACCACTGCCATTTAAGGCCCCATTTTTTGATGATATAGCACTGATCGATCAATCAGTGCTATAAATACTGCATCCTCATCTAATTTGCAGATCATTAATGGTGCTGATTAAAGCGTATCGTTTCCAATGCTATTTAAATGTTCATTAGGTGTAGCAAGGAAAAGTTGAAAGCAGATCTGGCTTTCAGTTTTTCTGAACTCATGTGGGAATTTCGAACCTCAGCACTTTTTCTGGCTATTCTGGGGATACTCTTTAATTTTTTCCAATGCTGAAATAAGCTGTTAACCTCTCAATGTAAATGACTTTGACTGGTTATTTTATTTCTCAACTGTTCAGTCACTTATACTTCCACTTTAATGAACTAGTGGAGGACTGTCATGATAAATTAACCCACACACCAAGAACTGGGATAACAGGTTGCCCATAATTTGTTGTTTGTTTACAGTGATGATTCCGTAAAGCAATAACTTCCTGAGTATTAATGCTAAAGGCAAGGTGCATTTATATTAAGCTGAGATAAGAGTAGGCCAATGCAGTCAGGCATGTGCTGAAATTGAGAAAAGACCTGGACCATTAGAGGAGTTGACAATGTACCAATTACTCACCATATAATGAATTGTTAGACTAAAGAGCTGTAGACTGTTCCAAAAGTACAATGAATGGTGCAGAAAACCAACCATTTGGGGTTTCTCCAAAACACCTCTAAAAGAAATTACTCAGCATTGTTATCCAGGAATAGCACTTGTCACGCTTCTATCAGCTAAGGTATCAGTTCATTGGCACACTACTGTGCAACACCACCAGAATAAACATGATTTGTACTATATCATCCTGTTGGTAGTTCCAGGAAAATATGACAATCAAAAACCTGATTTCAAAATGTTATCACTAAAGACAAAATTAAGTCCCTGCCCAAATCACTTCTCCCAGTTACTACTACAGAGAAAATCAAACCTAATGTCATAATTTAAGTTAACATTCCAAGCTCCCCTCTGTTTTTGCCATTGTGCCCATAGAAGTTTCTGTGATCTCCTCTTGCTAATTTATAGCTGGTTCTTCATGCCAACACTTCACATGGAGAGGGGTAATAAATAAGCACTTTATAATGAAACATTGAATATTTTTATTTTGTGGTGACTTGAATCACTGTCCTGATGAGACATGGCTCTGCTAAAGAGAGACTCTTCCCTACCAGTTCTGTGCTGAGCCCTGGACTCATTTATTATTGGTCCATAAAACATGATAACATCAGTACAATCATTTTTAGAACATAATTATTTCTTAACCAAAGGCATAATTCAATGTTAATTGTTATCATTTTGATACTTTATTGGACTGCCTGACAATTTTTCTTCCCAGTATACGACAACAGCAGCTTTCTGACAGATATACCATATCTGTATATATGGTGCCATCAGATATTTGAACAGGAGGAATTGAGTTTAGGAGTTGGGAGGTAATGCTTCAACTTTATAAGACCCTTGTCAGACCCCACTTGGAGTATTGTGTGCAGTTCTGGTCACCTCACTATAGCAAGGATGTGGAAGCTATTGAGAGGGTGCAGAAGAGATTTACAAGGATGTTGCTTGGATTGGGAGGCATGCCTTATGAAGGTAGGTTGAGGGAGCTGGGACTCTTCTCACTGGAGAGAGACATAGGTTGAGAGGCGACCTGATAGAGGTTTATAAAATGTTGAGAGGAATAGATAGGGTGGATTCTCACAGGCTATTTCCCAGGGCTGAAATGGTCGCTACGAGAGGACGCAGGTTTAAGGTGCTGGGGGGCAAGTACAAAGGAGATGTTCAAGGCTAGTTTTTCACTCAGAGGGTGGTGAGTGAATGGAATTGGTTGCCATCAGTGGTGGTAGAGGAGAACTCGCTGGGGTCTTTTAAGAGACTTCTGGATGAGTACATGGGATGTAATGGGATTGGGAATTACAGACAGGTCTATGGCCTGGTAAGTATAGATATGATCGGCACAACTTGTGGGCCGAAGGGCCTGTTTGTGCTGTTGGTTTCTATGTCAACGAGGCAGTTGACTATACCTAATGATAGACAAGTGAAGGGCTTCAGCTATTTGCCCCTGTTGTTTGCAAGTACTCTGCTGTACATGTTTTATGTGCAGGTGACATGTAGCATAGATAAGAGCCGCTATACTTTTTCCCTAAAAATGGTACTTAAGATGAACCATCCCACATCAAGAAATATCATTGCTTCCCATTACTTTGACAGTTAAATGGGAACATTTCTGTGCTGCATTAAGCTTTTGTTCTGATTCATTTGTTTGCAACATTGGTAACTGCAATGACCTCTTACATTATTATTACAGTTGTTCCTTTTCATTATTTGAATAGTTAGACTATTCCATGCTTAAAATTAGTAATATGATTCAATATATTTTTTTGTTTTCCACATTTTTGGTAAATGGATTTAAAAAACACTAGGGCTGAAACCCAGATATTATATTCAAGCTAACATATTAATTGTCCTTTTTTCACTATTTTAACAAAAGTAATAATCCATTTACATTATAGGCATTAAATAATGCTGTCACCCTTAGTTACAATTATGATTTTAGGGACTTCCTATGTTTGTGCTCATACACCTATTCAATAATGACCAGTGTTTCAATGAAACTTGTTAGCATATCAAGAAGTGTGAATGCCTTGACAGCAAGGATTCTGGAATTCTCATAGTTACCCCATCCCATGTGTGCATGTATGATAGTGACTTGTTGATTTAAAATGAAATTAAGTCCTTAGATTTATTAACATGAGGGATTTGGGGAAAAGAGGGTACTGGGAATCTGGAACACATCCCTGGGAGTAGAGGTGGGAAACATCACAATCTTTAAAAAGTACATGGATGAGGACTTGAAATGTCGCAACATTCAAGGCAACAGGCCAAAGTATTGGAAAGTGGGCTTAGTGTAGATTTAGCGTAGTTCTGTAGGTGCAGATTTGATGAGCCAAAGGACCTCTTCTGTACTGTATGATTCCATGACTGTGACAATCTCTATCAATCTATATTACTAACTATAACAACAGAATAAATAATCACACACACACACACAACACACACACACACACACACACACACACACACACACACACACACACACCACACACACACCACACACACACACACACACACCACTTGTCTGCACACAGCAAGTAACACTATCCAGAATAAGAGTGGATTTCTACGGTGAGTCTCCCAATCCTTCACCATAATTTTGGTGAAAGAAAAATCGAAGGCTTTGTAATTCATCAGGGTGATGGAAGAATACAGCTGCATGATGTGATTAAGTCAATAAGGCTCTGAATTTAGCAATTTGGGCAAACCAGAGCCACCCATCTTGTCAGCCTTGGATATTCTCAGGGAAAGTACCATTAGTCACCTGCTACTGCAAACAACAGATGAAGACTGCCTGATGTTACTGTTACCCAGTGTTGGAACTTGGAAGGAGCCAGAGGCAAAGAAGCTTAGAACTGCAGCAACCTTGACTACACCAGGCAACTTTAAAGTTACCTCTACTCACAGGTCATCCGACATGAGATGGCACAATTCTGCCACAGCTCTTTAGAGAAACACAGCCTGACCCCTTATCAAAGAACTGCATGTATATTGTCCTGAGCATAAGTTCCTTTAGAAGGGTAAGAGCTCCTCAGAGCATGCCTTCACCATCTCATGTGTACTCCTCCCTCCTAAGTCTTTGATTTTCTCCCAGATTGGATGTGGCAAAAGGACTCCCATGACTAAATCTTATATATTGCCAAACATTCCTTAAGAAATGAGGAAGTTCACCAGATGCCACAACCACTGTGAAATTTCTATAAATAGTCAAAAAACACAAATATATCACAACGTTTCAATATTTCACCTGAAAGAAGCTACAGATTCCTTTAAGTGCCACTGGAGTTTATCAGGATGTAGACAGAACTCATTGTTAAGTTAGTAAGAGGAAAAAAGCCTGCAGAAAGGCATTTTAGGATTATAAAGGATTATATAGCAGCCAAATCAGCGATTCTATTTGAAGTGCCACAGCAGGATGGGTATGATGAGCACTTATGGAAAGGAGGGCTGACCTCAACAAATGCAGAATGGTCAGCTCATTAATAGAATTAGTGTACTCTCTTCTGTGCATACTTCATGCATGCAGGGAGGACTATACTTGGCAAGGGAGAATTTCTGGAAGACAGCAATGCTTAAAGGGCTGCTGCTTCCATTTGAACATGGACAGCTTTTGATCCACAAACTTCAACACTTTTTTTGTCTGTGGAGGATTGGTGAAGGGAATATTTTGCAAAGAACAATGCAGCAGAGGAAAGTAGTCATATCTGGAGCTGAGGGGAACATTACTCTGCATTTCAGTGTGCATAACAGAAGCAGGTACAGTTTTGGATGCTGCCTTTCAAGGTGATGCCACAATCTTCTGAATCAAGGCAGTCCCCTCAAAACATTATTGTAGTGTCAGGTTTTGGGCAGGAGCAGCAGTAGAAAACAATAGTGTCCCATTCAACACGTGCTTGCTTATCAAATAGTAATTTTGATTAATAAACCTATTAATTTAAAAGCAGTACAAACTTATCTAATATAGAACATAGAACATAGAATATTACAGCACAGAACAGGCCCTTCGGCCTTCGATGTTGCGCCGACCAATTAAGAAAAAGCAATGATCCTCTAACCTAAACCATTCCCCTTTCGTCCATAAACTTATCTACTAACCTCTTAAACGCCATCAAACTTGGCACACCTACAACTGCAACAGGCAGGGCATTCCATACCCTTACTACCCTCTGGGTAAAGAACTTACCTCTGACATCCGTCCTTTAACTACCACCCCTTAATTTAAAGCTATGTCCCCTCGTGCTAGCTTTCTCCATCCTAGGAAAAAGGCTATCACTGTCCACCCTATCTAAACCTCTAATCATCTTATATGTTTCAATAAGGTCCCCTCTTAGCCGCCTTCTTTCTAACGAAAACAACCTCAAATCCCTCAGCCTCTCTTCATAAGACCATCTTTCTTCAATAAAACCATCAAGGTTTCAATTATCACCACTACTGAATGGAAACCAGAAACTGAGGATCAAATGCGCAGCTAGCAAAACCCAAATTATACTGCCAGTTGCCTTTAAAAGCAAAAACAAGATGAGGAGAAGAAACAGTGGAGGTGATTTTTTGCCCTCACTTTCCATCTGCAGGAATGACAGCGAGTGCTCAAAAGCCAGAAAACGTGATTTGCGTCAATGAGTTCCTGAGTTCCAATATTCCAGGCCACTCACCAGTGGAGTGGCATGAACATGCCACAGGACCCCAGGGAACTTATTTTATTACATTAACATGTCATTAGTGAGCACTGTCTCTGGGACATATGCCCCCTCACTGGATATTCATCAGACCCCTAGCACCATTTACAATATGTTCACCTAGATGTGAACCTGTTGTTGCGGTCTCCCTGAGGGTGTAAATGTGAGTATAGCTCCTAGAGGAGAGAGAGATGGTCAGGCAGTGGCTTGACACAGATTGGCACTGCCAGATTGGCAGCATGCCCAAAATCCAGCAGCTTGCAGCAGAAGGCACCATTATACATGTGCAGATTTCTCTGTTCTATGCGACATTTAACTCTGTTGATTGGGAGTAAAAGCCTTCCATTGTAGAACAACCCATCAGCAGTCATTATCCAATCACCTAGGTGCCAAATTGTTGTCAGTGCTCATGGAACAACATGCAAGCATGACTTTTCATTTTCAGTAAATGGGAGTGAATATTAAAGGGCAAAACTTGATATGATTTTGGTAGGCTTATTGGCAAATACTAAATATTCTCAACTTGAAATGCATTCAGATATTCCAGTGTACCATGTGTCCTAGACTTTCTGGTTTTCTCCATTTCCTTTCACCTGCTGTTGTATATTTTTTTTTCCTCTCCCTCTATCCTCTTGACGTTTCTTTTAAGTTCCCCTGATAATACTAGTTAACAAAACTTCACAACATTCCTGTGTATAGTACTTTGCAGTCAACAGTCCTGTTAAAATGAACAAATTCAGGTGTGTGCTGGAGTTAAGCAAATTTAAAACTTTCTAGGTTTTCTTCACATTTATTTCCTTCATGACTTGCATATATCTACAAGATAAAGGGTCGGCCATTTAAAACTGAAGTGCATAGAAAATTCTTCTCCAAGAGTATTGAGTCTCTGCAATTCTCTGCTGCAAAGACTCATGGAGACTGGATCATTAGAAATATTTAAAGTTGAGGTTGATAAATACTTGATAGATTGAGGAATAGAGAGCTACTGGGAAATGGCATAGAAAAGGAGTTGAGACTGGCATAAATCAGCCATCATCGTATTAAATGATGGGGCAGGCTTGAAAGGCCTGTGGCTGACTCCTCTTAAAAAGGTCACTCTGGTCTAATCTATTGCCAGCACTACAACTTTGTAGCTATTAATTGAAGTCTGCACATTAAATAAATAGTTTAGCATGGTGCACAACACACAAGAACACAAGAAATAGAAGCAGGGATTAGACCACCAGGCCCTTCTAGCCTGTCCTGCTATTCAATATGATCTATACTGAGCTCAGCTCCTTTTCTGTGCCATTTCCCTTTTGCTCTCTATTCCTTGATCTATCAAAAATTATCCACCTCCACTTCAAATATTTCTAATGATCCAGTCTCCATGACTCTTTGGGACAGAGAATTGCAGAGATTCAATACTATCTGTGAAAAGAAATTTTAATGCACCTCAGTTTTAAATGACCGACTCTTTATCTTGTAGCTTTGTACTCTTGTTCAATGCTCTCCCACTAATGAAAGCATGTGAAGTTGTACAAATGAAGTAATGATTTCATGGAAAAAATGGTTAAATATTTGATACAAAATAAGGAAAGCTGACCATGTTATTCCAAAATGCCAGACCCCTGTAAAACTGACTCCACATAACTTAAGATATGAATAAGACCGGAGAAGGTCAAGACCTGATAAGGTTGACTTCACATAATTTCGGGCTGAATGAGTGAGGCGAGATAAGATCAGAAATGACAAAGTCATCAGCCTTCTTCTGTTCTATCAAAAGGACAAGATAGAAGTATGAATGATGAGACAAAGAGGTCTCGGAGGTCACCAGGTTATTGCACAATTAATGATGTTGCTACTGTTTGTATTATTCATCAAATTCCTGAAGTCATGTAAACTGATAAGAGAAAGATATAACTATTGAATTGGTTCTTCATATTTTGGCAGACTTGAGAGCAGAATTAGCAAGTTGCAATGACGGCTCTCTGAACTCAAGCTTTTGCCAATAGTGCATTCAATCTTTCAGAAATAAAGATAAGTTGTTTTCTTGGAACAAGTTTTGGTGAGTTTCTCTACCACAGTCAGGAAGCAGGAAAAATTTCCACTTCAACAGCCACCTGTCAATCTCTCTCAGGATCTTATACTTTTGAACAAAGTCATCTCTCACTCTTCTAAACTCCAAGGAATACAGACCAGGCTGTTCAGTCCCTCTTGATGGGACAATCCTCTCATCCCAGGAATTAATCTGCTGAATCTCCTTTGGACTGCCTCCAATGCTCCTATACCTGCGTCCAATGCTACTATATCTTTTTTAAGATAAGGGGGCCAAAACTATACATAATATTTCAGGTGTGGCATCACAAACACTCTGCACATCTGCAACAAAACCTCTCTATTTTTAAACTTCAGCCCATTAGCAATAGAATCCAAAACGTTGT
This sequence comes from Sphyrna mokarran, assembly GCA_024679065.1. Classification (NCBI taxonomy): domain Eukaryota; kingdom Metazoa; phylum Chordata; class Chondrichthyes; order Carcharhiniformes; family Carcharhinidae; genus Sphyrna; species Sphyrna mokarran. The sequence goes on along the minus strand of JAGIQG010000006.1, from coordinate 89,850,106 downwards.
TTGCTTTCTTAATGGTTTGTTGGACCTGCTTACTAGCTTTTTGTGATTCATGCATTAGAACAACTTGGTTCTTCTGAACTTCACTCACCTCCAGTCTCTCACCATTTAGATAATAATCTGCCTTTCAATTCCTCCTATCAAAAGTACATGACCTCAAACTTCCCCACATTAAACTCCATTTATCAAGTTTTTGCCCAGTCAACCAATCAATTTATATTCCATTGCAGAATCTCAATATCCACATTACAACATGCCCTTCCCACCAATCTTTGTATCATCGGCAAGTTTGGAAACCTTACATTCTGCTCTTCCTCCAGGTCAATAATGTAAATAGTGAACAAGAACTGATGCCTACAGTACTCCACTAGTTACATTTTCCATTCTAAAAAGGACTCACTTATCCCAGCTCTCTGTTTTCTATGTCACAGCCAGTTTTCAATCCATGCTAACATTCTTCCTCCAATTCCATGGGCTTTTATTTTATCCACCAGCCTTTTATGTGGCACCTTTTCAAATGGTTTTTGAAAACCTAAAAACAGTACGGGGGAAATTTTCCCATTTTGTCTGCCACAGAAATTGTATAAGTGGGAGGGGAGTGGGGAGTGTGGTGTATGAGGTGACCGTGCAAGCATCCATAGATCTTGGGTGGGATTTTCCTGTTTTGGAATGAGCACGGCTGGAATACCCTTCCTACGTTTACAGGTTATCTATTCTCTTTCAAAAAACCCGAAGAAATTTATCAAACATTTACCTTTCCCAAAGCCGTGCTGACTAGGTTTGATTATATTCAGCTCTTCCTCCAGGCTATTAATGTAAATAGTGAACAATTGCAGGTCAAGGACTGATCCCTGCAGCACTCTACTCGTTACATTTTCCTCTCTGATAAGGTCCCATTCAAATGAATAGCTATTTTCTCTTTAGTTATCGACTCCAGCATCTTGCCAATGACAGATGTTAAACTAACTGGCCCACAGTTTCTGCCTTCTGCCATTCTCCATTTTTGAATATAGACATCACGTTGGCTGTTTTCCAATTATTGGTACTGTTCTGGAATTTAAAGTTTTACAGTTTATTTATTAATGTCACAAGCAGGTTTACATTAATAATACAATGAACTTACTGTGAAAATCCCCATCGTTGTCGCATTCCAATGCCTGTTTAGATACATTGAGGGAGAATTAAGCATGGTCAAGGCACTTAACCAGCACACCTTTCAGACTATGGGAGGAAACCAGAACAGCCAGAGGAAACCTATGCATTAAATCGTAGAATCATAGAATCCCTTCAATGCAGAAGGAGGACATGCAGTGCATCAAGCCTGCAATGGCATCAATCCTACCCATCAGAGCATCAGGCCCTAGCTCTGTAAGACAACCGATATTGCTAACACCCTGACACCAAGGGACAATTTAACATGGCCAATACATCTAACCTGCACATCTTTGGACTATGGGAGGAAACAAGACCACTTGGAGGAAACCTGCACAAACAGAACATACATACTCCACACAGAGAGTCACCCAAGCTGAAAATTGAATTCAGGTCTCTTGCACTGTGTGACAGCAGTGCTAACCGCTATGTTACTATGCTTTGGCGAGTTACAAAATATTTCAACCAATGGCTTCACTATCTCTGTTTTTTTTTTCCACAAAACACCCTAGGATGTAATTCATCGGGTCCTGGTGACTTGTCCGCCTTTAGCCCCTTGAGTTTCTCTAATACTCTATCCATAGTGATTGGGATTATTGTAATTCTACATTGTTTTATACATTCACAAATGTGCAGTAAATAAATTAAAAGGGAAATTTAACTAAATACAACTGTCATGCTTCAGGAGATAATCCATTTCCTAATATTTTAATTTTGTAGTTTTTTAAATTGTGTTTTTTTGGATTGTGTGCATTGCCTTTGGGCGTGTTAACCATGAATTTCATGTTCCTCATTCCATTTGTCACAACTGCAATATTTCTGAATTTGAGGAGGTGGCAGGTGGGACGAGAGAATTCTGGCTAGGGCATGTTGGCAATGCCTTTAAGCTTGAAGGGATAGCATATATCTTAAAATGGAACAGTACAGAAGTTGGTATCTATATAGAAAATAGAGGCACATTGCACTAACTCTTTGTGGCATATTGTTTGCTTTTGCATTGTTATTATTTATTCTACTCCATTATTGGTCAAAATGCTTCCAAGTTCAGCTGAAAAATAAAATAAGTTATTGTGTTAGCTGTTGATTTTTCTGATTCCATCAATCATATTCTTTGCTTCCCTGTGCAAGGTTTTTCCAACAGATTTTCTGCATCCCTTGCCTCTTATATTTTTTTGAAAGGAGTTTGCTATATTGAAAACTCTCTTCCCTGAGGAGATTTTAAAGTGTAATAAAATACCTTCTTTTTGTTCCACTCAACTTCTATCAATCTCTGATTCTCTCTCTGTCTATCCTTTTATTCACTAGTCCTCTTGCTTTCAGTGTATCTCTCTTTTCTTTACTGGTTTTCAACCAGAATGATTTATTTTTGCATCATTTTTGTTAGTTTGCCTTCAATTTGTTTTTACACAAGTTCTGTGCCAGAGCAAAATCTCATTATTGGCAGATTTATAAATTAAAACATTTATAGCCAGGTCATTTCTTTAGAAATATGTAATTTATAAACACCAATCCTGGTTGCTAAGCTTCATCTTGTCTCACTATTTTACAGAATCGATATTCAGTAACCCAACAACAACAGAAACAAGCAAATTCAGATCTTACTTTGATATTTTCAACTGTTAAACAGAGATAAATAGTAGAGGGAGGGCAGGAACCTGTGCTCAATATTCTGGCCTGTAGCACATTTGTGACTGTGTACTGATGTTGTATTGATTGGAAATGTGCCGATGAGCTTGGACCAGTGTGAGCAGTATGGTACCTAATCTCTGAAACAGTAGTCTCGTTCTATACAATTCAAAATAAAAGATTGTCAAATCCCTCCTGATCAGAGCAATTCAACCTACAATATAAACAAATAGATAGAATGTATCTATCATTCTAGTTCACAACATGCAGTGTGTCACTTCAGGATTTTACTGTGTTTCAATTCCTATCAGAAAGCCGTTTCCACTGCTAAAAGGGTCAGTAATTAGAGGACACAGATTTAAAGTAATTGGCATAAAAACTAATGGTAGGTGAAGGGATTTTTTTATGATCTGCAATACACTGCTTGAAAGGGTGGTGGAAATGGATTCAATTGACACTTTCAAAAAGGGAATTTGATAAAAACTTGAAAGTGAAAAAATTTCAACTCATTGAAAACTAATTGGATAGCTTTCAGAGAGCTGCCACGATGGCCTCCTTCTTGTTATAGAGCCATGCCTCATAGTTCAACACATTTATTGATTTATTAGACTGAAACTACACGTTAAGTTTTTAAAGGCTGAACAGTGACACTTTTTAAAGGCGTAAGCAGCATCTTCTATTATGCCTAAAAATTTGCATAATTGTACCCTACAAATTCCAACCTCATCAAATGGAGGCAGCCTTTCTTGACCATAGCTGACTTGAGACAATCACCTTAGATGATTGTGAATTAGCCACATCCTGAACCAGTCACAACACATCCAGACAGCAACTGTGCAATCAACAGGGCCTGGAACAAGCCATTAGGTACAATCATTTCGGATAATGGACCCTAACTGAGAAAGGAACTCTTCCAACTATAATCTATCATGGCTTAACCCTGAAATTGACTTGTGAATACCATGTTTGGGTAAATTCAGTTGGTGGAGCGAGATCATTTGATGAGTCAACTGAACCTCTTTTATGTATTTAAGACATTGCCTTTCTCCAGGCCATCAAAACAGACAAAATGCAAAAAAAGCAGGATCTTAAGTAGGTGTGCTCTCTCTCTTTCTCCATCCACCCTGAAAATGTGAACCCTATCTCTTGATCTCTTTGAACAGCTGATACCAAGGCTAGCATCCAAAACCAAGCAACTACTAACTCCATGAGACCAAATAGAAATTGTTTGTCAACATCTTTAAATTATCTTATCATAGACTTCAAACTGATGTTTGAGCCCAGTCCAAAACCGTTCAGACTTCAACCTACCCAATCGATGCATAACTTTTTAAGACATTCAACCTATTTATCCTACCCTCCACTTTCTAACTTATTTGTGCGTGCATGTGAACTCTTGAATGTTTTTGTATGTGAGATTTGAAATATTTGCTTTATTATTTTTATTTAGATTGGTTGTTAAATGCATTATTATCTGGTTATTTGGAAATAATTAAAAGATAACCTATCTGTATGTGCGTCCTTTACAGTTACTGCATTTAAACAGTTAAACACTCACTGAATTTGCTAGCATATTCTCTTGAAAAACATAATGCAGTCAAATGGGGAGTGGGAAAAGAGGGGAGTTACTCTGCCATGTCTCGTCTGACAGTTACATTCTGTTCTATATGATGCAATGATTCATACAACATAATTGTATTAATGTGAGTGTCAGTTTCAGGACATCATAATTCAGTTGAGGAGTCATATGACACTTATGACTTTGATTTTGGGGCAGCAGAGTTAGCATTACTGTCCACAGCACCGGGACCTCAGTTTGATTCCTGATTTGAGTCACTGTCTGTGTGGAGTTTGCACATGCTACCTGTGTCTGCATGGGTTTCCTTCGAGTGCACTGGTTTCCTCCCATAGTCCAAAGATATGCGGGGTAGGTGGACTGGCCACATTAAGTTGCATCTTGGTTCAAGGGGACTAGCTAAGGTAAACGCATGAGATTATGGGGATAGGGCTTGGGTAGGATTGTAGTCGGTGCAGACCCAATGGGCCGAATGGCCTCCTTCTGCACTGTGAGATTCTGTGATGTGTAGACAAATGAAGAGGGCATTCAGTGGAGTGTAATTCCTTCAGGATGCTTTGTTAACTCAATCATATTACAATTATGTAGCACCTCCTTGATACATCTAATTTCATATCTACATCTTTACCATCTCTTTTATTCCACAAAATCAAACACACTTCTTCCTAAGACTGGGTAATGGATCTGGCTGGCTTTGGGCAGGGCAGTGGGAAAGTTTATGGAAATGAGGCCTGGGCATTAAGATGCAAGTTTCCAGGCTAAAAGGATTCTCCATCTGCTCCAGGGCTCATGTGTTCAATACTTGCTCCCACCTCCCCCGCCTATAAAACCAGTGTTGATGAGTTCTTGTTTTCAAGTCAGGTTGAAAATTAATTCAGTGCGTTGTTCTGTGATATTTGTAATTCTGGCAACCTTGAAACTGCTTAAATATAATATTTTTAAAGAAAAGGTTGGAGATTTGTGTTAACAGTCAGCCGATCACCACATTGTTCAATGCGTTGATTGCAAAATATTGACGAGTGTGCAGGACATCTGGATTTAAACTCCACATCACAGCATTTGTCTTCAAAGCTCCAAAAGCAGAATTGGTGTCTATAAAAGAGTTACTGGAAGATAGAGAGAAAGATTGAGAATCAGACAGAAAATCATATTGTAATGCAATAATATTTTCAGTCTACTGACCATATGTGTATCCCTGGCACAAAAGGTATGAAATTTGTTCTAAGGATTATATTCTGTGGAAAAAAAAAGATTGAGGTGGTATTTGTGTTGAATGGGGAAAAAAAGGTACTGAGAGAAGAATAAATCAACCAGTGTCTATGGCTCCTCAGAAAAAAAATGTTATGTTATCCACTGTTCGTCTATTTACTAGCATTTTTGTTGCAGGGGTTTTAAAGGCACAAATCTATAGGCTGTGGGGACATTGTCTGCTTCCTTCAAATAAATGTGAAGGTCAGTGCTATTGTGTAGCAGGCAGAGGCAAAGGAAACTTAAATTTACAATGTCAACAACAGGCAAAAAAAAGGTCATCTTCTATACAGTTCTGAAAAAATTGAGGTTAGATCAGACAAAATTATAATTTTCCTTTTGTGTTCTAGTCTCTGATGGGATACCAAATATCATCTGACCTCTCTGCCACCCATGTCTTGTTCTGATAGCAATGTCTGACCTTTGACACCCAATTAAAATGGGAAACAAGTTTTGTGATGGGTCAATATGCATTTTTTTTGGCAAAATTGAGCCGTGAAAATAGATTCAGAGAGGTTTATTGGTGCTATCATTGTAATTTATGTGCGATGTAGGGATTGCAGTTTTTGGGTTTTATGGGAGCCTTGTTCTTTTCTTTCTCAGATGTCCAATAATTCTTCAAAATGAAAGTGCCATACAGCACTTTTGTCAGCACTGAAAGTGCATGTGCTGGATTTAGGATTCTAAATGTGCCTTAATTATTCAGCTCCTTTGTTCTCACACACCACAACTCAATTACCCTGCCCATGCAAACTTGATCCAGGAATGAGCGACGCAGAGCATTTTGCATAGTAATGACAAGCAACGGATCAATATGAACATACATCACAGAAGAAAGAGAAAGAAATGCCTGTTCATCAACAATTATATCTTCTGGCATGAAATGAAATTAAGCTTAGGCAAACAACTGATTAATGAAAGATGGTCCCTTGTAAATCAATGGAGAGATGTCAGGGTTTAGAATGGGTTTCGGGATTAACTTTGATGGAAGAATTATATTTACAACTGAAACAGGGGTAGCAGTAATTGAGTGTTCTGGTTAATATACGTAGATAAATGAAGAATTCACCTGAGATGTGTAGCATAAATAGATGAAAGGAACAGGCAATTTAATTTACCTCAGCATTGTGTCTCTTTTTCATACAATTTCCTTTGACCGTTTAATGATAGAACTGATTGGGTGTAAGTACAAAAACTTAGTACCATATAAATTCCCTTTGATCACACGTGATGCTTTCAATATATGTCCTGCACATATCTACAAATAGATCTGTCGCCATACATATCTTTTATGAATTTATGAAATAGATGAAGCAATAGTCCATTTCCAATGATTTACTTATCAATTTCAAGCCAAATTGAAAAGATTCAGAGGCAACTAACGAGCGATATCTTTATAGTCCAATTTAATCAATTAGGATTATTTGCAACATTAGGATATTCGCAAAGGAAAGGGCTTGGCATTATTTAGCACCTACATAATCTCAGATATTCTCATCAAACATTTTTCAACCAGTGAAGTACTTGTGAAGAATAGTATCTCACAGCACTACGGGCTGGGGTTCCATTCTCGGCTTGGGTGACTGTATATGTGGAGTTTGCACATTCTCCCTGTGTCTGCATGGGCTTCCTCCTATAGTCTGAAAGATGTGCTGGTCAGGTGCATTGGACATGCTAAAATCTCTGTCAGTGTACCCAAACAGGCAATGGAACATGGCGATTAGATTTTCACAGTAACTTCATGTTAATGCAGTGTTAATGTAAGCCTACTTGTAGCACTGATACATGAATTTAAATAAACAAACTGTCGTAATGTAGAAAAATACAGCAGCCAATTTAAAACAGCAAGCTCTTACAAACAGCAACAAGAAACATGATCAGACTACTAGGCCCTATTTCACCATTTTGATTGTAAGTGCTGGACAGACTTGAAACTGGAAGTATTTCAGAGCAGATTTTTAGACCATTTCTCAAGTGCCCCCATATGCACTCTGCCTGAAAAAATATCAGTGATTCCAAATAACACTGCAGAAGCCTGTGGGTGGAGTTTCACACACCCAAAATATTTGTAGCATGGATCAGAGTTTTCAACTGCGCACACACAGTAAAAGAATAGAAAAATGCTCTCTGCCATATCACTCGCAGGCTGGATAATGCCTCCCCCAACTCCAACCGACAGTGCCCCCACCTCCACAACATAACTGACCCCTTATCCATGTACCCTCCCTCCCATGGCGACCCAGACCGATTATGGCCTCTGCTTGCTTTTTCCCCCACCGGTTGCAGGCAGGCAGCGGACTCTCCTTCCACCTCTCCAATGAGAGCCACCTGACCCACCTCCCCCCCCCCCCCCCCCCCCCCCCCCCCCCCCCCCCCCCCCCCCCCCCCCCCCATCCCCACAACCAGAGGGCCATCTGCCTGCCTTCCTTGCCACCGTCCGTACTAGAGAGCCATCTGCCTACCTTCCTCATCATCCTCTCACCACATCTCCCTCACTCCCCTCACCACCACCTATCAGAGTCAGAAAACTGCTGGAAGCTCTGAAATTATCTCCTCAGAACTACACCACTTGAATTGAACATTTGCAGATCACGTCTGTTTTGTGTCAAATCTGGGTGGGCAAACGCAGTGGTAAAGGGCGATGTACCAGTAAGTATGAGCGTGCAGTCCACCAAGTCAATTTAAATGCATGTAAATGTATTTAAAACACATTTGCATGTTTCGGGTGTGGTCCTGATTGCAGTCATTTATGGCCATTAGTAAAGGGGGAATGAGCACAGAGGCAGGCGCAGATCACGCTACTTGCCTCATGCCGAACTTTACCGTGTTTTCGCACTCAAAAACGGGCACAACTTGATGGTAAAATCGGGCCCTCTGTGTCAATGATGCTGGAATAAAACTTTGACAGTGTAACAAGAAATCTTCCCTGCTCTTGAACTTTGACATTAAATATGAAAGTCATTTAGTTAAGTCCAAAATGAAAGATTAAAATCTGAACAAAACAAACCTGAAAGCTGTGAAAGGTGAGTCGGCTAGAGTAACTCAGGAAATTGCATTCGGGTATATAAAGTGATAGACATGCAAAGGCAAACATTGAGAGAATTAATTAATAATTTGCAACAAATTTCCATTGCCTTAAGGAACAAAAAACCCACAGCAAAAATAGCCAAACTGCACGAACAAGAGAAGTTGAAGATACCTATCAGATTCAAGAAAAATGTTTAAAATGTTGCCAAAAAAGCAAGTTAAACACAACAAATGTGTGAACTAGAAAACAGTGTAGATATAAATATTTACCTGGAATATAACACAGTGATGAAATATTGGCAGCAGAATTTAATTGAGCACACTGGAGCTGTCATGATTGTGGTGGGGGTGAACAGAGAGAATTGGATAAGAGTCATAGAAGGCCTGCAGTGCAGAAGGAGGCCATTCAGTCCATCAAGCCTATTCCAGCAACAATCCTATCAATGTCCTATCCCTGTAATTCCACGTATTTTCTCCACTAATGCTCCTGACACCAAAAGGCAATTTATCATAGCTAATCCACCTAACCTGCACATTTTTAGATTGTGTAAGGAAACTGGAGCACCTGGAGGAAACCCACTCAGACATGGGGGAGAATGTGCAAACTCCACATAAACAGTCATCCAAAGCTGGAATTGAACCCAGGCGCTGTGAAGCAGCAGTGCTAACCGCTGCACCACCATGCTGTTCATACCACTGTGTCACCATGCCACCCATTCTTAGCATGATGGATTCTTGGAAGCAGGAAAACTGTCCCCAATTATGTAGAGTCTGGGATGTGCCCAAAATGGGAATCTGAACCACTTGTGATGGTATGTCAATTAGGCCTATTAAAGAGACAATTAACAGCAATTATCCTGAGTCCACTGAAGCTCAGTGCTGGCCCAGGGGAAAGTGGGGTTCTCATGAAGTCCACCCAGCCAACATTATTGGATTTTCCTGTGGCCCCATATGAGGAATCACTCATTGACAGGCACTCAGTGCCCAATGAAGGGACCCAGCTACACAAGATGGCACTGAAAGACATTTCCTTGTCCTTGCCAGTGACCTCTTCTCTGTCACTTTTTCTATGGCTACCTCCTCCCTGAACCGCTATCCTGTTCCATTTGATTGTTTTCTTTTTATTCGTGTGACATGGGCATTGCTGGCTGGCTAGCATTTATTGCCCACCCTAGTTGCCTGAGGATAGTTGAAAGTCAACTACATTGATGAGAGTCTGGAATCACATCTAGGTCAGACTGAGTAAGGATAACAGATTTCCTTCCCTAAAGGATATTCATGAACCAGATAGGTTTTTCTCCATAATCGACAATTGTTTCAGTGGATTCTGAATTCTAGATTTTTACTGAATTCAAATTCCACCATCTATCATGGGAGGGATTCGAACCTGGGTCCCCAAAACATTAGCTAAGTTTCTGGATTAATAGTCTGGCAATAATACCACTAGGCCATCTCCTCCTCATGTTGAGAGATGCTGTAGAAATCCTCAGGATGACCTGGTAACATTACCTGCAGCAGCCATTCCTTACATTTCCAGAACGTCTTGGTGGAGTACTGTGCAAAATTTTAGTTTCCATACTTAAGGAAATAAATATTAAACTAGAGGGAGTGCAACAAGCACACGTTGATTAATTCCTACATTGAGATGTTTGTCCTATGAGGAGAGATTAAGTAGACTAGATCAATATTTCCTATCATTTAGAAGAATGAGAGGTAATCTAATAGAAATACATAAAATTCTTAAGAGGCATAACAGGACAGTCATGGCAGGATACTTCCCCGGGCTGGGATTGTAGCACCTATGATTGTATTCTCACAATAAAAGATTAGCCATTTAGGATGCAAGGAGAAATTGTTCCACCATAGTGTTGGAATCTTTAGAATTCCCTATCTCAGAAGGCTGTGGCTACCCCATCATTCAGTATGTTACCAAGACAGATGCAGATATATTTATGAGTGGATAAAAGAATTCAGGGATATAGCAGTAGTGCAGGTAGCTGGTGTTGGGATAGACCATCAGCTGTTGGGTTAAACAGGGTACAGGTATGGACAGCTCCCCCTCACCCCAGAAGCAAAGTTGGTTTGGAGCCGGCATGTTTCATGCTGACTCACCCTGCAGCCATAAAGTACTGGGAGCAGGCTAAACAAGGGATAAGTGGGATTTCCACTTCCACTGGAGAGGAGGTTCTGCTCTCTAAAGACACTGGCCAATTCAATAGTTCAGCAACTCCATCAGTATTGGCACCACTAAAAGCATATTTATGACAATTTCTAGGGCTGCAGGAAAAGAAGAAAGAAAGTTCATAAATATCCAAAGTAAGGAAATTTGAGGTCTTGCGCAGGAAAGATTTGGGCAGATCAGAGAAGGAGAGGGATGGGTTTGGAAGGAAGGGAAGTTTGATCATTGGGTGCAGGAGTAGGGATGGGGCCTGGAGGAGAAATAGTGTGTCTCCTCACTGATTGGCAAAAAATAGTCTCTGAAAGATGAAATTGTCATCTTCCTTCCCATCCTTTGAAGAACTTTCTTTAAAAAAAACTGAGCTGCCCATTACCCACACCAATAATATGCCTCATTTTGTTTTATTAATTTGTGGGACTTTGGCATCTCTGGCTGGCCAGTATTTATTGCCCATCCCTGGTTGCCCTTGAGAAGGTGTTGGTGAGTTGCCTTCCTGAATCGCTGCAGTCCATGTCCAATGCATTGACCCACAATGCTGTTAGGGAGGGAATTCCAGGATTTTGACCCAGCAACTGTGAAGGAACAGTGATACATTTCCAAATTAGGATGATGAGTGGCTTAGAGGGGAATTTGCAAGTGATGGTGTTCCCATTTATCTGCTTCTCTTGCCTTTCTAGATAGAAGCAATTGTGGGTTTGGAAAGTGTTTCTAAGGATCTTTGAATTGCTAAATTGCTGCAGTGTATCTTGTAGACGGTACACAATGCTGCTATTGACCAAACAAATAGATGTGGTGCCAACCGCGGAGGTGAGTTACTCACTGCAGTATTCCTAGCCTCTGATCTGCTGTTGGAACATAGTACATAGAACAGTACAGCACAGTACAGGCCCTTTAGCCCTCAATGCCACTTGTTTATGTGGTGAGCTCGGTTGAGTTTTTGGTCAATGGTAACCCCAAGGATGTTGACAGTGGGGAATTTAGTGAGGGTAATACCATTGAATGTCAAGGGATGGTGGTTAGAGTGTCTCTTATTTATGATGGTCACTTCCTGGCATTTGTATGGTGTGAATATTACTTGCTATTCGTCAGCCCAAGCTGGATATTGTCCAGATCTTGTTGCATTTGAATATGGACTGTTTCAATATCTCAGGCGTTGCAAATGATGCTGAACATTGTGCAATCATCAGCAAACATTCCTACTTTTGATCTGATGGAGGGAAGGTCATTGGTGAGCAGCTGAATCTGGTTAGGCCTGGGACACTACCCTGAGGGAGTCCTGCAGAGATGTCATGGAGCTGAGATGACTGACCCTCCACAACCACAATCATCTTCCTCTGTACCAGGCATGACTCCAACCAGTGGAGACTTTCCCCTGATACCCAATGATTCTAGTTTTACCAGGACTCCTTGATGCCACACTTGGTCAAATTGATTTCAAGATCTGTCAATCTCACCTCACATTTGGAATTCAGCTCTTTTGTCCATGTTTGAACAGAGGCTGTAATGAGATCAGGAGCTGAGTGATCCTGGTGAAACCCAAACTGAGCATCACTGAGCAGGTTATTGCTGAGCAGGTGATGCTTGATAACAGTGTTGATGTCCCCTTCCATCACTTTACTGATGAAAAAGAGTAGACTGATTGGGCAGTAATTGGTGGGGTTGGATTTGTCCTGCTTTTAGCATACAGGACACACCAGGGCAATTTTCCACATTGCTGGGAAGGTGTCAGTGTTGTAACTCTACTGGAAAAGTTTGTTCGGGGAGCAGCAAGCTCTGGAGCACAAGTCTTCAGTACTATTGCCAGAATATTCTAAAGGTCCATTGCCTTTGCAGTATCCAGTATCTCCAACCATTTCTTGATATCATATGGAGTGAATTGAATTGATTGGAGACTGGTATCTGAGATGTAGGGGATTACTGGAGGAGGCCAAGATGAATCGTCTACTTGAAACTTCTGACTAAAGATTGCTGTGTATACTTCAGTCTTATCTTTTGCACTGATGTGTTGGCTCCTCCATCATTGAGGAAAAGGGTATTTGTGGAGCCTCCTCTACCATTTATGATTGGATATGGCAGAACTACAGTGCTTAGATCTGATCCGTTTGTTGTGGGATTGCTTAGCTCTGTCCATTATTTGTTGTTTATGTTGTTTGATATGCAAGTAGTCCTGTTTGATAGCTTCACCAGGTTGACATGTCATTTCTAGGTATACTTGGTGCTGCTCCTGGCACGGCCTCCTGCACAATCCATTGTACGGGCAGCATGTAGCATATTATCAGAGTCAATTGGTTTGGTAGCAAGCTTAATTGACTCTTGATTGCTTAATTAATTATGATAGATAGGCTGCCAATATTAGCACCCATCCAACCCTCTGTATAGTGGAGATTAACTCTGGGGTGAACAGCAGATAGTGGGGTGGGGATGTGCCCTACCATTCATGTACCACCATCCCCAAAACACATCCAGCAGAGCCACGTAAAATACAGTTCATAGCTTGATATAATGGAAGGGTAGTCTTGAAGGGCTAGATGATCTAAAGCTACTTCTATTTCTTATGCTCTTCTGGCTTCTTTGGGTTCAACAGAGTCTTGTACAACAACTGAGAAGGCTAACTGAGCCTCAGTTTAACAGGGGCAATTCTCCCCAAAAGATTTAAGTGTCCAATGAGGATTTTTTCACCGAATTTTTGGAGGTACTTAGTTTTATAAATCACCAATACCCTGAGTTTCACAGAAGGTTTCAGAGGGATTCACATCGGTAAGTGGGGAGCAGGACCTTATCCCACTGGAGAGATGGGAATCAGTGCACTGAGCAGTCCATTGCGCAGGCACCAATCTGTCAGTGGAGAAATTGGTACATGTACACTGGCCCCTCCATTGCTGAATCTCTTCCCAGGCCACCCCCTTTTCCCCCAGCCTACCCAATGCATCCCCCCCCCCCCCCCCCCCCACACCACGGTGTTGTCCTACCAACTCCATCCCTGATTGCCAGCCTACCTGACTTACTTCCTCCCCCACCCTTCAGGTCAGATTCAATTACCAGCCCTCCAAGGCCAGCCCTTATCCCCTCATTTCCCATGCACAACCTCTCTCCCATTTGGACTCTTGATTGCCTCTTCCTTTCCCCAGCAATTCTATTGCAGAATGAACAATGGCTCATTCTGCACCCCACCCCCAACTACTACCGATCAATGCTGCCACCCGCTCCCCCCTCCTCATTAGGACACGCACCTCCTTGGTTACACCTTTGGGCACTGCCAGGCTGGCACTGCTTATGGGACTCAATGGCTTCTGCCTGCACCAGCAGCGTAATCATGCTTTGTTCCTTTTGATTGAGCCCAGCTTTAATTTCCGCTGGTGGGAACTTCTCCTGGCCGGGGTTTGCGGGGGGGGACACTAGCAAGCCTAGAGACTGCCGTCCCAGGCTTGCTAATGATATTGAAATTGTGATTTTAGTATTGCAATCAGTCTCACACCAGAAATCTGGGTGGGACTGATTACATCAAAAAAAGGACCTGGCAAAGTTATGATTGACTGGACAACAATTGCAAATCATGCTACAGGCTCCCTGTTGATGTCTCCCAGCTCACTGCACTACTGCAGCAGCACAGTGGGCCAGGAGAATTGCGCCAGCATCTTCAATAGTACAACACTCAATACTACACTGAAGTAATGGATGGAATTATCACTGGACAAGACTTAAACTCATTCAAACTCCATCCAATTACCTGGCGTTAAAATCAGACCCATTGTGCTCAGGTATTTGGACTGAATTTGAACACAAGACATTCTGACCCAAAGTGAGAAGGCTACTACCGAAATAAGATGTCATCTGGAACTCACAAAATAAAACAAAATGTAGTTTATTTTTTTCTAAAGTTTTTTGTGCTTTTCAAATTGAAGGGGGCTACTGCAGGAGAATGTAACAAATTTTCACTTTAGAAATCTATTATAATCAGTTTCTGAATATAACCTAGGGCACAATTCATACAGGTGGGAAGCAGTCAAACATTCTGCTGCTATGATATTTTTGGCACACACAGTCAAATGCTGCTTAAGGGCAGTAACTCTCCCTCAGCACTGGCACTCAGCACTTTGTTCATGTTTGAACAAAAGCTGGGATGAGGTCCAGAGCCAGTGATCCTGATGGAACCCAAACTGAGCAGCAGTGAATAGATTATTAGTGAGAAAGGAAATGGGGAGAACCTCACTAGACACTTGAGTAAGATCAATTGGCTGCTCTCCCAATCCTGTGGTGACTTAGGTAACTCACCCACGTACTGTGTG
The DNA here is from genome assembly GCA_024679065.1 of Sphyrna mokarran. NCBI lineage: Eukaryota > Metazoa > Chordata > Chondrichthyes > Carcharhiniformes > Carcharhinidae > Sphyrna > Sphyrna mokarran. The sequence continues at coordinate 89,835,015 of JAGIQG010000006.1, read as the reverse complement.
ATCTTTCTAGCTGTGACTCAGAATCAATTTTACATTGTCCAACTGTTGGTCACAATTTTAACACGTCAATGGGCTGGCACATTTTCCAGATACCTCTTCTGTTCTTTGAGTGGAGAAAGGGAGGACAGGGAGTGGGTGGCTATTCTCTAAAATCTACAATGATTGTGCCTGCAACTGCCATGAAACAAACCAGGAGAGGAGTCATTGAGAGAGACAGAGCCACCAATACTAGCCCCAAGACATGGCTGAAATCCAGGGATTCAGTAATCTCATAAGAGCTGTGGGAGTATGTGCACTTTTTGTCTCTCCATTTCTCTCACAAATACCTGAGATCATTTCTTCCACTCACTCTCCCGTCAATTTCTAAATGTCTCTCCTCTCCGTTGCATTAGCAGACATCAATTCTCTTTCTCTTTCCAGACACACTCTTTTCCTTTCCTCTTTGCACACAGCAACACCACCAGCTTGCATACTTCCATATCAGTTCCAAAAACTCCTCCTTCTTCGCATTACCCGTGAGTAATGACATACCATCATGCCACATTCTTCGCAAAGAAACTACAATTTAAATTGGAATGTGGATTACAGTACTATAGATTAGATTCTCCAGTTGGTGTTTGCATCGTGCACTCTCCTTATGCATCCTCAAATAAACTGGCCCTCTTATACTATCACAGAAGACTACTAAAAGGAATAAAATGGATTTTATGTTAAAAATGAAAAACAATGTAAAATATATTGAGGTAGAATTAGAATCAGAGGAGGTTTTCCCCATGTCCTGCCCAAATATCTTCACTAATAACCTATTCACCGAGGCATAATTTGGTTTTTCCCAGGATCACTTGGCTCTGGATTTCCCTCTAGCCTTTTCCAACATGAATGAAATAGTTGAATCCCAGAAGTTTGGGGAGGGTGAGTGCCCTTGACATCAAGGCAGCATTTGATTGAGTGTGACATCAAGGAACCTAAATAATATTGAAATCAATGGGGATCAGTAGGGAGGGGTGAGGATGACGACATTCTCCACTAGTTAGAATCATACCCAGCACAAAGGTATATGAGGTTTTTGGAGGCTAATTATCTCAACTTCAAGACATCAATGCAGAATCTCCTCAGGATTGCATCCAAGGTCCAAATCATTTTATTTTTCACTGGGTGCAGTTATTTCAGCTGGTCCAGGTGTACATTTGTTATTCCATTGGTTGTTGTGGTATAAATTTACATCATAGCAACTGATTTGTTGCTTCAAGGAGTAAGTCAGTGGATCACAATTGTTATCACTGCTGCTTTACAGCACCCAGGGACCCAGGTTCAATTCTGGCCTTGGACCACTGTCTGTGTGGAGTTTGCATGTTCTCCTCATGACTACATGGGTTTCCTCTGAGTGCTCCAGTTTCTTTCCACAGACTAAAAATGTGCAGGTTAGGTAAATTGGCCATGCTAAATTGGTCCTCAATTTCAGGGGTTAGTTGAATAAAATGAAAATGTGGTGTTACAGGGATAGGACCTGGGGGAATTGTTGTTGATGCAGGCTCAATGGGCCAAATGGCCTCCTGCACTGTCTGATTATATGATTCTATGATAGTGCTGACCAGTTGTCTAGTGTTTTTTTTCACTGCTGGTCTTATCTTGCACTGTTCTTGACAATAGAACCTGACAATTTTTTTTAACCACGGCAACAACCTTTTCATGGGGCATTCAGCCCTTTTATAGCAAAGCAATGGCATCATATAAGATGTGGAAGCTGGATCAGAAATAGAAAGAATGTGACAATAGCAGAGCATCCACACTCCCACTCCCTCCATGAACTGGAATGGAAGATGCTGTAAAATAACTGAGTGTACCACTCTTTTTATTCTTATTTTCCAGATGGCTACAATATTCTTTTTGACAGCTTTCTTCACATTGTTAAATCTTTCTTTTAACTCAGTTATGGAGATAGAAGAATTTTTTTCTATGGGTGGACCTCAGTTTGAGAACCATGCAATCCATGTAGTGCAAGAAGAGGCCATTCGGCCCATCGAGTCTGCACCGACTCTCTGACAGAGTATCTTACCCAAGCCCTCTCCCCTCCCCTATCCCCATAACTCCACATATTTATCACGGCTAATCTATCTAAACTATAATTTTGGGACACTAAGGAATAATTTTGCATGACCTATCCACCTAACTGCACATCTTTGGAGTGTGGGAAGAAATCGGAGCACCCAAAGGAAACCCACAAAGACACAGGGAGAACATGCGAACTCCATACAGAGTCACCCAAGTCTGGAATTGAACTCAGGTGGCGGTGCTAACCACTGTGCCACCGTCCTGCCCTCTTCTGTTTTCTTTCTTACCACTGGATCCACATCTTGCCGAATGAATCAAAACATTTATCATTACATACGTTCTTGTCCGATCGCTCCATTCTGACTAAAGCCTTTCAGTGCCTGGCACACAGGAAATAGAAAGAAGTCAGTAATTATCTTGCAATTGTTTCTTTGCCTATATATGCCGTGCTTGTGAACTAACTTTCACTCATCTGATGAAGGAGCAGTGCTCTGAAAGCTCATGATTCCAAATAAACCTGTTGGACTTTAACCTGATGTTGTGAGACTTCTTAGTGCACCTATCCCAGTCCAACGCCGGCATCTCCACCTCACAGAAAATAGGACATTTTATTTTTGTTTTAATCCTTAAAAGCAGTGTTGAAGATGAGGCGACCAAGGAGTTGGCTTCAAATGAGTTTAAATGTTGGTGTTACTGTTATTTACAATGGATGTACACCAGCAGCAAAGTACAACAATCTGGAAGTGCAATAATTCCCATGCGGTATATAGAAATGTTTTTGTCATCACACTTAGTTCTTGGCCGATCTGCTACTTTACACCTCAAAATGAAATTTTCTGAAGTGATTTTCATACACAAAACAGAGAGAAAAAACAAAATGATATAAGGCAGCTTCTCAGTCTCCTAAAGTGGTTGAGAGAATGATTGAAGAATGAAACTTCAAAGATAAATAATATTCTCTATCCATACTGTCCCCCATCTGTAGAGAAATCTCCTGTGAAGCGTTATAATGTAACTTACATGTTCCAACTTTATTGAATGACTTTGGTGATTTCCCCACAGTGCTTTAGAATTGTTATCTTTTGCTGTGTGAGCAGGGGGAAATCTACCTGTAGTGTTCAGATGCTACGTGGTGACAAAAAAAAGGGAGGTTTTTTTTTCACCATGTGATGCTGGTAAAAGTAATCTGAATTTATAGCTTTCAGTGTTCACTGACAATCCTTAAACTTTGGATTACATTGCAACTGACCCGCAAATGGATATTTCCAAAATGGGTTGAAGAATCAATCCAAAACAATGGGGGGAAATGGGAGGCCAGGTAGTGGAGTCTTACCATAGTAGTAGAGCGGTGTTTCCAGAGAGAAAATTGACACAAACAGGCTGGTTTTGTCTCCAGATCTTACAACACTACCTATAAAGAATAAGGGGGTGTGTTTCAAGGCATCGTGTAGTGGTAGTGGAAGAGAGAGTTTAATTCCTTTCTATACAGTGGGAGTGGGGCCGTAAAACAGAGTGAACCGTCAAAGGTCAAAGGTCCGTTGACGTTGGTGGTACCGAAAAATCCCACTGGCGGAAGGCACCATTAAGTTACACCAAATGAATGGTGGGACAGAGAAGCTGGAGAGCTTTCAACTTGTGATTGCATTGCGGAATGAAATCAATAAAAATACTTTTACTAAGAAGGGTATTTTGCAATTACATAACAATCAGACAATAAGGTGACAATTTTCAAAACAAATAATTTATGAGGCAGGGTGTATATTTGCACAAGTGACAATTTGATCAGACAGGATACACCTCACTGCCAGGCGTCTGTTGAAAAAGAACAGAAAGGCAGGAAATAGGTCACTTCCACTACTAAAACACAAACATGATGATAGAAAGCAGTTATGCTTTATGTAATTTAAAACTTAATTGATTTTTGAAGTGAGCAGATACATGTACAAGTCCTGAACTTCTGTAACTATAATTGGAACAACTGATTTGATTTGATTTATTATTGTCATGTATATTAACATACAGTGAAAAGTATTGTTTCTTGCACACTATACAGACAAAACATACTGTTCATAGAGAAGGAAACAAGAGAGTGCAGAATGTTATAACTAAGGTGTAGGAAAAGATTGACTTAATACAAGGTAGGTCCATTCAAAAGTCTGACAGCAACTGGGAAAAAGCTGTTCTTGAGTCAGTTGATACATGACTTCAGACTTTAGTACCTTTTTCCCAATGGAAGAAGGTGGAAGAAAGAATGTCTGGGGTGCTTGGTGTCCTTAATTATGTTGGCTGCTTTTCTGAGGCAGCGGGCCATGTAGACAGTGGCAATGGATGGGAGACTTGTTTGCGTGACAGATTGGGCTTCGTTCATGACCCATTATAGTGTTTTGCTGTCTTTAGAGAGCAAGAGCCATACCAAGCTGTGATACAACCAGAAAGAATGTTTTCTATGGTACATCTGTATAAGCTGGTGAGAGTCACAGTGGACATATCAAATTTCCTTAGCCTCTTGGGAAAAGAGAAACATTGGTGGGCTTTCTTAACTATCACATCGGCATGGAGGGACCAAGATAGGTAGTTGATGATCTGGACACCAGAAACTTGGAGCTCTCGACCATTTCTACTTTGTTCCCATTGATGGCATGGGCTATGTGCTCCACTATGCTTCCTGAAATCAATGACTACTTCCTTCGTTTTGTTGACTTTGAGGGAGAGAGTATTGTCATTGCACCAGTTCACCAGATTCTCTATCTCTTTTCTGAGTCAGATCTCAAGCAATCTCATTATTGTTTGAAATCTAATCAACTACAGTGGTGTTATCAGCAAACCAAGGTGAAGGGCAATTTGGCCGCACAGTTGTCGGTATTTAAGGAGTATAGTAAAGGGTTGAAGACACAGTCTTGTGAGGTACTGGCGTTGAGGATGATTGTGGAAGAGGTGTTGTTACCAATCCTTACTGATTGCAATCTGTGGGTTAGGAAGTCTAGGATCCAGTCACAAAAGAGGAGCCAAGTGCCAGGCTACAGAGTTTGGAGATGCATTTCATCAGAATAATGGTGTTGAAGGCTGAACTGTAGTTAATAAATAGGAGTATGGCACTTTCTTAGTTATCTATGTGTTCCAGGGTTGAGTGCAGAGCCAAGGAGATGCTGTGGAACTATTGTGCCAATAGGTGAACTGTAATGGATCCAAGCAAGCTGGGAGGCTGGAATTGATCTGTGCTGTGACTAATTTTTCGAAGTACTTCATAATGATGGATGTCAGAGCCACTGGATGATAGTCATCAAAACATGCTGCCTGACTTTCCTTTGGTACAGGATGATGATCTTCTTGAAACAGATAGGGTCCTCAGATTGGTGTAAAGAGAGGTTAAAGATTTCTGTGAATACCACTGCCAGCTGACCCATGCAGGATCTGAGTGCTCATCCTGATACCCCATCTGGACCAGTTGCTTTCTCTGTGTCGACTTTCGAGAAGGCTGCTCTGACATCTGTGATGGTGACTTTGAACACCAGATCATTCGAGGCTTCCAGGATGGAGACATGTTTAAAACAGGCATGGAATGCATTTAGCTCATAGGGATGAATTGGTGCCCCCAATTTTACAATTGGTGCCCCAAATTTTTTGCCTTCATCTTGTAGCCTGTTGTATCTTGCAGACTTTGTCATTGGCAGTGGAAGTCTGTGTGGCTAGCCTGGGACTCTCAATTGATCCAGTACTATCTTTGGGTGGATCTCCACATAACGTATTTGGATTATATGTGCACCCTACAGAATAAAACAGCTAGAAAATAGAAGGATTAAAACCTAGGAGGGAAATGATAATACTGCACAGTTGATTTAAAAAAATGTGATATTTTATCATTGCTATTATAGTATAGAGCACATGCTACTTAATTTATTCTTAAGAACCAAAAGAAAGTCCTAGAAACACAGTGAAATGGACATTATTTTTATATCTGCTTGCCAAAGTGACCTTACTATAAAGGATTTTGGAAGAAGTTTTAATTTCTTTAGATATTTTCTGTAAAAGTTTGGAGCAATACAACATTAGGTCAAATGTAGAGGTGTTGGCAGTTAAGGTTATTCATTCCTTAACCTCCAGTGCTATGCAAAATGTCTGTTCCCTCATGATAACCCTCTGGGTAGTGGGTTGACATGGCAAGAACTAATTTAATCTTTTTCCTTTGGGAGATGTCTGTACAACATTGTAGCTTTTGATACAGTGTGAGTACTTTGGAAGACAGAAATGCTAAAAGAATCCAATTTTTAAAACAAAGTTGAATACATGAAGGTTGAAGTTTTAGATTCCCAATCAAACAGAGTTACGCAGTGCAAAATGCGGATTGATAGAGCCCATTATTTGGCTATTATGAGGTCCAAAATGGTGATCAAGATGTGTGAGTCATGATGGATGCCATGTTAGTGAGAGAATTAGTACATGCAGGGACCACTCCGTTCAATTCAAGTATGCAAATCAGATGGATCACGCCATCAACTTATATGTAACATTGACTTGATTCCAGCACTGCCATTTCATTTTATTTTATTATTAATTTTATTACTTATGGTGGAAAACACATCAAACATCAGAAAGGATTCCCCCAATCATTACTGCTGAAAGGGATTGTCGACTACTTAAAAGTTAGATGTTGCTTGATTTCTTTTGGCTGTTGCTTCAATTTTACAACTATTTGGTGCTGTCTGCGATTGTTTCAGGTTGCAACATCACAGATGGTGATATGGCAGGTGCCAAGGACATTTAATAACTTCAAGTTTCCGCCAAAATGAATTGTTGCCAAACATGTACGCCCTTGTACTCCTAGATTACATCAGGACTTGGAGAATGAATGGAGGATATGCAGAGCAGGGCAAGCTGCTGGAAGGGAGAGGAGGAGGATGATAGAAACACCATAAGCAGAGGGAAACAAGAAATGATATAATCTTAGAAATTTATGGCATGGAAGAAAGTCATTTAGCCCATTGTATATGTGCTGACTAAAAATAAACTGTTTAGCTCAGTCCCACTTTCAAACTCTCAATCCATTGCCTTGCCTGTTATTATACTTTATAAAATTATTCAACATTTTTAAAATGCTATTACAGAGTTCAAGAAGCAATCTCCTGCATGCCATTCATCAATGTACGATATGTGAGCTGTCTTCACTTCAATAAGAACATTCTCATTGAATTCTGCTATCTCTGCAACCTTGCATTAGGGTGGAGACCTCATTGCTGTGGTGGCAAAGGTGACTATAACATTGAATGTACTTGTTCCAGGTCAGAGCTGGAGGTATTAGCAATATGTCACCACTTAGCCTCCACTGTTGCTGGACAGACATCACTTCACCGATGCTCTCTATGAATTGAGAGATTACTATATTTGTTTTCTCTTGATAGAGAGAGACGCAGACTCACAAACATACACTTCAGTGATATTTCAATCGTTCCCATGATGCAGACTCCTATTGACTTCATGCAAGTCACCTAATGGGCACTGCAAATCAACACTGTCTCATCAAAGTCCTCATCTAGGGCCTCAGCAGCAGAACTTGTATGTGACCTTACTCTCCATCATCAATCTAACATTTGTGCTCTTCCTTCTCCTTGCCTTGGCTGCAGACACTTGTCTCTGGTGTATACACAATCGGCTTGTATGTTGTCCTGATATTGTTGTGAGGGGAAGAGGGCTGAAAATAACAGGTTGTCACAATGATGTGGCATGTGCATGTATATTATATATCTTTATGCTAATTGTTGATCAAAGATAGAACTGCTTTAAAAGTAGTTTTAAAAAGCGAGCAAAGACACCGACAAGATGTTTCATGCAGATTACTTGATAATTTAGTTTATGGGAAGCCCAATGTAGATGACAATTAGGGCAGAGCAAAGCCATCTTCAATGAATTTCATACCTATTGTGGTCAAGAAACACTTCAAAGATTTCTTGAAACTGTACTGGCTCCCACCAGAATTTTGCAATTCTGTGAAGATATCTTTCAGGTAGAGACAGGAAGTCAGCTGGGACAATGACTATTCAAAGGTATTCTTCCTATCACATTAAGGTGAAGGATGGATCTTTCAAGAGTTAACGGCTGCGAAATTAAAGAAACTAATCACCCAGGACGTAACAATAACAAAGATCTGTCCAGACATGAAATAATCAATTATTTTCTGATATCACTATGGGGAGAGAAATCATGTGAACAAAACAAGTTTGAAATATCTTTATGTACAATATTCAAGCTACTAAAAAAAATCTAGAAATAATCTGCCAGTGGATCAGTAACACCATCTTTCTTGACTCTCTTTCAAGTTCAAAATTCTATCTCTTTTTGGAAGCTGCCGCAGAGATGGAGGAATTCCATCAAAAAGAACCTTAGTTACGATTGCATCAACTTTTTGGAAAAGATGGATTATGGTTTAAGAGACTGTCTACAGAGGTTGCTGTTTATATCAGCCTCAACTATCCTAGAATTTCAGTGTCACAGAAAAGTTCAGTGTCAGTCATGAAGCACTCATTGGCCGGAACTCTATCACCTCGCCCACCATAGTATCGGCATGAGTGAGGGTCCGACTTTGGAAATCTTTGTTGACCTCAGGCGGGAATTTCCACTCTCATCCAAGTGAGGGCGTAAAATCCTGCCCATTAACTGTGAACTCTATTTTTTGCCTTTTATCGGTGAATTTTAGTTTGGTTAAGGAGTAACTCCTCCTGTAGAACTTGTCATTCTGCACGTTGAAGTATGTGTTTGTATGTGTGAGAGTTTGTGAATATGTGTGCTGCGAAGGTTGTAATTTAGGTTGACCGTTTTAACTATCTTTGTATCTTTACCTGGGCAAGTTTTAGACTAAATAATAAAAAAAAGTCTTTTGTTTAGATACAAGGAAATCTGTCAAACTGGTTTCTTTGCAATTCGTGCATCAAAGATTCAGCACAGATATTGGCCAGGATTCCCTACCCCTGCTTTTGGTGAGTGATGGTGATTTGTGCATTAAAGAGTTTGTGATGATTGGCATCATTGGTGGAATAAGGAATTTGAAGATGCATTGATTGTCCTTGATCATTCTGTAAGCTTATTGAACTTTGCAGTAGTGCATTCAGTCCTCATGGGATTGACTCATGTCAATGATTTCCTCAATGATTTGCTCCCATTTTCTTTTGAATGTGCATCTGAGGGGCATCCTGGTCCCCTGCTGATACAGGACATTTAAAATTTGTTTATTATTTTTATTTATTAGTCACAAGTAGACTTACATTAACACTGCTATGAAATAAATGCGAAAATCCCTTAGTTGCCACACTCCAGTGCCTGTTCAGGTACACTAAGGGAGAATTTAGCATCGCCAATGCACCAACAACGAGTAAACTGCTTGCTCTGGATGGTCCCAAATTTCTTGGTTGTAATGGGACCCATCTAACTGACTGGTGTGCAATCCATCAGACATCTGACTGGAACTATGATGATGGCTGAGTGGCTATGAAAGTGAGGAGCTGAGCCACTCAGAGCTATCAGCTTTCGGCTGATCTTATTGGCATTCATTGATGTGGCACGCTCAATTAAACTTCTGCTTAATGATGATCTCAAGGATGATGATGGCTCAGATGTTCTAATGATAGATTAGGAACAGGTAGTTGGGCCTTTATTTGAAGGGCTGATAATGACCTTATCTTCCAAATAAAGGCCCATGTCTCCTCCTATGCACATCTTCTAACATGACTAAAAGTGCTGCATCCAGAAACCTTGGAGCCTTTTCCCTCCCAGCTCTCTCTATCTACTGTTACCGCCAAGTCAGAATCAGTTGAACGATGACTCCCAGCTGCAACGCATGTTCCTTTGAAGAGGAGCAACTTAGCTTTAGGGAATGTAGGCCTGCTTCCAATGATGTTACCCTCCAGACTCTCATGTTTTATTTGCACATTGCTATGGTTAGCCATCACTTAACAAGCGCATTTGGCACTGGTTGGGCACTGAACTCATGTTAATCAGCAAATAGAATTAAGTTGGCATGCTGCTGCATCACATCATGCATTGCAACCCCTGTGTTCATTTCCAGTGCTGTTGAATCAAGCTCTATCTTAATTTCAGATTATGACCAATTTTACCATAATGCAGATATGTTAGTCTTCAGATGGGTCAATGGGTGACCAGTGAAGGAAGAAACTGATGTTATCCATCTTGTCTGAGGACAATTAACTGTTCCAGTGATTCAGTACTATACTAGTGTCAATATTAGAAGTGCAGGGGTTTCAGTCCTGAACCATCCACCTTTAGTAATTAGTAGGGGTCATGCAGAATCAGAAGAGTTCATAAAAGGAATGATAAAATAAAAATTGTGAGGAGGAAGAAACAAAGAAATATATCAATTAAGAACAAGAACTTAAAATATGAATATAAATAGAATTAAAAAATATTGTCTACAAAGTGCCTTCCTCCCTTACATAAATAATTAACCAGATTGTGATTAACATAGCTTTGGCATATGAAGATTCCCATGCAAATGTTTGAATAATTTATTTTCATATTTACAGATTTTTGCTCTTGGACATATTTCTAGCTATAGAATAGTAAAAAGATATGAGTTTGTACCGGCAATATTATAAGCTAATGTTTTATTAATATTCTCCATACACATGGGATATGTGGCTTGGTATAATACAAGATAAAAGCAATCTGATTTATATCAGTTTAAAATTATTCTTAAATTTTCCATGCCATTTTTCATACTACTTTGAATATTTGTTGAAAGAGATGTGAGTGGAAGTAAATATGAATTCTGAGTTTTATCAATAAAAAATCTCCACAAATATTAAATGTTAATGCTGAAAGGATAATTTGTTTTTACACAAGCCTTTTCCCAATTTTCTCCTTTGTGAAAAAGATCAGCATTCAACAGGGATTGCAACTTATTCTCCACTTGCATTTTTTGTGGGTAAGGAGGAAATACATTGCAAAACTATTATTTCAAAATAACACTTATCACCCATCAAAATGTTCTTAAAGGAGTATAAATTTAGCGGTACTAAGATAGGGCCTGCAATGTACCCATGCACCCAAACCAACTTAATCAAAACGGTACCTCCGATCTTATTGACGTACACTCTTCTCAGGATTGCCCAATTTACAAACATAGGCCAGAATCTTCTAGCCATTCTCACCAGTGGGATGCTCAGGTCCTATTGACAGTGAATCCACTGCTACAGATATCCTGATGTTTGGTGGGTGCATGGTTTTACTGGTTTTACCATTAAAACCCAACAGTAGATGGAGAGGTAGGAGAGAATGGGCTCCAAGACTTCTGGATGCAGCACTTTCTCATCCCAACACTATTTGACAGTGGTAGGTTGGGAAGTTCCCACTACTGGTTACCTCCACCATCGCAAAGCACACCATGGGAGGTGCAGAACATTCCTGAATCTCCAATTGTGCCTTAACAGTCTGGCTCACATGTGACCCCACCCAGGAAACTCACCATCATCTCCAGTGCTGAATCTTTTGTTTTCAAGCCCTGACTCTCTCTTGCCAGCTCCCGCTAAGAAAGGGCACTCCATTGTGATACGGAAGGAGGACACAGGAAGCGTGGTCTGCATAGCAACTTTCACACTTCCTTTCAAGCGCAGGGCACCCTGAGATTAAAAGAAGACAGTGCCTGCAAGTGACCCCTGTTGGACCCCTCCCCCGATATAGCGATTGTGGGTCCCCCACACTTATCTGTGTCCCACATATCCTCTCCTCTGCACATGAACACCGCAGAGGCTGCTAGCTGCTTGAGCACTCAGCTCCATACTCCATCCTTGGAGGTGAAGGCAGCAGGTTCACCCTTATGTAGAACTGTTGTAAGTGGCATAATGTGAAGTTATGCCAGCGCCCACTGAATATTGGTAAGGGTGAAAGTCCCAGGAAAGTACACATTAATAATATACTAATACATTAAAATGAGCTTTCTATGGTCCAGCTGTTGAGGAACCAGGAAGAACGGAAATCAGAAATTCACTGGCATGAATCAAACTTTTCAGATTTTGATTCTTGCTGATTGAGAGTGTAGGCTCAAAATCACCCCATAGAGAAAAGTTGTAAAAGTAGGCCTTCTGATCTTCAAGCCTGCTCTACTATTCAATGTGATCATGATTATTTCAATGTCATACTCCTACACTCCCTCCGTACATTTTGACACTATTATAATCTAGAAATCAATCTATCTAGTTCCTTCTTAAACATATTCAGTGATTTGGCCTCCATCACAGGCTTGCAACAGAATTCCACAGGTTCCTCCTCATCCCAGCCCAAACAGCCTACACTATTTCCTGAGACTATGGCCCCTTGTTCTTGACGAGCCCTCCCCCATCCTAAGGTCATAATTTGAAACATTGGCTCTGATTTTAATGGTTCGCGCTGCCCATTGATAGGTAGAACGAGCTGGTAAAATCACACAAGAACCAACAAATCAGGTTCATGCTCGATTTCTCGGCTTTCACGTTCCTGCCGAGACTGGATATCTGGCGCATTCAACCTCGCGCCATTTCTGGCAAGAGGCTGAATAAATTATTCAGATTTAATTTTCGTGTCCTTTGACTGGAATTAGCGAACTCGAGACACTATCGTCCACGCTCATTTAGCTTTGTGGTCTTGCTGGTGAGAAAAACACCATATCCCGAGCAACAGGGAATAGTCCTGTTAGTCTCACTGTGGAATCAGAGGTTTTTGAAGCCCCTTGGGGAGATGAAGGGCAAGGGAGAGTGCCCTTTGGGCAGTGTCAGCCTGACAGTACTAGCCTGGAAGTGCCAGCTTGCACCTTGGCACTGCCCATCTGGCACATTGGCAGTGTCTGAAGGGGGTAGGGCCAGACTAGGGTAGTTCAGTTGGGTAGGGAAGGGCAGAGTGTTGCCACTCTGCATCACAATCAGTATGGGTACGGAGGAGGAGTCCTGTTGACACTCTGCAGTAGATCAGTGGGGTGAGAAAGAGTCATAATTAGTCTAGGCAGTGGGTGTACGGCAGGGTTGATATTTCTGAGTGGCGTGGAGCTCGTGATCAGCTGCGGGCCCGTTCCATAGCTGGAGGGGTTGCTCATTGAGGCTGAGCGCAACAGCAGACATCTGAGAGATCTCTCGCTTTCTGTCAGGCCTCTGTTGTTGCAATTGTGCGTTTGCAGCTGCAGAAGTTTGTACATGCGTAATAGCTCCCTTTGCAGCTAGAGCAAACTGGCTGGCAATTTAAGCCCTGTCTACCGCCTGTAGTGGCTGAAAATGATCAAGGCCATTTTTTTATTTTCTAAGTGCATAAAATTTGAAGAACTGACTCGCCCAAAGTCAGCTCTGAAATCCTCTTGTATTCAGGCTAGCTGAACGTGTAGGGCCCCATTTCAACATTTTGAGTGGATGGACTTCAAACTGGAAATGCTTCAGATCCAACTTTTGGACCCGTTCTGAGACGTCCCCATGTGCACTTTGATAAATGATTCCAAATCACGTGCAGAAGCTTGTGGCGGAGCTTAATGTGTCCTAAATCTTGCAGCTCCAATCGGCGCCTCCAACTGCACACGCGCAGACAGAAAAAAAGATAAAATGCGGCTCTCCTGCCACATCACTCTCAGGCTGGATATTGCCTTCCCCTTGCCTCCACAGACTTGCCCCGCCCCCAAACATTACAAATCCCTTATCCCTGCACCCCTTCTGCCATCCAGACCGATCGCGGGCCCTTCCCCACCTCTGATCTTAGGCAGAGCGGCAGTGTCCCCTCCGCTTCCCCCTACACTAATCTCAAGTAGAGAGCTTGGCACTTATCTCCTCACTATCTGGAGATCCAAATTGGACTTTTGTGAAACATGTCTGTTTCACGCCAATTCTGGATGTGCGAACGCAATGGTAAAGCGGGAAATGCCGTTTGGGCTTGCAGTCCAATAAGCCAATTTAAATGCATGTAAATGCATTTAAATATCTATTGCACCTATTTCAAGTACAGTCTCAATTGCTGCCATTTTTGGGCCTTGGTAAGGGGGAAACAGCAGATTGTGCTACTCATCTCACACCTGACTTTACCAAGTTCTCGAATCCAAAAATAGGTGCAACTTGAAGATAAAATCGGGCCCCAATTTTTCTTGTAAAACTGCCCCTTCTGTTACTCTTGCCCCAGATGCTGCCAGACGTGCTGGGTTTTTCTCTCATCCTTATGCCTATTTTAGGTAGCCAGACTGGAAGATTGAAAAACCCCAACCATCATCAAGTTGGACACCTTTCACATCACTCAATGGTAGGTTGCAAAATTAGTGTTGTGTCCATTTTATATTCTAAGAACCTGACACAATAAGGTCCCATTTCTACAATTTTTTTCTTAAACCACTTATCTCTCATGAATTGATGTGCTGACTGCCAGCAGCATAATGGCTCAACTGTACGGAAAGGCAAAAAACTTTGTACTCAAACAAATTTTAAATATGCATTTACTATTCTAGGTTTAAGTTTAAAGATCTCAACTTCACGTGTTTCCAAAATTACAAGGATCTTTACACAATTCCACAATGTCTATAAGAAAACAGGAAGAAAGTATAGTAAACCTAATCCCAACAAGCAGGCCTCTGTCCAGGAAGTGGGTGGGAAGACTGAAAGGAGAAGTTTATACTTTACTGCCTTTTCTGGCTGCTCGCCTCTGAACTGTGGAGGGCCCTGGTAGAAGGACAAGTGTCCTTTTCTTCAGCTGTTGTTCTGGTAAAACAAAAGGGAAATGAGATGAAAACATCAGAAATACTCCATCCCATCTCTTTTCTATCCCCAACCTTAACTAGCATCAATTATGGTTGTGGGACCTCTGCTTCATACTTTCAGGGAGAACCTAAGAAGTACCAGGAAAATATAAAAGGGGTTGAAGATCTAAGGCTGGATTTTATGTGGCCCCGACAAGAGGCCACATAAATAGGATGGGTGCCCAACTCACGACCATGCTGCCCACCCACCTGAGCTCACCCCCATAACATGGTAGGTGAGTGGGCACTGAAAGTGGCAGTTTGCCCGCCATGTGTAAATAAATAATTAAGCTTCCAGTGAGCTTGTTAACAAACAACTTAACCCAGGTAATATGCTGTCCATATGTTTGGCATGAGCAGGCAGGAGGGAGTGCACAAGCCATTTTTTAACATGTTTTGGCTCACAATTAATTTTTGTGTCCCTATTTGCCTCCAAGTTAACCAATGTGGGGCCAGGAATATTCATGTTTGAGAAGGCAGCTCGCCGCTACCTTCTCAAAATAAATGCTGGTCCAGCATTTTGATTTGATTTATCATTGCCACATGTATTAGCGTACAGTGAAAAATATTGCTTCTTGCGCATTATACAGACAAAGCACACCATTCATAGAGAAGGAAATGCGAGAATGCAGAATACAGTGTTACAATTATAATTACAGTGTAGAGAAAGATCGACTTCATGCAACGTAGGTCCATTCAAGAGTCTCACACAACGGGGAAGAACTGTTCTTGAGTTGGTTGGTACGTGACCTCAAACATCTGTATCTTTTTTCTGAAGGAAGAAGGTGGAAACGAGAAAGTCTGGAGTGCGTGGGATCCTTAATTACACTGACTGCTTTGCCGAGACAGCTGGAAGTGTAGACAGAGTCAATAGATGGAAGGCTTGTTTGCATGATGTAGGTATATCCATGACCTTACAGTTCTGGGCAAAGCAGAAACCATACCTAGCTGTGATATAATCAGAAAAAAATGCTTTCTATGGCACATTTGTAAAATTTGGTGAAAGTCGTAGCTGACATGCCAAATTTCCTTAGTCTTCTGGAAAAGTAGAGGCGGTGGGCTTTCTTAACTATAGTGTTGGCATGGGGCGACCAGGACAGGTTGTGTGATTTCCCCCTGGCAATATGGATGATTATACAAGGGAGCCTCTTTCAATTGGACCTTAATTTGAGTCCCACTAACATGATGCAAATTGATTTCCAACCAGCCTCTCAGGCTTATGCTTGCTGGAGTTCGGAAGGATGAGAGGAGATCTGTTCAAAGTATATAAAATTTTAAAAGGGATTGATAAAGTGAACCTAGAGCAAACGTTCCCTCTTATGGGACAATCCAGAACAAGAGGTTATGAGTACAGGTTGAGAGACAATAGATTTAAAATAGAAATGAGAAGGAACTACTTCTCACAGGGTATTTGTGCAATTCACCGTCCCATAATGCGGTGGAATCTAAATTGTTGAATGGTTTCAAGAAGGAGATAAATATATTTCTGAAAGAAAAGGGGTCAGAGGATATGGGGAATAAGTGGGGAGGTGAATTTGAGACCAGAGAGTGATCAGCCATGATCTGATTGAATGGCGAAAGGGCTTGAAGAGCTGAATTTGCCTACTTCTGCTCCCAATTCCTATGTTCTCATGTTCTTAAATTGCACCCAGCCAAGGCAGACAGGAGCAGAAGATCCTGCAGTCAATGTATGCCATTTTCAATTCCCACCACATTATCCATTCCAGCCGCCATGGTAACACCTAAAATATCTTGCTCCAACCCAGACGCAATTTCACTTTTGGGCAGACGGAGCCTCGGACGCAAATGGCTGCAAGTGTCAGATCAGTCTTGTGTCGGCATGTGGTATCTTTAGCCATGAGTGAGCTGCAGCCAGAGCAGGATGATAGGACAGCTTCTCGATAGATAAGATCGCTGACCAGTTTTACACAGGACGTGCATGAGGGCATCAATGGGGCAGCATACAATTGAATGATCACATGCAGAGATATGCTGCTTCTTAACCAGAAGACTGTTGCTCCTCACACCATTCATGGTGATTGTGGCAAGGGAGAAGTTCTTCCGATCTGAAAGTAAAACTGCCCAATGGGAGGGTTGGGATAGGTTTTGGGAGCTGTGGGGAATTTGGTAGAAAGCAAAAGGCTCATGGTCTTACCATCTGCAGTTTGTGCTTGATACAACGTTGCAGGATGAAATACCACTGTCCTGACTGTTTTCAGCAACGTTCTTGTATTATCTTCAGTCACACAGCTTCTCAAGTGTGTTTGTTCTGCACTATTTTCTGCAGTTAGGTGCTACATTGTCCTGTGAGGGAAAGAGAAGAAGAGGCCAATGTGTTACAGTGTGTTCAGGTAATGTGCCTGCTATAGTTGAACAGCTTAAAGTATGTGGAAGTTGCAAGAGGCGGATGTGGATAAATGAGGCATCTGAATCTTAGTCATGAATCCTGATTATTGATTAGTAAGTGATCAGAATTTATTCAGTGAGGACATGTCATTTGACAATGCATTCACTGACTTTAACCACTCATGTAAGGTTATTGAACTTTCTCCAGCTCTGCAGCCAAGTCCTCTCGAATTGACCTCCTTGCTCATCTGCTCCCATTCACTTCACAGTGCACCCTTGAGGGCCTCTTGGCTCCCATGGACACATGACCTTTTTCTTGCTGTTGACCTCCAGTGCTGTATCAGAGAGCTTGTTGCACCATTGTTCATTTTCTTTCTCCCAAGTTAGAATTTCTGCCACTGTTTTACCAGTCTGAGTGCACATTCCCTTTAAGAGGAGCAGGGGCCTTTAACAAGCTTTAGTAGTTGTACATCCAGATAGCTACGTATGTACCTGTGGTCTCCACTGAACAGAACAGCAGAACATTTTGTATGGGGCCGCAACAATCATAGTGATAAGTACCAAGTTTACATGCTGAAAGTATATGAAATCTTCCAATTACATGCTGCCTTTCTCAGCTCAATGAGGTGAGGGATAATCATATACTGTTATCCCCACATCTTCCAGCTGACTGAATAGAATTCCACCTGCCCTCTCCCCAATCTAGATTGATATGTGAGTGCTCTGCTGTTGCATGGAGAGAAATATGTACTTTGGAATAGATGTTAGAACCCACCTGATAACCAGAACAGCCTTCCTACTTTCTGGAGGAAGAGCATGCAGTTCGCTGAATGTTAATCCTGAACAACAGGTTAGCTGGCCATTCATTTACTGTTGATTGCTAGAAATTGTAAAATAGCTCCTGTCCTTCCTATATAAAAAGTACTTCAAAGCAGTTCATACACACAAATGCTAAAATGTTACTTAAAAAATCCTATTTATTTGCAAGATAGCCAAACCACCACCTAAAAGAGTTTTCAGTGACATTAATTTGGCCTGCATTGATCCACTTCTTAAAGGTCAGAAGCTCACAGCAGAATACTGACCATAATTTCCTCATAATTCAGAGATTCCTTTTGGAAAGGTCACAAGAATGATTAGTAGGGGACTGAAAATGTCACCTTTGTGCAACATTCAGGTTTTGTTTTCTCCTTAGCCTATGCTAAACCTGTCATCAGAATGGCAGGGGAGACTACACCTGGAGCAAAGAAAAACAACATGTTCTGATCCCTGGAATTTTTGTCACTTATTGTTATGAATAAATAAACAGGAATCATAGAATCCTAGAATCCCTGCAATGCAGAAGGAGGCCATTTGGCCCATTGAGTCTGCACCGATCACAATCCCACCCAGGATCTATTCCTGTAACCCCACATATTCATCCTTCCCCATACCATTGAGAGGCAATTTAGCTTGGCCAATCAAACTAACCTGCACATTTTTTGGACAGTGGGAGGAAACAGAGCATCCAGAGGAAACCCACGCAGACACTCGGAGAATGTGCAAACTCAACACAGACAGTGACCCAAGGCTAGAATAAAACTCGGATCCCTGATAACCTGAGGCAGCAGTGCTAGCCACTGTGCCTGCAAATCAGAAATTAGACAATCAAAGAAAGAAAAAATGGGACTAATTTTAACTTGATCTGCCTGGTGAAAAACAGGTTTTTGAGTAACTAAAATTGGCCAGGTTACTTTCTTGCTTTGGAGCTGCTGGTACACCAACTGCTAGTAATTTTAATCAGTCCCTTCACTTCAATATCCCATCTATCTTCTGTATTACTTTTCTCCTTATCACTCCTTAGCTCCACTATCCTGTCATCATGTCCGATTTTGCTTCTCTCCTCTCAGTTACTCATTCTTCCGAATCCCTACCCTCAGGACTCCTCAATCTTCTCACTCCCCAGCTGCCTGCCTAGGTTTGACTCCCTCTTAGAGAAGTCTCCATGTTCCCTCAGTATCTCTCTTAGGTTCCTCCAAAGGTTCCACTGAGGCAATCATTATTATTTCCTTATTAGCGGTAACTCCAAATGCCACCCGATATTCTTTTTCTGTCCTTGTCACAAAATGCACCTGCAGGTTCCAAATCTTTCCAACCTCCCACTCACTGCACCTAGTGTTGCCCCTGAACATTCTGTCAGTGGACCAGCTAAGGGAATCGGGGGAGAAGACAGAAGAATAGGGATGAGAAAAAAGTCAGCCATGGTTGAATGAGGGAGCAATCTCAGTGGGCCAAGTGGCCTAATTCTGCTCCTGTCTTATGGTCTTAAGGTCTTATCATCATCCATCTCTGCTCATTTGTTTTGAACTTTCACAACTTTTAGTTGCGAATTGGTATTCATCTATATGTGGATAATTGCATTGATATTAAGGCCTTGACAAGAACTGAGAGTTGATGGCAGCTTCTCCCAAACTGAAGCCTCCCCACATGGATATACATCTTCCACCACCTGCCTTTTCACTACACCATCACTAAACCACACTTTGACATATCCTTCCATATCTTTGGCACCTTCTCTTCCATTGAGCATCTTTATTTAGTTCCACACTTTCTCTTGCCCCTCATTTATTAAATAAATAAGTTGCATAGTTGGGTAAAGATGGAGAAAATGGAATATGATGTGGAAAAGTGTGGAGTTGTTTACTTTGGCAGGAGGAACAAGAAAGCAGAATATTTTTTAAATGGGGAACAACCGCAGAATTCTGAGGTGCAGAGGGATCTAGGTGTTCTCATATATGAGTCGCAAAAAGTTAGAATGCAGGTGCAGCAAGCAATTAAGGTGCCTAATGGAATGCTAACCTTTATTATGAGAGGAACTGAACGTGAAATTAAGGATGCTATGTTTCAGTTGTATAAGGCATTGATGAAACAACATCTTGAATATTGTGTGCAATCTTGGTGTTATTTAAGAGAGGATGTTTATGCTTTGGAGGCAGTTCAGAGGGTTTTACTAGATTGATATCTGGAAGATGTGTGTTCCTTGTAAGGAAAAGTTGGACAGATTGGACTTGTCTTCATTGGCCTTCACAAGAGTGAGGCATGATTTGAATTGAAATATATAAAAGCTAGAATGGCCTTGACAAGGTTGATGTGGAAAGGTTGTTTCCTCTTGTGGGTTAGTCCTGAACTAGGGGCACTGATTTAAAATTAGGGGGTCACCTTTTAAGGACATTGAAGAGGAGAAATTCTCTCAGAAGGTGGCACAACTTTGGAATTGTCTGCCTCATAGGAAGTAGAAGTGGTGTTATTGAATATCTTTAAGACAAAGTAGATAGATTCTTATTAAGCAGCGGAACCAAAGGTTATCGAGCTAGATAGGAATATGGAATTGGAAAATCAAGCAGACCAGCCATGATGTTATTATAAGGTAGAGCAGGATCTATTTTCTGTCCCCTGTACTTATATCATATGATTGTAAGCTTAGTCTGTTTTAGTTTGATATTTAAAAGTTCAATTTATGTTCCAACTGATGGAATAAACATTGTCATTTAATACAAACCTTCATGACACCTCCACAACATGTAAAATGAAATGTGATGACAGAGACATTTCAAGAGTGTAATAAAGAAAAGTACGTGAAAGAATGAGAGAATGGGAGAGTTTCAGACTCATTCTTTGGACAAGTTTGAAAATGCAATCTGATGGTACTTCATGCAGAAGAAGTGCCAGAATGCTGGGCGGGTGGGGGAGGGGGCTGGTTTGGAACATTAACTGGCCAGGGAAGCCAGCTGCTGAGCTCTAGGGACTCCATTGCACAGGTGCTCAGATTTCCCAGCACTGGGAGACATCCTCCTGCCAGCCCACCCGTTCCACAGACATTGGGATTCCCACCCCCACACAGACAATGAGTGGAACCCCATCCCCAACATGGACATTGGGACCGCCCCCAATAAACATCATCATAGCTTTCCCCACTGATCACCACACCCTGTAGAGTTCCCTCTCTTCCTTTCTGATTGCCACTCCTGCCCCCCTCTGCTGAACGCTTCCTGGTAGAATTTCCCCCATTTCTCCTCCTGCTGATCACACCCTGGAAGAGTTCATCTCTTCCCTGCCATCCCAACAAAGTTCCCTTCATCCTATACCTTTGGAACTCACCACTTATCTTCCCCATCATAGAGTCATAGAGGTTTACAGCATGGAAACAGCCCCTTCGCCCGACTTGTTCAATGCCACCCTTTTTTTTTAAATCCCTAAGCTAATCCCAATTGCCCACATTTGGGTCTATATCCCTCTATACCCATCATAACCATGTAATTATCTAAATGCTTTTTAAAAGACAAAATTGTACCCACCTCTCCTACTACCTCTGACAGCTTGTTCCAGATACTCACCACCCTCTGTGTGAAAAAGTTGTTCCTCTTGTCACGTTTGTATCTTTCCCCTTTTACCTTAAAGCTAAGACTCTAGTTTTAGACTCTCCTGCCTTTAGGAAAAGATATTGACTATCTTCCTTGTCTATGTGCCTTATTATTTTATAGACATTTATAAGATCACCCTTCAGCCTTCTACACTCCAGAGAAAAAAGTCCAAGTCATGTCTCTGCCCACTCTGGCTCCTCCCATAATCTGGCTCCACCCCTTGATGTAGAGATGCCGGCGTTGGATTGGGGTAAACACGGTAAGAAGTCTGACAACACCAGATTTAAATCCAACCGATTTATTTGATAGTAAACTCACAAGCTTTCGAGCCTTTGGTCTTCGTCAGGTGAATGAGGTGTTCTGGTCTCAAACAGCACATATAACATTATGTGTCAGATTTCTTACTGTGTCCACCCTTTGACACATACTCTGGCACTGCTATGGCGCCTGATGGGCACTGTCAGAATGCTAGGTGGGCAGTGCCAGAGTGCGAGGCAGCTGGTGCCAAGATGGCACTGCCCCATGGGAGTAGCCTGGCCCAATAAGGAGGTTTCAATGCCCTCCAATTCCCCAGCAAGGCCATCACATCTAGTTCCCATTGGTGGGGACCTACATGATTCTCACTGGGGAAAACCTCGGCTAGTGATGTGCTCAAAATAACTAAATCCAGATGATAATGTCCGGGACTTATTAATGACATTCAAATTATATCATTAATATCTTAATCAGCTTTGTGAAGAACAGGGTTGATACGATCAGAGGAAGCTCGTTTCTGAGTATTCACCATCCACCCGACTTACTGCCTTGCCTCACTTAACATCAGGTGGGACAAGTTCATAAGATCACATCTTGGAGTCTAATGTTAGCTTTTTCTTTAAATTTAACTAACAAATATTTGATTAAATGCAGATACTTACATGATGAGAATCACTAACATTGACCACTCAAAGAGATAAGATGAAGAGAGGAATTCTCAATAATATCTATGGTGATGTTATTGCTAATACGTTTCGCAACATAGAAAAGGGAATAGTTCTTGACTGGGCAAACTGAGTCCTGCCACACTTCTGAAAGAGACGCATTACTCAATGGAAGTGCAGGTAACAGAGCAATCAGTAAAATGAGAACTAATCCATGATCCACAGTCCCAGGGATTAATTCAGCCTGCCAGGACCTTGCATTACTGAATATGCCTCGATAAATTTAAATGAGGATAAAGTGAATCTAGCACAGAATAGATGACTGCCTTTCTGCATACATCTATCCTGCCCCTAAACACTGAGATCCCTGTTACTTACCACTTTAACACTCTGTTTCATTCTAAACTTTCTGTCCTTGATCTTGTCAGTTGTTGCAATGAAGCAAGCTCAAAGAATAGCCCTCATCTTTCAACTAGACACTTTACAGCCCTCATGCCTTAGCAAGAATTATGCCAGAGCTGAGAGGCTATAATTATCTGGAAAGATTGAACATGGTGGGGGTCTTTTAACTAGAAGACATAAGCTGTGATATGATCAAATAGAAGTCTTTACAGTTATGAAGGAGTTTGATAGAATCAGCATGGAAAAAATGTTTTCACTTGTCGGATCGTTTATAACTAGGGGTTATAATTATAAAATAGTCACAATAAATTCACAAAGGAATTCAGGAGAAACTTCTATAAACAGAACACGGTCACAATGTGGAGTTTACAACCATATGGAATAATTGAGGTGAAAATATAGATGCAGTTAAGGGAAAACTCGATAAATATACTGACACAGACCAGTTGGGCTGAATGGCCTGATTTGATTTGATTTGATTTATTATTGTCACGTATTAGGATACAGTGAAAAATATTATTTTTTTGTGCTATACAGACCAAACATACCATTTATAGAATATATAGGGGGAGAAGGGAAGGAGAAAATACAAAATATAATGTTATAGTTACAGACAGGGTGATGAGAAAGATCAGTTTATTATGAGGTAGATCCATTCAAAGGTCAGATGGCAGCAGGGAATAAGTTGTTCTTGAGATGGCTGATATATGATCTCAGACTTTTGCATCTTTCTCCTGATAAAAGTAGGTTGAAGAGATCATATTTGGGTGCATGAGATCCTTGATTATGCTGGATGCTTTTCCGAGACAGTAGGAAGTGTATACTTCCTTATATATAGTAACCAAATGTGGTACACAATATTCCAGATGTGGTCTCATCAAAGCCACATACAATTGCAGAAGACTTCTTTATTCTTGTACTCCAATCCTCCTGCAATAAAAGCCAACATTTGATTTCCTAATTGTTCAATGTAGCTGCATATTAACTTCACATGTTCTTCTATGAATTACTAATTAACTCTGCTTCATCTATTTTAGCTTCATCTCCAAAAATATATTGCTCCAGAAATTTGCCATAAAAGCATTCTACAAACCCATCTGGTGCACTAACAATGCCAATATGATTGATCCAATCTATCTGGAGATTGAAGTCCACCACAACTGTTATATTTTCTTTGTTATAAGCTCCAATAACTTCTTGTTTAATGTTCTGTCCCATGGTAAAATTATTGGCAAGAAGACTGTAAACAACTCCCACTAATATTTTCTGATCCTTGCTGTTCCTAATCTCTCCCATACTAATTATCTTTCCCGATTTTCTGAATCAAGATCCTTTCTTATTCATATTCTTATATCATGCTGGGTGGCACATTGGCATAGTGGTTAGTACTGCTGCCAGGAATCCAGGTTCAATTCTGGCCTTGAATTACTGTCTGTCTGTGTGGAATTTGTACATTCTCCTTTTGTCTGCATGGGTTTCTGCCGGCTGCTCCAGTTTTCTTCCATGGTCCAAAGATGTGCAGGTTAGGTGGATTGGCCATGCTAAATTGTCTAAGAGACAGAAGTCTCTGTCCTCTTAACCTACATATGTGTCCACACATATGTAGGTTAAGGGGGAATTAGTGGGTTAAGTGTATGGGGTTACAAGGATAGGACAGGAGTTGGATATGGGTGGGATGCTCTGTTGGATAGCCTCTTTCTGCACTTCAGTGATCATCTTTTATCATCACAGCTTCCCTGCCTCCTTTTTCCCCTATATTATTGAAATGTTCATGACCATTTCTTCACTCACTATCTCATGTGACCTTGCTACTTCCACCATGTTAACTTCAAATAAAGCCATTTCTGATCATTTATGTTTGTCTTCAATATAGTCCCTTCCCCTTCCTACCCCTTTTAACACATTTTGACCTATTTAGAAACATAGAAACATAGAAGATAGGAGCAGGACGAGGCAACTATAGAAGATAGGAGCAGGACGAGGCAACTTGGCCCTTTGTGCCTGCTCCACCATTCATTACGATCATTGTTGATCATCCAACTCAATAGCCTAATACTGCTTTCTCCCCATATCCTTTGATCCCATTCTATATTCAAGAAGCTATATTCAGCTGCATCTTCCATACATTCAATGTTTTGGCATCAACTACTTCCCATGGTAATGAATTACACTCAATTACTTCCTCTGGTAATGAGTGCCATTTTTCCTCAACATCTCTTCACCATTGTCTGGCTGGGTGGGAGTACTGTTGCCTTTTCCATTCTTATCTATCCAATCATAGGCAGGGAATTACCTGGAATGGCTTCTCTTCCTTCTCCTGCAATATCACTGCAGGACTTCCCCAGTGAATTTTCCTTGGCTCTCTTCTATTTCCCTTTTACATACTGTCCATTTGAAAATATAATGCCAGGTTTAAATGTAGTCTGGCAACACCTAGAAGGCAGTCTCTGAGCCAAAGTTTTTTCCATAGATGCTTGCCAATTTCCACTTGGTGAAATTGAAGTGAAACCTAGGCAGTTAAATATTCTGGGCCTCATTTCTGAAGCACCGGCTGAGTTTGCTACTTTCAATGTCCCATATCCTCTCATGACTCCTATACCAGCCCTTCCACTCACACTCATCAATTGAAAATGGTTTAGGATTCAAATTGGATTGTATACATTAACCTGTACAGTGGAATTTGAAAAGTATTAAATATTTGGCACAGATAAATGATCTAAAACATAATTTACTCTCTTGATAACTAAAATGAGTTCACCTGATAGATTTAGCTTTTGAAAATGATAAAATCTATTTTTCTAAGTCCTTGCTATAAGGGGAGTACATTGAAGGTTTACCACACCGATTCCTGGAATGACAGGTCTGTCACATGAGGAGAGACTAATTTGGTTAGAAATATGTTCACTGGAGTTCAGTAGCGTGAGAGGGGATCTCATAGAAACTTATAATATTCTAAGTAAGTTACTCAGGGCAGATTCAGAAAGATGGTGAGGTGTCCAGAACTAGGGGTCATAGTTTGAGGGTAAGGGGTAAAACTTTTAAGACTAAAATGAGGAGAAACATCTTTACCCAGAGAGTGGTAAATGTGTGGAATTCACTCCTACAGAAAGTAATTGAGGCCAAAACGCCTGAGTTCAAGAAGATATTAAATAGAGCTCTTGGGGCTAAAGATATCAAGGAATATGAGGAGAAGAGGGAAGATCAGGATATTGAATTTGATGATCAGCCATGATCATAATGAATGGTAGAATATGCTCGAAGGCCGAATGGCCTACTTCTGCTTCTAGTTTCTATGTTTCTATTATATTTACTTTATTTTGAAACTGGCCCGAGAAAATAATTACAGAATATGACTAAAAACATTTATCTATTTAAAATAAATTATTTGCATCACAATGATCCAAAAATGCTTCGATATAAGCCTAGTCAGATCAATACTACAGCTTCAGCTTCAATTCAAAGCATTGTTCTACATTTTATTATTACTATAGACATTATAGAGCCGACTTCTAATCACCAGCATCAGATATTCCACCAAACTTTAAATATTTGAAGTTAAACACACATTTCTGAAATATGATTCAAAACCCAGTTGGATAGATTGAATTAGATGATAAATTATTCCTCATTCTTTAAGGTTGCTCTTCTCTAGAGACCTCTTTCTTGTTTCATCCAGTTTGCTTGCAGGCACTTTGTTCATTTTCCAGGTCCCCAGATAGTAAAGGAAGTTCCTAATCGAGTTGTTGAACTTAGAGCTAAAGCTTATGTGAGGCTGTAGGCAAAGATTTCACCACAGTCAGCCAGAAGTCTTTATCAACCTATTAAATACCACATGGATTGCATGCATATTCACAGTACTCAGGGTGAAGACTTGCACAATATCTCGATGGCCTACATCCCTGATTCTGACTGCTGGAGAGAATGTTAACATTTTCTTCAATGCTTTGGGTAACAGTCACAGGTCTGTAATGCAGTTTGTGCTGGTCTGTGTCATGGACGTGATGTGGGGAGCAAACTCTGAGCTGGAATGTATAGGCTGAATTCCATTGTGCTGGAAGAGACTCTGAGCAAGGTGAATGCATGTATAAAAACCTGTCTTTTCCTGCATGCACGCTAACAAAAATGGAGGAAATAACTATGCCATTTAGCATACAATTAACCAGCTTTTCTCTGCAGCAAGCCATCTAACAGCTTCAGTCAGTCTGTTAGTTAGATTGACACTCCCATTCCTGGGTATCTAATTTTCAGCAATGTCACTGAAAGGTTTAGGTTGCTTCCTGCCATCAACCCCTCATCTAGCATGCTTGATCTGCATGACTCCATTGTGGAGAAAGGTATCTTCTATTCTTTCATGTCTTCATGGATACAGGCCAGGTTTTTAAAGAGTTGTGACCCATGATGCCTAAATGGAGTTGTGACCCCTAAAGTTCATGAGTTTACCTTTTCAAGAAATCAGTTCAAAAGATTCCCCTCATGCCCCAATGTCAGTTTACACCCTCCCATTCCACTCCCTCAGGTCTCTTATGCCCCCTATGCCAGTTTCTGCCCTTCTATCCATCCCCTCATGCTCCCATGCCAGGTGATTCTCCCACCCATCCATACCACCATAGAAACATTACAGCAGAAAAGGAGGTCATTCAGACCATCTTGACCATGCCAGTATGAGGACATCCATACACCCTTTCCAATCCCATCTTCCTACATAAGATCCATAACTCAGTAGTTTACAGCACTTAAGATGCAAATCTTGGTACTTTTTAAAAAGGTTTAGGGTTGCTGCCTCCACCACCAACTCAGGCAGCGAATTCCAGATACCTACCACTCTTGTGCAAAAATTACACTTCTACACCATGCTGTCACTTATCTTGCATCTATGTCTCCTGATTCTAGAGTTCTTCACCAAGGGACAACAATTTTATCCTGTCCACTACATCTCATAATTATGTACATCCCATCAAGTCACCCCTCAGCCTTCTTTGTTCTAACCTATCCAATTTCACCTCACAGCTACCCTTTTCTACTTGGGGCAACATTCTTGTAAACCTCCTCTGCACTCTCTCAGGAGCAATTACATCTTTCCTGTAACATAGTGACCAGAACTGCATATAGTACTCCAGCTGTGGCCTCACCAGCGTTTTATACAATTCCAACATTTATATGCTTACTTTTATTTCCTATAACTCCGCCAATAAAGGAAAATGTTCCATATGCTTTCTTTACAACCTTGTCTATTTGAACTGCTGCCTTTAGGGACCTGTGTATTTTGTTTGCCAAGATTTTTCACTTCATTTACCCTTCTTAATATATTTCCATTCAATGTGTACTCCCTATAACTGTTTGTAATGCTCAATACATTACTTCACACTTCTCTATGTTAAACTCCACCTGCACTTTACTGTCCATTTCATCAACCCATTGATATCATTTTATAGTTCATAGCGATCCTCTACACTATCAACTACTCAGCCAATCTTTGTGTCATCGACAATTTTCCAAATATGCCCCCCACGCCCACATCCAAATTGTTAATATACAACACAAAAGAACAAGAATCCTGACACTAAACTCTGTGGAACACTGCTTGAAACAACTTTCCATTTGCAAGGACATCCATTGAACATTACCCTTTGTTTCCTGTTACGAAGTCAACTTTTGATCCTCTCTTCTTTCTACCCATCCCTTCAGGCCCCTCATTCCCATCATAGTAAACTTCAGAACTTCCATCATCATTGGCCTTCTGTACATTTTCTGGGACCAATGAACACCATAGTGGCGTATAGGGGGATCTGACAAAGAAAAGTCTTGAAAAATGTAATCCATTGATAAATTTCTCTTATGGTAAAAATCTGGATGACAAGCTAATAAAAGTATCAATCATGTAGGTTGCTTGACGTTTCAACAGCCACAAACATTTGAAACCCCTTGACATATGTCAGCAAACGTAAAATTGATCATGGAGTTCAGAGATATAAGCTGATAAGCATCTAATGTTTCCTCTGCGGAAAGGGTGATTTTATAATTTACTAGTTGTCTGGACTTTCTGCCCATATTTCCATTAGCTTGTTATCCATACCTTTTTCATAAGAAAAATGTACTAAAGGGTTACATTTTTTTAAAGCTTTTATTTAAGATCCCACTATTCACTATAATGTCCATCATTTCCAGAATGGGTCAGTGCCTAACATAAGGGGACATCAGAGACTGGGGGGGACTGGGCAGAAAGGTAGAGCCTAGCACAGAGAGCATGAATAGCCTGAGGAAGTGGGTGGAAGAGCAGAGAATAGCAAAAGGAGCAAGAAAGGAAATAGGGGTGGATGAGACGGTATAACTTAGTAGAGGGGGCATGTGTGCATGGACAGGTTGATGGAGAGGAAAGCTTAGCCTGAGAGGCATGATAGGTCATATATGTGGGTGGGAGCATAAGGTGGCATTGATGGGACATAGGGAGTGTTGGAGGGTGAAGGGCTGGAAAGCATTTGCGTTTTTTTTTGTTGGGGCATAGTCACGTCAGGCAGTTTAAGCCAAATTCCTCCACAACTGTCAGCCCTTGTGGCTATCATGAATTTCTTCCTTGGTCTATTGGTCTGGATTACACTCACTCCTGGCCCCCAGCAATGAAGATTCCACCTTGTCAGGCAATTTCACCCAAGGAGGGTTGACCAGGCTGGGTATTTCCCCCTACCTAACTCAAGAATAGAAATTCAGTGTCACCCACAGCGCATTTCCTTGCTTGCAAAACTCTCAGGTTGTTTTGTAAAAGTCTAAATTGTATGCCCTGCCAACCATGGGATTTTGTACACAATTAGTTTCTAGTTTTACTGCTCAATTCAAAACTCAAGACTTGTTTCTTTTGTATCAAGCTTGGTTGCCAAGAGCCTTCAAGCACAATGACAGGGTAAATGTATCCCTCTCTGGGCCCTGGCTTTCAGTCTGAAGGCATAGTTCCTGAAATCTTGGCACAAACCCTCGGTTTCGAGTAAGCAGAAACAAAATGAGGTGTTTTAGGCAACAGAGAGCACCATTGGAGAACATTTGATATCCTTGAGTAATCGTTCAGCTGTTTGGACTGCTCTAGAGGAATCTGATCTCTAAAGATTTAAAATCTTAATTTTGCAGTATTCATTGCAGTATTGCTATCCAGAGAGGCATATTGTCCATTGCCAGGACAACTGTGTGCAGTAAAATTCATCATCCATTTGCAGGATATTGTGCTTGGGAGAGTGAAAGCACAGTTTATTTCACACCAAGGGGAATAGCACTGTGAAACAAGTTACAAAGGAACGACATTGAGGAAAAGGTATAACTGGCTTAACACACAACTGAGTCTGTTTATGTAGAAAGAGGCAATTGAGGATATGATTGAGATCGGGAAATCAATATAAAAAAGGTAGGCTTATTCAAACAAATTGTCTTTTTTTCCTCCATCTGGAATTTCCTGTGCATTGAAAGAAGGAAAAAGATAATTTGCTGATAGTACCCAAGCATGTCTCCCAAAGCCTCCCAAAAGATCTCTCATCCAAATAATTACTTACAGATACTTTGTTGAATCGGTACTGGGAACAAGATAGACATTTTGTATGAACAAAGACTGACAAACAGTCAATAAGGATGAATGATTAGTTGATTTGCTTCCTTTTCATAATATTAGTTGAGGAAAGGCATCAGGAGAATCCTTCTTTGAATTAGTGATATGTGCACGTAGGGCTGGACAGGAGGTTGGATTTTAGTGTAGCATCTTATCCGATAGCACCACTGACAGGTATCACTGAAGTGCCACCAGAAAGTAGATTAATTTTCTTAATTTTGTAATGGAATGCGTAGAATTACACCAGTCACAAAGTGATGCAAAAAGCTCTGTGAGTTGTCACGGACCTCGTGTCTATGTCATTCAGAGATATTGGGTGGGATTTTACGGTCTTGTTCATCCCTAAACTGTAAAAGCCTGCCCCACATCAACAGACCTTTCCACTATCTGCTCCTTCCCCACTCCGATTCCCACGATGGGCAGGGCGGTAAAATTCCTGCTATCATCCGAAAGCCATGCTTGCAGATTACAATGCCAGTGGAAAATAGTTGGACTTTTGCAAAGTTTGAAAGGTAGGAGAGAAAAGATAGCATAACTTTAAGAGAGCAAATCCTTAAAATTATGCTATCTTAAGTTCAGCATAAAACAGAATGATGATGATTTGAAAATGGCATTGGATCATTTATTACCATGTCACTTTGGTTGTCATTATCTTCTGTATGACACTGAGAAGCAGCGCTTCCTGTTTCAGTTGGAAGGTCAATCTGGAATGTAGAAACATAGGGCTAAATGTTACTGTTACAATGTGCTGGGAGTGGGACACAGCTTGTAGAAAATGTGGAGGTGAAGTTTATTTATTAGTGCTACAAGTAGACTTACATTAGTATTGCAATGAAGCTACTGTGAAAAAGTAACATATTGTGAGTGGCTTTTTTAAACTAACCATTCTGTTATGATGTTATTTATGGGTTCCATGTCCAATTTGCATCAATGAGTGTAATGATAACTTGTATAATGCAATTTC
Organism: Sphyrna mokarran; assembly: GCA_024679065.1. Classification (NCBI taxonomy): domain Eukaryota; kingdom Metazoa; phylum Chordata; class Chondrichthyes; order Carcharhiniformes; family Carcharhinidae; genus Sphyrna; species Sphyrna mokarran. Next base: position 89,803,610 of record JAGIQG010000006.1, on the reverse strand, counting down.
AACTCCAATATTTATATGAACACAGTTCTAATACGCAGTTTAATGTATTTAGCATCCACTAAGAAAAGGAAATACAGAATGGAATCTAGACCGTTAAAGGCTGTGATTTAGTTTAGGAATGCTTTCCTGGAAGTCATCTTCTGGGCCTTGAGGAGCTGGAATAACAATCTGCTCCTTAGCAACTGGAGATAAAATCTGATTGTAAGGATCAAGAAATGTGATTGGAAATGGCACAAGAGGTCAGCAGCAGAAGCATGTTGCAATGTCAAGGAAGCAGTTCCACATCTTAATCAGTGCAGAACAGATGCATTCACTTCATTCTAATGTCCTAATTCTGTACTCTGGAGGCTGGTGATGAACAGCTACTTCTGGAGCAGCAGCAGAAAATATGTGATGTACTGAGAAGAGTTCCAACGGTGCATGTTTGTGGAGAGATTGGAGGAGTTCATCTCAAGCATGAGCGGCCATGTTGTAACTGTTTTCAGTGATGTTTTCATCCATGGACAGAGTGGTTACTTAATTTTAATATTAAATACAGCAATTGCGTGAGTGCGTGCAGGCATTTACAAAAGGTCTGCACAGTGTGAATATTATCTTATATTGGATGCCTGATATCTTAGATTTGGCTGCCCATTGCTTCACAGGTCTACAGCAAAGTGTTCATGGCTAGCAGCATTGTGAATAAGTTGAGTCAAAGAAAGGATGATGAGTGGGGAAATGAGGGTTCATTTCAAATCACTTTCTCTTATTCTTATCACCCATTGCAAGGATCCCCCACTCGAAACCTTAACTCTATTTTTCTCTTCGTACTGTGCAGAGCAATAACTTCTGATTCAGGTATGTCTGAACCCCAAAAGTGAGCAATAAAAATCACCTAGCAATCAGTAATAAATGCATATACAGATGGAATATGTCAGGATTAACAGAAGAAGAGCCAAAGCATCCCTAAAAGACATCACCGAAGGACTACTGCAAATTCAAAGACTTCCTGCTTTCAATCTGATTTTATAAGAACATAAGAACTCAGAGCAAGAGTAGGCCATCTGGCCCCTCAAGCCTGCTCCGCCATTCAATAAGATTGTGGTTGATCTTTTTGTGGACTCAGCTCCACTTACTCACCCACTCACCATAACCCTTTACTATTCAAAATTTTATCTACCTTTGCTGGAAAAACATTCAATGAGATAGCTCCAACTGCTTCACTGGGCAAGGGATTCCACAGATTTACAACCCTTTGTATGATGAAGTTCCTCCTCAATTCAATCCTACTGTGCTTCCCTTTATTTTGAGGCTATGCCCCCTAGTTCTAGTTTCACCCACCAGTGGAAACAGCTTCCCTGCTTCTATCTTATCTATTCCCTTTATAATCTTATATGTTTCTATAAGATCTCCCTTATTCTTTTGAATTCCGATGAGTATAGCCCAAGTCTACTCAATCTCTCCTCATAAGCCAATCCTCTCAATTCCAGAATCAACCTAGTGAATCTCCTCTGCACACCCTCCAGTGCTAATTTATCTTTTCTCAAGGAAAGAGACCAAAACTGTATACATTACTCCAGATGTGGCCTCACCAGCACTTTATACAGTTGCAACATAATCTCGCTGTTTAAACTCCATCCTTCTAGCCATAAAAGACAAAATTCCATTTGCCTTCTTGATTATCTGCTGCACTTGCAAACCAACTCATTGAGATTCCTGCAGGACACCCAGGCCCCTCTGCAGGATGCTGCAATTTTTTTACAATTTAAATAGTTGTCTATTTTGCTGTTATTCTACCAAAATGGATGACCTCATATTTGCCAATACTGTACTCCATCTGCCAGACCCTCGCTCACTCACTTAGATTATTTATATCCCTTTGCAGAATTTCAGCATCCTCTGCACACTTTGCCCTTCCACGCATCTTAGTGTCATCTGGGAATTTTGACACAGTACGCTTGGTCCCCAACTCCAAATCTTCTATGTAAGTTGTAAACAATTACATTATCTTTTATTGAAAGCTCAATAAAGTCTAAATGTAAACTCAAAATTCCTTTAGACATTCCCATCTCCCCTGGAAGAATCTACTGCTGTCTGCAACCATGGTCCTGGCGTTAGGCCGTTCCCTTCACCTTGTCTCACTTCCATAGTTGCAGAAAGAACGCCCAAACGTTTTCCAGGGTACGCCCAAAAAGGTAGTAGCAATGAATAATTATGTTCAAGTGGCTCTTTAACAGGCTCAGTAATTTGTCACTTGGTGATCTCAAAATGGCAACGAGGCTTCCAAGGTCATTAACCTCCTGTACTCTCTGAGACTGACATGGAGATGTCATGTTGAGGATCTGGCATCAACGCACCATTCACTGGGATGGAAGAATGGTGGGTGGACGGGCAAATGATGGAGGGGTTTACCCGATTTGCAGGCATATAATATAACCCCAGCAATAGCTAGTTAATATATGATTAATTGCAACTTTCAAAGGCCTGACAAATGAGGTTCACAAGTGATACAACTGAATGTTATCTAACAACCAGATGTGCCACTGAGCAAGCAAACAGCAAGTAAAAGATCCAAATCAGTTGCCTGGACAAATCTGGAGGTGTCTTTCCGTCAGCACCAGATCTGGGGCAGGGTCTTCCATCTCACCCCCGACCCCCTCTGTGGCGATTCCTTGGTAGCAGGAAGGGCAAGGCACCAGAAAGCCACAGACATTAGCAGGACTGGAAAAAACCATTGTTGGCCAGTAATGAGCTGACCTGTCATCAAAAATCACACCATGGGGCAGTGAGAGATGTCATATTAAAGTTTATTTATTAGTGTCATAACTCTGCAGTTCTGGGGGAGAGAAACAGAGTTAACTCTTGAAACGTTAGGCAGGATTTTCCAGCCATGCACATGCCTCAAGACCAGAAATTCCCATTGAAGTCAACAAACCTTTAAATGATCCATGGAATTTTCTGTCCTGCTCGATAGATTCCATGGTGGGCGGATTGAGAAAACTCCACCCATTAACTCTGTTTCTCTCTGTACAGATGCTATAGGCTTGCTGAGTTCATTTTTCTGTTTTCTTTTTATCATTATTATTTCATATTTTCTCATTTCTTGCCACACAGCTTAAAAGGTTAGTTGCAACCCAGAATCAGCAAGATGTGAAAGTGTGCAAAAGAAAATGTTAGATTTGTGCATGTACAAAACAGTAACTTAACATCTTATCAATGTGTAATCACTCTAATGTATATGGATTTGCATCACCACAAGTATTTTCTATTCCTTTTCCTAGCACTTCGATTAGGCATAATCCTTCTTGCTGTAAAGAGATATAGGCAGGTATCTCAGATCCCTGCACTGACTGCAGTGTGCAACTGACCAGCATCCTTTGATTTCTGAAGCTGTACTGTGAGCAATTAAAGAAAGCTACAGATAAGGTTACCATTGCAAGATCTAGCCATGTTAGCTGATTACCGATATGTTTTAGAAAGTCATAGATTTATTAGTTCTATGCACATGTGTAATATTAACTAAACATGAACATGTGTTGCGAATGGTTATACTTCTTTGGGAGTGGGGAAAGTATTTTTAAAAAGAAAGGGATGCTGTAATATTCCTTTAAGGGATATTGACATGACATGACTAGGAGGGAAATGTACTATATGATGCAGTCTTAGTTTCACTTTTGTTTTGAGCAGGGCACACTGTTTTAATACATGAATCAATAATGTATTTACCAATCCCTTATTAGTGATTGGTGTTTTATACAGTAACTAAGTCCAATGCATTATATCATTAACATAGCACATGATTGTGCATGAAATTTTGATACACAAATAGACAGTATTGACATTTCACCAATTTGCACTGACATTGGACAATGTAAACAGTGGCCTAATCTGGTCACAGGAGGTTGCTTTAAAAGTACCTAAAGGAGGAGGACCTTCAGAAAACTTCATGCAAGACCCTCCACTGGCATTGCTTCTGCACATCCAAAATGCCAATTGCTGGCCTGCTCTGCGTCAGAGCCCACTGACTTCCCACCCTCACCAATTAATCAGTTACCTCAAAGAAACTGCTTGGGAATGGCAGCTCACAAATGAGGCTTGTGCTTCACAGTGGAAACACTGGACAGGTGGAAGTTTTGCTCTTCCTGCTGACTGCCTGCTGTATGAATACACTTAGCAATAGCCTTAATATGTTCAAACTGATAATGAAAGTTATAAACCTTACTGACAGAGGGAAAGCATGTGTATTCTGTCTCAGGTTTAAATAAAGGGTATCTTCTGGTCTCTTGATAATCATGGTGATTTCTCGAGTTAAATGCAGTAATTCTGATTGTGGACAATAGTATTGACCAGGCAAAATCAGCTTGGACATCCATTAAATACTTTGTCAGATTTCTGCTTCCATTAAAATCATACATTTTATATTGTCACCCAAAGTCAAAATGACCCCCATGTAGTTTTAACTTTATATCACTCCAGATGTGATAATGATCATCTAGCCATTGTCCTGTGCAAGGCATTCTGAATCAAATTTCAGGATCTTATAGCCATTAAATGTCAATCTCGATGGTGCCCTGAATATCCATAAATTTTGCACATTTCAAAAGCTGCAAACTGTCTCCTCCTTGAGACAAACTGATAGAACCAAACATATTCCAGCCCCTCTGTCAGCAAAATCAAGATGTAGTGCAGATTGGATTTTAGTACCAAGGCCACTAAAATCAACAGTGAGTGCAGATTGTAAAGGAGCTCAATTGCAATTTAAATTGAGATAAAAAAAAGCTATAAATGCTGTAAATCTGAAACTAAAACAGAATGCACAGAAAATACGTAGCAGTTTGCATCAGCTGAAAAGAAAAAATTGCATTGCCCCTGCCCTTGTACTTTGATCCTGTCAGATTTGGTGAGGTCTGCGTGAAGGTACTTAGTCTGCCATCGCTTGCTCTTATGGTGGGGCTGTTCAGGGTCCAGGCACAAACCCCCACTGATCCCCTTCATTAGTTGGCTGTTCAAGGGACAAATTCAATTAAATGTTTACTTTTTTTTCAAGGGTCCTGGTTGTTCTTCTTTCCTACTCCCCCAACTCATCCCCAACACCAGCCCAATTCCATGAACCTGTGATTGTTCAGGGGGTTCGAATGAAACTTCTGTTGTAATTTTTGATAAGTATTTTAAAAAAGAACAATTAAATGGGAAGATCTGAGATTGTATCATTACTGTTGAAGAGCTGCAGTCACACAAGCACGTTAAGTCAAATGCTGAGAATTACACTATACAGAAATCATGACTTACACAATCCACAGCTCTAAGTGAGATGGAGCAGGACTTCTGGCCAGCAAAGGACAAAGTGCTAACCCCATCTGAAATCATGAGTCATTTCATTTGAATATTGCTTGTAAGACAAGGACGCTAATCCCAGCAGAATTTGGTCTATGTGTCAGGTTGACTACTGACTACTGGAAAAGAAATGCAACAATGGGCAATCTCCTTCGCTCCAACCAGATGCTGTAACATTACATTCCACATGCTCTCCTTTCCTTCTCTATAGAATGGCATGCTTTGAGTGTATAGCATGCAAGAAACAATATTTTTCACTATATACTAACTAATACATAGGACAATAATAAGTCAAGTCAAATCAAATCAAATCATGCAAAAATTCTGTTGATTACAGCCTCTCATCACTTGTCAGAACCAACCAGATGCTGCCTTGAAAGATTCATTCCTATCAACTGGGTGTCAAGATTCAGACACTGGAAAGATTCAATGCTGCAAAGTTCATGATGACTGATTCTAAATACTGGCATGATTTTGGAATTTCAATTAGAGAATGAAACTTGATTAGAATTCTTCTCATTTTAAAAGATTAAGATTTGTCTGAGTCTTAAGTGAGTGCAGATCAGGAGGCAGGGAATTGTAGGTTAAGAGGAAGGGAATGGCTGGTTGTGACAAGTGATGAGAGCTGCAATCAACAGAAGGCTTGCACGATTTGATTTGATTTGGTTTGATTTATTATCGTCCCATGTATTAGTATACTATAAAAATATCATTTATTTGGTTTTCTACAGACAAAGCATACCGTTCGTAGAGAAGGTGTGGAATATACTATTACAGTCATTGCTAGAGTGTAGAGAAAGATCAACTTAGTGCGAGATAGGCCCATTCAAACGTCTGATAACAATCTGATGGGTTGGGGAGTAGGCTCTCTCCCCCTGCACCACAAGCTGTACTCTGAAAAGCATTTACCTTCTGCTGCCAACTGTTTCCATCTCCATTTAACCTCTGGGTTTCTTGAGTTTTGTAAGAAGTCTCACAACACCATGTTAAAATCCAACAGGTTGATTTGGTAGTAAATTTATTTGGTAGTAAATGCCACTAGCTTTTGGAACGCTATTCTTTCGTCAGGTGAGTGGAGCGTTTTGATCACAAACAGGGCATGTAAAGGCTCGCACAAACATAATATAATATATAATATAAATACAATGTAATATAAATAAATATAAATATAATATAAATATAAAGGCACACACAGACACACAGATAAAAAGATGTGTGTCTTTATATGCCCTGTTTGTGATCAAAACTCTCCACTCACCTGACGAAAGAATAGCATTACTACCAAATAAACCTGTTGGACTTTAACCTGGTGTTATGAGACTTCTTACTGTGTTTACCCCAGTCCAACATCGGCATCTCCATATCATTTCTTGAGTTCTGCCAAATGAAGATAGCAAACATTAAATTTATATTAGGTGTTTGACTGCACCATGGGAGCTGGCTTTAAATATTATAACAAAGTGTTTATCTTTCCATCACAGGGTACCGGAAGATCACACAGGCCGCCTGCATTAAAATGGCAATCCACAGCCACGTGGTTAGTTCAGGTGTCAAAGTTCTGGATTTTAAATTTTAAAACGCCCTCCTCCCCCTCTCCCACCTATTGTGGTTGAGGGAGGGAGATGGGCAAGAGTGTGGGGAGATAGAGAGTTAATATTTGAATGTGAGGGTGGCAGAGATGTATTATTGAGTATTTGAGAGCACTCTGCAAATTAGAAACTGGATCGTGTTTGAAGCAAAACCAAAAAGCAGCTTCTAAATTCAATAAGAGCTAGTACATAAAGAGCCTCACATTTCTGAGAGAATTAGATAAATATTCTCCTGTCTGAAATTAGATGTCCAAAGGATGATGAACTGGGACTGGAAGACAATGGCTGTGATTCTCCCATCCTGCTGTTCTAATTTTGTAGCGCAGTGAATTGGGAGATTCTCATGTCAGCCAATTTGTGGGGTTTGCATCCAGCTAGTGTTTCTCAGTGCTGGATTTCTGGTAGCATCAGATCTTCATGGAAAATTGGTAGGGCAGCGCAAAGAGAATTTAAGTTGTCATTTGTATATAATTTGAATGTGATTAGTAGGCCCAGGATTGAAGTCTTTGGGTCCACTAGCATCTGCCCCGACTGGCCAGAGTGATTTACTCCAGCTAGGTTTAGAGTAGATCCCCACTAATGAGGAACTAATAGCCCGTGAAGGGGGCTGTAATCAGTGTGCCACAGAAGGTCAGGCAACGGGGGAAGGGGTGCCCACTGAGCATTGGCATCACACAGTGCCTGATTGTGCCCTGGCATTGCCAAAGGGGGAAAGTGCCAATACCCAGCAGGGACCTTGTTTTCTGAACTACCACCGAAAAAGCCAGCATGAATTACTTCAGTTTTCATGCAAATTCGACACTTAGAATTTTTTGGGAGGAAGGTAGGGGTCACTGTTTAAAAATAGATAGTTGCTTGTTTAAAACTGAGAGTCATGAGTGTTAGGAAAGGTGGTGAAAAAGAGTATTTGAATGTTTTTAAGGCAGAGGTGGATAGATTTGTGGTAATCAAGGGGGTGTTAGGTTATTGGGGGTAAGTGGGATGCAGATTTCAGGTTACTATTAGATCAATCATGGTCTTATTAAATGGCGGAGCTGACTCAAGGGGCTGAATTGGCCTACTCCTGCTCCTTACGGTCAGGTTTCAGCCACTGCGATAACATTGTATAGATCATTAGTCAGAACTCAGTAAGAATTTAGCAACACCAATTTATAATCCAACCGATTTATTTGATAGTAAAAACGCGAGCTTTCGACTCCTGTGTCTTCCTCAGCCAAATGCAGTGTTCTGGTCTGCAATAGCACACATCAGCACAGACAGTCAGAGATTGCTGATTAGAAGGCGAATCCTTACATCTAACCTGCTATTGAAGTGTTAAAGTGGCGAACAATGTGTGTGAAGGGAATCCTGAGCATTGTTGGAGAATTGTGTGTTTTCTCCAGACAGCACAGTAAGTGAGGTTTTTTGCTAACCCAGGCAAGTTACGGGGGTTACCGATAGTGTGTCATGAAGCCAAGATCCCTGTTAAGACCGTCCTCATGTGTGCGGAGCTTGGCTATCAGTCTCTGTTCAGCGACTCTGCGCTGTCGTGTATCACGAAAGCCCCCTTGAAGAACATTTACCTGCAGGTCGGAGGCCGAATGCCCATGACTGCTGAAGTGTTCGCCACAGGAAGGGAACTGTTTTGCCTGGTGATTGTTGAGCGATGCTCATTCATCCGCTGTCGTAGTGTCTGCATGGTCTCCCCAATATACCATGCTTCGGGACGTCCTTTCTTGCAACGTATTAGGTAGACAACGTTGGCCGAGTTGCAAGTGTATGTACCGTGTACCTGGTGAATGGTATCCTCACGTTTGATGATGTTGTCCATGTCTATGATCCGCATGTCTTGCAGAGGTTGCTGTGGCAAGGTTGTGTGGTATTGTGGTCACTGTTCTCCTGAAGGTTGGGTAGTTTGCTGCGAACAATGATCTGTTTGAGGTTGTGCGGTTGTCTGAAAGCAAGAAGTGTGGGGGTGGGGATGGCCCTAGCGAGATGTTCATCGTCATCAATGATATTTTGAAGATTCCGGAGAAGATGTCGTAGCTTCTCCACTCCGGGGAAGTACTGGACAACAAAGGGTACTCTATCCACCGTGTCCCGTGTTCGTCTTCTGAGGAGGTCAGTGCGGTTTATCGTTGTGGCACGTCGGAACTGTCGATCGATGAGTCGAGAGCCATATCCTGTTCTCACGAGGGCATCCTTCAGTGTCTGGAGGTGTCTGTCACGATCCTCCTCATCAGAGCAAATTCTGTGTATACAGAGGGCTTGTCCATAGGGAATGGCTTCTTTAACGTGTCTAGGGTGGAAGCTGGAGAAGTGGAGCATTGTGAGGTTGTCTGTTGGTTTGCGGTACAGTGAGGTGCTGAGGTGACCGTCTTGATGGAGATGCGTGTGTCCAAGAATGCAACTGATTCTGGAGAATAGTCCATGGTGAGTCTGATGGTGGGATGGAACTTGTTGATATCATCATACATTTGTTTCAATGATTGTTCACCATGAGTCCAAAGGAAAAAGATGTCATCAATGTATCTAGTATATAACCTTGGTTGGAGATCTTGTGTGGTGAAGAAATCTTGTTCGAACCTGTGCATGAAGATGTTGGCATACTGAGGTGCGAATTTGGTCCCCATGGCTGTTCCGTGTGTCTGGATGAAAAGCTGATTGCATACTGAACAGAACGGACTACTGTGAAGAAGTGTACCGACAACTAAACAATGAGAAACACTACAGACAGTTACCAGCAGATCCAACCAAAGAACACACTCGTCAACTCAACACTCTGATCAAAACCTTTGATCTGGACCTTCAGAACACCCTCCGGGCTCTCATTCCACATACTCCCCACATTGGAGATCTCTACTGCCTCCCAAATATACACAAGGCAAACATACCTGGCCGTCCCATCGTATCGGGCAATGGGACCCTGTGTGAGAACCTCTCCGGCTATATCGAGGGCATCCTGAAACCCATCGTACAAAGAACTCCCAGCTTTTGTCTTGACACTACAGACTTCCTACAGAAACTCAGCACACATGGAGCAGTTGAACCAGGGACATTCCTTGTCACAATGGATGTCTCGGCGCTCTACACCAACATCCCCCACGACGATGGTATTGCTGCAACTGCCTCAGTACTCAATGCCAACAACTGCCAGTTTCCGGATGCAATTTTACAACTCATCCGCTTCATCTTGGACCACAATGTCTTCACCTTCAACAATCAGCTTTTCATCCAGACACACGGAACAGCCATGGGGACCAAATTCGCACCTCAGTATGCCAACATCTTCATGCACAGGTTCGAACAAGACTTCTTCACCACACAAGATCTCCAACCAAGGTTATATACTAGATACATTGATGACATCTTTTTCCTTTGGACTCATGGTGAACAATCATTGAAACAACTGTATGATGATATCAACAAGTTCCATCCCACCATCAGACTCACCATGGACTATTCTCCAGAATCAGTTGCATTCTTGGACACACGCATCTCCATCAAGGACGGTCACCTCAGCACCTCACTGTACCGCAAACCGACAGACAACCTCACAATGCTCCACTTCTCCAGCTTCCACCCTAGACACGTTAAAGAAGCCATTCCCTATGGACACCTCCGTATACACAGAATTTGCTCAGATGAGGAGGATCGTGACAGACACCTCCAGACGCTGAAGGATGCCCTCGTGAGAACAGGATATGGCGCTCGACTCATCGATCGACAGTTCCGACGTGCCACAACGATAAACCGCACTGACCTCCTCAGAAGACGAACACGGGACACGGTGGACAGAGTACCCTTTGTTGTCCAGTACTTCCCCGGAGCGGAGAAGCTACGACATCTTCTCCGGAGTCTTCAACATATCATTGATGACGATGAACATCTCGCTAGGGCCATCCCCACCCCCCCACTTCTTGCTTTCAGACAACCGCACAACCTCAAACAGATCATTGTTCGCAGCAAACTACCCAACCTTCAGGAGAACAGTGACCACAATACCACACAACCCTGCCACAGCAACCTCTGCAAGACATGCCGGATCATAGACATGGACGACATCATCAAACGTGAGGATACCATTCACCAGGTACACGGTACATACACTTGCAACTCGGCCAACGTTGTCTACCTAATACGTTGCAAGAAAGGATGTCCCGAAGCATGGTATATTGGGGAGACCATGCAGACACTACGACAGTGGATGAATGAGCATCGCTCAGCAATCACCAGGCAAAACAGTTCCCTTCCTGTGGGCGAACACTTCAGCAGTCATGGGCATTCGGCCTCCGACCTGCAGGTAAATGTTCTTCAAGGGGGCTTTCGTGATACACGACAGCGCAGAGTCGCTGAGCAGAGACTGATAGCCAAGCTCCGCACACATGAGGACGGTCTTAACAGGGATCTTGGCTTCATGACACACTATCTGTAACCCCCGTAACTTGCCTGGGTTAGCAAAAAACCTCACTTACTGTGCTGTCTGGAGAAAACACACAATTCTCCAACAATGCTCAGGATTCCCTTCACACACATTGTTCGCCACTTTAACACTTCAATAGCAGGTTAGATGTAAGGATTCGCATTCTAATCAGCAATCTCTGACTGTCTGTGCTGATGTGTGCTATTGCAGACCAGAACACTGCATTTGCCTGAAGAAGACACAGGAGTCGAAAGCTCGCGTTTTTACTATCAAATAAATCGGTTGGATTATAAATTGGTGTTGCTAAATTCTTACTGAGTTCTTACCACCCCAATCCAACGCCGGCATCTGTATATTAGATCATTAGTCAGGCAAAGGTACACATAATATTGACACTATTGGAATGTACAAGGATAGTTAGTTGTCTTTTGTGTGGAATCATAGAATCATAGAACCCTACAGTGCAGAAAGAGGACCTTCAGCCCATCAAGTCTGCACCGACCACAATCCCACCCACGCCCTACCCCCATATATCTACATATTATACCCACTAATGCCTCTAATCTATGCATTCCTGGTTACGTATTGGATGAAATTTGGTTAATAAAGTTGGTAGTGGGATTGTTGTTTTTTATTTCAGTGCCATGGGCAACAGGATACTCTGATTGTCTATAAAAATAAAATAATAAACATTTGCAACAGCGACTATCACAAAAGGATAAGGAGAAAGCAGGGTGATGGGAATAGTTTTAGCTTCTTCCAGCAAGAACCAAAGAGAACCGATGGGCCAAATGCTCTTTTTCTGCACTGTGAGTCTTGCACAGATAGTGCTGGATGTTTGCCTGTCTCTATCATTGAATGACACTGTATGATTTCCAACACTTTTGCATTGTAATTTATAGGCAGTAGACCTGAATCAGCCAATGGAACAAAGAAGTAATCATCTCAATGAAACAACTTGGCAACAGAAAATGTACACCCTGATCTTTTGCAATCAGCCAGACTTCTGTGGTTGATGTGGGTTTCTGTCTTTATAAGTGGCACAAAAGATAACCTTTATTTTTGTGCAATCGCTCTGTGGATGACACTGCAGATCAATTATATTCACCCTGGCTTTCTTCTTTCTCAGAAAAGAAGGTATTTATTACTGTCCCTTTGTGCATACTACAGACTATAACACAATCATTGTGAGTGGATTGTAGGTGTCAGAGGTTGTTTCCAACACATAACATTGCTTTGTGATCAACGAGAATAATTGTATACACTGATCAGTCTCTCACTGCAATCTCGTGCTTTCTTTTTAACATTTCACAGAAGCATTGTTCCTCTTAAGTTCCAAGCATACGAACAATCATCATTTCATTCTATTCATTCTTAATTGTTTTAAAAAGGAAACTCATTGGGTGTGGTTTTCCACTCCTACAAAGCACCATGGCAAGCGGGACAGGAAAATCTGGAGTGCCGTCAAAAGTCATTGCCCGCCAGCGTAGAATCAGTTCACAATTTTCCATTCATGAACCTCATGGCACAACAGACTACCCAAACTGTCATGCCGGGAATTGTGTTTGCATGCATTTGCATCTCCTGAATGCTCATTAAAAACCTGGTTCACTGGAATCACTCCTCCAACCTCCATCCCCAGCACTCCAAATCAATTGGCGATGCTGGTGGTTAATTAAACCCGAGTGAATCATGACCAGATAGAGGTGACGTCTTGTTTCCTCCTGTGGCCTAGTCACTGAACGGGCAAACGACAAACTTACAGCGATGGTCTGGAGTTCCAGGCTGGAATCCCACTATGGTAGATGATTAATCATCCCATGGCTGGCATGGGTAAGCTGAATACATTTTGAGCCTCGGGGAAGGTCAGTCAGTCAGTTGGTTGGTGGGATGAGGTCGAGGCCCAGGATTTGGTACGAGACCCTTGCCGGCATCTGAATCTTTGCCTCATGGTGCCCAGACTTGCCGCTATCTATGTTCACAGGTGGCAAGGAGAAATATGCTGCTCATTTATCTTATTATTGAATCCTGGGGTGGGAGCTGGTGGTGGGACATGATAGGGGCAAAGGAAGGGCATGGATGGCATATGTTTGACTGGCTTAAGTTGCCTAGAGCTTGGGGGGAAAAGATTATACAGATACACATGACTGAGAGGGGGAAGTGGAAGGGTGGAGAGGTCATGTGATTGGAGGGATGACATTGTAGGCTGGACAGCAACATGTACTGGGAGACGTAAGTCAGAGACAGTTCTGGGCCTGTGCATAATATGTTACAAGACCAGTCTTGGTCCCAGTCCAGGTAGGCTGATCTGTGACAGTCATGCCCAACATTGCGTGTCAACATGATAAAGTCACTCACACGCAACTGTCATTATGACTGGTGACTCGATATTGTCTGCAAATAGCATGGTCGCTGTAAGTGGAGGCATCTGCAGTCTGGAACTAGCAATACATTGAAGATGGCAGTGAGGGTGCACATCGAGTAGCTTTGCATTGGGCCTTAAGATGGAGGGAGATCAAGTTGGCTTGGGGTATCAGCACATCAACAGAAAACAGAGGCAGGGTCAGGAATATAAACGACAGTTATGATGAGCTCCAGAATTAGAGTGGGAGGAAAGAAAGTGTCCAAAGGAAAGGAAATGTGCACATCTTGCACTTCCACAATGATAGGAGTGGCATGATGGCAGTATTTAGTGCTGCTGTCTCACAATGCCAGGGACCAGGTTCGATTCCTGGCTTTGGTCACTGTCTGTGTGGAATTTGCAGATTCTCCCCGTGTCTGTCTAAGTTTCCTCCCACACTCCATAAACATGTGGGTTAGGTTGATTGGTCATATTAAGTTGCCCCTTGGTGTCAGGGAGATTAGTAGAGTAAACACATGGGGTTGCAGGGATGGGTCCTGGGTGGGATTGTGGTCAATGCAGACTCAATGGTTCGAATAGCCTCCTTTTATACTGATTCTATAATAGGAAGGACTTGGATGGTTATAGAGTGGGGCCTGTGGGAGGGATGGTGTGGTGGTGGGGGAGGGAGCAGTTGGAGGTTGCTCTATTGGTTGGCAGCTGGTCTCATTGTAGAAGAGGAGTGGTGCCATTTTGATAGATGATGGAATGACACAATGAAAAATATCCTTGGAAAACAATCCTCAGGGGAGAGATCTGAGGGCATGTGGGTGAAGTCAACTGCTGTACTTTTGGGCCAATTAAAGAGGCACTCTAATAATCTCCACATCAGGACATAGTGAACAAGGCTCAGCAGAGACAGCCGAGGAAAGCTCAAATGTCAACTGAAGATTTTGAGCACCTTGAATCACACTTTTGTGACAAATCATTGTGACTTGGATCCAAATACTGATTGGGTTTGAATGAAAATTTGTCCTTCTCATAGGAATACGGCGTGGCTCAGCTTCCAGTGACAGCTGCAAAGGAGGACCTAGGAATTGAACCTTTGGAATGAGGGCAGCCCAAGGACTTCATAATGATGGCCACATTTGACGATAGAAGATGATCATTGTAGGGTTATGTTTAATCATGTCTCTGTTCAATTTTCCCACAAAGACAAGGAGGTGTATTGAATGCAGGCAGCAGACAACACTGCCTTTATCATGGTTGTTGTAAAACTAAAGATGAGAAGAAGGGCCTTTCAGCTGACAGGATAAAAGGAGGAGTCTCACCCTGAGGAATAGGGACAAGTAGGGCCCAATAAAGGGTTAGAGCAGAGGTGGGGAGACCAATTGGTAGCACAGTGGTTAGCACTGCTGCCTAAAAGTGCCAGGGACCCAGGTTCGATTCCCGGCTTGGGTTATTGTTTGTGTGGAGTTTACACATTTTCCCTGTGTCTGCGTGGGTTTTCTCCACTGGTTCCCTCCCACATTCTGAAAGATGTGCTGGTTAGGTGCATTGCCCCGAACAAGTGCCGGACTGTGGCGGCCAGGGGAATTTCATAGTAACTTCATAGCAGTGTTAATGTAAGCCTTACTTACAACTGACAGCTGATGTGACCAAGGATGTACTAAAGGTATCTTTCAAATTTGCAGAGGAGTGAGGGACAGGGCTGAAGACATTTTTGCTTATTAAAGAATATGATAACTCACATCGCCAAATTCTTCAGGAGGAAGTAATACTGCACGGACTGGGAGGTCATCCATTACCAGTGGCCAGCACACTTAATTATTTTTTTAGTGGTTCTTCAGGGCTGTAATGGGGACACCTGCAGAATATCACAGACTTCCACTCGTAAATGTATCTGAGAGGTTACTGATGTCCTATTTAGCAGGATGCACCACTCCTTTCCTTGGGAGAAACCATCCAGGCTGCCACAGAAGAGACTTTTTCAGAGTTCTGCAGCTTCCCACAGATGCAGGCTGCCATTGACTGTACACACATGGCTTAAAAAGCTCTCTGGCAGCAGTCACAATGATTCCTCAATACAAAAAGCTACCACTCTCTCAATCGCCAGCTGACCTGCAATGACCAAAAACAGACTATACCGGTCAGTGCCAGATACTCTGCTACACTGTGCCCTCGGAATACTGCTTTTGCTAGAAGAGCCATTCACAAGATAAGAATTTCAGAGAATCAAAATCTATTTACAGATGTGCAAAGCGTACACAGTGAGTGAGCACCTGTTCCACCTTTGTGCTCTCAATATTTCAGTTTAAGTTTTTAAGTTTACTTATGAGTGTCACATTAACACTGCAATGAAGTTCCTTTGAAAATCCCCTAGTTGCCAGCGTCTGTTCAGATACATGGAGGGAGACTTTCGCATGGCCAATGCACCTAACCAACCCGTCATTCAGAATGTGGGAGGAAATCCATGCAAACACGAGGAGAACATGCAGACTCCACTCAGACAGTGACTCAAGCCGGAAATCAAAGCCGGGTCCTTGGCACTGTCAGGCAGCAGTGTTAACTGCTGTGCCACCGTGCTGCTCCATTTTCTTACTCTGCTGCTACAAGTAACAATTCCCCAACATCTGCAGCAGAAATAGATGTAAACTACTGACTGTTAGACCTTGTTGTGTGTGATGCCATTGGCAAGTATCCTCTGGAAGGCTAAGACCTGGGGCACTTTGTCCTGTTTTGGACCTCCTGCTGCGTGGCAAGTATTCCCTTCTTGGCCTGAGCAGCTGGAGTTGCTAGGGTCACAGGTAGAGAGGGGACTTGGAGCAACTGGACTGCTCAGGAGATGACAGGCTGATTGCCCCATGGGTGTCCAGCTGCCATTCCTCCTCCCTCGGGCTGACTGAAAGCCCTTCTTTGTCTCCTTGAGAAGAAGGTGCCCTCTACAGAGATTGAGGTGACTTATCACATTCTTGCATAGTCACTGATGGCTTTCACTCATGGCGATGGTGATAGTGTGTAGGATCACCTGCCACAAACTGCTGGACCATTGTCTTCATGGCAATCACCAATGGTGACCTCAATACACTGATATGTCAGAACCATGATGTAGAGATGTTGGCGTTGGACTGGGGTAAACACAGTAAGAAGTCTGACAACACCAGGTTTAAATCCAACCGATTTATTTGATGGTAAACTCACAAGCTTTCGACCCTATGGTCTTCATTAGGTGAATGAGATGTTCTGGTCTCCAACAGCACACATACCAGCACAGACTGTTTACAGAACGGATTAGAACGCATTAATATTTCTGTTTCTCCTTAACTCCAGAGAGGCCAGAAACATGGTAAATACTACAGAGAGACAGAAACAGCTTTTAGCATGTGGACAATAAATGGTAAATGGAATAATCCTATTTTTGCACTCTTAGGGATCGACAGAAAATTTGTGATAATATGCTTGATTTAAAAACTATACTGTTGGACTGAAGAACAGGTAGTTACCCCTCCATGACCAATTAAAAGCAAACCAGGCTTGGTCAGCATCAGGGTCCACAGGGTCTGCACCTGATGGAGCAGATGAAATCACTCAGCCTCTTGCTGCACCTGCATATAACATTTGCTCTCTCCAGGTTAGAACTTGTTGTGGCAAGAAATAGAGTAGCCACGAGAAGAGACAAGCATTGTGCACTCAAGTTCAACAACAAGAAACTCATGGCACTCCTCAAGGCAGTTGAGGACTGATGGCTGATCCTTTACCTATGTGGTAGAAGCTAGAAGCGCATGAGCCTCACCATCAAGGCTTTATTAATGGTCTCCTATTGTCTCACTTTTTCTCCCCATTTTTCTCAGGTCTCCAGAAGAGCAGTCATTATTTACTTTAGACTATAGCGCTTGGTCAGCCCAACCATCCATGCGTGAAAACTCTCTCTCAACTGCAGCATTACTTGAATGAATTCCCAAGATGTTCTTTGCTTCCTCCTGCTTTAGGCTTTCCTGCTACAGCCTGTCTTTCTCGAGGATTGTACGCAACTGTTTCTGCACAAAATAAGAAAGTTTGTGATTATTAGTCACCACCTGTTTCATGTGACAACTATGGGAGGTTCATATTATTTCTCTTATGAGAATTTATCAAAAAAGCGGGCCATAATATGTATAAATGCATTACATATGACTGAATCTATTCAGTTGGAGACTTTCAAGCACGTGTGTCAGTGCAGTTCATACACAGGAAACATTCTTAGTTTTGTTTAAATATATGTGGACTAGCTTAAATGAATGATATGTATTAATGGCAGCTTGCCGCCACATTCTTATCTTCACTGCCTCAGGGAATTATCTCTCATTTGATTTGATTTGATTTATTATTGCCACATGTATTAGTGTACAGTGAAAGTATTGTTTCTTGCGTGCCATGCAGGTGAAACATACCATTCATAGAGTACATGGGGAAAAGGAAAGGGGAGAGTGCAGAATATGTTTCAGTCATAATTTGGGTGTAGAGAAAAGTCAACTTAATATAAGTCCATTCAAAAATCTGATGGTGTCAGGGAAGAAGCTGTTCTTGAGTCAATTGGAACGTGACTTCAGACTTTTGTATCCTTTTCCTGATGGAAGAAGATGGAAGAGAGCATGTGCGGGGTGCGTGAGTCCTCAATTATGCCAGCTGTGCTTTGGAGAATGTTTCTAAGCATTAGAATAACTATTCATTTACCATGTTGCTTCCTTCCATATGATTCTGGCTGTGCTGATGAGTTTCTTTCTGCCAGCCTCTCAATGATGCATTTGCCCTGTACCCAGCCTCAGATATTAATATTTGAGATATTTGTTGGTTGTTCCAGTTGGATCCATATCTTCCTTTTCCCAAAATGCTAGTTTTGCTTTCAGAGCAAATTTGAACATGTATCTGCATACTCAAAAACACTTCCTCCCATTCTTCACCGTATAATTTCAGGGCTTATTGGACACAATATACCAAATACTGATGGGAGCTCTGTGCCTTTATGTTGCCCAACAATAGTCTGATAAGCTGACCTTGTGATATCTGATTGGATCAGTATTGGAACAGTTTCATAGGGGTACCGCTCTATAGTACTCCTTGTTCCTAGATTGAGTGACTTAGAGTATCAGAGGTAAAATGTGTACTTGAGGAGT
Organism: Sphyrna mokarran; assembly: GCA_024679065.1. NCBI lineage: Eukaryota > Metazoa > Chordata > Chondrichthyes > Carcharhiniformes > Carcharhinidae > Sphyrna > Sphyrna mokarran. The sequence goes on along the minus strand of JAGIQG010000006.1, from coordinate 89,784,812 downwards.
TGGAAACAATTCAATGTTGCTGACAAGATCTGTCAAAGTATATGGGGAATTGTCTGCTGTGCAATGGCATAATTAAAATAAGACCCTTATATCTATTTCAACTGACACTAATCTAAAAAATGCAGCAGTGATTTCCTTTCTGTCAAAGCAACAGGAGATATGTCAAAGTACTCAAAAAGGAGATGAATATCTCTCAGTTTTTGAGTAAGTTATCCAGACTGAACTGAATTATTAGGCATTATGATGTCATTCAGAATTGGCACAGGTATTAACTGTAATGTTTGCAATCATTTGAGGCAATTTTAAGAAGACAATCTCATTCTATATTGTTACGCATTTGTATTTGTTCTGAGATAGTAATGTAGTAGTGTATGCACACGGAAGTGATGGCATAAGATAGAGAGTGGGAGACATGGAGAGAATCTGGAGCCATGGGAGAGAACATACACCACAAGTAAAAACTCTGTTTTTAAACTCCGCACTTTCAAATGTCATGTTTCCAAATACACAACAAAAACTGGCAACGAGGGCTACAGACGTGCGCTTATTAAGCCACTTGAAAAAGTTTTAGTATGGAAAAGAAAACTTCTTACACATGACGTGAGTAAAAGATGTTCTGCAGACAAATTATAGATCTGGTTGAAACAAAAAACACTCTGATGATTAAGTTGGTATGTTATACGTAAAGAAAATCAAAGTATCTGCTAGAAGCATGGTTGCAAAGTGCACGTAAAGGAAATCTGCTTCAGTGAAAAAAATGATGGGAGTTTTCAGCTTCATTGGAGGTTTTGATGAAGTGATGGAGCTCTTATACCAAGTATTTTGACAATTTTGCGTAGGCAAATAAAAAAAGCTGAAGATATTATGGTGTTCAATTTCCTGAGCACCAGGAAAACGTTTAATCTCTTCCAGTTTAATGTAACCTGATAAACTAGGCAGTAAAATGTACAAGCAAATTGTGGATATTTTACAAGTTCAGTTTTTGCCTGAACCTTTAGTTACTGTAGAGCACTTTAGATTCTATGAAGGAAACTAAGAGGAGGTGGAGGCAATCACAAACTTAGTGACAGTTCTTAAAAGACTTGCAGAATATTGTGAGTTTGGAGACATGCTTAATGACATCATTAGTGACAGACTTGTTTGTGCTTTATGTAACTAAGCAGCACAAGAATGTCTTTTAATTGAGAATATTCTCACTCTGCAGAAAGCCATTGAAATTGGTGTTTATATAACTAGTTGCAAAGGAATTGAGTTGCTTGAGTACACAACATATTGACTGAATTGATAGCCAAAGTCGCCAAGAATCATACACATTACCACAGTGCAAAGCCAGGGCATTCCACTGCTAAATATTAGTGTAAATGTCTAACCCTACTATTTCAGGAAGTTGAGCTATCAGTGCAGTCAAGGGACATGATTTTATGGCTTCACTCGAATGAGAATGGAAATTCCCACTCAAGATCAACAGATATTTCCATTGTCCGGCCCTCGCCCACTCCAATTCTATGGCTGGCAAGGCGGTATAATTCTGGTGAAGATGTCTTCAATGGGAGCTCAGAATGTTATCCTGCCACCATTGTAAAAAGAGGGTGTCAGGGAAGCTACATGAGGGCCACTGCAGAGTTATACACATTAAGGAAATAGCAAGAAGTTATTCTGGGTGGCCTGGACTGGATTTGAAGATCGAGGAAAAAGCCAAAATATGTTCCTCTTATGTGAAGGTAAGAAACCTGCCACCTTTAGCACCACCGCATCCATGGAAATGGCCTGAAAAAGCTTGGCAATGTGTCTGCATGGGTTTTGCTGGACCTTTTGAAGGACAACATTATTAATAATGGTTGATGCCTACACCAAATGCCCAGAATCACTCTTACAACATCTGTGAAGACTATTGAAGAGCTAGGGAAAGCAATTAATCACTTTGGATTTCCTGAACACCTGTTAAGTGATAACGGACCTCATTTTTTTCTCACAGGAATTTGAGAAGTTCCTACAAGAAAATGGTATTCGATACATTACTCCCATGTTGTATCACCCTGCTACAAATGAATTAGAAGAACACTTCATCCAAAACCTGAAACATACTTTGAAATCAACCAAGGAACAATCAAATGCTTATCAATCACTCAACAAGGGACCATTCTGTTCCAACCCTGGGGGAAAGTCTGTACAGAGTTTGTACATTCTCCCTGTGTCTGCATGGGTTTTCTTCAGGTGCTCCAGTTTCCTCCCACAGTCCAAAAGTGTGCAGGTTAGGTGGATTGGCTATGCTAAATTGCTCTTCAGTGTCACAAGATGTGTGGGTTAAGTGGATTGGCTATGGTAAATAAGTGGGGTTACGGGGGTAGGGTGGGGAGAGAGAGTCTGTGTAAGATACTCTGTCAGAGAGTCAGTGCAGACTCGATGGGCCAAATCCACACTGGAGCAATTCTATGATTATATGATACTGGAATGCTACACATTCCAACACTAAGACTGTCCCTGCCTTACTTATGATTAACAAAAACCCTCCAAAAATTGATTTATCAATGTCTGAAGGGAAAAGTACCTCCATAGTCCAAAGATGTGCTGGTTAGGTGAATTAGCTATGCTAAATTGCCCATAGTGTCAGTGGGACTAGCTAGGGATTATGAGAGAGGGCCTGGATGGGATTGTGGTCAGTGCAGACTTGATAGGCCAAACGACATATGTAGGATTCTGTGATTCTACTCATGAGAATGTCTATCTTTGGACAAATAGCCCATTTGAGATACTGCTGAACCCTGAGTCGTGTAGAATCAGATGAAGTGGTCAGTTCCAAGCTGCTTGGGAAATGGAGAGAACACAGCAAGATCCTTGGATCAGAGTCCATAAGAAGGATGAGTGAAATGCAAAAATGGACTTCCACTTACATTGTGGACCAGGAGAAGAGGTGGTCTGCAAGGGTCAATGAGAGATAGGCAGAGAACAAACCTGAATTGGCCAATATGGTCAAAAGTTTAGAAACGGATAGGGAGAAAATCAAGATAAAATAAACCTGAGATGCTAGGCCTATGGCTTTGAGTTTAGAAAGGATATTTAACTCAAATTAAAAAAAAACCCAGAGTTGCTGCAAAGTTTTTTTGAGGAAGAAGGAAGCACAGAAAGCAATGCTTTGAGTAAATAAAAATGGCTGAAATGTATTATAGGAGATATCCAGAAGCCTGGGAAAGCAATGCAAGTACAAGTGGAATAGTGGGAAGGCAAAGCATGAAATCCCCACACGCTCTGTTCCAACACCAGGAACTTGTCTCAGCTCTTGACTTTCCCAGGCTTCTGGATCTTTCCATGGACTCAGCTTCCCTTACCCGTCTGCTCACCATAATCCTTAATTCATTCACTGTTCAAAAATGTATCTATCCTCACCTTAAAAACATTCAATGAGATAGCCATAACTGTTCCAACTGTTAAACAACTGCAACTGCTCATCAACTGTCATATCTTTTAGCCTTTCTGCTCAGACCATGAGGGCCGAGTCCAACCTTGTGCCTACATAATTCCCTTTGTTTAACTTTAGAATGTCTAGAAGGTACACTACTTTCTCGCCTTCAAAATGAAATTGGAATTTAGACATGTCATGATCACTCTTTCCTAGAAGATGCTTAACTATGAAGCCATTAATTAATCCCTGCTCATTACACAAAACCCAATTGCAGAATAGTCTGCTCTCTGGTTTGTTCCATAACATATTCCTCCAAGAAACAGTCTCTAATATATTCAATGAACTCTCCATCAAGGTGACCCTGGTCAATTTGATTTGTCCAATCTATTTGCATATTAAAATCACCCATGATTATTGCCAAGCCTCTCTTCCAAAGCCCTAATTTATGTATGTCCTAGTTTATACTATGCCACCCATCAGGGACTTCTTTCCTTTGCTCATTCTTATTTCTATCCAGACTGATTCTACATTTTGATTTCCAGTACATATATCATTTCTCACTACACCACTGATTGTAATTTGTCTCTGAGAAATATCATCATGACAGTGTTAGAAAGGAAGTGTGTCATGCAGCCCAACTTTAGTTTCACTTTTACTTTAAGCAGCAGAGAATACACAGCCCTGATATCTTAATGCTTTATATCTGTGTACAATTGTTCTCCAATGCCAAGTCTTAATAAATGAGCCACAATCTGCTTACCAAATGCCTTTTGAGCGACTGGTGATTATAAAATTTTATTAACAACAGCATTGGAGTTCAGCTTTGTAGGAATAGAGTTTTTGAAGCAGATAATATTGACACATTTACAGCTAGTTTTCTGGCCCTTCCCATTAGCAGGATCTTCCAGTTGCACTGAAGGTGGGATGGATGAGCCATGCAAGATGCTGTAAACTTCAATGGGATGGAAGATCCTGCTGCTTATAAATGGCACTGTCTCCTCCCCAGAAAACAAGCTGCGGGAAGCCGGAAATTCCCAGCGGGAGGCTTGAAACGTGAAGGAGGAGGAAATAGAATGACATAGGTGCCAGGTGGGAAAAGACAGTTAGAGTGGAAGGATGCTCATAATTTAAAAGCTGGCATTGAGCAGTGGTGATGAATGTCTTTTTCTGTCCTGCAGATTCTATAGGACCAAAATTTGGCAAATATAAAACAGGCAAAAATGATTTGGCAGTCTGTTTTGCATTCTGTCTGGTATTATTTTTCATTTACATCAATGGAAAACAAAATTGGATGGAGAGAATGGTCTGCCTGTTGAATGCCACCCATTTTGTATGGCCTTCCAAGACTAATTTCATTCCCTTTATGGTGGTTGTATAGCTAATCTAGTCAAGTTATAAGACACTGATGCACTGCAGAAACATCAAACAAGATCTGAAAATAAAGTACCAAATCAAATTTATTGTTACAAACATGGAATTGTTCGGATATGAGCTGCCCTTCCAGAAATAATGGTGGAAGCAGAGTCAACATAGCTTTAAAATAGTAAATGCATGATTATTCAACCAAAAATAATGACTTTCTTTTGGAAAAATCATGAAAGTGAAATTAGAATCATAGAATAAAATCATAGAATCTCTGCAGTGTAGAATGAGGTTATTCGGCCCATAGAGCCTACACTGATAACAATCCCACCCAATCCCTATCCCTGTAATCCAATGTATTTACCCTTCTAATCCTCCTAACCTACACATCTTGGAACACTAAGAGGCAATTTAACATGGCCAATCAACCCAACTCAACACATCTTTGGACTCAGCATCAGGTTAAACTCCAACAGGTTTATTTAGTACCTGTAGACTCTAACCTGGTGTTGTGGGAATTTTTACTGTGTTTACCCCAGTCCAATGCTCCACATCATTTTTTCAAACAGCCAGAATGTGTATGATGAGATGCTTGTCCACCTTGGAGGAGCTAGCTTTAGACTTTGTATGATAGTGTAAAATGGACAATAATGTATAGATGCCTCTTTTCTATCTCTATTTGTTGGATTCCTGTTGACTTTAATAAGGCTGCTGATTTGCTATCACCCATTTTATACTCTTGCATAACATCTAAATAAATTATTGCACTCTTGGTTTTGCTATAAATATGGAATATTCTATGATTTACTGTGCTACACATGGTAACCCACAGTACAGCAAGAGCTTCCTCTGTGTGTTGCACCTGTCATCCATGAATGTTTATGGACTGTTCATTGACCTTGTACATTTTGTTTCTGTTACATCAAAATGTGACTTTATATTCAGAGATGGTTTCGACTTGTTCTGATATGTAACTCCTGCAGTTGTGTTGAAATATGGCTTAATCTTACAGAATTTGTAATCAGACTATAAATACACCTGATATTCCAATCTGTGACTTTAGTGCAGTTATTGCCACTGGGTGACCTTTGCTTGTAATAAAGTTCTTTTTATTTTGCGAACACAAACTATGTTAAAAGCACATTTTCTTCAACTTTTAAACAGGCTGTCACAAGGTTCAGGCTACATGAAGAACTCTAATAAGGCTAAGCAGCTGCACTGAGTTGTGTTTGAATATGAAAAGCAGAACTGTGGGGACTGCAAATTTGAATATCACAGAATAATGTTTGTAGCGTGTTTGCAGAAAATTTCAGCGAGTCTGAATTTGTGCCATTTTGATAAGGCCCCCATCATTTCTGGATCCCTTAATGATTCTGGGGCAACACTGGGGCAATTAGATGAGTCATTCTGATCAGGTTTCCAAAGCAATTAGTGTGACCTCTGGGTACCTACTTACTCATAGAGAGACCAAGGCAAGTTCCTTGTTGGGGACTGGATGTTATTCTGTAAAAGTGCTGTGAACAGTTGATTTCGATCTTAGCTGACAGCTCAGGCTGCATTAGGAACTACTATTATGAACTGGGAGTATCACAAAGTTGAGCAAACTGGACAGGATGATAATTAATAATGTCAGAGTACAGCATGTGGGGACAATTAAGGATGAGGGTGAAATCTACAAGGCTGTTGTGGGACAAAGCTACTTGATAATGATCCAAGGACGAGTTTAAGCATTGTTTGAATAATGGATTAGTAGAATTTTATGGACAGAAAGAAATAATTTGCTCATACGAGCTGTCTGAATGAGTAATACATCTTGTCCCATTCTTTATACTCTTTTTGTTCTTTTCAAACACTTATCCACTTCCCTTTTCAAGTGGCTTCTTCTTTTTCTAGTTTCCAATAGGGTATTGCATGTTCCTACCAAGCAACTATACATAAATTCTCTGAACTTCTTTCTTATTTTCATAGAATCATAGAAACCCTACAGTGCAGAAAGAGTCCATTTGGCCCATCAAGTCTGCACCAACCACAATCCCACTCAGGCCCCACATACTTACTCGTTAATCTCTCTAACCTACACATCTCAGGACACTAAGAGGCAATTTTAGCATGGTCAATCAATCTAACCCACATATCTGTGGGAGGAAACCAGAGCAACCAGAGGAAACCCACATAGTCATGAGGAGAATATGCAAACTCGACACAGACAGTGCCCCAAGCCAGGAATCAAACCCATGTCTCTGAAGCTGTGAAGCAACAGTACTAACCACTGTGCTACCGTGCTACCCCTCTCGTTGATGACTTCATACATGTTTGGTATTAGCTGACTGTCCAGTGGATATAGCTTCTTTCATAGAACATAGAACATAGAACAATACAGCACAGAACAGGCCCTTCGGCCTTCGATGTTGTGCCGACCAAAATAAAAAGCAATGCCCCTCCTAACTAAACCATTCCCTTCTCATCCATATACTTATCAACTAACCTCTTAAACGCCACCAACTTGGCGCATCTACAACAGCTGCAGGCAGGGCATTCCACTCCCTAATCACTCTTTGAGTAAAGAACCTACCTCTGATATCCGTCTATAACTCATACCCCTTAATTTAAAGCTGTGTCCCCTCGTGCTAGCTTTCTCCATCCTAGGAAAAAGGCTATCACTGTCCACCCTATCTAAACCTCTAATCATCTTATATGCTTCAATAAGATCCCCTCTTAGCCGCCTCCTTTCTAACGAAACAACCTCAAATCCTTCAACCTCTCTTCATAGGACCTGCCCTCCATACCAGGCATCATCCTAGTAAACCTCCTCTGTACCCTCTCCAATGCCTCCACATCTTTCTTATAATGTGGCGACCAGAACTGCACACAATACTCCAAGTGCGGCCGCACTAGAGTTTTGTACAGTTGCAACATGATGCTGTGGCTCCTAAATTCCAATCCCCCTGCCAATAAAAGCTAAGACTCCATATGCCTTCTTAACAACTTTATCCACTTGACTGCCTACTTTCAGGGATCTATTGACACATACACCAAGATCCTTCTGTTCCTCAACACTATTAAGAGCCTACCATTAGCCCTATACTCTACACATTTATTGTTCCTGCCAAAGTGCATTACCTCACACTTTTTCACATTAAACTCCATTTGCCACCTCTCGGCCCAGCTCTGCAACTTGTCCAAGTCACTCTGTAAACTAAAACACCCTCTTCACTATCTACCACACCACCAACTTTAGTATCATCTGCAAATTTACTGATCCATCCCTCAATACCCTCATCCAGATCATTTATAAAAAATTACAAACAGCAGGGGCCCCAAAACAGACCCCTGAGGCACACCACTCGTCACCGAACTCCACGATGAATATCTCCCATCAACCACCACCCTCTGTCTTCTATCTGCCAGCCAATTTCTATCCAATTAGCTAAATCACCCTCTATTCCACACATCTGCATTTTCTGTAGAAGTCTTCCATGGGCCACCTTATCAAAAGCCTTACTAAAGTCCATATATACTACATCAACCGCCTTACCCCCATCCACCCCTCTGGTCACTTTCTCCAAAAACTCAATGAGGTTAGTAAGGCATGACCTACCCTTCACGAAACCATGCTGACTATCCCCAATCAATTCCTTTCTCTCTAAATAACTATAAATCCTATCCCTAATAATTCTCTCCAATACCTTGCCCACCACAGAAGTAAGACTCACTGGCCTATAATTCCCAGGAAGGTCTCTCTTCCCCTTCTTAAACAATGGTACCACATTCGCCATCCTCCAGTCCTCCGGAACCACACCCGTAACCAACGAGGACCTGAAGATCAGAGCCAGAGGCTCTGCAATCTCCTCTCTTGCCTCCCAGAGAATCCTAGGGTAAATCCCGTCCGGCCCAGGGGACTTCTCCAACTTCAAACCCTCGAGAATTTCTAACACATCCTCCCTATCTACTACAATACTCCCCAATTTGCAACCCTGTACCTCAGTGCTCTCCACAGCTACATTTCAGTTGACCAATTTAGCAAAGACTTAGATGTTTGCAGTTGAAACATGTGGAATTATGAGCAAAATGCTTAAGCGGATGAAAAAGGTCTCCAAGACAAAGGTTTCCAACATTGATTGATAGCATCAGTTCTTGATCCATGTTTAAGTTCCAAACCACAGGTTCCAGGAACCCTAAATCAGTGAACAAATTTCAAGGTTGAAAAGAATGCATAGTAGCAGCCGTTCTGACAGATGTGAAAAACAATAAATCAAAGTGCTGATCATATAGAGAACAATGTTTCAGAACAACATCAAGGCACAGCTCAAAGTCGTCCACTTACTGCTACAGCACAAAATAGATAGCTAGATAATATGAGTGTACGAAGCTAATGGTACATCTGAAAGATCAATAATGAGATTATCATCAACACATCAAAGAATTCCCTTCAGACTGTCTGACAGTGCGAAGATTTCATGACCGTTTGTACCTTAATTATATGCAGCTACTTTGTGCAAAAAACACTGCCGAATACAAAGTGCAGATTCAAAACGGTTAAAAAAACCACTACTGTAACTATGTGGACTAATGACAGCTAAACTGACAGAGATAGAGCCATGATTAGAGCAAACTGAAATTGTAGCTTGCAGAGCTCTTGGATCTTGGAAGATCGAAACAACCTCTTCAACGTCTTTGAGGAAGTGGCATTCGAAATGAACTATGGAAAACCCTCGGTCATAATTTATGTAGAATCCCAAAGTGAATAAAGTTCTATACTAAAAGATATTCATTGAAGTGAATGGACTGAAAACTGAAAGAATGGAAGAAATTAGCTGAAGAGAAGAAGAAAAATGAGATCTTGATATAGGTGATGGGTTAATGAATACTGAATGGGGCGCCCTAAGGGTTCAGTGTCTCCCACTGATGTAACTTACAAACGTTCAGAATCATTGAGGGGAAGATTTATGCAGGTACTTTTGGTCTTGGCTGCTGGCTAGCAAGTTGGTGAGAAACCAATGTTGCCTCCTTTGGGGAAAGCTCACAGAATTACATGACAATTAGGCAATTAACAAACCACTGGACCATCCATAGATTCAGGACCCCAGAGGATATAAGCCCCAACCATCTCAACAGGAAAATCAGAAACTGGCAACCTTTTTGCTCTATGGTAACAGTGAGGAATGTGATGGCTCTGCTGGGACAATACTATTGAAGATCCAGGATTGGGGAGCAACTCAGATCAGAGGTGAGTGATAGTTTGGCGCCTTTCACTGCGTGGGGATCCAGGTGGATGTCTGGAGGGGAATGGAAGGAGTGTTGAAAGCAATAATAGGTAGGATAGTTTTAGGAGACTCCCAATTCCTACTCTGTCCCATCCTGTCTCAACACAGGAAACACCAAGCAACCCTTTTACATCAATGTTCCACATGACAACAAGTCTGTCTATTGCTGAGTTAACAGCAGCATAGTGGGAAGAGACTCTAACTTAAGCATTACTTGCTCCTTAAGGGCTTCAGTTGGCAGTAGGGTGATAAGGCCATCCATTGACCTTTATAAAATGGTCCTAATCAGGATCAAGTCAGGAAGATGGCAGGGTCTTTACCCAGCTGATCAAATGTCTATCCTGCCTCTTAACCCAGCATGGGGGAGAGCATTAAATTCCCCTCCATTTTTTCCAAGTTGCACATGATGTCAAACTAAGTGGGACAGAGAATCGGAGGAAAGCTCAAAAAATACTGAATGAATTGAACAAGGTACCAACAGAACAATGGCAGTTGAAGCTTAATTCAGATAAGAACAAGATATTGCAAATAGTAAGGAAGCACAGGCAGCACATATACTCCCTGAATGATGTTGAAATAGCCTAAGAGTCTTAGTGGACTCAACGTTAAACATGTCTAATCAATGTGGAGTAGCAATCAACAAAGCCAACAGTAGAATAATGAAGCTGTGAATGAACTGTATTGTGCTCTGGTCAAATCACAACTGAAATAGTTCCCAATGCGTAACACAGGCTATGTTTAAATGATAAGCTGCAATGCACTTGGCTGATTGCTAATGGTGAGGATCTGAAATAAGGACAAAATCTGGAAAAATGTATATTTTCGTGTCGAAAAGGAAAGGTCTGACAATGGATCATATTAAAGTATTTAAGGTAGATAAGAAAATAGGAAATATATAGATAATACTTTAAACTATGTTGTATGAAGAGGCTCATAGGATCAAATCAGCAAATGGTAAATTTAGGAGCGATTAGATGAAATAATGAAGGTGGGGAGTAAATAAAATTATTTAAGAAGCAATTGAATGGTGCCTAGGACATTAAGATCTTTCTGGATGGAAAAAGTTAAATGGCCTTGCAACTCTCCTTTATCTAGAAGTATTTGTGAAGGTGACAGAAAAGAGATACCTCTATCAGCGATTACCCACTGGAACCAATATAGAGACCTTTCAGTTCACATATATACAAACTTAACTTCGCATCTCAATGCATGAATGAGATCAGTCAGACAGTTTCTGTCAACCCTGTCTAATGGAAGTAGTTGCGGTCCTTCTCACTTGATGCGTAATCAGAGAAGATAAGTAGTAGGTTCAGAGTATTGACTAAAACAAGCAATTTATTTAAATATTCAAAGTATTGACTGAAACAGATAATTTATTCAAATATTCAAAGCATTGACTGAAACTGAAATTGCCTAAGGGGATCAGTAAGGATTTTTCCAGATCTCTTGTTGCTATTGGCTTGTGTTATTACTTAATTTTTCACCTTTCCCAGGTTATTAAAATGCCTTTGGATAGAAATGTTGTTGTGTCTCTGTATAGGATAGTACAAGGTGTTATGCAGACAGGATGGAAGATACCTGCCACAGAATTCCCAGCCTCTAACTTGCTCTAATAACTATGAGACATGCATGGCTGGTCAAGTTAAGTTTCTGATCAATGGTAACCCCCAGAATCTTAATTATTTTTATTCATCGAATCCTGACCACAATCTACAAGGCACAAGTCAGGATTGTGATGGAATATTCTTCCCATGCCTGATGAGTGCAGCTCCAACGACACTCAAGAAATTTGACAAAGCCTTGACAAGACAAAGCATCCTGCTTGATTGGCACCTGAAACATTCAAAGTTTAGTTACAAGTGGGCTTACATTAATACTGCAATGAAACTATGTGAAAAATCCCTGATTGCCACATTGCAGTGCCTGTTTGGGTACACTGAGGGAGAATTTAGCATGGCTAATGCATCTAACCAGCATGTCTTTTGGACTGTGGGAGGAAACCAAAGCATCCTGAGGAAACCCACTCAGACAGGGGGAAAACGTGAAAACTCCACATAGACAGTGACCCAAACTGGGAATCTAACCTGGGCTCCTGACACTGTGAGGCAGCAGTGCTAACCATTGTGTCACTGAGCCACCCATTCACTCCCTCCACCACTGTGATGCCACTATGTGGCTGCAATGGTTATATTTGCAAGTTGTACTACAGAAACCCGCCAAGACATTTTTGATAAGCAACTCCAAACCACAACTTCTACCATTTAAGAAAGATAAGAACTGAAAGGGAACACCTCCACATGCAAGTTCTCCTCTAAATCACACACAATTCTGACTTGGAACTGCATCACCATTCCTTCACTCTTGCTCATTCAAAATTCCACATTACAGTCCCTAACAAAACTTTGGGATTATCTGCATCACAAGGACTGCAATACTTCATAGAGCATAGAACATAGAACATTACAGCACAGAACAGGCCCTTCGGCCTTCGATGTTGCGCCGACCAATATAAAAAGCAATGCCCCTCCAAACTAAACCATTCCCTTCTCTTCCATATACTTATCAACTAACTCTTAAACGCCACCAAACTTGGCGCATCTACAACTGCTGCAGGCAGGGCATTCCACTCCCGAACCACCCTTTGGGTAAAGAACCTACTCTGATATCCGTCCTATAACTATCACCCCTTAATTTAAAGCTGTGTCCCCTCGTGCTAGCTTTCTCCATCCTAGGAAAAAGGCTATCACTGTCCACCCTATCTAAACCTCTAATCATCTTATATGTTTTGATTAGGTCCCCTCTTAGCCGCCTCCTTTCTAACGAAAACAACCTCAAATCCCTCAGCCTCTCTTCATAAGACCTGCCCTCCATACCAGGCAACATCCTGGTAAACCTCCTCTGTACCCTCTCCAATGCCTCCACATCTTTCTTATAATGTGGGGACCAGAACTGCACACAATACTCCAAGTGCGGCCGCACTAGAGTTTTGTACAGTTGCAACATGACGTTGCGGCTCCGAAATTCAATCCCCCTACCAATAAAAGCTAAGACTCCATATGCCTTCTTAACAACCTTCTCGACTTGACTGCCTACTTTCAGGGATCTTTGCACATACACACCAAGATCCCTCTGTTCATCAAGACTACTAAGAATCCTACCATTAGCCCTATACTCTACACATTTATTATTTCTGCCATAGTGCATTACCTCACACTTTTCCACATTAAACTCCATTTGCCACCTCTCGGCCCAGCTCTGCAACTTGTCCAAGTCCCTCTGCAAACTATAACACCCCTCTTCACTATCTACCACTCCACCGACTTTAGTGTCATCTGCAAATTTACTAATCCATCCTTCAATACCCTCATCCAGATCATTTATAAAAATTACAAACAGCAGGGGCCCCAAAACAGACCCCTGAGGTACACCACTTGTCACCGAACTCCACGATGAATATCTCCCATCAACCACCACCTTCTGTCTTCTATCTGCTAGCCAATTCCTAACCCAATTAGCTAAATCACCCTCTATCCCATACATCTGCATTTTCTGCAGAAGTCTTCCATGGGCCACCTTATCAAACGCCTTACTAAAGTCCATATATACCACATCAACCGCCTTACCCCCATCCACCTCTTTAGTCACTTTTTCAAAAAACTCAATGAGGTTAGTAAGGCACGACCTACCCTTCACAAAACCATGCTGACTATCCCCAATCAATTCATTTCTCTCTAAATAAGTATAAATCCTATCCCTAATAATTCTCTCCAATACTTTGCCCACAACAGAAGTAAGACTCACTGGCCTATAATTCCCTGGAAGGTCTCTCTTCCCCTTCTTGAACAACGGGACCACATTCGCTATCCTCCAGTCCTCCGGAACCACACCCGTAACCAACGACGACCTGAAGATCAGAGCCAGAGGCTCTGCAATCTCCTCTCTTGCCTCCCAGAGAATCCTAGGGTAAATCCCGTCCGGCTCAGGGGACTTATCCAACTTCAAACCCTCGAGAATATCTAGCACATCCTCCCTATCTACTTCAATACCTTCCAGTTTGCTACCCTGTACCTCAGTGTTCTCCATAACTACATTTACATCACCCTGCGTGAATACCGAAGAGAAATATTTATTCAGTGCCTCTCCAATCTCTTCAGGCTCCACGCACAACTTCCCACTGCTGTCTATGACTGGCCCTAATCTTGTCCTAACCAATCTTCTATCTTAACATATCTAAAGAAAGCTTTAGGATTCTCCTTAATCCTATCAGCCAAAGTCTTCTCGTGTCCTCTCTTAGCTCTCCTCAATTCACTCTTTAGCTCCCTCCTGGCTAATCTATAGCTATCCATTGCACTAACCGAGCCATCAAGCCTCATCCTGACATAAGCCTCCTTTTTCCTTTTAACCAGCAAATCAACTTTTTTCATACACCAAGGTTCTCTTACTCGACCATTTCCTCCTCGCCTGACAGGGACATACTTATCAAGGACTCGCAGCAGCTGCTCCTTGAATAAGCTCCACATTCCAGATGTTCCCAGTCCCTGTAGTTTCCTAGTCCAATCTATGCACCTAATTCTCTCCTGATGGCCTCATAATTACCCTTCCCCCAGCTATAACTACTGCCCCCAGCTTCATACCTATCCCTATCCATCACTAAGGTGAACGTAACCGAATTGTGGTCACTATCACCAAAATGTTCACTAACTTCCAAGCCTAACACCTGGTCTGGCTATAACTCACCATTGTCATCTCAAGAACAAGTGAAAATGGGCAATTGCATTTGCCACTAATGCCCAGACCTCATGAGTAATTTTTTTTTAAAGTCACTGTTGTACTTTTTACGATATATCTTAAGACATTGAAGTTTAGAAATAGCAAAGAAAGTTTTGAAAGCAGCTTGGCTGATGGCATTCAAGGTACTAATATTATAGTAATAGAAGGGAGCTGTAATGGAGAAGATAATGATTTGAAAATTCTGCTCAAAGTCAGACAGGATGTCAAGGTTGTGGACAACCTGATTAAGCATAATCCAGTCATATAGAGAGTGAAATCAGTGAAAAATCTACTAAATTTGTACTGAGTGGCAGGGTTAGGGGTGTGATGGGGCAGCGGTGAAGGATAGAGGCAATGTTTTAGTCTTCTGAATATTTAGCTGGAGAGAATTTTGCTGCACCTAAAAGGGGATTTGAACAAGGAGTCTGTCAGTTGTGGAAGCATTATGAGATAGGGGAGAAGTGGAGCTTCTATCCAAGGTTAACTTCTTTGTGGTACCTGGCTAAGTAACAAACAGATACAGAGATGGATAATCAGATGTGTAAGCTGATTCCCATTTCTGCAGCTCTATTAGGAGAGAAAGCATTGAGATTTGATTTGAGATTGTAGATTTGTGTAATAGGTGATGCAGGTTCACTTTACCTATTGACTTTCCTTCGGTCTTCATTTTTTTTCTTAAAAAAATGGTGTTTTAACAAGATGTTAATTATGAACAGAAACAAATGAAGAATCGGTTAAAAGACTATCTCCTATTCCACTCATTATTGTAGCTGTTTTTGCTTTTGAATTCAACTCATCCTCACTTGCAAGCCTTGAATCAGTTCTTCTGCAGCCTTTCCTATTTTCTGAGTGTTTTTCATTTGCTATTTACAACCGAAGGCCAGTGTGATACAAACTACCGTGAGGCAAAATGAAATAGCCATCCTGTGTGGGGAGCACAGTGGCCATGTTCATGAAACCAGCCTGCAGTACAACTGCTTGCTTTAAATCAGGAGATGTGTCTCTATATATTTTGACCTGAATTTGAGCTCTGTCTTTGCGCACAAACTATGTCACTTCACTTGGGTGCTGTTTCATATTCAGCTCACTGAAATGCCTTAGGAATTGACTCAATAACCAGCACAAATTAATTATGCAACATTAACGCTAAGCTGTGATACTTATTCCCAGCAGTGAAGCAATGAAGCAAATACTTGCTACCTTGGAGTTTGATTCTATATTCTTGACATCAGCATTATAAGTACCTCATGCACTACAGTAGGAAAGCTGTATTCTATTTGATGATGATGCTGGATAAATGCGTAAATCATAATTAATAAATTCTCCAAGCAAACCACTTCACAGTATAACCCGTGAAGGTAGGGAGAAAATAAAGCACAGAGCCTGTTTGCAGTTAAAGGGGCAATTGTGACTGCCCTGATCATTGATTAGTTGAAAAAGAAACTCTTAAATGAGAAAAGCTATCCAGAAACCTTGACATATTAGAGTAAGTTCTCTAGATGACATTCTTAATTTATTTTTGCCTGTTGCAAGTGAAAACAGCAGGCTACATCTAAGGCATCATTATTCAATAGCTACAGCTCATTTAAGGTTGCCTTAGTGGCATTACTGGTATACTATCGTTTCTCCTGAAGCAACATGTGCTGCATAATACCAGTAATGGCATCAAGCAAGCTGTATGCATTTTTTTTCTTTCAACAAGCTCCCCAGTAGGGAATCACTGTAATATTGTACAGCCATCAATGTGGGATGGAGCAGGAAATTGGATCATTTGCACAGTCGTGATTTGTTTTTTTTCTCCAAATGCCATAATCGTTCCAGTAAAGCTACATTTACAGCGCTTGGTTCCTGCTTGGCTGGAGCTCTATTCCTCCTGCCCACACTCACTGTGCACCCAAACAGCTGAAACTTAGATAACTTTACACGGAAAAATGCCCACTCTCAAAATATTTAAATTCTATCTGACAAATTTAAAACATGACCAAGTGATAAAGGGATCTTATAAAATATCTGTACGCTGGGTTGCTTCCTGATGTCTGATTTTTACCACAGGTTTAGCATCAGTGTAACGTTGAAACTGCTTCACAGTGATGCTAAACTGGAGTGTCAAATGAACCATTAATAGACAATGGCCCTGAAAATGCAATAGGATGGCTCAACCTGACGTAAATACCTGATGCAAATGCCTACGATCTTTGCTGTAGCCTTGCCATAATTTGCAGGACCTGAGATGGAGTGGGAGGGGAGAGTATCATCAATTATATTCCTTTGTGAAATAGGGCACCGCTCACCATGAAAGAGGACATAAAATCCAGCCAGAAAGTTCATGACAGGGATCAGTTGCTAAGTCCCTACTGCCACCCTCCTCCAAAAAAAATATCTTGCAGTTGCCCCTTTTCCACAGGAAGTACTGATCCATTATACTTTGACAGCCACATGAAGGCTCAGGTTCAAAACACCATATGCTCTCAATCCACCACTCCTTATGACAGTGATAACAATAATGTGTCCTTATGTATCACCTTATGACATGTCAGAATTAGCTGACAAAATTTGACACTAAGCCGTGTATAAGGACATAGTAGGACAGCCAACTAAAATTTAAGACAAAGATGTGTGTAATTAAAGATGAAAGTGTGGTGGGTAGGACCAAGGAAGGAAATCCAGAAAGCGCTTCAAAGGAAGTACAGAGAGGGTGAAAGAAATCAGAAATACACTGGAGGTCACAGAAAAATCAGGGAGCACATAGAGTG
Organism: Sphyrna mokarran; assembly: GCA_024679065.1. Classification (NCBI taxonomy): domain Eukaryota; kingdom Metazoa; phylum Chordata; class Chondrichthyes; order Carcharhiniformes; family Carcharhinidae; genus Sphyrna; species Sphyrna mokarran. The sequence goes on along the minus strand of JAGIQG010000006.1, from coordinate 89,767,263 downwards.
TTGTAGAACTTGAACGAGGTGCAAAGAGAGAGAGGGAGAGAGAGATATGTGGTTTTAGTGAGCAAAGATTCTGCCCCAATTGGCCACTGAGAATTTTTCAGTGGGTCACAATCTCGTTTGCTAGTCACTGTGCCAACTAATAGTAGCAATCTGCCAATTTTCAATGTTACATGTAGGCTGAATTAGATTTCAATACCCATTGCTTATTTACATTTCTTAATTTTTTTGCTGGTGTCTCAGTTACAATGTAATACTGCTATGATTACTCTGGAAGAAATGCTGATGCCACGATGCTGCTGATTGGAAAGGGTTTTTTTTTTCCGGTTTGAAAGATTTTCACATACTGCAGGTATTGGATTTAATCTTTATTAGCTCAGGGATTAGCTCTTCAATATTCATTTAAAATCAAGCCATTACTGCATCACTACCCAATTTTATTTTTAGCTTTCCCTGTTTTCCACCATAACACAATTAGTTTGTTCCCTTTGAAACATCTAATGTTATTTTTGCTCATGTACATAGAATTTCAATTGAACTGATACTCCACAGACATCAGTTAAAAATAAAACAACATTGCTCTTATCATCACATTCAAACCCACAGTGACTTTGCCTCAGAAATCACAAGTTTGATGCAGTCATGTGGAAATGTTATTAAGAAGAAAAGGAACATGTATTTTAAGCTACATGCAAAATTTTAAAAATAAGGCCTAGATGTGGGGTTAGTGGAATTTTATACTGGTGAGATTTTCCACTCCCATCGAAGTCAATGGACTTTTGAACAGCTCACTGCATTTTCCAGTCCCAACTCCTCCGCGATGGGCCCACAATATTCCACCCAGTGTTAGTCAGAAAGGTGTTTAAATTATTAAAGTGTTTCCCTGCTCAAGTTAAATAAACTGATTCAATTCTGGAACTGTCTCATACCTGCTAAGCAGTACATGCAAACCAGGACAAACTGGCTGTTTCTATTCTGGCTAAGCTTAGTTGTGACACATTAACATGACACATGCAGACGATTTGGTCTTGGGCTTTTAGTGACTTTTCAAGGCTCAGTCATTGTATTCTTTATTTGTGGGGAGTCGGTCAGCTCAATTGGCTGAGCAGCTGGTCAGTGACGCAGCGTGATACCAACAGCATGGGTTCAATTCTTTACTGGATGAGGTTATTTGTAAAGAGCCTACTTTCTTAACCTTGTTCCTCTCCTGAAGTGTGGTGATCCTTAGGTAAAATCACTAACAATCAGCTCTTTGGGCTAGGAAATCATTAGGCTAAGCAAAAATATTTGGCTAAAGGATACCATTCGACTGAAGTTGCATGAGACTCCTAGCTGTATTATGTGATGGAATTACTGTTATTATCTTCACATTATTCTTGGGGAGCAATGTATTTTATGAGAATTTCTAAACAGATGGTTTTTTTTGAAAGGAATCCCACTTTAAGTGATCTAGCTACCTCACATGATCAAGGTCCCAGATTCAATTCTGGCCTTGACTCACTGTCTTGTGGAGTTTGCATATTCTCCCCATGTCTGCGTGGGTTTCCTCCAGGTGCTCCAGTTCCTTGTTACAGTCCAAAGATGTGCAGGTTAGGTTGATTGGCAATGCTAAATTGATTCTCCTGTCGGGGGGATGAGCAAGATAAATGTATGGGGTTACGGGAGTCGGACCTGGATAGAATTGTGATCGGTACAGACTCAATAGGTTGAATCACTTCCTTTTATACTGTAGGGATTCTATGATCTATGAGAATGTGTGTAAAATAAATCAGGTGGATTAGCTAGCAGGGAGCAAAGTCAGACCATCTCAGTATTAATTATCTCAACCCAGGTACACTTATTGTGACTTTTCCCTGGAGCTCTGACTCAGAAGACTGCATTACAATTATGAAACTTTGCAGATTGTTTGTTCATTGTTATGGTGAGGTCTGCTAGCAAAGTCTATCACAAGCACTGACTTGATTGTGGCTGAGAAAGTGACCACAGCTCTTGAATGTTATGTCACAGGCCTATATTCCATGAAGTTAAGTAGACTCATGCCAGGTCAGCCAATTTGTTTTAAATTTCTTTGTAAAGCAAGTTACCAATGTGAGATAAGTCTGATTCTGAAGTGTTGTGCAGACATTTGATTGCATCTATGTGGCATTACATACCCTGAACGCACCTTGATATAAAGGCTTCCTCTGTTTTATAAATCAGGAGCTCATTGCTGGTGAGTACATAAATTCTTACACATTGATTCATAATGTGCCAGGAGCCACTGTGACTTTTTACCTCAAAAGTGTAGTGTTTCTATAGCAAGAAAGGATTGGTTGCCGGTTGACAAGAGATATCTGCTACACTATGTCTCATGAAACCACTCACTTATGGCCACCAGAATTAAAGAGGAACTCTACAATGTAGATATGGGTAAGAATTGCTCAAAGCTAAGTTTTAGTGTCTTAAGCCTAGAAGGTGGAGGTTTTTGGGGTAGTGCCTGAACTGTTTCATAAGTTGTGGCACATTATAAAGCCTCTTCATTTGAAAAGAAGTCAATGTTCCAGAGGATGTAGAAGTGTCTGATTTGGGCACTACTGTCACTGAAGAATCGGAACATAGGTGCATTGGTAACTGCTGGTGGAAAGTGAAACAGACTCTCATTCACATTCCTTCCTAATTAGATATTATTGGATAAAATATTATTGAACATCTTGGCCTATTAAAACTCATAGAACTCCTGCAGTATAGAAGGAGGCCATTCAATCTATTGAGTCTGTATCAAATCTTACCCAAGCTTACCCTGTATTCTGATATATTTAACGCGCTAACATATATACCTTGGGACACTGAGAGGCAATTTAGCATGACCAGTCAATCTTTTGACTGTGGGAGAAAAGTGGGGCACATGGAGGAAAGCTGCACAGGCATGGGGAGAATGTGAAAACACCACACAGACAGTGACCCAAGGCTAGAATTGGACCCAGGTCCCTAACACTGAGAGATAGCAGTGCCAACCACTGTGCCACCATGGCATCTTTCCTCCTTTCTCCATCCTCTCCGTACTTTACAGAAAATCTTCGCTCCTCAAAATAGCTGACTGTCACATGCAAATGTTAGCATATTACCTGTTCTCCATTTTTATAGAGGAATGTCAAACACCAAGCTGCTCTTAGATCAAATATTCCAGAGATTTATCGCATCTATTCATAAAAGATCAGCAAGATTTATATCCATGTGTACATTAATGAAGACGTAAACTTTCCTTTATTTAACTTAAAGTTTGTTCTACTTGCCAAGTGAGACCCTGGGGTCTGAGATGCACATGGTAACTGATAAATGTTATGAGCCAATTAGAATGGAGTTGGTTCTTCTGTTGAGGATCAACATTCTGGGATGTTCAGGGAAACTTCCTAACACTTTGCTGTGTTTTTTTATTTAGCAACCTGATCCTGCAAAGAAGGCTTTCTGAAGAGCTAATGGGGAACTGCTGTAAGGGAAACTGAGTTATTGACACACACAGTAGCTGTTCCATTGGTGCCATGAAGAGGATTATGGTTTCCAATGGTCATTGAAAGAATGGACTTCACAGAATCAGAACAGTCTTCCAATATTTGAGAAATAGGCAACTAAATATCCACAAATCCACCTGGTGCGTGGTTAGGATTAAATTCACAATATATTCTCTAAATCTGCAATCCTTCATTCAGTAAGTTGGCTAACGTCTCTGGATTTCTCATGAAGGTGAGCAGTTTTGCAGTTGTCATTATTCAGGGTGTCCTGCATGAGTTAGACTTCACTCAGTTGTTAGTGCTCAGCAAGGCAGTGCATTCAACCTCTACCCATTTATTTGCCACACTGATCTTGGAGAATCGTAGATGTCTTCTTTCATGATCTTCCAACAATGATGTTCCTCCCTTTTCTAATTTGGGATGTCTGCATTTCCAACAGGATGACATGGTGGCACAATAGTGAGCGCTGCTGCCTCACAGCACCAGAGACCCAGGTTCAAGTCCTGTCTTGGATCACAATCTCTATGTGTGGAGTTTGCATTTTCTCCCCATGTCGGAATGGATTTCTTCTGAATGTTCTGAGTTTTTCCCCACAGTCCAAAGATGTACTGGTTAGATGAATTAGCCATGGTAAATTCTCCCTCAAGCATACCTGAACAGGCACTGGAGTGTGGGGAATATTCACTGTAACTTCATTGTTGTGTTAATGTAAACCTTTTTGTGAATAATAAATAAATAAGTAAAAACATGAGCCATAGAAAACGAGGTGCTTGCTATTTTCCAGAAGTTGTGTCCACTTTCAAGATCCTAATCATAGAATCATAGAATGTTACAGTTCAGAAAGAAGCTGTTTGGCCAATTGAGCCTGCAGTGATCACAATCCCTCCCAGGCCCTAACCCATAACCCTATTTATTTACCCTGCCAATCTCCCGACATGAACGGGCAATTTAGTATCGTCAATCAATCTAACCCGCATGTTTTTGGAGAGTGGGAAGAAACCGGAGCACCCGAAGGAAACCAGTGCGGACACAGGGAGAATATGCAAACCTCACACAGACAGTCACCCAAGCTGGGAATCGGATGTGCACACCTGGCGCAGTGAAGCAGCAGTACTAATCACCGTGCTTCCCCAAAATTACACCCGATTTGTCATCCTCCCCAACCATCAAACTATTAATATCTCTTCCCAGTCTCTCTGCGTCTTCCCTAAAACTTTTATCAGCTAAGTTTTACCCAGAGGCTCCAGCTACAATTGAACTCATGACCCCGGTCTACAAAATATTGAGCTAAGCACTGAGATATCAAGACAATTGCTAATGTCATACAGCCCATTAAAACAAGATAATTGGACCCTTTCTTCCTTTCTTTCAGAATTGTCTAACTCCCACACCTTCCAGTGTATTTTGCCTATTATTGAAAAGGCTTAACCTCCTGGATGCAGTGAAATTAATAACCATTTTTCCTCCAAGGATGACAAACCCTGTTGTACTCATGCATCATGAATAAGCATCCATCAGAGTTAGTACAATGGGGTAGAATATATTTTCACCTTTACCGATCTCTCATGACTGAAATACAGGGAGCAAAATATGGTGAGAATGCACACAATAAAGAACCTAACTGCTTTGCACTTCCCCTGTTTGATTTTTCTCTCACGCAGGCAGTATTTGGCCTGTGTGCATTAGACGATTAGCAACTCTGATGAAAAATCATTCAGAATTGAAATCCTAGTTCCACAGATGCTGTCAGACCTGCTGACATTTTTCCAGCATTTTTCTGTTTTGTCTTTAAATCCCAGCATCCGCAGTAATTTGCTTTTAGATAGAAGATCCCAGCAGAAATGTGTAATAAATTGAATATTTGGCATATGTTGAGGGTAATTCTACCAAAAGTGCTGAATTGGTGCGAAAATTGTTCTAGATCATAATTGTTTTCACAGTTCAACTTCACACCCGAATCTTCGCATTTCGTGCACTACAGAGGTTCCATTTGTGAATCTTATTAAAAACCCAGGGGGCATGGAGCCTATTCACACCAGAGTTTGACAGTTCTGGAACTCTGCACGTGCGCAGTGACCCCGATCTGTCAGTCTCCCCGTTTGCTGGCCAGCTCAATCGCTGGCCAGCCCAGGACACCCAGAAAGGTGCCCCTCAGCCCTCCCATGGCCTGATTGCGGTCCCCATAACAATTCCCAGGCCAACCCTCACCCAACCTGACTGACATCCAGCCCCCTGTACCCAGCAGTGGCCATCTTTCCGCTCTCCCCTCACCCCAGCAGACACTCCCCACCTGCTCACCACCCTGATTGCTGGCCTCTCTCCAGCCCAGACTGATCCCAATGCAGAGTTGCAGTGGGACCTACCACTCCCATCAATTTCCCCCAGGCCCATTCACTATAGGACCTGCCCCCTTGACACTGCCCACGCGCAATGGACAGTGTCAAGGTGCCCATGGGCATGGGCATTTTGCCTCTTGGGCAGTGCTAAGGGGTACAGGCTGGTACTGCCAGGGTGTTCAGGCCCAGTGGTCACCACTTCCCACCACCTGACCCACTGAAGGGCCCCAATTGCCCCCCACCCTTTTCATTTCAGCACGATCTCTTGTTCTAGATCCCCAAATGTGGGAAGCTGTTCTAAACCCAACCAGAATGAAGTGGGAAATTCAACCAGACTAGCAAGTTCCAGATGATGAAATGCTCAACATATTTAAACTGCATTAAAAAAAGATTCAAATGACTTACCTACTTTCCCGCTGGTTTCCAGCTTAATCTGGACTCTGATTGTTCTCTATTTGTGGGAGATACCCACATGTTCCTGAGGTATGCGTGAATCCCAGAAAAAGGCTGAGAACACACATCTCCCAGCACAACTCACCAGGAAAGTTATGGGCGCAATGGGAGAATTGCCTCCAGTTTATTAAAAAAAACACATGTTCTGCATAAATAGAGGCCTCCGCAAAAGATTCAGAGTTTTACAATTTCTAATTCAGGCCGATAGACCCTAATACGAGAGGCACCAATAATTGTTTTCCCAAAGTAGCAAGAAGGAAACATAAGTTGCCATGACTATTGATTTCCTATCCTGTATGGAAATTATTTAATTGGACAAAGAGTCCGGGGATTGACTTTCTTTCCGATATTGTGTTTGTGCCATTTACAAACCTCCTCTAGAGTTTCAATTGAACGTTGGGCTTCCCCTGCTGAATGTTTGATGTCTTGAATATTTACTCTTGCCACCATGACTGATGTGAAAACTCCTCCAGGGAAGAAAACGCAGGGCAAAAACCTATCAAAAGCGTTGTTCTACTGAGAAAACCGGCATGTTTCTCTCCAGAGAAACTGATCTGTTTTCTCTCAAGATTCTACCAAAATCAAGCGAGCATGATTCATGCAATCAGGCAATGGGATGAGGCTCAAACATGACAGAAAATCACAGCTGCTCAGAGATCAGGGTACCATTTTTAAAGGGCACGCCAATCAGAACTGCAATAAACTTCCCTTCCACCCCATCACAGAGGAATCATGTGCTCCCCTCATCATCCCCGTTTGAAGCCAGCATTCATTCAGATGGCGTACATGGTCTTAAGATTTCACCCATGCAAGCACCAACACAATTAACTTCAAAGTGAGCAACAAAAGTGAACTTGATTTCCTCAAGGAAAGAAAAGAAACAAAAATTGAGGAGGTTCAACTCACTGTAAATTTGAGGACAAATTTACCAACATTAACAGGAGCAGAGATTCATCAACAGAATCCAGGGCAATTCATCCATTCCCAATGCTGGTGCATGTCAACACACGCAGCATTCAATCATTGAAAACCATCTCAGAAACATACATTTCTTCCAAAAAGAGTGATATTTGTGCCTCAAAAGCTAAAATGTCACATTTCCACTGTTAGTAAGAATGAAGAATTTGGCACTCAGTCAAATCTCTGTTCACTGCAGAGGGAGTGGAGAATCCCAGCTGCAGATGGGATCAGAGAATTCCGACCAACATCAGGATTTTGTACACAGCTAAAAGCATATATCTGAAGCAGGCAATAAAATTACTACTGAATTTAAAAACTGGGGTAATACGAAAAGCCCTGTATATTCTTTACTTGCATGGCAAATGACATGAAGAAGGTTTCAGAAATTTCTCAAGTGAAGCAAGATTTCAATGGCCAGTACCCATCGGCGCTGATCATGCTAGAGTCAGTGGAGGGTATCTAATTTATATGTATGATGCAAAAAGTAAAAATAAAGTTTATTTGTTCATGACAAATTAGGTTTACATTCACACTGCAATGAAATTACTGTGAAAATCTCTGAGTCATCACACTCCAACGCCTATTTGGGTACACAAAGGGATAATTTAGCATGGCTAATCCACCTAGTCTGCACATTTTTGGACTGTGGGAGGAAACTCACACAGATATGGGGAAAATGTATAAGTTCCACAAGGGAAGTGACCCAAACCAGGAATGGAACTTGGGTCCCTGGAGCTGTGAGGTGGTAATGCTAACCACTTGCTGCCGTGCCACCCTATATAGGTCTATCATCAGGTGTCACCCTGATATAGATCTATTATCTCACCTGCCTGCACCACGGTGCCCGCTAACTCTGGAGGAGTGGTTCGGTGGGGGGTGGTTTATTCAGCTATGGAAATGCCCTCTATCCCTTAATTACCTGTACCATTCTGCCTTCTTTTAAGCAGAGTGATGGCTATTTCCTTGCCCTGGACCTTCTGAGTGAAATTGGCTTTCGACCGGTTCAACTCACTTGGTATCCTGAGCTCCAGACAAATGCTGGATTGTGACTAACAAGTCTGTTATTCCCTTAAAGACGCTATAAAAATAAACAAAATGCAAATAGGTCACAAACTAATTTATTTCTCGATTGTGTAGCATATGTGTTCTCTTTTATTCGTTCATGGAATGTGGGCATTTTTGGGTGGGCCAGCATTTATTGTCCATCCTTGAAGACATTTAAGACTCAACCACATTGCTGTAGATCTGGAGTCAGATGTCGGCCAGACCAGGTCAAGACATCAGATTTCCTTCCCTAAAGGGAATCAGATGGGTTTTTTAATAGCAAACGCCAAAGGTTTCATGGTCATGAAACTTCTGATTTTTTATTGAATTCAAATTTCACCATCTGCCATGATGGGATTTGAATCCAGGTCCCCAGAGCATTAGCTTAGGTTTCTGCATTATTAGTCCGATAACAATATCACTATGTCACTGCTTCCCTCTACAATCTTTTCCTACTCATTCTTTGTGTTAGCATAGTGTATGTCTGATTTGTAGCCTTGAAATCTGAGACTTCTAAATGATTCCCCAGTAATATTGTGAACCCCTTCTATTTGTGCATACAGCCAAGTGACTGGAGACTGTGCTGTAGGTGTCCTTGAAATTATTATCCCCTCGATAGCAGACAGCACTCCAGGGAAGTCTTCTTGTATAGATGTGGCTGATGGATTGCATCACACTCCCAACCAAAAATCCATTAGGAATTCTGCACAGACTTCTGAGTCAGAATTTATTTTTTGCAGCAGTGGACTTGCCCAGTGACAGGAATATCTGTGGGGACCCCACAATGATAATTTTTGGGAGACAAGACAGAATTTTAAACCACAGAGACACAGTGGTCACTCCCAGTAATGCACTGAGGCCAGAGATCAATGATGGAACCCCAGAAAGAGGTAAGTGTGGGTGTGACAGAGATAACAGGGAGAAGATGTCAGTGATGATGCTAGGATGGGGGGGTGGGACAGATCAATAGTAAGGACAGGGTGTAACTTCTCAATCTCCTATGCTGGGTCCCTCCATTGGGCAGAGAGTGCCAGAGTTTGAGAGACTGCAGTAGGCCACAGGCAAATCCAATGTGTTTGTATTGCAATTGTCAGATATGGTGAGTTCCCTGCCAATTTCTGATTGCATTCCAGTATGAAATCCTTCAGTGGCTATCTGAGAGCCTCAATCAGTCTCTGGTCAGGTCGGCTGCCCTCTACCCTTCCCACCCAGTGTTGATCAGGGCAAATTTAGGATGGCCTCCACCTCATATTCTCCCACTTAATCAAATGCTCCCCCTAACTCCAAACTTGCCACTAGAAGCGGCGGAATTAAGTTCTGTTCGTCATTTCATAGATGATGCAATTCAGTAAGGAATTTCCTTTCAGAAGCAGATCCTGTGGACGCCAAATCCATCTAGACAATTGTGGTCCCTCCAGACAACAACTTCCTGCTTCCCCCAATGGCACGACTCATTGATTCTGATCACAAGTATGTTGTGACTTTCCAGCATCAGCTTCCGAAGCTGAATCTTTGATTGCAGCTTTAAGTGCATTGATGTATTTGGCAGACGGTAAAAACAATGCAAGTGCTGATAGTAAGCGTGCAGGTACAATAGGCAGTAAAAAAGGCAAATGGTATGTTGGCCTTTATAGCAAGAGGATTTGAGTATAGGGATAGGGATGATTTGCTGCAACTGTATAGGGTGTTGTTGATTGCAGTTCTCTCAGATAAAGAGTGACTAAGTCAGTTAAGATTATATTCACTGGAGTTTAGAAGCATGAGAGGGAATCTTATAGAAACTTATAAAATTCTAAGGGTTAGACAGGGTAGATTCAGAATGAATGTTCCCAATGGTGGGGCAGTCCAGAACTAGGGGTCATAGTTTGAGGATAAAGGGTAAACCTTTCGGAACTGAGGTGAGGAGAAATTTCTTCACTCACAGGGTGATGAATATATGGAATTTACTACCACAGAAAGTCGTTGAGGCCAAAACATTGTCTGATTTCAAGAAGAAATTAGATATAGCTCTTGGGGCTAAAGGGATCAAAGGATATGGAACGAAGGGAGAATCAGTATATTGAATTAGGAAATCAGCCATGATCAAAATGAATGAAGGAGCAGGCTTGAAGGGCTGAATGGCCTAACTCCTGCTTGTAGGTCCTATGTTTATATAAACTACTTGTTTTATTTCAGCCATGACGCTACTAGCTCATCTTCCAGGCTAACAATCAGAGAAGAGAACATATGTTTGATTTCTGGCAGCGAAATACCATTTCCCTGCAATGTTGGAAGTTTCAAAAAGCACATGCAGTGACATCCAAATGTCCTTGCTGCAATCCATTGTGTATATACATAATTGAATATTTATCATGTTACTCCAATATGCCAGGAGTTTCAGTCAGAAGCTGCAGCTTCAGTTTGTGCCATGCATCAGTCGATGCATTGGATGACAGGAATTCAAAGAACTGCGAGGATCTTTGTGTGTTTTACATGGACTTGCAGTAAAAGGCTAACAGGTTAGGGGGAAAATCTTTTGTGATGTGCATACTTAGGACAGTTACATTATACAAGAACCTGTTAAGTAGCTTTAACTTGACAGCTCTCCTGGAGTCTGCCATTTACTCTCACTCTGCCAGCTGTCGCAGACACCATTTACCCACTTCACTATTTTCTGTCAGACATTTTGCAGCTCTTTTCTCTGGGAAGAGACCCATGAGTGCCTGCTTTGTCTCGCTTCACAAACCAGCACACAATGAATATAGTATAAGGGTCTGGCACAAAAGTGAGATGGCCCACATCCAGAGTCAGTTTAGTGTTGGACAGAGCTATGTGTACCAGCCAGCATGGAGATAGCTCCTCACTGTTAACAGGTCAAAGAGTCAATAAAGACATACAGTTAACATGCATATGACTATGACAACTTCATCAAAACTATTGAAAACTATTGCCCACAACATGGTGGCAAATTGTAGAAAAACCCAGAACCTCCCAGGGCAAGCCGATAAGATCACGAGAATGCCAAGAAAGTGGCTTTGTAACCAATTTCTTATCTCTTGCGGTCTTACGGGAATCACCTATCTGGCAATTTAGCCTCCCGCTCTGTGATATTTAAATATATTTGAAAGCTCATTTGAATAGTATTAGTTAGCCTGGGACACTATCATCCAGGCTTAATTGCAACTGCGGCCTTGCAAGGGAGGTTCTCACCGGCGAGGATTAATGGGGACCAGATGTGATGGCCTCGCCGGTAGAATCAGAGACCATCCACTTTGCTGCATCAGTCATTGATGGGGTGTTGCCTTTCTGCAATAATGATTGTGGGGCCAGGAGATTACTCTGCAGCAATGATCATTGGGGTGGGGGAGGTAAGAGGTGGAGAAAGTGCATGAGTCGGCAGATTGCTGGCATGGGTAGGGGTTGGCAAACATTTTGCACTGGGGGAAGGTGACCAGCCATGGAGCCCCACAGTAGGGGAAAGGTTGCGGTTCAGTCACGAAGGCTGGCTATAATAAGCAGAGGCAGTGACAAAAAATCTGCACATGTACAATTGTGTTCTCTGCTGCTATCAGCTGACTTTCATGAGATTTAGTCTCCTACAGGCGTAAAACAGGCTTGTCAAGATTTTTTTTGCTGAAGTCAGGTATTATTTGATTTTTAAGTCATCCAAAAGGATATCATGAATTTCTCTCGTTTTCATGCTCATTCAGAACTTTTTTTGATAAGATCGCCTTTGAGCAAAAGATTCTATGGACAGTCATTCCAAGCAACCATTATCAAGATTGTTTTTCAAATTAAGTAAGATCATCACTGTGGCAGTGCCTGCCAAAACTGGCAAGAGTGGGAAATTCCTTTATCTTTGTGACACTATCTTGACATTCTGAAAGCTCTTAACTCAGAACCTACACTTCTAAAAAATCGGCCAGGATCTGAATTCCACTCACACAAATCAATAATCCAAGGCTCAGATCGATCACAAAATTGGGTGTCTGAAGAAGAGAAATTTTGAATTATCTAGAACATCAGGCCTGAGCAGAAAATTAGAAAAAAATCCAGATTCATTCCTCTTATACTTGTTTGCTGAACTTGTTAATGAAGTAGAATTAATAGAATCCTAACAGTGCAGAAGGAAGCCATTTGGCCCATTCAACCTGCACTGGCAACAATCTCACAAAGCCCCTAACCCCTACCCCCTCATATTTACCCTGCTAATCCATCTGACACAAAGGGGCAATTCTCTGTGTCCAATCCACCTAACCCATACATCTTTGGACCATATGAGGAAACCGGAGCACCTGTGGGGAGGACACTAAACCTCCACATAGACAGTGACCCAAGGCCGGAATCAAATCCAGGTCTCTGCACTGTTAGGCAACAGTGCTAGCTTCCCAGGAATATATATCATTTTGGAAGCCCGACATATTTTCCAAACTACAAGAGGAGATATGGAGTGAACAGCTAACAGCGAAGGAAGGAAAGCTATCTGGTGAAGGCCAGAATGCACAAACCCTGCAAAAGAATATGAAATAAGGTTGGGAAAGCTTTGCACCAAATTTAAGTAACAGGGAAGATTAATGCATAGTATATGGGTGGAATTTTACTGGTTTGCCCAATCCATCAATGAATGGAGCGAGTCGCTAAAATCGCACAAGAGCTGAGAAATCAGGATCACGTTCGATGGCTCTTGCCATTTTACAAAAATGGATTTCTGATGAAGTCAGCCTTTCGCCCATTCAGGTGATAGGCTGAATTATTTAAATATGTGTTATATTTAGCGAGCCTGGCGCTCAATCGACCGCGCTCACTTGCCTTTTTGGCCTTGCCGTGAGAGGTTCTCTCCGGCAGGGAAAATATCTGCTCCCCAAGAACAGGGAACAGTCATGTGGCCCCTCACTGGGTGGGCCCTGAAGGGGCAGGGCTTACAGGGCGGGGCCCCCTCAGGAGAATTGGGGGCTGCACTGCCTCTCTACATGTGATTCATGTGGGGATAAGTCGGTGGAGGGAGCCACTGTATTCTGCACCCGATCGAGGGGGGGGGGGTGATAGATTGGGGCATGTTGCTGTTCTGGATCGGATCAGTGGAGCAACGGTGCAACCGGTCTGGATAATAGAGGGACATGGCAGGGCTATATTTCCGGGTGGTGTGAAGCTCGCGATCAGCTGCAGATCCCATAATTGTCAGGATGGGGGTGCTGTTTTCAGGCTGACTCCAACAGCAGAGGCCTGACAGCCCTCTCGCTGTCAGGCCTCAGTCATTGCTATTGCGCATGTACAGCATCAAAGGTCTGCACATGCACAACAGGTCCCTCTGTTGCTGGCTGGTGAATTAAGCCCTGTTCATTGTCTATAATAGCTAGAAATGATATAGCCCATTTTTTCATGCACTAGGTACGCAAGAGTGGGCATGAACACTCACCCACCCAAAAATTATATCTGCAACTCTCTAATTTTCACACTAGTGAGACTTAGAATCATTCTCATAAAATTCTGCCCTACATCTATGATGATGCATGACAAATGGAAGTATTCAAATTACCAAACTGTTTGATATTTAAACAACAAATATCTGGTAGTCACAAAGGTACCGGGGGAAAATAACAACTCTGACTTCTGCTGTTGGCAAATCAAAACAGGCGTTATGAAAACTCCCAATTGGAAATATAGATAGGGACAACAGCAGGCAGAAAATGCACTTACAGAAGTTGCAGTCTTGAAAGAACTGAAGACTCAGAGAAGTCAGAGAAGACTCCAGAATATTTTATATTCCAAGAGGAAGCCAAGGGGTCTAAGAAAGAGACTACAGAGCTGAAGAAAATGATTGGACATTTATAAGAAAACTGGGGAAAGCATTATATTGTCAAAGCTACATTTGAAGGGATGAAAATTGAAAACCTAGAATGGCAAGGTCAAATAGAGCTTCAAACAAAAGAATCTCAGGAACAGTTGGCAGAATCACAATAACAGAATGCGAGGTTGAAGGATAGCGCAGAGGAATTATGCTCTGTGAAAGAAATACTGGTCAGCTCAGGCAACCAACTTTCATATAAGTAGTGCTGTTGAGATAGCAAAGGATTATAAGGCCTCCAGACCATCTTAATCTTTGAATTCAAGGATTTGAAGGAGGAGATGGAGGAGTGATAACATGGTACTAGAGACATAAGACAAAAGAAAGTATAATAATTTAAAATACGTTAGATAAAGACTTGGGGACTTAGTGCACTATAAGAGTCTGGCACATAGGGGGCTAAAGTGGGCTGAGCACAGTACTCCCCATCCAGTTTCATAAGAAGACACATGACCCACTCGCAGTTGAGTGTTGAACAGAACTGTGTGTACCAGCAAACAGAGAAACAGCTCCCAGCTTCTACCATGTACTTATAATTGCAAACAGCTCAAAGCATCAATAATGACTTACAGTTAACCTACATATTATAAAGATTTCTTCAGATCTCCTGAACTGTAACCAACACCTATAACAATGAGCTGCATCAGTTAGTCTAGGATTCTGTATTTGATACATTCTATTGGACTGAAGCCTGTGAAGTAGAAAATGGTTCTTGTTGTGCTAATTATCCTTGCATTAAAAGGGTTTAATAAGGGCCAATTTCAGAGACTAATGGCCTGTCCCAAAGGGGGGTCTGAAAGACCATTTTTCAGGCATCTGGGATGGCTGCCTAAAGCAGGTGTTGTGTCCTTTGAATTTGCTAATAAGGAATATATCACTTGTTTTATGTTCCCCAAGCCACAAGGCTACCCTTAAAAGAGCAGTCACTCTGAATTTCAGAGAATCATAGAATCCCTACAGTGCAGAAGAAGGCCATCCAGCAAAACAGTGGGCTGAATGGCCTCCTTTTGCACTGCAGGGATTCCATGAAATCAAGTCTGCTCCGACTCTCCCTGACAGAGTACAGTACCCAGTCCCTTACATCTATCCTTTCCTCATAACCCCACACATTTACCATGGCTAATCCCTCTAACATCCACATCTTGGGACAATAAGAAGAAACTGAAACACTTGAAGGAAACCCAAACAGACTCAGGGAAAATACGCAGACTCCACATAGACAGTGGCCCAAGCTGGGAATTGAACCGGGGTGCCGGGCGCTGTTAGGAGCAGTGCTAACCACTGGGGTGCCGGGCTGTCAGCATTTTTTGGTTTCAATATGGCTGCCATCAAATGAGTAAGGATTTTTTTTAGTAGTAGGGAACATGGATATAACATACAGTAAGATCTGGGAATGATGGAGAATTATATTTCAATTAAGCAGAGTAGACCTTTGATCACAAAAGAGGAAAATGCTTTGGGGTAGTGAAAGGTGATGTACCAATGTAAGTCTATATTTTCCATTTTTAATTCCTCAAGAGATAAAAATGTTGCACTTTGAATCATAAAATCCCTATAGTGTCAAAGGAAGTCATTGACCCATTGAGTCTCTAACAGAACATCTTACCCAGGTCTGCTCCCTCCCATCCTATCCTATAACCCTATGCATTTACCCCACTAATCCCTCAAGGGGCAATTTAGTATGACCAATTCACCTAACCTGCACATATTTGAAGTGTGGGAGGAAACCAGAGCAGCCAGTGGAAATCATTGAATCTGTACAATCCCTACAATGCAGGAGAAGGCTATTTAGCCCCTCAAGTCTGCAATGACTCTCCAAAAAGCATCTTACCCAACTTCTATCCCACTGACCCCATGTAGTTACCTCATTAATTCCCCAAGCCTACATATCTTGGGACATTAAGGGGCAATTTAGCATGGCCAATCCAACAAATCTACACATCTTTGAGCTGTGGGCGGAAACCTGAGCACCTGGAAGAAACCCATGCAGATATGGGGAGAATGTGCAGACAGTCACACAAGATTGGAGTTGAAACTGGGTCCCTGACACTTTGAGGCAGCAGTGCTAATCACTGTGCCACAATACAACAGAATTCTGGATGGTTGTGCAAACTCCCATTGACAATTCAATGTGGAAGATCATTTTACTGGTTAGAAATTTTATGTAAATACCAAATTTTCTGTAGGCACAATCACACAGAAAGTCTCAACAGGACTTCCTGCATCACACTGTTTCCACCTGGACCGTGTACAAACAGAAATACTGAGCCTGTAAGCAGTTTTTTTGGATTCGTTTCTTTCATCTTATGAACACTGTTTGGATTTTGATGTTAATAAATCAGCAATGCAAATATATGGATCAATATGATCAAACCTAAGAGAATTAAGCCGTTAATTGAATTGTTTGTAAAAGGATGAAATAATAAATTCTGAATTGTTGAGGCAGCTTATAAATTGCATTTTTTTATTTCAATATCAAAATTATTTTGCTGCAATGTTTTTGAAATTGTGCAATATATTTTGCATTAGCATCTTTTATAACTGCACAAGGATTAGTTTTCCATTTTGCTTGAACATGCAGTGCATTTAATGTGAAAGGTAAACCATATCTGCAACGATTTCAGTTATCTATGATGTGACGTTTTCTGGATCATTAACTTTCTGCTGTACATTTGGTGGCTGGCTCCATTCGATTTAATTTGGGCTTACTGGCAAGAAAGCAGGACAGTTCATGGGTGGCAAGATAATGATAATCTCAAGGCATGTAGAACTGTATTTTTTTGAAGCACAATCAATGTAGAAAAGGATGAATAGGCAGTATTCTGTTTTTAGACAAGGACAAGCAAACAAACTGAGCAGTTCTTCATGCGAATGGCCCTGAGGAGGTCAGAAAATCAGATGGAGACTGAGCTTATGAACATAAGAATAGGTGAGGTACGCTCTGCTCTGTTGAGCCTGCTCTGTTATTCAGTTCAATCCTGGGTTGCTCTGTACTTCACTGACATTAATTCACCTCATGGGGAGATAGCACAGGGTTAGAATCATAGCATCCTAGAATCCTACAATGCCAAGGGAGGTCATTCGATCCATCAAGTCTGCACTGACCTCAATCCCACCAGGCCCTATCTTGATAATCTCGTACATTTATCCTAGCTAGTCACCCTGACACTAAGGATCAATTTAACATGGCCAATCCATCTAACCCACACATCTTTGGACTGTGGGAGGAAACTAGAGCACCCGGAAGAAATGCAGACACAGGGAGAACATACAAACTCCACACGGACAGTGACCCAGGCCAGGAATTGAACCGGGTCCCTGGAAGTGAGATGCAGCACTGCTAACTGCTGTGCCACTGTGCTACCCAGCAGTGCTCACCACTATATCAGTTGTGCCATATAAACACTCTGGCTACAAGAACAGATCAGAGACTGGGAATTCCATAGAGAGTAACTCATCCCTTGACTCTCCAAAACCTCTCCATCATCTAAAAGACACAAGTCAAGATTCAAGGAATAATTTCTGTTTGATTTGGTGAGAACAGCTCCAACAACACTCAGAATAATCCTGGGAATGAAAAACTTGATGTATGAGGAACGTCTGATGTCTCCAGATATGTATTCGATGGAGTTTACTGAGATGAAGAATTTCTTCAGCCAGAGGGTGATGAATCTGTGGAATTCATTGCCACAGAAGACTGTGGATGCAAGATTATTGAGTGTATTTAAGACAGAAATAGATAGGTTCTTGATTGGTGAAGGGATCAAAAGTTAAGGGGGAAAAGTGGGCAAATGGAGTTGAGAAACTTATCAGCCATGATTGAATAGCGGAGCAGACTTGATGGGCCGAATGGTCAAAAACTTCACACCATCCAGGACAACACAACCTGAATAATTGGCATCCATCCACCACTTTCAACATCTACTCCCTCAACCAATATAGGGCACTGTGTACCACCTGCAAATTCCACTGCAACAATTCCCCAAGACTCTTCAGCACTTTCCAACCTGCGACCTCTACTAGAACATGGGTACTGGATGTGTGGGCACAGCACCGTCTACACAGTTCCCACTCCAAGCCACACACCATCTTGACGTACTGCTGCCGTTCCTTCAGGTTGAAGACCAGGGACTCCCTAACAGCACTCAGGTGTACCTACACTGCACGGACAGCAACAGTTCATGAAGATAGTGCACCACCATATTCTCAAGGGCAATTGGGGATGACCAATAAATGCTGGCCTAGTCAGTGATGCCCATACCCCATTAAAGAATCAAAAACAATTCATAAGCCCTGATTAATGCTTTGGGAACATGGATTCAAATTCTATTAGAGGAGATGGTGGTGTTTAAGTTCAACAAATAACATCTGGAATCAAAAGCTAGACTCAGTAATGATAACCATGAAGTTGTCATCGATTGTTGTAAAAACTTCCTCTTTAGGGAAGGAAACCTACCATTCTTACCTGATCTGGACTACATGTATTTCAGCATGTGGTTGACTCTTACCTGCCCTCTGAACAAGCCAATCAAATCAAAAAAATTATGGATGGGAAATAAACAAGTACCTTACCAATAATACCCATTTCCCACAAAAAAAATTAAAACTTTGGATCCATGTCCCTTGAAATGCTGAACTGACAAAAATCAGTCAATCTCATGAGATCCCAAAAGCTTCCATTGATCCAGCATCTTCAATCTATCGGAGGACGGCTTCAATTGGCTCTGCGTCTACAAGCCATTGGAGGAAAGTTCCGGATTTTTGCTATCTTTCGTATGAAGAAGTGCCTCCTGATTTATTGATGAATGACTTGCCTCTAATTCAGTGATGGGCAATGTAGGTTAATAATTGACCGCAAGAGTGGCTTCCTTCACCTTAATGGGCCACAAGATTGAAATCGGGCTTGTTCACTAACCATGACCACATAAGACAAAATACATTGAATACAAATCGAATATTTCAATGAGTGATAGAAAATGTTTAATAATTTTCATATTAATAGAACTACCAACATCAAATGGCAAAAGCAAAACAAATTTACCTCTTGGATGCAAATGGAGTGCATGGCTCTCAAAGTAAATGTGGTTTGCAATCAGCTTGCACCTCACTTCATTTGTCCAGTCTTTGTGTGCACACCACTTCAGTCATACAAGTTGGAAAAAAACTGCACAAATGGTAATCAGTGGAATGTGGCAAATCTGTGCATGGGCAATGGTCAACAAAATGTCTTGTGGGCCACATTCTGAACCCAGGTGAACCGTATGTGCCCCCCACACCCCCCAGGCTGCAGATTGTCCACCACTGCTCTAGACCCATCTCCTCCAGTTCCTGATCCTTTCACCTTACCCAAATGACCACTTTTGTTTATCATTTTAAACCTTCTTGAGTCAACTAATCAATGTTTTGAACAGAAGGGAAGCAAAGACAAATTTATAAAACCTGGAATCATAAGCCTTAGTTTCGTTCTTGTGATTCTGAACCGTGTTACCTCCTGAGAAATTCCATCCTGAAATCCATGTATAGAACTTAATTCCAACAGGTTTGGACAGATCTTGTCAAAAGAGGTGTGTTATTTAGAAAAGGAAAAAGATGACAAAAGAAGGGTGCAAAGGAAGATCACACTTTACCAGATTTAAGAAGAACAGGTTTTAAATAAAGTTTGAAACTCACCTTGGGCAATGTCCTTTTTGCTGATACACGACTGTCCAATTTTTGCAGGTGCCCTAAATGATTGTCACTCCCAATGTTCATGAACACTATAACTTTTGTTTTGAGTTTCATACCATCCGCATTTCATAGTTTTGCAGCTAGCACCAAGTCATTTTCTCTTACAATTTTTCATTTTTCACCTTCATTTTAATCCTTATTTCTTCTCACATTTAAACTGGATTCCATGAAGGAAAATAAAGCCTATCACCGATATTTTAAATTAAAAGAATGTTAGAAAGAGCTGTCTTCACAGGTTCTGACTCACCTGTGTCAGCAACCGGTTACAGGATCTGTCCTCATTGAGTATCTGATCTTGACTCAATTCCCACAATGGCAACAGCAGTCCCAATAACTGTCAAGCTCTGAACTCTTATCCATTGGCTTACCCCTGCTGCATGAGAAGACATCAAAAAGCTAAGTAAATTTACAGTCGACTAACATATTAGGCATGTGACGTATTGTCAGTGAGGGCTTACAATTTCATTATAATCCCCAGGGGCAATTAGTGGCAGGTTAGGAAAGTGCAATTTTAATTTTCAGATGATTGGATTCTCCAAGTCTTGGACATCCACCATGGCACACTCTGACCCTAAAGGCCCTTGCCCTCATGAACCATAAGAGCTCCAATTCAATCAGTGTGCACTCAGTTGTGAGAATCAAAACAACACCACACAAATGAATACCTGCTTTCCGGACAGCAGTCATTTTGTCTTCGTTTTAAGATAATCCATTAGGATTATATGATGGAGAAAGAAACCTGCAAGGAAAAGCCTATGTTTTGAAAGCACGATGAAGACCCAATAAGCAATTGGTGAACACTCTCTCTCTCTCTCTATTGGACTGCACTATCTCCCCCCCAACTTGTACATTACGAGCTCCAAAATATTCTTGTTGCAGTTTTGACCATTGACAAGAGATGTTATCTCGAGGGTAAGGTATTCTACTGCCACAATCTGCAATGAAAATATCCTTGAAATATCCTTGTCTTCTGGTGATATGTAGGTTCTATGGAGCCGTCATTTGTGAATGTACAAAAGTGGGTGTCAGGCTCCTATTTTGTTAGATACCACAGTTCTTGCTTAGGATATACTCCAATGATTAAACTAAATTGTGGTCTTCAGAGATCCTCCTTTTGGTCTTGCTTGATTCACATCCTGGAGCTCAGTGGCTGAAGCAAGGATGCACGAAGATCCTTTGACTACAGATGTTTGCACTGCCCCGCCCTCCACAGTCTGCCTGGTCTGCTCTATGGTTTACCCAGCATCTCTTCCTCAAGCTAACTGCTTAATTCCCATAGGCACGAGCTTACCTCCCATTCACGCCATGTTCCCGCTACAATGAAGTCGGAGAATTTGGCAGCCATCACTGTGGTGGGATGGGAAAATCCCGCTGGCATGAACGGTGATAAGCAATTTGCTTCTAGTATTCATGATTGATGGAGTGAGTGACAGCTGACTCCATTGGGTTACCGAGTGCCACTTAGGTCTTCACCTATATCAGTGATCTGAATGGTGGATTGGTGGTTTAAAAAGACTCCTTAGCTTTCACAAAACTATTGGATGTCACGATAAGTTGCTGCAACATATGGCATTGAATGAGGTGATTCTAGTTGACCAGTGGTAATGAAGGAATGACGATAACATTCATTTTGGGAAGTATTGTCTTTGAGGAAAATTTGGAGACAGAGCTTAGCATTGCAGCTTATTCAGGATGAGAGAAAACTTATTACTCTACATATTTTGCCCATTAACTTTGAGTACAATAATGTAAAGCATTATCTAGGGTAGACTTCCTGAGGGTGTTAATCTTTGTTGTGTCCTCCACATATTTTCAGTTTGTCAGTCACAGGGCAGTTGTTCCCAATGGGCTAGCAAACATGACACTCCTCCCTTACTTTACTTCTTTCTCAGGAAGTCCAGATATTCTGTACCTTTCTTAAGCTGTGTGCAACATAATGATACAATGGTTATCACTGCTGCCTCACAATGCTAGGAACCTGGGTTCAAATCCTGGTTGGGTCACCATCTGTGTGACATCTACACATTCTCCCCATATCTGCAAAGGTTTCCTCCAGGTGCTCTAGTTTGCTCCCACAATCTGAAAGACATGCTGATTAGGTGCATTGGCCATGTGAAATTCTCCCTCAGTGTGCCCGAACTGATGCCAGAGTGTGGCACCTTCATTGTAGCGTTAATGTAAGCCGACTTGTGACACTAATAGATAACTTTATTAATTTTCCAGAAAGATCAACACATTTCAAAACCGTGCACTGCTCCAAAACAAAAACAGAGAATGCTTGAAAATCTCAACTGGTCTGACAGCATCTGTGGAAAGAGAGTAGAATTTGAAATGGGAAAGAGCAGCTTAATATGTAGCGGTGCATTCAAAAGTCTAATGGCAGCAGGAAAGAAGCTGACCTTGAGTCGGCTGGTACGTGATTTCAAACTTTTGTTTCTTTTACCCAATGGAAAAAGGTGGAAGAAGGTGTGTCCGGGGTGTGTGGGGTCCTTGATTATGCTGGCTGCTTTTCTGAGGCAGCAGGAAATGTGGACAGTGTTAATGGATGGGAGACTGGTTGGCATGATGGACTGGGCTATTTTCACAACCTTTTGCAGTTTCTTGCTGTCTCAGTCAGAGTAGGAGCTATACCAACCAGTCATCCGGAAAGGGTACTTTCTATAGTGCATCTGTAAAAATCAGTGAGAATCGTGACAGACATGCTGGATTTCCTTTGGCTCCTGAGAAAGGAGCTGGAAGTGGTATAATTGTGCCTCCCAGCTTATTTTTGCCTTATGTAGAGAAGGTAAATGCTCAGTCAGAAGTTGCCCACGGCTAATAAACATTAAGTCTTAATGCCAGCAAAGGTTTCTTCTTTTTCAGGTGCTGTAGAATAAAATCAGACTTTGACAGCAACTGGCTATTATTTTGGATATAATAAAATTTCCACAGTCTTCATTTTCTTGCTTGCCATAAGATGTTAAACATGGGCTAGCATTATTCCACAGAAGAAACTCTGGAAAATGTTGACATTTTCTCATTTTCCTCATCAATCATTTGAACCCATTCAAGTGTGATGCAGACTCATCACAATTAAATTTTTCTCATTACAAGCCCATTAAAGTACTGTGTATTGACTTGGTGACCTCCATGGGGAACCTTCACATTCTGCCACAGGACAGTCATGTTGGCTAATGGAGACAGTTTGCACTGCAATAAATTTGCTAATATATGAATATTAAAATTTCTGTGTCATATTCTAAATATTCAATCTTTTTTTTTTCCTAATCTTCCTTCAGGTTATTTCTCTCTCAATTAGGAATGAGCAATAAATGTTGGCTTAGCCTATGATGGCTACATCCTTTGATGTAAGGGTGGCACTGCCCTCCCCCCCAGCATCAAGGATCCGGGTTCACTTCCGGCCTTGGGTGACTGTGCGGAGTTGCAAGTTCCCCCTGTGTTTGCATGAGTTTCCTACAGTTGCTCCGGTTTCCTCCCACAGACCAAAGATATGCAGGTTGGGTTGATTGGCCATACTGCATCGCTTCTCAGTGTCCCACAATATGTAGATTAGATGGATTAGCCATAGTAAATGTGCAGGTTCACAGGGATAGGGCAGGGAGAGAGGGCTCTTTTAGAGAGTCAATGCAGATTTGATGGACCAAATGTCCTCATTCTGCACTGTAGGAATTCTATGATTCTCTTTGCTAAAGATTCTAGCTCTTGCCAACTGAGGCATAAGTCCTTTGATACTGCAGTGAGTGGGCATCCTTCACGTGTGAGACTATTGACTGAGCCAAATTCTAACATCAACAAATGTACACATGAACAATCATACTTCCCAGCATAGAAATACTTTCAGCTATGGAGCTAATTGTCTTTCCCAGATCCAAATTTTCTACATAACTGTATTTAAACCTGGGACATTTGATATGTATCTGTACTATACACCAAGAATGTCTTTGTCCACTATAGATCATTCACTCACTAGATAGATTAAATTTCTAATACAATGGGTCCTTGCTTAAATTGTCCTGCAATAGAAGTTGCCCTTTAAACAAGAATTGTACACAGAAAGGACGCAAATGAAAAGAGAACTTATTTTCTACCCTTGCAGAATGTTCCAATTTTTGGAATCTATTGAAGAAACTATTTTTTAAAGCAATTATTGATAGAAATGTCTTGGTAATCTATTTTAGAAAAT
Organism: Sphyrna mokarran; assembly: GCA_024679065.1. Lineage (NCBI taxonomy): Eukaryota > Metazoa > Chordata > Chondrichthyes > Carcharhiniformes > Carcharhinidae > Sphyrna > Sphyrna mokarran. The sequence goes on along the minus strand of JAGIQG010000006.1, from coordinate 89,743,251 downwards.
ATCAAAACAGCATTCTTCACTGCAGTTTTCCTACTTCTTGATTTATTTTAATCTGCTTTACCTGGTGCCATCAATATCTTCAGACTTTCGCACAGGATCTGGCTCTAACGATCGGTTGGGGTCAGACCCCTTCACTGATTAAGGAGTCTGATGTGTATTATAAAGCCAAGTATTATTTGACCTGTTGATTTTACCTTGCTTGTTTGTCCTCCAGCTTTGAACTGATTAATGCCACATGTCACACAGTTCACATGTCAACGAAATAGGAAGCAGAAATACCATCTGCTCCCACCAGTAAACTGCATACTGTCCATTAGTTGTTTAATGGTCAAAGCAGAGTAAAGCAAACAAAATGAAAAGGTTGATGACAAGTTCCATAGGATAGAAACTTCTGGGCAAATCTATCTGCTAACTTGAAGGACTTCAGCTATTTGTGTCTCTACATATTAAACCAATTGCATTTGTACTGATTACAGAAAGCCGTGTTTCACTGCTTCAAATCATGTTAGCTGTCTCTTGTTTTTATAGTCTGATGAGTGTATCTGGCTCCTATTTGCCTTTCCCTGGACAATAGCTGTATGTGAATGTCTAGTTTGAAATGAAGGAAAACAGAAAAAATTATTCTGTGAGATTGTATTTCTTTTTTTTAAAACCACAGTTTTGAAATAAATTGACAGATCACAAAAACTGGTATTATTTTACAAGGCCAATCATTTCAAACTGGATGACTATGTACAACTTTAGAAGTGAGCGGCAGAATGTACATGTATCCGTGCACAATCATAAATGTTGGCATAAGTATAAAATACGCAACTTTATTCTGAGTAGGGTATCCATGTTCTATGTCATACCGTAAGTATGATGGTGAATCTTTTCTGCTGCTCACCTCTTCATACATCTGTATGATGGTTCCAACTGAGTGGCAACTCTCTAACCTTTGTGTCAGGAGCTTTTGGGTTCAAATCCCATTCCAAAGCAGCAGAGGGGACACGTAAGAAGTTGTTAGCCTTGCCATTATATCAAACAGTCAAAGATCCAGGCTCCATATATAAAGGACACCCAGACAGGCACCCACTTCCTGCAATCCAACAACATCACTTTGCTGGAGGTTTTTTTCTTCCTTGAAGTTCTGTTAGCCTTTTCTCACCCCATTCTATCCTAACAGAACTCATGCAGATAACTCCTTGACGTCCCCTCGCCACATTAATTTACTACTTCCAGTTGACATTTCATCCTGTACACTTCACCTGCCTTGTTCCCAACACCCTATAGCAGCACAAGATTCTGAACAGTATTTCCTTTTTACTTGTTCATGGGATGCAGACATCCTTGGCAAGGCTAGCATTTATTGCCCTTGAGAAGGTGTTGGTGACCATGTTGAACAGCTGCAGTCCATGTGGTGTAGGTACAACCACAGTGCTGTTAGGTTGGGTGGTGAGAGTGGGGGGATTTTAGTGAAGGAAAGTAGAGTTGCAAGTCACTCTGGTGTGCGGCTTGAAGGAAAACTTACAGGTAGTGGTGTTACGCATTTGATGTCCCTCCAATTGATAGGTGTCATGAGTTTGGAAACTGCTGTCGAAAGACCCTTGGGTGACTTGCAGATGGGATGTTGAAGTAAAACCATGTTTTCCCACAAAAGTAAATATTAAAGATGCCATGACTTTATTTAAGAAGCTGGGGAATCGTCAATTATTTTGATTAACCAATTTAAATTAAATCAAATTAATTGAGGGACAAATTAAAAGGGACAGTCCCCTCTCAAAAAAAAGGTAACTGCCTGAAACAAAACACAAATTAGAAAGGATACTAAAACATCAAATTAAAATGTGATTAAAAGATCAGTAATACATCCCTGCTCCTTGAGTGCTCAATGGCCGTGGAAGGCTTGACAGTGCCCTTGGCATGCTCTTTCTCCAGGGACTCCCGACTGCGAATGTAGCTGTGGTAGAGGGGCAGACAGTCAGGTTGGATTATCCCCTTGGTCACCCGTTACTGCTGGAGAGTTGTCCTGGCCAATATATATGTTTCAATCAATATCACTACAATAGATTATCTAATCATGATCTCTTTTTTTATGGGGTTTTGCTGAGTACAAATTGGCTCCGTTTTTCCCTACACTACTCGAGCCTAACATGACCAACCAAGAGTGGAGAACTTAGAAAGGTATTGAAGAGTTGGAAGTTGCTGTATATATTTGATCAGTTCTCTGCTCTGAACTGAGTGACTAATTGAAATCCAGTCTTATGAGGAACTAGTTGGTGGAGGTCACAGGACCAAGGAATTTTGCACCAGAGTGGAGCGGCTTAAGCGAATTCAGTGGGAAAGGGATAACAGTTGGGGGTGAAGAGAAGGGACATCAATCCCAGGGACAAAGATGGTTTGATCATGGTTGGAGGGTGATACAGGATATCCGATGATCCCAGGGTCAGAGATTGATCTGAGGCCTCAGGCATTGGGGAGAATCAAAGACCTAGAGGACAATGAGGTCAGAATTCTGAGTTGAGGAGTGATGGTCAGAGAACTGGATGGGAAGGGGTGATGGCAGAGTGGTCAGAAGCCTGAGGGAGGGACAGATTGGAGGCTTGTGGAAAAAGATGCGATAGAGCTATCATGGTTAAATTGATGGTGGTGATATATAAGCTGTTAGACATGGATGGGAAACTTGCAGCAATGCTAAGAATTTGAGATTTGCTGTAGGACATACTCCAGATACGAATCCTGAATGATAGATGTGATTAGCAGGTGAATGATGTGGTTACGGTGATTTGAACAGTAACTCAGGATGGTGGTGCAGTCACTGGGATATGGCATTTGCTAATATATACTCTGATTTTGACCACTTGCGTGAGGTCATGTAGCCTCTTGTGTCATTGCAGTCAGGTTCTTCAGGATTTGACCCCTATGACTATCTGGTCATACTAACATCTGAGTGTTTGTGTCTAGAGGAGCTACTAAATACAGCACTTCTCTCCTCCTTTCCCCTTCCTACACCAAGACATTCAGTGCAGCATCCAAAACCAAGCTCTCTTCTAGTTTTGTGTCATTCTTTAACACTTTCAAAGTCTCAATTCTTTGTCAGTACCTGTTCCTTTACTGGTTTACGCTTTAAGTGCTGCTAGCCACTTATGAACTTGTCCTGTTATTCCAGCCAATTAACAATGAATTAACATTGGGTGAATGCTGAGGCGATTGAACTGAGCAGGCAACACCACGTTAATGCATTGCTATTCCTGTGCCTGTTTTGGGGTACTATTGAATTTAATCCTTTACAACTCGTTTTTCTCCTTTTTTGGCATGACATGGTAGCTTACTGGTTAGCACTGCTACCTCACAGTGTCAGGGAATCAGTCAATTCTGATCTTGTGTCACTGTGTATGCAGAGTTTGCACTTTCTCCCCATATCTGTGTGGGAGATACTTTCCTCCCCATACATGTTAGGTTGATTGGCCTCAATAAAATGATCATCGTATCAGAGGGATTAGCAGGGTAAATGTTGTGGAATAAAGTCTATGTAGAATGTGGTCAGTATAGACTCAATGGGCCAAATGGCTTCCTTCTGTACTGTAGAGATTCTATGATACCTCTTTAACCTTTTGTACATAATGGCCTACCACTTGTAGCCCAACTGCTTTCCTAATTTAGCTCAATTAATTGTATGCAAACAGAGGATTTAACTAGGACCTTATATATGCATTGCTACTACAATAAAAGCACCATCAAACATCAATCCAGTAGGGGTGTTACTTTAAAAAATATATATTCAATTCTTTTCTGAGTTTATGAATGAAAAAAAATGACATTTGTGTGGTATCTTTCACCAGCCTTAGGGCATCCTCATATTCTCTTTAGGTAAAGAATTGCTTTTGACCTGTAGTCACTGTTGTCATGTTGGAAACACAGCAAGGTCACACGAACAGTAAGGAGATAATGACTCAATAATTTAAGTGATATAGGCTGAGGGATAATTATTGACAAGTCCGCGGAGAATCTCACTGTGACACACAGACACAATTGCAGAGATTATAGATACCTGCAGTTAGTGCCACTGTTGCTCTCGAGGGTCAGGGAAAAGTTCATAGTGTTCTGTTCTTGCAAGTTTTATATCTACAAAGTGGAAATCTATGGCCTTAGTGCTGATAGGTGAGCTGCAGAGGCAGGAAATTATTCAGATCTCCCGGGACAAAATTTTACATTGGGTCGCTGCTGACGTTCTGAATCTCTCGCTTAGGAACGACTGTCAGGCGCAGGTGTACCTTCACGCCCATATGGTGACCTTCCACCTTCAGATGTAGCAGTGATGCCTCTACACCTAGATGGTGTGCCCTGGCAACATATTTTTCCTGTCAGGTACATGAACTGAACTCTTGATGTTCAGCTCCTGTTCATAGACCAATGGGTCTCCGTAACTCCTTACAGGCGTTACTCATCTTTTACCAGGATCTAATCAAAGTCTGGAATGTGGTCAATTTGCTTTGCAGGCTTCCCCTGTCAGGATTGTGGCAGTCATCAAGGAGACACTGCTCAGGATTCTGTACCTTCACCAATGGCAGCTCTGATGCTAGTGGAGGGGAGGGCTCTGGTTTCTGGGGTCACCAAAATAAGAGGTGTGCTAGATGGCAAAGGAGTGGCCATAATTGTGTTGTGCATCATTAGATATTCAGCACATTACCAAATTAATCTGTGACCATGGACCACAACTATAGAAATGTTATGGTGCAGAAGGGAGCCATTCAGCCCATCATGTCAATGTTAGCCAAAGAGTGAAAAAAAGACTAGTGGCTCATGTTAAACCCATTTTCCAGCACCTGGCCTATAGTCTTGCAGATTTAGTTACTTTTTAAATGAGTTCAGTATTTCAACCTCAAACAAAAACTTGGGCAATGAATTCCAGATGCCAACTCCCTCTGAGTAGAAATACTTTTCCTCATGTCCCATCTAATCCTTCTACCAATCCCCTCAAATCAATGAGCACAGATAATTGGCCCCCCAAGTGGGGCAAGAAGTCTTTCCTGTCTAGACCATTCAAAATTTTGTACACTTCAAACAGATCACCTTTTCACCGCCTCTGTTTTAATGAAATCAACCTCAGCCTCTCCAATATCTCCTCATAGCTGCAATTTTCAAACCCTGGCAATATTCTTATAAATCTCTTCTGCACTTTTTCCAAAACAATTGTGCCCTTTCTGTAATATAGTGACCAGAACTGTACACAAAATTCCAGCTGTGACCCAACCAGCATTTTATACATTTCCAGCATTACATTTCTGCTTTTTGTATTCACTGCTTTGTCCACTAAAGGAAAACATTCCATATCATTTATTGAGTAACTTGTCCATCTACCCTGTCACCTACATGAGGACTTGTCAACATTCACTCCAAGATCTCTCACTTCCTCAAATCCTTCCAATATCTTCCTATTTATAGAACATTCCCTTACTTTGTTTGCCCTCCCCCAAGCATTACCTCACACTTTTCCAGACAAATTCCATTTCTCACTGCTCTGTCCACACAATTAAACCAATTCTGGAATTGACACCTATTGTCCTCACTATCAACTATATGTCCAATTTTTGTGGCATTTGCAAATTTCTCAATTATGCCTCCCACATTTAAATCTAAATCATTACCATTAATATATACAACAAACAGTGAGTACCCCAACACTGAGCCCTATAAGAAAACTACTGGAAACTGTTTTCCATTCACAAAAACATTGATCAACTATTACACTTTGTTTCCTGTCTTTGAGCCAATCCTAGTTCCAACATCCACTTCATTGCCTTCATCAATCCTCCTTGTTACTTCCACAAAAAATTATATTAAGTTAGTAAGACACAATTATCAGTTAAAAAAAACCACGATGACTATCGCCAATCAATCCCTGAATTTCTAAGTGACAATTTGTCCTATCTCTCAGAATTATTTCCAGTAATTTGTCCATGAGCAAAATCAGACTGAGTGGCTTATAATTGTCTGGCCTATTCATCGTACCCTTTTTAAACAATGGTACAATGTTCATAAACCTCAAATTCTCTGCGACCTCACTTGCATCCTGAGAGCTTGGGAAAATGATCCTCAGAGCATCGTTATTTCCTTTCAGGTTCCTTCAATAGGCTGGGATACAATCCATCTGGTCCTGGTGATATATCTACCTTTATGGATGCTAGTCCCTCCAGTCCTTCTTCTCTCACTATGCTTTTTATATCTAATATTTCATACTCCTTCTTTTCAGCTGGAATGTGTGCATCATCACTTTCCTTAGTGAAGAGTGAGACAAAGCACTCATTGAAAACCCTGCCCACATCTTCTGATTCAACCATGTGTTTCTCTGATAAGCCCCACATTATACTTAGTTTTTCTCTTGCCCTTAGTGTACTGGTAAAACATCTTAGGATGTTCTTTGATTTTACCTGCCAATATTTTTCATGTCTTCTCATTTAATTTCCGTTTTTAGTTCACATCTCCACTTTCTATACTCCTCAAGTCTTTCTGTAGTATTGTATTTTGTGATGGTCATAAGCTTTCTTTTTCTACTTTAGTTTGGCCTGTATGCTTCTGGACAACGATGGGGCTCTAGATTGGGAAGTACCACCCTTTTTCTTTGTGGGGACATGTGTTCACTGTGCAGGTAACATTTTGCCTTTGAATGCCTCTCATAGATTTGACTTTTTCCTTCTAATAGTTGTATCTAGTTCTTTCTTGCCAATTCATCTGTCGGCTTTGTAAAATTTGTCTTCCTTCAACATAGAACTTTTACTCCATCTTTGCCCTTGTTCACAATGATATCTCATTACATTATAGTTGCTATCTCCAAATTGGTTCCCATTGCTAGTTCATGCACTTGTTCAGCTTCAGTTCCCAAGACTAAATCTAGAATTGCAGCTTGTAATCAATATTCTTCATCCCAGCGTCACTTGTAGTTTCAAGGTGCAAATATGCGATGAACTACCATGTGAGTGTACCCCTGTACAATGGGATTTCACATTGGCCCCAAGCCCTGAATTATCTGTCAGAAACCAGAGCCCCACAAACCAAGCTACCTTGCAAAAAATGTCGTCTTGTCCTTTAGCACTGTGCGGATTGGTTTCCTGTGTGGGTTGTTATTTTCTTGCCCTCTTCTACCACCTAGACACACTTTGGCATGCCTTGTTGCTACCTGGTGGTGGAAGTGCTTCGTGGATGTCCCTTTACATGGGAATCCTTTCCTTTACCATTGGAAACTTGGGGTGGAGAGTAATGCATATCGCAGTCATTTACAATCATAAGACATTGATTCATGGACTCCCAACATGCCTGTTTTTTTATAGCCTTGTAAAGTCTGTGAACATATCTAATAAGGAGTGAACCCTGCACCCCATTTGTTGTTATTTAAAAAAACCTTTTATTCCATTTTTTTGCAATTCAGTCCCACATCCCTGATCTAGTGTGCAGGAGGAGCTGGGAGGAAGGAGGGCCGCCCTGTGAACCTGGTCAAACTTGCCATTAACAGGTCCAGACAATAAGTGATCAAGGGGGTCGCCTGCCCTGATTGCCCACCTCTCTCTGCAGATACATTCATATTCATGTCTTAATCACGCATTTGATTAACATGTTTTAAGTTTCTTTTGTAATTTGTTAGTTTGATGCAGTATCCCTTTAACCTTTGTAGTTGTCCCCCAGTTATATTAATTTGACCAGTTTCTGCTTTTGGCTGAAAAGCGTAACAGCTCTGATACCCTCAAGATTTATACTTACCTGTAGCTGTTTTCACGTGCCTAGGCTTAATAAATGAACCTATAACTTGTTTACCCAATCCCCTATGAGCAATTGGTGCCTTGAGCTTTGGGCACTAAATAAGTCTAATGTATTATATCATTATAATTAAACAACGCAGTGATACATTTAGCTCCTAATCCGGCGGGATGCTTTCTGGAGGAGTTGCAGTTATAGTTAAGTCACCTGCTACTATTGGGATCCTTGGGCGCAAGGCGTTATGACCCTCCCTAACCTCCCAAAGGGGATTCAAATCCCAACCCAGGGCAAGAGGTGTGTGGGAGGGTGTTTCCCGCGTGGGAAGTTTCAGGGAGTAAGGGAATGCGCTTAGAAATTTCTCAAAGCTATCCTCTCCTCCCTTCAGCTATTAAGTTTTCCAAGAAAACAGCAGGCCAGACCTGAAAAACAGGTTAATTCAGAGGCTGCCAACCTCATTAAAACACTGAATTGACCAATCTGACTTTTGAATTGCATTGGCCAACTACCTCTCATCTCTCTTCAGAAGTTGGAGGCCGGGAAGGATGTTTGAAGATGGGTTGAGACCTGCATGAGACTCAATAGTGAAGAGCCCTCTCTGCTGTCTTCTTTGGTGGGGAAGTGTAAAGTCAGTAAGAGGTCTGGCAACACCAATTTTAAATCCAACCGATTTATTTGATAGTAATTCTACTAGATATCAGCGTTTGTGCCTTCGTCAGGCGAATGAGGTGTTCTGGTCTCCAAAAGCACACATATCAGCACAGACAGTTTACGGACTGCTGATTAGAATGCGAATCCTTACACACTTATAGGAGAGCATGTGTCTAATAGTGACCACAACTCTGTCTGCTTTAGGGTATTAATGGAAAAAGATGAAGCCTGCCCTAAGGGGAGGGTGTTAAACTGGGGGAGGGCTAGATATAGCCAGATTAGTCAGGATCTTAGGGATACTGACTGGGATAAGCTGTTCGAGGGTAGGTCGACGCTGCACATGTGGGAGTCTTTCAAGAGAAAACTAAAATTTTTGCAGGAAATACACATGCCGGTAAGGAGGAAGGATGGGAAGGGTAGGATTAGAGAACCGTGGGTTACTAGGGATGTTGAGGACTTGGTCAGGAAGAAGCGGGAGGCGTACGTTAGATCCAGGCAATTGGGGACAGAGGCAGCGCTTGAAAAATATAGAGAGTGTAGACGGGATCTTAAAAGGGGTGTCAGAAAGGCAAAAAGGGGCCACGAAATGGCAGGTAGGATTAAGGAAAATCCTAAGGCATTTTAATCCTGTGTAAGGAGCAAAAGGATGGTTAGAGGGAAGATTGGACCTCTCAGGGACAGAGGAGGGGAACTATGCTTAGAGCCTGAGGGAATGGGGGAGATCCTGAATGAATAGTTTGCATCGGTATTCACGCAGGAGAGGGGCCTGATGTCTGATGCCGGCTTTGAGGATTTTGAGGACCCGTTAAAGGAAATAATCATTACGAGGGACGAAGTGTTGGGGCTTTTAGGTAGCATAAAGATTTATAAAGCCCCGGGGCCTGATGGTATTTATCCCAGGCTGCTAAGGGAAGTGAGAGATGACGTTGCTGGGCCTCTGACGCAAATCTTTGTCTCTTCTTTGGACACAGGTGAGGTCCCAGAGGACTGGAGGATTGCAAATGTAGTACCGTTGTTTAAAAAGGGTCAGAGGGATAATCCAGGGAACTATAGGCCAGTGAGCTTGACTTCAGTTATAGGTAAGCTAATGGAGAGGATCCTCAGGGACAGGATGTATGAGCATCTGGAGCACTGCGATCAGATCAGGGATACACAGCATGGCTTCGTTAAGGGGAGGTCGTGCCTTACGAATCTAGTGGAATTTTTTGAAGAGGTGACAAAAACGGTTGATGAAGGACAAGCCGTTGATGTCGTCTACATGGATTTCAGTAAGGCGTTTGACAAGGTTCCCCATGGTAGGCTGATAAAAAAGGTGAAGGCGCATGGGATACAGGGCCAGGTATGTAGATGGGTTGAGAACTGGCTTGGGAGGAGGAGACAGCGGGTATTAGTGGAAGGCTCTTTTTCCAACTGGAGGTCAGTCACTAGTGGTGTGCCACAGGGCTCAGTACTAGGACCTCTTCTATTTGTGATTTATATAAATGACTTGGAAGAGGGGGTAGGTGTCATCATTTGCTGATGACACTAAGATGCTTGGATTGGCGGGGACTGAGGAGCAGTGCCAGGCAATACAACAGGACATTGATAGGCTGGTAGACTGTGCAGATAGATGGCAAATGGAATTTAATCCGGATAAATGCGAGGTGATGCATTTTGGCCGGAATAATGTAGAGGGGAGTTATAGGATAAAAGGTAAAACTATCCAGAGTATAGAGACGCAGAGAGACCTGGGGGTGCAGGTTCACAAGTCTCTGAAGGTGTCAGTACAGGTGGAGAAAGTGATAAAGAAAGCGTATGGTATGTTAGCCTTCATAGGAAGGGGTATAGAATACAAGAGTAGGAGTCTGATGTTACAAGTGTATAGAACGTTGGTTAGGCCTCACTTGGAGTACTGCGTCCAGTTCTGGTCGCCGTACTACCAGAAGGATGTGGAGGCCCTGGAGAGAGTGCAGAGGAGATTTACCAGGATGCTGCCTGGTATGGAAGGGCTGTCTTACGAGGAAAGATTGAACGCACTGGGGTTGTTTTCCCTTGAAAGACGTTGGCTGAGAGGGGATCTATTAGAGGTATATAAGATTATGAGGGGTATAGATAGAGTAAATGGTGGTAAGCTTTTTCCACCATTAGAATCGGATAGAACGAGGGGTCACGGCCTTAGGGTGAGGGGGGCTATGTATAAGATGAATATTAGAGGGCATTTTTTCACACAAAGGGTAGTGGGGGTGTGGAATGCGCTACCGAGTGGGGTGGTGGGAGCAGGCACGCTAGGGTTGTTTAAGGGTCTCTTGGACAGCCACATGAGCGGTCTGCAGATAGAGGGATATAGGAGGACTGTTTAAATACTTTATTTGTTTCCACAGGCTATTCGGTCCACCTTGTTGACCAACAAGGCACATGCATTCGGCAGGTCGTGCGAGGGCTGCTCTTGGATGTTACTTCAGGAGTGGCCTAGTGCTTCATGTCGTTAGTGTATGCTTAAACTGGACCATCAGATGGGCAACATGACAGCTCAGAGACTATCGCTGTTGCTGTGCAGACACATGGATTTGGGCCTGTGTCTGCGGGAGTTTGCGCGTTCTCCCCGTGGTTGCGTGGGTTTTCTCCGGGTGCTCCGGTTTCCTCCCACATCCAAAAATGTGCTCTTAGGCTGATTGGGTAACAAATTGTCCCTATATTGGTCTCTATATGTCATTAAGACGTTAGGACGGCGGCGTGGGCTCGTTGGGCTGAAGGGCCTGTTTCCCGTGCTGTGTTGTTCTTTGTTCTTTGTTCTTTGTTTGTTACCTAATCTGCTATTCAAGTCTTAAAGTGGCTAACAAAGGAACACTGAGCACTGAGGTTAGAGAGATGTGTATTGTCTCCAGACAACACAGTAAGTGAGGTTTTTTGCTAACCCAGGCAAGTCGTGGGGGTTACAGATAGTGTGACATGAAGCCAAGATCCCTGTTAAGACCGTCCTCATGTGTTCGGAACTTGGCTATCAGTCTCTGCTCAGCGGCTCTGCGCTGTCGTGCGTCATGAAGGCCCCCTTGAATAACGTTTATCCGAAGGTCAGAGGCCGAATGCCCGTGACCGCTGAAGTGTTCACCCACAGGAAGGGAACTGTTTGGCCTGGTGATTGTCGAGCGATGTTCATTCATCCGCTGTTGTAGTGTCTGCATGGTCTCCCCAATGTACCATGCTTCGGGACATCCTTTCTTGCAACAGAGAAGTGTAAATACAGCTCAATCAGAGCTGCTTGCTGTGAATCCACGTGATAATTTTCTTTCCCCCACCACAATATCACAACAGAAAACTGACAACAGTCTGCGATGACATTTTCTTTCACATTTCATTTGAGAAATGAAGGACAGAAGAATTTTGTGACACATTTTTGACACTCCTAAAGTCGATTGTGAGAAGGTTTGAGGGATTTGAAAGATTGCTCCAAGTGTGTGCATTGTGTCCAGGTACACAATGAATCAGCGCGCCGCATAATTGAAAAAACTGGTTCTGGAAACATGTTTGGCACCAATGCAGGAATTCAATCCTAACAAAGTGGATTGTTATAATCTCAAATAAAGGTTTCACATTTGGCTTGGGATGAATGAAATCAGAAATATAAATGTTTTCCTTACTAGGATGGTGAGCCAAATGCTTCTGATGTGTTGTTGCTTGTCCATCATCATCAATGAGGACCTCGACACTATTAGTCATTTTGAGGCTGGTTGCGGTGTGTCCGAAGATGACTGATCAGGCCAATTCGGGCACGGAATGTCCTGGCGCATATTGGACAGATTTGTGTATACACTGGAGTTGTTGTGCTGGTGGCTCTGGACTCACGCAGCTCGCATTTAAGTTGTGCTTTGTGAACTTGAAAGCCTTTATGGAGGAGGCAGCACCAGGTAGGGCGGTTTTGTGCCAGTGTTTCCCAGCCGGTCGTGTTCAATGTCAAGCGACTTCAGGGAGGCTTTGAGTGTGTCTTTGAAACACTTCTTCTGCCCTCATGAGAGCGTCTTCCAACAGAGATTTCCCCAAAAGGGAGCTGCTTGTGTATGCACTCGTCTGAAATATGGATGACATGACCTGCCCACCGGGTCTGCGCTCTCATCAGCAGTATGTGGACTTATAGTAGACTTGCTCTAGAGAGAACTTCAGTGTCTGGTATTTTGTCTTGCCAACAGATGCGTAATATTCTGTGAAGACAAGTCATGTGGAAATGATTGAGCTGTCTTGCATGCCTTTAATACACAGTCCACGTTTCATAGGCGTACTGGAAGGTAATGAGTACTGCTGTGCTGTAGACCTTCAATTTTGTTGCTGGGCTGATTGCTTGAAGTTCCTATACAGTGGAGTGCAGTCTTCCGAAAGCAGAGCTTGCTTTTCTATTCTGCCAAGTTAACTTCTGTATCAATAGTAACTGCTTGTAGAGAGGGTGTTGTCAAGATAAGTGAATTGGTCCACTGCTTGTAGTTTCTGCCCTTTGTGATTATGGGTTCTGTGTACGGTGCATGAGGAGCAGGTTAGTGCATGATTTCAGTCTTTTTAATGTTGATGGTGAGTCCAAAGTTGTCACATGTCGTGGAAAATTTGTCCATACTGACTTGCATCTCTGGCTGTGAGCCAGCATACAAGGTGCAGTCATCAGCAAAGAGGAAATCTCTCAGTACAGTCCCTTTCACTTTGGTAATAGCTTGAAGTCTCCTCAGGTTGAAAAGCTTCCCATCTACTCTGTACTTGAGGTTGATTCCAGCAAAACTGTCTTGGAAGGCATCATTCAGCATGGCAATAAACATCATGCTAAATAGTGTAGGTGCTTGCACACAGCCCTGTTTGATGCCATTAGTGACTGGGAACACCTCAGAGGATTCTCTGCCATCCAGTACTCTGGCCATCATGCCATCATGGGACTGGTGTACTACCTGAATGAATTTTGGGGGGCAGCCGAACTTTGACATGATCCTCCACAGGCCTTGTCGGCTTGCAGTATCTTCTGATGTAGTTTTTAACCAAAGTTGCCCACAATACTCTAGCTTTATGAAATATGCTGAAATTAATGGAATTATGGACTCATGACTAAAAATGTAATTGCACTGAGACTCATTAAAGATACAATCGCCAATTGAGACTATTGCAGGTTAATCTTCAAATTAAATAAACTCTCTCATCACTGTGGGTAAAGCACAAACTTCAAAATCAAACTTAGAAGCTTGCTCCTAGGATGCCTAAAGAATAGCGAAATCCAAGCCAAGTTACTGAGCAAAGGCAATAAGCTGACATGGAAGGAGGTCTGCGAAGAGGACATAGCCAGGGAAATGGCAGAAAGAGATTGTTGCAAATTGCAAGGCAGCTCTTTCTTGATCCCGCAGGCCAGGCCCAGCAGATTTCAGCCAGATCCAGGCCAAGGCAGCATAGTTCACAGTCTGATCAGAAATGTGGATGCTACTGTTGCCAAGGTAGCCACCAACCATTTCAATACCTTCTTATCCAGTCAAAGTATTCTGTCCAGGACAAGTTAGAGTTTATGACGATATGCAGGAGTGGTAGGAACAGTAAAACAGCAGGTTGTGGTAAAGCACCAGTTTGCAGTCGTGCACCAGATCACTTTAATGGTAGGATAGATTCAAAGCAGGTTGAGGAATCTGGAAATCTTGGAGTGTGCAGCTAATGTATGGGGAAACAGAGGATTGATGTTATTAAGTAGGAAAATCAAACAGTACAGCAAAAAGTTGTCTCAGAGAACACAGGAACATAGGAATTAGGAGCAGAAGTAGGCAAATTCAGCCCTTTGAGCCTGCTCTGCCATTCAATCAGATCATGGCTGATCTCTTCCTGGTCTCAAATCCACTTTCCCATCTGTCTCTCATATCCCTTTATCCCTTCTTTTATTAGAACATGAAAACCATAATGTGAAAGATGAGAGTAATACAGCTGAAGATTTAATTCCAGTGTCCACAGTGGAAATGAAAGACAGCAATTCACAATTTATTTGCATTGGTGATAGAGCTGCAGCAGCATCTGTCATCTCAGACAGAGAGGAAATGAAGTCTCTAAGTTGCAATTCGTTATGCACGCTGGTGTCAAATTGTCTCGTTATCCCAATTGCTGTATTTCAGTGTGTTAAATGAAATTAGTATTAAAGTGGAATATGATGATGTATCCTATTACTTACCATTGGTAATAGCAGAAGAGAACAAAGTGTCCTCAATGAGAAGGACTGGGCTCCAGAAGATGCAATAAATTGGGCTGATCTATTAATAGTAGGGGTCAGTAAGAGAGTGTCTCTCATTGAGGGTGTGTAAAGAGAGTGTGACAAATGTAAATTGAAAATCAGAGCTGAAGCTCTTCTGTGCATGTGACAGCCGGAATGGTCACACGTGGGCAATTTGTTTTTTTTATTTTTCATGTGTTCTGCACATACACTAGCTAGAGAATGATACATGTGTGCAGTTAGTGTTTTTTCTTGTCTTCAGGCCAGGAAGCAGCCCCCAGAAGAAAAAGAAGAAGAAAAGTGAAACAGTATGAAATGGCTGGTTAGTTGATCCAAAAAGAGATTTCTTTCAAATGAGGATTTTCCAAGGAGCAAAGCATAGAATGGGGACAGGGAGGGAGAAGACTCAAACTAAGAAGAAGATCCCAAATCAGTGATTGAAGCAGCAACAGAACACAGAAAATGATCCCATGAAAGTGACAAGCACAGAGTTCAGAAACAGATGCTGTTAAATTGAGAGAAAGGATACAGAAATAGCCTCCAAATTAAAGAGAGAAAGCCACAGGAAGCAAACTTGAAGCAAAATGGACTCACAAGATGCCTGCAAGGTCAAAAAAAGGCAGGTAATGCTTGGTAATTCCTCACTGCAATCCTTTGGAGCAGTGGTGTTTTGGCTGAAATGGCCAAATATTTGAAAGTATACAAATGATGATCACATGGAAATCCAAGCGAAAAGAATCTCAGAAGGTGAGACTGAAACCCTGAGAGTGAATCCAGTTTGAAGCTGTCCAAGTGAGACTTACAAGTGGGACAGAATTCCCAGGTGGCTTTCGAATGTAGAGATTAGAAACCTTTCAGAGAAAGACAGAAGGGGAGGACGATTTTCAGCTCCTCTTTAGGGGATGGACAATTCCATGAGAGTCCCAAAATCATTTTGCGTTAGCAGGATTTCTCATTGTGATTGTCCCTGGCCTGCTGCCAATGATGACCAATTTTCAACATACAGATCCCCAATTAACAGGGCTTAGTTCCCCCACATTAAATTGTCCATTTAGCATGCCAATGTGAATCATGTGTACACTAGCACTCCCCTGGCACTGGAAGATGATCCATAGGGGGCAGACTGTGCTGTAGGTTGGTGTTCTGTCAGGGGGAATATGGAGGCTGTTACACATTCATGGGGAAGACCTGAAGTTGTGAGTTACGAGGTGGTTGGGATCCAGGGTGGGGTGTTCTTTGATGAGTGGGAGGGAGTTTTGTAGTGGGAGGGGGCTTGCATGCAAGGTGGAGGAGGGGCACTCTGGTGTGGGCGGGAAACTTTTTTTCAAAAAGGGTGCTTGATCGTTTAAAACTCTAAGTTGCTTGTGGATTGGTTTTCTAGTGTGATATCAAGGGATCGGCCCCTTTCCTTTTTTTCACTGAATGCCTAACAAAATGACGGAGAAGTCATCCTTGGGGCCAATGGCTTTCACCACATTTTTCCTACCCACTGCACAGCTCTGTGACAAACATGAGAATATTTCACCCAGACTTTCAGTGAGACTATTTGGCTCACGATGTGATAAGCTTCTGGATGAGTTGTTGTGAAATCTGATTTGTTCACATCTATCTTTTTTTTTGGTATGCAGTGTGTCTGTTCATAGTTTACCAGTTAATTCACATGTGCCACATACTGATCTTGAATATTACATTATAAGGTAGATATAGTAAATTGTTTTACATTTCTGAATGTGTATATCTGTAAAGATGTGGCTGAAGTGAACGATTAGTGAGTATTTGAGCCATTATCATGTGTTTATATTGAAATTTTGCCCACCTTTGAGTTGGTGCAATCTTTTTCATTTTTCTTGTATTTTATTCTTCATATTAAAAGCTCATCAGCAAATTCCTGCGAATTTGTTCAATAACTTACCTCCACCATTTCTAAAAGAATGAAAAGTTAGCATCTATCAAGCAGATTTCACACTAGGATCGAACTTGTCTTCTATTGTCATTAACTGGAATTATAACGAGAGCACAAAATGATCTTTGAGCAAAAAGTGTGAAATGATAAAATACTCATCAATGCAATATAAATTTTGTATGTCAGAAGATCAGGCAAATGTGGATTTTGGAGATTTCCTATGAAGACCATTTCATTCAAGCCATTGATTTTCTGTGAATTATTTTACACGTACAAATGACATGCCAGTGTCTACAAGAGAAATTAGTGAAGAACTTCACAAGGACCGATGCTCAGTAAAGTGCTCAATTATGTCATGAATAGTTAACTTAAAGAGTGTGATAATCAGAAATTGATGGAGTATTTCCCCCATAGAAATGAAAGTATGGTTCCAGTAGAATTTAAGAATCATTATTCCACCAAGGTTTAGAGAGGGATTGTTAAAGGAACTTCATCAAGATAATCTGTATGAAAGCAGCAGCAAGAAGCTGATATCCAAAAGGTAGATGGAGATATTGAAGAGTTGATAAAAAGTTGAGAAGTGTGCCTCAGAAATAATCCAAGCAAGAATCTCTTCATTCCATGGTTAAACACAGGAAAACAAACCAAACAAGTACCTGTTGATTCCTTTGAAATCAAAGGATAGGAGTACTTTATTTAGGTCAACAGTGAGCCCAAATGAATTAATGTTGAGTCTATGTCCAATATCACAAATGTTAAAACTATTGGGGTTTTAAGAAGTTAAAACATTGGGGTTTCCAAATTATGGGTTACTGAAGGAGTTGGTTTCAAATAACTGTCCACAATTTACGTCAGAAAAGTTTGATCTATTTCTGAGTAAGAACCAAGTCAAATGTACTCCCTTGCCACCATATCACCCAATACTGAATGCTGTTGCAGAAAGAAACATACAGATAGTGAAGAGATCATTGCAAAATATTTACTAAGTGACAAGATATATACAGTAATTTCCATAGTTTTCCCTTCAATGCCAACTAGATACTTTTCTGCTCTTCTACAGTCAGCCCCACAATTGATAACAGGCTGCTAACTTTACCAGTTAGTGTTTAAACATTTTGCAAGGATGAGATTATAAAGGGCCCTACGCATCTCAGACATACTCTCTTCCACCTTCTTCTGTCAAGAAAAGGATATAAAAGCCTGAGATCACATCCCAACCAACTTGAGAACAGCTTCTTTCCTGCTGTCATTAAACTTTTGAATAGACCTACTTTATATTAAGCTGTTCTTTCTCTAATTTCTATCATCTGTCATTTATTTTTGATTAATTAAAGCAAAATAGACACCAATCTGTTAAATTTCCAGTATTGTTGATATTTACTTAATCATTTTATATTCTGACAAATTACGTATGTGCACCTTTTTACATTTATTGACGTATGTTGTTCTTTAAGTGGGGAGGAAGGATGGCAATAGCAGGTAACAGGGTGGCAAAGTGGTTAGCACTGCTACCTCACAGCGCCAGGGACCTGGGTTGATTTCTGGCTTTGGTCACTGTCAATGTGGGGTTTGCACTTTCTCTCTGTGTGGGTTTCCTCCGGGTGCTCCAGTTTCCTCCCACAGTCCAAAGGTGTGCAGGTTAGGTTGATTGGCCATGCTAAATTGACCTTAGTATCAGGGGGATTAGCAAGGTAAATACGTGGGTTACGGGAATTGGGCCTGGGTAGGATTGTGGTTGATGCAGATTTGATGGGCTGACTAGCCTCCTTCTGCATTGTAAGGATTCTATGATTGTAGGAATTCTATAATAATAGAGAACCCTCCCTGCTGCCCCCTCTATATGAGAGATTCAATAAAGTTAATTCCAAAATGGCTGTCTGCTGCAAAGTCACATGATGAGCTTTTCTCAATATATTATATGACAATGCAATTTCTAACAACATTGAACCCTGTTCCACCCATTTCAGGGATTTCGGATTCACCCACTTCAAACTACAATCTGTGCATGACACGTTTGTGAGCAAGCTAATTCATTGATTCATGTGATGTCGTTGTACTTTGATTATTGTAACAATTTTCAACTAATTTGTCTAACATCAGCCTAACCCTTCTCTCGAAGGCACTGTTTGATATAGCGAGACACAGAAAATTAATTAAAAAGACAAATAAATGCAATTCAAAATCCCAATGAAATAACAAAATTCTCATTACCACATAATATATTACAATGCATGGGCACAAATGTGCAATAAACAAATTGGAATTGTAATATGCACAGTTGTAAATTATTTATCTATGCTTTTGTGCATCTTTTCACTTGGGTATTTTTAAAAGATGATTTGGAAGCATTGCAGGAATTACTTCACAGCTAGACTAAATTGGAGTAGACATTCTTAAGATGTGCTCTTTCAGGAAAGCTGTCAACAGAATAAAAGGTTTCATAATCTGTATAAGTGCCTAAAATTACATAGTTTTTTTGAGAAAGTGTTATCAGAAGTGGATGTAAAAGATATTTTGACAGCCATTAAGATTAAGTAAATCTTCTGCATGCAAAACACATCATTTTCATTTGTCTATTAAAATATTCCAACAAGAACCAAGTTTTGATAGCACGTGACTTGTATTTCATCCTGTGGATCAGTGAATCATGCAGCGTGTTTCTTTGATATTGCTGACGTCAGTATAAATGTGGATGTATTTTAGAATGATTAACTCTTTCTCCTTTTTTTATTCAACATTTTTAAATTGATTTATGTCACTTTGTATGTGTAAACATTTTTGAAAATCTTTCCTAAACTTCCCAATTTAAAATGTTTTTGAAAGGAAGGACAAAACGTGGCTGAGAGACTGTGTCCTGCTGTTGCTGATGTATGCTGATACTGATAAATTTACTGTCAATACTGATAAAAGTAGATCAGTGTCTTTTCACATGCTTCAACAATGTAACACAACTCTGCTGGCCTCCCCTCTGTTAAAATGTACATCAATCAATGTGTTCATGAAGTATTGCTGGGGTAATAGAGAAGTATGCATTGCCATTTCTTCAACACTAACTATTAACGCTACAACTCTAGTTTAACAATGATACATTATTAAGATTGTCATATTATGGAAATTGTCTTGTTTGCCTTCTGGGCATTAACATTGGGGGAAGGATACATCAGATGTCTCCACAATATGACATAAGTTAAATCTGTTAATTAGAGATGTTTAAAGTTTTAAAGTTTATTTATTAGTATCACAAATAAGCTTACATTAATATTGTAATGAAGTTACTTTGAAAATCCCATGATCGCCACACTCTGGCACTTGTTCAGATACACCAGGGAGAATTTAGCATGTCCAACGCATCTAACCAGCACATCTTTTGGACTGCGAGAGGAAACTAGAGCACTTGGAGGAAACCCACGGGGGGAATATGCAGACTCCGCAGTCACCCAAGTCGGGAATCGAACCGAATCCCTAATGTAGTGAGGCAGCAATGCTAATCGTGCCGCCCCAGCATGTCACAGAAAAGTATAACACTTTTTCTCTTATCTCTATTTTACTGAAAGACAAAGTTAACGAAAATAAAAATAGAGGTTAGTAGTAGTAATCTGAATGATCACTTAAAAAATAATTTTGCAGAACTGTAATAAACCTCATCTATTTAATGTACCAGAATGGTTACTGTGATGGATTTTGTCCAAGAATTGTCTTAATTTCTGAGTATCATTTATTTTGAATCAAGAGATTGGGTCACTTTTCATTGAACATACCAAAGCCTTAAGGACTGGGTGTAGAAATTGCTGTGTGTGGTGTTATTCATTCTAAAGAGAGGTTGACTCACTTATAATAAAGTTAACCTGAAAGAGTAAAAGGAGGAGCATTACTGTCCACCTGGCTATTAATCTTATTGCATTTTCTGGGACTTTGCTGTGCGGAGATTTGGTTAGGGGAGGTGGTAGCCTTGTGGTATTATTGCTAGACTATTAATCCAGAAAGTCAGCTAATGTTCTGAGGATCTGGGTTCAAATCCTGCCACCGCAGATGGTCGAGCTTGAATTCAACAAAATATATCTGGAATTAAGAATCTACTGATAACCATGAAACCATTGTCATTGTTGGAAAATGCACCCCCCCCCCCCACTCCCGTGCACTATTGTCCTTTAGGGAAGGAAATCTGTTATTCTTAGGGTGGCACAAAGACATAGCAATTAGCACTACTGCCTCACAGTGTCAGGGACCCGGTTTCAATTCCAGCCTGTCTGTCTGGAGTTTGCACATTCTCCCTGTGTCTGCGTGAGTTTCCTCCAGGTGCTTCGGTTTCCTCCCACAGTCCAATGATGGGTGGCTTAGGTTGACTGGCCATACTAAATTGACCTTATGTCAGAATAAATATCTGCAGTTATGGAAGTAAGGCCTGGGTGGGATTGTGGTCGGTGCAGGCGTAATGGGTCAAATGGCCTTCTTCTGCACTATAAGGATTTTATATTTTGCAACAGTGACTACTATAAAATTAGATGTAAATTGCTTGGGACATCCTAAGATCCTGAAAGAAGTTTATGCATTTTTTTTCATTAAATTGTTTTGATGAAGGAGATATAGGGAAATTAATTCCTCTAGTGAAAGAATCAAGGACAAGAATAAATTTATAATTTGAGCTGTACTAATATGGAGTGAAATCTATCTTTTTGCCTAAAGGAATGTGTGATGGTGCCTGGAACTGCCTTAACAAATGTGTAAAACAAATACAAAAATCTGTAATAATCTAGAAAGATCAGTACCAAAACATTGTGGATGCTGGGAAAATTGGAATTATCAAGACAAAATTTGTATTTTCTTGGTTCGATAAGGAAATAATGTGGTATGGAGCAGAGTCAGTAATGTGAAGCTGGGATACAAATCAACAATGATCCGATGAATTGGTGGTGCAGTATTGCAATTCCTAATGTTTTGAGTATTCTGAATATGGAGATCTAGCTAATCCCACGAACCGATCCTTATGTTATCTGACAGAGATTGGCATTAAAGGTCAAAATGTCTGTCATATGGATAACTCTACCTTTTCCTGAATAACAACGTGCAAGATGGCAAAGGAAACAGAAATATAACTAGATAACTAAATGCTCCAGAAGATGAAAGGCGATAAATTTTAAAAAATGGTTCTTCTCTTTAGTTTAGAGCAACACGCCTCCAATACCCCAAGCACAGCACAGGAACTCATTGCACACTGCAGCAATAATTCTCATTTTATGACCAAGATTGCTCAAAAGTAATAGATTTTTGTAACTAAGTCACTGCTACACACAACAATTATTCACCTGGAATCAACTGCTTATCTTTCAATGAGCTTTCCATGAAACTGAGAATATCAAAATACTTCATATTAGATGCTGGATAATTCATTCACATATTGATATGGAGAGGTATTTCCACAATGTGGACTTTTACAGATAGTTACATTTACAATTCAATATTAGAATGGATGAAAGCAGAATTGACGTTTTTGGCCAGAAGGGCCTGTTCATTGTTCAAACATTTTCTGCATCTATTGGCAATAATTCATTTTTATTTTTCTCATTTTTCCCAATCAAAGTCTTTGTTTTCATTCTTTTCTCCATTTTTTCCATTGGAAGTCTTTCTTCCCATACTATCTGCTGGAATTATTTTGTAATATGTCGTGTTTTAATATCCTCATATTGCTTGATATGAATTTGATGTACTATTCACCAACATTTATCTCTTTGCATCTTTTGCAAAAATCTTTTTGCTGGCAGTTTAATTCATTTGTTCATTTTTGGCTGAGAGCCTAGCTATCTATTAGAGTACAAAAACATCTGAACCCCAGAGGAAACTTTGATTGATAGGTCTGTCCCTCTGATCTCTGCTGTCAATTTCACAATATTAATTTACACAAAAACAAAAAGTTTTAAATGCTTGCAATCTCTTGATTGAAACTTTGAAAGGTCTGGATGATTGATGCATTTGTTGAGCTGTAATAAAAATGTATTTTTAAGAGGATGAAAAGTTAATAAATGACTGATTTTTAAAGCCTTTTTTTTACACATCCCCACCTGCCACAATAGCATTCATTGTTTCAATACAGTGCAAAGTGGATGATGGGCAAGGAAGTGCCTTAGATTTGCATGAGGGTCAATAGAGATGTCTGCAGTCATATCTTGACATATGAGAATGAGGAACCATGTGGAGTGAATGGGTTGCATACCTCAGCATAATGCATGAGAGGCCAATGATGAGAAGTGGTGGGGAGGGACATGAGATTGATAGATGGGACATGGAGAGTGTGTGGGATGGTGAGAGGAACAAGGCCAGAAGTTTTTTATCATAACTAGGATGAACTCCCATAATACTAAAGCAGACCACATAAACAGCCGCAGTGGCTGCTTTCACGTTTTTTTTCCCCAGATCACTGGCATAAATGTAGCTTGAAAATGCATTCTCTCACAATGAAAATCCCATCCTTTTTGGCACTACCTGTGAGACCAATCTGCCAATTTTCCCAACTCCTGCTATGCATTTTGAGGATGAAAGCCCAGCCCAAAATGTAGATAGTTAAAGGCAATTTGGGTGCAGTAAGTTCTTGATCCTGCAAGTCATACTGAAAAATGTAAGGGGTAGAGCCACAATTTTTTTTTTTTGCTGACAACAATCAATCCTCCCCATTTTTGTAAAATGTGACTGACAGCCATTTCTAACGCCAACTGAGAGAAAACAGCAACTTATAACTTGTGTTGTAGATCAATGTCTTTTTATTTGCATTACCAGTGTCCATTATATTTGCAATGCTTGGTTTATTAGCTTCTGTGAGTGGTAGTTATTTGGCATGATGCTAGCAAAGTTGATGTTCCTTAAAAATGTTTATGTGCACTTGACGTTCTTTAGAATCTGGGCATAAAAATAAATATTGAAAAATTATCTAGATAATGAGCTGGCATTTGCTTAGATAATAAAATAAAGGTGAAAGCACTCACTGTTATAACAAGGTATATCTGACAAGAACTTCTGGAAGCTTATTAAACTTTATTTATTATTGTCACAAGTAAGCTTACACTAACATTGCAATGAAGGGGATGATTCTCACATCGCGACCCGCAACCTTTCTGAGATGCGTGTCACTGGCCTTGTTCTGGGATTTGCACGTGTTGGGAAAGCACGCGCACTTCCTAGAGCCAGAGAACAGTCGCCAGTCAGACCGTGCTGGAAACAGGCAGTAAGGAGTAAGTCATTTGCATCTTTCTAAAATATGTTTTAAATGTGATTCACATTTCATTATTGGGAACTTGCCAATCCTAAATGAATCTCCCACCCCAGCAGGAGTACTTCATTCTGGAGGGTTTTAGAATAGCTCCCCACTTTCAGGGAACTATTGGGAGGCCCCACCAGAATGAAGGGTGGGGGACAATTGTGGCCCCCAAAGGGTGATGGCCCTAGGCATGGATGCCCTAGCAGTGCCAGCCTATGCCCTCTGGAACTGCCCAAGAGGCAAAGTGCCCATGCCCTGGGGGCATCACGGAATTGCCTTTGGGCCTCGGGCAGTGTCAAGGGGTGGGGCCTACTGAGGGCAGGACTCAAGGGTGATCGGTGGGGATGAGGGGCTCCTGCTGCCACTCTGCATGGCAATCGGTCTGGGATGGTGGGAGGGCAGCAGTTGCAGTGGGCTAACATGGGGGAGGGTGTCTGTCTCCTGGAGGAGGTGGGGAGGGATCAGCGGTCAGTGTGGGGGTCTACTGGAGTGAAGGGTGTGGGGAGATCACCACTGCTGGAGGTATGGGCTGGGCTTTGATATGCGGGGGGTGGGGAGTGGGGGGAGGGAGGGTTCGGGCTGGCCTAGGAATTGTTGTGGCAGCCACAATCGGGTCATTGTGTGGAGGGGGGGGTGCTAGAGGGGCAGCACTGTGGGGATCCCAGGCAAGCCAACTCAATCGCTGACCATTGCACATGCCCAGAGCTCCAGAGCTGTCAGAGTCCAAAGCCAATAGGCTCCCATGGGTTTTTAATGAGATTTATGATTGGGACCTCTGCAGTACACAAAGTGGGGAGGTTGAACTGAGAAAGCAGTCATCATCAGAACAGCTTTCACACCAATTCAACACTTTTGGGAGAAATAGCACCAAAGTTACTGCAAAAATCCCCTAGTTGCTACACTCCAGTGCTAGTTCGGAAACACTGAAGAAGAATTTAGCATGGCTAATGCACCTAACCAGCAGAGGAATGCAGAGAAGGAAGCCCATGCAGATACAGGAAGAACATGCAGACTCCACATAGATGGTGACCTGAACGGGAGTCAAACCAGGATCCATGGTTTGTGAGACAGCAGAGCTAAACACTATGCCAATGCGACAGCCCTCCTTTATAGCACTGGGATTCTCTGATGGGGCAAAGTGACACAGTGATTAATGCTGCCTCACTGCTCCAGGGACCCAGGTTCAATTCCAGCCTCAGGTGACTGTGTAGAATTCTCCCTGTGTTTCCGTCAGGTGCTCTGGTTTCCTCCCACGTTGCAAAACTGTGCATGTTAGATGGATTGGCTGTGTTAAATTCCCCTTTAGTGTCCCAAGATGTATAGGTTAGATGGATTAGCCGTGATAAATGTGTGAGGTTACAGGGATAGGGCAGAGAAGAGGGACTGGAGAAGATTCTGGCTCAGAAAGTTGATGTGGATTCAATGGGCTGAATGGCCTCTTTTGCATTGTAGGGGTTCTATGATTTTATGGTATGGAGTTGAACTTGAAAATTCAGAAACTGCTGTCAAACATAGCTTAGCTTTTCATATGATGTACATCAACTGTCCTTGCTAACCAACTGAACACTAAAATTAATTCAATGGATGGATTGGAATACTTAACCATGAGTTTCCTAATTAAACTGGGATCCTGGCAATATCTGATTAAATCCATATTACAGGTTATACAGGAGGGCAGGTCTTATGAGGAGAGGCTGAGGGATTTGAGGTTGTTTTCGTTAGAAAGAAGGCGGCTAAGAGGAGACCTTATTGAAACATATAAAATGATTAGAGGTTTAGATAAGGTGGACAGTGATGGCCTTTTTCCTAGGATGGAGGAAGCTAGCTCGAGGGGACATAGCTTTAAATTAAGGGGTGGTAGTTATAGGATGGATATCAGAGGTAGATTCTTTACCCAGAGGGTGGTTAGGGTATGGAATGCCCTGCCTGCGGCAGTTGTAGATGTGCCAAGTTTGGTGGCGTTTAAGAGGTTAGTAGATAAGTTTATGGATGCAAAGGGAATGGTTTAGTTTGGAGGGTCATGGCTTTTTTCTAATTGGTTGGCGCAACATCGAAGGCCGAAGGGCCTGTTCTGTGCTGTAATGTTCTATGTTCTATGTTCTATATTTCACCCTTGATTAGCTTTCAGCTACGTATTATTACAACAGCCTATTTTCATCTCCTTATTATTTCACCTCCTTACCATTGTCTGACTCTACCTTTGCCTCACCTTATTTGCTGCTGAAAGTCTCTTGCATGCCATCATTATCTCTCGACTTGACTGTTTGAATGCATCAACAGCCTTTCATTTTACTTCTCATATTCTGTAAATTTGACATTGTTCAAAAAACTCTGTTGCATTGCCCAAACTCTTAACAAGTCCTGTTCATTTATTACCCTGGTGTTGCGCTGTTCTACATTGACTCTGATTCAAGCAATGGTTGGATTTCAAATCCCCATCCTTGTTTTTAAATCCCAACCAGATCTGGCCCTTCCCTAGCTCTGAAATCTCCTCCAGCCTTACTATCCTCTCTGGTATCTGAGCTCCTCTAACCTGGAGCATTCACTATTTCAATCATTATTGGTAGCTGTGCTTTTAGCAGCCTAGGCCCTGGTCTCTGGGATTCACTCCCTAACTGCCTACTTCTCTTCCTTCCTATAAGACACTTAAAACCTATTTCTTTGACAAAGCTTTTGGCCATAATCTGACCTAACATCAGCTTTTTAAAAGATCTGTTTATAGGCATTGCAGGCTGGGCTAGCACTTATTGCCATCCATAACTGCCCATGTACTTAGTAATACGCCTGGGCACTTCAGAGAGCATTTAACAGTTGACCACTTTGCCGTGGATCTGGAGCCAAATGTAGGCCAGACCAGGTAAGGATGGCAGATTTCCTTCCCTAGAGGACATTAATGAACCAAATGGATTTTTACTACAATCAGCAATGGTTTCATGATCATCATTAGATGTTTAATCTCAATTTTTATTGAATTCAGATTTTATGATGGGATTCAAACCTGGATCCCCATGATATTAGCTGATCTCTGGATTACGAATCCAGTGAAAGTATCACTATGCCATTGCCTCCCCTTACGTAGTTGTTAACGGCTTTTTTCCCAACACATTTTGCTATACAAATACAATTGGTATTTGTTGGTTTGGTTGATTTTGGATAACTGTCTAAAGTGCACTGTGGAAGAACAACTCTGCCATTCAAAATAGCAGAACAGCCCTTAAACAGGAACTAGTAGAAGAGGGAATAGCTTGAACTCATACCTTGATCTCACATCCATTCCCCGGCTTCCTGTCTTCCATTTTCTTCATCTCTCATCTCTCAAAATTCATGTGAGCTACCACCTTCACTCAATGGATTGCAGTAGATGAATAATTATGTTACTGGATTAATAAGTCAGAAGTCTGAATTCAGAGTCTTGAATTCACATTTCAGATTGGCAACAGGAAATTTAAATTTGGTTAATGATTTAAATCTGTAATAATAGCTAGTATCTGTCACAATGACCATGAAACTATCAGATAGTGACCCACTTCGTTCATTAATGTCCTTTAGGGAAGCAAATATACCACTTTCATCAGGTCTAGTCTATAAGAGACCTACAGCAATATAATTGACTCTTAACTCCCTTCTGAAATTGCCTAGCAAGACACCCAGTTGTGTAAAAACTGCCTGTCTGTATGTTGTACCATACACTTGTAATGGCCTCTGGATATTGTTGCACGACAACTTGGTCACCAGCCACACCATCCTGGTCACTGATCTCATCATCGAGAGTGACATCTCAGCCTTCCACATGCTTCTCAGGTAAAGATTAACTCCATTCAGATTGCTGCAAGTAATGATGCTCTGGGAAACACTCTGTGAGGGGTTTTGTAAAGATCTGACTGAGCTGTACAAACACCTGAAGGTATGGCATGATAGCACAATGGTTAGAACTGCTGCCTCACAGTGCTACGGTACCAAGGTTTAATTCCAGTCTCGGGTCTGTGTCTGTGTGGCGTTTGCACATTCTCCCTGTGTCTGCGTGGATTTCCTCTGGGTGCCCCAATTTTTTCCCACAGTCTAAAAATGTGCAGGTTAGGTGGATTGGCCATGTTAAATTGCCCCTTGGTGTCCAAAGATATATAGATTAGTGTGGTTTAGCAGGATAAATGTGTGGGGTTACGGGGTTAGAGCACACAATGTGCTTGCTTAAGATGTTCAGTCAGAGTTAGTGCAGACTGAATGGATGTATTTTAATCCCCTCCTCATGCTGAGTTTGGTTGTGAGGAGAATTTAAGTGGAGAATAGAAGAGAGGATGCTAAATGGGACCCCTTCAACATTCCACCTCTATCCCAATTAAATCTTTGACAGGAAGGGATGGCACGGTGGCACAGTGGTTGGCAAAGGGCCAGGGACCAAAGTTTGATTCCAGCCTTGAGTGACTGTCTATGTGGAGTTTTCATGCTTTCCCCATGTCCTTCAGGTGCTCTGGTTTCTTCCTGCGTGTAGGTTATATGGATTAGTCATGACAATATGTGGGATTATAGGGATGGGGAGGTGAGCCTGGATAAGTTGATTTTTAGCAGAGTCGGTGCAGACTCGATGGGCTGAATGGCCTCCTTCTGTGAGGATTCTATAAATGGGCACCCCATCTCACTGCCAATAAAGGGCCCCAATTAATGAATCTCATCCCAGCATCTTACCTTGTGACAGTAGGGGCCTGCGGAGAGTTAAACTACTGTTCCTCTCTCCCCTCCAACACACAATATCTGTGAATCTATGCCTAGGCCCTGAGCCTTCCCATCTCCCTCTCTACATTAAAGAACAACCTTCAAATCCTCCTCTTAGAAGAATTAGGGGAGATACTCCCTGTTCTCCATATTGCCTGAGTAGCTCACCAGGCTGGGAGACATCAGCAGAGGCCAATGTCCAGCTGAAGGTAAGTCTCCCAGACAATGTTTCTTCAACATAATCAGACTTTTGCCAGAAATTGGCATGAGGCTGATTACCATATTGAACTTATAATTTTGATATAATTATCAAACCCATTGGAGAGTATAGTCTTCAGGTTCGCTAGTGTCTTCCCCCTCCCATCCCACACCCCACCGGGAGAGGCTCCCACCAGCCGGGATTAAGGCTGGTCCCCACCAAGGGGGACCAGTCATGATCACCCTGCTGATCGGACAGAGGCCATTGAGTGCCCCTGGGAGGTCCAGGGCATGTATTGGTACTATCAGCTTGGCACTCTGCCTCAGTCCGCCAAGCACCCTGGCAGTGTCCACTGAGGACTATTCAGTATCAAGGGGGTGGGGCCAGAGTCAGACTGGGCCTACAGAGGATTGGAGCAATTGGTGGTGGTAGTGGGAGGGGAAAGGAGGGTTGGTGGGACCTGCTGCACACTCTGCAATGGGATCAGTGGGAGAGGGAGACAGGAGGGTGATCGTGCTGGCACACGGTGGGGATGGGTAGGTGGAGGTCACTGCTGGACATGGAGGGAAGACAATTAGGGCTGGCTGGGTGATGGGGCAAGGAGGGATCGGGTAGGTTGGGAGAATCAACCCCTTAGGCCCTTCTTTATTTCTGTATAAGTACATGTACGTGTTATTGAGTGATGGAGCTAAGTATACGTCTGATGTTCACAGCGCTGCCCCCTCTTGTAGTTGTGACTTCATAAGGTTGGGTCTGCATTAATCCCAAACTAATCTCCCATGAGAAAGGCAACAGAATCAGGCTTGATTAGCCAAAGATTTTTGATCTCAGTATCCTTACCAATCACTTAATCACAGATAAAATAATCTGTTTCAGCTGACAATCTAATGGTCTTGAGATGCATCCCAGCACATAATTAGTCTTGCAGATAATTGCCTTACATTGATTAAATATTTTGAGTGAATGTGTTTCTTTTTGCTTGTCTTTACAAATGAACACCAATCTAATTTGTAAACATGAAGGGGATGAAATTGGTCTTGGCTGGGAATGCAATGTGGGCAATGGCGAATCAGCAGCCACTTTTACACCTGCCTGATTATCTTTCCATCCAGAAAGCAAGCCGCACATGAAGCCAGCTGCTGACTTCCTACTGTTTCTGGC
The DNA here is from genome assembly GCA_024679065.1 of Sphyrna mokarran. Taxonomy (NCBI): domain Eukaryota; kingdom Metazoa; phylum Chordata; class Chondrichthyes; order Carcharhiniformes; family Carcharhinidae; genus Sphyrna; species Sphyrna mokarran. Next base: position 89,713,463 of record JAGIQG010000006.1, on the reverse strand, counting down.
CAAGACTAGCTTTGCCCCTGAATTGTGTCACTTGTTCAGAGATGTGTTAACTTGTTTTTGTTCTCATGTTAGCTTCTGCCACCAGTCTCATTATTTTTTCCTGATTCCCCCTGAGTACACTCAGTTTGATTTGATTTATTATTGTCACATGTATTGGTATACAGTGAAAAGTGTTGTTTCTTGTGCGCTATACAGACGAAGCATTCTATACAGAGAGAAGGGAAAGAGGTGGTGCAGAATGAAGTGTTAAGTTTTGTTACAGAGTTTAAAAGAGTTAGAGTTTCAAGAGCATAGAATGACAATATAAGAATGTGAAGATATGTTAGACACAGCTTGCAAGAAGTTACCGTGTTCTGGTGCAAAGCAAATATAAATTATTTAACCATATATTGCGGTCAAGTTTTGTAATCATTGCAAGGCTCAGGTAAAGTAGGCTGGTAAGAGGCTCTTGTGAACATAAATGACTTATTGGGCTGAATGGTCTGCTTCTGTGCTGTGATTTCAATGTATTTCTGTGCCAGAGGATACTCTTCCATATCCTTTATCAATCAGTGAAACAGAACAGATGTCACTGCTCTAGTGACAAATCTTTTATCATTTATCACTTTCTGCTTCCTCTTGCCAAGACAATTTTCATTTGAACTAACTAATTTGCCATTCATTAAATATGGCTTTATCTTCCTTAAAAGGCTTGGGTACTGAACATTAACACATGCCTTCTGAAAATTCCAGTACATTATTTCTAGTCATTTTGTTCCAGCAGAGGAAGTGAATGGAATTGTGAGGAATGAATTATAAAACTGCTGACTGCTCCTCACACTCTCTTTGTTCTTTAGATGAGCATTTACTTTGCTTCGCATATTGCACATTTTACGAGTATAATTGCCTGTCTGCCTCCACCACCTATCTTGTTGAATTGTCACTGCCTCAGTATATTTTAATTCCTTCGCTCTATAGTCATTGTCTCAGCAGATTGCAAATCCTCTTGTGGTCATGCAGTGGCAAAACAACACAGCTAATAATCTCTAAGAGAACTGCCCACACATTCTCGTAATCTCTTTGACATTAAATAACTTCCGATAATGGTGGTTTAAATCTGGTTGCTAGTCAAGGGAATCTCCAGGTTTTCAGTGGTAGTGACACCAGCAAGCATGGTAAATAGCCAATCACGTTGAAACATTCTCACACATCACAAACCAGAAATTTAAAAACATTGAATCCCTTTACTTTTAATTAAAAATTTTAGATAAAACAAATGATTTTGATTAGATAGAAGCAAAAATGAAAACTGACTTTTAAGTATTATTTTTAAAATGTGTTTTTTTGTAGTCCATGCTCATGTGCAGCAAGACATGGGCAATATTCAGGTAATATTTGCACTACATAAATGCCAGATGATGACCATCTCCAACTAGAGAGAATCCAACCATTGCCCTTTGACATTTAATGAGATGGAGATTCCAGTGCTGAACTGGGTTGGGCACAGTAAGAAGTCTCAAAATTTGATTTGACTTGATTTGATTTATCATTGTCACGTATGAACATACAATCAAAAGTATCGTTTCTTGTGCGCTATACAGTCAAAACATAGCGTTCATAGAGAAGTAAACAAGAGAATGCAGAATGTAGTGCTACAGTCATAGCTAGGATGTGCTGAAAAATCAATTTAATGTAAGGTAAACCCATTCAAAAGTCTGACAACAGCAGGGAAGAAGGTGTTCTTGAGCCAGTTGGTATAAGATCTCAGACTTTTGAATGTTTTTCTAGATGGAGGAAGATGGAAGAGAGAATGTTCAGGGTGCGCAGTGTCCTTAATTATACTGGCTGCTTTACTGAGGCAGCCAGAAGTGTAGACAGAGTCAATGGATGGGAGGCTGGTTTGCGTGATTGATTGGGCTACGTTCACGACCTTTTGGAGTTCCTTGCAGTCTTGGGTAGAGCAGGAGTCATACCAAACTGTGATACAACCAGAAAGAATACTTTCTTTTGTGCATCTGTAAAAGCTGGTGAGAATAGTGACTGACATATCAAATTTTCTTAGTCTTCTGAAAAAGTGGAGACATTGAATGGCTTTCTTAACTATAGTATCGGCATGGGGGGACCAGGACAGGTTGCTTGTGATCTGGCCACTTAAAAACGTGAAGCTCTCAACCCTTTCTACTTCATCCCTGTTAATGCAGACTGGGTCGTGTTCTCCTTTATGCTTTGTGAAGTTGATGACAATCTCCTTCGTTTTGTTTACATTAATGGAGAAATTATTGTCGCCACACTAGTTCACCAGATTCTCTATCTCATTCCTGTACTTTGTCTCCGAAATGTTTGAGATCTGACCAACTACAGTGATGTTGTCAGCAAACTTGAAAATTGAATTGGAGGGGAGTTTGGTCACACAGTCTTAAGTGTGCAAGGAACATAGTAGGAGGCTGAGAACGTAGCCTTATGGGGCACCGGTATTGAGAATGATTGTGGAAAAGATGTTATTGCCTATCCTTACTAATTGTGATATGTGAATTAAGAAGTTCAGGATCCAGTCACAGAGGAAGGAGAGGAGGCCCAAGCCACAGAGTTTGGAGATGCGCTTTGTTGGAATAATGGTATTGAAGGCTGAGCTGTAGTCAACAAGCAGGAGGCTGACATAGATATCCTTGTTATCTAGGTGTTCCAGGGTTGAGTGCAGGGCCAAGGAAATGACGTCTGCTATGGATCTGTTGCAGTGGTAGGCAAACTGTAGTGGATCCAGGTAGTTCAGAAGGCTTGAATTGATTCATGCCATGACTAATCTTTCGAAGCACTTCATAATGATGGACATCACAGCCACCAGCCGATAGTCATTAAGGCACACTACTTGGTTTTTCTTAAGAATCGGGATGATAGTTGTCTTTCTGAAGCAGACAGGGATTGCAGATTATTGTGAAAGTCCTGATTCTGATGAAGAAGCAGTATTCTGAAAGCTCGTGCTAACAAAAAAACCCATTGGACTTACTTTGACATTTAATGGCATTGCCATCACTGAATCCTCCATTATCAATATCCTGGAGTTACCATTGAAAAAGACTCAACTAGCCATTTACATGCTGCAGCCACAAGAGCAGTTCAGAGGCTGGGAATTATGTAGAGAGTTATTCACCCCCTGATTCATAGGATCATAGAGGTTTACAGCATGGAAACAAGCCCTTTGGCTCAACTTGTCCATACCACGTTTGTTTTAAACCCCTAAGCTAATCCCAATTGCTTGCATTTGGCTATATTCCTTTATATCCTTTGTACCCATGTAACTATTTAAATGCTTTTTATAAGATAAATTTGTAGCCGCCTCCACTATTACCGCTGGCAGCTTGTTCCAAACACTCACCACTCTCTGTGTGAAAAAATTGCCCCTCTGAATACTTTTGTATCTCTCCCCTCTCATCTTAAACCTATGCCCTCTAGTTTTAGACTCCCCTATCTTTGAGAAAGATATTGACTATCTACCTTGTCTATGCCTCTCATTGTTTTATAGACCTCTATAAGGTCACCCCTCAGCCTCCTACTCTCCAGAGAAAAATGTCCCAGTCTATTCAACATCTCCTTATAAATTAATCCATCAATTCCCAGTAGCATCCTAGTAAATCTGTTCTGCACTCTTTCCACTTTAATAATATCCTTTCTGTAATAGGGTGACCAGAATTGCACATAGTATTCCAAGTGTGGCCTTACCAATATCTTGTACAACTTCAACAAGATATCCCAACTCCTGTATTCAATGTTCTGACCCAGTGAAACCAAGCATGCTAAATGCCTTCTTCACCACTCTGTCCACCTGTAACTCCACTTTCAAGGAGTTATGAACACGTACCCCTAGATCTCTTTGATCTGTAATTCTCCCCAGTGCCCTACCATTAACTGAATAAGTTCTGCCCTAGTTCAATCTACCAAAATGCCTCACCTTGCATTTGTCTAAATTAAACTGCATCTGCCATTCGTCGGCCCACTAGCCCAATTGATCAAGATCCCATAGCATTTGGAGATAACTTTCTTCACTGTCCACTGTGCCACCAATCTTGGTGTCATCTGCAAACTTACTAACCATGTCCCCCTTCTTCTCATCTAAATCATTAATATAAATGACAAATGAGAGTGGGCCCAGCATTGATCCCTGAGGCACACCACTGGTCATAGGCCTCCAGTTTGAAAAACAATTCTCTACAACCGCCATCTGACTTCTGTCAAGAAGTCAATTTTGTATCCATTCAGGTACCTCATCCTGGATCCTATGAGATTTAATTCTATGCAACAATCTACCATGTGGTACCCTGTCAAAGGCCTTGTTAAAGTCCATGTGGACACCATCAACTTCACTGCCCTCATCTACCTTCTTGGTTACCCCTTCAAAAAATTCAATTAAATTTGTGAGACATGATTTTCCACACACAAAGCCATGCCAACCATCCCTAATCAGCTCTTTCATCTCGAAACACCGGTAGATCCTGTCTCTCAAAATACTTTACAACAACTTACCCACCACAGTGTGAGGCTCACTGGCCTGTAGTTCCCAGGCTTTTCCCTGCAGCCCTTTTTAAACAAAGGCACGACATTTGCCACTCTCCAATATTCAGGGACCTCACTTGTAATTATTGATGATTCAAATATCTCAGCTAGGGGACCTGCAATTTCCTCCCTAGCCTCCCACAATGTCCTGGCATATACCTCATCAGGTCCCAGGGATTTATCTACTTTGATGCGCTTTAAGACTTCCAGCACCTTCTTCTCTGTAATAGGTACAGTCCTCAAGACATCACATTTATTTCCCCAAGTTCACTAACATCCATACTTTTTTCAACAGTAAATATTGATTAGAAATATTCATTTAGGAACTCACCCATCTCTTGTGGATCCACACACATACTCCCCAAAACTGTCCACCATCTAGAAGGCACAAGTCAAGAACGTGCTGGATATACTAATACTGTCAATTTATCTGGAAAAGTGCAGCTTCACTAACAGTTAAGAAATTCAATATCTTTCAAGACAAAATAGCTCACTAGATTGGCACCCATCCAACATCTAATCCCTCCACCACTGATGCACAGTAGCAGCCGTGTATACCATCTGCAAGATGCACTGCAGCAACTCACCAAGGTTCCTTTGACAAGACCTTCCAAGTCCATGACCTCTATCATCCAAAAGTACAAAGCCAGCATATGTGGCAACATCTCCATTTCCTCTCCAAGCCACACATCATCATTATTTGGAAATATATCAATTCCCCTTAACTGTCTCTGGGTCAAAATCCTGGAACTCACTCCCTCACAATAATATGGGTGTACCTACATCAGATGGATTGTAGCCATTAACAAAGCGAGTCATCACCCCTGTCTCAAGGGCAATTTGGAATGCACAATAACTTTTGGCATAGCTAACAACTTCTATGTTCATAAAAGAAAAGGTGGAAACATTTGGCATTCCACAAACATTAAACTACCTGTTGAGAGCTACTGAGTGTGTAGAATGCTGTTAAAGATCCAGTCACATTTCATTGTGAACATTTTCAAAGGTTTTACAACAAGGTTCTCGGTGAAAGAGTGGAAGTTCTCATCAGTTCATAGTGTTCCCATTGACTGCAGTTTGAGAGGACTTTCACAGTGCTCAATCAATATAGAATCACTGACAGCAATTTTTGAATTTCCACATAGTTCTGCACATTCCAGAAATTATCAATGGAACAATGTGTGGGAACATCAACAATAACATTGCCACTGCAACTGAAAAGTTCATACTTCGAGCACGGATTCTCTAAAAGGTTCCAAACCATGGCTATAACTCATTCATTTATAAACCTGACTTTTCTCAGTCCAAAGTCCAGAATGAGTACTTTCCCAAAAGTCCCTAGTTGATTCCAAAACTGCATCTCAATGGAAACCAGCAGATTAAAATATAACCTATACAGTCTCAGCCAAAATAGAAAATAGTGGAAAATCTCAGCAGGTCTGACAGCATCTGTAAGGAGAGAAAGGAGCTGACATTTCGAGTCCAGATGACCCTTTTTCAAAGCTAAAAAGCATAGAAAATGGGAGATACTTATCCTGCAGGGCAAGGATAAGAAAAGTGAGTGATAACCTCAAAAACAAGGGGAAAGGCTGCTAATGTCAGTCCATAGAAAGAATAAAGGGTGTGAATGGCCAAACAGCAGCGAAGCTGAAATGAGAGGGTAAGCTATACAGATGAAGATGTGGGGGGGAGAGGGGAGATGGGTGGGAGAGAGGTAAAATTGAGAAAAAGAGGGAAGAGGAGGCAAAGTAAGTGAAAAGGTAAGAAAAGAGGGGATAAAATAAGTGTAAAGAATGGGAGGGGAGAACAATAAAGAAAGACAACAAAGAAATAAAAGGTAGAGAACAGTTAAAAATGAATAAAATGAAAACAAAGAGATCAAAGTGGGGTACAGCTAATCATCTGAAGTTGTTGAATTTGGTGTTGAGACTGGAAGACGTAATATGCCTAGTCAGAAGATGAGATGCTGTCCCTCCATGAGACGTCTGTCCTTGTCCTGCTGCAATGTTCCAGTGATGCTCAAAGCAGACTAAAACCTTTCATTTCTTTACTGTTTTTCTTTTCTGGCCATTCCTGTTGGTGGGCTCTTCCTATTCTGCCAAAAGTAATACCCTGTTGCAGGTTTACCCAGTAAGAGGTCTGACAACACCAATTTTAAATCCAACCAATTTATTTGATAGTAAACTTGCTAGCTTTCGGCCTTTTTGCCTTTGTCAGGCGAATGAGGTGTTTTGGTCTGCAATAGCACACATATCAGCACAGACAGTTTACAGATTGCTGATTAGAATGCGAATCCTTACACCTAACCTGCTATTCAAGTCTTAAAGTGGCTAACAATGTGAGTGGAAGGAGCACTGACACAGGTTAAAGAGATGTGTATTGTCTCCAGACAGCACAGTAAGTGAGGTTTTTTGCTAACCCAGGCAAGTCATGGGGGTTACAGATAGTGTGCCATGAAGCCAAGACCCCTGTTAAGACCGTCCTCATGTGTGCGGAACTTGGCTATCGGTCTCTGCTCAGCGGCAGAGTGGCTATCAGTCTCTGCTCTCCTCTGCTCAGGTTTACCCAACCACGGAGGGTACAACCATTGGAAAACCTCGTTGATAGTGGCGGCACTGGATAATTCCAGTCCAGGTGGTGAAAGTCTGGCCAACGGCGATTCTTCACCACTGCTGCAAAACATGGTGTGGAATGAAGGAAGTTCTAATCTTATCCAAATCCTTGTAATTAACCATATATTTCAAAATCTAACGCTAATTCTTGCAGTCTGCAGAAGCTTTGAACCTTTAACTCTAATGACTTCAAAGCCTCATTCCTGATATTGTTTGATAGATTCCAGGCATAATCCCTTTATTAATTATTTGGCTAAACAAAGGAGGAATGACATATGCAAAAAAAGCAAAGATAGACAGTATAATAATTTTAGTTGGCCTGTGATTAGTGTATTGTATACAGATAATTGTCCATTGGGAGAAATTTGTTGCATTATGTAGTTCTTTAACCTGCATGCAATTAAAACCTTCCTCTGTATGTGAAATAGTTCCATTGGCACGAATACTAATACTTTAAATTTGTATCGGATTATTAGCATAGTAGAATGTCACAAGATACTTTAGAGGTACCAGGACTGGTGACCAAAAAAAGTGATCAAAGAGGCAGGTTTTTAGAAGCACTTTCAAGGAGCAGAGTAAAGTTGGGAGATGATAAGTTTTAGGAAGGGAATTGCAGAGCTGAGGACTGAAGACACCATAGAGTGGTGTCTCAGTCAAATAAATAAGCACATTTTTGGTAGGTATAGTTGAATCATTACAGTTTGGACCCCGAGTTTCTTTGCAAACAATAATATGCCCAGGGAAAAGGACCTGTATTTCATTGAAAGGCCACAATGATGCATATTCTGCAAGTGCACACTCTTCTCTGGATCTCGGCAGTCAAAAATGAGATAATCATTTCATTTCAAATGTCTCTCCTTCACTCTGTCTTCCTATTTTATCTGTCTTCCTCTTAATGTTATTTCTGACTTTATCTTTTTCTGCTTTGTACCTTTTATTTTGTTTTCTTATTCATGCCATTTACATTCTGTCTTTTTTTCTTTTTGAATAACAATTCCTTAGGTTTAATTTTTCCCATATTTCTGTTTACCAGTCATTAATTCATGCAGTTTATTGCCAGCCTTAAATTTAGTCATGTTTTCTAATTGTTTCATTGATCCACTCTATTGCCTAATTTTTCTCTTATATGTGCAAAGATTTTGCTTTGTTTTATTTTGCACTTTTGTTTCCTCCTTGATTTGCAACCATCATTTGCTCACCATGCAAGTTTGATGCTGAAATAGGGTGCATCAAAGGCAGTCTGAGAGATACTGGTTACCCTAATCGGATCATTTCATGCCGTATATCATGCAAACTTATGAACAGCCTAAGGCCAAGATCTTCGGCCCTGTAAACTGAGCAGCTTAACTCAGATTATCTTTAATGGGCATGGTGCCTCAAAGTTTTGAGCAACAGATGAAGCTAGCTGTTTGATGCTGCTACCATTCAGAAGCAATGTAAATGGTAGTCATCACATGATGCGGCCATCAGGCTAAGAAGACATTTTACTATCACGCAGTTGGGTTATGTGATATGTGAATTAGTGCCTGTGTGTTGCTCGGTATTATATGCCGTGCATCACAAAGACTAGTGACTGGAACCAAACAATATGTCTTTTACAACAGGCATGATACAGATAGTACCCAACCAGTCCATGTTTGCAAAACTCAAAACACAATGTCTGACATTAAATATGGTTATGCAATTGGGCAACATATGCTAAATAATCATCAGTGTGCTAAAAATTATGCTGACAATGAATTTAAGATTGTCAGTTGGGCTTGCAGTGTGGCACATTTGCATGTACCAGAAGCTACATTTCTTAAAGCACAGGGCTCTGTTTTTTGTTGGCAGAAAGGACAGGTTTACACATTGCACCTGTTTCAGCTAAACAAAATAAGTGGCAGTCATTCATTAGTTAATTTTTCAGGGCGATACCTTGACCAATCAGACTTAAACTGCTTGGTTTAAATTTTTAAGCAATGATTGGCGGTTAATTGTTCGTTACTATTAACTGGTGTATTCTCCAATGCAATGTCTCTATCAACTCGAGTCCATTTGTGCTGGCTTCAGATAAAATTGTTGTTTCCCTTAAATTGGTATTCTTGTGATTGTCCTGAAGAGTGCAAGATGAAAAGTTTTAACAAAATGTCTTCTTCCAGCAATAATCTTTTCTAACTTTTTTTCCCTCAGTCCACCTTTTTCTCTATTTTCTTCTGCTTGTTTTCATGTTCTTCAATGTTTTATTGATTCGTTTTCATCTTTGTTTTTTAGTTGCCTCATTTGCCCTATCTTTCTTCCCTCCCATCATTTCCACAGGCTGGAAGTGTTCTGCCCATTGAGAAGAACTATGGACCATAAAAGTAAGACTGTGACTAATAAAGCCAATGGGGAATTCAAGAGATACATCTCTCCTCAGAGAGTGGTTTGGATATGGAACTCCCTATGACAAGGAATAGTTGAGGTGACTAGCATAGAAATATTTAAGAGGAAACTAGATGCATGCATAAAGGAGTTAAGCATTGGAGGATATTTTAATGGTGTTAGATGAAAAAGATTAAAAGGAGACATATGTGGAGCACGGACATTTTGAGCCTGTTTTGGTGCTTTAAATATTAGGTATTTACATTGAATTGTTTTTAAGGAATTTACTATTGGAAGATCAGAGAATATCCTTGAATTTTATTTATATGGGCTTCCAGAAGACATTTGGAAAGAGTCTGTTTCAAAAATGGAAGCAATTGGAATCAAAAGATGGAAGCTGTGTAACAGATATATAAAATTGTGGTTTGAGACATGTGGAGTACCCTATTCCGTTCCAGGCACACTAATGTAGGAAGAGTACAAATTACTTCTTCTTTTGGGGGAGTTCAGAAAGGGGGCAACATTAAAATTAGAGCCAAATAATTTAGCAGTGCCACACAACTTTACACAAAGATTAGAAAAAATCTAACATCTATTGGATTATTATTTGTATGAAAAGTTTTTAAGGGTTACAGGTGCAAGATAGTGAGTTGGAGTTAAGATATGGATCAACCATGGCAAAACAAATTGAGGGCTCGAAATAACCTGCTCATGTTCTGTATTCTATAATGCCCTTAAAAATTGTCATTTAGTAATAGTTACATTTTTAATCAGATTACCTAACTGTTGACTTCAACCTCCTCTTTTTTTTGCTGTTATGACACATTAATGTGTCTATCACACAGAGTTTAGAAATTAAGCTACTTTAAATGCAATTATTGTGCTTCAATTCTCACTCCAGGAGGTGGCAAATAATCCATGCTGGCACTGAGAGATGTTGAAGGTGCTGTCTTTCAGAAAAAGCATTGAACTGAGGAGTCGTTTGCCTGCTCAGCATGGTATAAGAGATCTGATGACATTTTGTTGAAGGAGACTTGGAAATTCTTCCAGCTAACTGGACAACATTCATTCTTTAACTAACATCACCATATATGATTAAATAGTCAATTGTTGCTATTCTGTGATTTGCTGGGTGCAATTTACTACCATAACATTAACTCCACGTTACAAATAATCTATTGACAAATATAGCCTGAGGATGTGAAAGGCAATATATGAATGCACATTGTTTCTTTAACTTCACTAAACAAATTTTCTGATCATTTCACATTTCTCTTGTGGAAGCTTACTGTTAACAATGGATTGCTGTGCTTCCTAACGCATAGTACTTTACAAATGCTTCATTGAAAATGCTGTAGGATGCCCTGAGGATATTAAACGTGCCATATAAATGCAAAGAGCATGTCTTGTGATGCAGTGGGTAGTGTCTCTGCTTCTAAGCTAGCAGTTTTGAGTTCAGATTCTACTCCAGGACTAATTCAGGTCCAGATGACCAGAAAGGTGCATTCATAATGCAGTCAACCTACAAATCCTCCCAACATGCCGTTGTTAGTGGTAAGAATGGGAGAGACTCCTGGTCAACCATGTTTGATGTGGATTGGTGCCCCATAAGCTATAAGTCCCTGGCAATAGACTGGCAAATTGTTCCAGGAATTACCAGCTATGGAAACAGACAGAAGTCAGTATTACTAACCACTAGATGCAGGAAGAGAATTGGAATATAAATGCAAACCTGTCATATTATCTTTATAGGAAGTTAGGGAGCTAAATGGTCTGAAAAGACCACTCTGATTCAACTGACTGTATAATCAAGCATATAAAATCTATGAGTAGTGTGTAATATTACCTGTACCATAAATAATCCAAATATGTAAAATGTATTCATATGTGAATATATGCAGTATGACTATCTGTGTAAGCCATACTGAAAACAATTTATTTTTCAATGCCATTGTAATTTATTGGTAAAATGCATTGATGTTTAAACTGGTGTCTACCTTTTTCTTGGGGAAGTTCTATTTTGTTTTCATTAAGTAAAGTACATCTCCTACAGCACTGAGAAAGGCTTGAAGCCTTCCATGCATCAGTACCTCACTCTCTGCTTCCCTTAGAAGATGGTTAGTGAACATATTTGTCGTAAAATGCTCCCAAATATTCAGCATAGCACTGTGTTTCAAATCCAACGTGACATCGACTCCAAAGCTACCAGTTTTTTTTAGAGCAACACAGCACGGGAAACAGGCCCTTTGGCCCAACGAGCCCGCGCCGCCGTCATAACTATATAGTAGCAATTCCATTTTCCTATTCTAAATTTAGGTTATTCCTAATATGGAAGACTCTCACTATAGGGACAATTTGTTTCCCAATCAGCCTAAGAGCGAATTTTTGGGTTGTGGGAGGAAACCGGAGCGCCCGGAGAAAACCCACGCAACCACGGGGAGAACGCGCAAACTCCCGCAGACACCGGCCCAATTCCAAGTGTCTGCACAGCTACAGCGATAGTCACTGAAATGTCATGGTGCCCTTCAGATGGTCCACATAAAGCACTCATTTACGACATGAAGCACCAGGCAACCCATGAATCAACATCCAAGAGCTGTCCTTGCACCACCTGCCGAATGCATGCTCCTTGTTGGTCAAGTATGGATCGAATTACCTGTGGAAAAAAAAGCCATAGTTAAACAGTCCTACTATATCCCTCTATCTGCATAACGCTCATGTGGCTGTCCAAGAGACCCTTAAACAGCCCTAGCGTGCCTGCTCCCACCACCTTACTCGGCAGTGCATTCCACAACCCCACTACCCTTTGTGTGAAAAACTGCCCTCTAATATTCGTCTTATACATAGCCCCCCTCACCCTAAGGCCATGACCCCTCGTCCTATCCATTTCTGAAGGTGAAAAAAGTTTACCTCCATTTACTCTATCTATACCCCTTATAATCTTATACACCTCTATGAAATCCCCTCTAAGCCGACGTCTTTCAAGGGAAAACAACCCCAGTCTATCTAATCGTTCCTCATAGGACAGTCCTTCCATACCAGGCAGCATCCTGGTAAACCTCCTCTGCACTATCTCCAAGGACTCCACATCCTTCCGATAGTACGGCGACCAGAACTGGACGCAGTATTCCAAGTGAGGCCTAACCAACGTTCTATACAATTGCAACATCAAACTCCTACTCTTGTATTCTATAGAACTCTTGTAGAACACCCGTACCTGCATCAGTTTACATAATGAGAAAAATTGAAACACAAAATGTCAATAAATTTTGATATTAACTGCCACAAAATAAATGTAACTTTTATTCATTCTTTTTCTTAAAACAAAGTTTAAGCAAATAAGATTGCCTATTATACGATACCAATCTTGCTCAAATTGCTTTTTTGAATCAGCATAAACTACAAATATGCATCATTATTTAATTTACTTTGTTGGTCTACTATTGTACTCAATTAGGAAACATTAGATGGCAAAACATCCATACGAGGGCTGAATACCGGTGTCATTACTGACTGGTTTGCAGTGACAGTATGATGGATTTAGACCTGGTGGCCTAACACAGCTGCCCCATTAATTGGCCTTTATAAATGTTTAATGAAATCAAAATGAAATTCAATCAGCAATTTAAAACTGCTGAATCTTAAAAAAAAAGAAAAAGGACATTTTGATTTATGTTTTATTGTGCACGTAGCATTGCTGTGTTAGTTTTATCCAATGTGCAGTAGTTCAAGGTTAAGGCAGAGATGTAGTAAAGGGAAAGTGTGTTCAAGAGCAAGCTGCTGGTTTGAGGTGCTGAATGCACAAAACTATATCAATCCTGGAAATTCAGATGTCGTAACTGACTTGTCCTTAATTTGAAGCAAGACTATTAAAGAATCTCCAGTTGGGATCCCCCTCCCTCCATCACTGTGAGTTTTCCAGAGGCTTGCTATGGTCGACAAGAAAGATCTTTCTGTCCCGCCAAAGTCACTGGGCATTTGTGGTGCGTCACTGGAGAACCTGCTCTGGGGATTGACCTTTGGTGGCATCAGAAGGTCCCGTTGGCATGGAAATTTGGAAAATCCCACCCAATAATTTGTGTTGTCAGAAAAAGCTGTCACCATTTTTGTTTGCATCAATTCTCAGCAGATGATCAAACCAGTTGAATTAAGATGCAAACAGCTTCTTATCACCTGATGACAAATCTTTTAACAGTATATAATCATTAATGAAGGGATCACATAACAATCATTCTCCCTTTACATTTGCTACTCAGACATCTGACAGTGACAGATTTTTCATAGGACCTGTTTCTGCTGTGATGGTCGTTCATATGAGACAGGAAATTTTCTTAACGTATAGTCCCACTTGTAGTCCGCATTTTCCCCAATGGTTTACTCACATTAATCTTTGAAACTTATCGTGGAATGCGCCTTGCAATACAAAATGATAAGCCACTCATGGCAATTCGGGATAGCAAAATATGTCAGTTTTGCCAGCAATGCCCACATCCAATTATTTTTTTTAAATCATGCTTGATTTTACCACAGTGAATTATTCTTCTGCCAGTCAATGTAATTGATGGGCAGGATTTCCCCATCCTGCCTGAAATACCTGACCAAAGTCAAAGGTTGGTCCATCAAATTTTCCATTCCATCTGCTGTGATTCCCCATGGTGGATGGGACTGCAAAATTCTACTCTAAATTATCACTCAAGAAACATATGGAGGATACTTTACTGTAACAGTATTTATGGGCCAATAAATTGCTTTCTTGATGTTTCTTGATGTTTGCCTCTGCATCTTGAATATTCACACAAACATCACTCACTATTTTCTGATCAGCAGACTGGACAGAGTTCTTCCAGTCTTCTATCTGCTAAAGCACATCTGCAATGCAACAGTTGCTGGTTGCACTATAAAATTATAGATTTATAGAATCCCTACTTCATAGAAGGAGGCCATTTGGCCCATCTAATCTGCACCAACTTTCTGACAGAGCACCCCAGCCTGGCCCTATCCCCTTAACTCCTCATACTTATCCAGCTAATTCCTCTAACCTACACATCTTGGGACATAAAGGGACAATTTAGCATGGCCATTCCACCAAACCTGCACATCTAACAGGGGAGGAAACCAGAGGACACAGAGGAAACCCATATGGACATGCGAAGAAAGTATAAACTCCACACAGATAATCACCCAAGGCTGGAATTGGATTCGGGTCCCTAGCATTGTGAGGCAGCAGTGCTAACCACCCCAGCTTGAGGCTTTACATTTTTGTTTCCCTTCTTTTGATAGGGTGTTTAGCCTATGTTCAAGATTTCATCCTTATGTCAGTGAGATTGTTTAGCAAGTGTTTATTATACGCTGGCCATTCACCAGTTAACTCACTGAGCTAGATTTTACCATTGTGTTGTGCCTACTTTCAGACACAAAAACTTGGTAGAGTCGGACACAAAGTGAGTAGTACGGTTCGCAGCCGCCTCCGTGCCAGTTTCCCCTTTACCAAGGCCTGAAAATGGCCACAATCAGGACTGTGCCTGAAACAGGCACAATGGTCATTTAAATGTATTTGCATGCATTAACGCCCAATCTTGTCAACACTTGCCCCTTTACCACCGTGTTCATCCATCCATTCGGCATGAAACAGACATGCTCCACAAAAGTCCGATTTGGACACTCCAACCAGTAAGGAGGTTAAGTGCCAAGCATCCGATGACTCTCTGTTTGAGATCAGTGAGGTAAGGGTGTCTACTGCCACTCTTCCTGTGGTCAGTGAGGAGAAAGGGATGTTCCACTGTCACACTACCTGAGTTCGGTGAGGGGAAAGGGGGCATCCATACCACTCTGCCTGAGATTGGTGGGAGGAAGGGGGGAGAGGGCTGAAATTGGCCTGGGTGGTGGGTGGGTGGGGGGATAAGGAAGTCAGTAATGTTTTGGGGGTGGGACTATGGGGGCCAGAAGAAGGGATTATCTGGCTTGGGAGTGATGTGGCAGGATAGCCACATTCTATTAATATTTTTTCTGTGCATGCGCAATTGGAGGCGCCGATTGGAGCTGCCCGATTTTGAGCACATTAAGCCCCACCCACAGGCTTGTGCAACATGATTCAGAATCACTGATTTTTTTTAGGCAGTGTGCGAACGGGGGCACCTGAAAACGGGTCTAGAAGTCAGATCTGAAATACTCCCAGTTTCAAGTTCTCCCAGTATCAAAAAGGTAAAATAGGGCCCAATATATTAAAGCACCCTTTTGCACTATTTCACTTGTTCACCACCTATAAAATAAATAATTTAAAGACTACTTTATAACAAGAAGCACACATAGAAATTATTCACAAAACCATGAGCAAGTATCCTGATTAAAAAAAAGTTAAATTCCACATGGGAAGTTGTGAGCTCAAGCCCACATCCTACTTGCACGTGTCACAGCACCATAAGTTATGATGTACTATCAGGCCACCTAAGCGTTTGTAGAGATTCTTGTTAAGAAATCATTTTAGTCGCACTTTAAAGAGAAGATCACTGTAGGGGTAAGTGCGATTAATGACAGGTACATACGTCTGTGTGGGCACCATCTTATTGTTTTCCTCCAAAAGACAACTGAAAATAGTTCAGTTTTAACAGCTTCTGCATAACATCTTCTCAGTGATGTTTTTGCTACCAAGTATTGCGGGGGATGGTGGGGGCTGAGAGGTTTGCAGAGTGGTGGGTGAGATATGGAAATAACTTGAAATAAACCTGCCATTTCTTCAGCTGTTGTCGGAACAGTCACATTTCATGTATTGAATCAAGAGAGAATACATGAAGGAAGCATCAAAGTGTAATAGGTTTTATGTTGTTATCATTCGTGAACAATGGCAGAATCATGCTATCATATACTAGGTGGAGGCAGAGGCCTAGTGGCATTATCACTAAACAATTAATCCAGAAAATCATCTAATGTCCTGGAGACCAGAGTTCAAATCCCGCCACAGCAGATGGTGGAATTTAAATTCAATAATAAAAAAAAATCTGGAATTAAGGATCACAAAGCCATTGTTGATTGTCAGGAAAAACCCATTTGGTTTGCTCGTGCCCTTTAGGGAAGGAAATCTGATATCCTTACCTGACCTGGCCTATATGTGACTGCAGAGCTACAGCAATGTGGTTGACTCTCAAGGGCAATCAGGAATGGGTAATAAATGCTAGTCAACCAGCAACGCCTATTTCCCACGACTGATTAAAGAAAATAGAATTACAGTTCAGGAGTAGGCCATTCTGCCCATAATGCTTGTGCCAGACTGCTGAAAAAGCTGTTTTATCAGTTCTAGTGTCCTATATCCCTGCAATTCTTATCACTTCAAACATTCCAAATCCCTTTTATGAGTACTATGAAATCTGTGTCCTTTCAGATAGTGTGTTCCAGATTAAAATGGCTTTCTTTGCAAATATTTTTTCTTTCATCTCCTCTAGCTCTTTTGACAATTAGCTTAATTCTGTCTCTTGCGATTACCATGCATTTGGCACCAAAAGAAGTTTCCCGTATTTAGTCTGATCAAAATCCTTCAGCATTTTGAATATCTCTATCAAATATCCTGTCAACCTTCCTTGCTGTTTAGGGCACAATCCCAGCTTCAGTTTTTGCATGTAATTAAAGTTCTCCATCACTGGACCAAATAATAAAAAAATCATAATGCAGTGTCTCTCAGCTTCCTTCCTTCTATTCCTCCTACCATTCCTTCTCTTCTTCCTGGATTTTAGAAGATAGGACTCTCATAATGGTCTACTTGTGTAGGATGCAGTCCACCACAACAAATTTAGAGATCTTCTTAGTTGTATCCTGGAGAGAACCTCCTGAGCTCTCTAAGCAGTGCAATGTCTGCTTGAGGAGGCTAATGATTTTCTCCGCGGTATGGTGAGTGGCTCTAAAGCTTGGGCTGAAGACCCTCTGACCCCAAGTGGTGGAATGGCAGAAGAGGGTTATCTGTGAAGGGTTACCCTTGTCATCAAGGAATCATCTTTCTGTTTGTCTTGGAGGCCAAGAACCGCTAGCTGTCACAGGATAAATGTACACATTGTTCATGTCACCAGCTACCTAGAAAGATCTCATTGTGTTTAAAGAAAGGGTGATGACAACCACTGGGAAGGTGTGGTTGGTGTGAGCTCCAGCTCATTGTGAAGGAGGTGACACAACTCAATCACTGCTTCTTTTGCGATGTAAAGTCCCCCAAAATACAGCTGCTGGTCACCGTGACATAGCAATGGTGCTCTCGGCCTTTGCAAAAGTTTCCTCCTTCTCCTCTTTCCTCAGAATGGTTTCCTTTTCTGCTCCCTCCTCTTGTCCTGCCCTCCTGAGGTTGCACCAGTGCATTGTAAAAGTGGTTACATACAGGATTGTAACTCCTTGGGACAGTCAGTATTGAAATGCCATTCTCTGCCCAATTCTTTACATTAAGCTCCCGTGGTGCCTGTCTTGCCCAACCTTCCAACTCAGACCAAGTGAGATCCAGGCAGCACAGCGTGTCCCCGAGGTCCAACTGGACTGTGAGGAGTATGTCAATGAATAGAGGATTCATAGTAACGGGGAGGGGGGTGATCCTTATGGGTGTTGGCAATGGCCATAGTGGCTGGGTGAGAGATGAAGGTGGAGGTGGGAAGGGTGTGGAAAGGAATCCAGAAAAACACCGCGTGAGGCTGACTTGCCCTGGCTAAGCACAGAAGATTATTCATCTTCTTGCCAAACTGCTGCCCCAACTTCTTCTGCAGCGAGATTGCACTAACCAGGCCTGCTACTGGATCCCAGGCAATGGCGGTGACCTTGGTGGGATGCTTTCTTCTGGAGTAGGGGTAGAGTGTACCCTGGTTTTACTGCATTCAATCGAGAAGCCTGCTCAGGTCTCCCTCTGAAAAACATGGTGTGGGCTTCCTGGCTGCCATTCCCTGCAGCTGCTGTGAAACAAATGCTGGGGAGTTATTTTGTAAGTGGTTCATCAGTGATTGGTGTTATTCAATATAGCTATGGCAGGAGAATCAGAGGGAGGCCACCTCAGGCATGTTCTTATTCTCATGACCATAGAATGTTTTGTCAATGAAGCTCAAGGTCCAGTTTGAAATTGCGCCGGAGCTCACCGGAATTTTCTCACCAGAATTGACACTGCCAAATTGTGGTTAGATTGTCTCTTCAGAAGCAAGTTTATTTGGTGTGCAATTTTCCTTTTTGTGCAACTTTCAGGTAGCAAATCTACCTCAGGTAGGAATTTTAAGGCCTTTTCAGTTTCATGTCTTTTTTTTTATATACCAATGTGCAGGGAAACTTTTGCAGTGATTTAGCAAGTGCTGTTTTGTGTGCATAGAAAGGAGTGACCTAGCAAACAGCCCATAATGTTCTTAAGTGTGCTATCAACTTCCGAGTGTCTGGCAAATCTTTTGTTTTCTTGTTGTGCGAACATATTTCTCAGATACAAAAACTGCACTAAAATGCATCATTAAACCGCTTGTGTAGGATGTTATCATGGTGGTTGTATTGATTTTCAAAGTGTAAGTCTTGGAGCCAGTGCCCTTTTCCAGAGGCCAGCAGTTCTCGATTTGCAAAGTTCAACCTAGGCTGTATTTAAGCAGTCAGAAAGTCATCCAAATTTGCTAAATTTGACTGTTTTGAATTTGAATCTTGCTTTTGTAACCACCCTTCAGGCCTTCTTCTCTTGTCACTGTGTACTCGAAATAAGTCATGAATTTAAAATCAATTTGTCTTCCTAAGAGTCATTTTGTTGCTGTCAGTTTGGATTTAGTAGAAATACTGTGTGAGGTAAACAACCGAGAAATCTGCTGGATAAAATATTCTTCTCTTGATAAATAAGACGTTGTCTCAAACTGCCTATCATGAATTGAGGTTGGATTGTGCGCATTACATAATCTGCAGGTAAAATGTCTAAGAATATTTTGGAAACTGCTTTGAGTTTGACTCAATTCAAGCTTAGGCAGGAGTTCTGTTAATAGACGTATTTTTCAACTATTAATTGGATATGAATCACATGTTGGGTAATTGACGCAGGTTTGCAAGCAAACCTTTAAAAAAGATCCAAACAGGTTTGAATCTAGAATGCCAGAATGCCGTTGATCCTGAAGAAAGTTGGCCACAGAGATTCAGGGATCTCTTATCATGTAGTTTTTCCCTACTTTTCCAAACTGTAATTTAAATCTGGCCTCAAGTCATGGCACGCAGTCGTAATGATGTCAGTGATGAGCCATTCATATTGAAGTATTCTCACAGACAGAAACCCAGGAAGTAAAAAGTACTTAATGTATTGAACAGTATTCTAAATTTTCTGATAGTTCAATAAATTTTTATAACTGAATCAGATGGAAATTTTGACAAATCTTTAAAAAAGGGGCCATTTTTACCATTTTGGAAAAGGTAGGCAATCCATAAATATGAAATTAGCTTCGCAGAGAGAGGATGAGTGTTTAATAGCAATTATGAAGTTACTGTACTATTAAAAAATGATTATAGTCAATTAACAAGGCCTAGATTTTCAATTTGTTTTATAACGAGACTAGCAGCATGTGTATGGACATTTATGTTAAATCTTGATTACAATGATTACAGTTCATGGTACTTCTACAGTTTGCCTTATGGAAGAGCATAGACTCTGAAAGCAAATTTTGAATTTCCACTTTACTCTGTGTATGTGTGGAGTCCTGAAGCTGGTGTCAGTTTCAGTGGAGTAACAGCAGCGAACACTGACATAATTCCAGCCATTTAAATCAGATTCAGTGACTTATTAGTGATTTCAAGAAAAGTTAGCTGCTCTTCATTGTGAAGTTTAATTAACTTCAGGCATAACATGGCATAATAAAATAAATAGTTGCAAATGCAAGACTTTACAAGATAGTTATGTTTTAAAATATATAACTTAACATGTTAAAAAAATGTTATTGAAGGGATAATAATGAGGTTAGACTGAAAATTTCTTTTGCTATGGGAAAGAAACACAAATAGACATATATTCAAATATCAAATGACTGTTTTCATATCTTTACACAGTACCTCAGAGAAAAGGGATAACTGATTTGTGAGATATGGAAAAAGTCAAAGCAGCTATTGCTGTGAAGAAGCAGCGGATTGTTTTGTGTTGGCAACCAAGCAGGATTCTGGTGAGAGTTTGTTTTCTGTTGAAAGGAAGAAAGATAGAAACAGAGAAAATAGAGGCAAGAGGAAGCTATTCAGCCCTTCGAACCTGCTATACTATTCACTTTGATTATTGCTGATCATCAAGTTCAATATCCTAATCCCTCCTGATGGACATCCTGATAAAAGCAATAGGAAAAATAGAATTTCTGGAGATTTAAATGACAAGGAGTTGCTGAGATGGTCTTTGCTGATAAAAACAGGACCTGGATGACTTGAAAATAGTGGACAGATTTTTACAGAGAGATTCAACGTAGCACGGCAGGAGGGACTGAGTATGCTGGGTTCATGGGAGTTTCTATAGTATTACACATCTACCAAAAGTACAGAGCACTTTTGAAATAATTTTAAGGCTCATCTCAATTATATTAGTTGATGTGAAAATACCTTTTCATTGGGATGCAGGTCCGTATATTGTTTTATCAATGATGATTTTATTTTGTGTGTTACAGTAAAAGTCATAAATTACAAAATCTTGTCCTTCAGGTTATTTCTTTGGTCAATGGAAAATTAATCTTTTTAAAAAAAATATATTTGTCTCTATTGTGGTTGTAACAATATTAAAATCAAAATGGGGTCCAATTTTCCTTTCTTTAGTTCTGATAAATATCATCTATATTAGAGCAATATTGCAGGATAAAATAACCATATGCCATGGACATGATAACTTAAGGGAAATAAATGGAAATATTATTGAATATATTTACTTCATTTTCTTATACTTTGAAGTAGCTCTGATTTATGTTAGATTCCAGAATGTGGCATGTATTTAAAATTCTTACAAATGATTCCAATAGGATGGGAAGTGGGAGTCTTGGTTTCTCTGCATCAATGTTTCCCAAACAGATATAAATGCCCAATTTTGTAATTTTTGAATTTTAATTCAGATATATATTTAAATGACACTGGGGACCTGATTTTAACATTTACATTCTAAGAGTTGAATCTGGGCTTAATTCAGATCAGATTTGGAAATCTGCTTTCAGGTGTCCCCCCATATGCACTCAGCCTGAAAAAAAATCATGAGTCCGATTCACAGTGTGGGCAGATCTTAACACGGCCGAAACAATCGGAGCTCTGAACGGCACATGTGCAGTTGGAAAAAAATTTTAAAAGTGCACCCATGTCCCATCGCTCCCGGGAGCGAAAAGTGGGCTCAACAACCCCCACAGATACTACTGTCCCCCTTATCACCTCCCCTGCTGCCCAAACCAATTGCAGCACCCTGCCCCCTTCTCTGTCCCCCCCTCCCACACTGATCGTTCAGAGTGGCAGCGGACCCTCCTGTTCCCCCCACCAGAGATTTGTTTGCTCCTCCCCCCATGACTGAGCATTCGGAATTCCCCCCACCCATCCCCGCTTTCCCCCACCACAGATACATTGTCGCCTCCCTCCTCCCTCTCCCAAAGAACCATCTGGGCACACTCCCACCCCCCTTCAGAGAAAGATCTGACCTCATTCACCACCCAGCCTCCAGAGAATAGTCTGGCCTCACTCCCACTCCCAGAGGAACATGTGACCGGTCTCCTTCTCCATCTCCACAAGGCAATGATTAGCCCTACCTCCTGTTGCCCTCCACTACCAGATAACGATCAGCTACCCCCTCCACCACCAGACAATGATTGGCTCTCCCCCCACAAAACCAGACAATGATCTGGCCTCACTCGTCTCTCTCCCCACCTCCGCTCCTTCCTCCCCCCCGCCACAACTGATCTGAGTGAGAGAGCCATTGGAAGCTCTGAACTCACTCTTCAGCAGCTGGAGCGCCCAATTCAGCAGATTCATTTTGGCGCGATTCCAGATTGATAAATGCAACATAAGTTAGTGGGAATAGTAGGTATAATATGTAGGGATATGGGGCCAGGGTAGGATTGTGTTCGCTGCAGACTCGATGGGCTGAAGGGCCTCTTTCTGCACTGTAGGCTTCTATGGTTCTATGGCAACGGCAAAGGGGGAAATGCTGATAAAATTGGGTGTGCAATTTATTAATTCAATTTAAATACATGCAAATACATTTAAATCACGTTGCATCCGCTTCAGGCACAAATTAGATCGCTGCCACTCCCTGGTTTTGGTAAAAAGGCCATCTGTGCGGTCGCGGGCACAAATGGCCTCACACCTGACTTTACCAAGTTTTTGCACCCACAATGGTTAAATAGGGCCCTGGGTGTTTGAAATGTGATACTGCCTGAGAACTGAATTCCTGAAAAACTTACCACTAAACCTTAGGACATAAGAAACAACTATTCTGATATAAAACTATGGTCCATTAATGATCAATGCCATTTTGAGAAACAAACATACATTTTTTTAAAAATTCCTCCACTGGTATTTGTGCTTGCCAGTCATAGAAGTCACTCAAAATATTTTTTTTGTGCTTCTAGCTTTGTATGAGTGGATGCCAATCATTTGGACAGAGGTGAATAAATTGCTTGGTGAATATCATTGCTATTATCAAAAGAATGAGACTCGAAACATTAAAGAAAGCATTTTTTATTGTTATACAACCCACTTTGGCACCTTGGGGTTAGCACTAGAGCCTCAAGTGCCAAGATCCTGGATTCAATCCCCAGCTTGAGTCACTATCTGTGCGGAGTCTGCACAGTCTCCACATTTCTGCATGGGTTTCTCCAGGTTCTCTAGTTTCTTCCCATAGTCAAACAATGTGTTGTTAGGTATATTGACCATGCTAAATTCTCCCTTAGTGCACCAGAAGAGGCGATGGAGTGTGACAGTAACTTCACAGTAACTTCATTGCAGTGTTAATTTAAGTCTACTTGTGGCACTGGGAAATAAACTTAAACATTTGTCACAGAAATTTGAAAGATATCATGCACATATAATGCTGTGCACAAGCTAAATTCACATCTGTCTTATTTATAAAGAAAATCACCTCTTGAATTTGTTATTTGTGAGGCAATTGTAAAGAATTGTAAATTCTAAATAGTTTTTTTAGAATATGAATATCTGACTTAAATAGTGTAGAATGGAAAGAATTTTTAAAAGTATGGGGGAAGATTTACACTGCATTAGTATAACAAACGTCTAAAGGCAAAGATGGATTACACTTGCTCCTGGGAAATTTTGTTTGATTTCTGAATTGAGAAGCTGATAGCTGGGCATGCCAAGGCATATGCGTATTTCAAGGTTTGGTTTTTAAAGTGTTTTAATCATGTTTCCAATTTTTAATAGGAAGAGAATTTGTGTCTGATCATGTTCAGAGTGCCTCCCTAAAACATGATGCTCCACTGGGTTTTTGATGCTTCTTAGCACTGAGCAGAGCATTAGCATTTGTAGCTTCAAAGCTTTCATTTATATCTTCCTGAGACATGTTTTAAAATAAAGTAATAATATCAATATTTTTGCCAATTGGAGCTGAGCTACACAAAGCTTGTTTATCACAATGGCATCAGCTTTGTGACATATGTCTTCTGGAGCCACTTCTGAAACTGGAGTCCAGGCTGTGTCTGCAATACTTTGGCCCAGCTGGTGAGCCTGTGAGTTGTTTTTTTTTGTTTCCCTTTACTCTCCAGCTCCAATTATTTTGCATCATAAAGTATTGGAAGTGCAAGGTCATGGGACTGAGGAGACCAATAGTCTATCTCCATAACCAATGAAATGTACTAGCAGAGGAAGAAACAAGGCATCAATTAGCTAAAGAATACAAAATAAAGAGTCAGAGTAAAAAGTGGATTCCAGCCCGCGCTTCTCATCTTTTCACTGCGATCTCTTAACCACCCACCTTGGTCCCATGGTCCATAGCAGGAAAGCTCTTAGAGCTGCAAGTCCAGTCACAGGACTGGCAGCGCTGAAGCCTCAGCAGTGCGAAGAGAGATGGTCGCTGCTGAAGAATATAGGAGACCTCAAAGTAAATTTTCCTATTTCAGCTGCCACAGGATGTATTCCTTTTTTATCCTACGGGTACTTTGGTCCACCTTGTTGTCTAACAAGGGGGTAGGTATATGATAAAGGGTATATGATAAAGATATATGATAAAGGATAGACCTATTAAGAGTATAGAAACACACAGGGACCTGGGGGTGCAGGTGCACAAGTATCTGAAGTGGCAGAGCGGGTGGAGAAGGTTGTGAAGAAAGCATATGGTATGCTAGCCTTTATAGAAAGGGGTATAGAGTACAAGAGCTGGCCTTTAATGTTACAGTTGTATAAAACATTGGTTAGACCTCATTTGGAATACTGCATTCAGTTCTGGTCGCCTTACTACCAGAAGGACGTGGAGACTCTGGAGACAGTGCAGAGGAGGTTTACCAGGATGCTGCCTGGTATGAAAGGTCTGAGTTAAAAGGATAGGTTCGGCAAATTGGGGCTGTTTTCCTTAGAAAGGAGTAGACTTAGAGGAGATCTAATAGAGGTATACAAGATTATGAGGGGTATAGATAGAATAAACAGGGTTAAGCTTTTTTCTAGGATGGACGCAAATAGCACGAGAGGTCACAGGCTTAGGATGAGGGGGGTAAGGTACAATTTGGATGCTAAAGGGAGTTTCTTCACACAGAGGTATGGAATGTGCTGCCAAGTAAAATGGTGTAGGCAGGTACTCTGGAGTTATTTAAGAGATACCTAGATGGGCACATGAACAGAATGGGAATGGAGGGGTATAGAAAACTGATTTAGAATAGGGATCATGAGCCTTGGGAGTTCCCTGGGAAGTGTGTAAATTGTCGATGATATTAATGTATTTGTTTTTATCCTACAGGTACTTCGGTCCACCTTGTCTAACAAGAGGCATACATGTGATGGGTCATGAGAGGTCTGCTCTTGGATTTTGTTCGAGAGTATCCTAGTGCTTCACGTCGTTAATGTATGCTTGACCTGGACCATTTGATGGGCAACACAACAGCTCAGTGACTATCGCTGTGCTGTGCAGATACATGGATTTGGGCCTGTGTCTGTGGGAGTTTGCGCATTCTCCCCGTGCTTGCGTGGGTTTTCTCCGGGTGCTGCGGTTTCCTCCCACAGCCCAGATGTGCTCTTAGGCTGGTTGGCAAAACAAATTCTCCCTAAAGTATCTCCTAAATTTGGTTCCAATGCAGATTTCTATAAATATAAACAGGGTTCATGGGTGGAAGTGGGAACATCGAGATGGCGGCGTGGAAAGAGGGCCTGTTTCCCGTGCTGTTTTGTTCTTTGTTCTTTGTTCTTTGAATCGTACTTGGTGAAGGGTGGACCATGAAAAGGTCCATTGATTTCACGTGGGATTTTCTGATTTTGGGACAAGCACAGGCAGAAAATCTCGCCCCCTCACATCTACAGCAGGTAGATCAAAAATAAAAGAAGTCACCAAGCTGAATGTCAGAGGGCAAACCCTTCTGGGGAGGTTATGGGTACTTACTTCTCTCCTTATCCCTATTCTTTGGCCCATGAAGCTTTTCTCCCCAGAATGGGAGAAGTAGGACAATTCCCTTTAGCTGGCTATTTCTCACAAGTGGGGTGTTACCCTGTCCTTGACAAAATTGGGCAGATGCAAAAAAAGATCACTATTGGGCCTTAATTATGTAAATTGGCTGCCTGCTTCCTTAAGGTGGAGGCCTCTTTTCATGTAAAAAAAAATCTCAAAAGAGGGGTCACACGGGGGACCTGATCTTACCTGGTGCCAACTTTTTTTTGTGTTCATTCATAAGATGTGGGTGTTGTTGGCTAAGCCAGTATTTATTACTCACCCCTAATTACCCCTAAACTGAGTGGCTTGCTCAGCCATTTCAGAGGATAGTAAGAGTCAACCACTTTGTTATGGATCTGGAGTTATATGTAGGCCAGACAACAATGGCAGATTTCCTTCCCTAAGGGGTGTTAGAGGACCAAATGGGTCTTTTCAATAGTTGACAATGTTTTCATGGTCGCCCTTTTAATTCTAGATGTTTACTGAATTCAAATTTCACCATTTGCCATGGTGGAAATCAAGCCCAGTTCTCTAGAGAGTTATCCAAGGTCTCTGGATTACTATTCCAGTGACAATACCACTGCACAACTACCACTATCACATCCGCTAGCTCACAACCTGCATCTCAGGTGGCTTGATAAAACTCTTGCCATGGGGTAGGGAAAAAAGATTAAATCAAGGAAGCAAAAAATAAAAGGCACAGCACAGAAGAGGAAAAGAATTTAATAAGTATCTGGGTGCAATTAACTATGTAGTTATGAGAATTTGACTCTACAGTTTCAATTGCTTCCTTTTCGTGCCTTCCCTTCAACTTTCTATAGTGCCCTCATTTGATATTTAGGCCACAAATTAAGCTTTTTAAATAATCTCAAACAGTTGACGATAAATGCCCCAACACCACCCCCACAACCAACCCCTCTCTGCCCTTCCCTGGCAGGCTGAACCCTGCCTCGATCATCCCCTTCCCTCCCCCTGCCCATGATCCTAATACAGACTGGCAACAGGACCCCTCCACCTCCACTGCTCACACCCTGCAAGCCCCACCCCTTCTGACCCTCCTCCCATGCTTCTTGAGCATTGCCAGTTTTCCTCTTGAGCAGTGCCAGGGTCCCAGGCTGGCTTCTGTTCACTTCAGTGAGGTCAGGCCACCGTTCCCTGTATGTGCGGAGCTATTGTAAATCTGCTGAAATGAGCCACTCCTGATGGGGGAAATGCTAGCAGGCCTGAAGAATGCAGTTCTAGGCTCTCTAATTGAATGTTTAGAATTTAAATATGGAAATCAACTCTATGCTGATTTCTGGCATGGAGAGGCATGGAGCAGGAAGCCTGCTAAATGTTCTCTGCTGATGTCACCCAGAATCACTCCCATATTCTGTGTATAGCACTTCAACTGAAAATGCCATTAAAACAATAAAAAAAACCATTTTAATTTTAACAATGTTGAATTGAATAATGTGTTATGGAGCGATGGCACTAAAATCATACTGAAACCTTTAGGCACAATGAACCATATTCAAGACTCATGCTTCTCAGTGCTCTGAATTTTAAGAATGTTTTGAAGGTGATGGGATTGCATTAGCAAGTGATTTTTAACAACAATCTGAGGGATCACTGGCCATGTATTTTCAATTGCAAAGTTACAGTATCGAGCTACACCCATTTACAAGCAAGAAATGCTTCAGTCAGTACATAACAATATAACAAATGCAATCATTAAATTTTCTTCTGGTCTTTCATAAATCATAAATGAGCAAGCAAAAAACAATGGTGTGATTTGGTGGCACTAACTGAATGATCCCAGTAAACAACCACCTACCTATTTATGTGGTATGTTTAATATTGTGAAATGTCTCAAGGTACTTCACAGGAACATAATAAACCTAAATGTGACACTGATCCACATATGGAAATATTGGGCTGGATATTTGTGGAGTCTTTGGAGACTGTATGTGCCTGTAAATATCAGGTGGGACCTGATCCCAGGATTTGCAGTTCTATTCCTAGCATTCCCATAGAATAATAATGTGGGCTGGTATGGGTTGCAGGCCCATGTCCTGCACTCCTGAACTGGCCAATTACATTGTGGAGATAGGCATCTGGTGGCCCCCTGGAATTTTTGTGGAATTCAGCCAGCTTGTTAAGGATTTGTTGTCCACAGGCTCTCAGAAGTGTCATGAAACATAGTCTAGAGAACCTTTTGAAAGGCAGATTCAAAAGGTCTTCCCCATGCTAAGCTATGCCCATTCAGCCATCCCCAATGGTTCATAATACCAACTATGCCAGCCTATGGCTCTATATTTAACCAGGAAAGACCATACTTGCTGTGCACTACTACGCCCCTTCAATCCCTATTCCATGATCCATCACACCCTTTGTTTGAAAATTAACATTTCAGACTGGCGAAAGTTAAATTAATAATGATTTACATTTTAGTTGCTTCTTATCCCTAATCTCTTGTAATATCCTCTAATGCCACAACCTTCTGAAATATCGATGTTCCTCTGAATCTGGCTTCTTGTGAATGCCCAAAAATAATTCCACTATCATCAGTGGTTGTGCCTTCATATGCCTCATTCCCAACTCTGGAATTCCCTTCCTCTACCTCTTCACCTTGGTTTCCTTATTTAAGATACTTTTTAAAACCTTCCTGTTTGACCAAGATTTTGGTCATGTGACCTAATACCTCCATTATAGCATACACACATTATTTTGTCATGTTCTCTAAGAGGCCTTGGGATATTAAATGACATTAAAAAGACTATAGACATATATATTGTTGCTCTTTAATGTCAAGAATACCTTGATATGCCTCATAGACAGGCATAAGGAAAACAGATTTTTTGGCATTTCAGTAAGTGCTAATCTATCTATGAATTTGTATGTAAAACACCTCATTATCAACATAATTACATCTCTCTTATAAATGGTTCTCCACCCTGACCATTTATGCTTCTTTCAGCTAATGCAAGTGAATTGACTGCTACAGTTACCATATCTGAAATATGAAATTTGATTAATATACTCCTTTCCAGCCGTATCATCTCTTGTTTGAAATTAGCCACTGCATATCTGGAGCAGGAGTTCATTTCATTTTGAAATGAAAGTGTGACATTATGTTGACAATTTAGCTTGCCTGTTTTGTCGAGAAGCTCATGCATATAAATACAAACAATTACTGCGCTCCCTCTCTGAAAATGTCTAAAGATTAAATGTGCCTGTGGAGTACATTTTATATTGTGCTGTCTTTTTTGATTACATGTAATCATCAAACTGATAGGATTTTAATTTCTGGATGTGATTTAAGCTCCAATGTAAAACAGCGAGTCGGAACAAGTCTTGAAAAATCCTGTGGAGGATATTACCTTTTCTGTCAGAATTCATTCTGTTATCATCGCACTTGTGTACGTTCGAAGATGGAAAAGGTCTTGGCTTTCTAAAGACAATTAGAATTGCATGATGTATTTTTTGTCATGTTCCGACATTAGGATTTTTATTGAAATTAGTACTCTAACATAGTTATAGAGAAAGTAATATCAATGGAATGGAGGGAGAAAAGAAAGAACATATATAAGAATTAAAAAGGATGGTGGTATCATTCCCAGACTGTTCAGTCTTAATGTAATTCACAATGCAGACGTTAAATAAGAGTTATTCAGAATTATATAGAACAACACAAGTCTTACCATTTACTGCGCAGATAAAAGGTCAGCTTCAATAATGTATACGTAGTGTATATCTGTCCCATGTTGCAATTCTGTTGTAAATAGTGGTTAGAGAATACATCGCTGTTCTTCTGTTCAATCCATTTATTGGGTCATTAAATCACTGTAAAATTCTGAAGAAGCATTACAAGAAAACTATATAAATATGATAATAGTGAACTTCTGTAAGTTGTTTGAAAGTCAGAGATGTTTTAGAGATTATGGGTGAAATCTTCTGCTCTCTCTGATGGCGAGCATGGAGGCATTTAATTAGATAGGATGGTGATTTTGCTAGTGAGGGGCATACAGACGATCAGTACCAGGACCTGAGGGAATCCTACAATGGCTCAGAAGCTGATTGCTGTCATGATCTGCTTCTAATGGCATTCTGGAATCTTACATACTCCTCCTGCAATAGCTCAGAAATCAATTGCTGTCTTGGTCTCATTGTATTACATTTCTGGAATTGTATATGTTCCCCTATCCTCACAAATAAGGCATCCTTCTTATTGCAGTGCTGGACAATGGATTATGAGATCCCTCAAATGTCCCAAGCCAATTCCTGGAATGAGTTTGATGTTGTACCCACATTCACTGCTGTAAGTAATGGATGTCCATACATCTCACTGGGTTCAACTCCTCTTGCAGCATCCTTCATAGATTGGTGCCTTGTCATGCTCAGCAATGTAGACCAGGATTTTACCATTCCTCCTGCCTGGCAGAATGTTATTGTCCAGCCAATGTAAACGGCAATTTAAGTGGCTTGTCATATTCGCCAAGGAGAGACACACCCTGGCAGGATCATAAGGTCCTGGCTATAGATTCACAGAGAATAGATACATTTTTAATGCAAAATGGAGCTGAGAGATCAGGTGACCTTTTCTTTTCTGTCAAGGTCTGAAGAACTATATACAACTCTGGAGCTAGCTTGCACTTCTGGGAAAGATATTAAAATGCAAACCTAATTTTTAGAATATCTCACAGAGAAGTCATTAAAATGCAAACACATCCTGTTAATTCATGCTGCCCAAATATAAATAGTTACAGAAACTGGTTTGCAATAGAGTTACAATCTTGATGAGAATTCCAAAGAATGGATGTGGATATGTGAAAGTTGAAATTCAGACCCCATTATAGTGGCCAAGTCATCAGAGGCATGGGGCATAGGTGCAATTCAGCAACTCATCAAGACTCCTTAAAAAGCACTCTCCAAACAAACAACTACAATCTCTAGAAGGACAAGGACAGCAGACACATGTAAACATCACCACCTGGAAGTTCCCTTCCAAGCCATCACCATCCTAGCTTGGAAATATATTGCTGCTCCTTCATTATTGCTAAGTCAAAAATTTGGAACACCCTCCCTACCAGCACTATGGCCGTACCTAAATTACACGGATTGCAGCATTTAGGAAGGCAGTTTACCAGGTAAATAAGGGATATGGGATACTTGCCTTTATCAGCCAAGGCATGGATATAAGAGCAGGGAGATTATGGCAGAGTTGTATAAAATGCTTGTTGGATCATAACTATAGTACTGTGTACAGTTCTGGTCACCACACTGTAGGAAGAATGCAATTGCACTCAAAAGAATATGGAGAAAATTCACCAGGATGTTGCCTGGGGTGGAGAGATTCAGCTATGAAGGGAATTTGCTTCAGCTTTTTTTCCCTTAGAGCAGAGAAGACAGCAATATTTAGCGCTGCTACCTCATAGCACCAAGGATCCGGGTTTGATTCCCAGCTTGTGTCAGCATCTGTGTGGAGTTTGCACATTCTCCCTTTGTCTGCATCGGTTTCATTCGAATGTTCCGGTTTCCTCCCACAGTCCATGCGGGTTATGCGGGTTAGTTGGATTGGTCATGCTAAATTGTCTTTTAGTGTCAAAGGGACTCGTTAGATTAAATGCATGGGGTTATGAGGATAGGGCCTGTATGGGATGGTGGGCAGTATAGACCCGATTAGCTGCATGGCCTTCTTCTGCACTGTAGGATTCCATGATTCTATAAGGCTGAGGCAGATCTGCTTGAGTTGTACAAAATTATGAGGGACATAGATAAGGTAGACAGGAAGGATTTTTTCTCTTGATAGAGAGGACAATAACCAGAAAGCATTGATATATGTAAGGAATAGAAGATTTAAAGGAGATTTGAGAAAAAATCTTTTCAACCAGGGAGTCATGGGAATCTGGAACTCACTGCCTGAAAGGATGTTTGAAATAGAAATATTCACAACATATAAAAAACATTTAGATGAGTAATTGAAATGCCATAGCTGACAAAGCTATGGATGAAGTGCAGAAAAATGGGATTACTTGACTGAAGAATCTATCTTTGTGTTGTATAACTCTATGAGTATGACCACCACCTTGTAAGATAAATTAAGGAAAGGCAATTAACACTGACCATGCCAATGAAGGCCACTTCTCTTGAATGAATGAAAAAGTGAACCTCTGTTGAGTAAACATATGCTATTACACTCACTGATAGGCCTGTTCTTTATCCATTCAGGAGAAGGGAATAAAGAATGCTGGGAGAGAGGAGAGAACAAAGACACTCTTCAATGCGTATCACAGTTCACATCTGTGG
Source organism: Sphyrna mokarran (assembly GCA_024679065.1). Classification (NCBI taxonomy): domain Eukaryota; kingdom Metazoa; phylum Chordata; class Chondrichthyes; order Carcharhiniformes; family Carcharhinidae; genus Sphyrna; species Sphyrna mokarran. The sequence goes on along the minus strand of JAGIQG010000006.1, from coordinate 89,681,141 downwards.
AGGCTGTAAGTGCTGAAAATTAGTAGTCTTTTGACAAGCCTGGTCATTGATGATGTGGCGATTATAATATTCCAGCTACTGGTAACAGAGCTTGATATTAGCAATTCACCACACTAGCCATATTGACTAGATTCTAACAGCAAGGGAATATGATCATCTTCATTGTGGTAAGTTGTTATATTCTGATCTTGCATTGCTCATTTCTACCTTGGTTTCAACTGGATCTTCAAGTATCAAGCAGCATTTGTTGGACCTCTTAGATGACAAATCCTCAGAGGTAATGATTGTTTGAGGAGATTACCTCACTGGGCTTGAGCTTTTCATGCACAAATTCAGATACTCATATTGGTGGAGAATCAGAATTCTCCTGGTAAATCAAACCATCACAAATTAGCAAAAGCAAACAGTAGTGACAGGAACACTGGAAGTTAAAGCCCATTCCAATTTCTGCACAGCTGGATACAGATGCTATACCGTGGGAGTACTAATGAAACAGATAATTATTGAAAGACAGCAGAAAATCTAAACATATTGATTGGCTTTCTTGATACACTGTCTATGAGTGGAGAGAGATTAAAGAAACTATAACATTATTGAACAGAATCATAGAATCTCTACATTGCAGAAAGAGGCCATTGGGCTCATCAAGCCTGCATCAACAACAATGCCACCCAGGCTCTATCCCTATAACCTATTTATTTACCTTGCTAATCTCCCTAACTATTTAGCCTGGCCAATTCACCTAACCAACACATCTTTGGAATATGGGAAGGAACCGGAGCACCTGGAGGAAACACATGCAGACACAGGGAGGATATGGAAACTCCACACAGACAATTAAATCCAGCTCAAGTATGAGTGAGTTGACATTGAAGATGTCTTTTTCCATCAATAGAGTAGCCAGTTTTAGGAAACATTAATTATGCCAATAAATAGAACCCAGATATGTCTTAATCATGGTTGTGCGTATTCTGGGTGCCAATACGGCTGGCACATTTAGTAAGATGGCAGCTTACCCTGAGCCTTGCAGCACCTCACTGATCCGTTTCAGGCTGCTTACTATTCTCATAACAAAGAATTCAAGTGATTGAATGAGAGAAGGAGCAGATGGTCACCTGGTGTTGTGATTTTTGAAAAACCTTGATATTGGACATTGGTGGAATGCACTCCATGGAAATTGTAAGTTCCCTTTCACAAAGGATATACAAAATTTACTCATGCAGCTCGCTAGTTTTGGACTACAGTGAAGTTCACACTTACTGGGGGAATTTTAAGCTGCCAGGGTCAATGGGTTTTGGTGGAGGCAGCAGTTTAAAAGAGTAAATAAAAAGAGTTTGCGTGTGGGGAATACACCAGAAAACCACCAACATCTGCAGAGATAAGCAAGGATGATAGCTTGGAGGAATTATTGATGGGACAAATACACCTGCCATTAAACTACAATTGAATGTATCCTTAACCTAAGATTTTGTCTTTTACTGTCGGGTTTCCTGAACCTCCAGGAGCTCACTAAGTTGAACAAGGTGAGTTGACAGAAGGGGTTGAAGGGGCTAAACAATTGAAAGAACGGAAGGCCTTGAAATACTGAAATATGACAGCTGCTTCTTTGTCTGTGTGAAAGTTTTTTTTTCTCAAAGGATTTGTTCTGAGATTGTTCTTTTGCTGTTTTACAGGTGATTCCCAAAAACTTGGAGGCCATGCTTGCTTTTTTGGAGTTTTTTTTTAAAATCTTACTGTCAGCTTCCTCGGCAGACCGGGAGCCTCTAATTCAGCTCAAACAGGGACAAGAGGAGCAGCACCAGAAAAATCGGCAACAGCAGGAACAATGACAGTCTCCTCTAAAACCACCTGCTCACCAAGACAGAGCACAGAATCCTAACACACAGAACGCAATAGTTCTGGCATGGTTTACAGACAGATGATCGATTTTCTGAATGGGGTTGAGCTATGAGGCCTCAGGAGTCTCTGACCCTGACATCAGATTGATTCTAGCATTAGCAGCTCCTTAAAGAGGACTTTCTGCCAAGTGGACCAAATAGGAGTGCATTGCCAGTGGCAGTCAAGGTCTCCACAGGTCTGAATTTCTTCAACATTTGCTCTTTCCAGGAACCTGCTCACAATTTTTGCAGAATCTCACAATCTGTTGCTCCTAAATTCATCTCTCAGATATCAGCTGCCCTGTCTGCTTGGGACCAATACTTATGTGCACTTTGTGATTAATAAAGCTGGTCAAAATGAGACAGTTTTTGTATTTTCCACCCGGGATAGATTCCAATGGTCTATGGAGACATTGCACACACATGATCTTCAAGGTGTCTCAGCTCACCCACAGGTATTTATCAATTGGGAGAGATTCCAGTCAATCAATGTTCACCTGGCATGCAATCACTAAAAGATTATCATGCATATCTGTGCCAGATATCTAGAAAATATCTGGAGTAATAAGTTCTGCCAATGATATTCAAGCCTCTAGGGCCTTCCTGCTGATACCAAGAAAAGCTACAACAGTTGTCAGTGAGTAATCCATCAGGATTTTGAAAATGCAATTCAGGTTTTTGAACATATCTGGAGAGCATTTTCAGTATGCCCTAGTAATGGGATCCAGAATGGCAGTAGTAGCTTGAAAAGTGCTTAGCTCAACACTCTGCCGCAGAGGGGACTGGTGCTGCAGGAGGAAGAAACTGGTCTGCAACTATGAAGGAGGAGGAGAGACAGCAGGAAGAGGGAGAAGAGACTGGCTGTAGAGAGAGCTTATTAATCTAAGGGCAACCCAGCAAGGCAGTCTAGAAGTAGCACTGCAGAAGGAGAGATTTCAGCCAACAAAAGAAAATACTTTCCTCCAAAAGATCATCTCATGCAGTGAAGAGGGTCTAAATTGGTTTACCAGCAGGATTACATTTCTTTATCACATTGGCTTGAACACAATTTTGACTAAAAGGCCAGATATTCCATACTCCAATTGTCTTCAAGGAAGCAGGAGGGAGTCCTTCAGGTCTGCCATGTTTTCAATCTCCATCTTACGGCCTATAAATAAGTGACCAATTTCTGTTTTATCTATTAAACTATGTGCATGTTATAGATGGGATCTTATGGCTTTGCTTGACTTGAGACCAGAAAATCCAACTTAAGATAAATGGAGCTTCCCATTGACTGCTCTTTAGCTGTTCTGATTCCCATAGCAAGAGGGGTGCTAGAATTCCAGCAATATTGTTTTGCATATTTGTGTGTGTGTGTATGTGTGTGTGTATGTGTGTGTGTGTGTATGTGTGTGTGTTTAGTGAGTGAATGATGTTGGATTTACATTTGAGATGTTGTGGTGTGACCTCCCATGACAGGTGCCCTGGTGAGGGGATGGGCAAGCCACGTAAAACATTGTAGACATCAGAAGATCCATGCCAGCTGTCAGTGCCAAAAGTATCACCCAAAACGTTTGAGTTCTTGACACACGGCTGGCCTCATGCTGTGGGCAAACCAAAATGCCAAAATTAAGGCCACACGTCTTGAATTACTAGCAAAGTTTTAAATTTTGAAAACTGCATATCCTGAATCAGAACCAGTTAGCGAAGAGAAAGGGGACATAACATCCAGTTCCAATCTCTACCTGACAGTAAGTACATATAAAGACTTGATTTATTTGAAATCTGCCAAGTGAAATAATAGCCCACTAGTTCTCATTGCTAGAACACACAGATAAACAATAGCAACCGGGCTTAATTATTTAGAACAAAGAACAACAAAGAACAACACAGCACCAGAAACAGGCCCTTTAGCCCAACAAGCCCGTGCCGCCGTCCTAACGTCTTAATGACATATAGGGCCCAATTTGTTACCCAGCAACAGTTTAATAGCAACTGATTTTGATTCCTCATTTTTTTGAGAAAAGAGGAAAGAATAAGAGTCATGGAAAGTGAAGGGCAGGGAAGAGCAAAAAAGTGCTCAGATATTGGACAAGTAAGTAAGAATATAGCAGAGGTATCTTCACAGACTGTCACTGTGAAAGGATGTTGTATTTTAAGTTCTCATCAGATCACTTTGGAGGATTTCTTGATGATATAATTTGCCTGCTGTCTTTTTAAATATAGTTACAACTAATAAATCTAACATGAAGACTGCCAGTGATTCCCTCCATTTATCAAAGTAGGCTTTTAATCAGTGACTTAAGGTACAGTCCATGTTACCGAAACAAAAGTGAAATTCTGACATTTTAAAACTTAACCTTCAAATGTTATTCATTCAAAAAAAAAGGCTTTATAGAAAGAGGTATGTTATCTTACAATAGGCCCCAGCTGACATAAGCAGGCTACAGAAAACAAAGAGAAAGAAATTCATGACACTGAAACTATTGTAGTCCTAAAAGCCAAATGGGTGAGGCTGTCAAAGTCATTCAGGGGATTTATTTCAAATTCTCCCCCCCCCCCTCCTGTCCTCCCCACATAGATATACTCACACTTTATAATATTATAATGAGGCTTGCATTATGGATGCTGATGCTATTCATTTAATAAACTAATACATTTAGGCAACTAAAATGATCACGGTCAATTAACTAGAACTATAATAAGAATTACCTTTGCTCCATAAGTACACCGGCCCCAATTCATCATGTCTCAACATCACCTGTAATTACTGCATTGTCTGTTACAAAGTGCTGAAAGACTTTTGCTTTTGGTCAATCTGAAATATCATTCATATAGTTAATAGCATGCACTGAAGGATCTTGGAATGACTCGCTAAGGTCCAGTGACAAAATTCAGGGGAGAAAATTACCTCTGACTGCCCTTGTCAGACCTGTGAGCAGTTAGAAAATTGCCTCATGGACTGTGTTTTGGGAAGTAAAGTCCTCTCACTGAAGTCTAAGAGCAAAACAATTCATTGTGGTATCGAGATTTCTCGGAATAATCAGTAGGTGTTTTTCAGTGTTACAGCTGGGAACTAGATGAGCGCTCTGAGCTCAGATACATTAATTGAATCAGATGGGAAAATTAATAAAATCACTGGATCCCTGCCAAAAGAGCATTGTTAGCAGGGTTAACAGCCTCCTTTTCGTGTGTACTGTGGCTTTGTAAACCAGTGTCATTGCCTGCTGTTAAAGTCTTTTTCCCTGCTTTTTTACTAATTGTAACGGGTGTAATGGGTATAATGAATAAGAAAGGAATACTGGAGAAACAGATGGGCAAAGACTTTGAAAAGGTTATTTGCAAGCTTTCTGCAGAATAATTACCTCTGTGTTCTGCTGTTGGTGTGTTTGCATGAAAAGGGAACAGAAAAAAAATCCCTTGTCTGGCAGTGCAAGACGAATTATCTTTCAATCCCAGTGCAGTCGAATTAAACAGGTGCTGGCTTTTGAAAACCATAAAAGCTTGCCATGAAATGGCACAAAAGATAAAAGGTTCCCTTTCACAGATTCAATCACTTATTACGTTTTACTGTTTATGTAGCTTAAAAGAAAAATGTTTAAGTTTTTTTGCTGAGTTAACACGTGTATTCAAAATACAATAAATGTTCTGTCAGTAGTGCCCTCATTGAATTCAATACCAGGCAGTTATAAATGTGTTAATAGTCATTCTCCAGCTATTGTTGGGCTTTGTTCTTCAGTTACTGGCTGGTCACAGTGAAGAACAAGAATCATTTCCCTCACTTATACATCTGGTGATTATGGCAATCAGCTGGTTCTCTTTCTGTTATTTTTTGCATATGCATGTACTTGTTTTATTCTCTGCCACAATGTCTCACTATGAACAGTCACAAATGAAAATAGATTTTTTGTTGCTGTTCTTCTCCTCATCCAACCTGCCAAATTTAATGACTCAAACATGAAGGATCAAAGCACAGAAGACTTCAACCTTTTTTGTTAATGCATTTCACTTTCAGTAATAACATTAAAGCATTTTCACAGTATAGCGTACGATAATTGGAAAGGTGAGGCTTCCAAGTGACCATTTTCATTTTATATTATATATATATATATATATAGAGAGAGAGAGAGAGAGAGAGAGAGAGATCTTAGCAGATCAATTCAATCACCCCACTCCCCCCACTTCTGAGCCAATGTAATATTTCCACTCTTGTCACTCCTCTGAGCAAGGACTGTTAAATCAGTGACAAAATCACTGATTAATGGACATATGGTGCCATAGAGAGCAAGCACTGAAGTTCACCCAACCTTAGCTTTCTGAGTTCAGTGGGGAATTAGCAGGAGACTCTTGTTACGCTATCTTCGAGACACAGTGGCTCCAAATCCAAGACAATGTCAAGGTTACATTGACTGTAGAATGGCGACAGACCTTTCACATATGTGGCTACATTAGAAAGATTAGCTTTTGATCTAATATCTGTTTGTGACATGTTACAAAACTACTTCTGAATCATCCATGGTGCTTCAACATTAATGATCAAATTTAGCTTGTAGGAAACTATAATGGACAGTGATTAGATTGAGACAGAGTCCAGCCAATTGAAATTTGTTATGGCTAGAAAGAAAATTATAAAAATCCATTACAAAATATGATACATAAAAGCTTTGAAATCAACTGCACAAGCATGAGGTATAATTATTGCATTTGTTCCAAGTAACAATAATTGGGAGTAGTGTGCAGAAGCGGGGGCCTGAATTAATTTGGAAGTCTCCTGAACAGCAGAAGCAGATGTTAGAGCCTTAACAATAACATGGGAAGATATACCACACCATTGCTATCATCTCTATTATCCTGGTGGCCTCTAAATAAGTGGCCAAAGAGAGTTAAGATTCATAGAATCCCTAGTTTGCAGAAATAGGCCACTTGGTCCACTGAGTCTGCACAAACTCTCTAACAGGCCATTCCACCCATGCCCTATTCCCATAACTCCACATATTTACCTTGGTAATCCCCCAACCCACATATCTCTGGACACTAAGGGATAATTTAGCAGGCTAACCAATCTAACTTGCAGATCTTTGGACTATGGAAGAAAACCAGAGTACCCAAAGGAAACCCACACAGACAGGGGGAAAGAGTGCAAACTCCACAAAGACAGTGATCCAAGGCTGGAATCAAACCCAGATCTCTGGTGTTGTGAGGCCACTGCACTAACCACTGTGCCACCAGGCTGCCTTAAGCACTTAATCAGCATTGGCAACCAAACACAAATGTCAATTTAGGAACATGCATGCTCCCCCTGTGAGATTCTGGTCAAAGAGGTGTACAAATGCTTTGTCCCTTCCTGTTCTGCTTCCCTGGCTCCCACTTGCTCTGGAGATTGCTGCTTCACTTACTTCCCATCTGCCTGGGCCCTAACCCATGGGATTCTGTGGACATGTTCTGTATGCCAATATTTTAGCAGATTAGATTTGATAGCATTTCAGCCACAGTTTGATATTCTGACTCTAATGAAGCCCACCCTTTAAAATGGGTTAGACTTCCATTGGTATTACTGAGTGACAATCTGCTTGCCAGCCACCTCATGTCTATGGCGGACGTGCTAAAGGGGCTTGGGAATGGTAGGGTGATGATGGGAGTGAGGGGATGCAAGGAGCGGGGAAAGATGCAGAGTAGGAACTGCTTTTGTATATTTAGTTTTAGTGACATAAGACCTCCAGAACTCATTTCACGAATGCACATAAAAAGAAGAGAGAGAACTAGTAATCTTGACTGAGCAGGCTTTACTATAACACAATGAAAATACTGAAACTCTACAAGATTATATATTTTTCAACAGACTGACAAAAGATACAGTGTCATTCCATTTGTTCCACCAATGCATAAATGTTGCTACCTTCTAAGTACTCATTCATTTTAGTCTTCACAAGATATTGATTTTTACAAAACACGGACGGATTACAAGAATAGGCTTGCAAGCCATCGTGTGACAGTTTGCATACAGTGTCCATGAAATTTTCTTGCTAGTAAGAATGAAGCAAATTAAATATTGCTATGGTTCAGTGAAAGAACAAATTGTAGATGGCCACCCTCAGTATTCTCTCTGCATTGTATTATTCAGTCTTGAATCAGTGCAACTTTATTGTTAGCTGCAATTAAATTAAATCCAATTAAAATTTTATGCATTAAAATCAATTAGTAAACCAAGCACAGGAGAAAAATAAATACTTCTTTAAAAACATTTCTTGCAACTCTTCTAACTTTGAAGAAAATCTTTGCACCTCCAAGCCCCCAGCATGATTCGAATGGAAACTATTTGTGATTCACGCTGACATAACATCACGCTAGTAGGCAGGAACATCTGATGATTCCCAAAAGCAATGGCGTAATCCATTTAGGAATATTGTAATGTATTTAAATTGATGGTAATCAAGTTCACAAGCTTGCTGGGCGTAAACCTGATTATGTCGCCAGCAGGGGGCTGGTGATGATCTCAACCTTAGAGCTCGCTGCCCTAACTCCCGTTGTACCCCTCTCATAAAAATTAGTGACCATAATAGGATTTGTATCCAAGACAAATAGGCTCAGAAAATTGGGGCCAATATTTTTTCTGGGAGCTAAGTGTTTTCACAGACTAATTGACTTATGGTCTCTCAACCAAGTCTCATTGTGTATTCTTATCAGTGAGCTCTGACATCCATTAGAGAGCTACAGTCGGGTTTTAGAGGATTACCCAGGATGCAATAGCAACAGACTGTCCTGCAGAGGAGATAAGCATGCCCGAATTCCACCCCCCCCACCATCAAAAACATTGGTGACCTGAAATTGCAAAAGCCCTTTTTAAATTTATAAAGCTGGAAATAGTCCCCCTTCATTTCGAAGCACCTTCTTCCTCACTTGCTTGCTTCTTTCAAGTTTGAGAGTTTCTGTTTGCCCCTCAAATGAGTACCCATGCACCATCCTGGATCCACCAACCTGAATTGGACAAAAAACGAATCTTCTAGCCACTAATTGACCACACCCCCCCACCTTCTGGTCACTAGTTGACCACCTTTTCAAAGTAAGTATCTGCCTCTGGAGAGTATGGATTTCTGATCCACATTTGAGCCTGATAGTGGGATTCAGAAGTCGACAGAGAAAACCCAGCCCTCTCTTTTTGCTCTTCTAGAATTGTTAACCGGTAAAATGGAGGAAAATCCAGTAAGTAAAGTATTGTACTTCAACTCCAATCTTAGGTTACTTTCCTGATTGTCTAAAATGAATAGTCACAAGGCTGACTCCAATGTCAGCATCAGAGTTCTACTGCCTGAAATCGCGTTCAAATTTCTATGCATTTTATTGCAGTTCAAATTCTTTGCTTATCTGGAAAAATCTTAACAGGTCAAGCTGAAACGTTCAATACTTCCAAAACCTTTTTATGTAAAAAAAAACTTGTGTAAGTTTGAAAACTGCCCAGTGGATTCGCAAGTGCATTGTAAATCACCTGCACATTGTAAAGTTAAATGGTCTAAGAATGCCTCTACCCATGAGTTGCACCCTGAATCCCATTGGGGTCAAATCAGAATCTGACAGTTAACGCCATCAATTAAGCTGTGAGAATGCTAATTGACCTTTTGCTCTTCATTTGGCACACACAAGGTCAGACGTACACTTGTAGAATATAAAAACTGAGCACCACATTGCTACAAAATGGTAAACAACTATGTCCTCTTGCTAGACCAATGATTGATGCTTAATAGCTCTTAGAACAAAGAGGACTAAAACGAGTCTGTCATCACATAGACCATCAGAAAAACCAAAGCTTAGTTTCTGTTGATGCATGAATCATGAACACATCTGCTGGAAATCATAAGCTTCACTAGGAATCCATCCAGAATTTGTAGCAGCCACTGTCAATCAGTCCTTACTTTGATGGTATTTTTGTGACTTACCAGTAATTCTTTATTGAGTTTTGTGACAAATAAAAATGACTGCACGCATATACAGTATCTTGGAAAATAAGTCCAAATAGACAACTGCTGTATGATGCCCATCATAAATAACATTGTTCTACTTACATTACAAGCTTTGATGATCATTATAATACCATATTATCATGGCCGTGATGGATTTTTAAAGACAGATATCACATAAATCTACAACGACTGCATTGGTCTTAGTGTTTTATTCCTATGCCTATTATTCTAATGGATTAATCAATCCATTTATTTCAGGTAGATTCTTGCTTCTGTCAAAAGTATACAAAAACGATCATTTCTAGGTTGTTACATCACCAGTGACTAGTTTTAATATAAATCAATGTTGCTGAGAGAGGAATCGTTCTGAATAGCAGTGTTGGAAATGCATTGGTAAAGGCCACAGGATGAGTTGGTCATTCCAGCAAGGTTGTAAATCTGTTCATTTAGAATATGTTTTTGATCTAGTGAGCAGCACTGATCAGGGGAATTCAGGATGAATGCATTTATTTAGTTGCTAAAAATATCTTCCATTAATGTCACATCTCTTAGAAATGTCCTATAGTATTTTAAATAAACAATAGTTGCTAATTATTTAATCAATCATGATAACCATTTTGTGCACAACAAGGTGTCACAGAAGTTATGAAATAAATAACTAATAAATCTTCTCAGTGATCTTATTTGAAGAGTGAATGGTGCCAAGGGCACAAATAGCCTCTTCTTTGAAATAGTCCCACAGTATCTCCAATGTCAGGCACCAGTTTAACATTGCACCCAAAAGAGCAGTACTTCAGCAAAGCAGTACTCCCAAGTACCAAGGTAGAGTGTTCAAGTCCTATAGTTTTAATGACCATATAAGAATCAGGGCAGCACGGTGGCACAGGAGTTAGCATTGCTGCCTTACATTCAATTCATGGTTTAGTTGACTATCTATGCAGAGTTTGCACATTTCCCCATTTTGCGTGAGTTTCTACCAGGTGCTCCAGTTTCCTCCCATAGTCTGAAAAATGAGCTGATTAGGTGGACTGGCCATGCTAAATTGTCTCTCAGTGTACCTGAATAAACGCCAGAATGTGGCAACCAGGTGATATTCACAATGACTTCATTGCAGCGTTAATGTGAGCCTACTGGTGACAAATAAATAAATGATGAATAAATAAATAAATAAACATCTGTTTCAGACTATTACCAATTGAACCAAACTAACATGCAAAAGAACATTTTGTAAAATTAATGTCCTATAGGAGGTAATCTGGTGATTTCCCAATATGTGCACTCAGCTGGATCAGAATTGTATAAAATTCAAGCTATTTTTCTTCTATCGTGTTCTTTGATTTAATAAAAATGGTTAAAGCTATTTAAAAGAGCTCAGGTACAAAATAACTTCTACCATCTCCCACATAAATTCCTGATTAAAAAGAAAATCATTCTAACAGAAATCCAGATACTTCTGTTATGCAGTAATGGACAATGTGTTTATTAAACTCTTTTCTTGGCTGAAAGCTTTTTTTTAACTTTGCCATCACCATGTGTAACCTTTGTCTTTTAATCCTCTTTTGTGATGTACCTATCTACAGAGTCTTTCAAGCATTTCTAATCTACTGTTTCTCCATGCAATTGCAGTCAAAATGAGATTGTGTTTTTTGAAGAACAACTTGGAGTCTTCTTTGACAGTAGTCTAGACATTCATCTGGACAGCTTAAGCATTCAGTAAGTCTTCCATCAGTTTTCAGAGACTGTACTGAGCTAGGTTTGATAATCACCCAGGACTGCACTTTCCAATTTACCCAGCAATGTTTCTTTGGATTCCTACTTGCCTCATCTATATCACAATAGAAAATAGCAAAAAAAGTGAATGACAACAAAACTCAGATGAAATGACAAAGGACACAGATGGGATAGGCCCCAGTGCTCTATTTGAGAGTCACTTCATAAACCTTCCTCCTCTTTTGCCGACTGATAAAGTTTTACTTGGGAAGTTTCTTTTTCATTTGAGCAGATCAAAAACTGGTACTACAGGAAGTTACATATTATAGTACGCTGATACAGCATTGTTATCTTCAGTTAGTCAATTGCTGAAAAAGAAACATTTTATAAAAAGTGTTCAACAATGGGACTCAATACTGAAAAGCAGATACAAAACCTGTTGTGCAAATGATGAAGAGCTTTGTTGAGGATGTATATGCCAGGCACCTTTCAACTCAAAGAAAATATCATCTGAAAAAGTGAAATCAGTGTGCAGAATGGGCACAGAATGTATGGGCGGGAGGGGACTTCACTGGCCTTCTATGCTGATGGCAGGCAGTTCAATTGCCTACTGAAGAAACCACAGCTGTAAATGTTGTGGTTAGAAACAATGGTTGCACTTGAGATGCATTTAAGCGTGAAGGGAAAGGTATATAAGCACAGCTAAATGAAGGCTGAGTAGAAATACATTGTGCTGAAAATAAAAGCCTATTTCCAAGCTCTGAACTATAAAATTGAAAAAGGTCAAAGATTTTCAATGTAATAGAGGGTTTCAAAGATTTCAGCTTTCTGGGAATGCTCAGAGGCTTCAAATGAAAGCTGTATGAATACTCTGGCACTAAGTGAACAACTGTGTAGAAGGGAACCCTCATTTCCTATCTGTCAAGATGGCATGGTAGCACAGTGGTTAGCACTGCTGTCTCACAGCTCCAGAGACCCAGGCTTGATTCCTGGCTTCGGTCACTGTATGTGTGGAGTTTACATATCCTCCTCATGTCTCTGTTGGGTTTCTTCTGGGTGCTCCAGTTCCCTCCCACAGTCCAAAGATGCGTGGGTTATGTTGATTGACCATGGTAATATTGTTTCTTATTGTCCTGAGGTGCATAGGTTAGTGGAATTAGTGGGTAAATGTGTAGGATATGACGGTAGGGCCTGGATGGGATTGTGGTCGGTGCAGATGTGATGTGATGGACCAGAAACTCTACACTTGGAGTTTCTATGTCAGAGGATTTCAAAGGGGTTTGCTCACACCTGCAGCTTCTGACAGAGAGAAAGGGAAATCTCTACTGCAGAATGGAGTGCTGCTGTAATTTAACAGCCAGCCAAGTGACCAGGGGGCATGGAGAATAAAGTGACCTGGCTAGTTAAGTATCACAGCTAACAGGCAGGAGCAATGGTATCAATCACAGAGCTCCCTGAAATCACTCTGCCAGGTCTAAAAGAGGCAGAGCAGCCACAAGACCCTCATTCCAGGAGAGATTAGTGAGGTCAATCCCTTGTCCCCAATACGTATTCACTCACCCTCAGCATCGCTGGAAACATTTCTGCTGCAGCCTGGCAGCTGCAGAGGGGCAAATGGCCACTAGACTTATTTTCTTGGACCCCAGCCCCCCACCTTGGGGTCTAAGGTGCCAGGCTAGAAAGTCATGGTGACAGGGCACTGTTGGCACTCCAACGTGCATAGCCTGAAGGTGGGCCTAAATGGGGGTCTGAGAGAATAGGAAGGTTAAGTGGATACGTGAGGGGGGAAGGGACCTGAGTGTGGGGGTCTGATGAGGGAGGTGAGATGAGTGGGAGTCTGAAGGGGAGGGGGGCTGAGTGGGATCTGAGACGAGTTTGTATCACCCTTATATTTGCGTGTTGTGTCGGGTTGAGGGGGTGATCCATTATCTGAGTGGTGGGGTGGAGGGTTGCTAATGCTCCTTGGTGGAACGGGCTGGGAGGCACCACTTTGGAGTTTAGGGGGAGGGAGACCTGACAACAAATGGAAACATAGCAGGGCTGGCCAGTAGATTTCTTGGGATGCACATATTTGCATCCATCAGGTGGCTGAATCCCCAACTGCAGTATGGTTCTGGTGAAAACAGGTGAATCACACCCTATATTTCACTGCAAGTCAGTGATATTAGCAAACAGATGTTTAACATCTTTCCTGGAAATCAACTCCCATCCCCTCTCTACTATTTGAGTAAAAGCATTTTATCATCTAGAATAAATACAGTCAGAAGTGGGGCACTTTGCCAATGATGAACCCCACAGAATTCAATTTATTTTAAACTGATTTGGTCATGAAGCTGACTATGTGAACCTCCAGTTTGTTCTGGACAAGTGGCTTAAAACATTATGATATAAGTGTCAGGCTATAGTTATCTCCAACGAGAACAAATCAAAGCATCTTTTATCATCTTCAACAGTACGATTGTCACTGTCTTCCCTATCAATAACGTCTTCAGAATCGCTAATGACTGGAAGATGGGTTGCAAGATCCATAGCATTTTATGGCAACAAAATCAGGTGTTGAGAATGCCACAATGAGTGCCTCACCTCTTGATTTCTCAGATGCAGTCTATCATTTGAATTTGGGCTGTGGAATACTCACTAATTACTGTTATAGGTGCAAGCTGCAACAACACTCAGGAAATCACTATCTAGCACATAGTAGTGGACTTGATTAGCAGCTTGGCCACTAAAGTCACTGTTCACCCCTTCCTTCACTGGGGCACAACTGTGGCTGCAGTGAGTACCATATACAGGACATTAGAACCACGGACATCATAAAGTATTCATTCGCTATGCTGATACCACAGATAGTAATCTTTAGTTAAGAGAAGAGACTTCCAAAAAATGGAACTCTTTAACGGAACACAGAAGATCAAGAGGAAATGTCGTAAATCGTTTTGTATTCTGAACTGTTTCGATGGAATGAATAGAGAAACCATTTCCTCTGGGTGAAGAATCAATTACAGGGGTCAACAAGTCAAAATTATCTGTAAGAGATTGAGGTTAGAAAACATTTCTTAATGCCAAGTGTGTCGGATGTCTTGATACACAGAATGGTTGAGGTGGAGACCTCTGTAACTTTAAGACGGATGGAACTAGTATTTATGTAGTGCCTTTCACAACTTCAGGGCACGCCAAAGAATGCCATAATCAATGAAATATTGTACGCTCTCTCTTGTATTGTCAGGATACTGTTTCAAAAACCTTTTAGCAAATAAAGGTAACCTTCTTTTGCAGGTTTGGATATTAAATATCAGTGGCAACTGACTATTGATACACCAACTATAAATTTAGTCCTTGGAAGCATCATAAGATAATAGTTTTATATTTCTGCATTCAATTCTGCTCTGTTCAAACCAACAACAATTTATCGAAAGAATCTGTTGCATCTATGATTTCTTTTTATACTCCAAATTCACAAAAGCACTCTCAAGAAACAATTTGCATTCTGCTTACATTTTTATACAATTTAAAAGAATCAGGAGTCTAAGAGCTCGAACAAGTCAGTATTTCCTTGTCAAAAAACTGATCAGTCAGCAGTTTAATAACACACAGCAACCAGTCAAACTTAAAACACTGGACACTGCAAATGGTGAGGAATTAAAAGAAAAAGTGAAGCTACACTTGTTCAAATAATGATATTCAGTCAATAAACAGAAAATGCTAATCTTGCCGTACTTAGAAACTAATGTAGAAGCAATCTATTAAACATGCGAGGGTTAATTGATAGTGGGGATAAGCCATTCTTACATGCACATCAATTTCTTTCCACTCTTTCCCATGTGGGCATTTCTTTCTGTTAAACCAGTTCTGAGTTGCTTTCTCCACAGTCTGCTGCAGACTTGAGTCCCTTGAGGGCTTTTTGATGGGCTCTCTCTTAAACATAAATTATCGGGAGCCAAAGTATTTGACTAATCAGCAGTATAATTCCGCAGGGTTGAATGTCTGAATGGCAAATGCCAATATCCACTGCATGCCTTATGGATCAACAAACCAATATGGAGAAACTGATCCATCATTATGTCACTGATTCCTGTCATGCAGTTAAAGGCCTGCCAATTAAAACTGCAGATTTAACCTGCACTGCTCAAGAATGATTGTGGGTCCATGATAAATAGGGAATGCTGGAGTCAGCTCAGTGCTGGAGCACAAAGTTTTTAATGTAGCCGATTGTTATGGGATGATATGAGCAGATCACGGCAGGCCAGACTATCAGCAGTGTCAAGACCTCACAGTGTTCCTTGCATTGTAAACAACATGGGAGATGCTGTAAAAGAGAGAAACAAATCTTTAATTACTTTATTTGTCAGGGGACTGCAGTACACTGAATATTGTCAGCTTTGCACAGATAGGTCAAAGGTCAGGATGCAGACTCCACAGCGGCAGGTTGTCAGCAAAGGAGCTGTCAGAGCAGAATTGTTTAATTACATTTTGATTACTTCTCATATTAAGAATTTGGAATCTCAGGAAGGCTTAAACACGGTTTTCTTTTCCTGGGAGTCGAGATAGAATATAAGTAGCTGTCAGCTTGGCGTGAATGTGATTGAATAGCATGGTATGAATTCTTGGTAAAAAGCTGAGTATAAGTTTAAGTGAGGTGTGGGGGGGAGGAGGGGAAATGTTTTTTTCACACAGAGAATGGTGGGTGCCTGCAATGCATGGCGAGAGGAGGTGGTGGAAACAGGCACATCAGCAATATTTAAGAATCAAATGGATGGGTACATGAATAGAGAGGGAATAAAAGGATACAGACCCAGTAAGGATGGAAGGTTTTTTTTGGTTTAGTTAGGGCATCGTGATTGGCACAGGCTTGGAAATCCAAAGGGCCTGTTCCCGTGCTGTACTTTTCTTTGTTCTTCTATGTTCCAAGTACCCAGTGAAATGTGAAGCAAATTGAAACAATCCTGTTAGAATGTCATTGTTCTATGTTCCTAAAAACTTTTTGAAACTGCACTGGGGTAGCAACATTTCAAAAAAAAGATTCACAATTCAGAAAGTGTTGAAGTAACAGTAATGTGATAGACTCAAATATCGAGATGAAATATGCCTCTACTAACTATTTTCAACCTTGCCATGTTTTGGACTATGGACAGTAAGAAGTCTCACAACACCAGATTATAGCCCAAAGATTTATTTGGAATCACAAGTTTTCGGAGCTCCTTCATCAAGTGATATACCTGAGGACATAGCAGCACTCCAAAGATCGTGATTCCAAATAAACTTTTTGGACTTTAATCTGGTATTGTGAGATGTCTTACTGTGCCCACTCCAGCCCAATGCCAGCATCCCCACTCTTGGATTATAGAGCTTGCTCCTTCACTCAAACCTAATTCCAAAAGAGTGTGAAAAGAACAGCTTCATACTTTTCAGCATGTCTGTGCAAGCAATTAAAGAACCTAATATTAGAGTAAAAATCAGGAAGGTCTCAAGGAAACTGCAATGTATCAATTCATTCATCCTAAGTATAACAATACATTCCACATTAAATGCTATAACTTTCCTGTTGCTACAATCCTTGAAAAACCCTGAAATTCAAGGTGTTTATTTAAACAGAGCTGTTTTATTTTTAGTACTGTTTAGTACTATGACAAAGAAATTTGACAAAGAGAGCAAATTGGCTTCAATTCTCTTGAATTTTGATATGTTTTTGTTTATAAATCTGAACAAATGGACAGTGAAGTTAAAGAATTGTTCCACCTTTAGGTGCACAAATGTATTGTTCATATAATAGCTTTTTATTTATCAACCTGCTAATAGTTAAGGAAACCATTGCCAGGAGTTTCTCCTAGTTTTCTGTCATAACTTCACTGGGAGAATCAGAGAACTGCTACAACAGAAGCACAAAATGGGCACTTTCATCCATTTTTGCAGATTTGGCCCAGACCTGAAGGATCCCCACGTGTTTTCCAGGCGTATTTATTCATTTTTATTAGCCAAATAAAAAGGTACGGAATCCTCTGGCTTTGAGAAGATCTCTCACGTACCCTTTTCTGAGCTCTTTGAGTAAACATTTCTGTCTGTTCTCTCACTCCCATATCTCTGCATCATTTTACTACAGCATAACTGCTGAGTTAAAGGCAAAATGCTGTGGATGCTGGAACCTGAAACAAGAACAGAAAATGCTAGGGAAACCCCACAGGGTAGCATGATGGCACAGTGGTTAACACTGCTGCCTCACAGCACCAGGGACCTGGGTCCAATTCTGGGCTCAGGTCACTATCTGTGTGGAGTTTGCACACTCCCTGTGTTTGTGTGGTCTTCTTCTGGGTAGGCCCGTTTTCTCCCATAGTCCAAAGATGAGAGGGTTAGGTTGATTGGCCATGCTAGATTGACCCGAGCATCAGAAGATTAGCAGGGTAAATATGTGGGATTACAGGAATAGAGCCTGGGTAGGATTGTGGTTGCTGCAGACTCAATGGGCTGAATGGCCCCCTTCTAGACTGTAGGGATCCTATGATGATAAGATGCTGTCAGACCTGCTGAGTTTCTCCAGCATTTTCTGTTTTTGTTTAACCTCGAAGTTAGTGCACATAAAATCTCAGGAAACCTATGGGTATGTATCAAAATGTTGCAGTTTCCAATCTCTGCTTACATGACACTATGTTGACAACTGAAATTTTCTATCTCACACTATTCAAAAAAGGCCTTGAAGTTGCATATAATGCAAGGCCAGCAGTCATGGTGGTGTTCATTCTTACCGGTTCCTCCCACAACAGAAAATAGTTTTGGTGTAGACAATAATATGGTGTTTCAATTATCCCCATTGTCCCTAAGCTAGAGACAGTAAAATTAGTCAGTGTCCTTTCTCCTGCTCATTATCCATTGGTCCTTGTGAAGGTGCATTAATATAGCTGTCAGGTAAGGGCAGTAACCATTCTTGTTCTCATGATTGCATAATCAAACAAGTGAAGAGGATATTCAGCCCATGCTGAGTTAACTTGACATTATTATAGTAGCACAGCATTTCTTTGTGGCCTTTCCTTGACTGATTAATGCACTGTATTTAGCTGAAAGAAAGAAACATTTTTATTAAGAACTTCTATCTTATTAAGTTGCCTTCAGGCTAATCCATATCAAACAACTGGCACAAAAAACTCTGCTCTATTTTGGCAGCTATGATAAAATTCGCCTAAGAATTTTAATACCAAAAAATACTAATCAAACAAAATAACCAAGAGCTTCTCAAAAGAAATCAATTTGCCCTGTCTCCTAATGTTAATGGATCCTTTAAAAATTACTAGGACCAAACTCCCTTGGCACTCCCCCAGCACGGTTCTGGTGCCTGGTGAACAGTGCCAGGGTGCCCAGTGGGCACTGCCAGCATGCCAGGTAAGCACACCAAACTGGAACTTCATCATGGGCATTCTCCGGACCTGCTCCTGATCACCCAGGACTTCACTGGCCTCTGATCCCCGCCCCGGCAAGACCATCACGTTTGCTCTCCTGCTGATGGAGACTATCTGTGATTCTGTGAAGTGAGACAAAATGATATTACCCAGGATTCACTAATGACATGCCAATAATGTCATGAATATTGAAGTCGGCTTCACACCCTTTCTGCATTAACTTTTGAATTTACCTGCTAAGCTACTTCCTGGCAGTACTGCAATAGTTGTTGTCTAACATTAACAGAATACATCCTTAATATGAGGGAGGTGAAGGATGCGGGAATCCACAAAGTGATTTTATTGGCAAAATAGGACCGGTACGATCACGAGAGGCAAGAAACCAGGTGCGTTTCTCACTTTTCATCTCTCGCCCAATCGTACCATCTCACCTCGCCGAAAGTTGGGCAGGACAGGTTGTAAGATTGTGCCTTACTTCTCTTTCAAAAAGTAACCCATTCTTCCATGAGTCATACTCTATCTGTGCACCAAGTGCTGTTAAAACCCATTCATAATTCTTGAGGTAAATTGGTTACAGACAAACTAGCAGATGGAGCAAAAAGTGCCCTGTGCCCAACTTCCAGCTCTCTGAAGTCTTGCACCACTGGCTGAAATGAAGACTCATGGAAAAATATGACTTTTGCCACAATTCCTCATCTGTTTAAATAATTGCCCAATTAAATTTTACAAATTAACAATGTACTGGAAACCTATACAAGCTAGGAGTGAATATTCGTAGCAAAACGGAAATGTCGGGGGAGGGGTGGTGGTGAATGAAATTTGGCACAAAAAGAACAAAAAAAAAATTAACCCATCTTTTATTTGACACTCAGTACCTTTATTTGTAATCATTGATCTTGGATTCCTGCATGTAGTTTCTTCCCTCACATTAAGGAAGTATTCTGTTAATGTTGGTCAGCATCTATTGCAATAATGCCAGGAAGTAGCTTAGCAGATAAGTTCAGAAGTTAACACAGACAACCAATCTTGATACTGATCAGGAGATGCTCAAGTGGGTTAAGTTCAGCCACAGCAGGATACTGCCGTGCACTCATCCTATCCTGCCATTTTCTGGCTCAGTTGACTTTCAATTGACTGGATCCAATTTTTTTATGAACTGCTTCCTGACACACACATAACTGCTGTCAGTTCACATGAGTAAAGCAGATTCCTGATGTGAGGGAAACTCAAAATGGTAGAGATCTCCACAGGGGGATGATAAAATCAATGCTAAAAATAAGAATTGCTCATTTTCAGAGAGTGATTTTTAATTTTTTTCTTTCATGCAACATTGATGGTCTTTTGTACTTACGCTACAAAGCACATCCTCTTCATTATTCTTCTGCTTTACGGCTTGAAGGCTTAACATTGATAGCAACGTAAATTTCCTCAATTTATTGTCCAGTATTTTCACAAATTAGAATCACAAAAAGAAACCTAAAATAAAAGCCCTTTGAATATGTACATTTGTTGACTATTGCCTATTGAAGGGACTGCTTTCAAACTTTGCAAACACTGGACAAGACAGACGCCTGGGCCTGGCCATATTTACCATAACCAGATCCACGTAATGGGTGACAAGAGGGTTGTCCAGTCTGATTGTCTGTCCCTCGACCACACCTATGTTTATAGCTGGGTGTCTCTGGAGAGGGAAAATAGAGTGTCCACATTGAGGCCTTCCACATTCATTGAGCCCCACAGGAATTAGCATTTATTTTTGACCCTTTTAACACATTTTAATTTGATATTTTAAGTTTCCTTTTCGCATTGTTTGTTGTTTCGGGCAGTTCCCTCCTCCTTCCTTTTAAGGACCTATCACTTCTACTTTGACTCTCAGTTTTGTTTGATTTAGTTTATTTGATTAGCTAAAAGGATTGGCAGACACCTAGGCTTTCCTTCAGCAAAGGCGGAGGACCACCATAAATGGGTAACTTTAGCTTTTACTATAAGAAGACCTCTTGATTCCATAGCGTCATGAGCAGTTCCCCTTTCCCCCAGCTATCCATCCGTTGTCCACTTCTATTCCCTCATTTAAGAGCTATTTCAATCTTGGCAGATAGATGTCTGCGCTCGAGTGAGCTGGCTGCAGAGGTACAACCAGCATCAATCAGAAAATTGGCCATGACCAAATATCTTCCTGCCAATTTTCTTTCTGGAAAGCCCCAGTACTGCCTGAGCATGGGTGGTAAAGAAAAAGATAATGCAGCCCCCTTATCTCTTTAAATAATTCATATTTAACAGTATAAATCAATGCAGTAATGTTCCTGTAATTAATTTCTCATTAGATACAGTTACTAGAGTGAAATGATTATTTGAATATTACAGCTGGAGCTTATTATGGGAAACAACTTTGCACGTCCAGAGGCAAAGTGACTCGTAAAGAATGATGAATTTAGCAGAAGGAATGAATGCTGCTAAATTGTCAATCACTGATGCTGTCAGTATTTCACCGTGTGATAGGAAAGATTTATTTTCTGAGATTTGCTTTGCAGTATCAACATGATCAAGCACTTGAGATGTCAGCACTTGGAACAGAACAGGAAAGCATGTAAAAAGGAGAGCAAAAGAACCTGAGCAAATATTGAACTTTCATCTCACAAAATGTCTTACAGCGCAGCATTTTAAGAGAGAAATCCATCTACTGTCCTAATAAACGTTTAGTTAAACACTTAAGTCGGCCTTGTCCCTTCCCATTTTTAGGGCAATTGCAGCAATCTGAGAATGACACAGGATAAACCCAATAACAACGTGACAGCAGTGGGCTAGAAATGGGTTTGCCTCAAATTATCAGTTATGGAGGGGCCACAATTTGCAGCGCTAATTATGATCAAGGTTGGGAGTCCACCATTTTGGTGTTCCCACCTCATTTCCAACGTTGCAGCCTGGCCCAGAATAGTTACCTCAGAGACAGGGGGATACACACCAGGTCAGAATTCTGTGTGAATAGGGCTTCAGTACTGAAATCTTTCAAAATGTCTGCAGCCACAAGCTTCCTGTTTGTGTTCAGCTTCCCTATCCACAGCTTGACAAATAGTCGACAGCACAGTGAACAGTCAACACACACACACACACACACACAGTCAATCACCAAGCAATTACACAATAGAAAATAACAGGCAGAATTTTCCAAAGGTTGCGCAGGATGCTGCAGCAGGTGAGGAAAGCTGTGTGAAAATCATTGGTTTCATAGCTATCTTTTCTGGCCAGGTCAAACAGCACTCCACAATTTCAAAACACTGTGCAGATCAAACAGCCAGCTGGATACAAACACTGGCAAAGCTGAGATTCAGGTATCAGGGAGCCCAATTCTCAAAGTTAAATTAAAGGACCCCCCTCTCCCACCCATGGACATTGGGACCCCCTCCCTCCCAAAAAAATATTGGGACTGCTGGCAGACATAGGAAACACCCCCACATTTTGCCTGCAGTGGGGCAAGTTCCTATCCCATCTCACCTCTCAGGGATATACTCATCTTCACGTACCTGATTGTCATCTGTACTGGTTGACACTTTTGAAAAAATAGTACCCTATGCCCTATTCCAGCAGAAACAATTGATAGAATTGCCTTATCTTCCTTGAAAAGCACCAAAAGCGGTTTATTGTCTGCGATGATAATAAAATGTCTCCTGTAAGGATATTGATAAAATTTCTTGATGCTGAAGGTATCAGCTGGGTCTTCCTTTTCTATCAGGAAGTATCCTCTTTCTATGTCTGATAGGGTTCTTGATACATATCCAATAGTCCCTTGGATTACTCATCTATTGTGTTGGATAACATGGACCCAACACTACACAATGATGCATCACATGTCATTACTATCTTTTTAGAAGGGTCGAAATGCACTAATAAACATGTTGACTGAAGTGCCTACTTGGATAAAAGCCTCTTTTTGTGGTATTTTCCATCTCTGACTCTTTAACAGTGCAGGCAATGGTGCCAGTAATGTCGATAGATTTCTGAGGAATCACCCATAATTGTTGACTATCCCAAGGAAGGATCTGAGTAATTAGACTCTCATAGGAGTCATTGCCTTTTTAATCATTTTCACTTTGTTCTCTATTGCGAATAACCCTTAAGGAGTGACTTGATAACCAAGTAGAGCCACCTCATCTGCTTGGAAAGTGCACTCTTCTCTTTTCAAGTGCACTCCTGCTTTCTGGAATCTCTTTAAAACTTCATCCCAAATTTGCCAAATGTTTTTCCTTGGTGATCCCTTTTATTTGGATAACACCCAGATAAATGAGAACACTGTGCAAACTCTGTAGCAAACCTTCCATTGTTCACGGAAAGATGCTACAAGTTGGTGGAATCCCAAATGGTAGATATGTATATTGATACAGCTCTTTATGTGTATTTATGGTGGCACAGCTCATAGTTAAAAAGTTGGTAAGTGTGATACATGTCCAATTTGGTATATGTCAGACCTCCAGGTAATTTTGCATACAGATCCTTTATTTTGGGGATGGGGTACTTATCCAGTTTCACAGCCTAGTTTACCATCAGTTTGTAGTCCCCACAGATATGAATTGTCATGTCTGGTTTAACCACTGGCAAAATAGGTGTTGTCCACTTTGCAAATTATACGGGCCTGAAGATGTCCAATTGTTTCAGTCATATTAGCTCTCTACTTTTTCTATTAATGTATAAGGCATTAAAAGTCTAGCTCAAAAATGTTTTGTTGGGGCTTCTGGATCTCCATGGAAATTAGCTTACAAACCTTTAATCTTTCCAAGTTCCTCTGGCATTCTCTTGATGCTTACTCGTGGATTTGTGCAGGCCCCTTTCTTTTATCTTCACGATCTCCAGTTTTGCAATATGTTGTCTGTACATTGATTCTGCCTTCAATTCCTCTCACTTAACAAGTTTTACAATCACAGGAGAAATCATTGTGGTCACATAGTCTTCAATGTCAATGCTTTCTGTGATTGTAGTATGGCTAAGCATGACAGTTACTTGACATGTTGTGTGAATCTGTGAGATACTGACGAACGTGATCTGGTCATTCTAGATGCATAGTGGTCAATGAATTGATTCCATTGGCTAACAATGGAATTAGTGCTTGTTGCAGAGAATGAACTTTCACCAATGGTCATAAGTTTAGTTTCAGGCTAGTGCTCTCATGTCTAGAAGGGTGTTTAATTTCCAGCAATGCACAGTAGGCGTATTCAATTGGCTGATTGTCACTTTCAGTACATTCTGAGAGCCCAGCTCCCTATATCACAAATTCACAAAATCTACGCTGTAAATCTTAACCATAAAAATTGCTTGCATTGCAGGAATTTTTAAAGAAATTCTTTCACAGGATGTTGGCATCGCTGACTAGGCTAGTATTTATTTCCCAACCCTAATTACCTGTGAAAAGGTGGTGATGAGTCGCCTTCTTGAACCACTGCAGTCTGTGTGCTGTAGATACACTCACAGTGCTCTTACAGAAGGAGTTCCAGGATTTTGATCCAAAAGCAATGAAGGAACAGCAATACATTTCCAAATCAGTATGGTGCCTGGCTTGGAGGTGCTGTCAATCCCATGTATCTGCTGGCCATGTCCTTCTAAGTGGGTAGATATTGTGCGTTTAAAGGTGTTGTCTAAGGAGCCTTGGTGAGTTCCTATAGTGCAGCTTGTTTCTGCCACTGCTCATCACTAGAGAAGAGTGTGGATGTTGAAGATGGTTGTTGGGGTGCCAATCAAGAGGGCTTTGTCCAGGATGTTGAGCTTCTTGAGAGTTTTTAGAGCTGCACTCATCCCAACAAGTGCAGGGTATTTTTGTATACTCCTGTCTTGTGCCTTGTGGACAGGCTTTGGAAAGTCAGGGATGAGATACTCTCCACAGAATTTCCAGCCTCTAGCCTATTCTTGCAACCACAATATTTTTCAGCTGGTCCAGTTCTCTTTCCAGCCAACGATAATCACCAGGATGTTGATAGTGGAGATTTCAGTAATGGTAATGCTCTTGAACTTTAAGGGGAGATGGTTAGATTCTCTCTTGTTGGAGATGGTTCTTGTCTGGCACTTGTGTGACATGAGTATTACTTTGATAGTGATTGGGCTTAGGACTGAGGATCTCCTGCAGTGATGTCTGGTAAGGATGAATGAATCTGCATGCTTGGACTCAAAGGAAGATGGTTGTGGTTTTTGGAGTTCAGTCATTGCAATTCCAGCCCTCCCAATTCAGAAGATCCCCAGGATAGTGTCCTCATCTCAACTATTTTCAGCTGTTTCATTCATTTTCCTTCCATCATAAGATCAAAACTGGGGATGTTTGCTGATAACTGCACAATTCAGCACCATTCGTAACTCCTTAGTACCCTGAAGCAGTCCATGCCCAAATGCACCAAGACTTGGATAATATCCAGACTTCCATGGCATTACCATTATTGAATTCTCCACTATCAACATTCTGAGAATTGCCATTGACTGGAAATCTAGTCGTATAAATACCATGACCACAAAAGCAGTGAGAGGCTAAGAATCCTGTGATGAGTAATCATCTTCTGAGTCCCCTAAACTTGTCCACCTTCTACAATGTGCAAGTCAGAAGTGTAATTGAATAATTTCCATTTCTCTGCATGAATACATCTCCAACAGCATTCAAGAAGCTCACCAACATCCAGGATAAAGCAGTCTGTTTGTTTGGTACTCCATTGACAAACATTTACTCCCTCCACTACTGATGAAAGGTGGCAGCCCTGTGTACCATCTACAAGATGCACTGCAGGATCTCACTAATGCTCCTTAGGTAGCACGTTCCAAACCCATGACTTCTAACACCTAGAAGAACAAGGGCAAAAAATATTTGGGAACACTACTGCCTGGAAGCTTCCTCCAAGCCATTCATCATTCTGATTTTGAAATATATCACTGTTTCTGGATCAAACTCTTTCCTAAACAGCCTAACAATGTACCTGCGCCACATGGACTGCAGCTGTTCAAGGAGACATCCCACTATCAGCTACTCAAGGACAATTAGTGATGGGCAATAAATGCTGGCCTAACCAGTGACACCTTCATCTCTTGAAAAACAAATGATTAACTTCACAACTATATTTGAATTAATCAAACCTTTTTTTTTGTTTTTGACATACGATATCTCTAAGTGACTAAAGCAACATGCTTATTACAACATTCTTAATTACAGTGAAATAAACCTACTCTTATTTAAACTAATTTTGAAACAAAAACAATGAGAAATGTTCAGTACCTTCAAAATAGACATTCCTTTTACAAATAATGTCAGTTTTACCAAGTAAGCATTCTTTAAAACAAAGATGGTTTTAATATCAGGGGACATGAATCGTAAATTATGTAGGTTCCTGGAACGTTCTATTTCCAAGGACATCTCCACTGTATAAAATGAGCAGCAAGTAATTATACATTCAATTTTATTATACAATTCTAGACAACATGACTCCAATAGGTAGAGAGTAGATTAGTGGTAATATCATTGTACCCGTACTCCAGAGACCCAGGTTAGTGCTCTGGGGGCAGGGGTTCAAAGCCCACCATGGCAGCTGGTAGAATTTGAATTCAGATAGTTAGTCTGAAATATAAAGCTACTCTCAGTAATGGTGACCATGAAATATTAATGTTTGTCAGAAAAATCCATCTAGTTTATTTTGTCATATCTAACTGGTTGGTCTACTCCAGACCCAACAGCAATCTGGTTGATTCATAATTAAATTAGTGTCACAAGCCTGCTTACGTTAACACTGCAATTAAGTTAATGTGAAAATTCTGTAGTTGTACACTGTGGGAGAATTTAACATGGCCAATTCACCTAAGACCAGCATGTCTTTCAGACTGTGAGAGGAAACCGGAACACCCGGAAGAAACCCATGCAGACATGGGGAGAAGGTGCAAAATCTACACAGACAATCACCCAAGTTGGGGGTTGAACCCGGGTCCCTGACACTGTGAGCCAACCACTGTGTCAGCGTGTCACTCACTGAATTGCCATCTGAACCCAATTCCAAGGGCAATTAAGGATGGATAATTGATACTGGCCTTGCCAGCAATGACCACATGTCATGAATGAACAAATGAAACTAAACAATAAAAACACGTAAACTAGTCTAGCACTGTTTTCTAATATCTCCTATACACGTAGGTTAGCAGCTTTTGGTGGAACTTCAAGCCATTTCCTTCAGAAGAGCCTGGAGCATCAGAATTATCAGAATCATCCCTTGTAAGAAAAACACACGTTACAGGAGGGAAGAGAAAACGGCCCACACAGCATGGCACTCACTTCAAAGAAGACTTAGGAATGGGCTCAGCTGATGCTCCCTTGCATGCTGGATGCCGACTTGACTGTTGGTGACCATTGGAGGCGCGTACCCCGCCAGCTCCAGAGCATACTGCTCAAACCCTGTTAGCAGGCACAGCTCAAGGTATTCCACTGCCAGTCTTCTCCCTCTTATGCCGGTTGTGTGTAGTTTTCTCCTGTGGGAACATAAAGGGGATTGAAAACATGATGTATAGAAGGACATGGAATGCAAGGCTTGTGGAACTTGTGTTGGCCGTTTCAGGGAAATGGGTCCCCACAGGGGGCTGCTGGTTGGTGGGGGGGTGGGGGGAATTGTGGGGTGCCACAGGGGTTGGAGAGAGTATTAAGGAGGGGAGGGCAGCTGTCGTTGAGGTATCTGAGTGGGGACGGTCTAACATTGTTAGCACAGCACATATACGGAATGGGATGCATACTCACCCCTGCAACCTGAAGAAGGTTGTTCATCTTCTTGCACTACTCTCCGTATCAAGGAGTCAGTGTCCTGGCATTCACTGCAGATGCCACTGCCTCCCATAATAAGCTGGCTGCACAATCCCCTTGGGTGGTGGCCCTGAGTGGGGCCTGCTCAGTCTCTGGAAATCTTAAAGCACTCTTCTTCAAGACCACTTTCCTGCGTGACTGCCTGTGTGTCCATCATTGTAGCTTATGTACAGCTCTGGCTTGTTAAGGGATTTCAGGTGAACTCAGCTTCGGCCAATCATGGGCCCATTAGTTAAATTTCATTGTGAATAATGTACAGGCAACCTGGTTTTAATAGAGGATAAGCCATCTTCAAAGGTGCTGATTGGGTTAACTCAACAAGCTAATGTGTCCAGGAGAGGAGGGGGTGCAATGCTCAAGGCTTTCACTCGATGGAGAGGAATGCTTGCAAGCAGGGGGTGAGTATGGCAGCACAGGCTCTGTGCGTGAAGTGGAGTGGGGGAGGGGGAATAGGAGATAGGGAGAGGGTTGGTGGTGCGGTGGGGAAAGTGATGGGCAGGCTAGCAGGCTGGCCATGTCTGGGTCACTTGGGGATCGGGAGGCCGGGAGGCCAGCAATTTTCTTGTGGAAGGGGGGAGATTAAGAGGCTTGTAATGTTCGTGAGGGGACCTGAGAGATCAGCGATGATGCCAACAATGACTGTGCGGAGTGAGAGACCAGTGATGATGCCAGCAATGTCCATGGTGGGGTTGAGATTAGCTATGAGGCCAACAATGTCTGTGGTGGAGTTGAGTCACCAATGTCTGTACTGGGAAGATTTGCTTACTGCTCTCCCAGAGATGTGCATATGTGTGGGGGCCCTCTCAACATGTCAATTTCAGCCTCTTGAATGGGAATAGGCCTCGCACACAAATTTTTAGTGTGATTCACGCTAGTGTCCTCTGTATTGCACAGAATGTGGGAGATTCATTTTGAAACTCCGTTGGGAAAAAAAACAGCATGATTAACTCCAGTTTTTGACACTTAGAATTTTTTTGGGAGATTTGCCTGGGGACGTGGGAATAATAAAATACCTTTTTCAAAATGCCATCATGGGCATGGTGGGTCAAATGTGCTTGAGCGCCTTCCGTGCTTAACGATTCAATGTGTGGTATCATTTTCACCTGTTACATTCCTACCAGGAAATTTCATCTACAGAGAAAGCATATCAGAAATCAGCACATATTCTGGACACAATTTTAGGAACATTTAAATGCAATGAGCACTCAAATGTCAGAAAGGTGCCCTTAGCTGGTGAAACTCCCTATTGGGAATGCAATTACCCTTACTGTCTGACTTTAACATATCTCTGTGAAAAATTCTGGGCATTAGGTTTGATAGACATTCAGAGTATCTTCTTACCATATAATGTTGAATTGCTATCATTTAAAGGCTTGCATGTAACTCATTTCTTACAAATGTAAAAAAAAAGTCCTGATGTATGGGAATGAACACTCTTTACTTATCAACTCTTAGCCTCTTAGCATACACTGTGCCCTCAGGTTGAGCATTCTGAGTCAGAATTCGTCACCTCGTTCTTTAAGATTATTGACTCTTTAGTATATAGATACAAGTTGTAAGGTTATATGTCAGGTTCTTCAGTACTTATACTTCCAACTGAGAAAAACACACAGCAGATTTTTAGCCTGCGCTCGCTGTCAGGGAGAACATCATGAAAAATGCAGAGGGAATCAGGAAAAATGATTCTTGCTGATGAGATTCCCAATTTTCTTTGTCCCTCGTCAATGATATCATGAGATTCACACCCACAAAGGGTGAGAAGATCATTTTAATCATTTTGCATGCATTTTAATGTAATTATTCTGCATCCCCTGGGCTTTTGATGGCCCCTCACTAAATATTCAAACCTTGGTGAATAGCTGTCACATCGGTGAGGTTTGCAACAAACGAGATTCAATCAAGTGGATTCCTTTGGGGCACAAAGGTAAGTAGGGAGAGGGCCATATCTGGACAGTGCCAAGGCTCTGTCACCTAGGCACAAATTGTCACAATCAGGTTGGCACAATGTGAACGTGGCAGAGCCATCCTGGCAGTGCCAACCTAACAGTGCCAACCTGAGTCAAGGGATAGGGTCAGGGCAAGCTCTCTGGGGACCCACAAAGGGGCGGGGAGTAGGGGGGGTGTCCCATTATGTGTCAGGTGGGATCCTGCAAGCTTGGAGGGACAAAGCGGTCAGTGAGGAGGGAACAGGCAAGCATGGAGGGGTTAGTGCGGCAGTGAAGGGGGAGCTTTGATGATACTTCTGCGATGGTGGGAGAGGAGAGCGAGTCCCAGTGATTCTGTGAGGGAAGACAGGCCCTGATGATTTGACTGTGGGTGGGGGAGGGGAAGGCCCCGATATCTTTGTGTTGAGGAGAGTTTGTTTTTAGTGCTGATCAAGGTACCCCCTTTAAAAATGGCATCCTGATCTCAGTCTTGCCAGCTCTATCAGGCCCCACCACTCTGGACTAATGATGCAAATCACCACCCAATCAGTATTTTTTCCAGAGAAGCTCAAGGTCTGGACTGAAACTGAGCTGCACAGTTTTCACACCAATTTTCAGTCAGAGGCTGACACTTTGAAGAATAATGAAAAAGAATCCACATCTGATCTTCATTTTTCATTCTCAGGGTATCCTGAAGGGCTTCACAGTCCATCAATTACTTTTGATTGCAACCATTATTCTTTCATAGCAAGTATCGTTGCATGAACAGGCAAGCAATGTCCTGCAAAGAGCAATATGATCAATACATTAGTGATCTGTTTTTGTGGGGTCAGTCAAGGGTTGAATGTTAATCAGGAAACCAGCAGAAGCTCCTGCTCCATTTCCACAATATATTTTGAGAACTTCCCTTAAATCCTCCTGAACAGGTAATTACATCCTTTAACATTTCATCTGAAAGTTAGCCCCTCAGCAATGTCTCAAAGTCTGGTTTAGGTATTTTGCCTTGGAGTGGAGTATGTAGTTAGAACTTCTCATCATCTAACTCAAACGCAAGCAAATCAACGTTCCAAAGAGACAATGCAAAGGCAGTAATTTCATGCTTAGGTTAATTTCTGTTGATGAGGGACATAGTAGATTTACTTGGAATTGGAAATTTATAACTATCAGTCAATTTGCAAACTTCCCTCACAACAGTAATTAACCATTAACTGACTTCAAGACTGAGTTTGATTACTTCCCCTCAGAGGGCTCTAAATAATAGTTAGAAAGTTAGGATAAGCCACTGAGTACACTTAATTTCCCTTGCATCATGTTTCTTTTCCTGTTGAACATCTTCGCTTAAGTGATATTTACAGGTTTCATTAGATTACCAAATATAAAAGGCAATATTTTTATGCTGATCTGTAGATAGAAAATAGTTGAGCGGTTAATGAAGCTTTGTGAGTATTACTTTTGGTTAACACATTCCAGTAAATGTTGAACAGTGGTAGATCTCTTATAGTGATAGATAAAATGCATCAATTATTGAGAGTAAACCTAATTAAGCTAGTCACACCGCAAATTATGAACTATTAGTCTACCAGAGTTATCGGTCACACAGAACAGATTTTAGGCTGTGGCAGAAGACTAAAAGATTTCTGTCTGAATGAAACAAATCATCATGATGGAACCATCCGCATCATCCATCTTGCTGAGGCTAGAATGAAAAATACATTAAGGTACATAATTGGTCAACCAAGAGAAGGAAGACAATCTATACATGTATTTACAGCCTATTCTTATGATTAAGAATACATTGCCAGTAAGGATGGAGGCAGATCCAATAATGACTTTCAAAGGGAAATTGGATAAATATTTGTAGGGGAACATTTGTTCGGTTATCAGAGAAAGAGAAGGGCAATAGGATCAATTGGATAGCTAATTTAAAGTGCCAACACGGACAAACTAAGGGTGGCATGGTGGAAGAATCAGAGAAAACCTACAGTGCAAAAGGAGGCCATTTGGCCCATTGAATCTGCATCTGCTACTATCCCACCCAAGGTCGTTCCTGTAACTTCACATATTTACCCTGCTAATCCCCTGACACTAGGGTCAATTTCACATGATCAATCAACCTAACCCACACATCTTTGGAGTGTGGGAGGAAACACGAGCACCCGGAGAAACCCACTCAGACACAGGAGAATGTGCAAACTCCACACAGACAGTAACCTGAGGCCAGAACAGTGGGCCAGCACTGCTTCCTTACAGTGCCAGAGACTTGGAATTAATGAATTCCAGTTCATTAATATCTGGAAAGAATCATTTGAATAGTAGTGAAATTAGATACTATAGCAGATTTTTAAAAGGCAATTGGACATGTACTTGAAAAGGTCTAGTTTCCAGAGTTACACAGTTGGGTATAAATTGAACCACTGTTTTAGCAAGTTTTGTGGTTGCAACTGACATTGGAGATTACAATATAGATTTTAGAGCCATGGTAAAAATAATGCAAAAAACATAGTTTCACCATTTAGAGGAACACGATCTAGAGACAAGAAAGGAATGGTTTCATAACCAGCACGAGGAGACATAGCTTTAAATTGAGGGATGATAGATATAGGACAGATATCAGAGCTAGGTTCTTTACTCAGAGAGTAGTAAGAGTGTGGAATACCCTGCCTGCAACAGTAGTGGATTCGCCAGTATTAAGGGCAATCAAATGGTCATTGGATAAACATAAGGGTGATGTTGAAATAGTATAGGTTACTTGGGCTTTAGGTTGGTTTCTCAGGTTGGCGCAATGTCAAAGGCTGAAGGGTCTGTACTGCACTGTAATGTTCTATGTTCCATGTTCTATAATATGACTATGAATATATAAGGACCCTGACATCCTGACCAATAGTACATAAATCCATCTCAGTACATAACTTTCGCAAAGATTGCAGATATTACTATGCATTCTGACTGAGGGGTGGGATGTTGGGGAAAATGATAGCAGGTAGTAAAAGTACTAGATTATGGGAATGCACATTTAAGAAAGGATGCCTCATTGTCATTAGAACTCTGGCTTTTACATCTTTCCTGCATATAAACAGTCATGCTGTGCACCCATATACGTGATTTCCTCTCAGCTATCTAAAAGTCCACTTCATGGTTGTAATGTTAGAAAAGATTTGGTGTTCCAGGAATTGCATTTAAGAAAGAGAAATAGATTCAAAGAAGGCACAGACTGCCCAGCTTCAGTGAGACATCCATTGACATTCTGCTGGATACAGTAAATGCCAGGAAGGCAGTTTGGCATGGTGGCACAGTGGTTAGTACTGCTGTCTCACAGTGCCAGAGATCTTTTTTCAATTCTTGGCTTGGGTCACTGCCTGTGTGGAGTCTGCATGCTCTCCCTATATCTGAGTGGGTTTCCTCTGGGTGCTCTGGTTTCCTCCCACAGTCCAAAAGACATGCTGGTTAGGTGTGTTGGCCATGCTAAATTCTCCCTAGCTGGCACAATTGCTGAGATTGTGAAACTTTCAGATTGCAACAGGTCACTAATGTGCAGGATCCATAGTGTTAAAGTGTAAGTATAATCAATCCTCCTGGGTATTACATATATTCTACATTATGAAAACTAGTCGCCCATTGATAGGTCCTAAATTGGAATAAAGGAAATGATGAAGGTATGAGGCATGATTTGGCTAAAATGGACTGGAAACTTCATTAAAAGGACTGTTGGTGGATAGGGAATGGCTAATATGTAAGGAATAAATGCATCCAGTTCATTTGTTATATATTTCTTTCAGGTTCCAAATAACACAAAAAAATTAAGGATAATATTAGACCCAAAGAAGAATCATGTAAAGTTACTAGAAAAAAGTAGCAAGCCTGAGGATCAGAAGCAGTTCAGAATTCAACATAGGAGGACCAAGAGAATGATTAAAAAGTGAAAAATAGAGTAGAAGAGCAAATTTGCAAGTAACTCAAAATCAGACTGGAAAAGCCTCTATTAATGTGTGAAAAGAAAAAGATTAGAGAAAACAAATGTGGCAGAACGACTTTACTGGAGCATTCTAGAAGTCGATGTAACAATTTCTATGATTAAGGGAGTTATTTGTGTCTTTCTCCATGAAAACAGAACTAAATGGTAGGGAATCAAAGGTTGAGTGAGAAGGATAGATTGAAGAAAATTAGTATTAGAAAAAAGTGCCACAGAAAGTAATGGAACTGAAAGCAGATAAATCCCAGGACCTGATAATCTGCATCCTTGGATACCAAAGAAGATGGAAATGTGGATGTGTTGGTTGCTATCTTCCAATTTTTTATAAATTCTGGCACAGTCCTGGCAGATTGGAAGATGAAACTCTGCTACTTAATAAAGGAGGTAGGGAGAAAATAGGAAATTGCAGATTGGCTACTTTAACAACAGAATTAGGGAAAAGTAGAGTCTATTACAAAGGATGTGATAATAGTACACTCAGAGCAATATTTCTCCCGTTTTGACAATAAATGAAATGGTGGGCGGCTCCACAAGCATGAGTTCCACCAACCAGAATAGAGGATCTCAAACCAGATTTAGTGCTTGGAAACTCATTAATTATGGCACTAGTGACCTCCCTTCTGGACTCCCTCAGTGAGCCGTCCTTAGCTGGCAGGTTCAAAGGTCCTGACACCACATTTAAGTAAGAGTTCAGCATACTCATTTCACTGTCTCCAGACCATTGTCTTCGTCAGACCATTCAGGATGTCAGCTATCCAATGGGAAAAGGCTAGCAGCTTCAAGAGGAAGTCTGTTCCTCAATTCAACCACTTATCCTTGAGCCCATCATCTCTGGGTCACTCTTGCTCCACTTGGATGTCTATCCACTTCATCTAGAGTCCTTGTGTATCACCTTCTATTCAACCCCTTGATGTCACCTCATACTCCATCCCTGGTTGAACTTTGGGCATTTGTTGCAGTGGTTGCATGGGTCCTGCAACACAGCACTGTCCCAATAGACACTGATTGAGGCACTAGTGGAAATGAGACCATTGTATTCCCCAACCTCAGGTGCAGTAAAGAACCATGATAATAATACAAGAGGTTTCATGAGTCTAGGAGCACAGAACTGTCCATGATGATCAGCTCAGCGTGCAGACAGAGGACAGATCTCTCACTCTGCAGAGACCAGCACATCAGGAGCAGGGCAGCGCTATGGCAGAAAGCTTTGTTGCACTCACCTCAAAGTCTGTAACCATACGCGGGCTCTGTAGTGCACCCCACGCTTTAGCAATTAACGTGATTTCCCACTAAGGTGATGCAAGATTGAAAGGCTTCACAGGGTGCCTGTGGACAGCAGTTTTAATCAGCATTCATGAGACGCAAATTATTGCAAATGACGTTCACACCACCTGCCAGCCAGAAAACCGATCTGCCATTACTGTGCCATTAGGAAAATGGCAACATTATTTTACACTAGTGGGTTTCCCTACCACCAAACCTGCCATGGGCGTATTGAGAGAATTCCTTCCCTATGTTTCTGTGGAGGTCTACCATCATGTTGAGATCTCGCATTTGTAATAATCCATGGAATCAGTCAGATTTCATGCTCTAGGCAGATCATCATATTGCACTCATTGAGACCTGATTCTTTGACAACTTCCATCACTCGATCATTATTGTATACTAGATAAGAATACTCACAAGAAAACACATTGGCCAGATATGAACAATGAAGTCATCATCAAGAGGTGCGAGGCAGATCACACAACACAAAGAGTCATCGATTCCACATGAAGTTCCTACCCATTCTTGGTTCAAAACTGCGTCTGACCTCTTTCATTTGTGTGACACTGAATTCATCATCACTGTCGACCACTTTTCAAGTGCCCCATCCTTTGACAACAGCACAATTTGTCAGACACGACTGTCGCACACACTCTGAGTGTTATTTTAAGTTTGGACGGTGTACCTAAAGAGATCATTTCAGATAATGGTTGCAATTTATTCTGAGCCATTTCAGGGTATGTCTGAGAAGAAGAATATCGATCACAGTAGCTCATTATCCTAGATCAAACAGCTGAGCTAAATGGCTTATTCACTTGGTGAAATCCCTAATTCTCAAATGTAGACAGACCAAGCAAGATTTCCACTTTACAATGTTACACCTGGGAGCGATATCTTTAAGTGCAACTATGCCGTCAGAAAAGTTCATTTTTGGCAAGCCACTGCATCTCAATCAACCTACTCTTATCCATTCTAGTCTCTCAAAGATTAGAAAGCAGCTTTTAAAACTGCAAGAGAAGGTCACCTATGTGCATGATAAACATGCAGGTACATATGCAAATACAGCAAGATATTCAGGCTTGGGCTGAACAGTGGCAAGGAGTATTCACGCCACCCCAGCCCCAGCCAATGGCCACCTCCAATAAGAAAGAATATAACCATTGCCCTTTGACATTCAGTGATATTACCATCACTGAACTTCCATTCTCAACATCTGGGAGGTTATCATTGACCAGAAAATGAACTGGGCTAGCCATATAAATACTATGGCTACCAGAGCAGGTCAGCGGCTAGAAATCCTGCAGTGAGCAACTCATATTCTTGCTTCTGAAGTTTGTTTACCATCTACAAGAAACAAGACAAGAATGTGGTGAAACTTATTACATTTGCTTGGATGAATGCAACTGCACCAAAAACTCAAGAAGCTTGATACAACTGAAGGTAGCCTGGATAAATTTGTCCCATCTAAAATGTAAATATCCATCGGGGAAATAATCCCTTTTATGTTAATCTTGTTGTGACCATGAAATCTCTTCAGTGCAGAAGGAGACCATTCAGCTCATCAAACCTACATCAACAACAATCCAACCTATCTTCATAACCCCACTAATTCCCCTGACAATAAAGGGCAATTTTAACATGATCATTTCACCTAATCTGCACATCTTCGGAGCATGGGAGAAAACTGCAGCACCCAGAAGAAATCCCCACAGACACGAAGAGAATGTATAAACTTCGCACAGGCATCCAAAGCTGGAATTGAACCTGGGTCCCTGGTGCTAAGAGGTAGCAGTGCTAACCACTGTGCCATCGTGCCACCCCAGCTGGGGCTTTGAGTTTTTGTCTATCTTACTTTGACAGAGTGCTTGGTCTGTGCTCAGGATCTCATTTTTATCTCAGCGAGAATCTTTACCAAATGTTTATTATACACTTGCTGACAGTAGGTAGTTGAGAAGGGGAGGGGGAGGGAATAATGAATGGGATCCAGCTAATTCCCCCTCACAAAGGATCATAACAAAATTGGGGTCTTCTTCAGGAAGTTAATAAATCAAGAGATCTTGCCTGAGGACTTGTCATAAATATGACTATAATATGGAGATGCCGGTGTTGACTGGGGTAACCACAGTAAAAAGTCTCATAACACCAGGTTAAAGTCCAACAGGTTTATTTGATAGCAAAAGCCACTAACTTTTGGAGCACTTGCTGCTCCTTCGTCAGCTGAGGAAGAATTCACGTGACGAAGGAGCAGCAAGTGCTCCAAAATCTAGTGGCTTTTGCTACCAAATAAACCTGTTGGACTTTAACCTGGTGTTGTGAGACTTCTTACTGTTATAATATGACTGACATTGTGTAGGAGGAAACAGATCTTGTAGCAAGCTCTAGATATTGATCTCAGCTTTCAAAAGCAGTGATCTTCAGAGAGATGAAGGAAGCTGTGTCAGTCTGTAAATCCTGTTAGGTGGTAGTGCAATCACAACACTTTTATCTGACTTTTTTATTGGTTATGTGAAACATTCCTTGTTACAATCCTATTCGGGATCCCTCCCTTGATCTATTTTCCAGTATATTAATTATTGATTGGTGCCATAGCCACCCTCACCCTGAATTACAAAACTTTGCTTCCAATTTCCATTCTTCTCTCAGTTTCACATCCTTCATTGTTCCATCTCTATCATTCCTTTGCTTGACTTCTCAGTCCCATTTCTAGTGATAGGTTATCAACTAATAACTATTTAAGCCCACTGATTTCCACAGACATGCTCACTACACTTCCTCATACCCTATACCCTGGAAGGACTCCAATCTATTCTCCTAGTTCCACCATTTCCATTAAAGCTGTTCTGACAATGCAACCTTCCAGACCAGTGTTTCTGAGAGATCTTTTCTCACCACCATGGATTCCCCCATCAATAAAGTTGGCAGAACCCTCGACAATGTTTGCCCATTTCCTAAACCTCTGCTCTTATTTCTTCCCCTCCTTCTCAGAATATCAATAGTGTTCCCATTGTTCTCACCTTCCACTCTACCAGTCTCCATATTGGACTGATAATTTCCATAATTTCTCCCTCCTACAGCAAGAGGCCATCACCAAACACATATTCCCCTCCTCTTTCGCCAGGGTGGCCTGGTGGCACAGTGGTTAGCACAGCTTCCCCCAGCGCCACAGACCTGGGTTCAATTTGTGTCTTGGGTCACTGTCTGTGTGGAGTTTGCACATTCTTCTGTGTCAGCATGGGTTTCCCCCAGGTGCTCCGGCTTACTTCCACAGTCTAAGGATGTGCGGGTTAGGTGGATTGGCCATGCTAAATTGCCCTTTGTTTCAAGGGGACTAGCTGGGGTAAATGCATGGGGTTATGCGGATAGGACCTGAGTGGGATTGCAGTCGGTGTAGGCTTGATGGGCCAATGGCCTCCTTCAGCATTATAGGGATTCTAGGATTAATCAAGGGACTGTTGTCTCCTTGATAACATGTGCCATTCCTCAACTACTGCCAACTCAGACACCTCTTCATGCAAATGGAGGAATTTGCACCTCTTTCAACTTAGTCTATTGAATTTACTGCTCACAATGTGGGCTCCTCTATATTGTATGTATCTAATGTAGAGTGGCTCTGTCTGTAAGCATGATCTCAAGCTTTTGGTGACCTGTCACCTTAATTCCTCATCTTGCTTTCACATCGACATAGAACATAGAACATTGCAGCGCTGTACAGGCCCTTCAGCCCTCAATGTTGTGCTGACCTGTGAAATCAATCTAAAGCCATCTAACCTACACTATTGCAATATCATTCATATGTTTATCCAATGACTATTTAAATGCCCTTAATGTTGGTGAATCCATTACTGTTGCAGGCAGGGTATTCCACGCCCTTACTACTCTCTGAGTAAAGAACCTACTTCTGACATCTGTCCTATATCTATCAGCCCTCAATTTAAAGCTATGTCCCCTCGTGCTAGCCATCGCCATCTGAAGAAAAAGGTTCACACTGTCCATCCTATCTAATCTTCTGATTATCTTGTATGCCTCTATTAATTCACCTCTTAACCTTCTTCTCTCTAACAAAAACAGCCTCAAGTCCATCAATCTTTCCTCATAAGACCTTCCCACCATACCAGGCAACATCCTGGTCAATTTCACCTGCACCCTTTCCAATGCTTCCACATCTTTCTTATAACGCAGCAACCAGAACTCTATGCAATATAGCAAGTGCAGCCACACTAGAGTTTTGTACAGCAGAACATAACCTCATGGCTCCAAAACTCAACCCCTCTACCAATAAAAGCTAACATACCACATGCCTTCTTAGCAATTCTATCAACCTGGATGCCAACTTTTAGAGATCTATGCATATAGATACCGAAATCTCTCTCCTCATCCACACTACCAAGTAACTTACCATT
This sequence comes from Sphyrna mokarran, assembly GCA_024679065.1. NCBI lineage: Eukaryota > Metazoa > Chordata > Chondrichthyes > Carcharhiniformes > Carcharhinidae > Sphyrna > Sphyrna mokarran. The sequence goes on along the minus strand of JAGIQG010000006.1, from coordinate 89,641,874 downwards.
AGCCCATACTCTGTATTCTTGTTACTCCTTCCAAAGTGAATTACTTCACACTTTTCCACATTAAATTCCATTTGCCACCTCTCAGTTTAGCTCTGCAATTTATCTATATCCCTTTGTAACCTGCAATATCCTTCTGCACTATCCACAACTCTACAGACTTTAGTATCTTCCACAAATTTACTAACCCATTCTTCTACGCACTCATCCAGGTCATTTATAACAATGACAAACAGCAGCGGCCCCAAAACGGATCCTTGCAGTACACCACTAGTAACTGAATTCCAGGATGAACACTTCCCATCAACCACTATTATCTGTCTTTTTACAGCTAGCCAATTTCTGATCCAAACTGCTAAAACACCCTCAATCCCATGCCTCCATATCTTCTGCAATAGTTTATCATGGGGAACCTTATCAAATGCTTTATTGAAATTCATATACACTACATCAACTGCTTTACCTTCATCCACCTCTTTGGTCACCTTCTCAAAGAACTCAGTAAGTTTGTGAGGCAGGACCTACCTTCACAAAACTGTGTTGGCTATCCCTAATTACATTATTCCTTTCTAGTTGATTATAAATCCTATCTCTTATAATCCTTTCCAAAACTTTGTCCACCATAGAAGTAAGGCTCACTGGTCTATAATTACAAGGGTTGTTTCTATTACCCTTCTTCTCTATCCTTAGCCTGATCCATGGTTCCAGTGAAGCTCAATGTAAGTTTGAGGAACAGCATCTCATCTTTCAATTAAACACTTCACAACATTTTGGATTTAACACTGAGTTCAACAAATTCAGATTTTTTATCTCTTATTTCCACTTGTTGCAGATTCATCTTTTATTCATTGGTTTCTTTTCTTGCCTCATCATCATGCCCTTTGGTTCATAAATTAACTCTTCTGCCATTGTCCTGTTCTGTCTTTCTTTCCTCATTGTCCCACCCACTTTTTCCTTCTTCTTATTCCTCTTTCATATGGCTAGGTGTAGAACAAAACCTATAATTTTACATCAAGGTCACTAAGCTAGGATCATGGGTCAGGAATCGTGCTGTATATCATTGTAAAACCTCCATCATATTTATGGGTCAGTTATTGATTCATTATGTGTTCCCTGGTGTGCTCTGACTGACAACGGTGGCATTTAGGAGAGTTCTTAACTCTTTGTATGTGTATCATTAAATCATAAGTGGCATCTGAGCAGTGAGAGATCTCATCCTGAGTGAGATACAGTCCAAGTGAATATATTTGGGAATTTGGAGAATTCAAGTGGTAAATCTATTTTTGAGTTAAGTAGCCTCATTAAACAGTTAGCTGATTGAGTGATAGTTAATTGTCGATCACATTTGAAAACCTTTTGCCAGAATAAAGTCTCAATAGGTATTGATTACCGTAGCAGGAATCTAAGCTAAAGAATGATTCATCTCAACTCGGTATAAGAAAGAGATTGTTTCTAGTCTTGAGCTTCCACTGGAAACTGGCCTCACATGTATTTTGAGGGCAAGAACTTGGTCATAGCAACTATGTTTAGCCTGGAAGCCTGCTTGTTCTTCAGAGATCAGGATCTCAATGAGAGGGCTGATTCTCCATAGAATGATACATTCAAGGAGTCTTGTAGAGAATTGACAATGACCTATAAATTACTGCATTGATGATTGGCTTGCCAAGTTTCAGTATGACATAAACCATCATCTCCTGCCATTCTTTTTAAATGAACCCCAATTCTATTCAGTGTTGTACTGTTTCACAAGCCATGAGGAGTTCCTTTACACTCAAATTTGGAGTAATCTTGGAGATATATCATCTCTGCCCAGACCCTATAAGATGAAGCATTGTAAGCAAGCAGTAACGGTAGCTTAAGATTAAAATGAATTAGCATTTCAAACTTCTGCAAAGCATCTTTCACATGTGTGTATGCTTTCTCTAATTCCATTGTCCAGTCTCATGACAGTTTCACTCACAATAAGTTACGTGATAGCTTTGATAATGTAACCACATTAGGAATTGTGTCAGATTTTTCAGGCTTCTAAAACAGATTTTAGGTGCTTTGCATAGGTCTTTACTATCAATAATGTGATCCAAATATGGACTAACATCTGTAAATGAAATACTTGTAGTGTGGAAATGTAGACCATGTGCTTGAACATGTTCCAATGTTACTTTTAAATTATTCAAATGTTCCTGTTCACTGGACCCTGTAATTAGAATATAATTCAGATAACATTGTACACCAGAGAGACCACTTAAAAATCAGATCCATCAATCTTTGGAATATGGCTAGTGCAGATGTTATTCTAAATGGCAATCTTTTACAATTAAAAATTCCTTTATGAGATTCAGTGGCTACATTCATCTGTAAATATGTTTGTGAAAGATTGTTGAATTTCTGTCCACCCGATAACCCAACATAAAGGAAACAGACATTGATCAGCAAACAACACTGGATTTATGGTTGTTTTAAAATCACCAGAAAGATAAACTGAAGCTTCTGGTTTTGTGACAATACAATGGGGGTAACCTAGTCTCTCAGTGTAACCGGCTCTAAAATATACACGTAACAAGTTGTAATAATTCTTCTTCAATCATGGGATAAATTGCACATGGTACTACACCGCTCTTGTTTTAAGTGTTTTTGGTTGACTATTCAGCACAGGATACACTCAGAACAGTTTGAAGTCAGAACAGCTTCCCGGGGAGAAAGAGAAAACATTGCTTTCAGTCTGATGTCCACTCCCATCTAAACTAAACTGAAGCCAACAACCAAACAGAAAATGAAACCTTAAATTCATAAAGAAGAAAAAAAATGTCTAATAAATATAGACAGGGATCACAGGTAGAGGGGGGAACATCGGGATGGCGGCGCAGGCTTGCTGGGCCGAAGAGCCTGTTTCCTGTGCTGTTTTGTTCTTTGTTCTTTGTATACACCATGACTTGCCAACCTAACCATGCAGGGTCATAAAACAATCTCAGAAAATATCTGAAGTCCATAGTAATAATAAACAAACCCCACTGAAGAGCAAAACAAGGACTCCCACAGACAACTTGGCAACAATGAAATAAATAAAGGCTGTAAGAGCTGCAGATGACATGATCTTAAGAAAACATTTCTTAAAGGTACACTAACATCACACATGGGAAAGCAGCTGTGAACAGTGAAATGTTATTCAGTCCTGGTCTCCTGATCTTTAGCCAACCTAATAAGGTGCAATTAAAATCTTATCTCGATTTCAGTGCCAAATTTCTGCTATCTTTGATAGATGCTGCTAGTGTTTTTAAATTGGATTCAAACGTTATACAATTGGAGCCTAATTTAAATCTCTTAATACAGAATTTCTTCTCATGAGTGGGACGCTCAGAAACTCCAATATCCCTACTACAAACATGGGAATAGACGAGTGCGCAGCACAGTTAACCTACATTTTGTACATTTGATTATTTGTACACCCAACTCTCTCTCACCCAATGTAGGGAGGATTGAGATTGATCCTGAATTCTGTCTGTCAGTTTGAAGAATCTCCTAACAATGTGGATGCAACATCTACTCATCTAACATACAATGGACTAAAAATTGCTTTTGGACCATTTTCAGGTCTGTAACTAACAGCCGGATAACAACCTGTGGCCCAATTTAGAGACTTGAGGCCTGGCCAAGATGGTCCTTAGGTCTCATTATCATTATTATGGGGAGCTGTTAGCAGCTGTCATATACTTACAAACAGCTCATTCCAAATAAATGTCAGACTGACCGGCAGCAGATTAAAGATACATCCCAAATGGAATTAGAGCAGCAAAGATTAGGATAATGAGTGCTGCAGAGTCTGTGAAGCAACAAGTACATTATGGCACTTCTTTCACAATTATTAAGAGCCTTGTGCCAGCTTTTGGTAGTTTCCAAGGACACCTAAAATGTCAATTATATTACAAAGGAGACCAGTTGGACAGATGATATTATAATGATTGAATGAATAACCATGATTTGTGATTTATTATTGTCATGTGTATAGGTATGCAATGAAAAGTATTGTTTCTTGTGCGCTATACAAAGCATACTTCAAAGTAATTCTTTGAGAACATTACACGTGTAGTAGACAATGGGAAATCTGTGGATGTGGTGTATCTGGATTTTTAGAAGGCATTTAACAAGGTGCCACTCCAAAGACTGCTACACAAGGTAAAGGTCCACAGTGTTATGGGTAATGTATTAGCATGGATAGAAGATTGGTTAATTAAAAGAAAACAAATAATGGGCGGGTAAATGGATGTTTTTTCTGGTTAGCGATCACTGACTAGCGGTGTGCCTCAAGGATCAGTGTTAGGGCCACAATTGTTTACGACTTACATAGATGATTTGAAGTTGGGGACAAATGTACTATGTCAAAATTCACAGATGACACTAAGATAAGTGGCAGAGCAAAGTATGGGCAGAGACCATTGAAAGTCTGCAAATGGATATAGAAAATCTAAGTGAGTGGGTGAGGGTCTGGCAGATGGAGTACAATTTTGGTAAATGTGAGATCATCCATTTTGATAGGAATAGCAATAAACTGGACTACTATTTAAATGGTAAAAAAATGCAGCATGCTGCCATGCAGACGGACTTGGGTGTCCTTGTGCAGGAATTTCAAGGAGTTGGTTTGTAGGTGCAGCAAGTAATTAAGAAGGCAAATGGAATTTTGCCCTTCATTCCTAGAGGGATGGAGTTTAATAATAGCAAGATTATGTTGCAGCTATATAAGGTGCTGATGAGGTCATACCTGGAGTATTGTGTACAGTTTTGGTCTCCTTACTTAAGAAAGCATAGACTGGCACTGGAAGAGGTGCAGAGGAGATTCACTAAGTTGATTCCAGAATTGAGAGAGTTTGCTTATGAGGAGAGACCGAGTAGGTTGGGGCTATACTCATTGGAATTCAGAAGAATGAGTGGAGATTTTATACAAACATGTAAGATTATGAAGGGAATAGATAAGATGGAAGCAAGGCAGTTGTTTTCACTGGCAGGTAAAATTAAAACTAGGGGCATAGCCTCATAATAAGGGGAAGTAGATTTAGAACTGAGTTGAGGAGGAACTTCTTTACACAAAGAGTTACAATCTGTGGAATTTTCTGCCCAATGAAATAGTTGAGGCTACCTCATTGAATGTTTTTAAGGCAAGGATAGATAAATTTTTGAATAGTAAAGGAATTACGGCTGATGTGAGCGGGTGGGTAAATGAAGCTGAGTCCACAAAAAGATCAACCATGATCTTATTGAATGGCGGAGCAAGCTCGAGGGGCCAGATGGCTACTCCTACTCCTAATTCTTATGTTCTTAAACTGTTCATAGAGTAGAAGGGTAGTAGAAGAGTACATAGGGGAGAAGGAAAGGAGAGGACCCAAAATGCAGTGCTACAGTTATAGTTAGGGTGTGGTGAAAGATCAACTTAATATAAGGTTGATCCATTCAAAAGCCTGATGGCAGCAAAGAAGAAGCTGCTCTTCATTGACAATGGCCCAAGCCACTGGTCAGTGCTATTTTCCTCTTGTCTGATAGAGAATCATGATGCAACATATCAGCAACTAAGGAACCTGACAATAAAATGGCAATAAGGTGACTAGGTGGAATCAGGTATTGTCATCACTGATGGACACTGCTCAGCATTTCAGCTGATGTAGTTGCTGTGAGTATTCTCAAGGCTAGAATGCTTCCATGTAACCCAAGTTGCGAACTCCATGATTTCCTAAAGAAATAGACAGTGAAAATCACATATCTTTGCAGGCTGAACTGAGCCAAAGAAAGATTGAAAGGGTATTTTCACAAGGGACAAAACCGTCACCAAAAATATGGTTCAAAGGCAAGGGTTGTTGTCACTGGCTTTTCTGGTTTATCTGGGTTTCTTATGCATAACAAAGTTAGATTTTCCCCCGGTATACTGGAAATCCTCAGTGATTAGTTCTTCTTGCAATCAGCTCATTAAGTCTCAGTGTTTCAGATACTTATGTAGCCTCAGCAATTAACATTCATTAGGTAATCCATTCCCGACAGGTGATTCATTCCCTTTTGAAAGTAACATCAATACATAAGACAGCGTCCAGCAACTAGCTAGCTACCAAAATTCCTTAAGAAATTTTAAGAAAAGACAAATTTATTGATCTAACACTGCCTGTGGAGATCTGCTCACAAAAAGAAGGCAATTGGTAATAGGACTATAACAGTGGGGAGTGTAAGATCGGTTAATGTTCATGATTACAAACTAGACAGATCCTCAATCTAGTACAGCCACCACTTCTTAAGGAATATTATGTAAAGCTGAAAAGATGAGCTGAATAAAACCTGCCTTATTGTTTTGAATTATAGCTTGATGTTGTGCAGGGCGTGTTATTTGTAGATTCCCCTAAACATGAAAATTGCAGATCGTGGATATGAATTCTATCAGACTTCCATGAAAATTATTATGTCTATTAATACTAACTGTCCATGTACTGCATGAAGATGAACTGACTATCTTAAATTCAACATCTTCAGCGTTGATGATAAAGTACACACTTGCTGAATATAAAAATATTGAGGCTGGTTGATCTCATTGGACTAATTTTACGAGTATTCGGTATATTACTGTGAACCAGTAGCCTTGCTGTTGCACAGTAGATTATTATACAAAATTATCTCAGGCAACTCATGTACAGAATGATCATTTATTGGCAAACATGTTGGAAGAACACCACCTCAGAGAAACGATCTTGATACAGACACTGCCCCACTGAAAAACTGAGAAACACATACAGTGAAAATCACATAGCTGTTTTAAATTCCAACATTGCCTGTTTTAGATTCACGTTGAACAATTTACACACACCACAGGGTAGGATGTCTGCTGCTCCAAAAATTATCTGTCTCCCTAATCTTTTATTGCTACTAAAGTTGGCATTGTATTGCCAGCTTTGAGGCAGTTCACGGGTCACCGGATATTCAAGCTACTGATACTAGTGACTGCTTAGTTACATAACAGTTCTTGCTACATCAGCATGTTCTTTTATTCTGATTGTGGAATTTTCCTCAACCTTTTTAAAAAGTAGGGATTCTATGTAATCCCCTAGAAATCCCTTCAGTGAGTTACTTAGATTCCCTAACCTCTTTTGGTGACACATCTAAACCTTATAAAGATCTCTTGATAAATCTCACTTCTTATTTCCCCCTTACACTCAGTACTCCAATATGAAATTATAAAATTACCCCTCAATGTGGCAAAATCCTGTGCTCAGATATTTCTGAATTCTTGTCATGTGAGATACTGAGCGGGATTTTATGGCCTCGCTCGTCCCGAAACCATAAAATCCCATCCAAGGTCAACATCCAGCTTAAAGAATGGTGGGGTGAAGTTGGCTGCTGTCCATTACAGCCTCTTTGTAACAAGTACAAGAAGTCCTGGAAAAGCAGGCTGTGGACAGAAATAAATTTTCAATATTTTTAAAGATGTTTGTCTTTCTGAAAGCAAGTAACTTGTGCTAACTAGCTGTGCGAGTTTGATTGAGTAAAAAATGGATTTTCCCAACACTTATTTCATAGATCCCACTTCACTGCGGCATATATCATCTTGAGGTTCAATTTCTCTGACATTTTTTTCTTGTCACCTTTCACTGTCAAAATTATTCATTCAGAAAACCACAGACTATGGCTGGAATTTCACTACAATGCCTGCCCTGGAATTGGGGAGGGCTCGGCTCGTCGAACAGAATTCTCCGTTGGCATAGGTGAGATTTTATGAGCCTCGCCTAAGCCTATACCGGCCTATATCTTCATTAGCACAAAGTCTTGGATTCTGGTCATCCATCTTTGTCAAGATCTAACAGATTTTGAGCCAATGGATCCTCGTATTTTCCTTTGCATCACTTCATGCACTTATTCTGCCATGTTTCAACGGGTGCTCCGGTTTCCTCCCACATCCCAAAGATGTGCTCTTAGGCTGATTGGCAGAACAAATTCTCCCTAAATTGTCTCAAATTTGGTTTCAATCCATAGATCTATAAATATAGACAGGGATCACAGATAGAGGTGGGAACATCGGGGTGGCAGCACGGGTTCGTTGGGCCAAAGGGCTTGTTTCCCATGCTGTTTTGTTCTTTGTTCTTTGTACCTTTCCATGGTCCATCCCTCGTCCGCTCCTATTCCTATGGCAGGCAGGACAGTAAATCTCCGGCCATTGCCTTTTCAGTCACGGAGCTTGGTCATGAACTCTTGAGGAGCAGTGGTTATAGTTAGATAATTACAGTTACAAATTGGTAAATAACTGATGCAAGTACCCTAACAAGCCTACAGGATGCAAGATGATTTGTCAAATTTGCCATTTCACCCTTTACAATATGTCAAAGGGCAGTTATTTTCAGCAATTGACTGAATTTGTGATTTAAACCAAGCCATTTCAAGTGACCATTCATTAAGTTAAAAATTGCCATCAATAAAATTAAAGAATCCTGGAAATACTCAGAAAGTCAATAATAACTGCAGGGAGAGGGACAGAATTAACGTTCCAGACTGATGATCAAGAATTAAAGTGTTGATCTTTATCGAGTGATTGGTTGGGGGGGGCTTAGGTCATACAGTCCACCAACTCCACTTGGCTGAAAAAGCCAGTCTTCAACTGATCGACTCATAAAAACTGGCCCAGTAGCAGTTACGCAACTAAACAAGCTGAGAGTGGGACCACTGACCCTCAATAGGAGGATGTCCCATTCTCAAGGGCACAGGTTGGCACTGCTAGGATATGCATGCCCAAGGGGCACCCCTCATTCTCCGACCCCCTATGGGTCCCCAGTTTCCCCCCTTCATTCCAGCAGGGTCTTCCACTAGTTCCCCGAAAGTAGGGAGTTACTCTAAACTCCACTGGAGTGAAATTGTACTGGCGGTGTGGGAGATGCTTTCAAGCCTGGAAAATTCAGTTGCAGATCTGATAATCACTTTTAATTACATTAAAATAAGATTAAAATGACTTACTTGGTCTTTCTGCATGGTCCTAACCATGCCTGTTTCCTGGCAGTGGGAATGCATACACGAATCCCATGAATCAGCACATGAGCACATCTCCCAACCCAACCCACCAAAAAATTAGTGGGTCGGAATGGAAGAATTGCCTCCCCTCAGTGTATTCCAGATTTCTAAAATTAATTCATGGGACATGGGCAATGCTGGCTGGCCAGCATTCATTGTCCATCCCTAATTGCCCTTGAGAAGGTGATGGTGAGCTGCCCTTTTGAATCTCTGCCGTCCATATTCTGTGGGTTAACCCACAATGCTGCTAGGGAGAGAATTCCAAGATTTTGACCCAGTGTCTATAAAGGAATGGTGACATGTTTCCAAGTCAGGATGATGAATGGCTCGGAAGGGAGCTTATAGATGGTGGTGTCCTTCTAGGTAGAAGTGGTTGTGGGTTTGGAAGTTGCTGTCTAAGGATCTTTGCTGAAATACTGCAGTGCATCTTGAGATAGTACTCACTGCTGCTACTGAGCAACAGTGATGCGGGGAGTGGATGTTTGTAGATGTGATGCCAATCAAGCGAGCTCTTTTGTCCTGGATTGCGTAAGCTTCTTGAGTGTTGTTGAAATTGCACCCATCCAGGCAAGTGGGGAGTATTCCATCACAGTCCTGACCTGTTCTTTGTCGATGATGGATAGGCTTTGGGGAGTCAAGAGGTGCGTTACTCGTTGCAGTATTCCTAGCCTCTGACCTACTTTTGTAGCTGTTTATGGTCAATGGTAACCCCAAGGATGTTGACAATGGGGCATTCAATGATGGTATCACCACTGAATGTCAAGTGGTATTTGCTTTGTAAAAATGTTTTCCTTCATGTGGTCTTTGTACACTTGCTGATCACTTTAACGCTGTATCCTAAGGTTCTGGACTGTTCAGTCAAAGAGAATAATTTCTCGCAATCTGTTATGTCTTGACCCCTCATTATTTTGAATAACTTTAACAAATTTCCTTTCTGCTTTCTCTTCTCCTGGAAGAACAGCCCCAGCTACTCCAATCCAGTAACTGAAATTTCTCATCTTTGGAACCATTCTTATAAATACTTTCTGCATCCTTTTTAAGGCCTTCACATTCTTGCAAGAGTGCCATGTTCAGAACTGGACACAATACTTTAGGTGAGGTTGAACTATTGTTTGAAAGGATTTATTATAACATTCTTGTTTTGTATTCTGTGTTTTAATTTATAAAAGTCAGTATCCTGTGCTATAGAGTGGGATTTTCCAGCCCTGCTGACCACAAAACTGGAAAATCCTACCCAACATCAACAGACCTTTGCATGGTCCACTCCCACTCACCATGATTGTTATGGTAGGCAGTGCAAGAAAATTCTTCCCATGTGCTTAGTTATTCTGTGTTTGGTGGCGTGAATCTGCTGATGATTGATGCTCACTTAATGGTTAAGCTTGAGTGTGGATTCAGAGAAAAGTAAACAAACTGTCAAAGACACTGGAAGCTGAAGGCATGAAGCAGACATTTTAAGGCACTATGAAAAAAATCATATATAGACATATATCATCTGTAAAGCTCCAAGTTATAAATAAAACAACAAAGTGGTGCTGAAAATAAATGAGGAAAGTTAAAATTGACCAGATCCTGGCTCTACTTTGTTCAATGGGAGTCCATTCATTTTGTTGGATTGATTAATTTCATTCTGAGGTTCAAGAACTGCTTTCTCGCAACAAGGAACAGTTTTGGTCCCCTCATCTAACAAAAGATACACTGATATTAGAAGCAGTGAAGAGAAGGTTGACTAGGTTGATCCTGGTTATGGAGGGATTCTTTTATTCTGAGGAGAGGTTGTGTAGGTTGAGCCTTTACTGACTGGAGCTTAGAAGGGCGGCACAGTAGCACAGTGGTTAGCACTGCTGCTGCACAGCTCCAGGGACCTGGGCTCGATTCCCAGTTTGGGTTACTGTCTGTGTGGAGTTTGCACATTCTCCTCGTGTCTGCATGGGTTTCCTATGGGTGCTCCAGTTTCCTCCCACAGTTCAAAGATGTGCAGGTTAGGTTGATTGACCATGCTAAAATTGCCCCGTCCTGGGATGTGTAGGTAAGAGAGATAGTGGGTAAATGTGTAAGGATAAGGGGATAAGACCCGGGTGGGATTGTGGTCAGTGCAGACTCAATGGGCTGAAGGGCCTGTTTCTGCACTGTAGGGTTTTATGTTCTCTGTTCTATGAATGAAAGGTAACCTTATTAAGACACATAGGATTCTCAGAGGGCTTGATAGTGTAGATGCTCAGAGTTGTTTCCCCTTGTGGGAGAGTTTGGGACCAGAGGACATAATTTCAGAGTAAGAGATGATTCATTTAAGACAGAGATAAGAGGTAATTTCTTCTCTCATAAGGTAATGATTTGTGGAATTCTTTACCAAAAAAGGGCTAGAGATTGGGTCAGTACGTTTGTTCAAGGCTGAAATAGAGAGATTTTTAATCAGTAAAGCAATCAAGGGTTCATAGAAATCAGAGAAACCGTACAGGGCAGAAGGAGGACATTGGTCCATCAAATCCACAACAACTTATTCCGACCTAGGTCTTATCCCTCAAACCCTACATATTTATCCTACCAGTTCCCCTAACCTACATGTCTTGTGACACTAAGTGACAATTTAGCCTGGCCAATGCATCTAACCCGCACATCTTTGGTTATGGGGATAAGGTGGAAAAGTGGAGGATTATCTTGTCAGACCAATCATGATCTCATTGAATGGATGAGCAGACTTGATGGATTGAATAACCTATTACTGCTCCTATTTCTTATGATCTTATTGTGGACATGCAGTCCAGAGGTAACAATGATCTGCAGAAGGTAATACTCATGCATTGTCACAGAACAGAAGAAAAGCTCATATTCAAGCAGCTAACAGACAATATATTTATGTTTGATATGGTGGTGAGAGTTATCAACAAGTACTTCGGGGCAAGGAAATGTGTGATGATCAAACAATGTATATCTCACTATAGATGTGAGGAAAACGACGATCCAAAAAATAATATGCAGCAGCATTGCAGCTTTGCTTCTTCATGTAAGTTTGGTCTATTCTAACTATCAAGCTAGTTTGTGACCAATTAATTGAAAATTCTTCAATTTCATGAATTTGCGAATATCACAATGATGATTTACCCTGGGAAAAAATCTATGACTTTGGCAATCTAAATTGAACCTGCCATGTTAGATTTTAGAGAGTTTACACAGAAACACACCCTCAGAAGCAGGATTGCTGACACAGCTTGCCCAACCTGCTCGAGTGCAAAGGTTACGGACAAAGAGACATCAGCAGTTTCATCACGGTTGGTGATGACTGAAATTTATCTCAAATTATGGAGCTATGCATCAATTTGCAATGCCATGCCCAGTTTGATTGGGATGGTGTAACTCATATCTTTGCAAAGATGTATATGTTGTGGAAGAAGATGATTTCAGTGGTTTGAGACATGGAGGAGTGTCTTCCTGAGACTGAGGTGTAGCTTGTGTATATGATCACGAAGAGTAAAGCAGAAAGAAATGCTCGGTCATGATCACCGACATCTTCATGTCGCTTCTTATCAATGCTGGCATGGAAGTATCTATTTAAGTGACAAATGGTACCATCTGTGCTTTTTGCAACTTTTTACTCCCACAGCAGACACTCTTCAAGCTTATGATGACTCAATTATTCCAGTTTTGGGAACAATCACAATTTCAGTAAGTTACAAAAATGCCACCCTAGGCATTTTCATATTAGCTAAAGGCAGATCCCTTCTGTAGATAAACCTTTTCAATAGGCTTGGCTTTAAACACGTAGGTTCCACTGAAATGGGATGTGATGTACATGCCAGTCCTTCCTTAGCAAATTTGGGGAGATTAAGGAGTACTGTCTTGCACCTCAAGTCACCACCTCAGTTCCACCAGTTTCACAAAGCATGTGAAAGTTGCTCGAAGCACAAAGCAGACATTTTGAAGCACTATGAATAAAGTTCCTCCACACATCTCAGCTGGTGTGTCAATTCTGCATAGCTCCGAGTTATTATCTGCAATTTGTGCTAAAATATCACAGATGCTGCACCGACTTTGAAGCAGACGGGATCATTGAGTAAATCAACTCATCATCTTAGTTTATCGAACTTAGTCATTGCATTGTAGAGAAGTGGTGAACTTAGACTAGGTGTTGACCTTAAAACAGTCATAAAAATAATAAACTCAGACATCCATCTCCTCAATCCACTCCTCAAAAAAACTCAATATCGACAGAACTATTTTCTGATACTACGAGCAGAACAAATCCTCTATCTTATAGCTTTAGAGTTGGATTTTCCAGCTGTGTTTGCCCTAAGATTGGAAAATGCCACCTGAGGTCAATGGATTTTTGCTTGGTCCATGTCTCACTCACTACGATTCACATGGCGGACAGGATAGGAAAATTCTGCCCCTTGTTACTCATAAAACTATGTCTCCGAATCACAGAACACTCTGTGGACCAAGATCAGGACCTACAACATTCCAGAACATCATTTCTTCACTCTTGTCAGACGTTGAGGATGCTCAGCATACTTGATGCCATTATTGTGTATTGGGTGACATAGTGGCATAGTAGTTAGTACTACGGTCTCATAGCACCAGGGACCCAGGTTGAATTCCAGCCTTCAATGACTGCCTGTGTGGAATTTGTACTTTGTGCTTGTGTTTGCATGAGTTTCCTTCAGGTTTTCCAACCTTCTCCCATAGTCTAAAGATGTATAAGTTATGTGGATTGCCATGCTACTTTGTCCCTTAGTGTCCAAAGTTATATAGTTTAGGGGAATTAGTAGAGTAAATGCTTAGGGTGGTATGGAGAGATAGGCATGGTGTACACAGATGCTCTGTTGATATGAATGCTCTGTTGGAGTGTTGGTGCAGCCAACATTGTTCAATGGGAATTGATGATTGCACAGTAAACTGTGTTTGATACATTAAAGGCAAAGGTAACACCTATGCCAGTCCTTGTGTATTTCAGCCCACATGTAGAAATGTATGTCACAACAGTTGAAAGAGCAAATGTTAATGGAGCTGCACATTCAGCATCTTGAAGGAAACTAACAATATCGCTAAAATCAGAAACTGAATGCAAACACTCTACTGGAGAGTGAAAGAACAAGTCTGCATCTGCACTCGCGAACATTGGTGCACACATATCCATGGTAGAAGATTAATTCTCCACATCAACCATCAAGCTGGATTTGGAAAATAACCCCCTTGCATCTATAGATGGTCAGATCATTTTCTTCAGTACAACTTTGAGATTGAATATCTCGTAGGTTCAGGCAATTGAATAGCTAACATAATTCATCATATTACCATTGGAGGCAACATTAGCAATGGTGAAAAAGTTTGTAGTTGAAGACTATTCCTGCGTTAAAAAATGAAGTAATGTACAAATGATTGTTGTTAAGGATGATTTAATTTAATTTTGCAAGGGAGAAAATATGTAATGTTCAATTCTTTAATGTTTGATTCTGTGCATTGTAGACAATTGTTCTCACTGTGCTTGCCTGTTTAAGCTTGGGTGTGGATTCAGAGAAAAGTGTTTTAGAAGTTTCTAGAAGGTAGAACTGTAAGCATGGAGCAGACATTTTAAAACATTTAATAAATTTATTACGTACATAAAAACTGGTCTTTCATCTCTGCACAGCTCAGAGATATTCAAAGTACAATGCATACTCTTTTTTCAGCATTTATCTCAATTTGCCTGCCATCTTCAACAAATTATTATATACGTCCTGATGGCTGTACTCCTGCAGCCCCTTAAAATTGCATCATTAATTTATGCTGCCACTTCTCATTCTTCCTACCAAAATATATAACTTTATATTCATTTGCATAGATTTCACCTGCCATATGTCTGTCCATTCCCCTACTTGAGTCTGCCCTCTTGAGGTCCATCAGTAACCTCTTCATCTTAAAAAAAAAGTTTCAAGCAAATATAGAGACAGGAAAGGAGAACTAAAAAGGAAGATCTCTGATAGGGTGGAGGCGGTGGAGATTAAAGGACAAAGGGATGATAGGTGAAGAAGGCAAAAAGTGTTGTTATGAGATAATCAAGAATACAAAGAGATGTAAATGAGAAATAATGTAACCATCACCATCACCAGGGGAGAAAAATAGACTTGATTTAGGAAGACATCGGTTATGTGGGGCAAGAACGGATTGGAATGACTACGACAATTCTATTGAGGATTGTAGAGTTAGAAGTGGGTTGTGCAAATGTGAGAGATAAGGTGATTAGATGACATTGTTATATCTAACAGTCTGGCACATCTAGGGTTAATGTGGAACTGAGTACAGTACCACACACACAGCGATTTAAGAGGCATATGACTCAAACCGGGATCAATCTACTGGTAGATACAGTATGTGTGCCAGCAAGCACAGGGAAACCTCCTATCATGTATCATTTGCTGCATAATTCTAAATAGTTCTGAAAGCCAGAACTAAAGACTTAAATAAGGCATGACCACAAAGAATTCTTCAGATCTACCATACAACACACTGGACATGGAGGGAATCTTTCCATAAGAGATAAACTAAATGACAATTTTGAAAACAATGGTTTGCCATTCACTCAAGGTGCTGGGGAGGTAGCAAGAGGTATCAGGGAGCTGATGTTCAACCACTACTAGGTAGCGCTCAGTATGCCAAATAACATCACTACTGTGTCAAAAGTTTTAATGACAATATTAACCTTGGGCCTGAGACAACAAAGTGTTGCAAGCAAAGATGGAGAAAATCAACACAGTTTGCACATTTTAACTTATTGGCCATATCTAGTCCCTACAAAACTGGTTTCCTCACCTGCCTTACACAACCTGAGTGGAACAATTCTCTGACTTTTTCTGCCAGAGGAAAGACCGTGTCCACTGCAGTGCTTATTAGAAAGTCAGCAATGTATTTTGCTCAACTTTCCAACCATTCATTTCAACTTTATCGACAGTATGTACCAATTTTGAATATGCACTATTAATGGACTACTGACGTTAACAGTGCAGATGACATAGAATTAGATCTTAATGCATTCATCTGCTTGGCTGAGAAACAGCAAAACTCAGGAAATGCACCATTCATTCTTTTACATTCTAACATATGGCAAGTATATATTTCGGCAAGTAAAGCATCATATGGCCTGCCACATATGATTTTATGTAAATTAGAAACTCATTTATGAAAAATAAAGCTTTGCAAATACATAAATTAATTGTAAAACTCAATTTATTGATACTTCTGAATTTTGTAGGCGTTAAACATTTCCTGAGGATTCTATCATTGTTAAAGGGAGATCATATCTGATCAACTGCATTGAATTTTTTGAAGATACGACCAGGTAAGTAGATGAGTGCAATGCATTTGATGTAATCTACTGAACTTCAGCAGGGCTTTTGACAAAGTTCCACGTGGGAGACTGATGGCAAAGGTAAGAACCTCTGGAACCAAGGAAATTTGGCAAATTGGATCCAGAATTGGCAGAGTGGCAGGAAGCAGAAGGAGATGACTGAGGGATGTTTTTCTGACTGGAAGACTATGGTCAGTGGGGTCTCGCAGGGATCAGTGTTGGCACACTTCCTGCTTGTGTCTTATATATAAATCATTTAGACTTTAATGTAGGAGGATTGATCAGTGAGTGCACAGATAATAAGAAAATTGACGGGATGGTAATAGTAAGGAGGATAGCCTTAGATTACAGGAGGATATAGATCAGCTGGAAAGATGGGGGCTGATCAGTTGGAAAATATAATTCAGTGTGGATAGGTGTAAGATAATGTACAAGAGAATACATGATAAACGGCAGGACCCTGGGAAGCACCGAGGATTAGAAGCACCTTGACGTGCACATACACTGGTTTATCTTTGACCAGTGCAGATGGAAGGAGTCAAGGAGCCTTTTTTTATTCTGTACACCTCTGCAACTCTATGGGTGGGATTTTCTGGCCACACTCACCCCAAAACCAGAAAATCCCACCCGAGGTCAATGGTCCTCTACGTGGTCTGTCCCTCTGCCCTCTACAATTCCAATGGCGGGTGGGAGGGAACAATTTCCCCCGGAACTCTAATATTCCAGTTGGAGATGTGTGAGTCCTCCAGGAATAGGTGAGGTCCAATTTTGTCAGTTTTCCACGGTTTCCAAATGTTTTTGGATACTGTGCAGAGGATAGAATCCATTTCAATATACTCTCAGACCTAGTACTCGGATCCTCATTCCTGAATGTGGGAAGAACTGTCTAACTCAGGCAAAACCAGCAGCTTTGATCTTGAAAAGAATGGCCATGCTTTAAAGAAAAGTAGTTTGTCCTCACATCAAGTTGAGGAAGACATGGCCAAGCTTCAGCTCCTCCTTCTTGTCCCAATGGTACATAGTGAAAGAAGATTCTAACTAGGCCAGAGCTCCTTGCAAAGCAGGTACCTTCACATTGACCTTTCAAATTCACCTGTTATCATTAAGATTTTGCCATGAGAAATTTGCAAACTATCTGGTTTCCAAAGCCATTGGTATTTTTAAGAGAAATTTAACAGGACAATTTTCAGATTGAGAATTTATTCAGTATTTTCATTTCATTTTCACTTAACCATTTACTCTAATTCAGGGTTGCGCGGAATCAGAGCCTTTCCTGATAGATGCTGGGCATTAGGCAGGGTACACCCAGGTTGAGATGCCAGTCCATCACAGGGCACACACTCACGCATACTGGTAAACTGAGGGACAATTTAGCATGGCCAACCTACCTAATCTGGCACATCTTTGGACTGTGGAAGGAAACTGGAGTATTCATCAAAAATCCACACAGACACTGGAGGAATGTGCAAACTCCACACAGACAGTCACCCGAGGCCAGAATTGAACCCAAGCCCCTGGGTCTATGAGGAAACAATGTTAACCACTGTGCCACCCACTTAGTTTAGTGCATCATCAGATTTTGCTCCTCAACTCTCTGGCAAGTGCTAATGCTGCCTCCAAATAATTATGGTTAAAAATCAACTCATTTCACAGGATTATCAAATTTACAAATCACCTTTCTTTTGTTATTTACTTCCAAGTTGTCCACTTATAAAGTATAAAGAAATGTCCACATTCAGTTGACAAAAAAGGTTAAGTAGCTATTACTGAAAGGTTAGCAGCACAAGTAATGGAGAACAATATTGTCATTGCCACACCATAATTATTAAATGAGTGCTGACAGCTGGTTGTCAGTGGTTGGCTTTCACTGACATATTACGAGTTAAACACAAATTCAGCAATTCCTTTGATCATCAAACCACAGCTGTTGGACTTTATTACGTGGGTGTCTGCTCACTGCTTATTGCAGTTTTGTTTTGTTTTGCTGAATGAAAGTAAATGTGAATAAAGTAAATCTTGTGCTAAGTTTGTGTGTGTGTGGAGGTTTTGTGCTGGCTCTTTGGTTCTACACGCTCAACCACATTTTTAGCTTCTGGATTGTAATCAGCTTTGGTGGGCTACATGTTCAGGCCTTGCTGGGGATGGTGGTGAAGGAAGGCAGGGGGTGAAAATATTGGTGCCGGCTAATGTGCTTGTTTTCCAAGGTGATTACTCCTGTCAGTGGATTTGACAAGTGGTGGGGTAAGGCAGCCCCAGGGTCTTGCCTGGTTCATTAAGAAGGTCAATACATAAAAAATTCATTCAAAGCTTTTTAAGAGCTTGGAATTTGACAGTGGGAAGAATCACATAGATTGCACACCCTATCTGAGGCAGACCAGGTGCATGGAGGTAGATGCACCTAAGTAAGCCAGGCATGACCATCCCATATAAGTAGGTGGCTCCCAAAAAAGAGTGAATGTTGCAGAGGGATTCAAGGCCAGTGGAAAACAGACTCAGAGGAGGCAGCAGGGTGAGGAGATAGTGAATGGTTGGGCAGTGGAGGGAGTTGTCATCTTGCTGGCATCACAGGGGTAAAATAAGAGGAAGCCAGGCTGCCAAGTATAACTGTGGAACACCTAAGCACAGGGAATGCTGCAACTAGCAATTGGAAGTACAACTCGCAGAGTTTGGGTCCAGTGGTGATAAGGAGCAACACCTTCCTCAGGAAGAAATCAACAACATTTTATCTCATTGCTGGTCATCATGCCCTGCCAGTAACAGTCCAAGTCACTTCTTTGTTCTGGGTTCTTTCCAAGCTTTTCATGGGATCTCAGAAATGATATATATCATTCCATTGCACAGATACCCTGTTTGCGAGAGTAACTGTGAGACAGTTAGAGCTTCAGAATCCTCTCCCTTAGTCAATTTCAAGCTGCAAAAGCTCAAAATATAGCGACAATTAAATAGGGAATAGGAGAGAGAAAGAGAATTCCAGCTCTGAAAGTTGGAAAGGGATCTAGCATCTGGAAATTGCAAGAGAAAATCTCTCTCTACCCAAAAGCATCACCATCCCCAACCTCTCTAACCCAGAACCATTCTCTGAAGGTTTGTTAGATTCATTCTCAAATTTGAAGAGTAATGTCTTTTTGAGAAAGTAGCAGTACAGCAAAAATGGCCCCCAGAAACCTAGAATCATAGAATCCCTACAGTGCAGAAAGAGGCCATCCAGCCCACCCGGTTTGCACTAGCTCTCCAAAAAAGCATTCCAACAACCAGCTCTCCATCCTATCCCTGTAACACTGCATTTAAAATGGCTAATCTACTTAACCTGCACAAAACTACAAGTTTCTACTGCTGAAGATAAAAATAGTAAGGTCCCCAAGAATCCCACACAGCTATGAGGGGTTGCATGGTTTGGTATTGTTGGAAGAAATTACAGATTGGTTACTCTCTAATCTACAGACACACTTACAAGAACAATTGAGACTCTTCACAGCTCAGGATTTAGCCATTGTGACAGAGAGTTACATTCTCACTCAACAGCCTGGAAGCACAGGCAGATCCTTTCCAAACCATTCCCATGAGCATTGGAAAGGTCAACAGGGTGAAGTAGGAAAAGCCCCCGCAACCAGAGAAGAAAATACTAAAGCAACCCCACTGCTATTCAAACAGAGAAATCTCAGAGACCAGAGTAAGCTCATTGAAAATGGAGGTAGGCCCATTAGACTGTTGGTCCTTATATGTTTTCATATATATATAGATCAGCAGAGCAGGCAGTCTCTTACTATAGAAACATTACCCTTTGGAAGGCATAGCACTAAGTGCATCTGAGCCAGACAAACTCCCACATGGCTCTGTATGACATGTAATCAAGAGTCAAACAGGCACAGTTCTGAAACCAGTGACTTTACTTTACCAACAGAGGAATTCTAGCCCAGAATAGACTTCCGCATAAGGACAGATTGTAATTTTTCCTCTCACCTAATCCTTCCACATTCTAGGAACAGAAAATGTCCTTGCTGATGCACTAACTCAAGTTTAAACCTCATCAAAAGGAAAATGCAGCAGAGAACTGCTTCTGTTAGCTGTGTGTCTGGTGTGAGAGAATGAAAGTATTTTTCTGCATTCCTATTCCTCTTTCAAAATGTTAACCAGAAAAAATTAAATAAAATTATTTTCTTTTCTCTGAGGATTGTAAGGGGCTAAGACATCACATTGTATATGTTTATAAAATATTCTCATGAACAATACTTAATTGGAGTGGCACAGTGCTTAGCACTGCTGCCTCACAGCATCAGGGACCTGAGTTCAATTCCGGTCTCGGTTCATTGTCTTTGTGGAGTTTGCATTCTTTTCCCATGTCTGCATGGGTTTCCTCTGGGTGCTCCAGTTTCTTCCCACAGTCCAAAGATATGCTGGTTAGATTGACTGGCCATGCTAAATTGACACTGGTGTCAGGAGATTAGCAGGGTAAATATGTGCGGTTATGGGGAATAGGGCCTGGGTGGGATTGTGGTTGATGCAAACTTGATGGGCTGAATGGCCTCCTTCTGCTCTGGAGGGATTCTATGATTCTATGAATCCTTGTTAATTGTGTTAATGGTTGAGACAGTTACTGCTCTCAGAGACCCAGCCGACTGAGAGTCCCACCTCATAGGGAGAGTTAAAATTCCCACTCTCATCTCCCCAACAAGTCTGACCAAATGTTGACCTTTCTGTGATCTTTTCCTTCTGAGGATGATCATAGGTCACTTGAGGTTCCAAGGATCTGTAACTCTGATACTGAAGCTACTGCATCTGCAATCCTATATCTGGGCTGGAGATTTGCAGTTCCGAGGATTGCAGAGGTCATTAATATTGATGATGGTCAACCATTTTGCAGCAAATAATTTCCACAATTCTCTGAGTATGTTGGATTTTGTCGCAGGATGGTAAAAACATGGGAATGACTAAAGACCGTTCAAAATACAGAAAGATTGATGACAACACTTAAAAAACAATCAGGGAAATCATATAAGCACAAATTGTGCACATTTATAAGGAAGCACACACATCAGAACAAATGAAGCACCCAGCATTTTTAGTCAGACAGTGACAATAATTTTAATGCATAAAGAAAGCAGAAGTAGAAAGCAATGGCAAACTCGCACCATCAAAAATCGCCAACAGCAAATAGCTCAGGCTGAAGTATCAGCAGGATACCTAGTGAGCAGAGCACATGTGATGATGATGGGGAAAAGAAGAACAGTCAATGAACAGGATAGAGAAATATACTGCCCACATTTAGCATTTTCAAAAATTAGAGAACCATTAAGGAGCTATAAGGTTTTCATTTCTCTATCTGTGAAGCTAAAGACTTTATTTTTTACCAAGCTATGATTCTACATTTTCAAGAAAGGTAAACTCTCAGCACAAATGAATAACACACAGAAGTGTGGTCAATACTTCCTGTTGAATCCTCTGCTATGATATCTATTCTTCACTTCTGATTCCTCCTCCTTCTCTAGCCACTCTCTCAAATCGTACAAAATTGATGTGCAATGTTCCACACAGAGGCAAGCTTCTACTTAACATTCTATCATCATCAAAACTGCTTAATTTCACCTTTATCACACTGTGCATATCCCCTGTAACATCTGATCCTCCAACGCATAATGCATACTCTTAAGACATCGCTAAACTTACTTTCACCAATACCATCCTTGCTGGCCTCAATTCTTATACCAGTCCAAAACTTGTCTGAAACACGATTCCTCAGCAATAAATTCCACTTGCGGTTTTTTGCTCATCTCCATTGTCTTCCTCTGTGCATTAAATTTAAAGTCAATTCCTCATTTTCATAACTCTTATCATTTTTTCCCACTGCATCTCTACAACCTTCTCCAGCTTTCTATCTCTATTCACACCCATTGCTTTTCTGATTCTGTTATATCCTGGGTCAGATGACGAGCCTCCAGACTCACTCTGAAATCAGTTGTTGGAGAAATCACAGAAACACGAGGAAAGATTATGGTTACTAGATTCCTTGGATTGCAGTGGACAATGGACAATGAGTCCATCTGTTTTTTGTCTGAGGTGAGAGTGACGAGAGGCCAAGGTACCAAGGACAAGCAGGCAGCTTGGCAGCTGCGGTGGAAACCTGGGTCCAGTACATCGAGCTTGAACTATTGCAACAGTGGTATTCCATCGCTGTAGTCCTTGGTGGCATCTATAAGTGCACACACAAGTGGAGGTTCGGGCACCTAGGTCTCACTCCAACTAACCATTCTCCTCAAGATGTCAGGCAGGAACTCATAAGCACACATAGTGAGGAGGACTAGCAGCTGGACACCTCTGGGCCATCAAGCCAGGTGACTCTAGGGTTCTCTGGCAAATCCAAAGCCCCTCTTTCTGTGACTCCATCACCTCCATCTCTACAGGATGAGGAGAGGGCGCCTGCCCCAACAAGTTGTTATTTTCACAGTCGCTGGCAAGGAATGCCTTTATAACCCTGGTAGTGCCAATTCCTGAAGAGTGTGGTCAATGTGAGTCAGCAGATCCGTGGGCACGTGGTAGCATTGGAAACACTGATTCTCCCTCACTGTAGATAAGACAGGTGATTTCTGTAGACTTGAAGGGTATGATTTTAACTGCTGTTCACATTATGTTTCCGCTGCGGCAAGATTGGAGAATTTGTTGGCCAGCCAAATCGCTGTTTATTTCAGCAGGATGGGAAAATCCCACCAGTGCGAATGATGATAAGATTCAAGCCTGGTGCTTATGAGCTACCTGCACACAATGGCTGGAATTTTAACAATTCACCTGCCACGGGAATCGGAGTAGGTGAGGCATGGATCATGGAAGGGTACATTGACCTCAGGATGGATTTTATGGTTTTGGATGAGCGTAAAATCCAACCTAGTGTCTCTGAATCTGACTTATTGTATCTGGGGAGGTTCGGTTGGTCCTTGATCTTGAGGATATTTCTATTCCTTTTGGCACTCCAGGTGCCTCCACTGTAATCTTTTCATTCTTCTCTCCTGCCTAGGCAGTGATACATCCTAATTATAACTTCATGACAGTCTTGACTCTGCAGTATCAATGAGCAACATACCAGTGTCAGCATTAGTCTCTAAAGG
The DNA here is from genome assembly GCA_024679065.1 of Sphyrna mokarran. Taxonomy (NCBI): domain Eukaryota; kingdom Metazoa; phylum Chordata; class Chondrichthyes; order Carcharhiniformes; family Carcharhinidae; genus Sphyrna; species Sphyrna mokarran. Next base: position 89,618,438 of record JAGIQG010000006.1, on the reverse strand, counting down.
TCCTCTTTCTCTCAATGACCCGTCGGTGAGTATGGGTTAAAGGACTTTATTCCTCTGTGGAAGACAACTCACCTCTGTAATGATGGACATGAAACATCTAAACAAGAGTAGACCTTTTGGCCCTTCAGGCCTTTGTCATTCAATATGATCATTGCTGCTCCTCTATCTCAACATCATATTCCCGCCTCGTCTCTGTATCCTTGATGCCTTAGAGTCTAGAAACCACACCTGGAGCTTTATGTGCAGTTTTATTCTCTTCATCTAGAAAAGGATATGCTTATCGTGGAGGGAGTGCAGTGAAAGTTCACCAGACTGATTCCTGGAATAACAGGATCGCTGTATGAGGATGGCCTGCATTCATTAGAATTCAGAATGATGGGAGATTATTTCATTTAAAAGTATTGCCTGGTGATTGTTGAGCGATGCTCATTCATCCGCTGTCGTAGTGTCTGCATGGTCTCCTTGTCAACTCAACACTCTGATCAAAACCTTTGATCCGGACCTTCAGAACACCCTCCGGGCTCCACACAATACCACACAACCCTGCCACAGCAACCTCTGCAAGACATGCCAGATCATAGACATGTACGACATCATCAAACCATTCACCAGGTACACGGTACATACTCTTGCAACTCGGCCAACATTGTCTACCTAATACATTGCAAGAAAGGATGTCCCGAAGCATGGTATATTGGGGAGACCATGCAGACACTACGACAGCGGATGAATGAGCATCGCTCAACAATCACCAGGCAAAACAGTTCCCTTCCTGTGGGCAAACACTTCAGCAATCATGGGCATTCGGCCTCCGACCTGCAGGTATATGTTCTTCAAGGGGGCCTTCGTGACACACGACAGCGCAGAGTCACTGAGCAGAGACTGATAGCCAAGTTCCGCACACATGAGGACGGTCTTAATAGGGATCTTGGCTTCATGTCACACTATCTGTAACCCCGTAACTTGCCTGGGTTAGCAAAAAACCTCACTTACTGTGCTGTCTGGAGAAAATACACAATTCTCTAACCAATGCTCAGGATTCCCTTCACACACATTGTTAGCCACTTTAACACTTGAATAACAGGTTAGATGTAAGGATTGACATTCTAATCAGCAATCTGTGACTGTCTGTGTTGATATGAGTGCTATTGCAGACCAGAACACTGCATTTGCCTGACAAAGGCCATAGAGTCGAAAGCTCGCAAATTTACTATCAAATAAATTGGTTGGATTTAAAATTGGTGTTGTAAAACTTTACTGAGCTTACCCCAGTCCAACGCCGGCATCTCTACACCAAGACCAGTGCCAAGGTACTGCCCAGGCATGACGCTCTTCCCTGGAGTTTGTACATACTTCAACTGCTGGGAAAGAGAGGTGGGGGGGGGGTAGTCTTCCCTACATGGAAGATGTTACAGAGAGCCCCACTAATTATATGAAAATGAATAAAAAGCATTCAAATGGGGTTCCGGTTATTGCATGGCAGGAAACTTGTTACCTCACCACAATTTGGAGACTGGGGGAATATGTGTTGCTGAGGAAGCAATTGAGTGGGGGACTGGGGGGGGGGCAGTGTTATAATACTGGGGGCATTATGGACAGTATATCTTGCAGAACCAGCAGGCTCTGTTTGCCAGTTTGTTGTTTTCAAATACTTGTTGTAAGTCCAGCCAACGGGACTTCACACTGCGGTGGGGGAGGGGGGTGGTAGAAAGAGGTGGAGAAGTAGTCTTCCCTACATGGAGGATGTTACAGGGAGCCCCATTAATTATATTGAAATGTATAAAATGTATTCAAATTGGGTTCTGGTCATTGCATGGCAGGAATCCTGTTACCTCACTACAATTGAGCAGAGATATCCACTGGTGCAAAAGCCATTTTGGGACTCACCTCAACTTTGTGCCCCGTTTGTCATTCCTGCTGGTAAAGAAATCTGTCCCCTCCCACCCACCCCCATCCCAGGGTCCTGAGAATCCAACAAAGTTATTTTTCTACTGTCAGTTTCCAGGCTGTCCTGGATTATATATATTGACAATCTTACCTTCTGTGTAAGATATGTTGATTATTTTGTTAAACTTTCACTGACTCCATCATGTAATTTTTAATTCTCTGATGTGTATGTTAGTAATGATACAGACTGTATTGGTCATCAGCAGCTGTATACATGCCTGCACTGAACAAAAACTGCACACAGAAAGCCAATACTATGATATACTATTGTGAAAATTAATAAAATGAAAGTGAGTTCAAGGGAATAAGCGGATAATTCAGACAACAGTTCTAAACTGCTTGAGCTTTACTGTGATAGTTCATGGTCTACAAACCTCTTCTGACATTTTAAGTGTTCTGACCATTTCTCCAATGAGAGATTTTGTCACTATTCCATTAAAGGGTTCAAGTTTTCTGAACAGAATTGATGAAGGATGTATGCTAAAGCAAGGCAAGCAAATATGTGAAATGGTTCTTCTCAAATAGTACTCAGCAGCTCTCCCAATAACAAGTTAGATTCTTTGGCCCAGATTTTGCATAATTTATAATGGTGAGCTCACAGCATTCAACGGTAACTTCAGGCATCCGCCCAATCACACAGTTAGAATAACAGAGGTATACAGCACGGAAACAGACCCTTCAGCCCAATTCATCCATGTGGACCAGGTTTCCTGATGCGTTTTGGAAGAACAAATGTAGGGGGGAGTTATACAATAAATGGTAGAACCATCAAGAATATAGAAACACAGAAGGACCTAGGTATGCAAGTCCATGATTCCTTGAAGGTGGCAGCACAGGTGGAGAAGGTGATGAAGAAGGCATATGGTATGCTTGCCTTTATAGGACAGAGTACAGAGTATCAAAGCTGGAGTCTGATGTTGCAGCTGTATAGAACATTGGTTAGGCCACATTTGCAGTACTGCGTCCAGTTCTGTTCACCGCACTACCAGAAGGACAGGGAAGCTTTGGAAAGAGTGCAGAGGAGGTTTACCAGGATGTTGCCTGGTATGGAGGGTCTTAGCTATGAGGAGACATTGGGTAAACTGGGGCTGTTCTCCCTGGAAAGATGGAGAATGAGGGGTGACCTAATAGAGGTGTATAAAATTATGAAGTGTAGAGGTAGGATGAACAGTGGGAAGTTTCTTCCCAGGTCAGAGATGACAATCACTAGGGGTCACAGGCTCAAGGTGAGAGAGGCGAGGTATAATTCAGATATGAGAGGGATTTTTTTTACACAGAGGATGGTGGGAGCCTGGAATGCGCTGACAAGTAGGGTGGTGGAGGCAGACACACTGGCATCGTTTAAGACTGACCTGGATAGTTCCATGAGCAGACTGAGAATGGAAGGATACAAACGAATGGTCTAGTTTGACCAATGAGCAGCACAGGCTTGGAGGGCTGAAGAATCTGTTTCTTGTGCTGTACTGTTCTTTGTTCTTTGTACAAGTAAAGGTTCAATAAATTTATTAATAATAATACTATTAACCCTTAAGTTACCCACATAAAACAGGAGGATACCCCAGATTCAAATATACTCCCCACAAAGCTGGTTTGGTTAAACTGCAAGCCCGGTTCTCTGAGTCCCTCTGGTTTGTTATCATGAAGGTGAATCTTAATGGCAACTTCTTCCTTCCTTCCTTCTCTGGTCAGTTTTTTTTTTGTTTATATATCCAATTTAATCCAATCAAAGTCCAATTCAAAGTTTCAACCAGTGATTCATTCCAGACCCACACTGATAAGACAGGCTCACTGCTTCTTGTCTTGGTCTTGATCTATATGATCCAAGCTGATTGGAGCAGGCATTACACGTTTGCGTCTTAGCCAAAAGGCCTAGATACCGTTTTTAAAAAATGCTTCAAATGAAGCCTCAGTGTAACCCCATGAATTTACCAAGTGCAGGACTGCCAATATTACACTTGACTTTAGTCAAAAGGCTGAGAAGTTTTCCAGATGATCATGATCACTCCCTTGCCAAATCTTCACTTCTGAATGTCTGAGATGCCATACCTTTCTCCCCCTACTTCCCTGTCTTTCCAGAAACTTCTCTGGCTTCCAGCTAATGAGGTATCAGGAGGAAGCCCCAGTACCCAGTGGGTTTCTTGATATCTGCCTGACAGGACACTGGGACCTGCACGTAACCCATTGCCAGATAAGGTAACTGCAGGAACTGCAGGAAGTGATAGAAAGTCTGGCCCGATCTGGACTTCTAACAATAGGCCAGTGCATCTCCTACTGGGTCCCAATAGAATGCAATAATATTTGACGGGTGATTGCTGGGACAGTCCAGACATGTTTCTGTGTATTTGTATATTTGACTTGAGTCAAATCTGGCCTGCTTGATGTTTAATTGTGTTCAATTTTAATAAAGCCAATTCTTTAATTTAAGATAGCTAATTTAATCGGCCTTAAAACTAGGCCTTGATTATATTACCACAAAGGGAATCATGGCCAATTGTTGAATTCAACACTATTTTCCTGCACTATCCCCATCTCCCTTGATGTTTTTAACATCACTCTAACAACCTCAACAAAACAGTCTAGTGGGACAGAGAATTCCAAAGATTCACCCTCTGTGTGAAGAAATTCCTTGTCATTTCAGTCCTAAATGCTGTGCCCTTGGTCTAAGATTGAGTCCTTTGGTTCTAGACCAAGCATCGCCTAAACTTCTACCAGAAGAAACATCCTTCATGCATCCACCTTATTGACTCGTGTGAGAATTTTGTATATTTGAAAGAGATCAGCTCTTATTCTTCTAAACTCCAGAGAATGTATTCTACTTAATCTTCCTTCAAAGGACAATCCCTCCATCTCAGCAAGAATTTGTTCCAGTCTATAAAGCTCAAAAAGTCAGTTGTCGGGTGGTTGAACATTGAATGACACCCCTTCTTTGCTGACTACAACAATCAAAATGCTGTATGATTTGGTTCATTTGTAAGTAACAGAAGGTTCCAGGGAGGAACATTCCAGAGGCTGTTAAGACTCCATGTCAATCCCCAGACTTTGAGTTCTGGCATAGTCAAGCCCTTGACTTACTCTCTGCTTGGAAACAAAAAACAGAAATGTATTTTCTGCAAGTCAATCCTGAATGTGGAGAAAAATACATTAAGTCCTCCCACATGTAGGGATGATTAAGACCAGAGGAAGGTCTGACCAGAAAAGTGACATTTAACTCATTAATAGAAACATTATAGTGTATGTAATTATTTTGTTTGTTATGGGAGAGATGTTAAATTAAATTGAAGCGGTGGTAAGATTTACTGTAATTGTAACTGACTCTAAATTAAAGTGCTTGACAATTTGTATCTGACCTTGCTTCACTGAAACAGTAATTAGCCTGCCTTTCGGAGCCCGAAGTAGACATTACAGAGAAAAGGTAAACTCCTGATCATAAAGGACATCGGATTTGTTTATGGGAAAGACCAGTGGAATTAAACCCAAGAGAATATCTAGCTTAATGGCACCCCTCCATGTTAATACCAGACAAGTATTCGTTGTCTATTTAACTGACAACCATTCGTTTTAATCTTATGGAGGTAATTTTGACTTTGTACATTGCCGTAAAACAGATCAGAGTGAATTGGCAGCCAAGTTTACATCTTTCACCATTTTTATTCCCCTGAAATCAATAGAAATAAATATTAGAAAGAAAATAAAATGGGCTGTCAATTTCCTATCACCTGTTTTACACTATTGCGCAGTTAAATTTTTCTCTGCATCGTGTGGGAAATGCTAATTTACTGCAGTCAACATAAAAGTGTTAATTTGCCCATAGCTAAATGTCTTTTAATGATTCACATCAATAGCTGTTTTACAACCAACTACAATATTTCTAACAAAACAAGAGACAGTAACAATACTTAAAGGCATATAGCACCACAGACGTTACATGGTAGCAGATTCCCCTGGCAAGTGTCTGAAAATTTCATAACTCAGTCATTTCTGCATCAGTCAGGAGTCAGGAGAAACTCGGGTTCTCCATTCAACAGTGGATTATTCTCTGTTTAAACTTCTATCATAGAAGGTTTTGCCTCTGCTCAAAATTAAATAGAGGAGGCACTAACACTTTTATTACCATAGTGACACGGTAGCCCAATGGTTAATACTACTGCCTTACAGCACCAGGAACACGTGTTCAATTCCAGCCTTGAGTGACTGTCTGTATGGAGTTTGCACATTTTTCCTGTGCTTGCATGGGTTTTCTCCGTGTACTCCAGTTTCTTCCCATGTATACGTTAGGTTGGTTAGCCATGCTAAATTGTCCCTTAGTGTCAGGGGGAATATCAGAGTAAATAATGGGGTTACAGGATTAGGGCTTGGTTGGGATTGTTGTCAGTGCAGGCTTGATGGGCTAAATGACTTCCTCCTGCATTATATGGATTCAATGATTCTATGATAGCCTCAGTTTGGAAAACACATATCAATGCAACAACATTGTCATTTGTACCTCTTGCAAGTAAGCTCAAACATATAAAAACAAAGTTCTGTAAGAATATATGGCACCCCTGATGCAGCATGGAGTCTCTGAAGGATAATCTGGCACAGTTTTAGTGTAAACTGATTTTTGTTTTAGCACTCTCTGCTTATCCAGGGAAAAAAATCTATTTGCATTTGTCAAAAAGGATCTATAAAATTAAATTGAACTGTTTTTATACATTTCACTTTGGTTTAAATTAAAAAAGCAAAACGTTACATTGTCGAAAGTCAGCTCAATTTAATTTTACAGACCTATGAGGGAAGTTACTGGTGCAAGAAAAGGAACATTTAACACTTCAGAAATCCCAAAGGCAATTATAACTTGAAACGCCTGCCAGGTCTCTGGTGCATCAATATATTCCTGATCTTACTCTCTATTGAACTCAATAACCAATAGTTTGGGGCAGGATGTAAACCCAGCATCCCACGTGATCTCATAGCTTCTCCAATGGGCAGGTTAGGTTGAAATGTATCAGTGTATGTATCAGGCTCTCCAATGCAAAGTAAAGCACAAGCAATTCTAAGCAAAGCTCCCTCCATGTTGTCCAACCTGCATCATGCATGTGAGATTGCCAATATGTGACAGTTAAGCTTCATCAGCCTGCACCAAAATACAACTGGATTGACACTGCCTAGACTCATTTCACATAGGACTTTTATAGTCATAGACAGAGGAAATTTTCACCCACCAGTCTAGAATGAATTCAGATTTAGTTAATTAAGATGAAAAGCTCACAAGTAGTCAACTTTTTCCCATAACTTCTCATATTGACCCTTTTCAATTAATTTGTAAAAGGATAGGGTGCAGAATATAAATTTTTGCTGTTAAAAGTAGGATGAAGAGAAAGGCTTAGAATTTAGTTTTAGAAGTGCAGAATGGTTATAAAAGATGATATTAGAGGATATGCTGAGGACAGCTCGCAAGAAGTCACCTCGCTCCAGCGCCACCTTTTTTTTCATTTATCATAAATTCAGAGAAAAAGGAGCTGATGAATAAAATTCAGATTGTGAGTCATTTGTAAAGAGGACAATCCCACTAAAAAAAGTCTACGTTTCTTATTTTATGTTGTAAAGTATCAAATAGGTATTTTCTTTAAATATCGAACCAAAGGAATAATTGAAGTAAGATTAATACTTTCAATTTAGTCCTTAAACACAGTCTTTGAAATATAATGTCAGGCTCCTTTTTGATTTATGATGTCTCACAGAATCCCTACAGTGCAGAAGGCGGCCATTTGGTCCATCGAGTCTGCACCAACTTTCCAACAGATCATCCCACCCAGGCACAATCCCCACAGCCCCACACATATGTTGCGTTAATCCCTCTAACCTCGACATCTTAGGACACTAAAGGACAATTTAGCATGGCCAATCCACCTAATCTGCATATCTTTGGAAAGTGAGAGGTAACTGGAGCACCCACAGGAAGTACATGCAGATATGGGGAGAACGTTTAAACTCTACACAGTCACCCAAGACCAGAATTGAACCCAGGTTCCTGATACTGTGAGGCAGCAGTGCTAAACTCTGTGCCGCTGTGCCATTCAGGAAATGTTGATAAATGTAAGGGGGGAGGGGCTGGTGGGCAGGGAGGGGAGGAGAGAAAACGTTTTGGTGCCTTCACGGTTATGCAACAGGAATTACCTTGACATCTTCTTCGGAATTGTAAGCTTTAACAAGAGTCAGTGTTCATTGTTCCAAACTCACACAGCATTATTGTTTCTCAAATCAATTTTGAGGATGCTTCAGCTTAGGTTACATCAATTTGTAATCATGAGGCCAGAACTGAGTTAGTTGTTACAAATCTATTTTGTTTTAATTACATTTTTCTGTTTAAATAGGTAACAAGAAATATTGTGTTTGTAGAGTGTCTCTCACTGACCTCAGGATCCAAAGCCATTCACAGCCAATGATATATTGGGATTGTAGTCACTATTGTATTGTTGGAAATGTGACTGATCATTTGCACACAGCAAGAGCCAGAATCCCGCTGTGCTGTTTGTTTAGTGCAGCAGGCTGAGAGACTCGAATGGCAATCAATGCGTGATTTCAGCTGGGCATCTGGGCCTCCGGACCTCTGCACATCTCCCAGTCGAAGTACTTTGGTGTGGATCAAACAATGCTGAAAATCAACGTAATGGACATTGCCAAGCATTTACATACCTTAGCATGTTATCAGCAACTAGAACTTCCGTCCCTGCTAACGTCCCCCCCCCCCCCCCACCCCCAATTCTGGTGAAAGTTCACACTGGTGGGGATTACAACTGCTGTATAAAAGTCAGGAGCTGGTGTGGCAGCATTGAACAGGAATGAGAAGGTAAACCATATGGACCTGCAGCCCCCAGAGTGCAGGGAAGGTTGGAGGCAGGGCCTGGAAACTTTCTGCTCGCTGTGTGGCATTTCTTGGACGATCCATTTAGTGTTTGTAGGGTGGGGTGTTGTCCTTCACTGGCTGCTGCTGATGCTGCTGTCTGTAGCTACTGGGCTGTTCCATTGAGATGGATGCCTTTGCTGAGTGCTGGTTAGGTTGCTGTTTGCAGCTACTGGGCTGTTCCATTAGGAAGGACATCTTTGCTGAGTGCTGGTCAGACTGCTTTCTACAGCTATTGGGCTGTTTCTTTGTTCTGACTGTGGGGTATAATGAGGGACTGGACTAAGCGCTAGGGTTTTGGGGCCAGGGGTGAGAGGAGTAAGTGCATCATGTGCTGCTTGAGGGCTCATCAGTTCACACAGTTGATGCCTCAAACAGAATGCTCAGGTTAACACAGGTACTCATATGCATGCATTCTGCAGCGAGTGGGAACCTGTCTTGTGATAATTAGGAGTCCCTAGCCTGTGTCCCTCACCTACAACACATGCCTGGAAGGGAATGCTGTAGTTTCATTCATGGCAATGGCTCAATGAAGAGCAACGACCTCGCCCGCACACCAACCTGCATACTCTCTCTGTGTGCTGTGGCCACAATGCCAATGGCAGGCAATTTAATCAGGTGACGCATGGCACCACAGATTGTGTTGTGTGGCCAGTATTTACAAGTGGGGGTATTGGTCGCAATGAGGGATTAAGGGAAGGGGGAAGTCGTGGTGCTGGGGTAATTGCAAGCAATAGCATGTATCTATCAATCTCTCTCTTTCTCCCCCTAACTTCCACCATGCAGAAAGGATCTTGGTCTTATTGATCTTGAGCTGGCCATCATGGTGGTGGCTGGAGACAAGGAGGCAGCTCAGGAGGTAAAAGGAGTAGGGAGGCTGCTCAAGGAGCACCAGTGGCAGGCCCTCAGGAAGTAGGCCAGAGGGCTGCCACTAATGGCCATGAAGTGGGAGAGCAGTCTCCTGAAAGGATGGCCAGGAGGACAATGCAGAGACATAGGCAATACTGAACTAGGAGATAATTTGAGGGGCTGTCAGAGGTCATGTGTCATTGCTGCCTCCGCCATTTTAAGGACACAGTCTAGTAGCTGTGAGGTGCTCGCACATTGGGCACCTGAGGGGAGGGGCGGCCACCCATTGCCAAGAGAAGTTAAGTTGACGACAACATTGAATTTTACACAAGAGGGTCATTCTAGTCACCCAATGGTGACCTTTGTGGAATCTCTCAAGCCTCAGTTCACAGATGTGTTCACCAGGTGATGGATGCCTTGCTGGCCCAGACAGGCCAATACATCCATCTGGATGTTGATCAAGGTCAGCAGGAGGCTCGGGCTGCTGGCTTCGCTGCCATTGCTGGTGTGCCCTGTTTGCAGGTGACACTGAAGGGGACACACATTGCACTGCAGTCCCATGAAGTGAGGAGCAGTCATTCATCAAATGAAAGGTGTTCCATTCCCTCAATGTTCAAATTGTTTGTGACCACCGGATGAACATCATGCCAGTCTGTGCACACCACGCAGGGGGTGTGCACGACAGCTTTGTGCTCAGGCAGTGGGATATCTTAGACCAGCCGAGGGATGGATCGTGGGGGACACGGGTTACCTGCTGAAGTCATGGCTGATGGCGCTAATGCAGAGGCTCAAGACAGAGGCAAAGACCTGTTATAATGAAGCTCACGCTGTCACATGGTCTGCAGTAGAGCATTGCATAGGCCTGCTCGAGATGAGATTCTATTGCCTGAGCCACTCCAGGGGTGGCCTCCAGCCACACATTATAATCGTCTGCTGCATCCTGCAGAACATTGCGCAGGAGCGAGGAGACCCAGCTGGAAGAGGAGGATTGGCACCAGGCAGAACTGGAAAACCAACCATATGATGAGCTGGAGGATGGAGGGAGGTGCCCAGTGGGGCAGAGCTGTGAGGGAAGCCCTAATAGTAGCCTGCTTCACACAGCTGGTGATTTTCAATGTGCGGTTATTGTCAACACTCTGCCACCACACCCCAAGGGCCACTACAGATGCCAATCCCCCACAACCCAAAGCTGGCCACTCAACCCACCTGACCCTTCTCCCTCCCACCCGCTCTCAGCCAGCCCCCACCTTACCTCAGCCCACCCCACATCCTTCCCCACCCTCTCTCAGCTCACCCACCCCCCCCACACACCCCCATCCTTTCTCAGCCACCCCTCCCCACCCTTCACCACTCTCTTTCAGCTAACCCCTCACCCATTCCCACCCCCTCTCAGCACCCACCCCTAAACCCCGAGAAACATTACAGCAGGTTAATGGGCCTGGGCTACCAGAGGTAGCAAGTCTTTGGTGAAGACTGGAGGATGGTGATAACTCACTGTAAGGCACACTGGGATCCTGCTCTTGACTCCCATCTGTTCTCTGAATGCACACTGCCACTTGGGCCCATGTAGCATTAAGGGTTAGGAACACAAGTGTGTAGGATGTGCGGGGGCTAAAGCAGAAGAAGGGCACGGCAGGATGTATTTGATTAAGGGTCTGGTGGATGTTGGGGAAAGTAATGCTGGCAGCCTATAACCTTTGGCCAAGGTGCTAGTATTATGCAACATAGTTGTCTGCACCTCGATGCATGGGACTGGGGAGTACTTGGCTCTGTGGGGGGGCAAATCAAATTAGTCACAGCTATGAGGTGCAAATAGCTAATATTTTCCAAAATCTTGACTACTGGTGACCATGCCATCCAGCAGCAGAGTTCCCCATTAGAGATCCCTCCACCAAGGGATCCTCCCCACTGTCTTAAGGAACTGGGGTGGAGTGTGGTGCACAAGCAGTTCCATACAACCGAAAATTGCACCTCTTCACAGGCTCCCAAGAAACATACCCTTTTTGCATTCTGGCAGAGTCCGTGGACTATGTCTACATTCAGCGTTGTAGACTGCATTCCCTTTTTAGTTACCTTAAAAACCTTTTATTGATTTTTGTCTGCACCTCAGTCCCATGCTCCTGATTTATGGGCACTGGGTGAGGAGGAGTGGGGAACAAAGAGGACATCCTTGTGAACCTGTTCCTGGGCCTAGCCAAACTTGCTATCAACAGGCCCAGGCAGCGGATGACCAATGAGTCATCCAGCTCATCTGTCTGCCTCTCTATGGCGGCTATATTCACGGCCAGGTGACCCTGGAGAGGGAGCATGCGGTGTCTGAGGGCGCCATTAAAGCCTTCTGTGCTCATTGGGCACTGCAGGGGCTGGAGTGTATTATCGACCCTTGTAACTACATTTCGGTTTGACATTTTTAATTCTTTTTCCTGGTTTGTTTTTAGTTTTGAGCATTTCCCTTCTTTTTTGGGGTTGCTCGTTTTTATTTGTCCCTCAGTTAATTTGATTTTGTTTATTGGTTTAGTCAAAAAAAGTGACCACTGGTGATGTGCTGTCCAGTGGCGGTTGTCCCTCTATGGACTCTGCACTCAGGCTTGGTAACAGAGAGTAGGGAGGGGTTGGCCTGCCAGGAGATTGGGACAGTGGGTTGGAGGGATTGGGACTGTGGGAGAGTGGGATGTGGGTAAAGGGTCAAGGCTGGCCCAAATACATTTGGGAGGCCAGTGATCAGGGCATGGGGAGGCAATCACACATCCAGCAATGGTGGGGGGTTGCAGTGCTGGCTAGTAATTGAGCTGGCTAGCTATCGGGAGACCCAGCAGTACAGACTACTGTGCATGCAATGATCTCAGCGCTGACAGATCAGCTTTTTCATATAGTTCACATTAATGCACTTTGCAATGCACAGAATGTAAGAGATTCATTTTTAAAATCCCACTGAAAAAAACCAGCGTGAGTTACTCCAATTTTTACACAAATTTAACAGATAGAATTTTCTTAGCAGAATCCCATGCAGAATCTCTAAATATCCTCATGGTTTCTTGCAAAGGAGTAAATAATACAAGAGAAATAGAAGTAATGAGTCTCACAGCCTTCTGCCTGTTAGATACCTTGGTAACAGTGCATGATCTGGAGCTGGAGTGGTCTTGGCACCATTCTTGACCTGAGTCTAAGGTGTAGTTTAATGTACCTGGATCAAAGCTCCGCTTTTACAGTGTGACATGAATAAACTTAAATGAGACTTGGTGTAAAAACACATGGCTGGGAAACAATATACAAAGATGGCACTGGACGGTCAGCTTTCTACTGTAGCGCAACTGCATTTTTAGGCTTATGTTTTTACTATGAATATTGCTAAATTGATTGGCGAATATCTTAACTCCTTACAGATGCGTGAATGGATTCTGGATGACAAGGACTACCCTCTCAGGAGGTGGCTGAAAACCTCACTGAGAGATTCTCAAGCTGAGCCCCAGTATAGAGGTAATGAGAGACACTTCTATCACATCGGGATAGATGTTGAACGGTCTGTTAAAAATGAGATTTCAATATTTTGACCACACTGGTGCAATGTTCCAGTTCTCGCCTGCCACGGCTTCTAGGATGGTCATTGTGTGCTGTATGCCACACAACAGAGGAGCTAGGAGCTTGAGGAGCAGAGAATGAGGATGACTCCATATCGTCAGAAAAAGAGAAGCAGAGGTGTGTACAGGAAGAAGGTGAGATTACAGAAGAGGGTTGAGGAGATTCTGAGGCTGAGGAAGGTGCAGGTTGGAGGGAGATATGTGGCTTAGGAAAGGTCCGGATATGTGGTGAGGTCTCTGCAAGATACCATTGAGCACAAGATGATATGGAGCTATTGCTTTAGCAAGGAGTTCAACTCAGGAGCTGATAATGGAACGTTTGACTGGCACTGATCAAATCTCCCATGTCACATGGCCATCTACTTAGTCAATATCCTTCCTAAACAGTCAGTATATATCAAAGATCACCTGGCTGCAGTTTCCACCGATAATAACAACTTCTGCAAATATAGTAAATCACCATAAATGTAAATAGCTAATAAACCATTGCACAAATCAATAATTGTACTATAGATTTATGTATAACATTTTTCTTATCTATGTAAATGTACAGGACAGTGATCCATTCAGTGTTCTCACTGGTGTGCTGTCCTGTGAACACACACACTCCTATGAGGTACTCTCTCATTGTCTCGGAACAAGTGGAGTCAGCTTGCTCTTTGACTCTGTGCCAAGTCTCATACCCAAGGCACTTGTGGGACCCTTCCTGCAAATGCATCTCAGCAGCCTTAGACAACTGGTCCTAACTCAGATTCCCTCCCTGACAAGACAGGGCAAGGATGGTGAAATTCTTTCTATCTGCCTGGACCTCTGCTCCTCCTCCAATATATCCTTAGCCTCTGGTATTCTTTCATTATTTTGAAGGGGTTGCTGCTGTGGTGCAGCAGCTATTCCCACCCACACACTCTCTAGATGAGACCACAGCAATCTCCATGGCTCTCTCCTCCTCTGCAATGTGAAGTCGCACCCCCCCACCCCCAATCCTTTCTTCTCTTGTGCCTTACATGCCTGCAAGGACAATAGGGAGAGGATATTAAGGTGATTCTGTGCTGCATGGTGAAATGATTCTCATCCACCTGGTATGATACAGCATCTTCTCTTTGGCAGTGTTACCACTGGGCACTCTGCATTGACCTGAATCCCACAAGTGTCTTGGATATTGCATGCTGCAAGTAAAGAGTGAACACCCACTAAATGGAAATCTTAGTTACCTTTACCCGGATGTTGCCTGGTATGGAGGGCAGGTCTTATGAAGAGAGGCTGAGGGATTTGAGGTTGTTTTCGTTAGAAAGGAGGCGGCTAAGAGGGGACCTAATCGAAACATATAAGATGATTAGAGGTTTAGATAGGGTGGACAGTGATAGCCTTTTTCCTAGGATGGAGAAAGCTAGCACGAGGGGACACAGCTTTAAATTAAGGGGTGATAGTTATAGGACGGATATCAGAGGTAGGTTCTTTACCCAAAGGGTGGTTCGGGAGTGGAATGCCCTGCCTGCAGCAGTTGTAGATGCGCCAAGTTTGGTGGCGTTTAAGAGGTTAGTTGATAAGTATATGGAAGAGAAGGGAATGGTTTAGTTTGGAGGGGCATTGCTTTTTATATTGGTCGGCGCAACATCGAAGGCCGAAGGGCCTGTTCTGTGCTGTAATGTTCTATGTTCTATGTTCTATGAACATAGCAGGTTGTGTAGCTGCTTGCATCACTGTAACTCTGATAATGATTCTCCCCTGAAGCTCCACTCACATCCTCTTGCTGATGATAGGGGACAGCCTGTCATTTACCTGGGAGAGAATGTCTTTCCTTTTGTTGATCAGTTGGACCAGGACTTTATTGTCTCAGTCAATGTACCATGGAGCTGATGGGTCCAGACTCTCTGTCTGCTTCCCCTTTCGGAATTGGAGTAAGTGAGATGGTATGTGTGTTGACAATGTGCATCGTGCAGCATTAGCTTGGTAGAGTGAGATAATTGTGAGTGATTGGAGTTTTTCAGTCTGATGTATCAATGATGGATTTGCCAGTTAGAGCCTTTGATGGTCTCACCATTTGTGCATGAGTGCCAGGGTGGCAGAGGATGATACTACATGGCCATGTGATAAGAGGCCTGAGATGGGACTGACCTGCCTCTATAGCCCACACTGATTCTGCCCCCAATCACGCCTCCGAGCCACTTCAGAAGGAGGTGGCCTGACTCCAGCCCATCACCAATTCAGCAGCGCAAAGCCACAGTGGGAAGACACAGCTGGTCAGGAGGTGGGATTGCAGCATTGGAAAATGACCTGATTCCTGCCTCGACAATGAAAACCCAGCCCCACGCATCGGAACCCTCAAACTACCCTGCTCCGTCGATTGTCCGTCTGCAAGAAAGCAACCAGCTGTGTCATATTCTGTAGTTGCTAATTTTTGATCCTCCAAAGGCCGCCTCAGTCATACAGCTTACAATTTTCTAATATCCTCTGGGAGAAAATGATGGTCATTGCCATTCAAAATTTTAGTCCCTCAAGTACTTCTGTCATTGGGGACCACAAAGAATAAGCTACAGATTAGCTTCCAGACCACATAGTCACATAGCAGAACAGACTAGCAAGCAGCAGGAATACACACAATACATACATAAGAGTAAATAAAATTTACCAAGTTGGAAATGTACTGCTACCTGCGACTATTCTTGTTAGAGTGTTGCGCACATTTTTAGAAGGCGACAGGACGGGTATTCTACTGTTGAATTGGACTGTATCATTGGATTAGAAAATTGAAAATATCACTCTATTGTAAAAGAAGGGAGAAATAGGGTGACTACTGAGTATTATCAGTTGTGGGGAAGTTACTGGTATCAATCATCAGAGACAGTGACTAAACTCTTGAATAAGCATGAGCTGATCAAAGAATCACATGGACTTGTGAAGTGTGAGTCATGTATGACTAACTTAGTTGAATTTGTGAGGAATCATTAGCATTGTTATATAAGAAAGTTTCCAAGAATGTTATCTATCGGGACTTGTATATGAGACAGAATTATATTAAAAGGAAACCTTCTCTGAATGGCATGATGTAACAAGCCTTGTCCCCTCGGGATCTATATTGAGACTCAGATTTTGGCCACCTATATATACATGTATATCTTAATAACTCAGATGTAGGAATAGACAGTTGTATGTTCAAGTTGGCAGGCAGAATAAGTTGTGCGCAATGGGTAGGCTAAATGAGCTGGTAAAAATGATAGCAGTCTGCATTCAAAGTCAGAGAGCGATGATCAAAAACAAATTACAATATTTTCTTAATGGAGTCTAGGAGCTATGGGGAAGCAAATTGATTTTGTTGCCCATATAATAAATCACTAAAAGCCACAAAATGCCATCAGAAAGTCTAATATATTTTTCACACAGAGTACTGGGACTCTAGAACTTTCTTCCATTAAAGGTTGGATGTTGGATCAAATAAATTTTTTCAAGACTAAAATAAATTTTACAAGTAAGCATTCAATGGTATGTGGAGCAAAGACAGATTAATGGAATTGTACAGTTCAAGCATGAATGGTGGGTTAGACTTGAGAGGTTGCATGGGCTAATCTTATTCTTTTATTTCAAAGTAACTGCAGCTGAAAATGCTAAGGTCCTGTTGAAGTTTAGGAGTGAAGTTGTAAGGAAAGATTCTTTTGTAGCAGATTAGACCCTCCTTTGAGATGGCAATCTTATGAAGCTTGGTGTTTGGAGAAAACAGATGTTGCCTTGGGAAAATCTTGGGGGGTGTGGTGGGGAAGAGAATAAAACTGGAGTGTTTTCCCTTAACATTTCAGTCATTAAAGGGCACGCAAAATGACCAAAATGGGAGTCTTAAACTGAAATGCTATTTTGCCTGACCTCGATACAAGACATCATCCAGGTATGGAATTAAAACTTGTGCTGAGAAAATAAAGGGGCTGATTTTGTAGGCTAAAGGGTTAATTTTAATCCTCTAGTTCATATCTTCAGTGAGGTAAGATTACATAACAACAGAGCATGGAGAGAGATGGTTCTATGTAGAGATACATGTTGAGTCTTCATTGTAAGTTGCACAATGTTGAATAAAGGATAGGGTTTGCCATCAGTATTGTCTCCAGCATTCTGTATAAGTCCACATCTAAGACTGCCAAAAGAATAACAGAAATTACAACTTAAACTGACTGGTACCTCTGTCTAATGAGACACAGCAATCAGGATTGTACCCAAAAAAAGATAAGTGCCCGATGGATGGGAAAATGGGATGTTTCTCTGCCTGTTTTTTGGGCGTACTTATCTTCGTGAATCTCTGACACTGTGTATCATGGAGTGCCTCAGAAAGATTGACGCTGGTAAGTGGGGGGAGGGGGCCTCATCTCATTGGAGAGGCCGGAATTCACGCGCTGGACAGGCCATTCTGCATGCAGCAATTAGTATGGAGATTGGCACATGCGCACTGGCTCCCTCCATCGCCAGCCTTCCAATCGCTGGTCTTCCAATATCTACCCAAGTACTTCACTCCCTCATCACTGGCTTGCCAACTACCCGTCCTGCCCCTCCCCCTCCACTCCCACTGATTGTGGCCTTCCCGAAACCCCTCCCAGAATTTTGCTGACCTGCTGGACTATGTTCCTTCAATTGCCAGCCCCAAACGAACACCCAACCCCTGCCAGTCCCAATCTTCCTCCAATCCTCCCCCCACCCCCCAAAAGGCCAGGCTAGCCTTCCCCAACTGATCTCATTACAGAATGTCAGCGAGTTCCCCCACCACCACCGATCACCCACCGAGTAGGCCCTTGCCCCTCAGTATGCCCTGCCCCCTCTGGCCCCACCCCCGAGGCACTGCCCAGTGCCAGTGGGCTGCTAATCATAATGAAATTCAAATTTCAACATACTAATAAATTCTGTGCTGATTTCTGGTGGCCTTATCCAATCGAGATCATTCAGGAGCCCTTGGTGTACGTCTACCTAGGCCAAGAGCAATGAGTGCATCATTTACACCTTCTGAAGAAAACTCGTGTAGAATTCTGCCACCTTTTAATCAAAGCCTCAGCCTCAGAGCAGGACAAGGTCAGCTCTGCCAGTGCCTGGGAAGGTGGCCAAGATCACAAATTTCTTCGCATCAAGATATTCCAGGCTAGAGTAAATTGGATGTGTAAAGTCTCCCAGTTTGCTGTCCAATGCTGTATTAGAAGGGTGACAAATATTCATTATGTCAGGAGAGGGGTGTTCCCACTTACCCAACAGAAGCAGGATGAAGGTGAATTTGGCTTTTCCCAGGTGGTAAACTTACTGACGGTGAAAGTTACAATCACCTGCACAGAGATGGCCTTTCCAGATCCGTATGTTCCACATCCACAAAGATTTTCACTCACTGAATATGCAGTTCATGTGAGAGCATGCTCAGTTTATCAATGCTATTCTGGAAGCAATCTGAACAGTCCACTTGTTCCCTCCACGTCGAACCAAAAGGGTGGCTGCTGGGTGACAAGGGATATCCACTTAGCATCTGGCTCATAACTCTACAATCTACTCAAACGTAGCCAGCACATGTATTACCAGGCAACCACATGAAACATCGCTGACCAAAAGAGCTGGGATGTTAAAGCAATGGTTCCACTACCTGCGGAGCTCAGCTGTACTCACTGGAGCATGTGGCCCAAGTTGCAGGCAAATGTTACATGGGCACCATGGGGGCACAGTTCTTGCTACCAAGGATATGATGAGTAGTTCAGAAAATGGAAGTGGAGGGGGAAGAAGAAGAGGAGCAGGCATGTCGCGGAGCTATTTGCGTGGCAATAAGCTGAGATTTCCTGACCTCACTCTGAGCTTTCCCTGCAACACTCAGACATTGGCTGATTTCTAATTGTGCTGCAACTAAAGCATCAGCCATCATAGTCGCTGCATCATGATCAGGTCCACAAGTGACCTCATGGCATCCACCACCAATTACACCCTGGAAAGGAAATGCTTCACAATCTGCTCAAATCTCTGTGTCAAGTTGCAGCTGGACTCTTCCGTGCTACTTGGCTTTCTAGCAGGTCAACAAATGGACCAGGCATCTTTGTATTCCTGTCAGTTAGCTTTTTTCTCCTAGGTGAGGAATTGAAAGAAGAAACTAAGTTCTCTGCAGCAGAACTTTGCTATCTAGAGAATTGGTAATTTTATTGCTCTATCGCCATTTATGCTCAGTGTTTCATCTGGTTCATATCCTGCCTCTATATCACCCTCAAATTAGCTGTGATTCTGTGACATTGACATTGGGACAGTGTTTCTTCTTCATCAGTGTCCTGTTCCACCTAATCTTTATTCCCAACAGTGGAGTCTGGCCAGGTAATACTTCATGGATATGTCAAATGAAAGAGATGTAAGACTAAGGTGGTGATAAGTTGAGAGGACGGGCAGAGTTGAGAAGCACAGGCTTACACCACCTGCAGCTATAAAGTAAAAAAAGAGTGTGGCATGAGGACAAAGATGAAAATGAGAAGGGAGAATTAGGCAAGAATACATTGGCATCCTCGAAGGTTTCAGCCTTTCCATTGACCACTGTGGAAACTGGAACCAGCCATTAGCAGGTGAAGAGCCTGAGTCTGCTTTGCAGCATGAATGAGCCCTTGAGAAAACAGAATGTTCCTAGTGTAAGGCGCTTTAACTGGCATGTTCTCTCTCTTGGCTAAGAACTGTTAGAACTGACACTGTTCTGCGGAAGTCTGTTAGAATATCATTGTGAAATTCACTGTGTCTGTTCTCCTTGCTACCAAGTAACAAAACTTGGAAGATTGAGTACCCACTGTGCATTGTCTGGATAATACTCAACACCATGACCTCAGTTGTAGCCCCTCCAATCATGACTAGCGCTATCTCCTCCATCAGAGTGAAGACACAACTGCTTCTATCTCCCAATCTGGTGTCTCCAATTATGAGGGCACTTGTCATGCAAGAGAGTCAAATGTGTCAGTGAGTGTGGTGTGATGTATTTAAGCAATATGCCACTCATAGTTTAATTGCTGGCAGTATATTCAACTGTGAAATGTCACTGTGTAGCTGGCAGTAGTTCTCAGTGTGTGAGGCTGAGGAAGGCTATGAATGCTTGGCATGAACCGTGCCTGATAGAGATGTGTCCACTACAACATGAATGGATACAGTTAATCATGTATCATAATTCCTAATGCTGACAACTTTTCATCCAATGGATCGGTGAAATTCACAAATACAAGCTTCGAGGCTTAGTCTTGACACAGGCTGTTGGTAGCATGAAGTCCTGCTGTGGTGTTTACAGGCTGGAGGTAAAACAGCAGACTGATTGCAAGTCTAGAAATGTAATATTAAAACCTTCCAACAGCCAGAGACGTAGGTCATGTAACGTTTCCCATTAAAGAGCTGGTTGAAGGCTAATAAGCAGTTTGTATACCTCTTGTCAAAATCCATCGCTCATCTTAGGAGATAGATAGTGGCTATTAGTGCCAAAGCAGCTATAAGACTAGGCTTGGGAAATGGATCTGCCGCTCATCCCTGATTTTGTTGATTGTAATATGTCCTCAAATTGAGATATGTGAGGTTTCACAAGGATGAGGGTTAATCTTTTTTTCCTATAACTGTGATTAGAAATTTCCAGAAACTATAGCCAGCTTGTGAATCATCTGACCTGCAGAAATCATCTTTTGGTTTGTCAAAGCCAACTTTTTGAAACACCATTACCTCAGTTGTAGCCCCTCCAATCATGACTAGCACTATCTCCTCCATCAGAGTGAAGACACACAACTGCTTCTATCTCCCAACCTGGTGTCTCCAATTATTTGAAACAGGCAAAAGAAAGTGAGGGTTTATTGAAACAGTTTATGATCCCCATCATGTCATAGGACATGACAAGGACTTCTTCAAAATGTTCTCTCTCGGAGGCACTGAGCAACTGCTTCCCTGCCCTTGATGAGTTCCCCTCCATGCTTGCCTCTCAGGGGGATATACTCTTGAGAGCTTGGGCCATAGATCATTTTGACATCAGTGAAGAAACCTCATGGCTGGAATTCTCCCAAAAATATTTGAAGTGTTGAATTCACAGGAAAACTGGAGTAATTCACACTGTTTTTTTTCTCCCCATGGAAGTTTGCACTAGAATCTCCCATACTCTGTGCAATGCAGAGGCCACCAGTGTGAATATCATTACATTTGAGGGGGCGGGGCCTATTTCTGCCCAGAAGGCTGAGACTAGTGTGCCTCTGTGCAGTAGCATCGAACTGTCAACTTCCAGTTGCTGACCATTCCTGGGCCACCCTGCCCTGTCCAGGACTACCCCAATCTCTAGTCCCATCCTCCTCAGTAGTTCCAATCCCCTATACTATCCTCCCCCACCCCAGAGTGCAGATGCTCCTGTCCGCAGACCCCGCCCCAGCAGACCCCACAGCAGACCATCCCTCAGCAGACACCACTGCTCCCCAGTCCACCCCGCTGCTAGCCTCCTTTCTGGCCCCATCAATCCCAATAGTAGTGGGATCCTCCTACCTCTACCGATTGACCCCTAAGCCCTGCCCCATGAGCTGTGCCAGGTGCCCCCTGGGCATTGGCACTTTACTCCTTGAGCCCTGCCAGAGAGCACAGGCTGGTACTGTCAAAGTGTGAATGCCCAGGGGGCATCAACTTCACTCTGCCTAAGGAGCCCCAGTTGCCCCCTTTTTCACTCCAGCCGGGTCAGGTCGCCATTTCCCTGAAAGTGGGGAGTTCATGTTATGCCTGCTGGAGTGAGGCACTCTGGCAGAGTGAGAGATGCCATTAGGCCCAGATAATTCAGTCCCAGGCCCGCTAATTGCATTTAAGTATTATGTAAAATGCTACTTAAATGCTGATCCTAGCTGATTTCCAGCGTGGTGCAGACGCTGGTGGAAATCTGGCATTGGGAGACACAAGCACAGTTTGAACACTCACAGGAACCCTGTGAATCAGCCAACATGTGGTTCTCCTAGACAGCTGCGCTAAAAAATTAGCATAGCATGATGGGAGAATCGCGACCCAGATGTCTTTAGAGTCCATGAGTTGTTGGATCTTCTGTGGTCTTTTTATCCACCATTAATTCTTTACATCATTGGTTTTATGCTGTGCCACTAACTTCAGCTGCCTCTGAGACCACTGGTTTTCTGTTGAAGTGTGGTGCGGTTTCCAGTCACTGAACACTTTGCACTTGCACTAATTCACTCCTGTATCTCGTAGTACTTTTTGCCAAACTAATTGCAATGTTTCCTGGTGGAGAGATCAAGGATTCTGCTGCAGGGCAAGACAGAACAGTACAGAAAATGGCACCAACAACTTGGGAGCCTCTGACTTTGTTAACTGCAAAGGCTTGGTATAGAGCATCTTCCTTAACTTTCGCTCCCCTCTGAAATTTGTCACCATCCTCCATGATGACATGCAAGTTGTGATCCTCACCAGTGGAACAATGACATATCTTAGTGAAGGTGGTAGTTCAAACAAAATTGTGTCAGTGCACCAACTGTCTTCTCTGTTTTCTTCATTGAATTTCTGCATTGTACTACCAGCAAATTACCCATAGGCATGGAGATAATCTAGAGAACAGATGGGAAACTTTGATCTGTGCTAACTTTCATCCAAACCACTGCAATTTCAATGTGCAAATGACATTTGTAGGCACTCACTGAGAAATTGAGTTGCAGGATATTGTTAACTTTATACTGAAGAATCTGACAAAATGGATTCTTCACTAAACACCTGGAAGTTAGGTCCTCTTCCAACCACTTCCCACCAATTGAAATCAACAGTGTGAGATCCTGGAAAATGTAGACTATTCTCTGTATCTAGATACCCTCCTCTTGACAAAGACAAACATAGAAACAAAATTAATCATCACCTCCGATCTGCCAGTTCAGCCTTTGGCTGACCAAAGAAAAGGGTATTTGAGGTCCAGGATCTCAAACCCAAGAGTAAGGTCATGGTTTGCTGGAGAACAATAATCGCCATACTCCTATATAGTCGGAGACTTGGATAACCTATAGTAAGTACCTCAAAGCATTGGAGGAGTATTCCCAGCAGTATCTTTACACGACCCTCTGAATTTATTACTAATAATGGTAATTCAACAGCAGCGTCTTCTCCCACGTCACCATGCCAGCATTGAGCCAGTCATCATTCTACTGGGCGGAACTTGTCATTCAATAGCCTGACACCAGACTCCATAGCAACTGCTCTACTCAGAACAGAGAGATTTCCAGGAGGACAATGGGAATGTTTAAGTAATGGCCTCAATGCATCCCTGAGGATAGCAAACATCCCTTCTGATGTATGGATTGTGACCAACTAAAATATAGAAGGTTTAATTTGGGAAGGCATCAATCACATCAAAAGGCTTTGTTGGGAATACACAGAGGAGAAGCTGAGGTGTCAGAGAGAATACACAAGCTGACAAATAATTAATTTACCCAATCATCTAAGGCAGATTCTACAGCTTGCATATTGGACTTAACAGCCACCTCACAACCCAGCAAATCTGAGTGGAAGGAAGTCTTCTTTAATTCCAAGGGATTGGGAGAGAAAATAAATTATACCTTTAGATGTCTGTTTTAATCTTTCCAGACAAATTCAATTTATGATAATTAGCAGTTGGGACCAAAAATACATGCTAAAACCAGACTTTCAAACCAACTTACATTATTGGACCAGCAGCCAATTAACGTGTGCTTTCATCCTTTTACCAAAATCACCTTCCGCAACATTGTACTGGCTGGGTGAGGTTATCTCTGACTCTGATGGACATAAGAAGGTTGGCTATTTTTGGTGATTTTAAACTCTCTAAGTCATAGGACTGAATTTTGGCAGATAGTTGTGGAGTCAAAGGTGGGAGGCAGTTTGGAAATCTGTTTTCCCCTCTTCCAAATGGGTTCCCACCTCTGAGTGCTTTTTACAGAGATAGATGACTGGGTTTGACAACAACCCATCAGCAGTGATGAGAAGGATATTTAAGGATGGTAATGAGCCACTTTTCTGCGATGTTGCAGGCCGTAAGAGAATTGCCCAATGAGCGCAATAGACCTTTGCAGTCTCAGGCACATGAAAATAAATTGGAGGCAATAGATCTGAGATGGACCTCATTTGAGGATTTAACTTTATTTGCTGGCAGTAACACATATTATCTCCTTATATTATAGTAAAATGTCCTTGCAGTTATTTCATAGCAACTTTTAATCCTTAAACCTGCTGCAATGCAGCCACTTCCCTCCCATCAAAAGTGCTTCCACGGGCCAGCTGTCCCTCTGCTGATGTACAAACATGACCCACACTGTGAAAGTAATGCCAGCCTTATCCATAGCCAATGCTGATTGGACATCCTGATATAGAAAACTGGACACCTGACATAATTGGAGGGGTGGTGAAGTTGATTTCTTGATTGGTCACATTGGGGAAGATCTTGGGGCTTTTTTCCCACCTCGCTCAGCAAGGGAATCGTAGCGGGTGGAGGTACAGACCATGCAAACGTCCACCAACCTCGGGCAGGATTTTCCACATCAGGATTTTCCATGGAGGTACAAGTGGGCTTGGCAACAACCCATCAGTGGGAAGGAGATTTCGGATGGTAATGAACCACATCTCTGCAATTTTACAGGCTGTATAGCGGAAGGATTTGAGTTCATGGATAGGGATGTTTTGCTGCAATTATTTAAGGCATTGTTGAGACCACACCTGGAATACTGTGTGTAATTTTGGTGTCCTTAGCAGAGGAAGGATGTCCTTGCTATAGAGGGAGTACAGTGAAGATTTCCCAGGTTGATTCCTGCGATGGCAGGTCTGTCATATGAGGAGATACTAAGTTGTTTAGGATTACATTCACTGAGTTTAGAAGAGTAAAAGGGGATCTCATGGAAATTTATAAAATTCTAAACAGATTAGTCAGGGAAGATTCAGAAAGAATATTCCCAATGGTGGGTGAGTCCAGAATCAGGGGTCATAGTTTGTATATAAGGGGAAACCTTTTAGAACTGAGGTGAGGAGAAATTCCTTCGCCCAGAGGGTTGTGAATCTGTGGAATTCACGACCACAGAATATAGTTGAGGCTAAAACATTATCTGATTTCAAAAAGAAATTAGATACAGCTCTTGGGGCTAAAGAGATCAAAAGATATGAAGGGAAAGGGGGAACTTATTGAATTTGATGATCAGCCATCATCCAAATGAATGGCAGAGCAGGCTCAAAGGGCTGAATGGCCTATTCCTGCTTCTAGGTTCTTGTTTCTATGTAAGAGAATTGCCCAGTGGACACAAGAGACCTTTGCAATCTCAGGCAACATCATGTTCAAGAACCACGTGGGAAAATTCAGCCCCTGGTGAACAATATCACAAAGGTTCATTGCTGTACCTATACACTTTGTTCTTCTGTTGTACTGATAAGGAATTGCTCTTATCTTCATGAGCAACCAATTATGAAATATTTACAGCTGTAAGAGACAAATTCTGACAGTTGTTCATATGAAGGTTGCTTTCTTAGCTTGTTATGGGAACATACATATTTCCCAATTAATGTGATCTACCAGACTTGAAGAGATAAACAAACAACTCACTGAAAGCAAAAGAACCAGCAATAACAAGTTTAAAAAAGAAGCCCAGTTATTTTTAGATATATATCAAACTCTGATGAAGGTTGAGGTGACTGGAAACAAGGACACAGTAACCGGAATGGAAATTTAACATACATCACATTTTTTACATTTTTTTGCTGGTAACATTAATCAAACCTTTGGAGTTAAATGAAAACACAACTTGAAATGCATGAATTGTGCATTAGAGTATTTTTGTCCTCTGTAAAAAAACAAATCAATTTACAGTTTAACATCACTGTGTCACACACTCAAGGCCTGTGTGGAATGCAAAACAGGAGGAAAGGACAAACACATCGTTGCGGGAACTATTTCTATTATGGGCTTGTTGAAAAACAAGGAACTTGTTAAAATGCAGCAACAGTCTAACCTTCACATTTGATGTGTTTAAACACTGCACTTCTTCACAAACAGAAGCAAATTAAATCATTCCAAGCCGCTGACTTGTGGGAAGAGACAGGCTTGATACAGACGATTTATCTATTTAGACAAATAGAATTGGTGTTGGCGTGTTCCTTTCAAATGCAATGGCAATTTCTGTTCAATTGAGTTGTCTAAGAAAACTTTTTTTGTCCAGAGATGCAGTAGAAAAGAAATTTCACCCTCTGGGCCTGACTTAACCCACTGCACCCGACAGAAATGAAACAGCAGGTTGTTCAATTTGTAGTACTGCACATACTGCAGTACTTACCCAACACCATCTTAATACGCGATGTTGTGAGTCAGCCGAGGACTGAATGAATGGATACAAATCAGGGAGTCCAATAGTACTTTTATGCAAAATTGTAGCCATCCTGTCCAGTGCTAAACCCACTGCTAAATCAGCAGGATTCATTTCTAAGAGCACTATTTAAAGGAGTATTCACCTATAGGTAAATAGGTCCTGGCATTTATGCATTACTTAAATTGCCAAATTTCAATTTATTAAGCATCTTCTTGATATTTTGTGGTCTAGCTTAGCCAGGGTGAAAATCCAGTTGAAGCCAGGGAGAAGAAAGTAGATGTGTATTTGTTCGCAACAAGTCGCCTTCTGCTTTACTATACCGTCGATTTTAACTAGCCTACTAAACAACCAATATGACAAGCAGAAAGCATGTGCACATAGCCAGCTAGAAATGCTTATTCGATATTCTCAGGAAGGGAAAGAAGTACGCATGCAGAATCCAAGAAGCAGACATTATATGCGCACAATAGTTGGCACTGCTGCCTCACAGCACCACAGAACTGGGTTTAATTCTGGCACGAGGTGACCTTCTGTGTGGAGTCTACACTTTCTTCCTGTGTCAGTGTGGGTTTCCTGCAGGTGCTCCAGTTCCTCCCACAATCCAAAAATATGCAGGTTATGTGGATTAGCTTTGATAAATGTGTGGGGTTATGAGGATAGGGCGGTGAGCCTGGAGTGGGATGCTCTTTTGGGGAGTCGGTGCAGACTCGATAGGCTGAATAGCCTGCACTCTGGGGATTTTTTGTTTCTTTCCTATGTAAATGTGGGGCTTAATGCTTGTTTAAGGCCGTTACTTCAAGATTCTTATGTACTGAGGCTGCTTAAGTGGTTGATCCTTACCAGATCTGATGTATAACATTGTATGTCTTTCACATTTGCTTATCCAAACATAAGGGACGATTCTCCCAGCAGTACAGCAGGCTGGGACATACAAGCAGAGGCCATGTAGAGGGTTCCTTGCTGGGTGCCATGGCCCCTGTGTGTCACTGGCCACTAGAATTCTGGTGATGTCAGCTCCGTGCCAGAAATCGATGCGGAGATGAATAAAATATTTAAAGGTCATTTAAATATCATTAGTGGGCTTAGAACTGGAGGACTGGAGGTGAGAAACAAAGGTAATAAAATAGAAAAAATATGGCCTACTCTACATCAGCTGGACCATACGTAGACTGGGTGATCACTTTGCTGAACACCTTCAGTCTGTTCCGCAAGCAGGACCCAGATCTTCCTGTCACTCGGCACTTCAATACACCACCCTGCTCTCCCATCCAAATGACTGTCATTGGACTTTTGCAATGTTCTAGTGAACCCCAATGCAAATTGGAGGACCAGCATCTCGCTCTCTGATTGGGCCCTTTACAGTCTTCCAGACTGAACATTGAGTTCAACAACTTTCAGGGCATGAACTCTCCCCTCCACTTTCACCCTATTTCCATTTATTGTGTTTCATTTTGTTTAATCTTATTCATCCATTTTATCATCCTTCTCTCACCTCCATTTTTCCACTTTCCATTCCAGTTCTCCTTCTTGCCCTCCCTCCCCCTTTCCCTCTCCCCTCTCCCCCACACTTCAGGGCAACTGCCACATTCCTCAGGCAGTCCTTTAACAATCTGTATCTCTGCTTTGCCATTCACGCATCCTGATCACTCAATGGCCCCGTTATGCACCTTCTCAGCTTTCTGTATCCTCATTTACATTCACTTTTTC
The DNA here is from genome assembly GCA_024679065.1 of Sphyrna mokarran. NCBI lineage: Eukaryota > Metazoa > Chordata > Chondrichthyes > Carcharhiniformes > Carcharhinidae > Sphyrna > Sphyrna mokarran. Next base: position 89,590,185 of record JAGIQG010000006.1, on the reverse strand, counting down.
CTATTGCCCCCACCCTGCCCCCAGTCCTCTCCCACCTTTATAGTATAAATCTCTGCTGATTCTCTTTGCTCTCAGCTCTGACAAAGTGTCACCTAGGCTCGAAACGTTGCTCTATTCTCTCTCTGCAGATGTTGTCAGGTCAGCTGAGATTTTCCAGCATTTTCTGTTTTAGTTATGGCTTGACTTTACACTGCCACTGTCATTAGCAGGGCAAAGGTTTGCCAACTTCCCATGCCACCACGTGGTCTTGCATTCAATAGCAGCTGATTGGGAATTATAGGTGCATAAAATGGCTGGAAATTGAAGGGCAACATGTTTACAGTATTGCTACTTAATAGCATGGGTTCTGAAAAAATTTCTCCAGGAGTGTAAATTGTATCCCGTATTCAAAGTTAGGACTCATCCTGATACTAAAGGGTCGGATGGGATTTACCATACATTCTTTGAGAGGCTAGGGAGGAAATTGCAGAGCCTTTGGCTTTGATCTTCATGTAGTCATTGGCTACAGGTATAGTGCCAGAAGACTGGAGGATAGAAAATGTTGTCCCCTTGTTCAAGAAGGGTAGTAGAGACCATCCTGGGAATTATAGACCAGTGAGCCTTACTTCTGTTGTGGGCGAAGTTTTGGAAAGAATTGTAAGAGATAGGATTTATAATCATCTAGAGAGAAATAAATTGATTAGGGATAGTCAACACGGTTTTGTGAAGGGTAGGTCGTGCCTCACAAACCTCATTGAGTTTTTTGAAAAGTGACCAAAGAGGTGGATAAGGGTAAAGCAGTTGATGTGGTGTTTTTATGGATTTTAGCAAAACATTTGATAAGGTTCCCCATGATAGGCTACTGCAGAAAATGCGAATGCATAAGATTGAGGGTGATTTAGCAGTTTGGATCAGGAGTTGGCTAGCTGATAGAAGACAGAGGGTGATGGTTGATGGGAAATATTCAACCTGGAGTTCAGTTACAAGTAGTGTACCTCAGGGATCTGTTTTGGGGCCACTGCTGTTTGTCATTTTTATAAATGGCCTAGATGAGGTTGTAGAAGGGTGGGTTAGTAAATTTGCTGATGACACCAAAGTCGGAGGAGTTGTAGACAGTGAGGATGGATGTTACAGTTTGCAGAGGGGCATAGATAAGCTGCAGAGCTGGGCTGAGAGGTGGCAAATTGAATTTAATGTGGAAAAGTGTGAGGTGATTCACTTTGGTAAGAGTAACAGGATTGTAGAATATAAGCTAATGGAAGGACGCTTGGTAGTGTCGACGAGCAAACAGGTCTCGGTGTACATGTGCATAGATCCCTGAAAGTTGACACCCAGGTTGATAAGGTTATTAAGAAGGTGTACGGTGTGTTAGCTTTTATTGGTAGAGGGATTGAATTTCGGAGCCGTGAGGTCATGTTGCAACTGTACAAAACTCTGGTGCGGCCGTGTTTAGAATATTGCATACAGTTCTGATCGCCGCATTATAAGAAGGATGTGAAAGCATTGGAAATGGTGCAGAGGAGGTTTACCAGGGTGTTGCCTGGTATGGTGAGAAGGTCTTATGAGGAAAGGCTGAGAGACTTGAGGTTGTTTTTGTTAAAAAGAAGAAGGTTGAGAGGTGACCTATTTGAGACATACAAGATGATCAGAGGGTTAGATAGGGTGGATAGTGAGAGCCTTTTTCCTCAGATGGTGATGGCTAAATCAAGGGGACATAGCTTTAAATTAAGGGGTAGTAATTAAAGGATGGATGTCAGAGATAGGTTCTTTACTCAGAGGGTAGTAAGGGCGTGGAATGTCCTGCCTACAGCAGTTGTGGACTCGCCAACTTTAAGGGTGTTCAAATGATAAATGGATAGCCATATGGATAACATTGGAATAGTTTAAGTTATAGGGTCATTAGATTAGTTCCACTGGTCAGTGCAACATCGAGGGTCGAAGGGCTTGTACTGCGCTGTAATATTCTATGTTCTATTTTCTATGTAAAGTGAAGCAGTCTGACGCTGTGTGGAGTTTTGGTTCCTTTTTGAATTTTTGAACATAACAATTGCACTACTTTGTTCTTTAAAGTTTATGGGAGATGTGCATGGGAAGTTTTTCATGCAAAGCATAATAGGTGCCTGGAAGGCACTGCCAGAGGAGGTGGTAGAAGCAGGCACATTAGCAACATTTAAGAGACAGCTGGATAGGTATTTGAATAGGAAAGGAGGGAATAAAGTGATACAGACCAAGTAAGGGCAGAAGGTATTTTTTATAATTTCACTGGGGCATCATGATCGGCACAGGCTTGGATGGCCAAAGGGCCTGTTCCTGTGCTGTACTTTTCATTGTTCTTGTTTGACAAAGGGATGCATTTAACCTTGCTAGCACCCTAATTCCAGACAACAGTGGGATAGAAGAATAATTAATGTTTGGACAATAGCAAGTTCCACGATTTGGAAAAGGCTTGTGTCAATTTTCACACTAGGTCATATGCAGACACCGGAAACATTTCCTCAAAGCACCTAGAATTTCACTCATGTATTCAAAAAGAAGTCATGGCCTATTTTGTGTGTGGTGCATTAGATCTTCAAAAGCCCTTGCAGACAGTGTTTTGTTCCCCGTTGTTTTTAGGCTTCTTGTGAGCCGGTGCAGTTATTATTTATTTATTTTGTCCAGCGGGTTTGCCATCAGCAATCTTTCGAACAGAAGAGCTCCAGGCAGAACAAGCTGCTCCCACCAGCTAAACACACATGGCAACATTTGCCGAGGGAGGCGTTGAATCCCATTATGCCAAATGATGTAAGTAGAGGTTCTTTTTGAACTGATGACTGCAGCATCAGCTTTCCTGCTCAGCAGTCACAGTGGCATTTCAAATGTAAACTTTATAAGCTGGGAGGTTATTCAGAAGGCTCCCAGTCACAGCCTGCCATGCTTTCAATGGTAGTGAATGAAAGTGGGCATGCCAGGTTAGTCAGAAACCAATATTGCCTCTTTGACTCTGATTGCTAAAATGCATTGAGCTGTCATTAGCTTTTGCACTCTGGTTCTTTGCAGGAGAGTTTATAGCACCTGCCAACTGCGTATTTAGTATTTGTTCCTGTTCACTCACTGTGGAGCCTTGTAATAATGTCTGCGAATGAAAGTGACGCCATGAGATGTAGTTTTGGAAAGAATTTGGAGTATATACAGAAATATCAGATTGAGTGGGGGGGACCAACAGTCTTTTCACATAAGTGGATATGTGCTATAAAAGTGTCCCCTGAGAGTAGATGTAAGGGCTAGACCAGTTGTTAGACCAGGGATTTTGAGAAAAGACTTGGAGATCAATATATCAGAATGAATTCCCCTGCTGCAGTCAAAGTAAGCTTGAAGATTTTTTGGCAATTTCAGCAACATACTCCTAGGAGGGCAAATCGATAGAGAAAAAAATAGTTTTTTTGCAGGGTGAGCAATTTTAAAGTTAAGCATTTTTGAAGCCCCCTAAAGAAGCCAATGATATAGAAAGAATATTGTGGAAATTAAACAAGTGTGTTGATAGATTGAATGATTCATCAAGAGTATGATATTTTTCTGTGAGGTAGGTTCTGTTGAAAAGAATTGCTTGCAGTTATTTGATTCTGTGATATTCTACTGGGATAACAAGGAGAGATTAGTAGGAATCTTTATCATGCAAATGAATCATTTTCTGTGGGGCGGAGTTGTAGAATTTGAAGAATGGGTGATCAATAAAATCAAAATGTAGTCCATGGTTTAAAGCCAAGTTTAAGCAAAACAAGTCAGGAGTGAACTGAACCAGCAATCTGATCTAGAAAATATTGGTTGAATTCTGAGAAATCAAGTCAGATCTTCACAAAAAGAACAGCTTCCAAGCGAGAAGTCAGTCAAGTTTGACTGGACAGTTGAATTATTTGTGCACTCAGAATAGACCTGATACCAGTTCCAGCATGTTGGAGCTGAGTACCGTGATGAAGTACACCATGGTAAATAAAGTTCTGAGAGCAAACAATATATCCAAGAAATTAAACTTTGAGAAATGCACATTGCAGCCCTGGGTGAACCAGATGACATGAGACTTGTCATCTTTAGCAATGCTTCATGTGTCTATCTTCCCGATGGGCTTCCAAGTACCACAGGGTTCATTGTATTTTTGATGGGAAAGAATGTCGCCTTTCGGCTTGAGAAGCCAAGAACATTAAAAGAGTAGTGAAAAGCACATTAACTGCAGAAACCATGGTGTTGGTTGAAGCAATAGCTTATGGGGCTTTGCTTGTCCAATTGTAGAAGGGCCAAAGTGCAAAAAGTTTGCCCATGGAGTGCTATGTTGATAATTGATCCCTGTGGGAGAACACCTATTCAACGAAAAGGGTCACTGGAAAAAGAGAAGAATAAACCTCGCAAGCATTAGAGAAATGTTAAGAAGAAAGGAGATCTCTAAGATATGATGGGTTGATAGAAGTCACCAGTTATACAAATGTTCTACAAAAAGAAATGCCTGCTGCAAGGAATTACTGAATGTATTGGAAGAGGGGCTTATTTTGTAATAAATAACAAAATGAAAAAATGTTTTTTTTGCTTTGTAATCGTGCATATGTAGAAATGTGGTTAAGAGCACGTGGGGTCTAAAAATTAAAGTGCATGAGTGGACAGCACAGTGGTTAGCATTGTTTCTTCACAGCGCCAGGGACCCAGGTTCAATACCAGCCTCAGGTGACTGTCTGTGAGGAGTTGCACATTCTCCCCGTGTCTACATGGGTTTCTTCTGGGTGCTCCAATTTCTTCCCACAGTCCAAAGATGTGCAATTTAGATTGTTTGGCCATGCTAAATTGCCCTTAGTGTCAGGAGGGCTAACAAGGTAAATATGTAGGATTAGGAGGATATTATCACTTTTCCTTTAATTAACAGGCTTCCTATTTGTTTGTCACCCACCCACCATACCCCCCCCATCCCACCTTGACATTAATGAATGCCTTTCAAAAGTCCACCTATACAATGTATATTGCACCATCTTGATCAACAATTTTGTTACGTCAAAGAATTCAGTCAAATTGAAACATACCAGAAGCAAGCTCACCATAGTGCGCATTGGCTAAGCTTCCCACCTCGACAATCCATAAGGTCCAGATCAATCACATGGTCTAAGGAAATGCCCTTCCCTTAAAGGGCCATGCTACTACAATTCTTAAACCACTGAACTAACTCTTCTTCAATTGTGTCTTATTATCTTTTTATATTAAATGGTCCCTTATTTAAAGTGGAATTATGTTTTAATCATTGTTAGTTGAACGATCACTTGTACACACTCTTGTGGTGGGTTCCACCTTGACTGGGCCAGAAAATCCTGGGCATACTGATCGAGGAATTCCTTCTATATCCATATCAGAAATTCCATTCCTTCCCGATACTTAACACTATGTTTCTGCTGTCTATATTGGATAATTAAAGTTCTTTAATACAGCCACTTTTTGTCACATACCTTTGAAGTTTGCTAACAAATTTGCTAATCTCTCTTTCTCACTGTTCAGAAATTTAGAAAAAAGTTAGATTGTCTCCCAACAATCAAACAGTTCATCATCAGTTTCTCACTCAAATTGAATAGAATCAATCCTCAAACCATTGAGCAAATCTTTTCACTTGAAAGCTCATCCTTAATCAATACTGTTCCCTTCTATTCCCTTCTTTCCCACTCCTGCTTTCTTGACAATCAGGAATGTAAAAATCATTCAAGGCCTTGCTTGAGCTATGTCTCGGTTACTGTAATCATCTCACTATCCAGTGTAAATATACACCTGCAACAGGAGCCAGCACTTGGCAACAAACACTAACACCTGAAGCAACAACATTTCACAATGTCGTTGGAAGTTTCATGGAGGATGATTGTGGCAGAAGCTCACAGTCAAGGCTTTGTCCTCGAGTCATCAGCAAAAGTGCTCAAATGAAAATTCCCCACTTAAAAGGATTGTTTGGGTGCATGTTCAACATCTGACATTGGTGAAAAGATGTCAATGAAGCTCAGAAACCTTATTAGTGCATTGCAGACATTGACATACATTCACTTTAATAATGCTATTGTCTTTTTTGCTATTTCTCTCAGATTGATCCCTGCAACTTTAGCATATTTCAAATTCACTGCCAAGGATGAAAAAACAAGGATCAATTGGGTTGCATAAGGGTTACAACATAGCTAGAAATTAATTAAAAAGACAGGCTTAGGAAAGCTAAGAGGGGGCATAAGAAGTCCTTGGTGGATTGGATAAAGGAAAACCCCAAAGCTTTTTACTCTTACGTGAGAAATAAAACAATGAGCAGGGTGAGGTTAGGGCCAGTCAAGGATAGTAGTGGGAACTTGTGCATGGAGTCAGAAGAGAGAGGTGAGGCATTGAATAAATACTTTTCTTTGGTGTTCACTAAGGAGAGTGGCTATGTTTTTGAGGATGAATGTGTGATACAGGCTGATAGGATGGAGGAGGTAGATGTTCTGAGGGAAGATGTATTAGCAATTTGGAAAAACCTGAGAGTTAATAAGTCCTCTGGGTCAGATGGAATACATCCTGCGATTCTTTGGGAGGCAAGGGATGAGATTTCGAAGCCTTTAGCTTTGATCTGTGGGTCCTCACTGTCCATGGGGATTGTACAGAGGATTGGAGAGTGGTGAATGTTGTTCCTCTCTTCAAGAAAGGAAGTAAGAATGACCCTGGTAATTATAGGCCAGTTAGTCTTACTTTGGTGATCAGTAAGTTAATGGAAAGGGTCCTGAAAGATAGGATGTATGGCCATTTGGAAAGATACAGTTTAATCCCGGATAGTCAGCATGCTTTCATAAAGGATAAGTTCTGCCTCACAAATTTGATTGAGTTCTTTGAGAAGTTAACTAAGCGTGTCGATGATGGTAGAGATGTTGATGTCATATACATGGATTTTAGTAAGGCACTTGATAAGTTTCCCCATGGTAGTCTCATGAAGAAAGTAAGGAGGTGTGGAATAGAAGGAAATGTGGCCAATTCGATAAGTAACTGGCTGTATCATAAAAGACAGAGAGTGGTGGTGGAGTGAAAATTTCCAGACTGGAGGCCAGTAACCAGTAGTGTACACAGGAATCAGTGTTGGATCCTTTGCTATTTGTGATTTTTATCAATGACTTGAAAGAGGGGCTGAAGAGTGGGTTAATAAATTTGCTGATGACACCAAGATTGGCAGAATAGACGATGAGGTGGAGGGCTCTTGTAGGCTGCAAATAGGATACAGAGCTGGGCAGAAAAGTGGCAGATGGAGTTTAAACCTGATAACTGCAAGGTGATTCATTTTGATAAGACAAATTTGAATGTGGATTACAGGGTCAATGGCAGGGTTTGGAAGAATGTGGAGGAGAAGGGAGATCTTGGGATTTATATCCACAGATCTCTGAAGGTTGCTACTCAAGTGGAGAGAGCCATGAAGAAAACTTATGGTGTGTTAGCGTTTATTAACAGGAGGTTTGAGTTTAAGAGCCATGGAGTTAAGCTGCAACTATATCGGACCTTGGTGAGACTACATTTGGAATTCTGTGCGCAGAATTCACCTCACTATAAGAAGGATGTGGAAGCATTGGAGAGGGAGCAGAGGAGATTTACCAGGATGCTGTCTGATTTGGAGGGTATGTCTTACGAGAAAAGGTTGAGGGAGTGGGGGTTTTTCTCTTTAGAGTGGAGGAGGATGAGATGTGGCTTAATAGAGATTTATAAGATGATGAGGGGGGTAGATAGAATGGACGTGCAGAGACTATTTCCTCAGATGGATGTAGCTATTACTAGGGGGCATAACTATAAGGTTCATGGTGGGAGGTACAGGAAGGATGTCCGAGGCAGATTCTTTACTTATAGAGAGTAGTTGGAGTGTAGAACGCACTGCCTGCTGTGATTGTGGAGTCGGATACTTTAGGAATATTCAACCAGTTATTGGATAGGCACACAGAGGACACCAGAATGATAGGGAGTGGGATAGCTTGATCTTGGGTTTGGACATAGCACAACATTGAGGACTGAAGGGCCTGTACTGTGCTGTTCTATGTTCTACGATTAAGGACGAGCTCTCAACTGGAAAGATTTGAAAAATTGTGCAGGGAGGCAAGGTGGTGACAAACAAATAGGAAGCCTGTCAATTAAAGGAAAAGTGATAGTATGTGAAAGGGTTAATAATCTCACAAGTTAAAAAATCATGTAAGCTGCAAGCTGAACCTCAGTCACAGTTATGTGTAAATGGCATGTTTTGATTATAATAAGCCCAGGTAAGAGTCAAAAACAATCTAATTGAATGATGTGCAGCTACAGGTCATATCTGCCCATTACAAGAAGGAACAATGGAAAGGGAAGTTGAGAAACCATTGATCAGAAATGTAACTATCATTTCTTGATGATATAATATGCACAAATATTAATTAGACATTATAGTCTCATGTATATATGATGTTACTTTAACTATGATTGGACAGAGATATCTTTTCTACATCTATTGGTGTATTAATTACTTGTAATTGGAGTTGATTCTATAATTGCCTATGCATTTCTTAAATTTTCACTCTGCTCTGAATGACTTCATTCAGAGTCCTATAGCTACAGTAAATCATCTTAAACCACTTTGTGACTTTGGCTGCTTCAGGGGAACAACAGTTTTAAATACAGCAAGAAAACCATCATAACAGCTCTGTAACAGTATGGATACAAAATTGGTTCAGAGTCAGGAAGCATGATCAAGCTTGCTGACAATATAAAACTTGGCAAAGTAGGAGATCCTGATGAGGATGGGCTTCAGGATGACAAAGCCAGAATGATGAGAAGTTAAGCTTATAGAAACTGATTTGGAGAAATGGAAATTGATGTACTTTGGAAAGCCTAATGTAGAAAAAGAAGTATGGTATAAATGACCCAATTTTGAAAAGTGCAGATGAGCAGAAACATTGATGTAGAATTGTTTATTCTATCTTAGAGACATAGAGTCATATAGCAATACCTCATGGAATCAGGCCCTTCAGCCCAACAGACCACAGGTGCCCTTTTTGGTAATGGTTTCCAGTAACTTTCTCACCACTAATTTTAGACTGACTAGGCTATTGCTTTCTGGTTAATTCTTCTGTCCTCTCTTGAATAATGATATAGCATTAGGAACATTCTTGTCCTCCAAGATTACGCAACAATCCAATAAAGATTGAAAGATTGTGACAGATACCTCTTCTAAATCCATCTTTGTCTATTTCTCTAATCTAGATTGTATTCCATTTGGACCAAGGAACTTACTAAATTTCTACAATGTCATTCTTCTTAAAACATCTTCTCTATTGATTAATATCCTGTCCATAATTTCCCTTTGCTTTTTGAGCATAACTTCCATTATATCCACATCCTTTGTTGAAACAGATGCATATTCAAATTCTTACAAATAGCAGGATAACTTGATAAGGAGTTTACAGAAAGCATATTGGTTATCATGCTTAGATTTATTAATAGTGGAGTAGAAAATAAAAGCAAAGAATCATGTCGAATTTTATAAATTGCCGGTTAGGCATCAGGTGGAATATTCCAGACAATTGAGGAAAACATTCTTTAGAAAGGATGTGAAAGAATTAGAAAGGGTACAGAAGAGATTTACCAGGTTGTTGCTGGAGCTGAGGGACTTCAGTCATGAGGAAAGTTTGAAAGAGTTCAGACATCACTTTGGGGCAGAGAAGGGTAAAATAAATTGAATGTTTTCAAAATGATGAGAGGTTTTGATAGAGTACTTAGAGAAAAGTTTATTCCCTCTGCTGTATGGATCAATAAGTAAACATAGAATGAAAATCATTCAGAAAAAATCTAGAAAAGAGGTAAGAGAAACTAGATTCACTCTGAGAATTGTCCGACCTGAAATGCTCAGACCAGCAAAAGGTGATTGCATAAATTACACTTTAAAAGGAAGGATTTCACTAGGAGATGAAGACAAAGTGGGGATATGGGACTAACATAATTGTTCTTTCAAAAGGCCAGAGAGGTAGAAAAGAGCAATTTCCTCTTTTTCTGTTAGTTTTTCTTTGATTCTAATTAAACTCTCATAGTGAGATGTGAACTTAATGGGTGAGATTCTGCAGCCTCCCACCCACACATTTCCCACCAGCGGGAGGTGGCACATTGTTTGCTAGAGGTGGGATTCTCTGGTCCCATCGTTGTCAATGAGAATTCCCACTGACATTCCCCCCCCCCCCCCCCCCCCCCTCACATGCAGGCAGGAAATATGCTGGTGGGGATGCACTGCCAGCAGGACTGGAGAATCCTGAAAGACTGAAGAATTTCAGCCAAGTTCTCTATTTTGCTCATCCTAGACCATAAATGTGATGTAACCACACCCACAATGCTGAAGAGTCAGCTGGAAGTCTTTAAGCAGAAGCAAATAAACATGTTACTCTTGCACATGAGTGAAATGTGAAATGAATACCCATGGTTCTTTTTTGTGCGATTTTTCTGATCTAATTTATTTCAGCACTCCCTACAGATTTATTTTTCTTTAGCTGTAAATTTTTTCAGCTGAGAAACCAGCCATATTTAAACACTGTCTTTATATTTAGAGGCAATAGTGCTGCAGTCATTGGCAGCCAGCTGGTGCTCACTTTGCACCCTGTAGGTTAATGCCAGGTTTAGGGTCGAGTTAAATGGCATAATGATCTGGCTGGATTATTGCTGCTAAAAATGTTAATTGTTTCGGTAAACTCCCTCTATGGCAGCGCCCCATCTTATGAAATAACATTCTTTTAAGAATTTTGAGTTGAGACACAAAGGAAGAAATGGAGACAACCTAAAAATAATCTTTTATATATTGGAAGTACCCTCGTCCAAAATGGAAGATAGACTGCAAATAGAAGGATTTTCAAAACCCTTGTTACCCATTGATAATTTATGGACCTAAATTATTATTCAGAGAAATTGGCTCTGAAAAATATATGCTGAGACACTTTTCTTGGGATCACCATATCTGACTTTTAAATCTAATTCAACGTTTAAGTTGTGCATTCTTAAAACTTTTTTTTTAATTTCAGCTGAAGAAATGTAATGTTGCTGAAGTTAATTATCCAAACTTGCATCAAATGTGCAATATTCATGTGCTAAATTCAACTTTGTCCGAACCAATTGGGCAACTGAACATTCTAATTCCCTGACTGTAATGAACTGTGCCATAACTTCAACACAGACATAAAGCGATGTCCTACTGGAATTATAAGAGTTTAAATGTACAGGTTGAGAGGTCCTGTGCAGCTGGCGTCCAGGGTAGAAGTTGAATCCCTTAGGTTTAGTTGGTTGGGAACACTCTGAGGTTTGATTAGTTCAGGTTGGGGATGGGACTTCCAGAATTCGGGGTTGTACCTTGCAAGGCTCAGTCTGGATTTAAAATTGACAGGCTGAAGTTAGAAGTGGTTTTCCTTCTAACTCTTTTAGAGTAATGATTGGTTTAACAGAAAACAATCCAAAGTTAGTGATTGAAATTGCTTTGTTGGGTAGTTCCAGTGAGGTGCAATTGTCGAGGGGAAGTTAGCACATTTGGACAAATGCCACATAAAGTCTCACCTCAAACTTCCAAGAGGGTTTCCTCAGCACATCTTTGAGGTACTGTCCAAATCTGGGGAACCAGGAGGCTGTGGATCAATTGTTGAAAGTATAATGTTTTTACTATAAATTGGAATGAAAAGTGAGGACAAGGGGGCACTACCCTGATTCTGGGAGGGAGGGCAGGGGATGAAAGCAGTGGCTTGGGTGATGGGTTGGATGCACTTAAGAACTCTATCAACCACAGTTGTTGGATGCTGTTGTTCAACACATTTTGCAGCATAAAGAATGTGGGGAAAAAAAGAAATTTGTATGTGCAGCCATTTCCTAGCTGGCACAAGTGTTGAAGGCCCAAGGCCCATCTCTGAATGCCTAATCTGTGACTGTCAATTAAAGTTAGTATCAAAGTTCATCACAACTGGAGAGTATTCCTTAAATAGTTGGATGTTCTGGGAATTTAACAGGATTGTGAGAATGAGGATGGACTAAACAAAACCCTGGAAAAGAAACAAAGAGATGAAGAAAGTCTTTCACTATGAGGGCAGAGTCTTTAGGAACAATTATTTTGGTGCAACTTCAGCAAAGAATCACGTACCATCTACAAGACGCACTGCAACAACTCACTTCAGTTTCTTTGACAGCTCGTCCGAACTTTTGACTTCTACCATGTAGACAGGAAAGGACAACTAGTACATGAGAGCAGTTTTCCCTCCAAATCTGACGCCATGCTGATTAGGAAATATATTATCTTTCCTCCATCAAATTCCATACATAACAGTGCTGTGGAAATAACTGAAACCCATGTGCTGAAGGTATTATGAAAGATGGCTCACCACCAGCTTCTTAAAGTCAATTAGCAATGGGCAATAAAATCTGGCCTTGTCAATATTGTTCACTTCCCAGGAATGAATTAAAAAAAGGCACTGAATAGTTTATAAGATATAATTTCCTATAATGCTATCAACAAATTTGAAATGTGCTATTGTATGTGGTGAAAGTACAATTTAGCCATATAACAACAAATATATATAAAATATAACAATTTATATTTATTAAAAGCAGAAAACATGCACACAAAGAAAAGAAAATCGAGAGAGAGGAAAATGTCACTGGTGAAAACTTGATAAGCAGAATGGCTGTTTCGAAATATGATTGTATGACTTGCTCACGGCTGGGGGTAAACCTGCAAACTGAGATTCAAGTATCGGGACTGTGGGAGGTTGAATATGCTGAGGAGAGAAAATCATTCACATCTTTTAGAAAATCTTGGTTTTAATAAAGCGAATACAGAAATAAATGGAAGATTTCTTTGTCTTGTTTTTGGCGTTACCAAACAACCAGGCAGAGAGCTTTGCTGTCATTCAGACACAAGAGATTTTTAAGCAGAAGCCAATGTTGATGGTGTTAATGGACAAATGCTGAATCATTGTAATAACAAGGTAAATTTTCATCTTCAATGCATGGGCAATTATTTGATTAAGCAGATTGCATGTCCATTATAGAAACAAACTAATTTTCATTCCATAAATTGCAGGTTATTGCCCAAGTGATGAGGATGGAAATCTACCCCAGCATCCCTTTGCTGGGACAAATCTCTTTGTCCATGGTTGTCAGTGGGCCCTATTTTATCATTATGGTTCTATGTGCTGAGTGGACTTGAAACTGAGAGGGTTTCAAATCCAACTTTTAGACTTATTTTCAGGTGCCCCCATACACACTGAGCCTGCAAAAATATCAGCGAACCACACTGCACAAGCGTGTGGGCAGGGCTTAATGTGCCCAAAACCTTGCAGCTCCAATTGGCACCTCCAGCTGTGCAAGAGCAGAAAAAAAACGAAAGAATGCTGCTCCCCTGTCACATCCCTCCCCAGCTGGATAATTCATCCTCAAGGCCCCCATGGACATTGCCCCACCTCCACAACATTACTGACCTTCTTATGCCCCCACACCCCCCCACCACAAAGACCGATCCTAGACCCATCTCCCCTACCCCCCCCCCCCCCCCCCCCCCCCCCCCCCCGCCCTCATTGATCTCAAGCAGAGTGGCAACGGATGACCCCGCCCCCAACACCTATCTCAAACAGAGAGGTGTCGGATACTGGACACTTAACACTTCATTAATCCTCACTGACGGAGTTGCCCAAATCAAACTTCCATGGAACATGTCTGTTTCAAGCCAATTCAGGATGGCCGAATATGATGGTAAAAGGGTAAATGCCAATAAAGGTGGGCATGCAGCCCATTAAGTCAATTTACATGCATGCAAATGCATTTAAATAGCCATCGTGCCCATTTCAGATGAGGTTGCAATTGTGGCCATTTTCAGGCCTTGGTTAAGGGGGTGGGCGCAGATCACGCTACTTGCCTCACACCCGACTTTATCAAGTTTTCATGCCCAAAAACAAGTGCAACATGATGGTAAAATCGGGCCCAATTTGTTCACTTCTATGCTAAAATAGCAGCCATTTAAACATATTAAAAATTCACAGACTACAATACAATGGCTGAAAATTTCCCAGGCATCCACCACAAGAATCATAGTGGGAAAGACGGAAAATTCAATAGACCATTTAAGAATTTGTTGAGCTTGGCTGGGAATTTCCAGTCTTGTGGCATGCGCAGCCAAAAAAATCCCACACTATCAGTAATGACAGTGAGTGAAGTTGTCATTGATTGTGCAGGTGAAGACTATAATCACTGCAGATTTTGATAGACAACAAATAAGTGAAGGATTACCTTAACATTGCCTTAGTTACAAGATATCAATGGGGATGAAAAAGAAATGGTTGAGAGCTTAAGTTTTTAGGTATCTGGATCACCAACAACTAACAGTTCATCATACAAGTTCTATAGTTAAGAAAACCTACCAATGCCTCTATTTTCTCAGGAGACTAAGTAACTTTGACATGTCTGCTAACTTCTCCAACTGCTATGCACCATAGAAAGCATTCTTTCTGGTTGTATCACAGCTTGGTATGGCTCCTGTTCTGTTCAAGATAGTAAGAAACTACAAAGTGTCATGAATGAACCCAATCTATCATTTAAACCAGCTTCCCATACATTGACACCATTTACACTGCCTGCTCTCAGCATAATCAGGGATCCCATGCCCCCCAGGCATTCTCTCTTCCACCTTCTTCTGTCTGGAAAAAGATTCAAAAGTCTGAGATCACATACCAACTGACTCAAGAGCAATTCTGCTCCGCATCCATCAGACTTTTAAATGGACTGACTTCACATTAAGGTGATCTTTATTTACACCCTAGCTATGGCTGTAACATTATATTCTGCATTTTCTCCTTTCCTTCTCTACATATAGAATGCTTTTCTATATTGCACACAAGACACAATACTTTTCACTGCGTACTAATACATGTGACAACAATAAATCAAATCAAATCAATATAGTCTGCATGTGTATAGGCATGTATATGTACCTGAGGAAATGTTGATGGTTGACACACAATTCTCTTAACAGACTCAAAAGTATGAATGACACTATTGTAACAGTTGCGCATATTTCTGAAAGTTCAAACAGAATAGATATTCCATGTTCAAACGGATCCAGGTGTCAAATTAAAAATACTGGGATGGCATCTTCATGGATATTCCCCTGATGTACTGTTGTAACTTTACAGAAGATAAATGGAAACCTCAGAGAAACAATGTGAACTGTCATTTACCGCACACTCTGGGATTTCTATTAGTCTTGCACTGTAATAATGATGCGAGATTTGGGGAACCTCCCATGAAACTTTGGACATGAGATTAGAAACTGTCAGCCATGTCAGGGAGGAAACTTCTGACAGGCGTCAATGGGACATTAACTGATTAGTCCTTTGATGGAAGTAGGTGATTACTAAGATGTTGATCAGGGAGTAGAAATTGTACATTTACTATGACTTACATATTGAAAATTAGATCTGGTAAGAAGGAGGAATTGTAGAAAATTAGTAATCGTAGAAAAATAGAGTTGAGAAATTCATGGAATAGAAAGCCAATAATTTCCCAGCGTACTAAAAGAAGTGGCCATGGAAATAACAGATGGGTTGTTTGGCATCTTCTAAAATTTTGTGGATTCCGGATCAATCCTGGCAGATTGGAAGGTGGCAAATTTAACCCTTTTATTTAACAAAGGAAGAAGGGAAAAAATAAGACATTACAAACCAGTTGGCCTAACATCAGTAGTAGGGAAAATGCTGAAGTGTAGTATAAATGTTGTGATAACAGGATACTGAGAAAATATCAATGTGATTAGACAAGGCCAACAGAATTTATGAGAGAGAAATCATATCTGATAAAACTAATGGAATTTTTGAAGCCGTAAATAGTAAAATAGATAAGTTTGAACCAGTGGATGAAGCATATTTAGATTTTCAGGAACTTTTGATAAAGTCCCATGTAAGAGGTTAATGTGAAAAATTAGAACACATGGGACAGGTGGTAATGTATTGCCATGGATTGAGAATTGGTTAGCAGACAGGAAACAGAGAAGAGGAACAAATGTTTTTTTTCAAAGTGGTACACAATGACTAATGGGGTCTTATGGGAATCAATGCTTGGGTCCTAGCTGTTGACAGTATACATAAATAATTTGAAGGAGAGAATCCAAAGTAATACTTCCAAGTTTGCTGAGGACACAAAGCTTCAGTGAGATTGGTGAGTAGAACATTAAGAGGCTTCAAAGTAATTTATACAACTTGACTGAGTGGACACATATGTGTCTTCAGTTCTATTGGAAGCAGTACTTTGGCCTGCCATTGATCACACACTGCACTCTTTGGTGGCTATGTTATATCAAGCAGTAACACTGGCAATTATATGTGGTTTGGGGGGGAGGTTAAATCCCAATGCTTGTCTGTTGTGAGACGGAGGGTGACGCGTGCTCAGAGCGAAGCAATGCTTGATTGTTGGTGGCAGGGATGAGATGTAACCCTGTGCATTTAGCCCACTAAATCATTTAACATGCACATCTTTGGACAGTTAATGGCAATGTAGCTTGGCCATTGTACTTAACCTATACATCTTTCGACTGTGGGAAGAAATTGGAAACCCACACAGACACGGGAACAACGTGTAAACTCCACACAAACAGTTACCCAAGTCCAAAACCAAACCAGGTCCCTGGCTCTGTAAGGCAGCAATGCTAACCATTGTACAAGTGTGCCACACCTTGGAATCTCGACAGAAACTTGGCTGTGCAGCTGGAGAGGTACATGCTGGCTTTTTCACTACAACTAATACTCTGACAAACTGCGGGAAGACTCTGCCCACTCGATATAATAGTTAGAGCGATTGCCACAAGAGAAATTAACTAAATCCATCTTTCTTTTTCTGGAGTCCATCATCAAAGTTGAGCTGTTTCTAATTTGACAAACCCACCAGCAGAACCAAATTACTCCAGAGAGTTCATAAAAAATAATTCTATATCAACACACCTGCCCTCATTGAGAAATCCCAAGAACTAGTGCCTCCTGTGGACCAAGACCCTTCAGTTCTAAACAAGCTTGAGAACATCCCATGAAGAATTTTCTTTTGGAGTTTACTTGTTACCTGGTTAAGTTTTAAAGAAGTGATACTCTGCAGAGATTTTTTCTTTGCATATTTGTTGGGATTATATGTATTGACTTTTGCATTCGTGGGCCATTGGTTATATATCTACATTTTAACCTTTTTGTTAATTTCTGTATCTCTACTTGAATGAGTTTTAGCAATAAAACTAACTCTCTATTTGTCAACTTAAGGAACATTGTTGGCTTATTTATTGCACTGAGCTACAAAACAGTTAAATATATGTTAAATTGGCAATAATGTCCCATTTAAATTCAAATTCGTTATAACCAACTCTGAAGTGGGACAAAGAAAGGGATTAGTTCAATCCTGTTAAATATTGAATCCTACAGTGTAGAAGGAGGTCATTCAGCCTATTGAGTCTGCATTGATCAGAATTCCACACAAGCCGTATCCCCATAAGCCAATGTATTTACCCGAGTTGGTCCCCCTGACATAAAGGGACAATTTAGCTTGGCCAATCTGACTAACCTACACATCTTTGGATTGTGGGAGGAAACTGGAGCACCCAGAGGAAACCCAAGCTGACACAGTGAGAATGCACAAACTCCACACAGACAGTGACCCAAGCTGGGAATCAATCACAGGCTCCCAGCAGTGCTGCCCTGGTCAAAGAAAGCTTCTTCATAAAACCTGGTCGTAAAAAGTTTCTTCTTAACATTTGGTTTAACCATAAGTAAAAACAATTGTCACTTCCACTGTGTAACCTATGTAACTAACTCATGGAATTGAAAGGTAGAACAAGATATATGAAGTTTATATTTAGTAGTCACAAGCAAGGTTTACATTAACACTGCGATGAAGTTACTATGACATTCCCTTAGTGCCTGTTTGGTTCAATGCCCCTAACCAGCACATATTTTAGACTGTGGGAGGAAACCGGAGCACCTGGAGGAAACCTGCACAGACACAAGGGGAATATGCAAACTCCACACAGACTTTGGCCCATGCCGGGAATCAAACCCAGGTCATTGGCGCTGTGAATCAGCAGTGTTAACCACTGTGCTTCCATGCCATCCATCAAGCAGCTTGCAATTATTGGAGTTCATTGTCAGATTTGAACTGTGTTATCTCCATGAGGACAGATTTAGTAAGTAACTCTATCATATGCCTGTATGCATTATGGTGTAACGGTGCTCAGCAGAGCAAAGGGTAAAGTGGGACCAGAGAGTGGCACCACCCACAGTGCGATGTATGTAGTCACATGGTCAGAGAACAGTCTAGAAATATAGCCTGTAAACAGTTAGCTTACATAGTGAGAGCAGTACCATACAAGATCATACTAGGAACTGTAAATATTTAAAAATTACTAATAAGGGTGTTTATGCTTAAATCCACAAGTTTCAAGATCTCATCAATGACCCACCACAAGAGGAGCATAAATAATCCATCTTATGACAATTCTCTGGCTGCAGGAGACATATTTCATTCCAGAGGCTCCAAAACACAATCTGAACAGAGGAAACAGTATTTTAAAAGACTGAGTCAAACATTCTGTAGAGCTCCAACTGTACCATGGACCCACCCCTTTGTGGCTCTTATGATCTTGCTAGATTAATTGCATTCCTTGCTGTTTTATTAAATATACAGAGCTATTTTGGATCATGCACAAGCATATGAAATTGGCTGTTTGCTGATTTCATTTATTGCAAGGTCTTGTGTCGTCAATACTGTGACTACTTATGAAGGCATCAGTTATTAGAGCTACTCCAAGAAATCCTGATAATCGAACTAAGTCTGGTGGTTGTCAAAAAATCCTTTGTTACTACAACAGCATGTCAGCAAAAGCATCAATATCAAATTAAAATGCTTAAGGATTTAAATATTAATCACAGGTTCCCAAAAAGGATTAGAAGCAATACAAATATTGAAGATACTGATCTAAGTTTGCCTCTACTGAAAAGATAACTAATTATTTTCTTGAGATGGTCAACAGGTTTGAATCTCCCAGGTACCACGTCATTTTTTTCTGACAACACTGTTTCCATGGAAACACTGGACAATTTGTGCAGGATGTAGACCTACGATTGTTCATAAATTAGTATGGTGACTTTCTGGCAACATCACTCTGTCATATTCATGCATGCATAGCAGTAAAAATCAGAAATGTGTGCAAAGTGCTATGGTATCGTTTGCATATTAATGCAAACAATGACATACATCTTTAAGAAGCTTCGTAACAACATGACAATAACATCACCTTGTATAGGACTGGAGGATAAAATGTTAGATGTTCACTATTGTCTATGATTATATCAGTAAGACTTGATGTATATATTATGAATAAGACATATAGTCAAATAATCATCCTATGCAACAGTCAGGTTAGATTAAGGCCTGTACAGGGCTATGCATATGGCTCTTAGCAATAAATGACTAAATTCTCATTTTTAATACCTTGTTTAGTATAGGACGGCATGGTGGCACATTATTTAGCACTACTGCCTCACAGTGCCAGGAACCCAGGTTCGATTCCCAGCTTGGACTACTGTCTGTGCGGAGTCTTCACGTTCTTCCTGTGTCTGTGTGAGTTTCCTCTGGTTGCTCCGGTTTCTCCCAGAGTCTGAAAGATGCCCAGGTTATCTGCATTGGTCATGCTAAATTTTTGTTCAATGTACCCAAACTAGCACTGAAGTGTGGTAACTAGGGGATTTTCACAGTAACTTAAAGCAGTGTTAATGTAAGCCTACTTGTAACTATTACATAGACTTTCGCTTTCAGCATAGAGACAAATCCCTTGAGGCTTATATGGAGACTCTGAACAAAAGCACTGGTAGAATGGAAATGACTATGACATGGTTGGCAGCGGTGGTCACTTCTAAAGATTTCACAGTGATGGAGCTGATTCTGCAAGATATCAGAACACAAGACAGAAGACTATTTCTGCAGCAACATCTACTGCAGTAATTCCACTTATCCAGCTCCAACCCAGACTCCGAAAGAAGGACAATTTGTAAGTACAACACTTCAAATGAAGTCACTCACAGGAAATCTAAATCCAGGTGTTTTGGTTTAAAGTGAAAAAAAAATCCCAGCCCTTCAGCCACAAGAATTTGGACCCTGCAATTCGGCACAGCGACTAGTTCAAAGAGGCGCCCGAGTTCACAAGTGAGTAAAACATCACTCCAAGCTCAGTGATTTGGGAAGAAGATTGAGTTGAAACTGAACACCGGAGCCAGCTATTTATAAACCACTCATTCTAAGAGTGAAAGCTAGGGTTTGTTTAAAAATAATTTTTACCCCAATTTCAAAGGCCCAGAGAGACAAATTCTAACATCTCTTGCCAGAGCTCAGCACGACTGCCAGCTGGTTCTACCATGTTGATTTTTCAGTTTTGGTGCCAAAACTGGCTTTCTGTCCTTCTAATTGAAATGCAGCAGCAGACCAGCAGAAAAAAAACTACATTGTTTCAACATGGTGTACAGTAGCACAGGGGTTAGCACTGCTGTCTCCCAGCTCTAGGGACCTGGGTTTGATTCCCAACTTAGGCCACTGTCTGTGCAAAGTTTGCATGTTCTCCCCATTTCTGCGTGGATTTCCTTTGGGTACTCCAGTTCCCTCCTACAGCCCAAAGATGTGAAGGTTAGGTGCATTGGTCATGCTAAATTGTCCCTGAGCATCCTGGGATGTGTAGGATGGGAAGATTAGTGGGGTAAATATGGATTACAGGGATAAGGTCTAGGTAGGATTGTTGTCATTACAGACTCAATGGGCTGAACAGCCTTCTTTAGCACTGTAGGGTTTCTATGATTCTATATCAGCAGAAATAACATAAGTAAACTTAAAGTTCTTCCCCCTTACTTCAAGCCATACCACAAAAAAAACCAAGCATCTCAAGTGTTATTTTTAAAGTGTGATACAGAAGCATACACTGTGCTCTCAGCCAACAGTAGTAATTGCTGCAGCATTTGTTCTCCAAAGTCACAGGGACAACAGACAGGCAGCAAGAGTAAGTTCTCATCCAAAGAGACACAGCACTCAATTTCATATGTGTAGCACTCACTACAGCCAAGAACTAAGAACCTCACTGTGGTAAATAGAGATCTAAGCATGAACTGACAAGCAAGAGATCTTCTTGCAGAATTTCAACTCTTCAGAGGATTTCACTTACATCTCATAGATAAAGGAACAAGCGAAAAAAGCCACCTAGTTACGAATCACTCTTGATAAAAAGGGGCTAACGCGTGTGATCTTAACCGTCTATCCGATAAAGATTAAAAAGATCGCAATAAAATCATAAAAACTCGTCGAAGATTAACTAAAAATCCGAGCCAACTTTAAAATTCACAGAACAGTTTTCCTGGTATACTGACAACAGCCAAATAAAAGCATCGATCAATGTATAAACAGGTGCTGACACAAAGGAGCCAAGTGCGACTTCAATACCAATAACGTTGCAGAGAGATTGATGGAGCTTATCATTGCTTCAACGCCCATCAAGTCTTTTAGGAAAGTGCTGCTAGGCAAAACTAAAGGGTACTTGATAGATGTACTACTGGATGAAGGTAGAAAATTTGAGGCACTAAGTGACTGGTGAACAGCATTATCAAGCCTTTGAACACAAATCTACCACCAACACAGTAACCAGAACATCAAAGATACCCAAAACCTGCTTGTGGTGTGGTCTCATGCACTCACCAAGGAAATGTCCAGCACATTTTGACATTTGCAAACCGTGCAAAGGCATTGGGCAAAATTGTGTCTTAAACTCAACAAAGCAGACTAATCCAAAGTACATAACTCATTACAAAGAAGGGATTCCACAAAATTCTGACGCAGTGACAGTTCCATGAATCATCCCACAAAATATAAACATTTCAAGACACCCCACAGTGCACAGATCCCAGTCAAATTGTGCATAGTGCTAACCTCACTCGTCACGTGAGCAGAATGAGACAAACTGAAGTATTTGCTGCTTCAAACATAAGTATTCATACACTGTGGACTGTGTGGCATACACGCAAAAATTGATACCAGTACAAGCGCCAAAATCTTACCATTGGCACCATCATGATATAATGCCAATATAGGCAATTCAAATGGACATTGGTATCTTTTCATGTTGCAGAAATCAGTGTCTGGGAATCATTGGTCTGCCAGCATGCAGTGACATATGTATCGTTACTATCCACAACATGGTAGAGGCCACTATCGCAAAACAGGAAAGCACTGAAGGACGTCTGTGGCCTCATAAGGGACACATTGGTAAACTCTGAACCCTGAATCAGTTAATCAAACCAGTCAACAACAAGGACATGCATTTCGGCTGCCATCTGGACAATAGCTAAAATGAGGTAGAAGACTATTTTCACATTGACGTGGTCTATTTTGGGTAAGGGTTATGTTAAACTGAAACAGCAAGCCACCAAAAAAAGACGTACGGCTGCAACAGCTAAAATAAATTACTATCATTGGTTAGCCCGATCACATCAAAGATGTTCAGAAAAGTGTCTGATCGTTCTGGGGCCGCAGAGATAAACTGGGCATCTGCAGAAGCAATATATTCAAAGGGAAGCAAGTCCTCATACCTCAGACAAGTGCCAGAATTTTACTGCCCTGCCCACCCAAGGCTTGTAAAATCCCACCTGAGGCCAACGGAGAATGCCATTCTGCAAGCCACACCCACCCCGATTCCAGCGGGTGTGGCAGTAAAATTCCAGCTAATGTATCAAATCATCTTAAGTCATCTAAACATCAGACGCATTTTCTAAAGTGCAGAAAGAGGTCACTCGGCCTATTGAGCCTGCACCGATAACAATCTCATCCTATCCCCCATAACTCCACATATTTAGCCTGCTAATCCACCTGACACTAAGGGGCAATTTAATACCTAACTTATATACCTTTGGACTGTGGGAGGAAACCCGAGCACCCAGAGGAAACCCATGCAGACATGGGAAGAACATGCAAACTCCACACAGACACTCCCCTCAGCACCTCCGTTAGTGCAGTCCTAAACCCCCCTTCGCACTAGCCAATAGCCAGCCTCGATCAGTCATTTCCCTCCCATTGCCATCAATCCCAAGTGCAGAGTGGCAATGGGAATGTCCCCCCCCACCCTCCACATCCCTACCAACCTCCCTCCATTGACCCCACTCCGTATAGAACCTGCCACTCTGGCTCAATCTTGGCACCGCCTGATGCCCAAAGTCCCTTAGGCATTGCCACTTTGCCCCTTAGTCAGTGTCAGGGGGGCCAGGCTGACACAGTAGGGTAGGCAATGCCCAGGCAGCATCCCACTTACCGCCTTGTGGGCCTTTATGACTTCCCTTCGCTCCAGCAGGGTCTGGCAGCCAGCTCCCCATTAGTGGGGAAGTGTTGTAAATCTTTTTGGAGTGAACTACTCCTGGGTGGGAGGTGGGGAGAGATTAGTGGGCCCAAAGAACATCCGCTAATGGGATTTAAGTTTGATTTTTAATATTTAAATCAGCTCCATGCCAATTTCTGTGTGCTCAGCAGGGAGCCTGCTGAACAGCTCCGCTGATGCCTCCCAGCTCCCTGCACTGCTGAAGCAATGGGTTGGGAGAATCACCCCCTACAACTTGAATAAAGAATGAAAAAAATTTCAGCACAGGAACATGCCCTTTAGCCCTCCAAGTATCCACTGACTATGCAGCCTGTCTAAACTAAAACTCCCCAGCTTTCTGTGGACCATATCCCTCTATTCCCATTCTATTCATTTATTTATCCAGGCACCCCTTAAAAGTCACTATCATATTTACTTCCACTACTTCTTCAGCATCCAGTTCCAGGAACCCACCACCCTCTAAGTAAAAAAATCTTGCCTCATACATCTCCTTTAAACTTTGACCGTCACACCTTAAACTTATGCCTCCTAGTAATTGACTCTTTCATCCTGGGAAAAATTCAATCCATGCCCTTCATAATCTTGTCGACTTCTATCAGGTCGCCCTTCAACCTCCATCATTCCAATGCGAGCAAATCAAGTTTCTCCAGACTCTCCTCATAGCTAATGCCCTTCACACCCAGTAACATCCTGATAAATCTTTTCTGCATGCTCTCCAAAGCCTCTACATCGTTCTGGTAGTATAGCAACCAGAATTGGCCTAACTATGATTTTATAAAGCTGCAACATGACTTGTCAATTTTTAAACTCAGTGCCCCAGCCGATGAAGGCAAGTAATGCCATATGCCTTCTTGACGTCTCCTTCTGTATTGCCACTTCCAATGAGCTGTGTATCTGTACACTTAGATCCCTCCGCCTGTCAATACTCTTCAGGGTTCTTGGGAACAGACTATCTTATTAACCAAATCAAAGACATGACTAGCTTTATTGTTGTTGAAAATCATTGTGTTTTTTTGCATGCTCAGAAACGTTATCGCCTTAGGCAGCGGTCCCCAAAATACAGGACAGCTCTTCCAAGGACATGTGTAAAAAATGGGGTGTTATCTTCTCCAAACTACCCTCGGTCCAATGTGTTAGCAGAACTGAACATCAAGATGGTCAAATCAACACTTACACTTCATGAGACAATAAAGCAAAATTTCAGAATTGCTGTGCTCAAACTTTATGCCACACCACAGAGAGATGGTATACTCTCAAGTACTAACTTGATGCTTGAGAGGCATGTCTGTACCACTCTCCCATCCCATCAGCTCTCAATCCAGGCAAAAACTCATGATATTCTATTAGAACACAAAGGGTGGATATCCCAGCAACAGAGAGCAAAATTGTTAATACAGTCAAAGTCAGTGGATAAACAATAAATGTCTGGTGTAGAACAGCACCATATGGTCTAAAAGTTTGAGATGTAATCCATTAACTGTAGTAATGCTGACCTCAGCAATGTCAGAAGTTTAAGAAGCCTCAATTCAGGTGGCAGATAGATCACTATCTACTGGCACCAGTCACAAAGCAGATTTGCCCTGTAGACAAGATTTGACATTGGTTGTGCTGACATTGACAGTGAAGTAGAATGCTGACACTCATTAACACAGCAAGAATGACCAATCAGATAAGGTGCTAGTCAATGACTTGTATATGTGGAATTCTACACTACCAGAGACAGTGCCTTAAGGAGAAGAATGGGGGAAATTGGCAAATATATTTTTTTATAATTGCCTCGTAATTTTCAAGTTAGGTCAGACCTATGTTAAATTAATCACACTTTGCTTGTGCCTGGTCTGCATTTTAACTTCATGTTTCATGTCCATTCTCATAGGATTTTTTGTCTTATAAAATTAGGAACTTTGGGAATAAAATATTCTGGTAATAATGAGAGGTAGCGGTTTACTGTAAAGTCCTTATGAAAGGTCAATAACAGCCTCATTTTTAAAAGGTGTCCCCACTGCATGGAAATTGCAGTAAATACTTGGATAGCTAAAAGAGGGCTGGGGATGATAGAGGCCACAACAGTGGGATTCATTTTTGATTACCTATCAAAGAGTCAACAATGGCCTGAATCGCCATCCTTAGTCCTGTAAATGTCCATTGTTTCTAATCAGAGCGACAATAGCTATTGATGTATAGAAGCAGCTACTCTTTGTGTACAGGAGTTCCTGGCTTGTAAGAAACATGTGCCCCAAGAGAATGCTCCTTTAATAAAAAAAATGAAAGCTATAGAATTGAAAAGAAAAACAAATGTCTCTATGTAGTCGTTTTACTTCTAGTAATGAGGAAATATTTGACATGCCCCCACTGTGCTCAATGACTTACAGAAACTTTATTGGACTAAAACAGCAAAATCCACATATTTACAGCTGTTGGGAGAGATTCAGGATACAGTGGGTTGCTTTATGTGATTAATTATGTAAACTGTTACAGAAAAGGAAATAAGCTTCGCACTATGAGTTCTCTTTATCATGACGTCCTAGTGTGAATAAAACTATAATTGCTTTTTCTCCAACAGAAATGCGATGTTGATGAGTATGGAAAACAATTTTCTTCTGGGGCCTACAGCCCTCCCTCCCTGTTTGTACTCCACTGGGCCCAAAAAACCATGAACAATTTAAGCAGCTCAAGCAAGTGCGGCAGTCACAGTATATAACTTGTCAAGTTAATTTATGACGGAGTATAATTGCCTGTGTTGTTAAGGTTACAAAGTAAAAGTGATTGAGTTCCTAAACATTGTAGCTTTTCATTTTTTGTGTGTGCGTGTGGTGTGAAGGGAATTCAATTGTAACATATCAATTTTTATCAGAAAAATTGCTTTGCTGTCCTTGTTCTTCAGAGTCAGCGAAACACAAGGATTCAAGCAAGAATTCTGGTGACAACTTCTGAACGTTCATCCTAAGTCTGCCTCAACTTTGGCACTAATCAGTAATTAAACTCCCACGCTGTTTTACTGGCATAAAGGTCAACCTGACTGAACAGGTTGCATAATCTGAGTTAGTCATTTGGACTGAAAGACTTTGATGTGGAGCTTCCCTGGTGGATAAATGGATAAATGCTCTGTCTGCTACAGAATGAACAATTGCACATCAGAAAGTCCAATCTTGGATCCAGAGTTTGTTCACGGTTAAATCAGAGCAGCCTCAGGTAGCAGTTGATCTTTATCAATCAGGATGCTGCCTGGTATAGAGGGCATTAGCTATGAGGAGAGGTTGGAGAAACTTGGTTTGTTTTCACTGGGATGACAGAGGCTGAGGGGTGAGCTGATAGAAGTCTATAAGATTATGAAGTGGGTAGTCAGAAGCTTTTTCCCAAGGTACAAGAGTTAATTACGAAGGGGCATAGGTTTAAGTGTGAAGGGGAAGGTGCATGACAAGTTTGTCTTGTGCAAGACAAGTTTTTTTTACAAAAGGTGGTGGGTGTCTGGAATTCGCTGCCAGGAGAGAAAATGGAAGCAGATACGGTAATGACTTTCAAGAAGCATCTGGACAAATGCATGAACAGATTGGGAATAGAGAGATATGGTCCCCAGAAGGGAAGAGGGTTTTAGTTTAGACAGACAGCATGGTCAGTGCAGGCTTGAAAGGTCAAAGGGCATGTTCCTGTGTTATAATTTTCTTTGTTCTTCATTCTCTGTTCTTTGACCTGGGCTAGGAAGAGGAAGAAGTGGCCAGAATGCTCACTCTTGATCACTGTCCAATGTGATCCCTGCTGAAAGGTGCACCTGTGTGGGTATGTGGTGGGTTTGGATGTTATAGCCTCCACAATCAATGGCACAGTAATTGGCACTGCTGCCTCACTGCATCAGGGACCAGTTTTCGATTCCAATCTTGGGCAACCGTCTGTGTGGAGTTTTGCACACTCTTTTTGTGTCTGTGTGTGTTTCCTCTGGATGCTACAGTTTCCTCTTACAATCCAAAAATGTGCAGATTGGGTGGATTGCCATGTTAAATTGTCCCTTAGTGTTCAAAGGGGCTACGGAGATAGGGTGGGACGTGGGCCGGGGTAAGATGCTCTCTTGGGTGCTCTCAACGGGCTGAATGGTATCCTTCTGCACTCCTTCAATGATTCTATGACAAACAGTTTACTACCAGTCATCATTAGAGTGTAGACGTTATTAACGGCCAGAAGGGAAGATTTTCTGAAACTAAATGGATTTTGCATCAGGAATATTTGATAATGCAAGTCCAGCAAACCTTTGTCAATTGTTTACATGAGGCTGGTTTTTAGCCACTGTTGGGGTCAAGAACAGAAGTGGGCATGTAAATGATTTCAAACCACTGTCCATTGTGCCTGTTCCCAGGTTCTAGCCTGCTCCTGGGCCATTTTCCTGATGTTTTACACTTAGCCTCTAGGTTCTCGCATGTGGTGTTGGATAGTACAGCACGCTAGAAGACAACATCTGAATAGCAGAGTGTGTTTGGCCCCCTATTAACCCTTCAGCTGTGAAAGCCTATCCACTGTAATATTCCATTGTTCAGTGTTATAATGTATGCGTCTATTGACTCTGTTCAGTGTTCTGCTAGTCAAGCCTGGGTATAGTAACTGAGAAAGCAAAACTAAACTGAAAGCAAGAAGCTTGTGAATGCAGAAATTTTAAAAATAGTGTGAATAAAACTCCTGTTCAAATATAAAAACCGGTGTGTCATCTCTTAATATCTCCAAGATTAAAAACACCGTATTTTATGACAAGTTAGAGAACACTTTAAATTTACCACCTTTTCAGCACATTTTCTTTCATCATTAGGAGATCCACCCATGCCTTGGAATTGAGAAATTTTCAGTTCAACACTGCTTTGCTCATTATGGGATGGACAGTCAGGGACACACAAGAAGGTGATATTTATACCTTGTCTTGGAGCAGAAGACCAACAGAAGATAAGTCTATTTTTAATATATTAGTGAATGCTCCCAAAAGTTATTTTGGGTCAAAGAATCATGTGGTGATTGAATGTTTTATGTCCCACCATTGATGCCAGAAAGCATGCTAGGAGCTGAACCAACTTGAAGCAGATGGAATCATGCAGTGATTTGACTTAAACCAATGAATATCGAACCGGTCATTACACGGTACGAAAATGGCAAACTGAGATGACAGCTAGGATTTTTCAGCCTTGTAATGATGGGACCCGCCACAGGTATTCAATGATCCAGCCAATAATCCATTGATTTTCAACAGGACCAGGCAATCCTGGCAACAGGTGAGACCAGAAAATCCTGCCCTCTGTTTCATTCTTAAGGCAGCCAAAAATCACTCATTCCCAACAAGTGTCCACTTTCCATAATTTAAGAACTATCAGCATCACTTCATGACTCAGATGATCTTCCCAAAAACTGGACTGTGCAGTAGCATAGTTGTGAGCACTGCTGACTCACAACGCCAGGGGCTCAACGATCCCAGCCTCGGGTCACTGTCTAGGGTGGAGTTTGCACATTGTCCCCGTGAGTGCGTGAGTTTCGTTCCACACTCCAAAGTTGTGCAAGTTGGGTTGATTCACCATGCTAAAATTGCCCCTCAGTGTCAGGGGGGTTAGCAAGGTAAATGCATGGGGTTATAGGGATGCAGCCTGACGGGATTGTTGTTGGTGCAGGCTCAATAGGTTGAACGGCCTCCTTCTACACTGCAGGGAGTCTATGACTTGCGACAAAGCTGTCATCAGGTAACCCGAGTGGAGTGAAGGCAATATCTCACAACTTTTGTTACCTGCAAAATTGTGTTTCTGGACAACACAATGCTCTGTGGATTAAGTTCAGTGCCTAGCATATTCTAGATAAGCATCTTGAACATTTCTTCAGCCTTGCTAAATGATATGGAAATATTCAATCTACTTGATGACATCAAATGGAAGGGATAAAGCAAAACACGATCACTGTTATTAGCAGTGTTCACTTGACTCACACAACAAAATTTGATGCTCAAAGGCAGATGTACGCTTGAGGTATCCAAGAGTGACAGCAACTGGAATAAAGCTACAAACAACATGAAAGCCATTCATGTGCTTTTGACCCCATCAAACATGAAAGTGTTTGCACGATCCCTCTATACTACAAGTTTTTGTCACCAATTTGTTTCTAAGTATACAGAGATCTCAGAGCCTTTTTGAAAGCTACTGTGCAAAGAGGCACAATCAAAAAGGACAATCACACAGCAAAAAGTAAAGTTTATTTATTAGTCACAAGTAAGGCTTGCATTAACACTGTGAAAAAGTTACTGTGAAAGTCCCCTAGTTTCCACACTTTGTCACCTCTTTAGGTCAATGCACTGTGGGAGGAAACCAAAGTATCCGGAGGAAACCCACACAGACACATGAAGAACATGCAAACTCCACATTGATAGTGACTCAAGCTGGGAATCAAACCCAGGTTCCTGGCACTGTGAAGCAGCAGTGGTAACCACTGTGCCACCCAGTGTTAGAGTCATAGAAGTTTACAGCATGGAAACAGGCCTTTTGGGCTAACTTGTCCATTCCACTTCTTTCTTTGAAACCCCAATTTAGTCCCAATTGCCCACATTTGGCCCATATCCCTCTGTACCCATCAACTATCAAAATGCTTTTTAAAAGACAAAATTGTACGCGTCTCTTGTTCCAGATATTCACCATCCTCTGTGTGAAAAAAATGCTCCTTTGGACACTTTTCACATTAAACCTATGCCCTCTACTTTTAGACTCCCCTACCTTTGGGAAAAGATATTGACTATCCAGCTGAACTGTGCCTCTCAGTATTTTACAGATCGCTATAAGATCACTCCTCAGTCTCCTATGCCCCAGAGAGAAAGTCCTGGGCTATCCAGCCTCCTCTTATAACTTAATCGTTCAAGTCCCAGTAGCATCTTAATAAATCTTTTCTGCATTCTTTCTAGTGTAATAATATCCTTTCTATAATAGGGTGACCAGAATTGCACACAAGTATTCCAAGTGTGGCCTTACCAATACCTTGTACAACTTCAACAAGACATTCCAATTCCTGTATTCAAAGTTTTGACCGATGAAACCAAGCATGCCAAATGCCTTCTTCACTACTCTGTCCACCTGTGACTCCACTTTCAAGGAGATATGAACATGTACCCCTAGATCTCTTTGTTCTGTAACTCTCCCCAGTGCTCTGCCATTAATGGAATAAGTCCTGCCCTGGTTCAGTCTACCAAAATGCTTCACTTCACATTTGAATAAATTAAAATCCATCTGCCATTCGTCAACCCACTGGCCCAATTGTTCAAGATCCCGTTGCAATTGGAGATAACTTTCTTCACTGTCCACTATGCCTCCAATATTGTTGTCATCTGCAAACTTACTAACCATGCCTCCTATATTCTCATCCAAGTCATTAATATAAATGACAAATAATGACCACTGGTCACATGCTTCCAGTTTGAAAAACACTTCTCTACAACCACCCTCTAGCTTCTGTCAAGAAGCCAATTTTGTATCCATATAGATATCACACCCTGCATCCCATATGATTTAACCTTATGCAACAACCTCCCATCCAGTACCTTGTCAAAGGCCTTGTTCAAATCCATGTAGACAACCTCAACTGCTCTGCCCTCATCTACCTTCTTTGTTACCCCTTCAACAAACTCAGTCAAACTTGTGAGACATGGTTTTCCATTCACAAAGCTATGCTGACTGACTCTAATCAATCCTTGTGTCTCTAAATGCCTGTAGATCTGTCTCTCAAAATACCTTCCAACAATTTACCCATCACAAATGTGAAGCTAGTTAGCCTGTAGTTCCCAGGCTTTTCTCTGCCACCCTTTTTAAACAAAGGCACAACATTCTCCAATCTTGAGGCACTTCATCTGTGACTATCAATGATTCAAATATCTCCACTAGGAGACTTGCAATTTTGTCCCTAGCCCCTCACAATGTCCTGGGATAAACTTTGTCAGGTCCTGGGGATTTCAATATCTTGATGTGCTTTAAGACTTCCAGCACCTCCTTCTCTGTAATGTGTATACTCCTCAAGTCATCACTATTTATTTCTCCAAGTTCCCAAAACATCAATGCTTTCCTCAACAGTAAATACAGATGAGAAATATTCATTTAGGATTTCATTCATCTCTTGTAGATCTGCACATAGATGACCTTGTTGATCCTTAAGAGGCCCTACTCTGTCCCTTGTTGCTCTTTTGCCCTTTATGTATTTGTAAAAGCCCTTTGGATTCGCCTTTGCTTTTTCTTCCAAAACAATCCTGTGTCCTCTCTTTGCCCCCCTGATTTCTCTCTTAACTCTACTCCTACACCTCCTATACTCTTCAAGGGATTCACTTGATCCTACTGCCTATGCATGCCATGTGCCTCTTCCCTCTTTTTGACCAGGGCCTCAATATCCCAAGTCATCCAGGGTTCCCTACTTCTGCCAGCCTTGCCCTTCAATCTAAGAGAAATGTGTTACCCTACACCCTGGTTAACAAACTTTTGAAAGCCTGCCACTTACCAGACATCCTTTTGCCTTCCCGCAAAATCCTCCAATTAACTTTTGGAAGTTCCTGCTGATACTGTCAAAATTAGCTTTGCTCCAACTTAGAATTTTAATTTTTGACTAGACCTATCATTCTCCATAGCTATCTTAAAATTAATAACATTATAGTCACTGATCCCACAGTGATCCCTCACTAATGCTTCTATCATCTGCCCTTCCTTATTTCCCAAGAGGAGGTCAAGTTTTGCCCCCTCTCTAATCAGGCCATCCACATATTGAATGAGAAATTCCTCCTGAATATACTAAACAAATTTCTTTTCATTCAACCCTCTAATACTATGGCTTTCCCAGTCAATGCTGAGAAAGTTAAAATCTCCGACTATTATTACTCTCATTTTCTTGGAGCTATCTGTAATCTCTTTACATATTTGCTCCTCAATTTCCCACCGACTATTTGAGGGTCTACAGTACAACCTTATCAAAGTGATTTCCTCCTTCTTATTTCTCAGTTCTACCCGTATAGACTCAATGACCGAAACTTCGGATATATCCCCACTCAGTACAGCCGTGATGCTTTCCCTAAATAGAAGTGCAACTGCCCCTCCTCACTTACCTCCTGTTCTATCTTTCATACAACATCTGTACCCTGGAACATTGAGCTGCCAGTGTTGTCCCTCCCTTAGCCATGTTTCAGTAATTGTTATAATATCTCGGTCCCATGTACCTATCCATGCCCTGAGTTCATCTGCCTTGGCCATCCAACCTCTTGCATTGAAATAAATGCAGTTTAATTTGCATTTCCCTTACTCTCTGTCTTGCTTTTGCCTAATTTGCCTGGTACTAGGATTACTGACACTGCCTTTATGACTCAATGTGTTCTCTTTAACTTCAGAGCTGTCCTCAACCTTCTCTTCTATTTCCCTACTGCTTTGGATCCCCTGCCAAACTCTCCCAAGTGACTCTAACAAATCTTCCCACCACAGGTGGCAAGGTAGCACAATGGTTAAGAGTGTTGCTTTACAGCTCCAGAAACCTGAGTTTGATTCCCGGCTCGGGTCACTGTCTGGGTGCACATTCTCCTCATGTCTGTGTGGGTTTCCTCTGGGTGCTCCGGTTTCCTCCCACAGTCCAAAGATGTGTGGGTTAGGTTGATTGGCCATGTTAAAATTGCCCTTTATCCTAAGATGCTTAGGTTAGAGGGATTAGTGGGTAATAATATGTAGGGATATGGGGGTAGGGCCTGTGTAGGATTGTGGTTGGTGCAGACTCGATGGGCCAAAGGGCCTCTTTCTGCATTGTGGGGTTCTATGATTCTAAGATTCTACGATGTTAGTCCCCCTCCAGTTCGGATGTAATCCATCACTCTTGAACAGGTCAGCCCTTCCCTAGAAAAGATCCCAATAATACAAAAATTTAAATTCCTGCCCCCTGCACCAGATCTCAAGCTACACATTAATCTGCCTGGTATTCCTATTCCTAGTCTTACTGGCATGTGGCACTGATGGTACTCCAGAAATTACTACCTTTGAGTCCTCACTTTAGCCTTCTGCCTAACTCTCTGTATTCACATTTATGGCCTCATCCCTTTTCCTACCTATGTTGTTGGTACCAAATTGGTACAAGTGTTTAACATGTTAAAAGCAATGATAACATCTTCTTCACTCTTCACACATTTCAACCCACGTGCAGGAACATATATCACAACAGATGCATCAGGAAATGGAGTAAGAGCTGTAATCTCACAGGAGATTGAAAGAAGCTAATGAACAATCCCTTGTGCATCACGTTGATTGTCAGAAAATGAATGCAAATGCTACCAGAGAGTGGAAGTGCTAACTTGCATCTATGTGAATTTTTGCAAATGCAACTTTACAGTCGAAAGTTCACTTTGCACTGATCACCAAGTGCTAACTAAATTGTTAACCATGTCAGGAATTGGTTCTTGACATTCTTTGCATCGATAATTGGTTAGATTATGTTCATAGTATAACTACACGGTTGAGTATCTCACAGATTCATGTAATCAAGTCGCTAACATGCTTAGCCATGCTATTACTGCAGATAGTGTGAGAATATCAAATCAACATATGACAATGAAGATTACATGATCGCAGTGATTTCACATGTGACCTCACTTCTTGCACTGCTGTCTCACAGTGCCAGGGACCCCGGTTCAATTTGTGGCTTGGGTCGCTGTCTTTGTGGAGTTTGCACATTCTCCTCATGTTTTCATGGGCTTCCTTTGGGTGTTTCAGTTTCCCGAAAGATGTGCTGGTCAGATGCATTGGCCATGCTAAATTCTTCTTCAATGTATCCGAACAGGCATCAAACTGTGGCAATATGGGGATTTTTCACAGTAACTTCATTGCAGGGTTAATGTAAACCTACCTGTGACACTAATAAATAAACTTTAAATTTATGAGCAAGGACTGAAAGATTGAACCAGTGATAGACATTGCACTGCCAAAAGAAAACCAGTATTCATGAAATAGAGGAGGAATGATTCTGTGTGAAAAGTATGCAATATGCTTACATTGATTGATGTATGGAACTCAAGCAATTATCCTGAAAGCATTACAGCAACTTGTATTACATTTTGCCATGAAGAGCACTGGTATGTTGGTCTTTTAATTTTACAAAGGGGAAAAGGATGTAAAATTCAATTATCCAATTGTTTGGCATTTGATTGTATGACTGAAATTTTATCAGGACCCCTACCTGAGGTTCATAAAATTGTGCCCGAGGCCAACAGAGAATAGAACATAGAACATAGAACAATACAGCACAGAACAGGCCCTTCGGCCCTCGATGTTGTGCCGACCAAAATAAAAAGCAATGCCCCTCCTAACTAAACCATTCCCTTCTCATCCATATACTTATCAACTAACCTCTTAAACGCCACCAAACTTGGCGCATCTACAACAGCTGCAGGCAGGGCATTCCACTCCCTAATCACTCTTTGAGTAAAGAACCTACCTCTGATATCCGTCCTATAACTCATACCCCTTAATTTAAAGCTGTGTCCCCTCGTGCTAGCTTTCTCCATCCTAGGAAAAAGGCTATCACTGTCCACCCTATCTAAACCTCTAATCATCTTATATGTTTCAATAAGATCCCCCTTAGCCGCCTCCTTTCTAACGAAAACAACCTCAAATCCTTCAACCTCTCTTCATAGGACCTGCCCTCCATACCAGGCAACATCCTGGTAAACCTCCTCTGTACCCTCTCCAATGCCTCCACATCTTTCTTATAATGTGGGGACCAGAACTGCACACAATACTCCAAGTGCGGCCGCACTAGAGTTTTGTACAGTTGCAACATGATGCTGCGGCTCCTAAATTCAATCCCCCTACCAATAAAAGCTAAGACTCCATATGCCTTCTTAACAACTTTATCCACTTGACTGCCTACTTTCAGGGATCTATTGACACATACACCAAGATCCTTCTGTTCCTCAACACTATTAAGAGCCCTACCATTAGCCCTATACTCTACACATTTATTGTTCCTGCCAAAGTGCATTACCTCACACTTTTCACATTAAACTCCATTTGCCACCTCTCGGCCCAGCTCTGCAACTTGTCCAAGTCACTCTGTAAACTAAAACACCCCTCTTCACTATCTACCACACCACCAACTTTAGTATCATCTGCAAATTTACTGATCCATCCCTCAATACCCTCATCCAGATCATTTATAAAAATTACAAACAGGACGGGTGAGAATGCCCTCACCCGTCCTGAAATCAGGATGGTGTGGTGGTAAAATAAGAGCCTGTGTATCTATTGGTTCTGTCCTGTGTGTTGCTAGTCAAGGCTAGGTATTGTCAGAAAGAGAAACTAAAGTGAAAGCAAGAAATTTGTGATGGCAGACATTTTAAAAGCAGTACAAATAAACTCCTGTTCAAATATAATAATTTATGTATCATCTTCACATATCACCAGGGCACAAAAATAACTTCCAACACCTTTCTAGGAAAATCACAACTGCGTTCTCCCAAGGAGAATTATGAGGTAAGGGGTGCCTTTAATTAGATGGGGGGTGGAGGTGCCTCATCACCATCCTGCTTCTTCCCTGATGAAGTCTGCAACAGGAAGGTTCACTGAAGATCTCTCGATCCAAAAACCAAGTGAGGCATCTGCTTTTATTCATACAGTAGCAGGCGGGGAAACTGCCATGTGGGAATTCTGAAAAGCCTCAAAGCTCCCAGAGAGATTCCCTGCTGGTCAGGCATTCAGTGCCTAATCAGTGGACCCAGAATCAGGAGGAGGTCTTTTCCATTGCTTTTCCTGCAGCAAACCACCCCCCACAACTCCCCACTTTGCACCAAGCTTCCCAGCTAGTGACCCCTAACTTGCAACTCCACCCTGCTTTTACTCAGCACTGGCTTGGGTCCCTCACTAATCCTTGCCCTCTAATGGGTGTGTCACCAGCTCTCAGTGATGCTGATGGTAATGAAGAGCTTTCTGCCAATCGGAGGTGGGATTTCCATACCCCGAGAGTCCATGATTGCAAAGGAGACCCACTGTTAGCCATTTAGATGCCTGACTGGCACTCAATTCTAGATACGGAGATGCCAGCGTTGGACTGGGGTAAACACAACAAAAAGTTTCACAACACCAGGTTAAAGTGCAACACTTTTAGTTGGTAGCAAAAGCCATTAGCTTTCAGAGCGCTGCTCCTTCATCAGGTAATTGTGAGCAGGACTCCATAAGCTAGTGGCATTTGCTACTAAATAAACATGTTGGATTTTAACCTGATGTTGTGAGACTTCTTACTCAATTCTAGCACAGGCCTTCCTCAAAAGAGATGATGAGGGCTCTCTCCAATTCAACAGCCAGCAGGCGAGACCTCCTGTGTTGGACTTCATTAGGGTCTGCACTAAGCTCCCTGCTACCTCCATACTTGCCCTAGGAGGACATTACATTCTACTCTGAGCTTCTGCACTTCACCTGAGATAATAGCATAGTCCTGCTGGAAAACCTTGCCCACTCTTCATGGAGGAATGCCTAATTTTCCTGCATTATAAAAGTACAATAGCATTTCAAGGATTATCAAGTAAATTTGATGCTGAATTATTTTAAAAAGTTTTGCAGCTATATTCAAAAAGGCTCTAAAATGGAGCAAAGTGCATAAAAGCTTAATCAGTAGCAGCTCTGAACAGGAGCTGACCTATAATATTATATATTCATGAGCAACATGCACTCACCTCAGTTTATCAGCAGCAGAGGAAATGATATGCGACAAATGCAAGGTATTCTGTATCTTAAAACATTCTTGTTTGTTGCAAAAACATGTGATTAAATCTGCTGCTATTGTAAACCAGCTAAGCTACAGGTTTTTCATTGACTCAATTCAGCTTTCTCTTTATACTGACTGTACAACTGCTATTTATGGTGAACAATCTTAATCTTAATCTTAATTTGATTTATCAGAAGCAGTGTGAGACCTACACAAATCAAAAGTTTAAGGATCTCAGTGGTCCTTTGAAGGTTTTCTTGTTAGTAATAAGCAAAGAAGACGGTCTCCCTTTACATTGTAATGAATTAGTCGCTCCTGCTGTTCCACTTGGGAGTGAGGACTGTGATTAGTAAATCTACATACAGCTTTAGAGGGACCATTTAGGATAATTGCATCTAAACAAAAGGGAAGAAGTGAGGGGAGGATGATGCAGAAATAGAGTGGAAAAAAGTGTTAGAGTGAAAATGTGCAGAAACAGGGAAGGGAGAGAGGATGTCAATGGGAGAAGAGGGATGGGTGGTTAGGACCACTGGAAAAAGTGGGTAAGGCAGAAAAGAGCAAAAAAGATGGGGAGGTGGGGGAGGGTTCATGGAATTGCATAAAATTTACAGCACAGAAAGAGGTCATTCAGCCCAACAAATCTATGCCCAGGAATGGATTTACAATGAAACACTTTGTGCCTTGTATTACAGGGATTACTCCAAAATGAATGAGTTTCAAATGAACATTATTTACAGATCTCCATTGGATAAGTTGGTTGTCTAATGAACTTCCCAGCTTTACAAGCTAGGCAGCTCCAAGTCTCAATACTTGGTTTATTCTGAAGTATGGGATCCCAGCTAGTATTATTGGGAACAATGAAGGTGGTTTCTAAATCTTTGTGATAAGGATGTTAATCAATCAGCAGGACTATCACTCCAGACTCCTTGAAGCTTGCCATCTTTTGGATCATGTAGGGATTTTCAGCTCCTCCATCCATGTGGTGAACTGGAGGGTCCTGAAGTCTGCTGTTGCTCTTAGAGGATGCCAGCTGCTGGCTGCAAACTGGTTCCATCACCTCCCATCACTCCCTTCCAGGGCAGACCCTTTGCTATGCCCTGAGACTAAAATGCTGTGCTTTCAGAGCATTTTTAGCATCCATTTCTCCTACATGCAAACCAATTTTGGCCATGTTTGACTCCAGTCACCTCTTGACGGCCTGTAGCAGCTTGCTGTGTATATATTAGGCCATCTGTATGTGTGATTTAACCCCAATAATGACAAAATTACTAAGAGTTGCATTTCAGCACCATGAACAGCATAAATTCACACAGTACATCTGACAGATCTTCTTATTGCAGCAGTCATTTCTCTTCATTAACCATTTCAAATATTTACATATAATCCCAATTTCAAAAGCATACACAGACTTGACACAATACAGGGAACATTGGCTGGGAAGAAATTGTACACTTGCAACAATGTGCTTTAGATGAGCACTGCTGCCTCACAGCATCACAAACTTATGTTAAATTCTGGCCTTGGGTGACTTTGTGGCATTTGTATGTCTCCCTGCATCTGCAGTGCTTCAGTTTTCTCCCACAGCCCAAAGATTAGGTGGATTGGCCATGATAAATTGCTTCTTAGTGTTCCGAGATGTGTACGTTCGATAGATTAGCCGTGACAAATGTATGGGGTTATGGGGATAGGGTGGGGCAGAGGGCCAGAATCAGATGTTCTGTCAGAGAGTCAGTGCAGACTCGATGGGCCAAATGGCCTCCTCTTGCTCTGTGAAATGCTATGATTCTATGATTCTTGGTTATAGGTAAACTGCTTCAAGGCACCGTCAAAGTTTGCAAGGCTGCATTTCTCCGTGTAATCTGATCCTACAATATATTTACAACAAAAGTTTATCGCTGGTGCTGATCTGTATTTTAAGTTTGTATTTTGTTGCAGTTCATATCAGAGAATTGTCATGATCATTAAGCTCGGTATCTTCTGTGCCACATATAGGAATTTCATTCATGTCAATATTTTCATGAGCATAACTGTAGTTTGAAATTAGTTGGATATAGCAGGGATAAGGCTACAATTCTCCCCATGAGTTAATGCAATGACATGTTCCAGTAATTACTTCAATGCAATGAGAGAGACATTACAGCTACTAATAATGTGAGTGATGCACAAATATTTCAGAAAATGTCAATACTCAGGAGGGGATGACAACATTCAGATGACATCACCCCCTCTTGAACACAACAACAATATTCCTCACATTAATAGCATGAATCCAGATATGGAGCACCTATCAGGCCTAATTTTAAAACATTGCAAGTAGGTGGATTTTGAATACATTAAAATCTCATCTATAATCTCAAAATTTAAAGACCTCTGTGGGGTCATCCTTCAGCCTTTTGTTTTCCATGAAAGATAATGAGGAATTTAAAAGAATAAGATGCCAGAAATAGAGGGAAAATGAGAAGTTGAAAAAAGAATGAGCAAGGACACCAAAAATTACATTATTTGAATGGGAGAAAATGTCTTTTTTTTCATACTCATCCCAATTTCCTTCTAAATTGGGGATTAGCTAAGCTTTCAATTCCACTTTGGGGCAGTTTCTGGTTATGTATCACTTGCTTTTGGGTTACAAAACTTATTTTAAAAGAAAAAGAGTTTCGGTTTGATGTGGGGTATATACAAAGGTGCACCTTCAACTTAGCGATGCCAGGATGAGCAATTCAGTTAGGAGCAGCTATCTGCCTGGCACAGGAATGACTATTCTTGCTCCCCAGAGCATGATGCAATGCTGACAACTCAATTTATTTCTGAAGATGAAGAATAATTTAATTTCCTCAGAAAGTGGCACATTTAGCAGTCCTATAACTATTTTTACCCTCACTTTGGATAGAAGTTGATATCAATTGCTCCTATTCCTCATCTGCTTCATCGAGACTGGCAATATATCTAAAAAATGTAATGTATGATGATTTCTTCTGCTATTGAAGTACGTGTGATACCTACTTACAAGGGTAGGCGGATAAAATTGCCTACATTGGCTATCTGTTTTCAAGTCAAAAATTGGCTGGAATCCTCCCAAACACATTCAAAGTTCCCAACATGCAGGAAAATGGGAGTAATTCCTGTTGGTTTTTTGAGTGTGCTGACCAAGGCGAATCTCCGATACTGAGCACTGCAGAGTGCCTCAGTGGGATTCACTCTGGAAAGTAGGAGTAGGGCTTATTCCTGCACTAGAGGCTAATAGCATAGCACTGACTCAGCCACTGTACATACACTGATCTATTAGAGCAGAGATCAGCGCATGGGCAGTGGCCCCCCCATTGCTGGATTCCTGATAGCTAGCCAGCCCCACAACCCACCTGACTGCCAGCCCCCTCGTTCTCCTCCCTTCCCAATTGCTGGCCTTCCTGCCTCCCACCTTCCTTCCTAGGCCAGTCCCTCCCCCCTCCCCCCTCCCCTCAACAGTCTGGACACCGCACCCCCATTAATCATACCCGGCCCTGGCAACAGTCCCAAATACTCCGCCACAATGACCAACACTGACCCCCATCCCACAGCAATCCTGTCCTTCACCCACCCAGATCACCAGCCCCAATAGCCCTCACTCAATCCCTTCCTCAGTGATCTTATTGAAGAGTGTCAATGGCCCCCCCCTCCATGGATCTGTCAGGATGCCAGGCTGGTGCTGTCCAAAGGATATCCCTCTTACCCCTTACCTCCCTGGGGACCCCTAATGGTTCCCTCCAGCGGGGTGGGACGCCTGTTCCCTGTTAGTGGGAATCCAATGTAAATGCTCTTGAAGGGAACCACTCCTGGTAGGGGATGGGGTGGGTGGAGTGAGACACTAGTGGGCTTGGAGAATATCACCCTAGGCCCGCTAATCAATTTGAAATGGTGAATAGAATATGATAAATACCTCTGCACTGTATTTCTGGGCACAGCTGATTATGCTAAAAAACTTAACCTGGGTGATGTGCAGAGGCCCGGGTGCCCCGGGTGAAGTGGCTGCCACTGATGTCTCCTAGCTTGCTGTGCTACTTGTGCAGCACAAATGGGCTCAGAGAATCCCAGCCTATACTCTTAGGCTGACAGCGTTAATGCCCATCATTCAACTCTTGCCACTATAATTGGTGGGATTGCCTTGTTCTCTTTGAACAGTAACAATGGTAAAGTGTATACAATGTAAGTACTGGTTGAATTTTTGATGCCAAAGATTGTTGATAGTTCTTCCTTCCTGAATATGTGGGTAGCCTTTCTCACTCCAAGAGAGTTCCTGCCACATACCCTTTGGATTAGATTTTTATCCAACTTGGCAAATTAATTAACTGACAACACAGACAACACAGCACCAATCCCATAAGGAGTGGCGTGGCAGGTCAATTTCAGTTATTTAGATTGGCCGAGGTTTACTGATAGGATTGAGGGTTGCAGCAATGGCTTTACTCTGTTGAAAGTTTCCTCTCGGAGAGCCTTCCAGGACCATCAATGGTGTTTCTTTGGCAAAATATACAAGAGAACCAATACCCTTGATAGTCTGGAAAAAAAAAAATCTATGGTAGTTTACCATACCCAAAAATTACTTGAGTTCAGTTGTGTGTATGGGGGCAGGCACCAACCTTATTGCTTGGACCTTGTCTACCTAAAATCCCTACCTAAAATGGGTCATTTGGCCCATTGATTCTGCACCTACTCTCCGAAAGAGCATCTTACCCAGGCCCATGCCCTCGCCCCATCACCACATAACCAATCCACTCACCCAAAACATCTTGGGACACGAAGGGGCAATTTAGCATGCCCAACCATCTAACCTACACTTCTTTGGACTGAGGGAGCACCAGAGGAAATCAATCAGACATAGGGAGAACATGCAAACTCCATGCAGAAAGTCTCCTAAGATCAGAATTGAAATTGGGGCCTCTGGAGCTGTGAGGCAGTGCCACAATGCTTCTTTTTGGGGGAGTATTCCTTGTGCACCTACACAGTGCTCCAGGTAGGTCATCTCAATGACTTGAATGGTGAACTTCTCTTTCTTGAAGTAAACTCCAATCTCCTGACATTTCTTTAAAACGTCTTTTATATTTGCTATTGTTTTTTGTTGATCCAGTTTTAAGGGCAGCATCAAAGTATACTACAACTCAAGGTAGCCGCTGTAGCAAACCTTTCATTATTCTTTGGAATATTGTATGTGCTGGAGACATGCCAAAAGGTAGGTGCATGCACTAGACTGGGCCTTTGTGTTTATTCTGACATATCCCAGAGAAGACTGTCTATTTCAAGTTGCTGGTTTGTGTGACTGATATCCAGGCCTGTGTAAGATTGACTTTCTGCCAGCTTTGCACACAGGTCTTCAATTCTTTGGATTAGATTTTTATTCAGCTTGGCAAATTAATTAACTGTTAACTTAATCACTACAAAAGCGAATGGTCTTATTCTGTTTCAATATGGGGAACTATAGGTGATGCTCATTCTGATAACTGAATTGGCTGGATAATGCTTAATTCTTCAATCTTAATTCAATATCTGCTTTCTTTCATAAGGCATATAGTACTGATCTTGTTCTAAAGAATTGAGAAATCACTCTGGATCCACAAAAAAACACTCTTGCATTTTCTTATCATTTGGGCAGTTTCCCCTTCCTGTACTTGAAAAATCTTGACCTGATTTCTTTAAGTTAATCATGGCCAAGAAGGCTCCACCCTTCATCCATTATTATTATCACTGTGAACTGCGTAGACTGTTGTCCATATACCATTACGGCGTCTGATGCTTTATTGATTCTTCCACTTAAGTCTTCAACTTTGCAGAAGTTCTCTTTAAATTCTCTTAGATACTGAAATATATGCTTACCCATCACTGTTCCTCCTGTATCTTAAGAGGTTTGCCATTTACCCAGAATGTTCCAGTAATAGAGTCTATTTTGTCTATTTCTAGATTAAACAGAGAGTGAATGGCAGGATCGCTCATGCCAGGCTCTTGTAACAACTTGGTTGATCAATTATTGAGTAACCTTTACCTTAGTTCTACACTGCATAATCAAATGTCCTCTTCTATGTCAATAAAAACACTCAGCATCCTTAAACCTATGTGACTTAGGAGTGTGGTTACCTCCACATTGTTAACATACAGCTTTAAGCATTACCGATTATTGTCTATTGTGTACTGTTATCTGTTGGTGGTTAAAATTGTTTCTTGCATTGTGGCTGCTTTGGCACCAAGTCTCGTTGCAGATTCCTGTCCTAAATTATGACTTGTGCATCTGCATCTCTTGTGCACTTGTTTTAGAACTTTCCACAGCTAGCATTATCTCCATTGTTCATTTAAAATTTATGTCAATCTTTTCAAGCATTCTGTGTTGAATAGCATCATTGCCCACACCACAGACTAACCTATCCTATAACATGCCATTTAGGATGACTGCAAAATCACAATATTCCAGTAATTGCATTGATGTAAGTCACAAACAATTCACCTGGGCTCTCATCCATGAATTAAATTTGAATGTCTGGAGTATAACTGATTGCTGAGATTGTAATTGAGTTTTCACTAAATCTACAAGCTCACTAAATGATTTGGAGTCAGGTCAGGAGCCGTGAGGCTGTGAATAATGTAAAACATCTGAGTTCAACGAACATTTAGGAAAATTGTTTTATATTTTGCCTTTTCCCCTTCTTTAATTTGCTTGAAAATAGCACCCAAGAAATTCAAAATATTGTGTTCAGTCCTCCATGGCAGAGTCAAATGGATCTGTTCACACAAAGAGAGGCATTCTGGTGAGGACTTTTTTTTTAGATTTTGATGAAAACAAGATACTCACAGGTGTCAAATTAGAGGAAGTGTCAAGACAATTTATCCTCATCATCAGATATAAAGATGCACTTTCACGGACTTCATTAGTGAACAGAAAAGGTATTTATCAACAAGACACAGCAGATGCATGGCTGAAGCCAGCTCTCCAAAATGTCTTTGCCAAGAACCTTTTCTTATCATGAGGTGATTCCATATTCTGAGTCCCAACTGGTCACTTTGGCCAGGTGATCATTCATCTGCTGTGTTGCTCTTAAAGGGACAATCACCGCAGTATACAAGATGTGAGACTTGGAAGTTTCAGTCTTCTGGTTCAGTAATATGGGGGCTTATAAACCACACACTGAGAGACCAGGGCAACAGACATGTGGTCAAGGTGGGCCTGGTTGACCAATGAAGGTAAGTGGGATTTTGGCTAAGGACACTGGGGAAAGGGTGATCATGACAACAGAGGGCCAGACATG
Organism: Sphyrna mokarran; assembly: GCA_024679065.1. Classification (NCBI taxonomy): domain Eukaryota; kingdom Metazoa; phylum Chordata; class Chondrichthyes; order Carcharhiniformes; family Carcharhinidae; genus Sphyrna; species Sphyrna mokarran. The sequence goes on along the minus strand of JAGIQG010000006.1, from coordinate 89,545,830 downwards.
CATAGTTCTAACTGTGGGGGTTGGGAGTGGGGGCTGGTTTGGACAAATCAGGAATGAACTTGAGAGAGAAATAGAGTGAAGAACAAAGGCACCTTGTGTGGGCCAAAGCTGGATTCTGAGCAGCAATTATTCAGCAGTTTGTCTCCACAGTCAAGCATCAAATATGTAGGCTATTCTACAGCATCACTCAGTGGCTAGCCTCTGCAACTGCTTATCATTTAAAATGTCTTTTTAACTTATATGCCTCAACATGCCATTTGCCAGGTAGCAGATTGAACATACAATGCTGAACTCAATCGTTTTCCTCATTATTTTGTGAAAGTGGTTATTCTCCAAGTGAACTTCCTCCCACTTTGTTTCATATAACCCCACCTAATTCCATCAGCAGACATGGTGACACACTGCTGCCTCACAGCACCAGGCATCCAGGCTCAATTTCCAGCTTAAGTCACTGCCTGGGTGCACATTCACCTTGTGTCTACATGGATTTCCTCTGGGTGCTCTGGCTTCCATGCTGGTTAGGTGCATTGACCATGTAAATTTTCCCTCCGTGTACAAACAAGTGTGGGAGTGTGACGACCAGAGGATATTCATAGTAACTTCATTGTAGTGTTAATGTAAACCTACTTGTGACACTAATAAAAGATAAATGAGATGAAGAAGCTCTATTCCTTGCTCCCTCATATGCTTTATTTAACTTCCTCTTAAATGCATTTATATTCTTTATTTCAAATATTTCCTGCGATAGAGAGTTCCATATGTCAGTGACTTCTTGGATTAAGAATTTTTTTCTGAATTCCCTTTTTATTGGGTGTCTTTCTAATATTCATAGTTCCTAATTCTGGCCTCCCCCTCAAGTGGAAATATTTCTTCCCTTTGTATACTCTATGAAATCCATTCAGAACCTCTGTTAGGTTACCCCTGAGCCTTAATGTTCATAGAGAAGAAGCCCTGCCTGATCAACCATCCTGATTGTGGTATTATCCTTATGAATTGATTTTTGCACCTCTTGCAGCATTGAATAACATTAAGCACTGAAAACCTGTAGCATAACACCATTTGCAGGCACGCATGGTTTCCATCGATAGATGGTGATTCTGTTATACTGTTTTTCTACTGATGTAGCAGTTTTCCTGCAATATGAAATGGAATGCAGTGACCTACGTGGCAATTTTAGTATGCCATAGATATTAATGACCTCATCAGCATCCCAATGCCACATACATAGAAGTACTGATAGCTCCACTCAAAGCAGAAGTGGTACGGGTGAGAACTCACTTCCTTTTCTTCCAATAATCTTACCTGTGTAAAAGTAGGATGTGCAACATGCCTACAGTATCCAACCAGTTCTGACTCACAAAAATGAGCAATATTTTACATCGAAGGCATGTGATGTTCCATTTTAGTCTATTTTGCTATTTTAAAGCATAAAACTAGGACAACTACTAATAACTTCAATGCATCAGCCATTGAAATTATATTCATGCATTTCCGTTACAAACTGCTGGACTCTCTTGAGAATCTGTTGTTCTTTGGTTGTTATGTCTTCCTCACTCGGGAATCAAACATAGCTCCTTCGTACTTTCCTGTAGTCAGATTTTCTTTCATTTTAAGTCACTGTGAATTGGGATTCATTTGTTTTCAAATAAAGAATGCAGCCATTAAAGCAATGCATTCCCAATCATTTTTTACATGGCTACAAAAAAGCATTAAAATAAAAACAAATCCTATTTTAAATCAATGGTATTTTTGGTATGAGAATGAACTTTAAAAGCTATACATCATTTTTGACCCCAATATGCCCATTTGTACCTGAGGAATAATTTTCCTGACTGTGTGTTGACCATGAAATAAGGAAATAAGCCAACTGGACAATTAGGCATATGCTACTTTCAATTTCCCATGAAGTTTCAATATGCTCCTTCAGGAAGAATGGAAAGGCAAAAAGAAGGGTGGCACAATGGCACAGCGGTTAGCCCTGCTGCCTCACGGCACCAGCGACCCGGGTTCGATTCCTGGCTCGGGTCACTGTGTGAAGTCTGTGCTCCTTGTGTCTGTGTGGGTTTCTTCTGGTTTCCTTCCAGAGTCTGAAAGACATGCTGGTTAAGTGCATTGGCCATGTTAAATTTTCCCTCTGTGTACCAAATATGTGCCGGAGTGTGATGATTAGGGGACTTTCATCATAACTTTATGCAGAGTTAATAAAATTATTTATTAGCCTACACTAATAAATAAACTTTATAACTTCAAAGGCTTTCAGCCAGCAGTCAAAATGGGACAATTACCCTCATTTGTGATGCTATGTTTCAACAGGTTGAGACCATTGCATTTTTGTGTCAAATCCTTACTATGCACAGATGATTGTCTTTGTAAGAAGGAAATTCATTCTGGAGCTGGAATGTTTCAGTGGTGTGTATTTTTGATTATGTGCGATATTGTCCTGTGGGTGATGAATCATCCAAATTGGCAAACTATTTCATATTTCTCACGGCTTTTAGAAATAAAACCCGGGAGAGATATTGTCTGGCTGCTCATTTCTTATTACCTCTTTTACATTAGTGGACAACATTGAAATTATGCTCAACATGTTGATGGATTTGAGATATTAATTACAAGCATGGTATAGCAATAAAACCACAAGTTGGCAAGCTGAGAGCTTCTACTTGAAAGGGGTGATTTTATGAACCTGTTCTCCTGGCACCTAACCATGTATTGGGATTCAGGTGCTTGCGAAAATTTCTGACAAGTACTCTCAGTGTGTGAGACTCTGCAGTGTGCATGCTCATAAAATTATTCTTAACATTTTAATGGCTTCTTTTGATGTAATTAGAAATAAAACTTTTTTTTAAATAGGGATTTTAAGCAGAGATTCTCATTAAAGGCTTGTTATTTATGGTCTGGATATCCCTGATAATTAAGTTCCTGTGCATAAAATCAAATGGAAACATTAAGTGTTGAAAGAAATAGTTTTAAAGTCATGTTGCGTTCTTTTCCTTTGCAGCTACTTTGTACTTTGAGGATTTTCAGTTCCCATTACAACATGGCTGGCTACCAGATTAACAATTATAACTTCAAATGTAAAAAGACTAAATAAGTGTTTAAATATCGAAACATAGAAACTAGAAGCAGGAGAAGGTCATTCATTTTGACTGTGGCTGATCATCAAATTCAATACCCTGATCCTGCCTCCCCCCCGTATCTATTGATCCAAGAGCAATATCTAATTTCTTCTTGAAATCAGACAACATTTTAGCCTCACATATTTTCTGTGGTAGTGAATTCAATAGACTCACCATGCTCTGGCAGAAGAAATTTCTCCTTGTCTAGCTTCTAAAAAGTTTACACCTTATCCTCACACTACAACCTTTAGCTCTGAACTCCTCCACCATCCGGAACATTCTTTCTGAATCTACCCTTTTGAATTTTATAAGTTTCTATGAGAACTCTGTTCACTCTTCTAAAGTCCAATGAATATAATCCTAACCTACTTAGTCTCTCCTCATATGAGAGACTTGCCATCCCAGGAATCAGGCTGGTAAACTTCACTGTACTCCCTCTATAGCAAGGACATCCTTCCTCAGATAAGGACACCAAAACCTCACAGGTATGGCCTCACCATTTCGCTATGCAATTGCAGTAAAGTATCTCTATTCCTATACAAGTCCTCTCGTTACGAAGGCTGATAGATCATTTGCTTTCTTCACTGCCTGTTGGTATTAATGCGCTTACTTTCCATGACTAATGCACGAATACTGAGTATCCACCTCTTCCAATTGACACCCATTCAAGTAATAATCTGTCTTCCTATTATTGCTACCAAGGTGGATAATCTCACATGTATCCACATTATAATGCATCTGCCATGCATATGCAAACCCACTCAGCCTGTCCAAATCACGCTGAAGCATCTCTGCATCTTCTTCATAGCTCACTCTTCCACCCAACTTTGTATCATCTCCAAATTCCATTTATGCCCATATGTTTCCTTTTCATTTTCTTCAATACATAAATAGAGTTTTGGAAGTTATTTTGCTGTACTCTTGGATGACCTTAATACTTCCGGCACACCCTCTCCAAGCAGATTCCCTTCAGCCAACAGCTCCAAAGGAAATTTGGAGCTGGAATTTCATGGAAAAGAGCCAACTCTGGAAGTCCTTAAAATGTCGCAGGACCTGGGTGTAGAATTTGCACATTCATTTTCAACATATGTAATTTCCTTTGGATTCTTCACTTTCTTCTCACATCCAAAAGTATGCAGATTGGATAAATTGGCCATGTTAATGTCCCAAAATATGTAGGTTAGGGGTATTAGCAGGGGTTACAGGGATAGGGCAAAGGGTTCAGCTGGGTAAGAAGCCCTGTCAGACTTGATGGGCTAAATGGCCTCTTTCAGCACTGTAGGGAATCTATGATTCAGTGAGGTCATATTTTGATTGGTCGTTTAGTAATGCTCTGTGGGTTTCACACAGAAATAAAATATGTTCTGGAACTCGAGGCTGCTAATCCAGGAGTCCAGGGTAATGATCTGTAAGTTCAAACTTACAATAAATAAATCTGGAATATGATGCCAGCCTCAGTAATGGTGGCCATGACAGGTAGCATCAGTTGACATGGACACATCTGGTTCTCTAATGTACTTTAGGGAAGGAAATCAATCATTCTCACCCAATGTCATATATGTAACTCCAGACTCTCAGCAATGTAGGTGACTCTTAAGTGGCCTCTGAAATGGCCCAACAAGGTATTCAGTATTTTAAATTGATAGAGAAGATTGAAGAATCTTCAAAGAGTGGATAATATCTTTAAGTGTCATGAGCTGAAGTTATTTAAATCCTCAATTTTTTAAATATGAAAGAAATAGATTGCAGCAGTCAATAAGTGTAAAATAAAATGAGTTACTGGGGTGCATTGATTGACAGACTAATTGCTGTGTCCTAGAACAAAATATGTAACATTGCTTCTGCAATTGACTTCATTGTTGACATTTCCTAATCTTCATTGCAAGTAAATCCACAATGAATGCTTGGCTGAGTTTCAAAAGCTCCAAGGCCACTTACTTTAGGCGGAGGGGGAGCAGCTTAGTGGCACATTGCTGCCTCACAGCACCAAAGATGTATGTTCGACTCCAACCTGGGTGACTGTGAAGTTGGTACAGTCTCCTTCTGTTTGCAGGGGTTTCCTTTGGATTCTTCACTTTCTTCTCACACCCTAAAGTATGCAGATTAGATAGTTTGGCCATGTTAATGTCCCAAAATATGTAGGTTAGGGGTATTAGCAGGGGTTACAGGGATAGGGCAAAGGGTTCAGCTGGGTAAGAAGCCCTGTCAGACTTGATGGGCTAAATGGCCTCTTTCAGCACTGTAGGGAATCTATGATTCAGTGAGGTCATATTTTGCTTGGTCGTTTAGTAATGCTCTGTGGGTTTCACACAGAAATAAAATATGTTCTGGAACTAGACTGTCCTTGACTCAATAAGAATGATCCGGTACATCAGAAAACTTTCTTCTCTTGGAACTAACTGAGTATCATTCTCATGCAGTCTCGTAGCACAGACACAACCATCAGGCATCTCAAATTCAATTAGGTCTTCCGCAGGAGTATTCACAACACTATGGGCTATAAATGGCAATACTTCTGCAGATAATTCTGAGAAATCATTTTACGTGGTAACAATTGGTCAGCTTGGTGTCATTAAACAAGTTCATCTTCAGTTTGAGCCATGTCAGAAATTGGGCTCATTTTTGCTAAAACTATGGCTAGTACCCATTTCTAACTCATGCCATAATTACATTTTACATTCAATCTCCTATTGGAATGAGTATTATTTTTACCCTCAGTTCCCATCCAGCCACTTGAGACTATTGTAAGTTTCTGAAAGTAATAATAAATTGAAAGCAGTTCTTAGCTTTGTCTTTAAGAGCAGTAATGCAGATGAACTTTTGGTTATTGCATGACTAGTGTTTCTATAAGATGCTTAAAAGTTACTCACATGATACGATATTGAACCTTGTTCTTTTGAAATTATTAAAGAGTGTAACAAGGGCTGTATGAATCTTTCAGTTAATCCATTGGTTGATAGATGGTAAGGTGTGGATTTTATATACATAATATACCACTCAATTTGAGATAATCCACAAATTCTTGTGAAATAAACTGTGAACTATTAGCGTTAATAATCTGTTCCAGTTTACCAAATTTTGATATACATTGTAAAATAGATTTGATTGGAGAGGTCCATTTGCTCTCTTCATTTGGGTATGTATGTCTCATGGAATCCCTAAAGTATAGAAGGAGGTCATTCGGACTATTGAGCTGCATTGACTACACCCCACCCAAGCCTTATCCCTATAACCGCATGTATTTACTTTGTTAATCCCACTCACATTAAGGAACAATTTAGCATGGCCAATCAACCTAACCTGCACTTTTTTGGACTATGGAGAGAAACTGGAGCATCCAGAGGAAACCTATGCAGACACCAGGAAAATGTGTAAACTCCACATAGACTGTCACACAAGGTCAGAATTGAACCCATGTCCCTGGCGTTATGAGGCGGTAGTACACACACACACACACACACACACACACACACACACACACACACACACACACACACACACACACACCTATGTATGTGTATATAATGCTAGACAGGTTTTGGACCAGTCCATGTAGATCTAATTTTATTGCACTATGTTACTTATCCATGACTAAAACTCATATGCCAATCTCAACTAAAAATCAAACAGAGTAACTGTCACTGGAGAGATTTTTGCAATTTTTGGACTAATTGCTCAATCAAACACTGTTAGCGAGTACCCTTCTCTTCAAAGAAAAATGACAAACCCTTGGCCGGACCTGAAAAACCACACTTACTGTTTGTTTAATTATAGATCATTTTGACAGCATAGACAAGTCAACAGGTCAGATTGTTTGATTCTTCTGTGAACGGCTAACATGATTGCAGACTTAATGGGACAAAGCATCAATTTTAAAACTTAAAACAGATGCTGCATCACTGAATGAAAATAAACAGTTGCTCTGAAATTCTGAAATATTCATTCACTACTATTTCAATGTTTTTTTTCGGGCTCCTTTCTCCTCCTGAGAGTTGGATGCAATTTTGCACCACTTGTTTCGACTGTAAACTGCCCTCATTGCCTCTTGATAGCTTATGTTTTCCCATTCCTTGATGTTGCTTGTCCAGGAGACTCTTGATCTTTCTCAGCTTTATTCTCCTTTTGAAGTGGCCTTCGAGCAGTATTCTATATATATTGTCACACCCCATCAGACGGTCAAAATAACTCAATTCTCAGCACTTGATAATGTCTATCATGCTTCTCCTGGATTTCATTCCCCCTAAGACATTCTCTTTTTTTACTTTCTCCTTCTAAGATATTCAAAGCATTCATCTGAAGGCCCGCATTTTAAAGACGTCCAGTCTTTTGATCATGAGTGTTGCCCACACTCACAGTGGTAGCGAAGTATTCACCAGACATTACAATAGAGCAAACATTTTCTTGTACATCGACTTATTTTTTCCTTGTTGGAATCAAATTTGTTCTGAAAGCGCTCTTGTTTTTTTCAATTCTTTTAATAATTTTAGTGTCACATTTAGCATCTTCTGTAATCGTGAGCCCAATGATCTGATGGGTAATTATCAGAAACATACCAGAGACGGCATAAATGGTTGATAATTGTTTATAGCATTCTTGCTAATCCCCCTGACACTAAGGGACAATTTAGTATGGCCAATCAACCTTAAACGCCTTCCTTTGGACTGTGGGAGGAAACTGGAGTATCTGGAGGAAACACTCGCAGACATGAGGAAAATGTGCAAATTCCACAGACAGTCATATAAGTGCGGAATTGAACCCATGTCCCTGGTGCTGTAAATCAGCAGTACTAGCCACTGTACAACTATGCAGTCCTTTGTATATATGTCCATATACATATGCGTATATAATTGTCAGCAAGTTTTGGACTAGTCCATGTAGCACTAATTTTAACGTATTGTGCTACTTGTCCAAGGCTAAAACTTGTGCAGAATGTACCGTTACAGATAGGTAGCTGTTGGAATGTCCTATTAGTGGCTGTGGGTTTTAACAAAAAGAAAAGAATAGGGGCTGATTTCACCATTGCATCGTGCCTAATTTCAGTCGCGAAAACTTGGTAAAGTTAGGCATGAGGCCATTAACATGACCCACGCCATTAACATGATCCATTTGCATGTATTTAAATTGGATTGATGAGCTGCCCGCCCAACTTTATCAGCATTTCTCCCTTTACATGGTCATATGTCTAGATTTGGCACGAAACAGACGTGCTCGGTAAAGACTTGTTTTGGGCGTTTCAGCTTCTGCAGAGGTAAAATCAAAGCTTCCAATGGCTATCTCACCCAGATCAGTGGTGGGGAGGAGAAGTGGAAGGGAAGGCAGGCCAGATCATTCTCTGGTGATGGGGGGGTGAAGGAGGAGGATCAGATGATGTCTGGTTGGGGCTGGGGGGAGGGAGGAAGGTGCAATCATTTTCCGGGGAGGAGGCGTGGAAGAGGGGAGCGGAATACCCAATCATTTTCCGGTAGGAGCGGGGAGGAGAGATGTCAGATCATTGTCTGGTGGTGAGGTGGTGGGGGTGGGAAAGCAGAGGAAGGCCAGATTGCTCTCTGGTTAGTGGGGGAGGGGAGGAGAGGGAGGAGCGAGGTCCAGTCATTGTCTGGTGGGGTGGGGGTGGGAGGGATGCCCGATTTCTCATTGGTGGTGGGGGGGGGGAGGGCGGATGGATATCTGGTGGGAGAGTTGGGGGAAAACTGCTGCCACCCTATTAGCAATCAGTAGGTCATGATCAGTCTGGGTAGCAGTAGAGGTAGGTGGATAAGGGAGACAGTTATGTTGTGGAGGTGGGGCAATGTCTCTGAGACCATCATTCCCGCTTTTTGCTCTCGAACCGCTTTATCCACTTTTTGCAACCCCGGAGCGATGTGACAGGGGAGCGTTTTTCACATGTTTTTTCTCACTGTGCATGTGCAGTTCAAAGCTCTGATCAGACCAGCAGCATTTTGGGTGTGATAAGCCCTACCCACAACATGATTCCAGCAATTTTTGTTTCAAGCTAAATGCGTGTGGGGGCACCTGAGAGCAGTTTTCCAAGTTGGATTTGAATTGTGTCCAGATTCAGCACTTAAAACGAAAATGGTAACATTGGGACCATAGATTCAAACTAAAACACAACAGGTTGTATTGAAAGAGTGTTCTCTGCACAGAATATCACCTGAAAGTGAAACAGCAGCCTGAAACACACTAGTTATATTACCATCAAATCATCATACCAGCTTCTGAAGCAACTTGCTTCATTTTTAGAATGTTAGACTTATGCCTAACAGCTACAGGTCACACTAGGATGAAGTGATGAGGTTGTGTTGCATTGAGTAGCTTGAGAGGTTGGTGGTGCGATGCCTATGAGATGCAGCGAAAAGATAAATTCATCTTTTTGGCCATCTGCGTGAGCTTATTAAACCTTTTTATAGCACTGCTGCCAGGTGCTCAGGGCCAGACTCTGGGAATTAACTTCCCTGCCAACTGCTTCCATTCCCTTCTCAATGTGTGCCTTGAGGGACTCCTAGCTACCCGGGAAATGCCATGTCTCCTCCTGTCAATCTCCTGGATTAGTGCCTCCAGTGTCATATCTGACACTGGGCAGCCCTCTCTCTACTTATGAACTTTCGGTTTCTCTATTTGAGAACCCAGTACAGGCAACTGTTGTAGCAGCTTTCTAACAATCAGTGCAGCTCTTCTTTAAGATGAGCAGGTTAGCGGAAAGGTGTGCAGGCCACACATGCACTGACATTGAGTATTCAGTCAACTTGAGGCAAGGGTTGAGCCCAGCTAACTACCATAATCAGGGGAGTGAAGAGGCTGCACAAAGTTTGCATGCTGCCTGACTCAACAGGATCTGACATGGGCTGATCACAAATTGCAACCACTGGGCCAGAAAATGGGAATAAGGTCTTTTTTTTTCTAATTTCTGTAATGATGCACACTCTGCAGACTTTGTCAGGAACACAAAAGGTATTTATTAACAAGGAAAAACTGTGCAAAGCCCTGCAGCCCTTGGGCTGCCCTGGAGCAGCCCACTGGCTTCCCCAGTCCCTGCATGTTTTCAGACTGACTGCCCAAGGTAGGATTCCACCCCCTGGGGCGATTACCCAATTGGTTCCAATTGATCCCTCAAGCCAGGTAACTGTCTGCTGTGTTGCCTTTAAAGGGGCAAACACCGCAACTTCATGTTCCTTGTTCTGATAAAAATAGGTCCCCATTGTAAGACTGCAGAGATGAAAGCAGATGGTTTCTGCTGCAATAAGTGAACCACAATTCTCAACTGACAGCGAAACTGCTTGAAACTTGTTAGTAATGCATGTGTTATTATACTGCAGAGCAAGCCAGTTTCTTACTCTTCAAATTAAATAACCTTAGCAATTGTCATTTGCACTGTGAAGGAAATCATGCAACCTTGAGAGACTGTTATTGATGAGTTCAGCTGGGCAGAGGGCTAAACATTTTTGCATTTTCAGAGATGTGCAAATCAGTGCCCTGTTTACCGATCATAACCTCTTCCAAACAAAAGCACAGATATGAGCTTGTATTTATGTACAGCCATTGTGAAATCCAGCAAGAAATATGTCTTATATTAATATAAGACTTGTACCAAGATAATGGCAATGATTTAAGGGGAATTCAGGAATTGAAATATGGTTTTTAAAAAAATCTATTATGGTCAGTTGTTATTTCTGCAATACAGGAAGTGTGCAAAAATCTTACAAACACATGAATGCTGCTGTTGTATTTTTGGCCAATACATTGTTTAGACTCCCCAGTTTTGCCTCTGAGTGCAGAAAATATATATCACAATGAAAAGAAAAGGGGAGAGAGCAGCAACGACAGAGGGAACAAAAGTGAAATACATATAAATGGCAAAACTTGGCCAGAGAACTCGGAGTTAAAGAACAACTGTGGCTGAACTATAAGAGTGAAGAGCTTGTATATTATAAAACAAAGGCTGGGATTCTCCCATCCACGCCCGCCACTTTTCTGGCAGGTCCAGCCGGGAGACATGCATCTGTGGCTTTGAATGGGGTTTACACATGCGCGAGGAATGCATGTGCATCTTCCAGAACCGAAGAGTAGTCGCTGGCCAGACAATATTAGAAACCGGCAGGAAAGCAGATAAGTAATTTAAATCTTTTTTTAAACACTGCTGGAATGAAAGGGGGACAACTGGGGGTTGGATTGTGGAGGGGTTGGTGTCCTCTGGACACTGGAGGATATGCCAAGGGGCAAAGTGCCCATATCCAAGGAGCACCTTGGCACTGCCTATCAGGCATCTAGTAGTGCCAAGGAGGTGGGGCCTATTGTGGGCAGTGCTTGGGTGCGATCGGTGGAGTGTGGGGTTCCGCTACCAGTCTGCGATGGAGGGAAGTCTGCAATTGGGGTGGGCTGGGGGTCGGTGATCTGCCAGGAGTGGAGGGCACCTACCTCCAAGGTCTGACCCTTGGGTGGGGGACACCAATAGTGGTTCTAGCGGGCAGAGGTCAGCTGGGGTGAGTTAGTGTTGGGATCACCAGTGCTGGGGGGTAGGGCCCGTCAATAGTTTTGATGCCAATTCAGCTGTTTTGGGAGAATCACCCTCAAAGTGATTGATCTGTTGATGGACACTTTTAGCACCATTCCTAACCTTCATCATTACCACTTACATTCCTTTTGATCCTTTATCTATGCTATTCCTATCAATTACAGCCCACCCTCTCACTCTCACAGTACAAATCTCATCCTATTTTCCATGCTTCAGCTCTGACAAAGGGTCATCCTGAACATTAGTTCTATTCTCTCTCCCCAGATGCCGACAAATCTCCTGAAATTTTCCAGCATTTTCTGTTTTTATTGCATATGAAATAAATAGATACTGGGTTTATCATTGCAAATTGCAACTAAACCATTTCAGTCACATTCAGAATGGTGTGGAATAATATATTGAAGTGGAATAATATACATTGGTCTCAGTTTGTACACCATGTGATGCCTATTTCTTTAACTCTTCACCAGACATTGTAAATTTGTAGAAGTACAGTGGATATATTTTAATAACACTCCAGTTTTAGAAATGCACCTAATTTGGGAGGTAAGGATATGGTTGATTTAGAGCAATTTATCTGAACTGTGCTTTTATACTCCTTTCTGAAACCAGCTTACCTGCTGATGCCCTGCTTTTTATTTGGAAGGTGGGGATATTGTTCCTGATAAAAATTGTGGCTATTGTGCGGAGAATCTTGGCAAGGTATATTTCTGATCTTTTAAAAAGCCTGAATGTATCTTGCAAAAGAGCTTTGCACTTTGAATGCCTAATATCAGACAGGAGGACGAGGATGAGAACCATGAGGACTAGCTAAATATATACATAAAACAGGCACCCAACTCATGTTATTTTGTCCAAAGATTTACTGGACCTGCAGAATATTTCTGAACCTTTCCAGGAATCAGCGTAATTAAAGGCTACTTTACTAGTAGGATGTTAATGCAGATTTATTCCCTGCTGGAGGACAACTTTCAGCTCCGATCCTTAACAAAAACAGCCCTCCCTTTAATAATGAAGGCTATCACTTCAGTGAACTTTACAGTGGGCCATTTTATGCGGGCACAGGTGCACATTGTATACGTGTCCATAATCAGTGCCGCGGTACAACCAGAAAGTGACAAATGTTGTGTTTGTATAACTGTACCATATAGGATGATTTCCCAGTGGTATGGGGTTATTAATGGAAGTTCAGTCTTCTTTTAGGTGAAGGACTCCCTATTAGAACAAGAGGAATTAGAATTTCATCAAAGTACAGCTGGTGTGTGATAATTAGCACTACATAATGAAAGGGACTGCCAAACATCCAGGCAGTGAAGGCATAACATGAGTTCATTTTGAAATAGACATCTGGATCCTCCCTTTGCAGACAACCACTAATCGCTTGGCTACTCACTCCTTTATCTCACACCAATAAACATTCAGAGAAAATATCACAATGCCAATATTCCCCTGTATTAAAGAACAATTGACATACTGAAACTTTGGCTACAAAATTCAGTTGTGTGGTATTAGTATTTTCATTGTGATGCATGTTGTTTCTGGTCCAAAATGGCATCTGTGCTATGCACACACATTGGTCATGCTGTTTTGGAAATGACATTAGCACAGACACAAGGTCCAGGAGCTGGAAGTACACAGAGTGGGCAGATCATGATCTCATTCAATAGCACTGACTTAATAACAGTGATGTAATTTTCAATCCATTGCTTTAGTTAATACCCTCTCTTAAACACAAAACTAATGAAGGATTCAGCAGCAGGATTGATCTTACAACTATTAAAAGAATTCAACAGTTTAATTTCTGATTGATTTCGACTTATTAGAATCATAGAGTCATAGAGTTATACAGCACAGAAACAGCCCTCCGGCCAACTTGTCCATGCTGAACAGGTTTCCTAAACTGAGCTAGTCCCATATGCCTACATTTGGCCCACATCCCTCGAAACCTTTCCCATCCATGTACCTGTCCAGATGTATTTTAAGTATTGTAGTTATGGTCTCTTCTATCACCTCCTCTGGTAGCTCATTCTCGATACTCATCACGCTCAACATGAAAAAGTTGCTCCTCAGATCCCTTTCCCCTTAAAACTACGCCCCCTGGTTTTGGATCCCCCTACCTTGCTAGCACGAGGGGACACAGCTTTAAATTAAGGGGTATGAGTTATAGGACGGATATCAGAGGTAGGTTCTTTACTCAAAGAGTGATTAGGGAGTGGAATGCCCTGCCTGCAGCTGTTGTAGATGCGCCAAGTTTGGTGGCGTTTAAGAGGTTAATTGATAAGTATATGGAAGAGAAGGGAATGGTTTAGTTTGGAGGGGCATTGCTTTTTATTTTGGTCGGCACAACATCGAAGGCCGAAGGGCCTGTTCTGTGCTGTATTGTTCTATGTTCTATGTTCTATGTACCCTGAGGGAAGGATCTTGGATATTTGCCTTATCTATACCCCTCAGTATTTTATGAACGTCCATAAAGTCATCCCATAGCCTCCTACACTCCAGTTGTTGCTGAGTTTGTGGTTAATATTCATCATTGATAAGTTGTATCACTAATTAAGTTTTAAGGCCTAGATCTCTTTGTTGTTGTTCTTTGTAGAAGTGGTACGGGATGTCCTAAAGGCTAATTCTAATACTGAAATTCAGACCTTTATGGTTCTGCTCAGGTTGTTTACTTTCCAAAATGGGTGTTGTAGTTTCTATCACTTTCTTCCTGCAACACACCAAAGAGATTGAGCAGAGGTGACCCAGAGGAGGAGAAGTTTCTTAAAAAGTGAGGAGAAGAAGAAGGGCTGTTAGCAGGGGGCCAGATCTGCCCAGTGTGTTCCAGGTGCATTTGTCTCATTGAATCTCCCACTAGGATCTGGTAATCTAATAGATGAGGTATGCAATGTAATTTATCTGCACCATTTACTTCATTTGTTAAAACAGAAACCCCTGGTCTTGTGTCAAGTGCCTATCCGTTTCAAATGTAATACTCCAATATTTGTTTTCATCTTAATTTAAATCTTTCAAGAAGATTAATTCCTTTCTTTGTTGTTCTTTCAATTTTTGAAAATGATTTTGTTTTATATTTTTCTCCCTCTTTTTATAGGTTGTCAGTATTTTCAATTGACAGCTTTGGTTATTTTTCCATAGTGGCATTCTGCACGTATCATTCAGACTTGGAAATGTATCATTATTTCTTCACTATTACTGGGTCAAAATCCTTCCTAACAGTCCTGTGGGTGTACTTATACCACAGGGAATGCAATGGTTCAAGAAAGAAGCTCATCATCACCTTCTCAAGGTCAATTAGGAATGAATAATAAATGTTGGCCTACCCCACAACACTCACATCCCATAACTGAATAGATAAGACATTTGTCCTTTGAGAGGGAATGTGTGGTGGTCAACGTGCTTTGGGTAAGACCTATAGTTTGTGTTGGGAATGATTGTTCTTTAAGAAATAGGTTTCTCTGGAAGACAATTTCCTGTCAAAATCTCCACTAATAGTGAGTTGGCCTTCTGGGATAGCCAAGCTGAAAAAAGAGAGTGAGAGAGTACAAAGATGCAAGACAAGAGTTAAAGAGTTCTGACCCAAGGTGACCATGCTCAAATGCTAGTGACACCTGTGTTAAATGGGGAATCTACAACTGTGAGGTGATTTGATTGGACAACCTTCCCAGAAGTAAGCAGAAGGCCCAAATAATCGCAACACTTCTATGAATTTTCAGAACAGTACTCTGACCAAGCAGTCAATCTTTCAATTTCTGATCAGGGTCTGACTTAGGCTTTTTGAGGATGTCAGTTAAAATCAAATTTTGAGATTGTAGAAGGAAGTTTGAGTTCGTAGGTATATGTGTTTGTTTTACTTTAATATCCTTAACATAACCGACTATTTAGGATAGAATGTAGTTATTAATATTCATGTTCTTTGATATCAGTGCAGTAAAATTATTTTGTTTTAAATAATGAATCTTGTGAGTTCATAACTGCATAGGTTTTCAGACTGGTATTGATTTCTTCCATTGCTTTGCTGATGATTAAGAAGAGCTTGATGGGGTGGTAATTGGCTGAGCTGGAGTCATCCTCCTTTTTATAAGCTCGTCCAATCTGATTTCATATTCCTGGCGAGATTGTTCTTATTTTTTCCCCTTTTAATCAAAGTTTTGGTCACCATTGTTGATTCCTAAAGCTCTCTCAATTCCCAGAGTTACTCTTGTGCCTTGCAGCACCATAGCCCCTTCTTTTAATCTAATATTATCCTTAACTTCCCTAGCACTGCTGCCTAATAGCTCCAAGGACCTGGGTTCAACTCTGGCCTTAGTGACTGTGTTAGTTTGTACATTCTCCCCAGGTCTGCCTGGATTTTCTTCAGATGCTCCAGTTCCCTCCCAGAGTTCAAAGATATGCAGGTTAGGTGGAGCGGCCATGCTAAATTGCCCCATTGTGTCCCAATATACGTAGATAAGATAGGTTAGTGTCGGTAAATGCATGTGGTTATAGGGATAGGGAAGGGGGGAGGACCTGGATCAGAAGCTCTGTCAGAAAATTGGTGCAGATTTGATGAGCCAAATGGCCTCTTCATAGGGGTTCTATGATTCTATGAATATACCTATCTGTGTGATTTTAATACCACATCATTAATTATTACCTGAACAACAGACAGGAACATGGAATTGAGGTTACAATCAGATCGCCCATGATCTTACTAAATGCCAGAGCAGGCTAAAAGGCTTACTCCTGGCCCTCATTTATATGTTGGCAAGTTTTCATAGCTGGGACCTTGCTCAACACAAGAATGGATCAGACAGTACAGCTTGGAGATAAGGACATCTGAATTATGACCCTGCCAATTGCCAAAATAGTAACTTCAAATGAGCAGAGCATTTGAGACGGTTATGAATTAGGAATGCTGATCCCTAAGCAGAATATTGGAGCTGGCCTCCCTAAATGTTTGTGATAACTAAATACAAAGTTTTGAACCAAAACAGCATTTAAATAGTGCAAAGAAATCCACTATCTAGCTTCTGATTTTTAAATAATTCACAGAATACTATAACACACAAGTATGGAAATAACAAAAAGACAATAGTGTACATCTGTAGTTCCACATAGTCTGGCAATCACAGTATTGGTTACATAAATGTTCTTTTACAGAAATGTTGACAAAGATGTCGGGTTTTCAAAGTTAAGTAGCAATATGGGTACTTGTTATAAAATCTTATAGTGTGCTTCTTTGTCCCATTTGTCAAAAAAAAAAGCTGTTGCAATGCAGAAAGAGTATGATCTTGAGAGATTCCATAACCTAAATTGTGAAATCATCACCTTTGGAAAAGAAGGCTCTGTTTTGAGAGAATAAGAATTTTCAACAACTTTCGTTTCAGAACAATTTTTATTTCAAACATCAGAAAATGTCAGTACCCTGATGGATACTGGAAAATACATTACATTACATTTGAGCTGAAGTGTACAAAAAGCAGGAAGGTCCCAGGGAAGTTGATGATCTGCGCTGTGTTAGCTAACTAGTTTAGGGAAAAGGAAACTCATTTACTAACACGTTAAACTACACAAAGGCTGTTGCCCCTGCAACCTGTTCTTAAGGTGACTCAGAGTACGGAAGGCTGTAGTTAGCAGGGTGATTCCCCCATCTTGTTCACCAATTGGTTCCCTGGTCATATGACCCTTAGTCTGCAGATTAGTCCTTAAAGGAACAGTCACCATATTTCTGCCCTTCTGAGTCCTTCTATAAAAATATCAATTCTCAATTCACAGTCAAAGATAATTAAACATTTAGTACATGAATATGAGTCAATTATAAATTAAGTTTTTCAGGAAGAGTTTTCAAATTATTGTGAAATGGCGTAACTCTTCTGTCTGGGGCTTTCTACAGGATTGCTACCAGTTGAAACCACAATGACAGGTGTCTCTTCAGATACAGACAATTCAATCCCACTATTTCCATGGAGCCATCAGCTGTACTTACCATTCTACAACCAGATATCTCAGTGCTAAAATACTCAGGAACATTTTTTGATGGCAATATACTTTCTGGTGACAAAACTGGCTACCGGGGCATCTCTCTTTTTCTCAAATAGCGTATGTGTTTCCAACGATCCTTCCTTCTACATTCATAGAATCATTGAAATCATTTCAGCACAGAAAGAGGTCATTCGGCCCATTAGGTCTGCACCGACCACAATCCCACCAAGGACTTACCCCCATATCCCGACATATTTACCTACTAATTCCTCTAATCTATGTATCTCAGGATATTAAGAGCAATTGTAATTTTAAACAAAAATTGGAAACATGAGGCTCAGTCTCGTTCAAAGATGGAGGTTTATGAACAATTCTGCTGGTGGGACTCCCACTTTTGCATGTGGAGTGATCCAACTGCCAAGGTGGAAGTTTGAGATTTTGGCCTCAAGGATTCCTCTTTGGATTTTGACTTTGACAAATGGTCCCCCAGACTTAAAACATCAGCTCTTCTTTCTCCTTACAGATGCTGCCAGATCTGCTCAGATTTTCTCTGATTTTCCAGTATTTTCTCTTTTGGGACTTCTCTTGACTCCTTCCTTAGGCTAGGTTTAAAATTTTTGACAGCTTGCTCAGCTAGTCCATTGGAAGCTGGGTAATAAGGCACGGTTATAATGAGCTTTATATCATTGAGTGTGGTGAAATTTTGAAACTCGGCATTTGGTGAATATTATACCTCCTTCAGAGACTCTTATTTCAGGAATTCTGTGGGGGAAAAACATTGATGTGATCTTTCTTTGGTCGTGTGCAATATAGGAGACCATCTCAAAAATATCCATCAACTTAGAGAGTGCATCAACAATGAGCAGAAACATAAAATGGACCAACATAAACAGTATAGACTGTTACCCATGTCAGGCCAGGCTATTCCCAAAGGATGCAGTGAGGCTGCAGCAGGCAACCTTTATTGCAATTGGTACTGTTCACAGTGCTTGACTAGGCTCTGAATGTAGTCATTAATGCCAAGCTACCACACGTAACTTCTGACGAGCATCTTCATCTTTCAGATGCCCAGATGAGTAGTGTAATTCCATTAAAAGTGTCTCTCTGCCAGATATAGGGATGACTACACTTGCTGTTCTAAGTGTGATGCCACCCTGGCAACTCAAATCGGTCTTACTGGTAACAAATGGTTTCATTACTTTAGAAACTGGCTCATTGGTCCAACCTGTAAACATATTGTGGTCTCATTTTGGACACAAGAAATCCTGACTGGTGCAGTACCTGACTTACTTTGCTAAGACTGCAACACATCCAAAAAATTAAACACTGTGACAGTTTCCTGTGACACTCTTATAAAGGTAGGTGGCTATGTGTATTCCAGACCAGGGACTTGAACCCATATTTGCAGGCAGACAAAATTAATGCCCAACGTTGAATTCTTGCCAATGCATTGGTGGAATAGCCTTGTCTTCTTTAAAACATCATAAGAGTGTCTCTGAATGGGCAGAAAACATTCTGAAGGGAGAGGGTGAACAGCCAGAGGTCATGGTACGTATTAGTTCTAATGACATGGGTAGGAAGGGCAATGAGGTCCTGCAGCAGCAGTTTAGGGAGTTAGGTAGAAAGTTAAAAAGCAGGACCTCTAGTGTTGTAATCTCAGGATTACTCCCTGTGCCATGTACCAGTGAGGCTAGGAATAGGAAGGTAGTACAGCTCAACACGTGGCTAAATAGCTGGTATAGGAGGGAGGGTTTCAGACATTTGGATCATTAGGGTCCCTTCCAGGATAGAAAGATCTGTAACTAAACTGGAAAGGCATAAATATTCTGGACAGGAAGTCTGCTAGTATCACACAGGAGGATTTAAACTAGTTTGGCAGGAGGGGTGAAAACCAACGCAAAGGTGAATCAACTGAAGGGAAACCAGAGGGTAGGGCCGGTAAGAGTCAGAGAAAGAGCAGGCAGGGTGATGTTGCTAATCAAAGAGGGTTTGGTGGACTGAAGTGCATTTGCTTCAATGCAAAAAGTATAACAGGTAAGGCAGGTGAACTTAGAGCTTGAATTAGTACTCGGAACTATAATGTCATTGCTATACAGAGACTTGGATAAGGGAAGTACAGGATTGGCAGCTTAACATTCCAGGATACAGATGTTTCAGGCAGGATAGAGGGGAGTGTAAAAGGTGGGGGTGTGTTGCACCACTGGTTAAAGAGAATATCATAGCTGTACTGTGGAAGACGCCTCGGAGGGCTTATACAGCGAGGCAATATGTGTAGAGCTCAGGAATAAGAAGGATGTAGTCACAGTGTTGAGGGTTTACTATAGGCTACCCAACTGCCAGCAGGAGATAGAGGAACAGATAAGTAGGCAGATTTTGGCAAGGTGTAGAAGTAACATGAATCAAGCTATCTACACATCCTTTCCCAGATTCATCATCCACCATGTCCTTCTCTTTGGTGAATACTGGCAAAAAATATTCATTTAATACCTCACCCATTTCCTCTGGCTCCACACATAGATTCCCTCCCTTGTCCTCGAGTGAGCCAACCGTCTCCCTGGCTACTCTCTTGCTCCTTATATATGTATAAAAAATCTTGGGACTTTCCTTAATCCTGCTGGCCAATGATTTTTTGTGACCCCTTTTAGCCATCCTTACTCCTTGCTTAAGTTTTTTTCTACTTCCCTTGTATTCCACACTTGCTTTGTGTGTTCCCAGCCTCCTAACATTAACAAACGCTTCCTTTTTCTCTTTGACTAGGCTCACAATATCTCTTGTTATCCAGGATTCCGAAAACTTGCCAGACTTATCTTTTATCCTTACATGAATGTGCTAGTCCTGAATCCCTATCAACTCACACTTGAAAGCCTCCCACATATCAGATGTTGATTTTCCCTCAACCATCTGCCCCCAGTCTATATTATTCAGTTGTGGCCTGATATTGTTGTTCTGTGGGGGGTTTAACTTCCCCTATATTGACTGGGATTCATTTAGTGTTAGGGGCATGGATGGCATAGAGTTTGTAAGGAGCATCCAGGAGGGCTTCTCAAAACAGTATGTAAATAGTGCAAGTAGGGAAAGGACCATTCTGGACCTGGGGAATGAGCCTGATCAGGTGGTCGACATTTTCAGTAGGGGAACAGTTCAGGAACAGTGACTGCAATTCAATAAGTTTTAAGGTATTAATGGATTAAAAAAAAAATGTGGTCCTCAAATAAAGCTAATTACATCAATATTAGGCCACAACTGAATAATATAGACTGGGGGCAGATGGTTGAGGGAAAATCAACATCTGATATGTGGGAGGCTTTCAAGTGTGAGTTGATAGGGATTCAGGACTAGCACATTCATGTAAGGATAAAAGATAAGTCTGGCAAGTTTTCGGAACCCCAGATAACAAGAGATATTGTGAGCCTAGTCAAAGAGAAAAAGGAAGTGTTTGTTAATGTTAGGAGGCTGGGAACACACAAAGCAAGTGTGGAATACAAGGAAAGTAGAAAAAAACTTAAACAAGGAGTAAGGATGGTTAAAAGGGGTCACAAAAAATCATTGGCCAGCAGGATTAAGGAAAGTCCCAAGATTTTTTATACATGTATAAGGAGCAAGAGAGTAGCCAGGGAGACGGTTGGCTCACTCGAGGACAAGGGAGGGAATCTATGTGTGGAGCCAGAGGAAATGGGTGAGGTATTAAATGAATACTTTTTGCCAGTATTCGCCAAAGAGGAGGACATGGTGGATGATGAATCTGGGAAAGGATGTGTAGATAGCTTGATTCATGTTAAGATCAAAAATGAAGAGGTATTGGAGTTCTTGAGAAACGTTAAGGTAGATAGGTTCCCAGAATCTCATGGGATATAGCCCTAAATTCTGAGTGAGGCAAGGGAGGTGTTGCTGTCTTGAGAGAAATCTTTGTATTCTCAATGGCTACAGGGAAGGCCCCAGAAGATTGGAGAATAGCCAGTGTAACCCTTTGTTTAAAAAGGGTAGCAAGAATAATCCAGATAATAACAGGGTGGTGAGCCTTACGTCAGTGGTAGGGAAATTATAGGAGAAGATTCTTCAAGACAGGATTTACTCCCACTAGAAATAACTGGATGTATTAGCAAGAGGCAACATGGTTTTGTGAAGGCGAGGTCATGTTTCACTAACTTGATAGAGTTTTTCAAGGAAGTGACAAAGATGATTGATGAGGGTAGGGTAACGGATGTTGATGACATGGACTTCAGTAAGGCCTTTGACAAGGTCCCTCATGGCAGACTGGTGCAGAAGGTGAAGTCAGGTGGGATCAGAGGTGAGCTGGCAAGGTGGGTACAGAACTGGCTCAGTCATAGAAGACAGAGGATAGCAGTGAAAAGGTATGTTTCTGAGTGGAAGACTGTGACAAGTGGCATTCCTCAAGGATCAGTGCTGGGGCCTTTGCTGTTTGTAATATATATAAATGATTTGGAGGGAAATGTAACTGTAGTAAGTTTGCAGATGACACAAAAGTTGGTGGATTTGTGAATAGCAATAAGGAACATCAGAGGATACAGCAGGATATAAATCGATTGGAGACTTGGGCGGAGAGATGGCAGACAGAGTTTAATCCAGACAAATGTGAGGTCTAATTTTGACCTTTTGGAAGGTCTAATATGAATAGGAAATATATAATAAATGGCAGAACCTTTAGGAGTATTGATCGGCAGGGAGACCTGGGTGTACAGGTACACAGGTCACTGAAAGTGCCAACGCAAGTGGAGAAGATAGTCAAAAAGGCATTCGGCATGTTTGCCTTCATTGGTCAGGGGACTGAGTTTAAAAATTGGCAAGTCATGTTGCAGCTTTTTAGAACCTTTAGTTAGGCTGCACTTGGAATATGGTATTCACTTCTGGTCGCCACACTACCAGAAAGATGTGCAGGCTTTGGAGAAGCTACAGAAAAGGTTTACCAGGATGTTGTTTGGCATGGAGACATTAGCTATCAGGAGAGGTTGGAGAAACTTGCTTTTTTCTCACTGGAATAATGAAAGTTGAGGGGCGATCTGATAAAAGTCTACAAGGTTATGAGGGGCATGGACAGAGTGGATAATCAGAGGCTTTTCCCAGGGTGGAAGAGTCAATTACTAGGGGACATAGGTTTAAGGTGCAAAGGGCAAGATTTAAAGGAGATGTGTGAGGCAAGTTTTGTTTTTACACAGAGCGTTTACACAAATATCTCAGCTAGGGGACACATAATTTTCTCCCTAGTCTCCCACAATATCCTGGGGTATACCTCATCAGGTCCAGGGGATTTCTCTAACTTGATGCGCTCTAAGATTTCCAACATCTCCTTCTCTTTAATACATTGTAGTTCCTCGCTGAACAGGATTAATTATTAATACCACTTTGTGGAGAATTATGGGGCCATCTTATATTTTGAGCCCACACCCATTAGTGCCTTAGTTAAGATTACTTAATTCCATGATAATTTCAGATAGGATACCCATAGTTATAAATCACAAGGAATAATGGACGGATCAAACACATAACATGTGGAAACATCAGTGACACTGAATAGATCTGATATATAGCCCCTGGACAAACAAAAAGCTTAGTACATACCGACTGCTGGTGAGATCAAAATCAAACAGAATAATGGAAAGAAAATGGAAAGTACCTTTCAGCTTCAGGAGGCAAATAGAAAGATTGAAAGAGGACAATTACTAATAGAGGCTGGTTTCTTTTAGTGATAAAATGCCCATTTGTTGTGGAGCTAATCCCTGTTTATTAACAGTCAGGAACAATAGCAAAAGTAAAATCTATAAAGAAGGGTACTAGTAATTGTTTCTGCACATTGCCGACACATTGCACAACCATTCATCTCCCACGACTTCTTTTATCGCACCAGTAAAATTGCTTCCAACATTGAATTAACAAATGTCTTCATGGGTATTTGGTATATGCAGTTGAAAATAATCACTGTCTCTCTTTCAGAAATAATTCTCAAAAATAGCTTGGTTTAATTAGTGCCTAATATGTAAATTTAGGATTTACTGAAATATAATTATTCCACTGCCACTTATTGGCAAGGCAACAACTTTGCTGAAACTGGTTTACTTTATGGCAGATGCTATATTGCACATGGCATAGTCTGTGTGCTCTGACTGAAGATGGGTCCCTGGCTCATTATGTGCTGATATTTCATCCTAAGCTATTTTCCTGGCAGTTTGCCATTACCTTCCACTCTGAGGAAGAGGGCAAGGAGGCCAGTGCCAACTCTACCTCAGCTAGAATGGGAATGGAACACATGCTGTTGGCATTAATCTGAATCATGTGGTAGCCCTGTAACCAAATGAGGTAACCATCTCTCAATGTTGTAGATAGAAAAGCCAAAAAATACATTTAATACCATCACCAGAACAGATGCGGGCGACAATTAGGGTGGATCCAAAACAGCTTCAAATCTGGATATCATTCACATTGGATTACCTCCCAATTGATTTAAGTCTGAAACTTCAATGAAAGTGTTCAGGATTATGGGGCTGCTCCAAAGGATGGATCTAGGCCTTGGATCTTGGAAAACATGGAGGTCATAACCTTTGAACGTGACAGAAAGGGACCATCCAGTTCTGCTACCTTACCTTCCTTTCATTACAACTAAAGAGTGCCTGGATGGTGAGGACTGAAAGATGTTGGTGTAGGCCCCAATAGATTGCGAGGTGAAGAAGAATAGAGGACTAGCAACGATAAGGTAAGGAAAACCAGAAAGGAATGTACAGCCTTTTTCCCTAAGACCCTATCATTATATATTATTTGGAGGCTACAAGGGCAAAAGCCAATCCCACTGCTGTGGTTATTTTTTTCACTTTTTTCCAATGCAATATCTTGCTGAGGTGAGCATATGGCAGGAGTGTGATAGGTCTATGCTAATAATCTAATCCACCAACACCTCTTAGGCATGGTTATGCTGATGACATTTCATAGAGGTTGTCTTTTATGCCTCAGAGAAAGACAGACATGACACCAGTTTCCTATCTGAAAAGGAGTTTTACTCAGTACATTTAAAAATGTTGTCGCTCGTGTTCCCAGCTTCCTCGCTCACAGATTTGCTCTAACAGCACAGAAAATAGGAAACAGGCACACACAATTCAACAACAACCTGTTGAACAATATATACTTTTCCCAATGCAAAACATTAAAGATCTTATTTCAAATTAAGCTATCCTAAACAACAAATACATGTACATCCAATCAATAGAGTTCATAGAACATAGAACATGGAACATTACAGCACAGAACAGACCCTTCGGCCTTCGATGTTGCGCCGACCAATATAAAAAGCAATGCCCCTCCAAACTAAACCATTCCCTTCTCTTCCATATACTTATCAACTAACCTCTTAAACGCCACCAAACTTGGCGCATCTACAACTGCTGCAGGCAGGGCATTCCACTCCCGAACCACCCTTTGGGTAAAGAACCTACCTCTGATATCCGTCCTATAACTATCACCCCTTAATTTAAAGCTGTGTCCCCTCGTGCTAGCTTTCTCCATCCTAGGAAAAAGGCTATCACTGTCCACCCTATCTAAACCTCTAATCATCTTATATGTTTCGATTAGGTCCCCTCTTAGCCGCCTCCTTTCTAACGAAAACAACCTCAAATCCCTCAGCCTCTCTTCATAAGACCTGCCCTCCATACCAGGCAACATCCTGGTAAACCTCCTCTGTACCCTCTCCAATGCCTCCACATCTTTCTTATAATGTGGGGACCAGAACTGCACACAATACTCCAAGTGCGGCCGCACTAGAGCTTTGTACAGTTGCAACATGACGTTGCGGCTCCGAAATTCAATCCCCCTACCAATAAAAGCTAAGACTCCACATGCCTTCTTAACAACCTTCTCGACTTGACTGCCTACTTTCAGGGATCTATGCACATACACACCAAGATCCCTCTGTTCATCAACACTACTAAGAATCCTACCATTAGCCCTATACTCTACACATTTATTATTCCTGCCATAGTGCATTACCTCACACTTTTCCACATTAAACTCCATTTGCCACCTCTCGGCCCAGCTCTGCAACTTGTCCAAGTCTCTCTGCAAACTATAACACCCCTCTTCACTATCTACCACTCCACCGACTTTAGTGTCATCTGCAAATTTACTAATCCATCCTTCAATACCCTCATCCAGATCATTTATAAAAATTACAAACAGCAGGGGCCCCAAAACAGACCCCTGAGGTACACCACTTGTCACCGAACTCCACGATGAATATCTCCCATCAACCACCACCCTCTGTCTTCTATCTGCTAGCCAATTCCTAACCCAATTAGCTAAATCACCCTCTATCCCATACATCTGCATTTTCTGCAGAAGTCTTCCATGGGCCACCTTATCAAACGCCTTACTAAAGTCCATATATACCACATCAACCGCCTTACCCCCATCCACCTTTTTAGTCACTTTTTTAAAAAACTCAATGAGGTTAGTAAGGCATGACCTACCCTTCACAAAACCATGCTGACTATCCCCAATCAATTCATTTCTCTCTAAGTAACTATAAATCCTATCCCTAATAATTCTCTCCAATACTTTGCCCAGTTCAGCATGTCATTTTTCTCAAAGTGCTGTTTAGGAATATCCCTTCAGATATGAAGATTGTTGACGATATTGCTGAGACCCATGAACTTGAAATAAAAATAAAATACTGCAGATGATGGAATCTGAAACAAAAACAGAAAATGCTAGAAAATCACAGCAGATCTGACAGCATCTATGGGGAGAGATTAGAGCCAAAGTTTCAAGTCTAAGTTTAAGTTTAAGTTTATTTATTTGTATTACAAGTGGGCTAACATTAACACTGCAACGAATTGATTGTGAATCTCCCCTAGTTGCTGCACTCTGGCAACGGTTCAGGTACACTGAGAGAGAATTTAATATGGCCAATGCACCTAACCAGCACATCTTTCAGACTATGGAAAGAAACTGGAGCACCCAGAAGAAGACACAGAGAGAACTTGCAGATCTTCCATCTGGGCTTCAGTATTAGAATCATCTAGAAACATTGTCTCTATTCTAGGATGGTGACAACTCACTAAGCACCATTGTGGTGGTATAAATTAGTCTGACTTCTACCTGAGCTCCACATGCACACTGGCACCTGGCCCCACAGCTGGATGGTGGATAAGCGAGCACTAAACCCCTATGCATGACTCCGGGGGCGGGTGGGGTGGGGGATGGGAGGGAATTTCTTGTGGGTTCTGGGGATACCATGGCAGATGCTATAGGTCGCTGCCAATGCATGTCATCCACTGAAGCCAGTGAATGATTTCAGTATCATGATTTTCTCAGTGGCAATGCATTGAGACCCTCAGTCCCATCGGCAACTTTGGGGTAAATACATTCCTGTTAGAGGCTAATTCGAGACAATTTAGTCACAGGTGTAGGTGAAGTAACATTTATTGTTCCTGATAATTGTGTTTTCTAAATAAGTGAGGACACAAAGACATGAGAATGTGAGATTATAAAATGCCTAAATATTCTATATATCTATTGTTGCCCTTCACTCATGCTATCTTAGTGCTGTTACAACTTCTCAACCTCTTATAGCCGACCATTATGTCTCAGTGTCTCCACAGGATGTACATTGGAGGTGGAAAGGGACCTGTGATGCCCTTGGTGATCATCCTCTGGAGGGCCTAAATCTTGAGAGCCCTGGCCACCTTTCAGGTGTCAGGGATTTATCCGAGATGCCTCAATAACAGGAGGGGGATATCAGAAGGTGTAGCCACAGCCACAGTCTCCTTGCTGGAAGGTCTGGGTACAGGCTCGAGCCCTTCCTCCTCCCTTGGGACTCCTGTGGGCCCTGGGTCATTCCATGATATAGGAGTGCTTCTACAATGAGCTCCAGAAGCTCTAGCATCACCAGGCAATGCCAGTCCTGGAGGATCACCTGCATTCTTGCCATGGTGGCCGAGCTCTCAGTGATGGCCCTCTGAATCGGGGGCCACCTGTCAATAGCAAGTGCCCTCTGAGACTGGGCCATGCTCTGCAGCCCCTCAGCCATGACCTCTGTGATTGGGCCACATTCTCAAATGCTGCTGCCATAGCCTGCTGGGTCTCAGCATCTCCCACTGGGCTTCCTGCAAGGTCTCGAGCCTCTCAGCCTTGGGCCGCAGAATCTCGAGAAGCCTGTTCAGTCTTTCAACTGTGGTCTGCTGTGACTTTGCCATCACTAGGAACCTGCTCTCATGGCGAGAAACCCCTGCCCCAGGCTTTCCACTGCAGATGCCAGCCTTGTAGTATTGGCCTGGGAAGCACGCAGGACAGACAATAACTGATCCACCTGAAAGCTTTGTGAATTCTCCCAACAGCACTGCAGTTGTCCAATGTGACTGTCAGCCCCTCCTGCATTCTCTGGCTCTGTTGCTGCATCTCTAGCAGTTGAAGGAGAAGTGACCTCAGAGGAGCAGCTTGTAGCCTGGGCCCAGCTGAGTCCTCACTTTTGGCAGGTCATCGTATGCCAGAGGCCTTGGATGTTCCCTGTTCTACCCAATGGTCTGGCCATGAAAGGTGCAATAAGATCTTACTGAATAGTGGGGTGGGTTTGAGAGACTGAATAACCTATCCCTGCTCCCATTTCTTATGTTCTTAACTTTGCAGTGCCTAAGGTACATTTAAATGTCTTTTTTCAAGGAATCATTAACCATTGTCAGTTCAGTTGCTGACTGATTTCTACTAGTTATTGTTGAATCATTAGAAGTGTTTGGTTGTTTTCTACTGCTATTTTATGTATGGGAGAGGCAGTGTTGGCATTGTCATGGACTAGTATTGCAGAGACCCAAGTTCAAATCCCACCATGATAGATAATGAAATTTGAATTCAATAAATATCTGGTATTTAAAGTCTAACAATGACCGTGAAATGATTGTTATTTTAAAACAAAATAATATTCTTTGGCGAAAGAAATATGTTGTCTTGACTTGGTCAGCCCTATGTGTGACTCCAGATCCACAGCAATGTGGTTGATTCTCAAATGCCCTCTGAAATGGAAGGCAGTAAGGGACAGGCAATAAATGCTGGCCCAGCTAGAGACACTCATATCCTATAAATGATTTTTTTAAAAGTTGATGAAGTTTACAGGGAGTAGTACTGAATATCTGAATATTTCTCATTTCAAGAATTTTGCTTCCCCTACTTGTTCCCTGACATTGGTGCTGTAGTTTTTAACCTAATTAACCTGCAGCATTACAGGAAGAATGAACAGAGATGATACAAAGAACATGTTGTGAGAAGGGACATGCTGGGGGGGGGTAAGGATTTTCCACAGGTCTTCAAGGGGCAATGCTCTTACCAAAACAGCAGTGAAGGATAATGCTTCACTTATCTTCTTTTCACTAGGAGGTGTTCACTGTCACTTCTTGCAGTCAGATTTGCACCTCAGCAGGTGAAGGCAGCAGCACCAGTGTATGAAGCTGACCGTGGTGCAGGTTCTATTCCTTACCAAGATCATTGCAGGCTGAAGCTAAGATCTCCAACACCTTACAGTCTGCCATCAACTGTTATATAAGGAGAATCTGACTCACTATAATCAACAAAGGGATTCTGACAAAAGATCAACAAGCTGAAACATTGGGGGGAGATTCTTTGGTTTCCCCGTGGTAAGTTTCTTAATGATGGTGGGATCCTCTAATCCAATCACTATCTATGGAATTTCCCATTGACTTTACCTCATGCCGCTGGGAAGCCCACAAGGAGCAAAAAGTCCCACTGGCACGAACAACCAGAGAACTGTGGCCATTAACCCTGCTTCTCTCTCCACAGATCTACCCTGGCCTGCTGAATATTTTCAACTTTTGTTTCAGTTTTTCATAGTTTGTGATTTTGTATTAAATGGATTAGATTGCAATTGCAATATGTCTTTCTCTCATTTCTGCATAAGGTTTTAACATTTGAAATCTTCAAAGTTCTCAGGTACCATAATTGAGCATAGAGCTTATTAGAAAATTGTATCCAGCACCAACACAGTTTCTATTTTTATTTCCCTCCTAGCTGAGCAACATAACCATTTTCAATTATATATCCTCCTCATACCTTACAATACAAAGCTAGGTGGGAAAGTAAGAATATTTTGATAAATTAAGTGTGGTTAAATTGTAATTAGTCTAATCGCTCATCCTTACAGCAACTCCACTAGTGACACTGTCTCATTCCACAAATGAGCCTTTCATTCCTACTCTTTATTCGTTAACCCATTCTCAATCCATGTCATTCCCATCATGTGTCCCTCCTCTTCCTTCACATAGTAAAAGGCATCGGTAATTATGAACTCCCTTTCGATTTGCTCATGATTATGCTCAGCAAAGTACAGCAGTAGTTTGCAATTGTTTTTTACAAAATGGGTGACCAGAAAATTCTCCCAATCTTATCACCAGGTGTACTGAAAGAATTTACAAGTCTATAATCAATTTATTTGGCCACATTATAAACACCCTATCCGTGGCC
This sequence comes from Sphyrna mokarran, assembly GCA_024679065.1. Classification (NCBI taxonomy): domain Eukaryota; kingdom Metazoa; phylum Chordata; class Chondrichthyes; order Carcharhiniformes; family Carcharhinidae; genus Sphyrna; species Sphyrna mokarran. The sequence continues at coordinate 89,515,776 of JAGIQG010000006.1, read as the reverse complement.
ATCAAATCCTGGAGGGGGATTTGAAGTGGAGATGCTGGCATTGGACTGTGGTAAACATAGTAAGAAGTCTCACAACACCAGATAAAGTCCAACAGATTTATTTGGTAACGAAAGCCACTAGTTTTGGGAGCGCTGCTCTGCATCTTTGTCAAAACTTGATGTCTGTGTCGATATGCGCCATCTTCTTGGAGGTCCTCAGAGGACTGTCTATCTGGAGTTTGCACATTCTCCCCATATCTGTACGGATTCCTCCTGAGTGCTCCCGATACTCCCGGTTAGGTTGATTGGCCTAATCCTAACCCTAACCCTAAATTGCCCTTGAGTGTCAGGGAGACTAGCAGCTTAAATATGTTAGGTTATGGATATAGGGTCTGGGTAGGATTGTTGTCAGTGCAAGCTTGATGGGTTAAATATCCTCTTCCTGCACTATAAGAATTCTATTTAATCACAGCACTATTAATGGAGTCTTGTGAAGAAAACGGGAACATCAGTGGATTTAAAATCTACTGAATTAATTAAATCCAGTGGATTTAAATCATTTGGATTTAAACAAGCATTTGGTAAAATACCTTTTAAAAGGTTGATACACATGATTAGGAACCGTAGATGGAGGCTTTTTTGTGCAATGGTAATGCCCTGCTACTGGGCTCTAGATTCAAGTTCCCAGTAAGAAGTCTCACAACACCAGGTTAAAGCCCAGTAGGTTTATTTGGTAACAAAAGCCACTACCTTTCGGAGTGCTGCTCTGGCAAACCAATGCAGGCAGCTCTACATCATGGTTACCGCTGACATCACAAACTGCCCTGGCATGGTGATAGGCAGCAATTCTCACCACTCTGGCACTGTGTTGCCCTGTAGCCTGTATACAAAAATCCTCAGAAATTTGACAAACACGTGTTGGCACTATTTAATTATAAAGTGTTTTGTTTGCTAAGTGTGCTGTTTCATTGAATGATTTGTCTCCAAACCCTTTATGGATAAACTGTTGTAACTGGGAAAGCTATAACTTGCCTCCAGCGAGGACTGTGCTAAACAGGAAAATTGAGCCAGGTGCAGTGATCTCAGGCTTTACACTCATGCGAACTAAGAGCATTTTCCACTAAATCAGTCTTTTGGAACTCAATCAGAATGTGGGTGTTTTCTAATTGAAATCAGGACAACTTAATCAGCTGCCTCATATCACTCACTGGCTATTCCTACTGCAGGATGATACACTGAACAGGCCCACTCCTTGTGTTAGTGTGTTTCTAGCGCTAATGGGTGTGACAACCATTGACAATACAATTAGTATAATAACAGGAATTCACAGACACCCTGTGATCAAATGCCAACCTGGATCAATAGGGCTTGGCGTGTGCTCTTACTGTGGAAGCTAACAGACAGGGTGAAGTGGTTGGCATGAGCAAGTGGGAATTGTTAGATGTGTGACAGAATTCAGAATGGGACTGTGGACTAGTTAATAAAGGTAGGGACAAAATGGGAAAGGGAAAAGGGCAAAAATGCATGGCAAGAAGAGTGAGAAATAGCTGACAAGGGCACAAACAAATGTAGTAGCATGGAGAAATGGGGCAGGCTGGGAGAAATGTGAACACTTATAAGTTCATAAGATATAGGAGCAGAATTAGGCCCATCGAAATTGCTTCACCGTTCAATCATGGCTCATATGGTCCTTGTCCCCATCTTCCTGCCTTCTCCCCATAACCCTTCAACCCATTACCAATTAAAAATCTGTCTAACTTCTCCTTAAAATTACTCGCTGTCCCCATTATCCACAGATGTACAGGGGCAGCAAATTCCACAGGTTCATAACCCCTTGGAAGTAGTAGTTTCTTCTCAACTCTGTTTTAAATTTGTTACCCCTTGTCCTAAGACTATGATCTCTCATCCTAGAATGCCCCAAAGGAGGAAGCATCGGCTTCATGTCTACTTTATCCATACCTTTTATCACCTCAATTTGATCTCCCTTTATTCTTCTATATTCCTTTTTCTAAGTTGTAGCTAATCCCTCATGATTTTTAACACCTCTGGTCACAGTCATGTTAATTAGCAGGCAACATGAAATTGGCATACTGTCTGCCCCGTCTGCATTGAAAGCAGTAAGAAGTCTCACAACACCAGGTTAAAGTCCAATAGGTTTATTTGGTAGCACAAACCACTAGCTTTTGGAGCACTGCTCCTTCATCAGGTGACTTGGAGTTGTGTTCATAATCAGGACATATAAAGACACAACTCTACTCACCTGATGAAGGAGCAGTGCTCCAAAAGCTAGTGGCTTGTGGTACCAAATAAACATGTTGGACTTTAACCTCATGTTGTGAGACTTCTTACTGTGCTTACTCCAATCCAACGCTAGCATCTCCGCGTCATGGCTAGCAGCGAAAGCAACAGGTATGAGGTTAATGCCACATTGTGACCCCAATACCCACTTTGGGAGATAATCAGATTTTTTTCTCCTGAGAGTTTTATCATTTTCCCCCCACCTTTACAAAAAAGTGGACATTCATTGTGTACATGTTTTGTTCAACAATATTTGTTTAACTAATGAATGTTAATAACATCATCAATAGATTGAATTGCTAGAGTTATTGAGGCCAGCAGTGTGGTGATGATCACTCAATGTGTGCTGTTGAAATTATAATGATTGCTGAAGCACTGAGAGTAAATGATTGCATCTTTGATAGTATTAATGTTAGTGACTCAATTGGCTGGGGCCTAGTAATTCCTCCAAACCAATCATTCATTGATGTCAACAAACTTGCTGCGTAAGCAAACACGACACTTTGCTTTATAAAGGATACTGTCTTCGTGAAAATATGCTTATCAAGAAGACTGCTTATGTAGTGAGGGAGTCCAGCTAGAAAAATCAAGCCTTATTTTCATCGCAATTATATAAGAAACAAGCAAGATGCTGAAAGAATGAATCTGTCACATTTCTAGACCATAATTTCTTGCATTGACATTTCATTTTAGAAATGTGGGTGTATGGACCTCCCAGCTTGCCAACTACCACCCCCCTCCTTCTCCCCACTCTTTTACAGGAGTACCCATTCTTTTTATCAGGTGGAAAATTCTAGGAGTAAGTTCCCACAATACATCCCCGGTGCAGATACTCTGCACTGGGAGCACTGAAGATGAAAAAGGTGAAAAAACACTGAGGTGTTTTGATGTAACCTGTTGTTACATCACATTGTGATGTGTATTATGTGAACAAAGATGAAAAGATTTCCCTGGCACAGTTTTTAAATCTTCCATTGCTTTGTCGAACCATTGTTTGCAATTTACTGATCCTTTATGTCTATTTTTATGAAATTTATTCACAAGCTTCCTCTTCGCATAGTTCTATTTTCTTTTTTTAAATAACAATTTGACTTCAATCTACTCTTCAGTTATTTTCCTATCTCAGTAATCTCTCTCCCCTGTGCAAGTCTGGATCTCAGCTTGCCTTTTTCACTGTTTCTCTCTCAGTGATCCTGTTTACCTGCCATCGATATTTTTACATCATGTTTTGATCCTCACCTTTTTTCTGTCTGTCTATTTGTCTTTTCACTCTGTTGATTTTTTTTTGTCCCAAACATCCCCTTTGACCCCCTTTGCAAGATCCCCCCATGTCAATCTGACCACAGGCATGACAATCTTGTTGCTGGCAGGTAACCTGACCACCAACCCGCCAGTCTGATTATTGGCGTGACAACATGATTACTGACTTGCCAACCTGACCACTATCATAGTGATCTGAGTGCTGGCTAACAAAACTGATAGCAAGTGTGCCAGTCTGATGGCTGCTGTGCCAGTCTGGCCACTACCATGACAATGTGACTACTGGTGCGACAATCTGACTGCTGACATTGCCAACCTGGCTGCTGCCTTGAAAATGTTTCTTCTGACAGCGATTGAAGTTTTGCTGCAGCTTCAATATTGTTCTCACATATTGCCAGCCTTCTGATCTTAAATATTGATGGCGTATAAATCTAACAGCTGTCCTGTATCCCTGCCTGATCTGGGTCTCCACCAAGTTCATTTGATCTCCAGGTTCAATATGAATTGAGACACACTGACAAAACTTCTTTCATAGAGCACCAAATAAATAACTATTTGAACAGAAATGAATTAGATAACAATACATGTAAAAGTAACAGAAATGAAAGCAAGTAATGGTTGACAATCTCTGGGACAATGGAGCTTTGGTCAAGTAACCAGCGGAATTTTGGACAAAGTAACCAGCTTTTTTGAAACATTCCAGTTGCTCTGCATTTGATTTCCCAATAAATCCTCTGTTGCATACCTCCAATCTCAGAATATATGGCACAGTTTTTTTTTGTTAACACAAAGCAAGATGATCACTCTCAGAATATTTAACCATGCTTGTGATACATGAAGCTGGCACAGAATTCTGATCTGGTATTAAAGACACATCCAGAATGTGTTCATGCCCTTGTGAAAAAGCAACTGACATCTGTGAAATTGTTAAGTTTTTACATAATGTACATTTTGGTGAAGTTTACACAAGCAAGCCTCAGGAGTGCCAAGGAAATGTTTCAATGATACCCTCAAAGCCTCCTTACAAAAATGCGAAGTCCCCATATGGGAATCCCTGGCCCAAGACCACTCGAAGGGCAGGAAAAACATCTCATGCAAGTGATTTGGAGTTGTTGGAACCTTACATTATCAAATGAAGATCTGATAGTGTGGCAGAAGAAGGAAACAAGCTTGGGGAAGGATGTTGATGATAAGGACAATGAAGTATTAGAAGTAACTCATCAAATTGTAATGAAAAAGTTATTCAGTTTAATTGATGAGACGCAGTCTTTCATTCAAGATATAAGGCTCATGGTAGATCACAACTTCAGTGTTTGCCTTTCTTGGATGATTCCATTGAAGATTACAAAGTAGAAAAGGCAAAAGTTTGCCATACAGATCAGGATGGACTAGATTTTTCAAGAAAAGTCAACAACCAATGTCAAGAGCCATAAACTCCCATCAGCTTTCCCTCCTTATCTTCTCCAGTTTCCAGTATTGAGTCAGATAGTGATGAAATTCACACAACTACTCTTCAAACTTTAATGCCAGTTTCAGAAAACAAGTGTCTACCCAAGTCGTAGGACAGTTGAAAAAATGATTTTCATAATATTTTGCTACCTGTTCATTTATTTATGTGTTTAATTAATGCATGAAAATAAGTACTTAAAAATCACAGAACAGGAACATAATTCACTTTTATCACATTTATTTTATGGGAAAGTTACATCTCTTTAATGCATTATCATTTAGCATCCCACTTTTCGGGAACATTTTGGGCACACTAAGGGATCATCTACTTTATTAGGCAGTCATCATATTTGAGGATGACTTGCTTCCATACTAAACATAAGTTCTCAGGTGATGAAGGAGTCCAAAGCACAACCCAATCTCTGTCACAGGTGGGTGGAAGACCAGGTGAGTAAGTGGGGTGCCCAGGTTGCCAGGTGCTCCTTTAGCTGTTGACATTTGGATGCAGCTTGATCCTGGAAATGAAACATGAGTTGTTCAACTCCTTCCTAGATGCTTTGCCTCCATTTTGAACAGCCTTGGACCAAGGATTCCCAGGTGGGGTTTTGTATGTTTTTAAGGAGGCTTTAAAGGTGTCATAGAATGATAGAACCCTACAGTGCAGGAAGAGGCCCTTGGACCCATTGATTCTGCACTGAACACAATCCCACCCAGGCCCTACTCCGTACCCCTACATATTATACCTACTAATACCTCTAACCTACGCATCCCTAGACACTAAGGGGCAATTTCTTAGCATGGCCAATCAACCTAACCCGCACATCTTTGGGCTGTGGGAGGAAAGCAGAGTACCCAGAGGAAGCCCACACAGACATAAGGAGAATGTGCAAACTCCACACAGATAGTGACCCGAGCCAGGAATCGAACCCAAGACCCTGGAGCTGTGAAGCAATAGTATTAAACTACAGTGCTACTGTGTCCTTGAAATGTTTGCCTCTGCTCTCCTGGAGCTCACTTGCCATATCAAAGCTTCCAAGTAAAGTGCTTGCTTTTGGAGTCTTGTATCAGGCATGCAGATGATTTGTCCCTCCCAGTGGGGCTGATTAAGCTTGGTCAATGCTTTGATGCTGGAAATGTTGGCCTGGGCAAGAGCACTGAGGGATTGCTAAATACTGGTATCCAATTCATATTACAGAACATGATAATTTGCCATGGCAAAGTTAAATGGCTGCTGCTATTATGAGAATAACCTTATTTTGGGCAAGTGGAGCTATGATGTGACATTTAAAATGTCTGTAGCCAGAAAGGGAAAGTAAAGAGCAACAGATTGTGAAAATAAACTATGTGGCTGTCTCTCTCTTCCTTGATGAGCACATATCTCGTTTCTGTTCAGTTAGGCATTGCATCTTAGCGGGATGACCAGCGCAAATTTACTAACATGATACCAGTAAGATGTGGGTTAAATTACAAGGGCAGGCTGACTTAATTGAGGTTTTAAAGGAAGAAATAAATAATTTGCATTTGTAAAGCACCAGCACAGCCTCAAGATGCCCCTAAAGTGCTTTCCATCCGCTGAAGTAATTTAGAAGTGCAATTAGCGTTATAAAATAATTAAAGGATTTGATAGGTTTGTCAGAGATAAGCTATTTCCTCTGAGTGAAGCTGGAACAAGGAGCCTAACCTTAAGTTTAGAATAAGACCATTCAGTGATGACGTCAGGAATACATCTTTACACAAAGGATAGTGGAACTCTCCAAAAACAGGTCAAAAAAGTTGTGAACTTGAGATTGACAGGTTTTTGTTAGGCACAGTGCTGCCTCACAGCACCAGGCACTGGGGTTCAATTCCTGGCTTGGGTCACTGTCTGTGTGGAGTTTGCACATTCTTCCCATGTCTTCTTGGGTTTCCTCCGGATGCTCCAATTTCCTTCCACAATCCAAAGATGTATTGATTAGATGGATTGGCCAGGCTAAATTGCCCCTTAATATCAGAGGGACTAACTAGGATAAATACATAGGGTTATGGCGATAGGGCTTGGGTGGGGCTGGGTCAGTGCAGACTCGATGGGTCAAATAGCCTCCTTCTGTACTGTAAGATTCTATGAAAGGATAGTGGAAATTTGGCACTCTCCAACAATAAACATGCCAGGCCAATCGAAAATTTTGGATTTGAGATTGACAGGTTTTTATTAGGCATAGAATTTAAAGGATATAGGATTAAGGTAGATAAATGGAGTTAAGATTTATTGGCCATCATTTAACTGAATGAGAGACTAGTCTCCAGGATTGAATAGTGTACTCTTGGTTAATGCTCTCCTGTTTCTCCACATGGGACCAGCTTTGACTAACCGCGCTCCACCAGATCCATTCATTGTTACCTTCTGGTACAAAAACATAGTACGTGGATGAACGGAGCAAATATAGAGGAGCTAACTTTGTTGGTGACACCAAAATAGATAGGAAAATAACTTATCAAGAGGTGGTGCAGTGTCCTGCAAAGGGATATAGACATGTTAAGTGAGTATGAAAAAAATTGGTAGATAGAGCCCAATGTGGATAAATGTAAAATTGTTCACTTTAGCAGGATGAATAGAAGAACAAAATGGGGAAAGGCAGCCGAGCTTTGTCCCGTTATCGCAGCATAGAAATTTCATGAAGTTAATATGCAAGAATTCAGCAAATTATTAGGAAGGTAAATGGAATGTTGGCATTTATTTCAAGAAGAATGGGATATAAAGACAAGTAAGTTTTCCTACAGCTGCAGGGGGACATGGGAGAGCACATCTGGAGCACTGTGTACAGTTGGTCTCCTTATTTTAAAAATAATCTTATCTATTCCTTTCATAATTTTATATGTTTCTATAAGATTCCCTCAATCTTGTAAATTCTATATAGTCCCATCTATTCAGTCTCTCCTCACAAGTCTGGAACTTAACTCTGGAATGAACCTAGGGAACCTCCTCTGCACTCTTTCAGGTGCCAGTATATCCTTTCTCAAATAAACGGACCAAATCTGTACACAATACTCCAGGTGTGGCCTCACTAGCACTTATTTTAAATTCATTCATGGGACATGGGCTTCGTTGGCTGGGCCAGCATTTAGTGTTGATTCCTAGTTGTTCTTGGAGAGCAGTTGAGAATTAACTACATGGCTCTGATACTCGAAGGAAAAGCTGCTTCAAGTGTGCACTAAAGTTTTCAGAAAGAAGTAAAGACCTCCTGAGCTGAATCTTAATATGGGCAGATTTTGTAAGCAGAAAATGGAGTTTCTGTCAGGAAAGCTGAAAATTCAGTTTCTGTGCATGTTGAGGAGTTTTATTTTGATGGGTTTTCTACCTGGGTTTCAGCCTGATTGACAGACTCGACTTTAAGTCAGGCCCAGAAGTATTGACACTTCTTGCCAGATTGAAAGTATTTCTACACCAACAACTACCATTCCCCTAGTGCCTTTGTTTTTGTCTTACAGCCAGCCAGTACAAACTGCAGTCACCATTCCAAGGTGGTGTAATCTGAAGTCAAGCCTCCAGGGCCCTGAGCTATTTGAGGGTGTCCCAGCTGCAAGGCTGTCTACAGAATCCCATCACTGAAAGTTGCCAGCTCTTCACTAGCTATGCTGCAGCCACTAGAGTAACACTGTGCAGGAGCAGAAAGGATCCTATGATGGCAGACAGTAAAGCAGGGATTTATGGAGCAATTTTGATTCTTGGATAACAACTTAGGGGAACTAGAGTGTGGTCATGGACAGCTCGCATGGAGGGAACGGGTTCTGGATGCCATCTGCCTTCTTCTTCCTTCTCTTCTACCTCCAGCTTGTTTCTGCACACGGCTTTGGCTGTTTAATACCTGGATGGATTCCCAAACCACATTTTTATCTGGAGCGGAACTGCAATTGAACTTCCCATTATTGAAGTAACCATTCTCCAACAGGCCCCCATGCACCACGAATCTTCTTGTCAAAATCCAGCACTGCTTATTTAAAAATCCAAAAGGTGTGCAAACCTCCTCCAACAGCAATCAATACATTTCTCCCACCAACTCCGCACCAGGAAAAACAATTTAAAGCACCTCAGGTGTGACAGGGGTTTGTCCTTTGTCCAAGAAAAGGGCCTTTATTTTTTCATTTAGCGGTTTCTGCAGCATTGGCACCAACAAGACTATGGAGCTTAATTTTGTGGCTAAGGAATTGTTTTTACTTCATCAAAATTAATCATTCTTGTATTCTTGCTCTTTTATCTTGATGTCCAATTGCAATTTGAATTTTCTCTGATGAAGCAATCCAAACATTTCTCAAGTTGCCAGCAAAACAACAATTTTCCTGATATCTCATATTAAGCATTTTTCTCACTAATATTCATTCCTGTCCTTTGGTCTAATATTTCTAGTTGATTTTAACTATAACAATTAATATTGATGAACTTTGATGAGATTTCCACTTCAATCCAGCCTTGCAAATAAACTGTAGAGCCCTGAACATGTGAGGTCTGCTGGTAGCTCAAAGCCTCGCTGAGAGTGAATGTGGTTATAGAAATCAACCATGAAGGATGCTGACTTGATCAGTAATCTGCCCTATTTTGCAGCAAAGGGAAATCCAGGGATTATCCTGGCTGACCAGCACGAGCCTTGTTATATAAACAAATTCCATCAAAATGTATCTTGTACTAGGATTTGCAGCTTATTCATCCCCTTTCCATTTAAAGCACTGCTCACCCATCTGAAACCCATGTTTAGATGGCCTGGTATCTACAAGTAGAGTTCTTAAGATGAGTATGACTTTTTTGATGTTGGTGAAAAACTTTGCTTCTGATCTTAATACTAGTAACTTAAGGCAGTTTCATTCTGATGTTTCGCAATGCAAGACTTTCATCTCCAACTCTGTTTCTTACTTTTGTCTTTACCTGCCATTTCACCCACAGCCACTAAAGTGGACAGGATGAGAATTACTTCGGAAATTTCAGTGATGCTACTGGATCAGGGTGTGGAGAAGGTTTTGAAGGGTGTGAGAAGACACTTATATTTGTCTGTACATACTTGTTCTCACACTAAGGGTCTTCATTTGCTACCCATTCCTGAGGATCTGTCAGCAGAACTGTAAGCAGCACCTTCACCTCACAGTGGGACAGTGGTTAGCACTGCTGCCTCACAATGCCAGAGACTTGGGTTCAATCCTGACCTTGGGTGATTGTATGAAGTTTGCACATTCTCCCTGTGCCTGCATGAGTTTCCTTTGGGTGCTCCAGTTTTCTCCCACACTCCAAAGATTTGCGAGTTACATTGATTCGGTATAGTAAATTGTCTCTTAATGTCAGGGCATTAACAAGATAAATACATAGAGTTATAGGGATAAGGCCTGGGTATGATTGTTGTCAGTGCAGACTTGATGGGCTGAATGACCTCTTTCTGCACTGTAGGGATTCTATTTCTTGGAGAACTATCTGTTGATAACTTGAACCACAGGGACAAACATTCTCATCAGTGTGAAGGTCAATTTTGCAGTAAATCTTTATGGTACTGAATACTTCCAAGTCACCACTGGTAGAATGTCAAATCACTCAACTATCAACATCAAATAAGTGACAGAAACCTTCTGCTGGCAGCCACACATTTCTACTACAGGTCATGCAGACAGCAGAAGAATGGGATTTGAGCTTGAACATCTTTCAACCATAAATCTTTACACTTGTGCCAGTCCTGTTGCCCCTCTCCCTTTCTTGCCCAATACCTGTATCTCTTTTTGGTGGCATGATGCCTAGAATGAACACACTGCTCAGACAGGGTTAATTTGCTCTTTGTATACGAGTCAGTGCAGGTGTACTGAGGCATAACAAATTTGTGTGTAAGCATTCATGGTGAAATTGCTAACTTTTGCCCACGCTCCTAAAATTACTGCTGGGAGCAAGCAGATATAATGTACACCCTGCACTAATAGTGTGTCTGTTTTTGGAGAAGCAATTAAAGTGTTTCTCCCTGGATTTCTAAAGGCTTGGTTTTGAACAGAAAAGGCATATTGATGTCTGTTCAGTGCTGGCATTACATGCTTAATATGACTTGAAACTGACAGAAGCAGCATGTGGGACAGTAGGGAAGCTGAAGTAAAAGCATAGAGTGGCAAGCAGAGAGGCGCAAATCACAGGCTGTCCTGATGGGAAAGTGCCCACATGCTGCAACACTCCATGTGGGCGTCTAGGGCATATGTTATCGCTGAAGTAAATGTCATCAATTATATTACTGTGGAAAAGTACTGCTGAAGAGTTCTCTGAAAATGCAAACTTTGCAACATGGATGATCGCAATGAATTTAAGGCAGGAGGAGAACTTCAGTCCATCTGGCCCACTTTACCACAGAATTCTGTTACAGCTCCTCCCATAACCATGAATATAATTTTACTAATAAGAACCTGACCAATGTTTTCCTTGAAACCCATTAAGATTCCTTGTCTGCCCAATTGTTCTGGTATGGTACCTGTTTGACGCACATCAGTCTTTTAGGTAACAGTGGTTCTTCTATTTCCTGCCTCAAGATGCTCCTTTAAGGTTCACTTTCAGAGAATTTTCCCAACCATGGAAATAATTTTTACAGGTTTATAATTTAATGGCTCACCCTCATCCCTTGTTTGAAAGGTAAGAGTCAAAATCACTACTTTCCAATTCTCTGGGACTTGGCCCAGCTTTGCTGATCTCTAAAAAACATTCGTAGAAGGACTGCAATCATCTAAACAAGTTTTTCAGTCTCCCGAGGGTCTTCGATGAGAGTCAACAGCCTTATCCAGCTCAAGCTTCGACAACTTGCTCAAATAACTTTGTGATTGTAAACAAATATTTTAAGATCAATACTTTAGTAATTGATCTATGAAAATTTAGAACCCCCTGTTCACTCAATCTATCAGGTATGTATGGTTGAATTTAATGTTCAAGTGGGCATCCAAACAGGGTATCTGAGGATCAGCTATATTTATAGTTTGAAGTTTCAGCAGGATACCTTCATTAAATACATAACTTAGGTACTAGCCCCTGACAGCTAAATGCACTTTTTTATGTCATTCCTTCTTCACAAGGTAAAGTCGCCAAAGTCCTATATGACCATAGACTGCTCTCACTTTGAAAAGAAAGCAACGAGTAGTGATTTAATTTGAGAATCACCACACATAAGACAAAGATGGGGCCTTCATAAATAACCTCAGCCGGTACGGAAATTGAACCTACACGGTTGGGGTCGCTTCACATCACGAGTCAGCTGTCTAGCCAAGTGAGCTAAATGACTAGTGTAAGACATTAAACTATTTACAAGTACCATGTATTTCTAACCAAGTTTATAAGAAGTCTCCTCAATATAAAAACAGTAAAGATTGCAAATACACAATAATTCCCTCAGAGTTATATAGAGACACAGGTAATATATGCAGAGTCAGGGAGAGAAATGATGGTCCAATGCTTCTCCCATTTCTCAGCCCCTTTGTTTTCCTCCACCTCCCCCCTTTTAACTTTCCCCCTCAATCTCGCATGATATTTTTCTCCTTTCAATATTCAGCAATCAATTCACCAAACAATCATAGAAAGGTTATAGTAAAATGATAACATCAATTGTTAGCATCTGGTTATAAATATCATCCAATTATGTTTGTAGCATGTGTCATTAATATGAAGAGCGGCAACCATATAATGCAGTGTTAATCAGTATGTGTCGTATAGGTGATCCCATTGTAAGAGGGGCAAGTTCTCATTTACTCTTACTGTTAGTTATTGGCTTTAAGATTTCTATAAAGACAAACTTACACAGACACAACGTTTTAAGCTCAAGCACAAACATTTTTATTCACAAAAGAACACTCCTGCTATGCTAACGTAAGTATTTTAAACTAGTGTAGTGATGCCGCACAACATACTGAACAATGACTTATTAGTAAAAGTTTCCATGAAAAACCACAGGCAACATTCAGAGGTGTGTGGATATGAACCCCAGGATCTCTGTTCCTCCACATTCCTTAGAACCCTGCCGTTGACCCTGCATTCAAGGTTTTCCTACCAAAATTAATCACCTCACACTTATCAGAGTTAAACTCCATCAGCCCAGCTCTACATTCTACCAATGTGTCTTTGCAGCTTGTAAGAGCTGTCCACCTCCTACTACTTCACCAATCTTGGTGTCGTCAGCAAATTTACTAACCCACCCTTCAGCCCCCGCTTCCAAGTTATTGATAAAAATGATAAATAGCTGAGGACCAAGAACTGACCTCTGTGGTACACTGCTGGTAACTGGCCTCCAGTCTGAAAATTTTCCTTCCATGAGCACCCTCTGTCTTCTGTAATATAGCCAGTTATTTATCCAATCGGCCAAATTTCCTTCTATTCCACACATCCTTATCTTCTTTATGAGCCTACCATAGGGAACTTCATCAAACACCTTACTAAAATCCATGTATATGACATCAACTGCTCTATCTTCATCAACACACTTAGTTACTTCCTCAAGAAATTCAATCAAATTTGTAAGACAGAACTTACTCCTCATGAAACTGTGCTGACTATCCCAGATTGAACTAAATCTTTCCAAATAATCATAAATCCTATCTCTCATGACCCATTCCATTAACTTACCAACCATCAAAGTACGACTAACTAGCCTATAATTACCAGGGTCATTCCTATTTCCTTTCTTGAAAAGAGGAACAACATTCACCACTCTCCAGTCCTCTGGCACTATCCCCGTTGACAGTGAGGACCCAAAGATCAAAGCTAAAGGCTCAATCCCTTGCCTCCCAAAGTATCCTTGGATGTATCCCATCTGGCCTAGGGGACTTAACCACCCTCAGGTTTTTCAAAATTGTTAATACATCTTCCCTCAGAACACCTACCTCCTCCATCCTATCAGCCTGTATCACACACTCATCCTCAAAAACATGGCGCTTCTCCTTAGTGAACATTGAAGAAAAATATTCATTCAACACCTTGCCTATCACTTCTGAAATGCACAAGTTCCCACTACCATCTTTGACTGGCCCTAACCTCACCCTGGTTATTCTTTTATTTCTCACATAAGTGTAAAACGTCTTGGGGTTTTCTTTTATCCGACCTGCCAAGGACTTCTCATGCCCCCTCCTAGCTCTCCTAAGCCCTTTCTTTAACTCATTCCCTTGTAACACTCAAGCGACCCAACTGAATTTGTTTTTTCATCCTTACATATGCTTCCTTTTCCCTCTTGACAAGACGTTCAATCTCCATTGTAAACCATGGTTCCCTCACTCGGCCATTTCCTCCATGCCTACCAGGGACATACCTATCAAGGACATGCAGTATTTGTTCCTCGAAAAAGATCCATTTTTCATTTGTGCCCGTATCTGACAGTTTCTGTTCCCATCTTATGCTCCCTAATTCTTGCCTAATCGTCTCATAATTACCCCTTCCCCATTTGTAAACCTTGCCCTGTCGTGTGACCTTATACCGTTCCACGGCAATAATGAAAAACACTGAATTGTGGTCACTATCTCCAAAATGCTCTCCCACAAACTAATCTAATACTTGGCCCGGTTCATTACCCAGTACCAAGTCCAATGTGGGCCCCACCTCTTGTCAACTTATCTGCATTGTGTGTTAGGAAGCTCTCCTGCACACACTGTACAAAAAGTGACCCATCTAAACTATTTGACCTAAAAAGATTCCAATCAATATCTAGAAAGTTAAAGTTTCAGATAATAACTAACCTGTGACCTCCACACCTATTCATAATCTGCTTTGCCATTTCCTCCTCTCTATTACTATTTGGGGGCCTATAGAAAACTCCTAACAACGCGACTAATCCTTTCCCATTTCTAATTTCAGCCCATATTATCTCAGTAGGCAGATTGCCCTCAAAATGCCTTTCAGCAGCATTTAAACTATCCTTGATTAACAATGCTACTCCTCCACCTCCTATACCACCTCCCCTACTCTTACTGAAACATCTATACCCCGGAACTGCCAAAACCATTCTAACCATGTCCCTGTTCCTGTTCTAACCATGTCTCCGTAATGGCCACAACATCATAGTCTCAAGTACCAATCCACACTCCAACTTCACCTAACTTATTCCTGATGCTCCTTTCATTGAAGTAGATACACTTCAACCCACCATCCTGTCTGTCTGTACACTCCTGCGACCTTGGTATCTTTCTCAGTATCTTGCAACCCTCAACACTGGTTTTTGGACTACATCTCATTTTCCCATCCCCCTGACGAATTAGTTTAAACCCTTCCCAAGAGCAGATGCAAATTTCCCTCTCAGGATATTAATGCCCCTCTGGTTCAGGTGCAAACCGCCCTGTTTGTACAAATCCCACCTTCCCCAGAATGTGCTCCAACTATCCAAGTAAATGAAACCCTCTCTCCTACACCATCCTGCAGCCACATGTTAATCTGCACTCTTTCTGTTCCTCAGCTCACTAGCCCGTAGTAGTGTTGATATTTTGAAATGTTCAGTTAAGAATTATCAGAATGATTGTAAACTTTCCTGCTCTTTTATTGTTGCGTTCACTATGTTTAATAGTTATGTGATTAATATTTATTCCCAGACTTTGCAAAAGTAATAAAATGGGTTAAAAATGAGTCAACAACCTGTTTTTGCATCCATTATACAATGACTAAACTCAACAGTACATAATTGGCTGTAAAGTGATTTGGGATATTGTGAAAAATTCTGTATAAATGTAGGTTTGTCTTTCTTTTATTTCATCTGCATGCAATAAGTAGAGTATACCAATGGGAAATTGGAGGCCCAATGTTGATTCTCAAAAAAGAATTAATCATAGAGCAATCAACTGATGATAAGTAAGTAGCTACAAATAAATCACTACATTTACAAAACAACTCAATTCCGTACTAATATGACCTTACTGGCATAAACCCACAATGTAATAAAAAGAACATCTGCTCCTTTTACTTTAATGACACTATCCCCATGATTTTTCAATCAGACAATCACCTGACCTCAAAAAAACTGTAGATTGAAGAGTTGTTCTGAATTCTTCAAAGAAGAATGATACATGGTACATAAATTCAGAATGGCCTTAACTTAAGAAGTTAATTGTTTTCCCTTCCCCAAGAAACTGTCACACAAATTGTGTTGTACGTTGTGAATTTACAACCTAGGATGGTATAGTGTGTGTAATACCTTCACTTCAGAAATCACAAATAGGGATTTTATTCCCAGACTTTGCAAGAGTAATAAAATGGATTAAAAAGGAGTCAACAGCCTGTTTTTGTATCACACCCAGTTTCCCATCTCTTATACTTATTTTGATGATACACCAGATTCCCAAGCCTCTGGTACATCAATACAGCTTATCATCAGAACTATATCTACTTCGGGGCATAATTTAGCTTATCATTTATCCACAAATTTACATTCAAAATAAAGTTCTGAGAAGTGTCAAGCATTTATTTTTGTGGTACTAAATCGTAAATCTTTGTGGGTGGCATGGTGACACAGTGGTTAACACTGCTGTCTCACTGTGCCAGGGAACCGGATTCAATTCCAGCCTTGATGAACAATCTTGTTCTCTTTTTATGTGTTTGGGTTTTTTTCTGGGTGCTCTGGTTTCCTTTGACAGTCCAAAGATTAGAAGATTAGATGGATTGGTCATGGTAAATTACTCCTTAGTGTCCCAAGGTGTGCAGGATAAGGGGATTAGTGGGTAAATACATGGGATTATGGTATAAGGCCTGGCCTGTTGGAGAGTCAGTGCAGACTCAATGGGCCAAATGGCCTTCTGTGAGTCTCTGATTAAAAATGACCCTCTCAATCAAACCTACATTTCCACTTTCTCACCCATCCTCTTACTTTAGCTCCTACCTCCATTTCAGCCCCTCCAACTCACCACCAGCCACCTCCCCCACCTACATTGTCCCTCCACCCTCCCCACCAAACCCCATCTATCACCCTTGGCAAGGCAGGTTTAATAAAATCAGAATTGACAGGCTGATGACTCAATTTGTTTGTGTTAAGTCAGTCTTTCAGATCTGCTGCTCAATCTGAACACTGATTCTGATACCAGCCCAGTCTCCCTGCAGCCCACTGGCACAGTCTGCATGCCATTCTCCTGAGCCCTGATTACATGTCCAGGCAAGCTGAAAAAGAGGCTAATACCACATTTCAGCTTTTGGTCCATGGTTCAGTACATCAAGAAATCAAAGCATTTTATTAACAAGTGACGAGGGATATCTGCCTCTAGCAGTCTTCCAGACAATGATTTCCAGACCCCACCTCTGGGGTGAAAAACTTGCTTCTCCCCTCTAATCCTACTAGCAGTGATTTTAATCTATGTTCTCTGATTATTGACTGCTTGATTAAAGGAAAGAGGTCCTTTTTATCCATTCAATCTAGGTCACTCAATATCTTATACATCTCAATTAAATCTTCCTCAGTTCCCATGGAGACAATCAGAGCTTATCCAATCTTCTTTCATAGTTAAAATTCTTAATTCCTGGTCAAATCCACATGAAGCTCCTTTTCTCCTTCTCTAGTGTGATCACCACCCTTCCTGTAACATGGTGACCAATACTAAACACTGTACTGGAGCTGTGGCCTGACCAATCTTTTATGTAGTTCTAGCATAATCTTCCTGTTTATTTAATCTATGCCTCAGCTAATCACAGGAAGAATTTAATAAGTTACAAAAGATCTTTAGACAGCAGCTTCCAAACATACGACCACTTCCACCAAGAAGGACAAGGGTAGCAGATATATGGGAACATCAACACCTGCAAGTTCCCATTCAAGCCACTCATCATCCTGACTTGGAAATACATTGTCATTCCTCTGCAGTTGCTGGATCAAAATCCTGGAATTCCCTCCCTATCAGCATTTGTGTCAACCCACAGCGTGTGGACTGTAGCGATTCATGAAGGCAAATCACCACCACTTTTGCAAGGGTAACTATGGATGGACAATAAATGCTGGCCAGCTGGAGACGCCCAAGTCCCACAAATTACTAAAACAAAAAGTCATTCTTAATCATCTTATTTGCCTTACCACCTTCAGGGCACTATGGACATGCACTCCAATGTCCTTCATTTCACTGATCTGTACCTTACCACTCATTTTGTATTTCCTTACCTTTTTTGACCTCCCCAAATCATTGCCTTACACTTCTCTGGATTGAATTCCATTTGCTACTTTACTAATCATCAATCAATCCATTGATATCTTCCTGCACTTTACAACTTTCTTTCTTGCTATCAACCACATGACCTTTCTTGAGTCATCTTAAAAAAATACATTTCCTTTTTTAGGTAGATATGTGTTCTCAGAACTGATAATATTTTTAGAATAATTTGTTTCTAGTATTTCCCATTTTTAATGTTATATTCCCAACATTGTCAACTTATTTCTTTTAAACATTGCAAAGTATTCGTAAAATGCAGCCTTTATTTTTATTTTTGTTTAGTTTTAATAGAAGAGTGATTTTAAGGTTTGAAATAACATTTTGCAAAGTAGTATTCAGTAGTTACAGCTTTGATTTATAAATTTCCAACTTCGTAACATTGTTTGTCTGAATGATACATTGCCAGATATTGATTGTTAAGAGAATGCAGATGAAATTAGCCTTGGGCGGAAACGCAAAATGGACAATAGCAAAGCAGCAACTTGTTTATCATCAGGCAAGTTGGAAGAGAAAATTATGGGAGGTGTAAAGCAGACTGCAGATATGCTATCAGCCATTTTCCTTGACAGCTGAAGATCAATTTAACCAAATTGCGTCTTCAAACTGGGGCAAGCCATTGACACTTACCAAAATAAGGAAAACGCATAGAATTGTTCATGTCATATCTTGGACTCCTGAGGTAAGGATGACTCAGATGAGTTCTCCCTCTTGACTTTATTTTGGACCAAAATTTATATTCATATCAATTGTGATTTCATTTATTATTGTCACATGTATTGGGATACAATGACGAGTCTTGTCTCTTGTGCGCTACGCAGACAAAGCATACCATTCATGGAGTACATAGGGAAGAAGGAAAGGTACATGTAGAATGTCGTATTACAGTGATAGCTAGGGTGTAGAGAAACACCAATTCAATATAAGATAGGTCCATTCAAAAATCTGATGGCAGCAGTGAAAAAGCTGTCCTTGAGTCAGTTGGTAAATGATCTTCGACTTTTGTATCTTCTTCCCTATGAAAGATGGTGGAAGAGAGAATGTCCAAGGTGTCTGGAGTCCTTTATTATGCTAGTTGCTTTCTCGAGGTAGCGGGAAGTGTAGACAGAGTCTATGGTGGCAGGCTGATTTGCATGATGGACTGAGCTATGTTCCCAATCCTTTGTAGTTTCTTATGGTTTTTGTCAGGACAGGAGCCATATTAAACTGTGATACAAAAGAGTTTGTATTACAAACCCAGTGATTTGATTGATGTGGCTTCTCTTTCAGTTATGTATGGTAACTTAGCTTCTGTTGAATAATCTAAGTTTCTGATTGGTACAATTTCATCTTTGGCCTGACTTCATATACCTTGCATCTATGTCAGCTTTTTGAAGTAAATTATTCTTTCTAAGATTTTTGACTTATGTTTCCTCAGTTGGAAAGATCATGATCCAGAGTCATTTTTAGGCAGTGCTCCCATATGATTATTGCACGTGAACCTAAATGGTGATTTTCTACAAGCTGTTGAGCTTTAGTAGCATTGTTCTTAGTCCTATTTTCACACATTTGAGTCAGGGTTAACAGAAGCTACAGCCAATAACAGTCCTTCCCCTTCCGTTCCTCCCCCACACTCACTCTCAATCCTGATTGTCCTTCTTATTGTTCATCTTATTGCCAACCTCAGTAAAAAAAACATAAACCGGGGATAGATTATTTCATTTGCTTACGAAACAATCAGTTGCGTTCACCCAGAATTTGTTGTAATTATAATGATGAATAATGGTGAGGCTATCAGTCTCACTGTTAATTAAATAAAAATCAACTTAGAACTTCTGCCAACAACAGACAAGCAGTTAGAAACAGAAATCCAGAAAATACTGTCAGAGATATTCCCGTCTGCCACATGGCATACTCATTTTCAGTTCTCATCAGCAGACTCAGCATTGAAATGACTGCAATGTCTTGGCTACATTCAGGGTAAATGAGTTATTAATGGCATGATAAATGGTAAGCATTACTGGGTAAAATTTATGGTCCTAAAAATGTATTTTTACAGATGTCGAGTGCCAGAAAATGAATGCTAGAGATTTTTAAGTAATCTTTTTCACATTTTCAGACTCTCTCTTTTATCTCCTTTGCTAAACTTTGTCTGTATATACCAAACTTTATTTCACTTTCTGTACATCACTTCAATCTAATTTTTTATTGACTGGTTCTTACTTCCTGGTTAGATTCGAACGTTCAATGAGCAGCTGAGTAGTGGACTACTATACTAGTAATTCAAAGGACTAGAATAGTGCTCCCGACATACAAGGTGGATCCAAGGTTACAGCCTCAGAGTAAATGAAAGACACTTTAGAAGCGAGATGAGGAGAAATGTCTTCAGCCAGAGGAAGGTTTTCTACAAGCTGTTGAGCTTTAGTAG
Source organism: Sphyrna mokarran (assembly GCA_024679065.1). Classification (NCBI taxonomy): domain Eukaryota; kingdom Metazoa; phylum Chordata; class Chondrichthyes; order Carcharhiniformes; family Carcharhinidae; genus Sphyrna; species Sphyrna mokarran. Next base: position 89,495,255 of record JAGIQG010000006.1, on the reverse strand, counting down.
CATTGTTCTTAGTCCTATTTTCCCACATAAGTCCCACATGAGTCAGGGTTAACAGAAGCTACAGCCAATAACAGTCCTTCCCCTTCCGTTCCTCCCCCACACTCACTCCCAAGCCTGATTGTCCTTCTTATTGTTCATCTTATTGCCAACCTCAGTAAAAAAAACATAAAGCAGGGATGGATTATGGAATCCATTGCCACAGAAGGCTGTGGAAGCCAAGTCATTGGGCCTGACTTTTACTATCAAGTTTACTCACAAATTTGATTGAGTTTTTTGAAGGAGTAACCAAGAAGGTGGATGGGGCAGTGCAGATGATGTTGTGTACATGGACTTTGGCAAGCCGTTTGACCACCTGGTAGGTTGTTGCTTAAGGTTAAATTTCATGGGACTCAGGATGAGGTATCTAATAGATACAAAATGGGCTTCTTGACAGCAGCCAGAGAGTGATTATTTTTCAAACTGGAAGCCTCTGACCAGCAGTGTGTCTCAGGTATCAATGCTAGGTCCACTGTTATTTGTCATTTATATGAATGATTTGGATGAGAATATAGGAGGCATGGCTCTAAGTTTGCAGATGATACTAAGATTGGTGGTATAGTGAACATTGAAGAATGTTACCTCCAACTGCGATTGGGCATGTGGGCTGACGAATGGCAGATGGAATTCAATTTAGACAAATGCAAGGTAATGCATTTTGGTAGATTGAACCAGGGCAGGACTAGGTAGGGCAGTTCATGGTAGGCCACTGGAGAGAGTTAGAGAATAAAACGATCTAAGGGTTCATGTTCATAACTCCTTGAAAGTGGAGTCACAGATGGACAGAATGGTGAAGAAGGCATTTGGCATGCTTGGTTTCGTCAGTTAGAACATTGAGTACAGGAGTTGGGATATCTTGTTGATTGGTAAGGCCACACTTGGAATACTGTGTGCAATTCTGGTCACCCTACTATAGAAAGAATATCATTAAACTGGAAAGACTGCAGAAAAGATTTGCTAAGATGCTACCAGGACTTGATGGATTAATTTATAAGGAGAGGCTGAGTAGACTAGGACTTTTATCTCTGGAACGTAGGAGGCTGAGGGGTGATCTTATAGAGGTCAATGAAATAATGAGGGGCACAGATTAGCTGGATAGTCATTATCTTTTCCAAAGACAGGGGGGTCTAAAATTATTGGGCATAGGTTTAAGGTGAAAGGGGAGAGATACAAAAATGTCCAGACAGGAATTTTTTCACAGAGTGTGGTGAGCATTTGGAACAAGCTGCAAGAGATAATAGTAGAGATAGGTACTATTTTGTATTTTAAAAAGCATTTAGACAATTACGTGGCTAAGATGTGTTTAGAGGAATATGAGCCAAATGTGGGTGATTGAGATTATCTTAAGGGTTTAAAAAAAATAGGCATGGATAAGTTGAGCTGAAGGGTCTGTTTCCATGTTGTAAACCTCTATGACTCTATGCTATGACTCATATGTTGTATCCGCTTTCGGACACAAAAACTTGGTAAAGTCAGGTATGAAGCTAATAGTGTGATCCGCGACCACTTCTGCACCTGCTCCCCTTTTTACCAATAGCTGGAAGTGGCCACCATTGGGATCACGCCTGAAACAGACATGACGTCAATTTGAATGCATTTGCATGAAGCGGGGGAGAGGCAGGTCAAATTGCTCTCCAATGGAGGGGAGGGAAATGGGTCAGATAGTTATCTTGGAAGGATGGAGAATGGGTTTGAGAAATGTATCAACCATGATTGAATGGCAGCGCAGACTCAAGGCAGGTCAGATAGCTCTCTGGTGGTGGGTAGGGAGCGGGCCAGATGACTCAAGGTGGGGAGGAGCAAGGCCGACTAGATGGCTCTTTGGTGGGGGTAAGAAGTCGGGTCAGATGGTCCTCTGGAGGGGGGAGAGAGGTGGATAAGAGGCTCTCTGGTGAAGGGAGGTGTTCTAGATGGCTCACTGGTGGGGAGAGTTCAGTAGCCAGATGGCTCTCTGGTAGTGGCAGGGAGGGGGCAAAATGGCTCTTTGCTGGAGGAGGAAGGGGCAGTCAGCTGCCACTCCACGTATAATCAGTTGGGGGAAAGGAAGTAGGGAGCCATGATCGGTCTGGGTAGCAAGGATATGGCAGGATAAGGAGGTCACTGATGTTGTGGGGCAGGACAAAGTCCACAGGGGGCAGGAATTATCTGGCCCAGGCATGATGTAGCAGGGAAGCATTTTTCTATTTTTTTTATTGCATGCGCAGTTGGAGGCTCCAATTAGAGCTGCCTTATTTCAGGCATGATAAGCCCCTCCCTCAGGCTTCTGCTGAGCGATTCAGAATTGCTGCTATTTTCACAAGCAGAATGCATATGGGGGCACCTGAGAACAGGTCTAAAAATCAGGTCTGAAACATTCCCAGTTTCAAATCCGTCCAACATTTAGAATCAAAATAGTAAAATAGGGCCCATTGAGTATATTTAAAACAGATAGATAAATTCTTAATTGGTAAGGGAATCAAAGGTTATGGGAAAATGTTTGAGAATGGGTTTGAGAAATGTATCAACCATGATTGAATGGCAGCGCAGACTCAATGAGCCAAATAGCCTAATTCTCCTCCTATATCTTATGCTCTAATGGAAGTTAAATCCATTCAATTTATAAATCTGGACTAAAAAGCTAGCCTCAGTAATAGTGAACATGAAATTATTGGATTTTCGTAAACACATCAAATGCAGAACAGGCTATTTGTTGTCAGGTCTGGTCTATCCATCATTCAAGACCCACCGCAATTCACAGTACAGAAAGAGGTCATTTGGCCCATCGAATTCACACTGACTATAATCCCACGCAGACCCTACCCCCTTATCCTCACATATTTTACCCACTAATCCCTCTAACCTATGCATCTCAGGACACTAAGGGGCAATTTTAGCAAGGCCAATCAACCTAACTCGCATATCTTTAGACTGATTATCTGTGACAATTGTGATTGACCATTTTCTGAAATGACTTAGCAAATCATTCAATTGTGTCAAACAACAACAGAAGAATTGAAAAAGAATAAAACAGGATGGGTGAACTGGCATTGGAACTGACAAAAGTGAGTTGTACTAACTTCTTCAGACTTCTGTAAAAATTGGGAGAGCTGTCCCATCAACTAGTCAAGCAGTATATAACACAGTCATACTCACAAATCACACCTTACAGCTAATGTCCCAGACTTCTACATTATCATCCCTGATCTTGTCTTGTCCTACCAGCAAGATAGACCTGCCAGAGGTGGCAACACATCTCTAGTTAATTGAGTGCATCATACACAACCATCTTTAGGTACTTCATCAATAACCTTCCCTCCATCACAAGATTAAAAGTGGGTATTTTTGCTAATTGTTGCATTATACCGTCCACAACACCTCACATACTGAAATAGTCTCTGTCCATATGCAGCAAGATGTGGATAACATTCAGACTCAGGCTGATATGTGGCAAACATCAGTCATGTCATACAAGTGCAAGGCAATGACCATCTCTAACAAGAGAAAATTAATCATCTGCCCTTAGCATTCAGTTACATTGCCACTGTGTATTTCACTAAGATGAACACATGTTCATCTTTAGGCAGGCACTATTAAACTAACTTTATTTACGAATATAACAAATATAACAAAATACTCCGAATATAACAAAATACTCATTCCCTCATCACTTGAAAATATCTTATATAATGTGAAATGTATCTTAAGTACTGTAAAATGGCATATGTAGATTAACTCCCATAAGACAACATGACTTGGCCAAAATTAACAATATCTGAAAATTTAACTGTTGGGTTGCATACTTGTTTTTACCACAATCATAATCAAAACATATGTAACAGATCTTTCCAGAGTAACTTACATGTAAAAAAGTGGTATATCTTGAAGAAAAATGTCATTTGACAAGAAATAATGGAAAGAAAAACTTTATTCTTCTTCCTTCCTATATACTTTTAATTAATCTATTTGCCTTGATTATTTCTCTTTCTGCCTGGTATCATTTATTTCCATTAGTTTGGTTCTTCCTACACAACATCTCTAACTGTCAAATTTGATTTAATTGTTGGGTCAATGTTTGATTTACCTTAGTCAAAGACCCTGACTCAATTTGCTCTAATAGTGAGTTCTGGCAAACTTGCAGATTTTTTTAATGTTCACTTTCTTTTTGACTTTGTCTTTAAACTGTAGGAGAAATTTGAATTGGAGATTTCTCCTAAATTTGTCAGATCTTCTCTTTCAAGCAAATGATTTACATAACAGTAATGAAGTCTCTCTCCAGTTTTCATTCAGTATGTGAGTACACTTTGTCTCCTTATAACAACTCCAATCACATACTTCTTATTTCCTCAGTGGTTTTACACCATAACCTTCTGACCAACGCTGAACACTAAGTTTCATGCCTCACTTAATCATAACTCATCTGCACTTGGTCATGCTTTTCTCTTATTTTCCTTTGATGTTAACTTTAAGCCAGCTTAATCTCATCCAAGAGGCAGAATTTTACCATCTCACTGCCACGGTTATTGTAGCAGGTGGGATACAGATTATGGAAAGGTCTATTGATTTTGGGCAGTATTTTTTGGACTTGGGGCAAGCGCGGTCAGAAAATCCCACCCTGCTGTAGACTAGGGTTATTCTGTAAGGGAACAAAAAATTGTCTAGCCTGCAATGAAGAGAGACATTGGAATTGCTGCCTAACTTGTCATCCAGAAAATACATCTGCAAAGACCTCTGGTGTGATTTTACCTGCCGTTCATGTCACACTCCTGTGCTGTGAAGTTGGATGATTCGACACAGCCAAATCTGAGTTCACTGTAGCAAGATGGGAAAATCCCACCTGTGCGAATAGTGTAACATTCTATAAATACTGTTTTCTGCAGCACCATTCACTGTCGGATGATATGAAGATATTAGGTTGTATTTGACTCCATTTTTAGAACTATAGCAAACTCTTCTGATGTAAACTGTGGACCATTATGTGTCAACAACACCTCTGATAAACTATAAATTGCAAACTCTTCTTAAAACCTCAATAGTTTTGGCATTTGTTGTATTGGGCATTAATCCATTTGTTCTAGTTATTGACTAAAATAAGTAACTCTTTCCCTTCCACTTCAGAAAAATTATCACGTACTTGTTCTCACTGTTTTCTTATTTTTTGCTACTCTTGCAACTCGGCCAACGTTGTCTACCTAATGTGCTGCAGGAAAGGATGTCCCAAAACATGGTACATTGGGGAGACCATGTAGACACTACGACAATGGATGAATGAATAGAGTTCAACAATCACTAGGCAAATCTGTTCCCTTCCTGTTGGCAAACACTTTATTTGTCATGGCCATTTGGCCTCTGATTTTCGGGTAAGCTTTTTCCAAGGCACCCTTTACGACACATGACAGCACAGAGTCACTGAGCAGAGACTGATAGCCAAGTTCCACACACATGAGGATGGCCACAACTGGGATTTTGGGTTCATGTTGCACTATCTGTAACCCCCATGTCTTGCCTGAACTTGCAACATTTCACTGACTGTCCTGTCTGGAGACAATACACATCCCTTTAATCTATGCCTAATGCTATCTCCACTCACATTGTCTGCATCTTTAAGACTTGAATAGCAGGTTAGCCGTAAAGACTTGCATTCTAGTCAGTGTTCTGTAAACTGTGTGGATTTTATATGTCTTTCTCTGATCAGAACCTTCCACACACCTGACGAAGGAAGAGTGTTTCCGAAAGTTTTGGGTTTACTATCAAATAAACTGGTTAGATTTTAACCTGGTATTGTGAGACTTCTTTTTGTGTTTGGACATGGGACGGAAAGAATCTTGATTGGTTTATTTCTCATTCTGGAGACACGCCGCATAACATTTCACTAACCCTTCAATATCTCTTGTTAGCTTTGGATACCAAAAACAACTGCAGGCTCTCCTTTCTTGCAGACTAGCCCTGCATGCCCTTGATGAACATTCTCAAATTATCTCTGTGTAAACCTTAACAGAATGATAAATCTTAATGACTGATAACCTTGATCTACACTTGGTCATTTCTACTTGTGAAATACTCCAGCAATTTCTTATCATTACACTCTTTAGGCCAACAATTCATGCCATTATTGAACACTATATTGAACCTCACATCCTTTCTTCATTAATTTCCCCAACAGACACAAACATGTAATTTGTGTATGTGAAGTCATTCACATGTAACTCAATGACTAGGAAAGGAGAGTGTTCACAAGAAATCTCAAAAAAACATGCATATTTGCATGATCTGGACACTTATTATGTTTAATATCTGACTGATAGATCATCAAAATAATTATCCTTCTCTGAAGCTGCACTAGCACTCCCTCCTTTGAATCAAAAATGACCATAAGGTTTTAATGGCCAAGTAGCAGTGTGAACTTCCCATTGTACACACATTTGTGGAACTTAGTAACACCATAAATGAAAGATGAAGCCTCTTTCTTAACTTGAGTAGATTTAATCTGTCTGCAAGAAGCACATGCTACAGACTTGTCCATACTTCCATGACGTGAGATAACACCACACCTAAACTTTGTGATGAGACACCACACACTAGAACCAGATTTTTCATTGGGATTCCCTGCAGTAAATGGATACTTCTACCATCTATTTTGTAACCCAGGTATATTACACTTAACACTAAAACAACATTTGTGCTTTTAGGCTTTGATGCCATATTCAATCTAGGAGTTTGTTAACACTACAGAGCACTGTTCTTTGTCTTACTACTACTTAGGATCATTGATTTTACAAGAAAAATTCTAAGCATCCAGATAGTATAAAAATGGGAGAGATTTAGATTTGATTTTTATGTGAAACTTTTACTCCCAGTCTTATGCACAGTGCATGAAAAACATGGACTGGACTGGTGGTAGGCAGGGCTTAACTCATCAGCCAGTTTGCTCAAGAAATAGAGGGATTTATTGTGCATGTGCAAACTTCTGCAATTGCAGCAACAGAGGCCTGACAAAAAGAAAGAGCTGTCAAGTTGCAGTCGATGTCAACACAGAGATACCCCTCCCCCGTTATTTTCAGGACTTGTGGCAAATTAGTGAGATTCACGTCACTGAATATGTCATCTCCATCACTCTCCTTGTAACCCAGATCAATTGTGTATCTTCCCAGTGATCACATGTAGACTGACAGTGGGCTCCCCTCAGTCCCCATACCAATCTCCTGTAGAGTGCACAGCAGGACTCTCCTTCCCCCCATCAATCACAGTCAGAGTGGCAATAGGCCCCACTCCTTGCAATCCCGCTCCAGAACTGTCTGGTGGGCAGTGCAAAGATGCCAGAGTGGCACTGCTAAGCTGGCACTACCTAAAGGGAATCTCTTTTGCCATCAACATCCCCAGGGTCTCAATGGCCAACAGTTTTACTTGTGACATAAACATGAATGTTCCTCATTTGTGGGGAGCAGGTGCTTTCCTCGCTGTAGCAAACTTCTCCTGGTGAGACCACAAAGGCAAGTGAGCGTGGACGATTGTATTTTGGACTCACTGATTATATGCTAATGACCTTTAAAATAAATTTACATAATATATTCAGCCTCTCATCAGAAATGGACAAGAAGCTGATCTCACTGGAAATCCAGTAAATGAGATCACGAGGACCAAGAAATCTTGGTTTCTCAGCTCTTGATTTTATTGGCTTGCCTGCCCATTGATGGGCAGGATGAGCCGGTAAAATTGTGCCCAGTAGGTCAAAGCTACCACAGGTCTCAATATTTTCTCCACTCCTGACACGCCAAAAACCACTCCCAATCCATTCCATTTTTGAGCAGTTTGTACAGTCGGGCGAACGCATTTGCTAAATTGAGGATAAAATTAGAATAATACAAAACATGTTCTAAGCTCTTTTTTGTTGTGTGGTCTTTTCGTTTCAAGATCTCCTCAACCTTTTCCTGCGTTGAATGGAAAGCTTTATCATCCACCTGATGTCCAGGTATGTTATACTTGACACTGTGAAACAATATTTGTGCTTTTAGGCTTCAATGCCATACTTTTGACTTGGTTCAACCATAGGTCTCTTCCTCTGTCTCATTGCTACTTTGAATGTCATCTCAGAAGCAGAGGCCCCTTTCAACCCACTTAGCACATGATCCACAGTGCTGTGAAAAACTGTGGAAGTAGTAGACCTCCCAGATGATAACCTTTTGTACTGGTACCTGCATTTGTACAAATAGTTAGCAGTTCTTTGCTCATGTCAATTATTTCCAATTGCAAATATGCATTTGCCAAATTTATCTTACTGAACACCTTCCCAATTGTTAAGTTAGAAAATAAATCTTCACTAGTAGACATTAGGTAAATATATTCTTGATCAAATTATTTGCTTATAATCTGTACAAATCTAAACGGATCCATCTGATTTTTGAACTATCATAATAGGTGTAGATCATTCACCGCTCTTCACTCAATTGCACTTGTTCTTTCTAAATCATTTAGCTTTTATTAGCTGCTTTTAATTGTGCATGAGGCATTGGCCTAACCTAGCAAAATGTTAGTTGTACATTGACCATCACATTGACTTCAGACTTGTGATGCCGAATTGTATCATTTTGTCCTCCATGCACAAAGATGTCCTCGTGTTCTCTTAGCACTTCCTGAATCATGTGGATTCCTGATGTAAATAAGTCTATTTTCCGAAGTCAATTTCTTTTCATCGGGGAGATTTTGTTCACTCCTATTACAAATCATATAAAGTAATTAAATGTATTATTGTATTCCACTCCTAACATTTACATTCACCTAACATTGAAATACTGTTTTTGGAATAATCAGAAAGTTCTACACCAGTTTGAGTAAGAAATGTGACTAAGATATATGGGATTTCCTAGACAACAAACATGGATGCAATTGTATTGATGATGAAAGTGATTTGGGAATCATTGACTTTCATTTCTAATGTGATTGGTGGAATTTTACCTTCAGCTTTATTACTCTCAACTTTCATGTGCTGTTTCTCTTGCTCTCTGACTAAATATAATTTTAGATTTCCTACTTGATAGGATCAACTTTTGTTTCTACATCTATCATTTGGGCATTTGAAGATTTCCAGTTTTAGATCTACCACAATCTCATGTCTGCTACCTAGAGCTGTACCATAGCCTGCAGCATTAATGTTGCCTCTGTTCTTGTATGCTATCTGTTTATGACAGCTTTCTCACAAGAGAAGAATTTTGACTGTGAATAGAGGCATTTAAAATTATTGGTGGCCTCCATGGCAATGATAGTATCTAAATTTCTGACCCTGAGAATGTGTACCTGGCTACCATGACCTAATCTCACTGAAACTTAATGTACTTCCCCTGTCAACCTGGCAAAGAATTCCCTTGCAATGAGCAACTATTCCTTTTGGCCGTTTCCGTGGTTGCAAGCCTCTTTAATATCAGCTTATTATCTATTCTCAAAAGTTTGTCCTAGATTTTATTGTTCATTGGGTCTCCTATAAACGTGATTTAAAGGTTGATTTCTAAGTTTGTGTCATATCCAGTGATGAGAGTATTTTTTATAATTGAGAATGTAATCTGCAGTAGTTTCGCTTAGCAATCGCTTCCTTTTTATGAAATTTAATGCATAACATGACCTCACTCTAAGTTATTCCTTAACCTGAGTCTAGAGTTTAATTTGAGAACAGTCCAATGTACTGTTAAGACTGGTTTGATGACACAGCAAAAGCATCTGATCCCATCATGGTGAGGAAAATGATTACTTTATTCTCATCTCCTATTTCATTGGCTTTCATCCAAATGTGTAGTCTTCATTTGTAATTCATCAATCTGCTTTATTACAGTTAAATTTTCTCACTGCTCTAAATACACCTTCAGGACCATTTTTAAAAGATTATGGACCATACAGGTTCATTGTGCACCTGAAGACAATGTGCTTATGGAACAACTGTTCAAATTGCTTAAGCTTTCTCAAAATCAGTTCTTGAATCTCCAAGTGTTTCACAATGATCTTTAGTTTATTTTTTAAGTTTAAAGTTAAAGTTCAAAGTTTTTAAAAACTTTAACAGTAAACTTTAAAAAAACACTTAGGAAACTTGACAACATCCAGAACAAAGAAGCCATCAACACCCCTTCCAAAATCACTTCAAAGTTTTTAAAGTTTATTTATTAGTGTCACAAGTAGGCTTACATTAACACTGCAATGAAGTTACTGTGAAAATTCCCAAGTTGCCACAAGCTGTTCGGATACACCAAGGGAGAATTTAGCATGGCCAATGCTCTTAACTAGCATATCTTTTGGAAACTGCAGCACTCAGAGGAATCTCTTGCAGACATGGGGAGAAGCTGCAGTCTCTACACAGTCAGTTGCCCGAGGCCAGAATCAAATCCGGATTCCTGGTGCTGTGAGGCAGCAGTGCTGATCACTGTGCTATCATATCACCAGTTCTTCATTTCTTCGATGAAATATAAATTAATTCCATCCAGCCTCATTGCCATACTTTCATGTTGTGCATTGTCCGAAGACTTACACATGCTTAATTTCAGGGGGACATTATTGTACCAACTTTATTTACATCTCCCCAACAGAGAAAAGAACAAAATGGTCAAATCTTGCAGTATACTACAACTGCAATCACTGAATCTACCATCATTAGCATTCTGCGGGTTCCAATTGACGAGAAACTGATCTGGAACAACCATACATTTCAAGAGCAGAATAGAGGTTGGAAATTCTGTGGTATGTAATGCACTTCCTGACTCCCCGAAGTTTGTCCAACATCTACAAAGTACGTGTCAGAAGTATGACGGAATACTGTCCACTTGCCTGGATGAATGTAGCTCCAACAGCACTTAAGGAACTTGACATCTTCCAGGACAAAAAAGCCCACTTCATCAACATCCCATCCAGAACCTTAAACATTCACTCCATCACCAATACGAAGTGGCAATAGTGTGAACCACCTACAAGATGCACTGTAGCAAGTCACCAGGCCTTCTTTGACAGCATCTGCAACCTCTATCACCCCAAAAAATAAGGATAGCAGATATACGGAAACACCATTACCCGTAAACGCACCCCATTCTGAGTTGGAAGTACCTCACTGATCTTTCACTGTTCTGGGTTCAAAAGGTGGCTCCCTTTCTAATAGCATTATAGGTGTACCTACACAAGACCAACTACAAAAGATCCACCACTACCTTTTCAAGGACAATTAAGGATTGACAATAAATGTTGGTGAGCCATAAAAATGTTCAGTGAGGATTTTTGTTAATAAAGAACTGCTTATGGACATTACGGCAAAATTGTTCAACGTCATACACTCCACACTGCTACTAATGAGAATGGAGATCTCCATTCACAGCAGCAGGATTGGAAAATCCCAGCCTGTAGATGAGGTTGGAAAACCTTGGCCTACAAATCCTTGCAGAGAGTGATGTGCTAGATTAGATCCTCAATCATAGGATGTCTCCACTCAAAGAAACCTGCGTAAACATTAGGAGCAACTACCAGTGACATGAATGGTGAGCTCCACTCAATCCAGCTGACCACAAAATTCATTTCTGAAACCTACTTATTTTGGGTTTAGTTTGCACTAACTTGTTGAAGATTGGATGTCGAAATCTGTAATTCTCTTTTCCCGTGATGCATTGTTTCAGTATTCTCCTCCTGCTCCACAAAATGAAACTCACTGAGGGAGGCTTTAGTAGCCATTGTTTTGCAAAATAAGTCAGAGTCATTAATAATGGTCAGGTGGGTCATTTCCAGTTATTAAGTTGTTTAATGTGCATTATTATCTCTCATTTTCAATTGGCCGATTATCTTACTGTAAGTGATAAATTATCATGAGAAATTCCAGAAAATCACTTGTTTCGGTTGGGTGGTAACTATGCTTAATTGCGACACATTTACTATGCAAATAGACATAATAACAGGCTGACATGATGTTGTTTATCATTTAAATCTTTTAGGTTTTTAAAGTTTTTTTGTAACTACGAAGGCACTTTATCGCTGTGTAGCTGCCAGATGAGGACTGGTTCCAGCTTGATTGTGATGCTTCTTGTGGTAGAACAGCATAATCAACAGTCATCAGGTTGGTTGACACAATAAAGAACAACGTATTTCTAGCATTGGAAGACAATGACGTTCATATAGCCACTCCCAGCATCATGATATTCTCACCTCTGGGGCAATAGGTTGAGGATTCAAGTCCTATTGAGGCACTTGAGCACAACATCTAAACTAATATCCAAAGACTGGGGGCAGGCCCTCGGGGGTTGGGTGGGGTTGGGTTCCCATTGTCATTGTACATTGGGATCCAGTCAAGGCTGGAGGAGGACCAGCGATCGGGTTGGTCTGCAGGGGGTGGTCTGCTGGGGAGGTCTGCCTCGCATGGGGGAGGGTGTGCTGGGATGATGGAGTCTGCCTCCCAGATGGGAGTCTGTCTCCAATGCGGATGTGGGGGATGTCTGTCGGTATAGAAGGTTGGGGGAATCGTCAGTACTTGTGGGGGTGGGAGTAGGCTGGAGATCAGGGTGCTCTGGGATGGCGGGGAATGATCATGGGAGCCATGATCGGGCCATTGGCGGGGGTTGGGGGAGTGGAATTGGGGTGGGGGGATGCAGTATTGTGGCGAGGCTGACAGTTTGGGGCCACTACTCATGTACCATGTTCCAGAACTGTCTTTGGTGTGAATGCACCTCGTTTCCCCCCTCCACAAGCTTTTAATGATATTCATGATTGTGACCTCTGCATTGCATTGCACAGAGTGTCGGAGATTGGCATATGAACTCCCATTGAAAAAAATAATGTTTTACACCATTTTTCCAGCGAATTCAATACTTAGAACTTTTCTGGGAGAATCATCCCCATTATCTCTAAGAACAGAAAGAGTTCACTCAGGGTCCTAGACAATATTTATCCCTTTATTTATTATTAAAAGCAGATTATCTGATCACTTATTTCATTGCTACCTGTGGGACTTTGCTTCATGCAAATTGGCTGCCGCATTCTTTACATTACCATTGTGACTACACTTCAGGAAGATATTCAAATTTCTGTGAAGTAATTTGAAGTATCCTGAGGCCAGAAAAGATACTCTCTAAATAAAAGTCATTCTCTCTTTCTTTTCAGTTATTGTTTTCAGGATGTAAAGGAGGAATATATGGAGTGGCTGTGTTTATATTACATCCTCACAGATTTGTGTTGATAACCATGGATGTTGAATGATTGCTTGATAATGACAGGATCACCACATGGCACAAAACAATGACTGGGAAATTATATATACATATTAATATACATAAAAAAGTAGAAATAATTTTGTGTGCATTATTAAAATACAAGTTCCCAGTATTCAACCATAGCGACACAATGGCATAGTGGTTAGCAATACTACCTCATGGCGCTGGGGACTCACGTTTGATTCCAGGCTTGCGTCACTATCTGTGTGGAGTCCGCACGTTCTGCCCATGTCTGCATGGGTTTCCTCCAGATGCTTCTGCTTCCTCCCACAGTCCGAAAGACATGCTAGTTAAATGCATTAGCCGTGCTAAATTCTCCCTCAGTCTATTCTCCCGAATAGACATCAGGTGGAGGGATTTTCACAGTAACTTCATTGCAATGTCAATGTAAGCCTACTTGTGATACTAATAAATAAACAAAAAAAACTACACCTCTCACCCATAACTCCACCTCTTTCTGGCCACACAGGCTACCCTGAATTTCTCCACCATCGGGCTAGGGTATGCTGTGTCGTACTTGGTAACCCAAGCCTTCCCTTATTCCCCGTTCTCAAGCAAAGCTTATTGATGCTTGTCCTTGCCCTATAGTGGAGAGAAATTCCGCCCTTCACGCCACCCTCCCCACCTCCCTCACTCCATTCCCAATTATCATGAGCTGAGCAGACTAACTGTAACATGAAGTTTGATGCTCTTGGTTGGAAAATTATAGGCTGGATGTGCAATTTCTTGCTATTCACTTGTGGCGTACAGCATGAGCAGCAAAATGAAAAACCCCTGTCCATAAGTTGACACAAAACCAGATTGATTGCCAAGTTATATTAATTTAAAGAAGGTTAAGCTGTAGTGGGAATTCTTCTCTATTTACAAATTGCTTTGATTCATAAGTTTGAAAAGTCTTTATTCCTGTGACATTTATGTCAGAACATAACTGATGCTTAAATGGCATTTAACATATGCACAATACACAGAGAAGAGGTAGAGAAATAAAGCACATTACTGCTTAATAAAACTGAAATTGCAGATTGTTGTCCCTGTTTTGACAATGATTTGTATGACAAATATATATAGCATCATAGAATCTTACAGTGCAGAAGGAGGCCATTCAGCCCATCGAGTCTGCACTGACCACAAACTCATCCAGGCCCTACCTCCATTACATTAACCCTGCATTAACCCTAGCTAGTCCCCCTGACACTAAGGGGCAATTTAGCTTGGTCAATCCACCTAACCCACACATCTTTGGACTGTAGGAGGAAACCGGAGCAAACCCACGCAGACAAGGGGAAAATGTGCAAACCCCACACAGACAATGACCCAAGCTGCGAATCAAACCCGAGCTGTGAGGCAGCAATGTTAATCTGTGTGCCATCCCATAGATTCCAGGTAGGAATCCACTTATGTAATTTACTAAGAATTGGGTGTGTAATCCATCAGTGACAATTGTCGTGGGAATCCTTATTTTCAGGGTGGAGTTCCAGCAGGATTGGAACTCTCTCCAGATTTTGTCCCAACCTGAGCCGTGATTCCTGGTTGGGTATTTATTTTTTATGCACAACAGGGTTCTGGAATGATTCTCACCGCCGAGATGCTTGGCAGGATAAGAGTGGGGAATCATAACAGTGTACAGCAGGGTTGCCTCTGAAACATCTGAAGGGCCAGAAGCATCCCATGGATTGGAAACTGGTATTGCAGGAAAGGCCTTTGCCAAGATTCAGATCTTTAGCAGATCAGTGTTTGGGCTCCGCTGGAGGATAAGAAGCTTGTTTTAAGGCACAGCTTCTACATGGCGTCTTTGTCTTTACTTCTCAGGGCCTGTTGCCAGCTTGCATGTGGCAGCCCAGTGAAGTAATGCTAAATGAGGTGGGCAGAAAAAGAATCTCTCAGGGCCTAAAGCCACTTTCATGTAATGGACCATGTATAAGCGTGACCAGTGGAAATGTGATTGGGGCACTGAAGCAGCCTCACTGCCTGCATTTTCCCTCATTTGCCATCCTGGATTTCACCTAATTTTACACAGGATGGCAGAACCCCATTTCATTCAACAAGCCAGAGTCACCTTACTTTGAACAGTGTTCCAGGAGTTACCCTTGAACACTGCTGGTAGGAAAAAAACAGCACTTGTATTTTTGCTGTCATCCCAGGAGACAAATAACAGATGTTAGATTTGCCGCCCATTGATGATGAATGAGTGGAATTGGTGATGTAGAGAGACAATGCTGACAGGCAAGCACAGAGAGTGGAAAATTACCGAATGGAACCTTTCTGCCAATATATTAAAGGAATACAATCAAAATGCTTGAAACTTTAGCATTTGCAAATAGTAAACTCAAAATAGTCCAAAATGGGACATTTCAGACAATAGGTTTGTCTTGTCATTTGTCTCCGGGGCAAAGGTACATTTCTCACAATTATTTTTTTCTCATTGGCAGTTATCAGATCAATTCCATTTTAGTTCACATGGGCAGTTCTATCAGCAGATGTTTGCATTGGTCCGTCAGCATTTTGTGTGCTGTAATTATATCTCTGTAGTCTGATTTGAATGTGTACCTGATGCTGAGGCTCCTCCAGCTGCTCGAGACACCGAGACGGCTAAATTATATATCAACCTCCCCCAGGAAATTTGCATTGCGAGTATGTTATGCTTTTTTAGGAATAAGTACACTCTGGTTTATGCATCCATTAAAATTAAAAGTGCATTTGAAATGTTCCTGTACTTACTCATCCTTTCTCTCTTTCCTTGGTGGCAAGTTAGGCTGTAAGTGGTGGGATTTTTTTTTTTCTCCTATCAGTCATATTTTTAATTGGATAACTGTACCAGCAGCAGGTTTCAAGTTCATTCCCTTCCCTTGGGAATCAGTGGACCAGATCTTTGTTCCCATGTTGGATTCCAGGCTGAACTGTGGGACAGAGGAGACCCTGGAACGAATGAGTAGGTTGCTGGGTGAGGAGGTGGGCTATGCTCTGGCACTGTGTTTAAATAAAGAAAACATCATACTAAAACAAAATCTCTCAATCTTCACACTGCCTATGCCCCATTCATGCCAATTTATGCCAACCCATGTCTCCCACCCATTCCCATGATTCCCACACCAAGCTAATGTCCAGCTGAGATTATTCATGGAAGCCCCAAACTTCCCCTTTACCTGAGGTGTGGTGACCCTCAGGCGAGATACCACCATTTATCTGTCTCAAAAGTGGCCCTCTGGGACTTGGCCGGCTTTCATTTCAGTATTGAAAGATATCTTCTTAACAGGATTAACAGCCAAACAGCTGTTTAACAATTCCTTGACAACTGGACTGCTCTTCAATGGTTCTATAACAGCTGGACAGTTCCTTACCTTACCTCTCCCACTGGTGTCCCAGGACCACATCCAAAGGAGAATCATAGATCTCCAAATGCATCCACCAAGTTCAGACCTCCTTTTATTTTTCCTAATCTGTACACAATTGACACTTACGCTCTTTCAAAATCCCACTTCAGTGGAGGCAGTGGAGATTTAAATGACCAGGTACCTGTGCAAATTATGTATGTGTGAACCCCAGCCTAACTCCACTCCCATCTCTGTGAAGATAGGAAGTGATATGCACGGGAATGGGACATAGAATGGTTTCCGAGATTTTGCTTTCCATCATGGGGAAAATGAGATAAGGATGGTCTAGTTCAATAAAATGTGAGCTGTCTTGTGCTGCTTACTTGTGCTGAGTTAGCTGCCCTTGGTTGGCACCAGTTGGCAACATTATAATTGTCCACAGTGCACCAGGGATCCCGCAGCTGGTAGCTGTCCAGTGTTTCCTAGATGTATGTGGATAGGATTGGGCTGAACTTTGGTGCATTTCATAGTTGAATAGTCTGCAGATATTCACTGCCTATGTTCACAACTGGAAAAATAGCCATTTGAGTAGAGTAACAGAAAGTTGCTAGCATTATTGAAACAATGGGCCAGATTCTCCCATTGCAACCCATAACGCTTCTGGTGGGTCTGGTCAGGAACAGCATGTGCCGGCCTTTCTCCAGGATTTGTGCATGTGCTGGGAATGCATGCCATCTTCCAAAGCCAGAGAAAATTTTCAGTCCAGACCACGCTAGAAACTAGCACAAAGAGAGGCAAGTCATTTGAATCTTTTTTAATATAGTTAAATGTATTTTGCATGTGATTATCAGGCTCGGCATGGAACATGCTGGGCCCAATAGTATCTCCCATCCTTCCAGGAATACTTCATTTCTATGGGCTTTAGAGTCATTCCCCACATTCAGGGAATTACCAGGAGCTCACGCCAGAGTGAAGGGGGGGCAATCAGAATATCCCAGGGGGTCAGGTGATGGGAGGAGTGGTGCCCCTTGGGCATGGGCACCCTGGCAGTGACAGCCTGTGCCCTCTGGCACTGCCCAAGAGGCAAAGTTTCTATGCCCAGGGGACATCTTGGCACTGCCCACCAGGCATTGGGCAGTGCCAAGGGAACAGGGACTAATTTGGGTGAGGCGTAGGGGCGATTGGTGGGAGTTGAGGGTCCCACTGTCATTCTGCATGGTGATCAGTCTGGGCTGAAGGGAGGTCAGCAATCGGGGCGGGCTGGGGGGAGTGGTCTGCTAGAGGGAATCTGTCTCTCAGGCAGTGGAGAAGAAGGGGGAGAGGGGTCTGATCCAGATGGGAGGGTCAGTGTGGGGGATCTGACGGAGTGAGGGGTGTGAGGGTATTGCTGGATCTGCAGGGGTTGGACTAGACATTGGGCAACTCCAGAAGATGGGGTTCACGATTGGCCTGGGATTTGTTGTGGAGCCACGATCGGGCAGTGGAGAGGGGCCGGGAAAGGCAGCAATGCCAGTGTCCTGGGCTGGCCAGCGATTGGACTGGCCAAGAAACTGAGAATCTGACAGATTGGGATCACTGCACTTGCAATGCAGGGTTCCAAAACTGTCAGTGTCCAGCGCGAATAGCATCCCCCTCCTCCTGCTGGGTTTTTAATAATATTCACAATTCTGACCTCTGCAGTGCACATAGTGGGGAGATTCAAGTGTGAAGCTGCATAGGAAAAGTGGTCGGGATCTAGAATAGTTTTCCCATCAATTCAGCACTTTTGGGAGAATTGCCCCCACAGTCCAAAGATATGTGGGTTAGGTTGATTGGCTATGCTAAAAACTTGCCCCTTAGTGTCCTGGGATGCATAGATTAGAGGGATTAGCAGGTAAAATATAGAACATAGAACATAGAACATTACAGCACAGAACAGGCCCTTCGGCCTTCGATGTTGCGCCGACCAATATAAAAAGCAATGACCCTCCAAACTAAACCATTCCCTTCTCTTCCATATACTTATCAACTAACCTCTTAAACGCCACCAAACTTGGCGCATCTACAACTGCTGCAGGCAGGGCATTCCACTCCCGAACCACCCTTTGGGTAAAGAACCTACCTCTGATATCCGTCCTATAACTATCACCCCTTAATTTAAAGCTGTGTCCCCTCGTGCTAGCTTTCTCCATCCTAGGAAAAAGGCTATCACTGTCCACCCTATCTAAACCTCTAATCATCTTATATGTTTCGATAAGGTCCCCTCTTAGCCGCCTCCTTTCTAACGAAAACAACCTCAAATCCCTCAGCCTCTCTTCATAAGACCTGCCCTCCATACCAGGCAACATCCTGGTAAACCTCCTCTGTACCCTCTCCAATGCCTCCACATCTTTCTTATAATGTGGGGACCAGAACTGCACACAATACTCCAAGTGCGGCCGCACTAGAGTTTTGTACAGTTGCAACATGACGTTGCGGCTCCGAAATTCAATCCCCCTACCAATAAAAGCCAAGACTCCATATGCCTTCTTAACAACCTTCTCGACTTGACTGCCTACTTTCAGGGATCTATGCACATACACACCAAGATCCCTCTGTTCATCTAGACTACTAAGAATCCTACCATTTGCCCTATACTCTACACATTTATTATTTCTGCCATAGTGCATTACCTCACACTTTTCCACATTAAACTCCATTTGCCACCTCTCGGCCCAGCTCTGCAACTTGTCCAAGTCCCTCTGCAAACTATAACACCCCTCTTCACTATCTACCACTCCACCGACTTTAGTGTCATCTGCAAATTTACTAATCCATCCTTCAATACCCTCATCCAGATCATTTATAAAAATTACAAACAGCAGGGGCCCCAAAACAGACCCCTGAGGTACACCACTTGTCACCGAACTCCACGATGAATATCTCCCATCAACCACCACCCTCTGTCTTCTATCTGCTAGCCAATTCCTAACCCAATTAGCTAAATCACCCTCTATCCCATACATCTGCATTTTCTGCAGAAGTCTTCCATGGGCCACCTTATCAAACGCCTTACTAAAGTCCATATATACCACATCAACCGCCTTACCCCCATCCACCTCCTTAGTCACTTTTTCAAAAAACTCAATGAGGTTAGTAAGGCACGACCTACCCTTCACAAAACCATGCTGACTATCCCCAATCAATTCATTTCTCTCTAAATAACTATAAATCCTATCCCTAATAATTCTCTCCAATACTTTGCCCACAACAGAAGTAAGACTCACTGGCCTATAATTCCCTGGAAGGTCTCTCTTCCCCTTCTTGAACAACGGGACCACATTCGCTATCCTCCAGTCCTCCGGAACCACACCCGTAACCAACGAAATATGTAGGGATATGGGAATAGGGCCTGGATGGGATTGTGGTTGGTGCAGACTCAATGGGCCCAATGGCCTCTTTCTGCACTGTAGGGTTACTATGATTTCCACAATACCTGCAAGTCAGTACCATTAATGGGATAGGACACAAATCGTCAAAATAACATGACGAGTGGGAAAAAATTCCATTCACTACTTCATGGAACAAAAAGTGCAGCAATAGGATCTCTTTGCAAAATGGTTTCTGACACCTACCAAAGAATGAGATCAGAGAGACTACCAATGTGATTTTTCCTGCTTTCCCTCCAAATAATTTTTTAAAAATTTATTCACAGAACATAGTCATAGCTGGCTGGTCAGCATTTGTTGCCTTAGTTGCCCAAGGATTATTGAAAGTCAGTCACAGTACTGTGGCTCTGGAGTCACATTAGGCCAGACCAGATAAGGATGGCAGATTTCCTTCCCTGAAGGACATTAGTGAAGCTGACAGGCTTTTCTGACAATCAACACTGATTTAATAGTGATCAGTAAATTAATAATTGCAGATACTTTTGATTGAATACAAATTCTACCACCTGCCTTGGCAGGATTCGAACTCCGAATCCACAGAACATTTGCTGAGTTTCTGGATTAATCATCTAGCAATAATATCAGTAGGTCATTGCCTCTCCATTTTGCCCTTCATTTGGTATCTTGTTCTCCTGAGGCATGTTTGAGGTTAGAATTTTACTGTGTTGGATATTGGAGTATTGTGCCCTGAGGCATGCCTGAGCTTGAAATGTTAGTGTACTGGGTACTGAGGCAATCTGTTCCATCGCGCTGACTTATTTTGCTAAGCTTTAATCCTGGAGCCTATTTGCTGCTCTGTTAAACTTTCCTCACCTTCAGTAGCATCTGAGAATAAAATGTCCTTCTCACGTTAATAACTAAAATTCACCGATCTGAAATTCATATACAAAAACTAGCTATAGAAAAAAATCAAAACCTGGGCATGAGTGCAGTTATTTGTCAATATTAACAGTTAAAGTGACAAGAGGACAATTCAAGTCACACCACCATGGATTTTTCAGGTTTTTTCTGCCAAGTTCAAAATAGATATCAGTTTATTTGTTCTTTTGCTATTTATTTAGTTGTCAGTTTATTTATTTGTTTCACTGACCAAAGTCTTGTTTTCAACTTTCAATTTAATAAGCAGATTCTGGGAGAGGATTTGGATTCTCAACCTCACTCCAATTCATACTAAGCATGTCAGTGAAATCTACCATTTCACTCTTCTTTTCTAAGGCACTGGCACATCTCATTCCACACAAAATTGAATTATGCATGTCAATTGCGTAGCCAAGTTCCAAGAAATATCTGTAATGATTGCGACTTTGCCGAGGAGAAGTCTAGCTTTAGCTTTCCCACAAGAGCATTCAAGGAGGAAAGACTGTTCCCTTTTCTATGCAGGCTTCTATAACGTCTTGAGGTCAATTGCATATACTGACGTGCCTCTCTGTGCATTTGTAGAAACATGCACAAATCTAATCTTACTCAAAGAATGACTGATGTGGGAAATGGAAATGACACATTGGGTTCAGTCGCGGTTGCTTTTCTGATGTTGGGGCTGAGATGCATTGTTCGTTGCAGTTGAGTAAGTATTAGCCTGCAGTAAAGTGAAAATACTTTTAACTTGATTATTTACATTTTTTTAAGAAGGAAATTTAATAGCTCATTCCATTTCTCTACGTGACGTGCTAAATGGATTCTCTTTATGACTGACTTGACTGCCTTATGGGTCAAATATATTAGCAGGCATAATACTTGGTTGGCTGATTTTAACAACTAGTTGCATCTGTTGCTTGTTGAATACTTCCTATGTTAATTTCCACTCAGTATTCCTGACTGTTCTTGCGCATCGACTTGCTTTCCAGCAAGAAAGAGAAAAATGAATCGAATCTAAGTTGGGAACTGAGACCAACCCAAGTTGCCTATCAGTACAGAGAAAGATTGATTATGGATAACGAAACAAATGTATTACTGGAGTCCTTTCAGTCATGTTGAGGTAATTTATTATCTTTTGTACCTGGGTGTAATAAATCACCTGAGTGCACATAGAGAGAAATTTAGGTATGATCGATACATAGCTGAAAAGTGTTCCATTAACATAGATGGAAGGAAAATCAGGCAGGGTCCATTATATACACTGCAACTGTGCCCACACAATTGTTTTTCTCTGTACTGTGTCCAAGCAATGTTTTCCACCCAGATGCAAAACTCTATTCTACTGTTTCAAGTCTTCCAACAATCATGAACTAATGACTCAGAATTTCTTTGGAACTACCTAAGCTGTGTTAGTGTAATCTCATCAGAATTGTGGCGTGAATCTTCTTTTGGCATCTAAATAAGTCTTCCACTAAACTTCTGACAAAATCATGGAATAGAAGCAGTTCTGCGGAAATTCCTACCCAATCATTTGAAAGGTAAATGGAATAGTTTCCAGAACTGAGGGATGACAAAGCACGGCACAGCAGCTCACTTAATTGGCAACCCATCCACAAATATTCATTCCCTCCACCGCCGACACACAGTAGCAACAGTGCATACCATCTACAAGATTCACTGCATAGACTTAATAAGGTTCCTGAGACAGCACCTTCCAAATCCGTAATCTCTACCACCTAGAAGGGCAATGACAGTGGATACTTGGGAATATCATAATCTGGAAGTTACCCTCCAAACCACATACATTCCTGACTCAGAAATATATCATTGTTCTTTCACTGTTGTTAGGTCAAACCAGCTACCAGCCACCAATGACTTCCCCTTTTCCTCCACCCAACCCCATCATCACTTGGGCTGCAGCAGCTCAAGAAAGCAGCTCACCACCACCTTCTCAAGAGATGGACAACAAATGCTGGCCTAGCCAGCGACTCCTACATAAAACCATAGAAACTAGAAGCAGGAGTAGGCCATTCAGCCCTTTGAGCCTGCTCCCCCATTCATATTTATCATGACTGATCTTCAAATTCAATATTCTGATTCTCCCCTTCCCTCCACATCCCTTGATTCCGTAAGCCCCTAGAGCTATTTCTAACTCTTTCTTGAAATCAGCCAATGTTTTGACCTCAGCTACATTCTGTGGTAGTGAATTGCGCACATTCACCACCCTCTGGATGAAAGACTTTCTTTTCACTTCACTTCTAAAAGGTTTGCTCCTTATCCTCAAACTGTGACTATAGTCTATGAATAAATAAAAAAGAAATGTAACACTCAAAATGGGTATGACCTCTGTAGAAAAATGCATGGATGTCAAGGTTAGCAGAATACCTCCCATCTGTTTAGACTCCAGAAATGCAATGAAAGGTAAGTATAGACTATGTGCTTCAAGATGGAGCATCCTCTCTCCTACTTTTATAAATTTAAAGAGAGTGGGGATAAAGGGGTCTCTTGCATGATGGTAGCCGGTGACTAGTGGTGCGCCTCAGGGGTTAGTGCTAGGACCACAACTTTTCACAATATACATTAATGATTTGGAAGAAGGAACTGAAGGCATTGTTGCAAAGTTTGTCGATGACACAAAGATATGTAGAGGGACAGGTAGTATTGAGGAAGCAGAGGAGCTGCAGAAGGATTAGGCTAGGAGAATGGGCAAAGAAGTGGCAAATGGAATGCAATGTGGAAAATTGTGAGGGTATGCACTTCAGAAGGAAGAATGGAGGCATAAACTACTTTCCAAATGGGGAAAATGCTTAGGAAATCAGAAACACAAAGGGACTTGGGAGTCATTGTTCAAGATTTTCTTAAGGTTAACTTGCAGGTTCAGTTGGCAGTTCGGAAGGCAAATGCAATATTAGCATTCATGTCGGGAGGGTTAGAATACAAAAGCAGGAATGTATGTCTGAGGCTGGATAAGGTTCTGGTCAGACCCCATTTGGAGTATTATGGGCAGTTTTGGGCCTCATAGCTAAAGGTCCAGAGGAGGTTCACAAGAACGATTCCTGGAATGAAGAGCTTGTCGTATGAGAGAATGGCTGAGGACTCTGGGTCTGTACTCATTGGAGTTGGATGTGGGGAGATCTTATTGAAACTTACAAGCTGCCATGTGGCCTGGATAGAGTGGACACAGAGAGGATGTTTCCATTAGTAGGAAAAACTAGAACCACAGGATATCACCTCAGGCTAAAGGGACAATCCTTTAAAACAGAGGCGAGGAGGAATTTCTTCAGCCAGGGAGTGATGAATCTATGGAACATTTTGCTGCAGAAGGTTGTGGAGGCCAGATCATTGAGTATCTCTAAGACAGAAATAGATGGGCTCTTCATTAATAAGGGGATCAGAAGTTATGGGGAAAAGGAGGAGAATGGGGATGAGAAAAGTATCAACCATGACTGAGTGGCATCCAAATTCACTGGGCCGAGTGGTCTAATCCTGCTCTTGAGTCTTATGGTCTTATAACCTAAATTTAAAAATAGCGTTGCAGTAAGGCCACCACTGTAGGGATGATATCCTCTCTACAAGGAAAGCTTCAGCTTCTGCTGCACCAAGGCAAGGAGGGAGGGCCAGGTAAGCTTGCCTGGAGAGTTAGGCCTTGGTCTGTCACCAGGAAACCAGCTCTAAGCAGTAAGCTGGCCCACTGCCCACAGGAACCTGAGGGTTTAGTGGAAAATCCCTACTGGTGTCCTCTGATCATCCTTTTGTCCCTCTTAGTCACCTGGAAGAGCTATCTACTGTAACCAGATGGTAGGCCCTGCTACCACTCCCACCTCTGAGCAAATGTTACACTCTTTGAAAGCCTAGCCTTTAGATGAGACATTAGCTGAGGTGTTTTTCATTTATTAGATGAACTGAGTATTAAAGGTTCCACAGCAATATCTGGATCTATAATCCAGATTATAAATGATCTGGATGAGGGTATTGAAGGATGGATTAGTAAATTTGCAGATGACACTAAAGTCGGTGGAGTGGTAGATAGTGAAGAGGGGTGTTATAGTTTGCAGAGGGACTTGGACAAGTTGCAGAGCTGGGCCGAGAGGTGGCAAATGGAGTTTAATGTGGAAAAGTGTGAGGTAATGCACTATGGCAGAAATAATAAATGTGTAGAGTATAGGGCTAATGGTAGGATTCTTAGTAGTCTTGATGAACAGAGGGATCTTGGTGTGTATGTGCATAGATCCCTGAAAGTAGGCAGTCAAGTCGAGAAGGTTGTTAAGAAGGCATATGGAGTCTTAGCTTTTATTGGTAGGGGGATTGAATTTCGGAGCCGCAACGTCATGTTGCAACTGTACAAAACTCTAGTGCGGCCGCACTTGGAGTATTGTGTGCAGTTCTGGTCCCCACATTATAAGAAAGATGTGGAGGCATTGGAGAGGGTACAGAGGAGGTTTACCAGGATGTTGCCTGGTATGGAGGGCAGGTCTTATGAAGAGAGGCTGAGGGATTTGAGGTTGTTTTCGTTAGAAAGGAGGCGGCTAAGAGGGGACCTTATCGAAACATATAAGATGATTAGAGGTTTAGATAGGGTGGACAGTGATAGCCTTTTTCCTAGGATGGAGAAAGCTAGCACGAGGGGACACAGCTTTAAATTAAGGGGTGATAGTTATAGGACGGATATCAGAGGTAGGTTCTTTACCCAAAGGGTGGTTCGGGAGTGGAATGCCCTGCCTGCAGCAGTTGTAGATGCGCCAAGTTTGGTGGCGTTTAAGAGGTTAGTTGATAAGTATATGGAAGAGAAGGGAATGGTTTAGTTTGGAGGGTCATTGCTTTTTATATTGGTTGGCACAACATTGAAGGCTGAAGGGCCTGTTCTGTGCTGTAGTGTTCTATGTTCTATGTTCTATATTGAAAGAACAGAAGAAATTATTCTGGTGCCCTGACCAATATTCCTTCCTCAATGATGATCATCAAGAGCAGAAAAACAGATTGTTCATTTCATTATTAATTGTAGAATCTTAGTCTTCACAGAGGTTTTGGAATTTGACAGTATAACCTTCTCATCTAAATCACTTAAGAGTACTTTTTGCAGTCAAAGTAAGTTTGTGTATTTCAAATGTTTGGTAAAAAGTAATAAGGCATTGTGTCAATGCAATGTTATTCATAGAATCCCTACAGTGTAGAAGGAGGCCATCTGGCCCACTGAGTGTGCACTGGTCCTTGGACAATAATCCCATCCAGGCCCTCTTCCCATAACCCAAAAAACAAAGAGAACAAAGAAAATTATAGCACAGGAATGGGCCCTTTGGCCTTCCAGGTTTGCACCGACCATGCTGCCCAACTGAATTAAAAGCCCCGACTCTTCCAGGAATCATATCCCTCCATTCCTATCGTAGTCATGTATTTATTCAGGTGCTCCTTAAAACTCACTATCATATCTGCTTCCACTGCCTCCCCTGGCAGCGAATTCCAGGCACCCACCACCCTTTGTGTAAAAAACTTGCCTTATATATCTCCTTTAAACTGTGCTCCTTACACCTTAAACCAATGGCCCCTAGTAATTGACTCTTCCATCTTGGGAAAAAGCTTTTGACTATCTACTCTGTCCATACCCCTCATAATCTTGTAGACTTCCATCAGGTGAGAACAAACCAAGTTTCTTCAACCTCTCCTCATAGCTAATGCCCTCCATATCAGGTAACATCTTGGTAAATCTTTTCTGTATCTTCTTCAAAGCCTTCACATCCTTCTGATAGTGTGGTGTCGAGAGTTGAACAATATATTCCAAGTGCAACCTAATTAATGTTCTATAAATCTATAACATGACTTGCCAAATTTTATCCTCTATGCTCCGATGAAGGCAAGTATACCATATGTCTTCTTGTACTATCTTCTCCACCTGCATTGCCACTTTCAGTGACCTGTGTACCTGTACACCCAGATCCCTCCGCCTATCAAAACTCTTAAAGGTTCTGTCATTTAATGTATATTTCCTATCTTTATTAGATCATTCAAAATGCATTACCTCACATTTACCCCACGTATTTACCCCGCGAACCCCTCTAGCCTACGCATCTTTGGACACTAAGGAGCAGCTTAAGTGGACAAGCCACATAACCTGCACATCTTTGGACTTTGGGAGGAAACCGGAGCACTCAGAGGAAACCCAGGGAGACAGTCACCCAATGTCGGAATTGAATCCAGGTCCCTTTTGTACTGCGGTCCATTGCTATAGGAGATTGAACAAACTGATATTGTTACAGTTATTAGCGGATATGGTAGTCCAATATCTTGGTAAACCTTAATCCATGTTAAATAACTAGGTTAACCCTGCATTAAACCATTTGGAAAAGGGATGTCTTATGCAGGAATTAAACATTAATCCTCTAATTATCATTATCAGTCATTTCTAGCCTTCAGTGTTTAGTGTGGTGGTAGAAAATTTCATGTATCCATTAGCAGGATGATGCATTGTGCTGGAGACTGAAAGAAGGCAAGAGACATTAGTGACAGGCAGCAAGTAGGCTTTTGGTCAGTACCCATGCTTGAATAATGGTGCGTTGCTTGGGAATTACAAAAGGGTAAGGCAAAATATCTTTTTTTAAAATGGAGGAATTATGAATTCATAAAATATAGAAGCTACTAATACTTTAAATACTACCATATTTACTTGCAGTGAAAATCCTCTTCTAAACACAGGAAATAATTTCATTATAATAAATTTCCATTTCCATTGCATCGCAAGAGTTGAGCTTTATATTATTTTAAGAAGTTATTTCTTTATGGTTACTTGAGTGAATGCAGCATGCTGCCTAAGATAAGAATTATCTCTGGCCAATTGCTACAGGTAGTTTGTCATAAAAGCGAATGAGAGTGAACAAACGTGATGGCAGCAGATGGAATTGAATCTCTTTCTTCTGGTAATTTGTGCAGAGTGTGTTAAGTAACAGCAAGGTATATTCATGTCACAAAACCTCTGAGGCTTTGCACTGAAAATCAGGACAACACTTTTTTTTGAGGCTAATCGCATTTCTCATTCTTGTGCTGAGCTACATTCCTTGAGGCAACCACTGGCTGGAATACTGGTAGTAACACAAGCATCAGTGACACCGGAGATGGCAAGAGTGCATTGGAATTGCTTGAAATCAACATATGAGTGCAACTTCATTGCAGTGTAAGTTAAAATTAATGTTAATGTAATGCCTGTCTGTCCCATGCAGTTAGAAAATCCATTGCCTAAACAATGTTGGTGAAGAGTGCTTAGGCAGCCCCCCTTTTCAGCATTCCAACCTGTCCTCAACCAAATCCCTCTCCTGTCCAGCCATCAACTATTCTCCTTTGCAAGAGAAGCAGCTTATGTCTTTGTAAAAATCTTTTCAGCCTTTCTTTGAGAGTTCAGCCAATTCTCTTGCCTGAGACATAAGCAATTCTCCGCAACTTCCCAGCCACCACTCCAATTAATGAACTTTACAGTCATTTAAAGCCTGGGGAAAAACGGTAGTTAGCATTGCTGCCTCACAGTGCCGGGGACTAGTGTTCGATTCCTGGCTTGGGTCACTGTGTGGAGTCTGCATGTTCTCCCCATGTCTGCATGGATTTCTTCCGGGTGCTCCAATTTCCTCCTGCAGTCCAAAAGAGCTGCTGGTTAGGTGCGTTGGCCATGCTAAATTCTCCCTTAGTGTACCCGAACAGTTGCTGGAGTGTGGTGACTAGAGGATTTTCACGGCAACTTCATTTCAGTGTAAGTTAAAATTAATGTTAGTTAATTTAACTAAGGCAACTTGTGATTAATAAATAAACAGTATATTTAATCTCATATAACGCCACGCCCTCTCATAATCATCAGATTCTAATTGATTTGAGCAGCAGAAATTCTAGGTGAAGGGACTGTCAACTGCTGCCTCTGCCTATTGCTAATCTTATAAACCATCTGAATGCTTCCATTACTCAGGTAGCTGAACATAAACTTGAAATTTGAGGCCATCAAATCTAAAAATGTTATTGGTGCATTTTATTGTAGGTATCTGTATCTCCATGTAAAAATCCTATATCAGACAATAGACACAAAATATAAAAGTGTTTAAAGATTTTAAAATTCTTAAAGCCAAAACTGGCTAAAGTCCCCCTTGAATTTCACTTCCTCCACCATAGATACACCAATGTTACAATGTGTACTGCAAGATGCTGTTTAACAACTTACCAAACCACCTTCAACAGCACCTTCCAAGCTTGTGATCTCTACCACCCAGGACCCTGGTTCGATTCCTGGTTTACGTTACTATCTGTATAGAGTCTGCACATTCTCCCCATGTCTGCATGTGTTTCCTTCTGGATGCTCCAGTTTTCTCCCACAGTCCAAAAAGATGTGCTGATTTGTTAGATTGGCCATGCTAAATTCTCCCACAGTTGTACCCAAACAGGCGCTGGACTGTGGCAACTTGGGGATTTTCACACTAACTTCATTGCAGTGTTAATGCGACTCACTAATAAATAAACTTTAAATTTAGAGAGTAAGGTCAGGGCTTGGGAAACACCATCAACTTGGAGGCTCCCTCCAAGTCACACACCATCCTGACTTGGAAATATACTGCCATCCCTTTACTCTCTTTGAGTGAAAATATTAGAACTCCCTTCCTAAAGCGCTCTGAGTGCCCCTGTGTAATTTAGGCTGCAGCAGTTCAAGAAAGGTTATCACAACCATCTCAAAAGCTAATAGAAATGGGCAATATGTGCTGTAGTCTTGCACATGGTTGCTACATGAATAAGTAAAAAAAATCACATTTCCACTAACTTTCTATTTATCCATTTTTAACACTGAATTCAAATTCTCAAACTGTCATGGTGGACTTCAACTCATTCTGTGATTATTCATCCAGATTTCTGACTAGTCCAATCGCATAACTATCACCCAAGCCATCCAGGAGTAAGCTAACCAACCTCATGCTTTGTTTAGCCACAGCTTCATTCCTACGTATCCCAAACCTCAAAAAGCACAATGGGAGGACTCCACAAAAATGACAGATAGCTCATCTGCCAGCATGAGGTATGTCTTGGCCTCCTTGTTCATCATTGATGGACAGGCATCTTCAGAGTGATGAGACGCCTCTTCCATATTTCACGTTGGCAGTGACTTCCTCAGTTTAGTGGCAGTGTGAGGGATTGCAGGGCTGAGACAACACCTGATTCTGTTCCTGGAACTGCCTCTCCATGAGACCACTCTCTAAATGGAGGAGGAGGTTGTGCGCTTAGTGCTCAGGGTCAACACATTGCTTATATTCCACATAGATTCCTCCATATCAGAGACCACAGCACACAGACCCCTCAAGGCTCTCCGTTAGATTTTCCCATGCATTCTGCTGAATATCCAACGTCTGCTGCCTGATGGAAGACTCCAGAGCTCATCATCTGCCTTGGACTCAGTCTGGTGCTGATCTGCAACAGTACTTCTTCGATTGCTGACACTCTGGGAACTCTGCCTCTGCGAGTTCCTCTTGCTAGTGTGGTATCCCTCATTATAGTACTTGTATCTGCGCTGGTGCTTGATACAAAGAATGAGTGAGATGTGGGTGCATCTTCGGGTATTAAGTGGGTTCCTCAGGATTAGCCATGTGTCATGAGCAAGGTGCTTCTGATGGAACAACAGATCATGACAATTAAGAACATCACTAATGGTGCCTGTTCAAGCATGATGGTTGTTTGCCAAAATAGACACATGCTTCTTTTAAACATTGTGTGTCTAAGTGATAAGTACTCAGGATTGGAACCTGAGAAGCTATTGGAGAACCTTTTCCTCTCTCACACTCCGCCACCTCTCATCTGCCTATTGCACTGTTACCATCCTCTGAGACACCTGCCTCTTCTGAAACAAGTGGACCTTCCTCCTCACTTTCATTCCATGTTCAAAACCTCCATTTCAAACCTGAACAATATCAGGATGTTGGACTTCATGCTACCTATTTGTGTGCCTCTTATAGCTTCTCTTTTCCTGAACGTAACAAGTGCATTGTACCTGCAACACCATTACAGCATCATGGCCCACCCCTCTGGAGTCTCAGTTTGAGATATCTGTCAGATTGGCACTCCTCACCCTTCAATACACACAAGGTGGGTGACAACTACTGCCACCACTGACAAGCACTTGGAAGTGTGCCATTTTCACTATGCATCTCATATCCCTGAGATTAATGTCTTATGGCCAGCCTTCAAGATACCTGTACTCAGTTCCATGATACGTTGGTACTTGCCCTTGTGGAGCCCTGAAGATGATTGAACTGTTTCTGCTACTGGATGCATGTTTCTGCCATGTGCATCCAGTGGCAGAAACTGGATTTCAACCTTCACTTCTTTGTAATCCTGAAATAGTGCGCTGATCTGGCCATCGGGGTATTACTGGCCACATTTGCACAGGCAAAATGAGTGTGGCTAAAGACCAACCCCTCCCCACTGCATTCCCCCACCCCCCCCACCAAGTTTTTGACCTCATACAGATGTTGAGACAAATTATATTGCTCAAATAGAACACAGCATTGGTGAGCACTGCTGCCTCACAGCGCCAGTCTCGCCAGTTCGATTCCAGCCTGGGGTGACGGGGTGGAGTTTGTACTTTTTGCTTGTGCCTTCATGGGTTTCCTCCAAGTGATCTAGTTAAGTTGATTGGCCATGCTATATTATTCCTTAATATCCCAGGGTGTGTAGATCAGATGGATTAGCTTTGGTAAGTGTGTCGGGTTGCAGGGTTAGAGTGGAAGTGTTGGGCCTGGGTAAGATGCACTTTGGAGGGTCAATACATCTAATGACTTCCTTCTGCACTGTAGGGATTCTATGTTTCTATAGTTGTCAGGTGCTCCTAAAAAAGAAGCTAAAGATTTTTGAAAACTGATTTCTGCAAGCAAAAGGCAAGTTTTTTTTATATTTGTCATTCCACCTGCAGACACCTGTACTTCTTTCTGACTACTTTTTCAGTATTATTGATGCAAGAATTTTTAAACACCCCCAGCCTTCCAGGGAAATGCCATATCTGCTCCTGTGGAACAGATGTGGTCACTCATTCTTGTGCTCCCAGATGCCAGTTGAGGATCAAGACTGCCAGATGGGATTGGCTTCTCATTCCACACAGCAAGCATGGTGGAACTGAGGAAGTCCTTACCTGTGGCAGCAGGCAGGATCTCGCATGAAGACACAGATGATGCCATCTCTGAAGGGCATTAATGGGAAGATTGGTCTCATCCTTATTGACATGGTGTCCTGAAAGGGGAAGCCGAATACTTGCCATGAGCTGTTTTACCCTGATGGCTTTGTCCTCAATATTCTCTTTGCCAGCATCTTTGCCAGCATCTGGGTGGTATAATAGTTAGCACTGATGCTTCACAGTGCCAGGGACCCAGGTTCAATTCCAGCCTTGGATAACTGTCTGTGTGGAGATTCCATATTCTCCCCCTGTCTGCATAGGTTTCCTCTGGGTGCTCCGGTTTCTCCCATAGTTCAAAGATGTGCAGATTGGGTGGATTGATTGTACAAAATTATTTCTTAGTGTCCCAAAATGTACAGGTTAAGGGATTAGCAGGGCAAATATGTGGGGTTACAAGGATAAGGCTGAGGGCCGTGCTGGATTTAGACTTTGTGAGACCTTAAGTTATATAAAGTTTGGAGGCCCTTGTTAAAAAGTTACACCAAAAGATCTCACAAAGGTGCATACAGAAACAAGACACTGGGTTGCCACAAAAGAATTGAAAAGATCTTTTGAACAATATCTATCTTGATTTTTGAATGGCAGCTTTGAGTTTTCAAATGGGCCATTCCAGTGCTGACACTCTGAAGGGCCCTTAAGGATCCAGTATGAGAACTTATTCTCAGTTAAAACACCCCATTGACCTACATTATTGAGTTTCATGAATTTTGTTGTTTCAGCTGTGGATATCAGCTCTGTAATGCTCACATTTGAATCAATTCCCGTGTTTTCCTCAGCTGAGATTCCAGACTCTGTCGTCTCAGTAGCAGAAGCACTAGTCTGTGGTTGTTTTGGACTTCGCTGATCACCTTGTGTTTGTGGATGCATATCTGTTTCTGGAATAACTGTCAACTTTTGGTATTTTTTTGAGTTGCTCTTCAATCTGGTGCTTTCTTTTACTTTATTGGTAACCGTTTTAAATGTTCTCTTCGTTGTAAATTTTCTGAAATTTTGTGAGGCCCCAGTGGATTCTGAGGCCCTAAGCTGTCGCTTGCTTATCATATGTCTAAATCTGGCATTGGTAGAAGGTTTTGTCATGTAGACTCAATGGGCCAAGTGGCCTCTTCCTTCACTGTATAGATACTATAATCTCCCTCATTCCTGGCTGTATTGATTGTTACAATGACGGCTATACATGAACCAAGAGTCTGCAGCATCATGAGGAAGGTATGGTTGGGCAAAGAAAAATTCTTGCCCCATTTACACTCTGAAAAAAACAATGAAATGGCAAGAACATTCCACCCCTATAGTTTGTCTCTGGATGATTTTGTAAAATCTTGCCTTGCAATTACACAATTCATTTTTGTCACCCTTCTTAAACAAACACATCCTACTGTTGCCTCCCAGCCCCTGTTGCCTACCAGAGGTAGAGAGATTCTTCCCACTTAGAAAGGATAGTAGAACTAGAGGGCACAGTGTCAAAATAAGGAGGGGGGGTGCAGTTTAGATCAGAATTGAGGAGGAACTTCTTCACTCAAAGGGTGGTGAATCTCTGGAATTCTCTGCCCATTGAAGTGGTGGAGGCTACCTTGCTGAATATATTTAAGTCATGGGTAGATGGGTTTCTAATAGATGAGGGAATTAAGGGTTATGGGGAGAAAGTAGGGAAGTGGAACTGATCCATTTTAGATCAGCCATGATCTTGTTGAATGGCAGGGCAGGCTCGAGGGGCTACTTGGCCTATTCCTGCTCCTATTTCTTATGTTTTTATGTTCCTATGTCCTCCAGGACAATTTAAATAACTTGTAATGTTGGGAAAATTATGGTCAGATACATTGCTACCATAAATCTGACTTACATCAACATCCTACACACCATCAGGAAACACAAATTTATCCACCTTGAGTTCTGCTCTTTCCTTCAGGATCAATAGGTTTCATACAGTAAATTCTAATAATTCATCCATATCCATAGGTCAAATCTATGTTCCCACTACCAGCATCCTAATGCAAACTATTAATTCAGAGCACCACAAGACCAGATTTGGTATTACCATATATCCTTCCACTGACTGAACAGTTGTAAATGTTGGTGTGAGGAGAAAACATTAAAAGGAGCCTTGCTATAGCCTATTGCCAATTATTAATATAACAACAAGATGAAATCTTTGTACAAGGACCAAATTATCAAAGGACAGATTTTGAGCAGAAGGTTGCAGCATAAAATAGAACTATTAATGATTAAACTAATGAATCAGGACAAAATCATTATCCAATATGTATTTCGGCATTTCACCCCATGACAAATTGTACAACAAGGCTACAGAGATGTTAAAATGAAGAGCACGATTCTCATCCTTTCTTCCGACCAATATTGCTTTACTTATTTGGTCTCTGGTGATGATTTTGGAATTTGTTTAAAGGAATTGAGCAGAATAGAGAACATCTCTTTGCTGCTGATTCATTGCCTGGACTTCGAGTACACTGGGATTGCATAGGCATAGTTATTGGATCCATTAGCGTTTGACAAGAGCCATTAATAAACCCACAGACACTGTGGCCATCATGATCAGGATGTACTAGGCTAATTACAGAAACAAATGCTTGGGTTTTATGAGACTCTGTAGAGCCTCTGTATTGGCAAGTGTAGACAATGGAATTGCAATGATCTTAGAGAATCCAGTGATATCCAGAGCCAGCCTGAAACATGACAAAATTATTTAAATAAATCCCATGCTGGATCTAGTGGCTATTATGTGGCTTCCTCACCAGATACTTCTGCTTACCAATAGGATTCTTCCATCAGGCTAGACTCACTCACTAATAACACTCCTTAGTCACCAGTAGTGCAGCTTACTACCAGTGTGATCACCAAGAGCAATGGTTATTCATCAACACCAATGCTGTGATACAAATGGCACTGCTTAGTCACGAGCAATAGAGTACATACGTACATAGTTGTTGTCAGCTGTCCGTCACTTTGAGGATGGTGTCTACTCACAGTTGTGAGCTTCTGCCATGGGTCTTCATGTGACTGACAGGCTGATTTTTGACTTGCCTTTTGAGGTCTATGGACCAAGATTTTGTTCCTCTCTCTTCCTTCTTTGCCATTACTATGATTCATAATTAAAGTATTGAGACTCAAGAGTATGATGTGACTTGTTGAATTGGTTGTCACCATACTAGACAAACAGTAGCAAGCTCCTCCAGTCATTAAGACACCCATGCAGGCACAAGGAGAATGTGCAAACTCCACACAGACAATGACTCAAGCCAGGAATTGAATACAGGTCCCTGACACTGTTGGGCAGCAGTGCTAACCATTGTGCCATTGTGTCACCCTAGGCAATTTTGGGCTGAAGGTTGGGTTTGTTGGCCTAGAGGCCCAAAGGCAGTGAGGCAGTGAATCTCTACTCAATCACCACTGGAAGATGACATAAAATCATAGAATCCCTATAGTGCAGAAGGAGGCCATTGGTCCTTCAAACCTACACTGACAATGATCCCATCCAGGCTCAGTCCATGTAACCCCATGTGTTTACCCTCATAATGCCCCCTTGTTTGGCGGCTGAGGTCATTGACCCTGACCTGGCAGCAGTTCTTGGTTCTCTTTTAAACGGCCATCTGGCAGTCTCAGGTGGACCACCAAATGTGTTCATTCCACCCCAATATGCAGAATTTTACAATTGGAAATGTTTGAAAACTTTTCAGGTAATTGTGAATCTGTTTCATCTTTCCCTAAAATGCCAACAGTGCAAGATTTTTTTGCCATTGATGATACGTGGCATTTAATTTGAACATGAGCATGCTTTCCAGATCTTAACATAGAGGAATTTTCTAGTTATAGTATGTTTCCCTCCCTAGGTGGCCAAGGAAAGTGAGTTCGTGAGAAGCATACTAAAGCAGGGGAGCATACTAAAGCAGGCCCAAGATTTGATGGTGAATCTTTACGTGCCTTCCTGCCAGCCAAAAAGGAGAGCTCTCTTGTTCAGAAATTCAGCCTGAGAGGAGGCAGCAGTGGATGTCAACAGTGTAGTGCCTCACACTTGGACACAATGCCAGGAAAGGGTCAACCACCTCCTGAAGTCGGTCAAAGTGAATAAGTCCTCAGAATGTTTATTCCTGTGTCAGGAAACTACTGGGTAGCATAGTAAAGGATGGAGGCCATCCTATCTCTCTACATGCTCTGTTGTTATGTGATCTTACATCATTAATGATATCGACTTTATATTTACATATTTAACATTTTATACCAAAACGACTTAAGGATCCAACTTGAATTTGATCAGCTTGAGCATTCTGGTCTATGAGAAAACATTGGGGGGAATTTTCCCATCCCCCACAACAGGAATTGTGGTGGGCTGGGGGGGAAGGGGCAGATCATGCAACGGTCCATTGACCTCGGGTGGGTCAATGCTTCTGGACCACAATGACAAAGGAGGAGACAACAATGAATACGATTGCTTGTGGGCACAATATTGGATGTGATGTTTCTGCTGTTGTAGGGATGTTTGAGTGGGAGAGAACAAGAAACAATGGCAGAGTGAAAGCTGTCATCAGAGTAAGATAACCCTAGGCCTGAGGTTGCAGGACACCTTTCTCCAGTCTTAATGGGCAGGACTTTCAGAATGCACTCGTCCCAAAACTGAGGTTTGTTTGGACATCTGAAACACATGATATAGTAAAAGCATTGGTCTCAGTAATGATGTCCTGTGCACTTCTCATTTTGTCAAATGGGGATTGGGATGGGGAAGGCATAGGCAGTTGGGATGACATCAATTAACCTAACAGTGTTAATTATTGCAATGTTACACTCATTTTCAGGAGAAGTGTGCACACAATGCCCAGGGGAGATGCCAAACTGGAGGTGGCATTGCTGAACCTGTAATACTAATGCTGAATGAGGAGGATGTTCTCTTGCCCTTCTCAGTCGAATCCTTTAAGTCGATTAGCAGAGGTGAAATTGGAGGAAAGCACGAGTCTGGTGAGAGGGAGCAAATGGTTGAAACTGTGAGAAAGAAGGTATCGGGAAAGCTGGAGGTGAATTAATGCTTGGCATTCAATGAATGTTAAAAATCCTGTCCCAGTGCTATAAGCTAGGGAAACCTCCCAGTCAAAAGCTTTTGATGTTTTTGTGAGCGGTTATATCATATCTCATGTTGCGCTTGACTAATGCTGCTGAGCATTGTGACCTTGCATAGCTGTGGAAAGCTTTGCAAAGACAACCAACACCCTTTCTTCTGTCTGTTTGGCACAGATGAAACCTCTTTCACTGAAAGAATATTGATGCCAGTCTATCATCCGAGGGTGAGAGACAGAACCCTTGGAAGAAGTCCTGTCACATCCTCTGTCTTACTCAAGCACCACCACAGATACATGACAGCATGTTAGCACAATTTGAAAATACATTAAGGGGTCAATACCTAGCAAGGCAGTGTGATAATAATATTGAAATATATTTAACTGAATGCAAATCAGATTAATTCCCATTACAGGCATGAAACTAATGGCATTGCCAGCGAGGGGTGAAGATTGAACGTTGCAATCTCACTGGCACAATCTGAGACTTTCGGATCTTGAGGGCCCGCCAATGTTCTCATGGGAATCCCAGTCATATCTGTCCTTATATTTCAAGCTAGATTTCACTCATTTCTTCCTCATTTATTTTAATCATTCTTTGCTGATTTTTAAATTCTGTCCGATCTTCTGCACCATCGCTAACAGGATAGTTTTTTTTTAACCACATTATGTTCCTATAACTTTCACGTTATCTCAGCACCATGTTTTCCTTTCCTAACACTCCTTCCTGGGAACACAGATGAGACATGCCTGTTTCGCCGAAAGGAAGCTGTCACAAGGTAAATGCTTCTCCTGAAGGCCCAGCTTCAGACAACCTGTATCTTAAGCATGCAGGAAATTGACTACTGTACTAATCCTTCACATCACTGCACTTTTCTAAGTGCCGAAGTGATAGATGCACCAAGCATGTGACAAAGACACAGAGGATCGTTGATAGCACTTGTATGGTCAACCAGCTAATAGATTCATACTCCTTTTCAACATTTCCTCTTGCTCACTTGTCAATTCTACTTCAACCAGTGCTTCTTATCCATGTTCACTAATTGAATCCCTGGGGATTTGTGTGGCTGCGTTGATGTCTAAGTGTTAAATAAGAGAGATGCAGAATGTTTTGTGGTTACGCCCTCCACAGGCAGAGCTCAGAGTCAATGCTTCTGGACCACAATGACAAAGGAGGAGACAACAATGAATACGATTGCTTGTGGGCACAATATTGGATGTGATGTTTCTGCTGTTGTAGGGATGTTTGAGTGGGAGAGAGCAAGAAACAATGGCAGAGTGAAAGCTGTCATCAGAGTAAGATAACCCTAGGCCTGAGGTTGCAGGACACCTTTCTCCAGTCTTAATGGGCAGGACTTTCAGAATGCACTCGTCCCAAAACTGGAAAATCCCACCCGAGGTCAATGGACCGTTGCATGATCTGCCCCTTCCCCCCCAGCCCACCACAATTCCTGTTGTTGGGGATGGGAAAATTCCCCCCAATGTTTTCTCATAGACCAGAATGCTCAAGCTGATCAAATTCAAGTTGGATCCTTAAGTCGTTTTGGTATAAAATGTTAAATATGTAAATATAAAGTCGATATCATTAATGATGTAAGATCACATAACAACAGAGCATGTAGAGAGATAGTTCTGCGTAGATCCTTCTGTTAATTCTGTATTGCAAAACATTAGCCTAATGTTTGATTAAAGGGAGAGTTTATCAGTGGCATTACCTTTGACTTATTTGCAAGTCCAGACTCACAGTGGCCATATCTAAGACAAAAAAATGATAATAACAGACTTGTGGGGTTGGGGCAGAGGTGTGGCCCAAGGGGTGTGATTTTGTTCTCACATTAACCATCAGCTACAATGGCAATGCGGGCGCAAGAAATGGGGTTCTCGTCGGCAACACTTTGTTTCCCGATTTTCCCCACCTGTCGCTGTTGATGTAACGAAATGCTAACTCCTTCTGGCATTTAAATACATTTCAATTAATCTGCATATCAATAAAAGGGCCAACCCATTACATAATTCCCCCTCACTGAATATTCATAACAGTTCTATGAACATGGGAAATAGTCGAGGACATCCTGCCGGGGGGGCCAAGCTAAGTATAGTCCCTCCAGTAGGAGAAGGACATGCCCAGGCAATGGCCTAATACTGCCTGCTGGCACAGGTTGGCACTGCCAAATTGGCACTCTCTGTCCAAACTACGGCTATTACTCCAAACTGCCATCTGCAATTATTATCCCAACTCCATTCCCTCTGTGTTAGCATCTCCCAGATTCTTGCCCTTTAATCCCTAATAATATGACTTAAATACTGCAAGTAACACCAAGAACCCCTTACCCAAAGTTATAACTGATTACTTCTGGAATTACAACCTATTATTATCCTTTCATGTCCTCTTTGATATATCTAGAATATTTGATGTGCATAGTCACATCATCTTTCTCCATTATCTCTCATCTCCATGAAATTGAGCTCATGTACTTTTGTCGTAAGTAATTGGACCCAATCAGCATATTTTGAGCAATGACCTCTTCCTTTGATCCTGAACAGTCACCGCCGGAGTGCCCCAAGAATCAATGCCTACACTCACCTCATCTGCACCAACAACAGCAACCCTCTCCTGTACTGGAACCCCCTATTCTTCAGCATCATGATGATGCATGATGGCTTGGAGTGTGTTAAATATCTGCCATTTGGCTTTAATTTCTTTTTCTGGCTTGCAGGAACTGCAGTTCTGGCAATTGGGTTATGGCTCCGTTTTGATCCATAAACCAAGGGCATATTTGACATTGAAGACCATCCTTCTATGTTCTATATAGGTGTCTACATCCTTGATTTCCCTTACGGAATCATTTATAGAGAAAGGTCAGTTTACATACATTGCTGATAAAACCTGACTCTGCCTGACCAATATGTCCCTCAACTACACAGCTCTCTCAGCCCCTCTGTCTCATAACAAATTTTAAGTCAATCAAAATAATTTTCAACTGAATACCAGGTAGAGTTAAGCCATTGAGAATTGGCTTCGACCCTGCTGCCTAGGCAAGGGCAGACCCTGCTCTATCCAATTATCACCCAGATAATGAAGCCCTAGTTCTTCTCAGCTCCCACCTCAAAAGTTGTACATCTATGTTGCTTATCTACATATTGATTTGAACTGTTTTGTACTTTGGAATTTGATAAATACCTAGCCTGCCATTAATGAGTTTGGGCTGGAGAAGCTGGCTGCAATATTCAATAAGACCTAAAAGCAGGCCTAAGGATCACTGAATATTCGCTGAACTTATTCAAGTCAAGACTGGATAAGTTTTTGATTGACAAGGGAATTAAGGGTTACAGAGAGAAAGTGGTACTGAACCACTGCAGATCAGCCATGATCTTATTGAATAGTGGGGCAGGCTCGAGGGGCTGCTTCTTGTTCTTATGTTCTCATGATCACAATGAGTGATTACTCTGGGTGCATGGCTTCTGTTGGGGGTAGCACAGAAACTTTGCACTGCCTACTACTTTAAATGATAGTAGTGTGTAGCCAACAACATTGGTGGACTGTTTATTGATGTCTCGGTGGGTAGATGAGAAATCCATGGAATCTCTCTTGGTTGCATCGGCTATTTATTGTGCAGTGTGAAGTATATGACCATAATTTGCCTATTAATTCACATGCATCTATTATTAAACTTGACTGCTAGAGCATAAGATATTATAATTTATTTTATCTTTCCAAATTTGTACAGTGAGATTTATTTCAAAATCACAATTATTGAATTTGTCCCCAAATATCACACAACATCATTTCTAAGCTCATTAGTATGGATCATTTCTTCAAGCAAATGTTTGGTACTGAGTTGTGTAGGCACACTGAATTAATATCAATATCAAAGAAAATATGTGGCAAATTGCAGGCATTAAGATTATGCATCAGCGTTTTTACTTTAAATTAGGATTTTTCTTTTTTACAATCTTTGATAGACATTTGGATAATCCTAAAAAAGAGCACACTTAAAATTGCATATTTAACCAGTCAATGTACACTATCCTGTGAACAAATACAAAGGACCTTCAATTTAATATAAATATCTCATTTTCCATGTCTTTTAGCTTTGATAAAGCATCATCTGAATTCAAAACA
Organism: Sphyrna mokarran; assembly: GCA_024679065.1. NCBI lineage: Eukaryota > Metazoa > Chordata > Chondrichthyes > Carcharhiniformes > Carcharhinidae > Sphyrna > Sphyrna mokarran. The sequence continues at coordinate 89,454,094 of JAGIQG010000006.1, read as the reverse complement.
GTAGCTCTTTTCTCTCCTTACAAATGCTTCCAGATCTGTTGAGATTTTCCAGCATTTTCTCGTTTGGTTTCAGATTCCAGCATCCGTAGTAATTTGCTTTTATTCAATTTAAGAGTGTGTGGCCTCTCCAGATGAGCATCACCAAGGAAAGAGCAGTTTTATATTAGCGTAATAAATCCATCAAAATCGCATACAGTGGAGTGTCCAACAAATGCAATGACCATTCATTTGCTATCACTGACAATTTCAGTATATTTTCACCTTTTCTCAAATCAGCTCTGGATAATAAACCGATCCTCATTAATATTTGCAGATTATGTAAAGAAATCATGTTCCTTTTCTTAAAACAGCAATAATATATTAAGAATCCTCTTTCCAAACTGCATTGTCAGTGAAATTAAAGACTGTTGTATATTCTGCCAAACGTTTTAATAAGGTGACCTTGATTTTTCACTCGCCCTGACAGTGCAGTGGCTTTTTATCCAAACACACCCAAGGGATGATGCATAAATAAGTCATTAACATGTGTTTAATTGCACCATCATTTTATATTGATTCCTTTCAACCTTTTTTTTAATGCAACCAGAAAAGCCTCATTAGAAATAAGCCGTGGTTTGAGGCTGGTGATGAAGCTTCACAGTGCAACTCGGAGAAAATTCTCCACAGGCAGCCAATAATTTGTTTCATTGCATAATTAATAGATTTGTCAGAAAGTACTTAGATTGTGAAATACTACGAGTAGACCTCTTTACAGATAAATTAAGATGAATGGATTCTGCTGGAAAATCTCATTGCTCAGCTTTTCGCAATTTACAGCTTTTGGATTTGCTTGCCTGTTGTCCTCTATGTTTGTGAGGAAACTGAGAAAGCAGAAGATGATTCACTGTTTTCATTCATTTATTTTGGTAAAGGAACACCCAGAAGAGGGATTCATGTCTTTTATGAAGGTGTCCATTTTTAATTTGAAGTGTTCTGTATTTCTCTCCCTTGTTCTGTAATTTACTGATTTCCGTTATCTATTGTTCTTTGCCCAACTGCAGTGGATGTCTTTCACCTTCCTCCTTGTTGACTAGCTTCCTTATCCCACAACCTGACAAGGACGTCCTTTTCATACCACGGTGAACTGCTTTAAGATGTAAAAACACAAAAAAGAGGTGGAATTTTCCCAATAAATGGCAGTGTTGTTTCCAGCAGGAAAATGGTATGTTTCTCTCCAGAAATGGTGTGGAGGTGCCGGCGTACTGGAGTGGGCATAGCAAGAAGTCTCATAACAGCAGGTTAAAATCCAACAGGTTTATTTGGACTTTAACTTAGTGTTGTGAGATTTCTTACTGTACTCTCTCTAGAGAAATGGATCAGTTTTCTCTCCAGATCTTATTCCACTCTGTCAAAAAAAAAATCAAGTGAGCACATTTCAAGCCATCATAAGGGGTACGGGGCCTTAACATGCTGTCAAAACCCAGCTGACCAGAGATGGGTGGCCCATTTTAAAAGGGCGACCGATCAGAATCTGAGTGAACCTTCCTCAGCCCATCACAGAGATCTTAGGGGCACCCCTCTCCACTCCATCTCCCCTCACCCCTTTCCCACTCCTCCCCCTCCCTTCCACCGCCTCCCCATCAGTATCGGCAGTTCTTCCCACACCAACTCCCTTGGTAATCAGCCACTTCTCTCTGCCCCCTTTTCGTCATCCCACAGTCTGAGCTGGCACACATCTACAGCGTTCTCCTCCTACCTCCCCCACGCAAGACCCATGCTCCTCTGTCCGCTTCATGAACACTCCCATGTCACTGTCTGGCCATGTTCCTATGTTCCTCTCTCTTGGGGAAAGGGGGGGGGGCTGTATTGACCTTTACAAACCTGGGGAGACCCCACAGAATGTTTACATGCAGATGAACTAGTTGTAAATGGCTATAACATAACGGCACACTGGAGCCTGCTGAGTATCCAGTTGGGTGGATGCAATCCCAGTCCCAAACCCCAGGGAAACTGCTCGCTAATGATATGCTGATGTATTGAGCTTTGTGTAGTCCTGCGGCATGTTTCATGCAAATCAAACCAGCAAGCAGCTGTTAATTCTGGAACTTGGAAACTTGCCGGCGTGTATTGCACACTCCGGATTTTGAGTACATGGTATTATTCCCACAGATGGAGAGTGCAGGCTCAAAATCAGCTCCATACTTTTTAACAATTGGTTATATGTTACTATTGATTGGTATAAAAGATGGAGCATTCATTAATACCTTTCTTGACTTGATGTAAAGCAACTTCCATCTCTCTCAATTCTGTTCATCTTGAATACTCTACCAGTTTGAGTTAAAATTGAAAATAATATCCAATTTTAGGTTCAATCATCTTTTTATGAATTTGCAATGTTATAAGTTTAAATTTCCAACTCCATGAGCTCTAAATATTAAAGTGAAATTAACGGATGGTACTGACATTGCCACCATTTTATTGGGTCCTTTTACATCATTTTCATCCCATGGACCTAATTTACAAAAAACATTTTCATATAAGCACTGTCAGAAATTCAAACCAACAGTAAGGGTAGAATTTTGCTTCCCCCCCCCCATCACAGAAATCGTAGGGGCTGAGGGGTAGAAGATGCAAAGGTTCATTAACCTCAGGCAGGAATTTCCAGCCTGGAGGTTAGCATAACCCGAAAATCCTATTCTAAAGTACAATAGAGCACATATTCTGGTCCCAGTACAAAAATATCTGGACCTAAGGACAGTAAATATTGCATTCATTGAATCGGTGAGGAACTAATTGTGCATATTTTCCACTATTAACATCATTAAATATTCATTAGTTGCTCCTAATTTAGAATCAGAGCTCAATGACAGTTGAAGGCAGGATCATTCCAAGGTGCCAGATCCACATTTAATAGAACATAGAACATTACAGCACAGAACAGGCCCTTCGGCCTTCAATGTTGCGCCGACCAATATAAAAAGCAATGCCCCTCCAAACTAAACCATTCCCTTCTCTTCCATATACTTATCAACTAACCTCTTAAACGCCACCAAACTTGGCGCATCTACAACTGCTGCAGGCAGGGCATTCCACTCCCGAACCACCCTTTGGGTAAAGAACCTACCTCTGATATCCGTCCTATAACTATCACCCCTTAATTTAAAGCTGTGTCCCCTTGTGCTAGCTTTCTCCATCCTAGGAAAAAGGCTATCACTGTCCACCCTATCTAAACCTCTAATCATCTTATATGTTTCGATTAGGTCCCCTCTTAGCCGCCTCCTTTCTAACGAAAACAACCTCAAATCCCTCAGCCTCTCTTCATAAGACCTGCCCTCCATACCAGGCAACATCCTGGTAAACCTCCTCTGTACCCTCTCCAATGCCTCCACATCTTTCTTATAATGTGGGGACCAGAACTGCACACAATACTTCAAGTGCGGCCGCACTAGAGTTTTGTACAGTTGCAACATGACGTTGCGGAATTCTTGCGGAATCTTTGAATCAAATCAACATTTGTCAGAATCTTAGTGGCGGGGAGACATACAAGGAGGCTGGAGCATCCTGTCTCACACCTAGTAATAAAATGTAAGCTACATTTTCAACATATCCTATAGGTTCCTGCCAGTTCTGGTCGAGAACGTAACAGGACTATCTGGGCAGGCATGTAGAATCGCAATGGGTTTAACACCCAGCTCGATTCCTCTACAGCGTTGATGCCTGTTTTGACTAGTCAGCGGTGTTCTCGCCTCCAGCTAGTGGGAGCGGATATTGTCCTGAGGATCTCATTGAATGGTAAAACAGGCTCTAGGAGCTAAATGGCCCACACCTATTCCTTTGAATATCTATGTCAACTCCACTGAAAGAAATCTTTTCAAAATCCAGGGGGATTTTCCCATACTACTTCACACAGTGGGCTTGGAGATTCTGGGAGAGGCCGATTTGCAGGTCTCCGTTGAGTGCCATGGCCTTAGCACATATCCTAGCACCAGATATTCAGCACCGTCAGCTCCATGCCAGAAATCAGTGGAGGAATTGCCTAATGTGTTGAGCAGCTCATTTTAATACAAATGCTATTAGCGAGCATGGGACTGACGTCTCTGGGACTGACATTTCTGGGCCTGTCCTCCCAGCAAGAAGTATTTCACTCCAGTGGGTTTTAGTATACCTCCGTGTTTACAGGGATTTGGCAGCCCAACCCCGCCGGAGTGGAAGAAGGGCAATTGTGACCCCTCCACAGAGGGTCAGGTGCCAGAGGTTTGCCCCCGGCATTGCCCCAAACGGCAAAGTGCCAATATCCAGGGGGCATCTTTGCACTGCCCACCAAACATGGGGTGGTGCTAAGGAGGCAGGGCCTGGCGAGAGCAGGGCCTCCGGAGGGGGGCTGACGGCAAATATGTGGGACTGGTGCATGGGGGGATCGCTTGCCACGCTGTAATTGGATTGAGTGATTGAAGGAGGGAAGCCAGCGTTTGGGTCTGGCCGATGGGGTGGGGCATTCTTCTCGAGGGAGAAATCAGTAGGGGGGATGGTGATCACTGCAGGAAGTGGGCAGGTCTGCAAGGGGAGGTGAGAATTGAGAGAACGGGGCTGCTGGAGGGTGTTATGCGCGAGATCAAGGTGGGCTGGGAGGCAGGGCAGTGGGCAGAATCGGGGCTGGGCCTGGACCTGGACACATCCAGAGGGCGAACGATCAGGCCGTGGGAGTGATGCACAGCCAAGACTGGCCTGCGTATGCATCGATCTCGGTGTGACAGATTGGTGCATGTGCAATGGCCCACTCAGTGCTCTGCTGCCAGTACCTCCAGCAGGTATAGGCCTTACCTCTGGTTTTCAGCGGGATTCACGCTAGGGCACTCTGCAGTGCACAGAGTGCATGAGTTTCATTTTGGAACTCCTGCTGGAGAAAACCAGCATGATTCAGTTTTTCCACAAATTCAACTTTTAGAAGTTTTTTTAAGAGAATTGCCCTTCGTCCCCATATCTTTTTTCACCTAAAACCCACAATCCCTAATGTAGTTGGGACATTACACTTCTCCACTCCTTTTTTTGCTGCAGTCTCCAGAAATCCAAGTGTAATCTTAATCATCAGCTATTAAAGGAGAAATTCTTCCTGAAGCAGAATGGATGTATCATCCTACCAACTGTCCCTAATAGATCAGTCAAACTTAGGACACTGCATATTCCAATGTCCACTTCTCTAAGCCTCAGTCCCCCTTCCCACCATGAGACCCTACAGCAATTAATGAGTCTTGGACTCCAGGGATGGGATTTTATGATCTCAAAAGAGTGAGACCAGACATTCTCACCCGAGATCAATGGATATTTCCAATATCTGCCCTTTGCCCATTCCAATCCCATGTAGGCAAGGCAGTAGAATTCCAGTGCAGGACTTAGAATCTAAGTGTTGCTTACAGTCCCAGTCCTGGCCATTGTTGCCACTGTCACTGCTGGGACCTCAGTTTGGCTAACAGCTCTCTGAGATAGTATCTATATGTGGGGCTAAAGCCCCATATCAGCTAATTAATATACGTTAGAGTTCCCACCACCCAAAAATCCTGCTGCAGGTTCAAATTAGTGATGGAATTGGATTTTAAGATTAAGTTAATATTAAGAATTAGTATTTCCAAATAACATTTTCGGTTAAGTCAAAAATGACAAGCATCATGATTATCTCCTGAATCGGTACCTTCATAATCACAAATTGACTTTCACTACCCAATATCAAGAGATGCTATTATTATCTCAAGGGTGAAACAATAAATCCCTGTAGCTATGGGGACTGGATACCATAATTCTTTCCACATATCTATGTCTCCAACCTTCTAAAAAGCAAACTGAATCACATTCATGAGACGAGGTTGAGGGCAAGTCCACAGATCACCTTATTGACACCCATCAAGTGAGTAAGACAAAGATTTATGTACTGCTCATTAAAACATCACCTAAAATCATAAAATCTCTTCAGTGCAGAAAGAGACCATTTGGCCCATCAAGTCTACAGCAATCAAAATCACTCCAGGCCCTATTTCCACAACTCATCATTTTCACCCTGCTAACACACTGACACAAGGGCCAATTTAGCACAGCCAATCAACCTAAACCTGCACATATTTAGACTGTGAGAGGAAACCGGGGCATCCCGAGGAAACCCATACAGACAGAGGGAGAATGTGCACACTCCACACAGACAGTGACCCGAGGCTGGAAGCTCTCTGGTGTTATGGGGCAGCAGTGTTAACTACTGTGTCACCTATAGCCCGCCTCACAACAAATAAAGAAATATAAGTGCCACCAACTTTTTAAGTAGGTTAAAACAATTGCCAACCTATCACGGAATTAAACCAAGACTTGCTTTAGGCCTGCTCATTTGTCTTCATAAAGCAAAGTGGCTTCGGCCTTACCTGCGTCTCACAGCATATTTTACAAACCAACCTTAAGGACGTGTTTATACTCTTGCTCCCACTGTGAACATGAATTTGAGGCCCTGACTTTCCAACTACTTCTCTGTCCAGGGGTATGCACATTAGGGCTGTAAATTAAGCTTATTGCAATCATCTTTGCCCTTCAGTAAATCCCCAAAAAACAAAACATTTCAATTCTTAGAGCCAGGAGTGATGAAGGTGGGTACTGATGATAGTTCACCAGCCTGCACACCGATGCCCTGGCTTCATTCTGCTCAGAGACTATTTATGCTAAAGTAGAGTGAGGACAGGATGGCGACACTATAAGCAACAAGTAGATGATCTAAATTATTGAGAGCCACTTTAGACAAATTAAGACAGTCCAAAGGGATTTTCCTTTTGGCCTCAGGATTTATGCAAATGACAGGATCTAGTTTAGATGACAGGAGGTGACAACCTGGTGGAAGTCAGGAGGACCACAATTCCAGACTGGCCTAGCAGCCATCCTTGCCCGTCCATGTATAGCAACAGCCACCGGCCACCCCCAACCCATAGAGAAGCTCATCCCACCCAGCCCCAGCCCTCACACCTACCAGCCACAAAGCTATAGACTAGCTGCAAAAACCCATTTTAAGATTTGGAGCGAGAGCACATCCACTTTGAAACAGCTTCAACTGCAGCCTGCTCTTCCTTTCAAGCTAGAAGGACTCCAACTGGTCCTATTGCTTCGGAAGCCCATCCATCCACCATCTTTAATGAAACAAGCCAACCCTCTGCCACTAATCAGTGAGCATAGGGAAAATCACAATGTGTGACCGCTTCCCACTGTGCAGGCTGCTGATTAATGTTTGATCCTGATGGAGCTCATAGGGACAATCCTTTCATTAATGTGTCTGCTCTGATATTTTTATATACATGTTTCCCTTGCCCCAAGTGTGCTGGAAAGCACTTCGGATGTTTTCTGATCATATCCTTAACATATGGCTATCTTGTGGATATAATTTCTCAAGGAAAAAAAGAGTTACGTAATATATGATTTTAGTATAAGTTACACCGAGTTCTCTTTTGTAGTAAAGTCACCAAAAATCTCAGTGCAGCATGTAGCCATTCCATGCTAGATACAACTATTGATCTTCCTAAAATGTGTCCACTTATAATATTTGCATAAATAGTGTTGTGGGAAATTCACCTCTTCGAAGTCAGACCTGGAGGTTCAACAAAACAGATTTATTTGGACAAAGCTTTGGGAGAAGCATTGGCACTCCACAGTGCTGGCAGCCACCTTCTCAACTACACAATGGCAGTTGAGCATCTTTTATACTTTTTAGATAATAGGCAGTACAGATATTAGCCGTTAGCACATTGTTACAAGTTGAGTCGACAGATATGGATATCGACAGTTAACATATTGTTATAAGCAGACAGGTATGGACATCAATAGTTATACATCTTTATACATAGAGTAAAAACATTTATGCAGATATATCCTCTATCAGTGACTGGTTTTGTTATATACATTTATGTCCCCATCAGTGGCTGATCTCGTTATCAAACTCATTTTTCTGGGTCTGCTCTTATCTCAAGTTTTAAGGTGCCTCAGGATCTGAACAATTTCCTGCAGTGATTTAAACTTTTGTGTAAATGTTTGTGCCCAGAGTCAGTGCCTCTTAACGTCCCTTCTCAGAGTCCATTTTATGTGCCAGGAAACTATTTTGTGCCCTTTACTTCGATTTCACCCTAACAGTAGTTAGTTACCTTCCTTCAAATATTTATTACAATGTGTCATTGCAGGATTAAGTCATTTGCAAGTGTTCTCAAAATAAGTTATCAAGATTAGAACTTTTACTTACTTTGGTGCAAAGGATCTGATTGCAATTCTGAAAAGGATAATAAAATGTCACTGTTTTTCAAATGGCTAAATAAACAGAAAGAAATCAAACCACTTACTTATCTGAGTAATTATTCCTTAAGCTTTATTTTCATCTGTTACCTATTACTTCAGAAAATTACAAATGTGAGAGCAACAAACATTATTTTCTATTAAGTTTAAACACAGAAATTTATAGCACACAAGAAGGTTTTTCATTCAGCTTCATCGGCCTAGTTTTCAATATAGTTGTTAGCCACCCTAGCCCTCACATCTTACTCACCCTCCATCTATTCCTTGTGACTCCTATATATTTCTATGCATCTTCCACACACCTCATGTGTCCTCCATGCCCTCTCCAAACCTACTGTTTCGGTATACATTAGGTACAAAACAAATGCACCCTATGATAACATTAGGAAGTCTTGAAAATGCTCATGAAACTACCAAAACTAGCAAAAAGACATTCAAAATCCCCTTGAAAACTTTACCCCTATTAAAAAAGATGAATTTTTCATTCACATTCCAGCTCCTTCAAAGCACTACTCAGTTTTGCCTCACACCTCATAGCCTGGCAAATTAGTTCTGCAAATAAATGTCTATTTGCCTTTTAAAAGTGCTTCATTTTCCCATTTTATTATTTGGCCAATTATTTTAGATTTATGACCTCTGGCTACCAACTCACTTGATGAATTGAATAATTTGTCTTTACTTCCTGCATTTTGGATATTTTTATTAGAGCAGAGAACGATCCCAGTATTTCCTCACTACTGAATTCCACAATCCCTGGTTTCATTTCAGTAAATGTCCTCTGTGTTCTCTGAAGGTCTTGACATTTTTCCAAAATGCCTAGCTGAGGTCAAGCCAGATATTTGTCAAGCCTTAGCATTTAGATTCTTGCATTTAGATGGTTAGGCCTCATCTGGAGTACTGCATCCAGTTCTGGTCGCCATACTACAGGAAGGATGTAGAGGCCCTGGAGAGAGTGCAGAGGAGATTTACCAGGATGCTGCCTGGTATGGAAGGGCTGTCTTACGAGGAAAGATTGAACACACTGGGGTTGTTTTTCCTTGAAAGACGTCGGCTGAGAGGGGATCTATTAGAGGTATATAAGATTATGAGGGGTATAGATAGAGTAAATGGTGGTAAGCTTTTTCCACCATTAGAAATGGATAGAATGAGGAGTCACGGGCTCAGGGTGAGGGGGGCTATGTATAAGACGAATATTAGAGGCCAGTTTTTCACACAAAGGGTAGTGGGGGTGTGGAATGCACTGCCGAGTAAGGTGGTGGGAGCAGGCACGCTAGGGTTGTTTAAGGGTCTCTTGGACAGCCACATGAGCGGTCTGCAGATAGAGGGATATAGCAGGACTGTTTGAATATCGGGAGGACCAAATAGTAGTAGACTATCTTTTAGTTTTGTCTCGGGAATGTCTTAGTTTTTTTAGCATGTTTAATTAAGTCTTATTTGTTTCCGCAGGCAATTCGGTCCACCTTGTTGACCAACAAGGGGCATGCATGCGGCATGTCGTGCGAGAGCTGCTCTTGGAGGTTGCTTCAGGAGTTGCCTAGTGCTTCACGTCGTCAGTGTATGCTTAAACTGGACCATCTGATGGGCAACATGACAGCTCAGAGACTATTGCTGTTGCTGTGCTGACACATGGATTTGGGCCTGTGTCTGCAGGAGTTTGCGCGTTCTCCCCGTGGTTGCGTGGGTTTCCTCCGGGTGCTCCGGTTTCCTCCCACATCCCAAAAATGTGCTCTTAGGCTGATTGGGTAACAAATTGTCCCTATACTGGTCCCTATATGGGAATCTTCAACAATAGGCATAGCCTAAAGTCAAGGATATGTCATTAAGACGTTAGACGGCGGCGTGGGCTTGTTTTGGCCAAAGGGCCTGTTTCCCGTGCTGTGTTGCTCTTTGTTCTTTGTAGATTCAATGCTTATAAAGATAAGTATCCCAAATACTTTCTCAACCACCTTATCAACTTGCCATGCAATGTTCAACAATGTGAGGCTATACATTCAGGCTCCCCTGTTCTTGCAACCTCTCTACGAACAATACCATTTATATTATATTGCCTTTCAATGCTGTTGGTGCCAACATGTATCACTTTACCATATTGATAAATTGTCACTTGTCTGTCCATTTGACCAGTCTCCTGCTGTCTGCTATTATCATACTCATTCACTGTTTACTACATTACCAAGTTTTGTTTCTGAAAATCTACATATAGGTAAGCTGGACTTGAGCGTAATAAGAAATGTACAGACCATTGCGTTTACTGTTCTTATTAGTGTCACAAGTAGGCTTAGATTAACACTGCAATGAAGTAAGTGTGAAAATCCCCTAGTCGCCACACCCTGGTGTTTATTTGGATACACTGAAGGGGAATTTAACAAATGCACCTAATGCACATCTTTCAGGCTGTGGGAAGAAACCAGAGCACCTGGAGAAAACCCATGCAAACTCCACATAGACATTGATCCAAGCCAGGAATCGAACCCGAGTTCCTGGTGCTGTGAGGCAGCAGTGCTGGTCATTGTGCCATCCCAGTGGTGATACACCACTGCACACCTCTTTCCAGTCAGAGAACCAATGTTGTACTCTGGTTACTATAGTCTATTTAATACATTTTGATGCTCTCCTTCAAGTAAGTCATTTATGAAGTATTTTATCAAACATCTTTTGGAAGTCCATATTTGCCAATACTGCATTACCTTCATCAACTATCCATGTTATTTCACCAAATAACTCAATCAGCTAAGTCAGAAATGCTTTGTCTTGATAAAGTCTAGTCTGGCTGTCCCTTATTAACATATGTTTCTCCAACTGAAAATTTTGTCTTTGTCAATGGGCTTTAGTAGTTTCTCTATTCTAATTTAGGATGGCTTGTCGTTACCAACTTAACTCTTTCCTTTAGTGACCATGCCCCAGTCCTCTGGCAGCGTACCAATATTCATGAAGAATTGAAAAATTGAGGTTGGAGCTAAGGCTATCTCCATCTTAATCTTCCGAGCAAGCTAAGATGAATGTCATTTGGACCATTTGTTACAGCATCTTCTTTCCATCTATTTTTATCCAGTTGAGTGGCTCATTTGTGCTGGCATGGACCAATTGAATGATGTGGCCTCTTTCAGTGTTATATTTCTATGTAATTCAATATCTCAGCCCTTGTCCACCTCCACCCCCATCACCCCCACTACAAGGTAACTTTATGCTCTGTTTGAAAAGATCAATGCAAAATATTCAATCTATATCTCAATCTATTTCTACATGATTCCTTTTATTATACCTAATTTGGCTCCACAATGCCTTATAGCTCTTTTTAAATTTTTATTTGTTTAGGAATTATATTTTGGTTTCTTTTTTACATAACCTCATAAACCTTTCTCATTCCACCTTTGCATAGTTCTACCAGAAAATGAGGAAATCTGAGTCACTGTTTATGTGAATCTCATTATAGACATAAAACAAGCTGCCAGAAGACAAGTTATTTCCATGTATCTAATCAGCTCATAGAAGTACATAGTTAGTCACCAGAGATGAAATTCAAATTGTGTTGGTACACAGTACTTATACTTTGTTGTTGTGTCTCATGTACATCCATCTAATAGTCAGTTCTTATGACTTCATAAACCCAGTACTTACTTAAGGCGATGAGAAATGTCTCCATTAGCAAAATGAGTGACTTGACACTCATTAGTTCTGTGAACTTGTAATAACTTATTTTCCTTTGAAGTGCTGTTTTCAATACCTGTTTATTTATTTGGAGAAGGCTAAAATGTATTAAGAGGATGGAAGCTTGTTTTTTCAATGTGAATATAAATTGCTGTGTTTGACAGTTTCATGAGCTTTTAATAGGGGTAAATTTTTCAAAGGGATTTTGAATGTCTTTGTTAGTTTTGGTAGTTTCATGAGCATTTTTAAGACTTCCTAAAGTTATCATAGAGTGCATTTGTTTTGCACCTAATTAATACTGAAACAGTAGGTTTGGAGAGGGTATGGAGGAAGCATGAGGTGTATAGAGGATGCATTGGAATATATAGGAGTCATGGGGAGTGGATGGAGGGCGAATAAGGTGTGAGGATTAGGGTGGTTAACAACTATATTGAGAACTAGGCCAATGCCCCAGCAGATAGAGGCAAGATTCTTAACCTGCTTATCTCAGCATTCACCTGCCTCCGTCATGCACCAGGAAGGCTTGTCTGTAGCAAATGTCTATTTTCTCAGGTTGTAAATGTAATAGCAGCCACTGCCAGCATAGAGATAGGATCCCAGGATAATGAAAGCCTCAAAGACAAAAATCCCGCTCAAATTCTCTTCATTACATTTACTTATTGTAAGGCACTCCTGCAGAATTGTGAGTGAGCCAAGAATGTTTTCAGATCTACTGGCCAAATTATTCAACCTTGTTCATATCAGAGAAGAAGAGACATCTCCTTGAATGCAGCATCAGAGTCAGTGTGTAAAACAAGTTGCTTTGTTCAATATTGATTCTAGTCCAGCTCAATTTGGAGTACTGTCTGTTACCTGTCCAGCTCATCATGGGAAGTGTATCATTACCTTGATCAGAGTTAAAGAATGAAAGTGGTTTCAGCTATCAAGAATTTTAAGTTATTACAGTACAGAATATTAAGCTACATTTCCTCAGAAGAAGCCATGAGGAGACCAAACAAAATTTCCGAGATCAAAGCAAAATGCTGTAGGCACTGGAAATCTGAAGCAAAAACACAAATTGCTGGAAGAAATCAGCAGGTCTGGCAGCATCTGCTGACAAAGAAACAACGTCAATGGTTGTAACTTCCCATTAATAGCACATCCTCACCACTGGCTTCCTGGGAAGTGAGGGGTGGGTTCAATGGGAAATGATGCTAAAAACTGCTGGGCCAGAAGATCCCATCTCCATCACTGTGAACTTTGTAGAGGGTTGCGTGGAATATCCCCCAAAATGTTTCAGTTTAATATGACATACTGATGCAAAAACATTGAGCAGGATTTTGAAAATCTGCTCACATCAGAATCAGAAATTGCCACCAGATACCTTTGGCTTATCTATCATATTTATTGTCCTGCCTGCGATGAATCCCATGGTGGATTGGAACAGAAGATTTAGGCATTCGTACTTTTTTTTCTCCACAGATTCTACAGACTTTTCCAACACTTTCTGTGTTTATTCCAAATTTGCGAAACTGATTCAGGATAAATAATTAGGCTAGATGATTCAATCAAATTTTGGTTGAAAATTTGCAAGTTTTAGGCAAGAAAAGTAAGCATTAAGGAGGCAGAGCATTGCAGAATAATGGGAAAGGGGCAAAAGAGTGGCATCAGCTGAATTACTCTGGCAGAGAGCAGGTTCAGACATGATAGGCTGAATGGCCTCCTTCTGTGCTATAACTGTTCACTGATTTTCTTTTTTACTTGGAAGTTTACAGAGATTGAGGAGTATGCTGAAAGAGCAGATAGGTGAGGTTAATCTACTGAGTTAACCAGGCTTACTTAAGCTTGTTGCTAAAAATGGTATAAACTTAAATCTCCACAGTACTTTTGATGATACTTCAGCGCCAACTGGAGGCATTATATTTTACCCCCATGCCATAGCAGATCAGTATGGAAATCATAGAATTCCTACAGTGCAAAAGGGAGCCATTTGGCCCAGCAAATCTGCACAACTCTCCGACAGAGCCTTACTCAGGCCCTATCCATGTACCCCACTATGCCCCCTAACCGAATCATCTTAAGACACTAAGAGTCAATTTAGCTTGGCCAATCCAACTAGCCCAAATAATTTCTGACAGTCTTTTGCCAAATTTCCAATGTGATTTGGGTCTTCCATGTTTTGTTAATTGAATTCCCAATTAACTTAAAAATATTTAACTGGGGGTCAATAGCAGTTGTGGACACTGATCTTTATTTTATGCTGGCAATACAGCAAAGATATATGATATAAGAAATGTTTGCCAGGATCAGCTGACACCAATGGAAATGAAGAACCGCTGAACCTGCATGCTGTGGAAAGTTTACTTCGAGGGTTTACTCAGGATTTGGTCTGGATTTCCTTTAATGTCTGATCAACTGAACCACAAATCTGACAAATTCAGCTCTGCAGAATATTTTCTTATATGACTGCACTGCCACAACTCTATGCACGGGATTACAGAATCTATATCCGTGTCTTCTTAGATCTTTTGTTGCTAATCCAGTTTTGGAAAACATTGACATGTCTTAAAGAAGTATATATGCATGTTTCTCTTCCCTCATTTGAAGCGTTCAAGAACAAGAGCAAAGGAAGAATAATTCAAGATCGTTTCCAATGAATCTAGATATTGGACAGCACAGGTCAACTCATAATCTGATTATCATAGAATCCCTAAAGTGCAGAAGGAGGCCATGCGGCATAGCGAGCCTGCATCAACAACAATCTCACCCAGACCCTGCCTTAATAACCCCATGTATTTATCCTGACAATTCCCCTGACACTAAGAATCAATTTAGCATGGTCAAGCAGCCTAACCAGCTGGTCTTTGGACTGTGGAAGGAAACCAGAGCATCTGGAGAAAACCCACGTGTCTGTCCCTATCTGATAATATTTTATATTTACACGATGAATCCACTTCACTCTGTTCTCTCAAATTGCCCAAAGATTGGTAACTTACTATTCATTCACAAGCCACGCATGCAATGCCTCAACTCTACAATAATCACTCGATAAAATTTCTATTTATTATTAAGCTCTATGAACTTATCTGAGTAGCTGAGTCAAGCAAATCACTCAGTGGCTCATTTATATAAGGTTGAAGATGCAAACCACTTTAAATTGTCTTCGTTCTCTCTCCCTCACCCATTACCTAAAATGGCTTTGGGCTTTTAAAACTCAGGCAAGCATTTGTAATGGGCCTAGCTGTAATAACAACCTGTGGGAAATGTTAACAGTAAAGTCCATCAAAGATTTTTACTGAACTACACCAGATTGCTTATCAGTCATTGCAATCCAAATGTCAGTGTTTTCTTCTTATTCTGATAGCTGCAGTTTATTTTTCAGCTTTAAAGAACTGAGATTTTAAATAACTTTTGATCATAATATTTAAACAATCATTATCAGTACATCAAGAGTATTTGTGCCTGTTTCATAAAATTGTTTTCCCCACAATACAACTTAACACTCTTGTAAACAATGAAAATGGATTCCATTAAATTGAGTAATTTTTTTCAAATAATTCTGTTGTATTCGGGTTTGCTACATACGAGATTCACACCCCATCTCCTCCTTCTTGCCAGATAAAAATGGGACCTCTTTGGAAACGGGGATGGGATTTCTGCATTCAGGTCCTGTCATCATTTTCCAAGGCCTCCAGAGCCAGCTCATCACATGATACACTGCACAGAGATGAAGTGGTTAACAATACATAACAAAAACAAATTCCCCAAAGCCTCTATATAAACAAAGATAAGCACTGGTAAAATGATTAGACAGCTGTATTACAGCCATGAGCCCATAAAACTCCCTAAGTAATCATACAGACTTCAAAACTGCTATCTCAATAGATGTGTAGACTGAATACATAAAAGCAATGGGAAAAGATGAAATATTTAAACGTTGTGATCATGCTAGGCCAGGTTTTCAACAAAGTGAAATTTACTTCACCTTTTTACCCATTAAACAAACTTATTAAAAAAAAAACTCATCATGAGCTTTCTACATTTACAATGTTGACCTTTTACTTGACAACTTGCTGGTTGACATAGTAACAATCTGGCAAACACATTGCTTAAGGGTTAGTTACATCTTTGAATTACCTTAAACACAGAATTTACAAGTCCTATTATAACAGTTGGAAACCACTGAATAGCCCATAGAACTCAGAATAAAACTAAACAGCTTTGGTCCCCTTATCGGCTGATATGATAATATTTGTGGAAGTACACAGACAGCTCACTCAGTTGACCTTTGGTTTGGAGGTATATTTTCTTACAAAGCAAGGCTAAGTAGGTTGGGCCTGTACTCATTGGTGTTTAAAAGAATGAAAGATGATTTTATTGAGACATATAAGGCTCTCAGGGCGCTTGGCAGGATAGACATTGAGAGGATGTTTTTCTTTGGGGGTGAGTCTAGAACTCAGAATGGTTCTCTCAGAGAGCAGTGAATCTGTAGAATTATTCACTGCCGAGAACTCTGGAGGTTTTATTGTTAAGTATGTTCAAGGCTGAGATAGACAGATTTATAATCAGTAAGAGAATCAAGCACTATGAGGATAAGGTCGGAAAGTAGAGTTGAGGATTATCAGATCAGTCATAATCTCGGTGAATGGCGAAGCAAACTTGACGATGCAAGTGGCCTACTTCTGCTCCTATGTCTTAGGGTCTTAAAACTGCAATATATTCTGCGATTTAGGCACTTCTAAAATCAAAGTGGTCAATTCACATGAACAATAAATATAAAGGAATGAAAAGTTTGCCACACAGTGGCTTACTTAACCAAGTTATGAAGGCTTATTAGATAGGTTTTACTTCTTACAATCCAAGATGGAAGACAGGGAAAATCTCCGTAAGGCCCCTGATGATGTCACCACACAATCATGTGATATACTGCACAGAGATAAAGTGCTTTACAATACATAACAAAAACAAATTCCCCAAAGCCTCTATATAAACAAAGACGAGCACTGGTAAAATGATTAGACAGCTGTATTACAGCCATGAGCCCATAAAACTCCCTAAGTAGTCATACAGACTTCAAAACTGTTATCTCAATAGATGTGTAGACTGAATACATAAAAGCAATGGGAAAAGATGAAATATTTAAACGTTGTGATCATGCTAGGCCATGTTTTTGACAAAGTGAAATTTACTTCACCGTTTTATCCATTAAATGAACTTATTAAAAAAAAAACTCATCATGAGCTTTCTACATTTACAATGTTGCCCTTTTACTTGACAATTTGCCGGTTGACATAGTAACAATCTGGCAAACACATTGCTTAACGGGTAGTTATATCTTTGAATCACAGCATTGTCATAATGCTACAGCATTTAATGTTGAACACTAAATGGGGTAGGGAGGTGGGAGGAGACTATTCTACTTGCTCATTAAACTCATTCCACGTCTAATCCATGCTCCATTCCTCTACACAGCTATTGAAAACTTCACAGTGACTAAGTCCAGTCACCTCCATGAAATTTAAGTAAATTATTTGACATGTACTCTCAATGATTCAACACTCTCACTTGTCTCCTTAATTGGAATGGGTTCCAGGGCCCATTCCATCCATCACTTAATGAAAATTGTTGAGAATGCAAACAACAGAGGGAATTCCAGCCAGCCTACTCAGTGGTTGTCATTCTTCTCCAGCCCCATGTCCATTTGCTCCCAGTTGTGGCCATGAAAATCTGGTCTTGTCTCCTGCTCAGAAAACGGGTTCAATTTCCAGTCCAGACACAAAGATGCTGAATCTTCATGATGATGAGCTGGCTCTGGAGGCCTTTGAAAATGATGACAGGACCTGAATGCAGAAATCCCATTTCCAAAGAGGTCCCATTTTCTTCTGGTAAGAAGGAGGAGATGGAGTGTAAATCTCATATGTAGAAAACCTGAATACAACAGAATTATTTGAAAAAATTACTCAATTTAATGGAATCCATTTTCATTGTTTAAAAGAGTGTTAATTTGTATTGTGGGGACCACAATTTTATGAAACAGGCACAAATACTCTTGATGTACTGATAATGATCGTTTAAATAGTATGATCAAAAGTTATTTAAAATCTCAGTTCTTTAAAGCTGAAAAGTAAACTGCAGCTATCAGAATAAGAAGAAAACACCAACATCTGGATTGCAATGATTGATAAGCAATCTGGTGTAGTTTAGTAAAAATCTTTGATGGACTTTACTGTTAACATTTCCCACAGGTTGTTATCACAGCTGAGCCCATTACAAATGCTTGCCTGAATTTTAAAAGCCCAAAGTCACTTATCTCAAGAGGAATGTTGAGTTTATACTTTGACTGGTGATTTTAAGAGGTCAATAAAGGATTAGTTGTCTTTGATGAGATTAGTGAATTGAATTTCAAATTTAGAAAAGATTGGCCACTTGGAATTTACCTTTTTTGAATGAGCTTCATGAAGGAGAGTTCTCATTATCAAATATGTAGTGAGAGCTGTCTTAGATTGTTAGAAGTTTAATTTTTTCCCATATCCTCATGACTTCTGATGTCTACCTATGGCAGATACTGAAAGAGGAGCTAAGAGGAAGAATGGCATGGGGAGAATGAGGGGGATAAAAATGAGCATGAGCTATGTGAAGAAGCATGGAGGTGATATGAACTGTGGGGTGAGTGCCTAACAGATTTTATACACTGAGTTAAAGTAAGAAATTGCTACTCGATGCACCTTAGTACTTGCCCATCTCCGAAATATCTGAGAGAGGTGTTCAACTCCATCATTCCTCTAGCTGCCCCAGAATGAAAATGTATCAGGATGGGAGCCCATTTACATGAGACAGGTCTGCCAATTTGAGGAGATTCCCCAACGAATCCTCCTGCCTTACTGTCAAAAATCCAATGTTAAACTGATTATTCAAGAGGATATCAAAGATCCAATGGTACGATTTGAAGAAGGGCAGCCCTCTTCCTGTCTGGCCAACCTTCAGTCATCAAAAAACCTCACCAAGACAGGATCTAGATATTCATCTTGTTGCTATTACTCATGTGAACATTGTGGGAAGGGCATTACAAAAACAAACTGCAAAACAAAATGTGCTGATACAACTTATTTCCCACCTGATGTGAGTTATTTTCATTGACTGGTTTTGCAAGCATTCAGGAGAATGTTGACTGTTCATGGTTTTTCCAATAATTGAACAGGGTTCGCAGACAAATTACCTCAAAAGATGGGACAAACAGTATTGAAGAATTTTACGAGCATCACAGGGATGTAAGTAACCATTTGCAGCAACCTTCATGTCAAACGTTCTCAGTTTTTTTTTTCCAAAAGTACTTAATACATATGTTCATAAATGAAGCAGTTGGAATATGATTATTTTGCCAATTTTTGACAATCGTACATCGTGTATAACTCACAATAGTCCCACCACTGAAAATACTGCTCATTTCATTCAATGACATAAGGGGAAAAAAATGAAGTGTCTGACAACGTTGTTACTAGAAAGTAATTCCAGAGAGAGTGCTTTCTATCCAAAAGCTTCTGAGATCCATTGCAGAAGATTGAGGTTTGACAGATTATTATTATTCCTTTCTCACACACACAGTAATGGTAAACTTTGTCTATTGTCAACAATTTCACAAAGGCAAGCACAATTTTTCCGAGCAAAATGTAACCTTTTCTTGCACTAAAATAAAACACAGCAATTGTCCCCTTGATAAAACATGCATTAAGCATTGATTTGATTCTGGCCTCACGCATCAACAATTAAGTTTTAAAAGAATCCGAAGTATGAAAAGATTCCAGCTTGTTTTTCTTTAATGTAATGATTAGTTTGTCGACACGCACTTTAAAAAAAAACTAGCAACTTGATGGTTTCCTACAAAAATAATGCATCTGCATTTCAACAATCCACCTTGAATGCCAAAAGCAGAAGCAGCACACAATATACAGAGCTAAGCGATCACACAATCAACAGATCAGATCTAAGCTCTGTAGTTCTTCCACATTCACTCATCAATGGTGGTGGACAGTTAAACAACTAACAGCATGGGAATGCTTCACAATTATCCTGATTCTCAATGGTGTAGGACTCCAGCACATTAGTGCAAAAAGCAAGTCTGAAGCATTTGCAAATACCTTCAGCCAGATGTTCTGGGTTAAAGTCCCATCTCGATGTGCTCCTGGGATCCCCAACGTCAATCAGCCAAATCGATTCACTCCACATGATATCAAGAAGTAGCTGAAGGCATTGGATACTACAAAGGCTATGCGGACAATAGTATAGAAGACTTATGTTCCAGAACCTGCTGAGCCCTGAGGCAAGCTGTTCGAGTGCATATGGAAAATTGTCCAGGTGTGTTTTGTCTGCAAAAACAAAAAAAAAAAATCAAGCTGGCTAACCTACACTCAGTCTACTCTCAATCATCAATAAAGTGCTGGAAAGGGTCAGCGACAATACTACCCACTTGCATAGCCATAACCTGCTCACTAACGCTCAGGTTGGGTTCCACTAAATTGCCCCTTGCTCTCCCAAGGTGTGTAAGTTAGGTGGCCAGCTCTCGTAAACATCTTCGGACACTAAGGGGCAATTCAGCATGTCCAATCCATCTAACCTACACATCTTGGGACACTAAGGGAATCTTTCAGCTACTGATCTTAGTCCAAACATCACTCAAAGTACTGAACACCAGAGGTGAGATGAGAGTAAGTGCCTCAATAACAAGGCAGCATTTGGCCAAGTGGGACATCAAGTCACCCTAGTAATGGAAATCAAGGTGGAAACCCTTGCTGATTGGAGTCATACCAGGCACAAAGAGAGATGATTATGGTTGTGGAGGTCAATCATCCCAACCGCAAGTCATGGGAGCAAGAGTTCCTCAGGGTAGTGCACAAGACCTAACCATTTTCAGCTGCTTCACCAGTGGCCTTCCCTCATTAGGAAGTTAGAGGTGGGATCTTCATGGATGATTGTACAATGATCAACACTATTTGCAGCTCTTCAGATACTGAGCAAATTTTGTGCAAATGCAGCAAGACCTGGACAATATTCAGACTTCAGCTGGTAAGTGGCAAAAACATCTGTGTCACACAAATGCCAGGAATTGACAATCTCCAACAGAGAATTTAACCACCTCCCCGTGACGTTCAGTGGCATTATCATTGTTTACTGAATCTTCTGCTACAAACATCCTGTGGTTTATCATTGACCAAATATTGAACTAGAACAACCATAAATATCATGGCTACAAGAGCAGATTGCAGACTGGGAATTATGTGATGATTATCTCACTTCATGATTTTTCAAAGTCTGTCCACTATCTAAAAGGCATAAGGTAGGAGTATGCTAGAATATTGTACATTTGCCTGGGTGACTATAGCTCCAAAATCACATAAGAAGTTCAAAACTATCTGGGATAAAACATCCTACTTGGTTGGCTCTCCATCCACACCTTAACCGCTACCAACACATAGTGGCAGTAGTGTGTACCATCTACTAGGTTGACTGCAGCAACTCAGTAAGGCTGTTTCAACAGTGTTATAATCTGGTAGGTGATAAATACTATGCAAAGCAAATCCAAAAGGGAAATTTGGCAAGCTATCACAACTCTTTGCTTGTTGTATTTTACTACAAAAAGATACATGTACTGAAGTCAAAAACCATATATTCCTATAATACTTTTGGAGATTGTAAATATTTATTCAAACATTTATTAACAGAAGAAAAGAAAATGTAGGCACACAATACTGCATTTACAAAATTAAAATTCCTCTCACAGAATATTCCCTCAAAGAGATTTCCTATTTGTGTAGACTCATAAATAAATATGCCTTTAGGCAACAACTCTCATAGATATTTAATCTATTAAAATCTTGACCATATATACTTCTAGTGCATGCCTTGGACACTTAGAATTTGTTAATGTTCTCACCTTACAGACAAACAGGTTTCAGTATACTTAAATTAGTCACACACAAATACACAAGCACAATCATAGATCTGCTTCACCAAATAACATAATAAATGCTAAAATGTTAAAAATAATACCCTTTAATTCACAACAACAACTTCCAAATCATGATCGCAACTACCTAGAAAACATAGGCAGCAGAAACATGGGAACATCAACATCTGTAAATCCCACTCACCCAAGTTACACACACCATCCTGACTTGGAAAAATATCACCCCAGAACTCCCTCCCTCCACATGGACACCAGCAGTTCAACAACGCGACTCACCACCATCTAGTCCAGGGCAATTAGAGTTGGGCAATAAATACTGGTCTAGCCAACAATGGCCACATCTCATGAGTGAATTAAAAAAAGAACACATTGGAGGAATTTCATTCACATTGACTTCATTTAAAATATATTAACAATCTGGACCTGTTTTGTGAAATGGATGTCTGGAAGAACACGATTTGTTAATTCTTAACCATGCCCAGAAAAGCATGGCATTCAAAGCCAATAGGAAGGCTGCTGCCATGATATTTAAAGAACCCTCAGTTGCACTAAGGTCAATTTTAAAATTTGTTTGGGTGACCAGACCACTAGTTCTGTGGAATGATTTTGAGAAGCAACAAAGTTTTTATCAACATTCGGCACTGCCCTATAACATGTGGGTGTCATTCAGGCTACTGTTGAAGCTGCTTGATGTTTTCTAGACCAGGACAAACAAGGGAAGAATTTAAGAAGCACTATGGCATGTAGTTTCAGACGCACATTTCCATATCTGGACCAGACAGAGAGCAGTTTGTTTCTGAAGCAGCAGCTTGGAGTTGAGTACCAAGACATAACTAGTAGTGGTATAGGTATAAATGATGCCCAGCTCCTTCAGAGGATATCAACAACATTATTCAGATTTCTGTGCATGCCTTGGGCAATCAGAGATCAGATGTACTATTTGTGATGTGGCAATAATTCAGCACCTACCTCTTGGAGGCTCCCAAGCATGTAAAACGTTTGGGATTTTCCAGAATGATTGAATTTCCACAGCTACAAGATGTAGCAGACTGCACTTAGCACCACATATTCCTTCCAGCAATTAAGACTTATCTGCATCTGCAAAGATTGTTATCTACTGAATCTCCAATGCATCTGTGAAGACAGGCAGTATCCCAGCAGGAAAATCCTGCAGCACAATTACAGTCAACTTAGTGGTTGTTGGGGCAGACATCCTGGGAAAGTGGAGAGAATGGAGGCAGTGTGGTGGGTGAAGGTCTGGGACTTATCATGGGGAGAGTTAAAAATCATAGGTGATCAGGGGGATATCAGAAGGCAGTTGGACATCAGGGGTTTGGGAGAGTTCATATGGAGATCGAGGGGAGAGTCAGAGATTTTGGTGGAGGTAATTGATAGGGACAATTTCAATGATGAGGGTTTGGTGTTCATGGTTAATTCACAGCCTTTAAATGTCATCAGCATTTTTCCATATAATGCTCTCCAAATCCCCAAACATGCACAGGTAAGGAGTCCTAACTAGTTACTACGAAGTAGCCCTCCAGCTTGCCTCTTCCATTCAAATTTGCACAGGGACCAATTTGACACTTTAGCTGGGTCCATATGATCAGATATTTGTTCTGAAAAGTGATAAGCATTCTGGGCGGGAATTTCTGACCGCGCTTACCTCAAGATCAGAAAATCCTGCCCGAGGTCAATGGACTTTTGTATGGCCCTGTCCCACCCGTTAAGATTCCCGGGCTAAAATTGCACTCTTGAGCCAGAATTGTACCGATTCCAGGGTTGGTGAGGCTCACATGACAGAATTCTCTACTGGCCTCGGGCAGAATTTAATAAGCCTCGCCTAAGCAAGGCCATAAAATATCAGCCTGTGTGTCTGAAAAAGGACAATTTTTTATCCCATTGTGTTTTTAGAAAGGATTATGTCTGAAGTGTAAAAGTTTTGGCTATCTCTTCAAAGTATAGATGACCCTGCCGTGCATTTCAAGAATTTGTGTTTTCATTTCAAACTTCCAGCATTTTCTTTTTATCTCTATTTTTAACCTATCGTCTATGAATGATGTGTTTACCAGTGGCAAATATTCCTGTAATTTGATTTTATAATATTCCACACTAGACATGTAAAGAATATCATTTTTCAAAGATGTTATCTAATGGAAAATGTATTCGCGATGCAAGTTGTGGAGGAAATTCAATACTCAGAGTAGGATTGCATTTTAAGACAAAGATCCCATGATAGATGATTAATTGGGTAGTGATTCTACCTTCTAAGTGGTCAGCATGACATTACCCTTTAAAAAGGTTGTGTGAAAGGTATTTCAGATTAAGTAGACTATGTATCTCAAAAGTACATTGAGCAAACAATGTATCAGAATAAAACCCTCAGTTTGCGACATTATGAATCCAAATGTTTCCTTTATATTCAAATAGCTTCTTTTTCACTCTTTTTACATTGACAAACTCAACTGAAAGCCTAAGCTTTATAGAGCAGGACATCACCAGGTTGGAAAGAATAGAAAAGTCAAGGAGGGCTTCGCTTATGGAGACCAACGTTACATTTTTAAAGCTTGTCACATTGTTGGAGACTGGAATTCCACAATTGTGGGGACCTAGAAAAGAAGGTAGTAGAGCTAGATTTCCCCTCTAAGGGGAAGAAGGTCGGGATTGTTTCTTGAGTTGCAAACACCCCCCTGAAGCAAACATTCTAGGCTCCAGTTTTCAAGATGGTGACCAATCAATGGACAAAAGGAGAGCTTGCTGTCTAATTGACAATGGCAGGCTGTCTCTCCAAGTTGGAGAATCAAACAGGTTTAAAGGAGCAGCAGTCTGCAACAAAGTGGAGAGGATGCTTCAAAATGGAGAATCCCTCTCTCTCTCTCTCTCTCTCTCCAAACATTTTAAATATAAAACATGGATCTTGCGGACAGGTCACTACTGCTGCTGCAGTACCCCAGCAGGCTGGGAGGGCCTCTGTTAAGAACACATCCCTCCTCTTTCTTCACACTCCTCCTCACATCTGTGGCTGGGAGATTCTTTTGAGGTACTAGCTGCCTGCCAGCTGCAGAAATCTAGAAATCCCCCATCAGCTTTCTTTAAATATCCTCATTAGGCTCTAATTGAGCCCTTAACAACAAACTACATACTAACGAGTAGCCCTGCTAAAAAGCCCACCATTCTGCCTCCACATAAATGGTTCGCATGGAGCCTGGCAACCAGCTTGCTGGTTGGTGGAGCTATTTTTAGCATAAGTGACCCTTTGGCCCCAGTAGAAGTTGACATTCCAGCAGTGAGTCTGATTCTCAACACATTGAGGTAGATACAAGGAGGTGTAAGCATACAGGAAGAAGCGTGTTCAAAAATATAGAGGAGCACTGAATATAGTAATATCAATAGGACGGAACAATGCAGGAACAGTTTCAATGGAGGAAATGAAATTGGAAGTGAGAGAAGAATCACTTATCGGGGTGGCAAGCCTTTTATATATACAGCTTCGGAATGAGAGAGAATGCTGTGCCACAAATACTGCAATTAGTTGCATTTCAGATAATAGTTCCTTCCCTAATAGACACCCAGTCACATCTCTGAGTCAAGAATCTAAAAAAGACCTCATGGAAATGGTAATTAAATTATTTATAGCTGTTTTGTACTCTTTTTCCGTGATTTCCTTAACTACCCAATTATGAAGCATTTTCGCAATAGCTGTAAAGTGTATATTTGACAGTCTCTTTGTTATTCATTATCAATGATCAAACCATCTACAGTAACTACAAGAGGTAAATTGTCGTATCAGGACCAAAAGGTTGGGGAACATTTTTCAGAATAAGGTCACAGCGTAAACGGTCATTGCTAATGACTGGAATGAATAATTATGATAAACTGATTGCAAATGCATTTCAGAGCCTGGTCCCTGGGGTATAATTGTCCAGTGCAGCAATGTTTTCCTACAGTCGCTCCATCTCTCTGCAGGTTTCTAGTCTCGCTGCATTACGTGGCCTTCAACTGCCCCCTGTTGGCAAAAACGTGTAATAACTTTCTCCACAAATTCAGAAAACAATTGATCATTTACATTTAAACACCAAAAATGTACAATGTACATTGAGACGCTTTGCACTATTGGAGAATATATTGATAAATTAATCTTAGTAAAGAAACTAAATTATACAGGATTAAATCTTTTTTTGTAAGCTCTGTTATGTGGAATATTATTTGTTATATAATGGGAACTTCTTGAAAAATATATTGATAGTTTGTTGTTAAGCAGATTTTTCGCCTATACTTTAAACTGACCCTATATGTTCTGCAATGTCAGCAAAGCCTTTCTTTTTGTGTTAAACAAATGGCAATTGTGAAATATCAAATGGAAAATGGAAAACCGCACATTGATAATGGCACAGCAGGTTATCCTGGAGGGTAAACTGATAGGAGTAAGTGAGGGTGTGTGACTGACCTTTTCTTCATGAGCCCTTTCCAAGCATAGATAATCCCATTGAGAAAGTGATCTGATAGGGAGAAGACTACAAGGTTATTTAGAAATATAAGAGGAACAAATGATTGTACAAAATAGGACTAACAACCAGGCACTTGAAGAAGATAAAGCAGGATGAGAAAATGGCTGCAACGGCAAAACAAAAGAATCAGTGTGAAAACATGACATGAAAGTGTGTGAAAGAAACAGAAAAGATTGTAGGATGAGGGAGCAGGAGCAAAGGAAATCTAGTCAAACATGGTGTAAGAATGCTATCACCGGGTTGGCATTTTGATGAAGAGTTTGGTTCCTATTGCCTTGTTGTTGATGGCAACAAGTAATATGAACAGCATATTCCAAAGATGATTGTTGAAACAATGTGTGGAATCGTTCTGAGGCATCAGGGGTTCCTGCCTGACCCACGCTGTCTTCTTTCGGGAAGGCTCATCAAACCATGTGCCAATCAAGCAGTGGCAAAGGCCAGCAGTGGGTTTGCTCCAGGAATCAGGCTCCAGAGTGGGATTCTTGCTGACCGAGAAAGACTGGCCGGTCGGATGCTGGTAACTTTTGTACTCTGCAGTGCCACTGGAGAAAACCTGGCTGCTACTGGAAGGACAGATATCAGAGTCCCAGGATAACAGAGAGATCCAGACTACAATTAGATAGTGTGGGGAGAAGGGGAATAGTGGGTTAGGAACCACAGCGAAAGGGATGTAGAACAGTCAGCTGCAAGAATAGCAGGGTAGCTCTGAGCCAGGTGCCCCACCCCACCTCCACCTTCTACTTCTTGATGACCCCAGTCCCTTGATGAGGATCTAAGTATCCTTGATCATGCCCATGCCCAGTCCCCTCCCATCACCACCTTGTGGTGACAAATTGGCCACACAATTTGCCTGTCATCCATGCTGATTGTTGACAAACCTGTGTATCACTGGGTTAATACCTGCTGAGACAAAAATGGTCATTAATTGGCCACTTAAAAATCTCAATAGGCAACAGGATGGAAAGGTCAACCATAGGTCTTCCCGCCCAGAACCTAATCCTGACAGGGGCAAATGAGCGAAGGGTTCCAGTACATGACCATCCCACCAAATTACATGCCCTTCCTTCCTCCAAGCTTACCACTGCTAAGAACAGAAGTTTAAATTTAGTTATTAGTGCCACAATTAGGTCTACATTAACACTGCAATGAAATTACTGTGAAAATCCCCTAGCAGCCACACTCTGGTGTCTGTTCACATACATTGTGGGAGAATTTAGCATAGCCAATGCATCTAACCAGCACATTTTTAGGACTGTAGGAGGAGACTGGAGCACTCGGAGGAAATCCATGAAGAACTGGGGAGAACATGCAAATTCTGCACAGACAGTGACCCAAGCCGAGAATAGAACCCGGGCCCCTGGTGCTGTGAGGCAGCAGTGTTAACCGTCGCACCACCATACCACACTTAACAAGATTCCATCCAATAGAGCTCGAAAGGTCACTTTACAGCCCTGAGATTTAATCTGAATCAATCCCTAAAGCACATTTCTTCTTCTCAAATAGAATATAATTTTATTCAGGGTACAGTAAGTGACCTTTCTAGAAATACAAGAGGATTTCTGGATCCAGGAGAATGTGATATGTTTGTAAGAAAAGCACTTGGAGTTCCATACTGAGCACCATAGGGAAAATCAGTCACAGCTTGATTTTTTTTTTGGATGTGGTTTTTCTACTGTCATTAACTAGAACACTGTTATCACCAGCAACACTTTATTTTCTGGCTTGACAGCTGCGCTAAATCAACAGTACCAATATATATCCAATTATTCTAGTCCCAAAATTCCTGTGCTGGAGAGGACACAAGTGATGTGATTGTGTAGTGTGTTACCGGATGAGTATTCCACAAGCCTGGATTAACTGTGGAGAAAATTTGCTCAAATTCCATATGAGAAAATGACCACAAAACTTTTCATAGAATCCCACAGTGCAGAAGGAGGCCATTTGACCCATCGAGTCTACACCGACTACAATCCCACCCATGTCCAACCCCATAACCCCATGCATTTACCTTAGCTAGTCGCCCTGACACTAAAGGGCAATTTAGCATGGCCAATCCACCTAACCTGCACATTCTGGACTGTGGGAGGAAACCAAAGCATGGGAGGAAACCCACGCAGACATAGGGAGAATGTACAAATTCCATACTGACAGTGATTCAAGCCTGGAATCAAACCCAGGTCTCTGGTGCTGTGAGGCAGCACTGCTAACCACTGTCACAAAATCCCAACTGGTCCATTCATGTATTTTAAGAAACAAAACCTTATTTTCTTTATATGTGACTTCAGTCCCACACCAACTCGTAATTCACTGCCTTGAGAAGCGACCTAACTAGTCACTGAATGGATCTGTTGAATTGAAACCACAGTCAGTGTTTCAAGAACATAGTTCACCATGAGTTTTTGAAGAAAATAAGGATGGACTTTGTAAGCCGTCCTGACTTTCATCTCCTTAATATTACCTACCTCCATTTCTGCCTTAGCTTATCTGCTGCTTAAATATACATCCATGCTTTAATTACTGCAAAACTCAACTATCCCAATGCTCACCTAGCCCACTGTTGGTCTTTTTATAAACTCGAACACATCCAAAATTCTGTTGCCTGTATCCTAAACCATAATAAAACATTCACCCTTTACGTGTGTGTAATGATCTACATTAGTTCCCAGTGTACCAATTCCTCCACTTCTGAAATTTTCAAATTTTGATTTTCAAATCTCTCCATGTCTAATTCCTCCCTATCTCTGTATAGCCTCCTTTAGCCCTACAAACCTCTAAAAACCCAGTGTTTCTCCAACACTTGCTTCCTGTGCATCCCCACACCTCTGATTCCACTATTGGCAATGTATCTTCAGCTTTTTAAGCCGTAATGTTCTGGTGGTCCTTTCCTCAATGTTTCTCACTCTCAGCCTCTCTCTCTCCATCTTCAGGAATCTTCTTAAAACTTAATGCTTTGACCACATTTTTAACTACCCACTTTAGCATCTTTGGTTATGGCGTCGACTTTTATCTGACTTGTGCTGTGAAGTGCCCATTTGAGTTTTTCTACCTTAAGTTGTTGTTGTGTTTGGGTTTCAATTTTTTCCCCCCAAAACCTAAAACATCAACAAGGGAAATTAAAACTGGCTCGGCAATAGTTCATTATAGTGCATTTCATAATACACAAAATGATTCTCCGTATCATTAAAATTTTGAGGATAGGCCTGAATACATTTATATTGATTTGTACCGACGTTAATATCAATCCCATGAAAGAATTAAAGATGTGTGGGTGTCATGGTGACACAGTGGTTAGCGCTGTTGTTTCACAATGCCAGGAATTCAGGTTCAATTCCCACTTGGATTGGAGTTTGCATGTTCTCCCCATGTCTGTGTGGGTTTCCTCCAAGTGCTTCAGTTTCCTCCCACAATCCAAAGATGTGCGGGTTAGGTTGATTGGCCATGCCAATCATGTCAGGGGATTAGTGGGGTAAATACGTAAGGTTGCAGGGATATGGCCTGGGTAGGATTGTTGTCGGTGCAGCTCATTGGGCTGAATGGCCTCCTTCTGATGTGTCGGGATTTTATGATTCTATGATGGTTATTCATTGAATTAAGAGCCAACAATGAAGAATTTCAGAATTTGTAAGAGGTTGCATGTTTAATAAATTGCAAACCATTATTTTCCCAACACTTCCACTCGTTTATGTTTGGGTTTAACACAGCAGGGATGCCAACTCCAAAATCTGGTAACTGCTCGCTAATTTGCTTCAATTTATTTCACTAATTAAAATTAAACTGTCTGTCTGATAAATACACATGTGACAACATTGATTTTCGGCAAGGATAGTCCAATGTTCTGTGAAATTTTATACATGTCATAGTTTTCACTATACCAAATGATTCAAAAACATCAAACTACTCAGAGCAAACGACAGTATTAATCATTTAAAATATTGAGAGAATAAATCTCCACTCTCTTGCTATTTTGAAATAAAACCTTTCTTTGCAGACTGCAATCTAGTTTCCTCTAATGAGGGTCAAAGTATTTCCCCACACAAGAAATCAGTAGAATACAAATTTCAGTATTGGTAACTGAGCAAAGGCATCATTTGACTGGCTGTTATTTGGAATGAATACAGCTGGAAACCTCATCCCTTTAAGCCACATCAACCCATAATCACTGCCTTGATAATAATGATTCGAGAAACCTGATCCTGGTGCAGTGCATATCTCTGGAGATCGCATCATATAAAACATAAATGGATTAATAATAATGCATACAAGGCCAGTATGATCTCCTAGAGTGTGCTTTGATCACCTGAGTTGGTAGAAGAATTTTCCCTTATTGGCCCGGGTTTTCTTTTATCTTTCTGCAAGCAATTATACATCCTCTTGGAATTGGGTGTGGATGGGAATTGCAGCTCCAGGCATCACAAGTGTGCAATATCTGGACGATCCAGGTAAACATTTCCTGTTTGTCATTTATGCTTATATATTGCTTGGGGTCATAGAAGTAAAGTATAGTTCATACATACAATTTGCGTATTTTTTTAACATAATTTGTTCATGGGTTGTAGACACTGGGGCAGAATTCCTCGCCTGTCCCAAATTGCCCTTGAACTAATTGAATGGCTTGCTAGGCCGTTTTGGAAGGCAATTGAGAGTAAATCTCATTGCTGTGGCTCTGGAGGCACATGTAGACCAAACAAGGTAAGGGCTACAGATTTCCTTTCCTAATGGATATTAGTGAACCAAATGGAGTCTTTTCATAATCAACAATGGTTTTGTGATCATCAGTAGATGCTTAATTGCAGACAATTTTTATTGAATTCAAATTTCACCATCTACCAACATGAGATTTGAACCCAGCTCTCCAGAGCATTACTCTGGGTCTCTGGATTGTTAGTCCAGTGACAATACCATTACGGCACTGCCTCCCTAAACTGATTTATGGTAAATAAGATCAGAGAGATGAATGTGTGTCCCAAAGGTTTGATTTTGGGAAAAATGGATTATGACTATTGGGATGACATTCACCTGCACCATGCTGGGACCTGTGTATTGGTGAATCATATAAGTAGGGCTGTAGAGAGGACTTTAAATCAAAGAGTGGGGTTGAGGAGGGATTTCTGGGTGAGGGGGATGATGGTCATGTGA
The DNA here is from genome assembly GCA_024679065.1 of Sphyrna mokarran. NCBI lineage: Eukaryota > Metazoa > Chordata > Chondrichthyes > Carcharhiniformes > Carcharhinidae > Sphyrna > Sphyrna mokarran. The sequence goes on along the minus strand of JAGIQG010000006.1, from coordinate 89,422,585 downwards.
GAGAAGGTTTGGAAAGTGAAAGAGAAAGGACATGACAATGTAGCAATGTAGATAATGATAACCAGACTACGGATGGAGCACACGTATATAAGAATGCACCAGCAAATAAAGCAAGCGGAGAGAAAAGTGGTAAAACAACAAACAACATTAAAGCCCCTTATCTGAATGCACTTAGCAGCAAATAACAAGATCAATGAATTAATCTTGCAAATAGAATTACCTGATAGCCAATACAGAGAGTTGCAATGTGACCACAGCTGGAACCTCAATGTTCAAGGGTATGCGACATTTCAGAAGGGAAGGAAAAAGGAAAATAAGATGGAATAGCTATGTTAAGATGAGATCGGTAAATAATGGGAAATGATCTTTGTTTGGAAGATCAAAACATAGATTCAATTGAGGTGACAACAAGAAAGACCAAAGGAAAGAAATCACTGGCGGGAGCAGCTCACAGACCACACTCTCACCCCCCCACCCCCACCCCATCCCACTTCCTTTACAGTAAATGCACCATAGGACAGAGAATAAATCATGAAATTAAAGATGGTGCTGCAATATTCTTGGGAGAAATTAATCTTCATAAAGATTAGACAAATCAAATTAACAGCAGTAACTGGAGGATTGGTTCACAGAGTGTGTTTGGGACAGGTTCTCAGAACCATATGTCCTCGAACAAATCTGGGAACCAGCTACTTTAGACCTAGTAACGTGTAGAGACAAGATTAACTAATGAACTTACAGCAAAGGAACCTTTAGGAGGGAATGACCATAACATGAAAAAATTTCACATTCAGTTTGAGGGTATGAAATACAAGTCTTAAAATAGTAGGTGGGATTTTCCAGCCGCACTCACTCCAAAACCAGAAAATCCTGCCCAAGGTCAACAGACTTTTCCATAATCCTCCCCTCACCCGCTCCAATTCCCATGGTGAGAAGAATGGGAACATTCACCCCAGTGCCTAAAACTTAAATAAAGGCAATTGCAAGAGTATGAAAACAGAGTTGGCTAAAGGGAAATAAATAGGTAAGTGTTTGCAGACATTTAAGGGGATATTTCATAACTCTTAATTAAAATATATGCCATTTAAAAAAGGTTCTATGAGTAGGATGCACCATCTGTGGCTAAATAAGAAAGTTAAGTTGATATCAAATTGACAATGCAGGTTTCCTCCAAGTGCTCCGGTTTCCTCTCATACTCCGAAGATATGCAGGTTAGGTTAATTGGCCATGCTAAACTATCACAGACTCCTACAGTTCAGTAGGAGACTATTTGGCCCATCAAGTCTGCATTGATCACAATCCCACCCAGGCTTATCCCCATAACCCCATGCATTTATCCTAGCTAGTCCCCCTGACATTAAGAGACAATTTAGCATGGCCAATTCATCTAACCCACACATTTTTTGACTTATGCTTTAGTGTCAGAGGAACTAACAGGGTAAATAAGAGAGAATGGGATCAGGGCAGAACTCAATGGGCCTTTTGGCTTCTTTCTGCACTGTAGGGATTCTATAACTTGTCTATGTACAAAGAATAATATAGAACAGAAGATTGGGAAAATTTGGGAAACAAATAAAGGCTGACTAAAATAATTAATGGGAGAAATTGGAGTGGGAGAGAAAACTGGTAAAAATGTAATAATGTTTCTGCCTGTCTTCAGAATAGGAGATACAAAAGCACCTAGAATTTGTAGAAAATTAAGGGGCAAAAGGCAGGAGAAACTTAAAATATTATCTAGAGAATTTTGGAAGATAAAAACCAATCCATCCAACATCACTCCAGCCATTTAAAACAAAGACAATCAGCAGAGAAAATAGGACTAAAGACCAATGAATTTTCTGGACCTAATGGTTTTATCCTAAGGTCTTAAAATAAGTGATTGCAGTGATACTGTATGGATTGGTTGTGATCTGCCAAAATTCTGTAGCTAATGGAAAGGTCCTTCAAGATTGGAATGTTGCAATATATAAGAAAGAACAAAGGTGGAAAGCAGGAAACTATAGGCCAGTTAGCCCAACGTATGTCATTGAGAAACACTGGAAACAATTGTTGAGGAGATATTAGCAGTAGAAGATCATAACACAATCAAGCAGAGTCAACTAGGCTGACTCTTTAACTTATGAAAATTATGAAAAGGAAATTTATTAAAGTTATTTCAGGATGTAAGAAGTGGGCTAGATAAGGCAGAACCAGTCAATATAGTATACTGGGATTTCCAAATGCATTCAATAAGGTGCAACATAAAAGTTTACTACACAACATAAGGGCCCATGGTATTAGGTGTAGGGTATTAGTATGAATTAGATATGTGGAAAGGTGTGTGAGAACTTTTCACATACTTGATGAAGGAACAACGTTTCCGAAAGCTTGTGAGTTTATTATCAAATAAACTGGTTGGACTTTAACCTGGTGTTGTAAGACTTCTTGCTATGTTTACACCAGTCCAAAGCCGGCATCTCCACATCATAATTTCTAGGTTGGCAGACCATGACTAGTGGAGTGCTAGCATGTCAACTATTTACAATCTATTTAATGACTTAGATGAAGGGATGATTGTATTGTAGCCAGATTTGATCATGATACTAAGATAGGGAGACAAGTGATTGTGAGGACATGGAGAATCTGCAAAAGAATATAGATATGTTAAATGAATGGGCAAAAATATGACAGATAAAGTCTCATGTGGGAAAATATGTGGTTATCCACTTTGGCATAGCAAATTAAGAAATAACAGGACATCATTTAAGTGAGGAGAAATTTGTTGGATTATAGGGGCATCTGGATGTTTTTGTACATGAATCATAAAAAACAAAATAGCACGCAGTACAGCAAATAACTAGGAAGGCAGATTGAAAGCTGACCTTTATTCCAAGGGTTGATGGAGTTGGGGAATCTTGCTATTACTAAACAAGAAATGAATGAGACAGCAGCTAGATGCTGTGTATTGTTTTGGTCTACTTACTTAAAGAAGGGTTTATTTACATTGGGAGCAGTTCATTGAAGGTTTGTTAGGCTGATTTCTGGATTGAAGGTATTGTCTTATAAGGAAAAGTTAAGCAGATTGGACTATTCTCCTTGGAGTTTAGGAGAATGAGATTCTCATTGAAACATATAAAATTCTGAGGGGACTTGATAGACAAATGCTGAGAGAATATTTCCTCTCGTGGGGGAATCTCAAACAAGGGAGCGTAATTTGAAAATAAGGGGTCTCCAATTTTAGACCGAGATAAGGAAGAAGTTATTTCAAGGCAGAGTTAGATAGATTCTTGATTGATAAGAAAGTCCAGGGTTATGGAAGATAGAACATAAAACAATACAGCACAAACAGGCCCTTCAGCCCACGAGTTGCACCGATCACACCTACCAATCCACAGACCTATTTATAACCCCCTATCCTATTCTTTTCCATATACTCATCCAGAAGTCTTTTAAAAGACCCCAGTGAGTTTGCCTCAACAACCTCCAACGGCAGTCGGTTCCATTCACTCACCACCCTCTGAGTGAAAAACCTACCCCTGACATCTCCTTTGTATTTGCTTCCCTGTACCTTAAATCTGTGTCCTCTCGTAGTGACCATTTCAGCTCGGGGAAATAGTCTCTGAGAGTCCACCCTATCTATTCCTCTCAACATTTTATAAACCTCTATCAGGTCGCCTCTCAACCTACGTCTCTCCAGTGAGAAGAGTCCCAGCTCCCTCAACCTATCTTCATAACGCCTGCCTCCCAATCCAGGCAGCATCCTTGTAAATCTCCTCTGAACTCTCTCAATAGCCTCTACATCCTTCCTATAATGAGGCGACCAGAACTACGCACAATACTCCAACTGGGGTCTGACAAGAGTCTTATAGAGCTGCATCATTACCTCCTGACTCCTAAACTCTATTCCTCGATTAATGAAGGCCAGTACACCGTACGCCTTCTTGACCACTTCCTCCACCTGCGAGGCCGATTTAAGAGTCCTATGGACCCGGACCCCGAGATCCTTCTGCTCTACAACACAGCTAAGACTCCTACCCCTTATATTGTACTCCTTCATCCCATTATTCCTGCCAAAATGGACCACTACACATTTATCCACGTTGGAGTCCATCTGCCACTTCTCCGCCCAGTCTTGCATCAAAAAAAGGATGCAAAACTATGCAGGGAACCATAGATATGCAAAAAAGTGGAAGAAGGCCACAACCAGGTCAGCCATGATCCTTTTGAATGGTGGGACAGATTTGATGAGCTGGATCGTTTCTTCTTGCTCCTATTTCTTATGATCAGGTATTGCTCCTGCCCATATTATGCTGACCAATTTACTACTCATTCAGAATATAACTACTTCACGTGGATGCTCTGGAAGGATTTTTGTTTTTATCATTAATACAGTTTTCTCTGCTCCTATATGTTTTGTTTTCATGTGATGGACTGACAATTTGCCAAATGTGCTGTGCAAATAAACAATGGAATTTGAAAAATTACCAGGTAATTCCAGAATTTTTGCCACTATATATCACAAAAGTGAGACTTCATTGAAATTTTTGCTATTTTTACACTGCAAAAAATTGCTTACAGAACCTCTCAGATGTGTTTTGTTACATCCGTTCATTATAATTACTGTGTACACATTTATGTTTGTGCCTGTCTGAAACACATATTAGACATAATACTTACTACAAACATTAGATTTGGGTACAATGTAGCTTAATGGAATGACAAAGCCAGATTTGTATTTCAATTGCGTCTTTCCAAAACCGTCAACACAAATTGTAAGGATAACATATTTATCACAGGTTTCCAAGGGGTTCCAGTCCATTATAACTCCATTAAGAAGCAGTAAAAGCCACAACAAATTCAAGAAGGGAATCATTATAACATCAGTATAGTAAGGAACAATTCTTTCCGTTGCTGCCTACTGATTCTCCAACCTCACTTCTGGCTGGTACTAACCCAACATGTTCAAATGACAGAACTCCCACAAGATTTCAGCTATTCCCTCATGAATATTGGAATACTATTTAATATATACAAAATATGCATTGTCCCTTTTATGTACATTTTCTAAACAAATCCGCTGAACTATAAAGTCATCCAGCACATAAAAGATATGACTCGCAGCAGTTGTAGGAGAGACTGCCACCTAGTGCTTTGGCTCAGTTAAGGTATTCAAAAATGAACTGGGTGAGTTCTTAATTCAGCAGAAAGGCACAGGTTTGGGCCAGGTAAAAGGTCAGAAATACTTAATGTTGTGAAAGAGGAATGATTAATGAAGAACAAGTTGTAAAAAATGACCTTTCCTGGTCTCAATATGCTAATACAGTATGCTTGTAGACCTAAAATAATAGGATGTCAGCGTTTTAATCACTCATTATTATGCCCACCCTGCCAAGGTCACTTTGTGGGTGGCAAATACAAATGCTGACTCACTATTCCTTTAAACAAAGAAGAACAATTTTCAACTCTTAGACAGATCCACTAAGATCTTCAAATATTTAGGGATACATTTTGTGAGGTCCCAGATATATAACCAGTGCACAACACCCCTGAGATTCTTCAATATTAAGATTCACCCAGTCACATCACTGATGAAGAACAGATTCACTATGAAGGTATTGCTTCATAATGTGCAACCATCAATCCTGACAATCGCTATCCTGACGTAGAGATGCCAGCGTTGGACTGGGATAAACACAGTAAGAAGTATCACAACACCAGAGTCCAACCAGTTTATTTTTAGTAATCTCACAAGCTTTTGGAAACAGTGTTCCTTTGTCAGGTGTGTGGAAGGTTCTGATCAGAGAAGGGCATATAAAGTCACACACAGTTTACAGAATACTGATTAGAATGCAAGTCTTTACACTAACCTGCTATTCAAGTCTTAAAGATGCAGACAATGTGAGTGGAGATAGCATTAGCATAGATTAAAGAGATGTGTATTGTTTCCAGACTTGGCAGTAAGCGAGATTTTACAAGTCCAGGCAAGTCATGAGTTACAAATCGTGCGACATAAACGCAAGATCCCATTTGAGGCTGTGCTCATGTGTGCAGAACTTGGCTATCAGTCTCTGCTCAGTGACTCTGCACTGTCAGTTGTCGTGAAGGCCGCCTTGGAAAATGCTTACAATCGCTATCCTTGACAGACCAGCAAGAACTTGTTTTCAAACTCCTGCATTGCCTCACTCTTTCCCATCTCTGTAATCTCTCCCAGTGCTATAACCCTCTGAGATCTCTTTGTACCTCCCTTTCTGGCTTTTAGTGGACCTCCAATTTGTAGTGCTCCACCATTTGTGACTTTTCAGCTGCCTAGGCCGTAAACTCTGGAATCCCCTCTTCTTTGCCTCTATTCCCCTTTTCCCTTTTAAAACACTCCTTAAGACCTGCCTCTCATCGATCTTGTTATCTCCCCATGTGGCTAGTATCCAATTCCATTTGCTAAATTAGATGCAAAGTGTCTGGAAATGTTGAACTACATTAAAAGTAATATAATACAAGTTGTTGTTGAGGCAGTGGCCAAGTCTCTGGTTGGAATTTTCTGCTCCAGTAGTGGGAATCATGACAAGCGGGAACATTAAATTTGGCCTCATTGATAAAGTCAATTTCCTGCTGGCAAAAAGCTCATTCGGAATCCTCCTGATTTTGATGGCAGGTGAGTTGAGTTTCCTGCTGAAGTGTGCAGGGAACCATAGTTGTTTCAGCAGCATTTTGCAAATTCTCAGTAAAAGTCCCAACTCACCAAAATTAATTTCCTCCTCCAAATTAAATGCCCTATCAGCAGATGTTTACTAGGATAGTGTAAGAGGGATACATCAGGCCTCAGTTCATCCTAGAAATCAGTACATTCTGCCTTCACCTTCTTTTAAGGTCGTATTTACAAATACTAAGTGCCTGTAGCACAAGCTGTGCCATGGCTGGGGCAAGAGAAGCAAAACCAATGGGGAAGGGCGAGACAGAGGTAGGACTGGGAGAGAATGAGGGAACACAAGAGGAGAGAGATGAGACATAAACAGGCTTAGTGGGTGGTTAGGGATCAATATGGAATAATGCAAGACTGTCCTTGGGAAAGAGTTGTAAGACAATCCAAGAAAGAATCAGAGATTAGCTTGGATTGAAGCCAACCTGTTGGGAGCATAATGGAGAGACTGTCTTAGGCCTGTACAGGCCATGTTAGAGGGCTTTGTGTGGCACACACATCTTACTCACTGTCCTGAATGGGAAAGCATCTCTGGGCAACGATAGTCATATACAATATGGTGAGCAAGGTGTGGTCAGGCACCAAAAGCTTTTAGCGCTAGGGACTCGAGTCATGCTATTGTGAGTCAGAGCACACCATTCCATTCAGGAAGGGTGTTTCTGTAAATGGGTAACTGAAAAGTCATGGGGGTGTTGGATAATCTCATGGGACAAGTCCTGAAAAGTAAGGGTGTGTGTGATCTTGAGAGGGTTAGGGTCAGGTTGACAAATAGCATGGAGGCAAAACATGGGGGCAGAACAGGAATATCCACATGGACAATAACGAGATCCAGGGTAACAGAGAAGACAGGATAGTGATAGGAAAGGTGGGAATTATGGATCAGTGTGCATGGGAGAGGATGGGAGGAATTTGGTGGGGTGATAAGAATAGTGGGAAGCTGGTCTCACTCGCAAAAATCAACAGTATAATTTTTGCATTCATCTAAGAATGAAGCAGCTTGAAAAAAACACCAGAAAAAAATCAGGGGGGTGTTTCTGGCCATGTAGGAAGGTTTCAGTCAAACATTTTATGGTCTGGACAATTGCTGGGAACCTTATAGATTTCTTGTTCTAACCATGAAGAGCATGGCTCAGCTGACTGCTGGATTCCAGAGTCTAATGCACAACGAGCGAACATGACTCCTTTATTAACGTTGCTCATTGAGACAAGAATCCATTAAGTTTAGGTGCTGCAGTGCATATGGTCTTAAGTGGCATCTTTTCATTATGGGGCAAGTGAGAATAGATGAAGGGTCAAACAATCAAGCATCATGGCTGCTGCACAGAGACATCATGGACTCTACAAGCCTCACTATTTGCAGTGTACTGGCCGTGGCATTCAAGCATAATGCTTGCAGTCAGGACATGAGTGTAAGGATTGGGTATCAATAACATTGCCAAGGCCACTGGAGGACAACTACCAGAAGTTTGACTCTGGGCTATAATACATGGGCCTTGTGACACCAATTAAGATTCTCATTGTGAATGTGGTCAGATCTGAGAGAATATCTCAGCCTATCAGTTCTTCAGGATGATCTCATCTTGTAATGGTGGCTCTGATATGCCATGTACAGACTGAAGATGAGTCAAGGTGAGATGGGATTCCTACCTGCTATATGAAGGTGTCCATTCAAGGGGAACCACCATTGCTCAATTATATCTGTTCATAGATACAGGAAGGAGTGACAAATGCAAGCTTCAAGCAATGTTGTTTTGTTGATAAATATGGTTACAATAAGGAAGCTCAGGGAAGACCATCTCAAGGCACAAGAGCCAATGAGGTCTCAGCAAGTCTCAGATGTTGCTGACTGAACCAAATCCACTAAGACACAATCATAGGTCTACAGAAGATGGAGCTCATATTTGGAGTTGAGTGAAAAACAGTGCTGCTGGCACCCTTGCTTGTCCAGGAATGTGGTAGCTTACATTTTCACATTCTCCCTGAGGAATTCATGCTACTTGGAGTTGGAGGGCATCCAGTACCAGTTACTCTGAGGATAACATCTGCACCGATTTGCAAGCAGATCCTTCCAGCACTACACTGAGGACTTTGTGGAATCTCACTATCAGTGACACACAAATGTACAAGGGAGGTGACAAATGTATTTTCAGTAAAGCTGACGATTACACGCTTTTCCGCACGGATGAAACAAGCCGGGCTCTCAGAACTGTGGGAATATGCTGCAATGTCAAACTTGTGTAAATGTAGGGTGCCATTGACTGCTCACATGATCATGAGAGCTCCCAGGTAGCAGCTTGTGAGATTCCTGAGTAGAAAAGGATATCACTCTCTGAAGGTCCAGCTCTTTGTCTTCACAAAAAACAGATCCAGCATGTTTGTGTTAGGATCTCAGAGACCTCATGAATCATATATTTTGAATCACTCCCAGATGTCAGAGATATTTAAAGAAGCTCACTGTTTACAGACTTAGTTGTTTGGTGATAAAAATACTTCACTCATGACGCTTGTTTGTCAGCCACAGAGTGTATCTGAGGAGAGATGTAAATCTGCATACTCTGACATCAAGTCTTTAATAAAGTAGATTATTGGCTTCGGAAAGATGTGTTTCTGATGTGGAGCAGGGTCAGGTGGGACTCTACAATATTCACCAGAGAGGATGTCATGCATCATCATTATTTTTTGGAGCTTGTAGAACCTATTGCTGCAGAAGGGGATGTGTTTCAGAGGAAGACATTGCGGAGTTAGACATCTCCTCAGAAGAAGACTTGGTAGGGGATCACTCTGCAGAGGATGATACATGAGCCACATGAGGACCTGGGTGTCCAAATCCACAGATCCTTAAAGGTGGCAGCACAAGTGGAGAGGGTGGTGAAGAGGGCATATGGCATACTTGCCTTTACTGAATGGGGCATAATGTATAAAAGTTGGCATATGATGTTGCAGCTAGATAGAGCATTAGTTCGGCAACATTTGGAATACTGCGTCCAGTTCTGGTTGCCACATTACCAGAAGGATGTGGAGGCTTTGGAGAGAGTACAGAGAAGGTTTATCAGGATGTTGCGTGGTATGGAGAGTCTTAGCTATGAGGAGAGGCTGGGTAAACTGGAACTGTTCTCTCTGGATTGACAGAGGATGAGAGGTGACCTAATAGAGGTGTATAAAATTATGAAGGGCACAGATAGGTGAACAGTGGGAAGCATTTTCCCAGGTCGGAGGCGACAAACACAAGGGGTCACAAGTTCAAGGTGAGGGGGAAAGGGTTCAACACAGATGTCAGGGGGAAATATTTTACACAGAAGGTGGTGGGGGCCTGGAATGCACTGCCAAACAAGGTAGTTGAGGTGGACATGATGGGATCAAGACTTATCTAGATAGCCACATGAACAGTCTGGGAATAAAGGGATACAAACGAATGATCTAGTTGGGCGCATGAGCGGGCCAGGCTTGGAGGGCCAAAGGCCTGTTTTCTGTGCTGTATTGTTCTTTGTTCTTTGAGGAAGCCACTGCAAGTGCACGATGCAGCAAATGTGCCCATGATAACCTCATAGCTACATAGCTTTCCAGAGGAACAAGGTGAAGACAAATTTTCACGATCAAATGTCTCTCAGGCTCTGAGGTAGGGACACAACAAATTCTTCATTCTCAGCATCATCTGTGTCAGGAAAGGTCATCAATCTCACAATAATTATGGAAATAGTGTAAGTCATCTTTAGCCCTAACAATGGAACAATCTTTGGAAGACATATTAGCTCAGAGACCATGTGGCCACTGTGGAATGTGATTGGCACTCCACCACTTCACCTCCTTAAACAACCACATAGTGCCATTCTTTCAGCTATGGCATCAACAATCAATGGGCGTGACAGCCTTCAAGCTACTGGAACATCATTGCACATGATGAAGTCATGCCAGTATAACAGCAGTTTAGCAAGGTGATACAAACAGGAGAAACATTTGTCGGTGGTTATTGACCATTTCTAAAGGCAGCAACATTCAAATACACCATCTCTCCAAACTCCAGCTCTCATGCATGAATAATATAGAGACCTCATCTTGCTACCAAGTCCTAATCTGCCTTTGGAGATCAGGGCACAATGATTTGTTACTCTGCAGCATACTCCCAAAGCTGAGTTATATTCGCATTGTCCTCACATAGAGTGTCTCTGCTAGACTATTGTTTCATTATTTATAAACAGTCATTATCTGCATTTGTTGGAGCCTGCCAAGTCTACACGCTGCATCGCCTTGGCATTTGGGAGAAACGTGACCCAGTCAGTATTGACACAGCTGTCAATGACAACTACTTCCTTTCATAGATCTTTCTGAAGACTCAGGAGATGTGCCAAAGCATCGCTGTCATAGCATTACAGTCCTCGACTTTCTTCATCTCACAAAGGTCAATCTTTTCTATCTACCCTAAGTTAATGAGTGCATAGTCATGCAATGAATTCCATAGCGAGTTCAGCACTGTGCCTTTACAGAAGTGTCTGTAAAAAACTACTTGGTAGCTGTTCAGGAGCAAAGCAAGGTCCTGACAGGTAGGTTGCCACCTTCAAGAAGATGAGCACTTACCTCTGACATCGCCCACTTATTCCCCTCTTTCAGGCATTTTTGAAGTCACTGAATAGAATCAGCTTCCATCGTTCAGCGTCATGCATGGGGATAATAGGAAGCAAGAAAGGAATAACGTTTAGCCTATAAACAAGCTGCGGGATAAAGAAAGGCTATAATGTCCGATGATAAATACTACCTTTCCCAAAAACTCACTACCATAAAATAAACACCACCGCAAAGTTCATCTCGGATAAAGGATTCTAACATTCATCACAACAAATACCTATTACATCTATAAATTTCCGACTTCACCCTTTTTTCCAAGGGTGGAAGCGTCAATTACAAGGTAGCATAGGTTTATGGTGTGATGTGCAAGTTGAAAGGAGATGTACGAGGCAGATTTTTTACACAGAGAGTAGTGGGTGCCTGGAACTCGTTGCCGGTGGAGTTAGTGGAAGTAGATACAGTAGTGCCTTTTAGGGGCATCTTGACAAATACGTGAATAGGATGGAAATAGAGGGATATGGTTTCCAGGAAGGGTATGGGGTTTTAGTTAAGTTGGGCAGCATGTCGATGCAGGCCTAGAGGGCTGAAGGGCCTGTTCCAGTGTTGTAATTTTCTTTGTTCTTTGTTCAGTGTGACTGCATCAGGATAATCACTAATTTTGATGAGCAATTCTCTGAATATCTTCCTGAGATCCAAGGGTCACATGAGTATTGTCCAGCCACCTTTATCACATATAAAGTGCCCTTGTTAATGTTGCAAACACGAAAATAGATGCCAATCATAACATTGAGTGAGATTTAATGTGACTGACGATCCAAATGGGATCAGAGTGTATTGCACATTTTGGACCTCGTATGAACGCAGAATCTTTCATCATGTTAGTTAGCTATTGATTACCTGAGACTTGGAACATGGAAAGTGACAAAATGTATTCGCAATAATGAAGTGTGTAAAAACATCCATAATACCAATGCCACCATTTTGCCTTCAAAGCTTAGGGGGCACCTCTTCCAGGCACTGAGCTGCCACAATGGGCCAGGAGACTCAAGTGGAGCCTTTTTGCAGGCTCCCCTCTGAGTGCTACGGCCTCTGTAAGTCTCCGGTAGCCAGATTTCTGGCGCCATGAGCTCCATGCCGGAAATTGGCATTGGGCTGCATAATTTACATAAACACTCATTTGACTGTAATGTAAATCTCATTAGTGGGTCCAGGAATCATTGAACCCCTTTGGTGCAGTGTTGAAGCTAGCCCAGGACTGACCACCTTGTCAGTGCCAGTGTGGGCCTCTTGACATTGCCCACCAGACATCGGGCAGTGGCAAGGGGATGGAGCGTAATGAAGAGTGGGGCCTGATGGGGGAGATCGGTGGGGGTGGGAGAGCCTTGCTGCCACTCTGCAATTGGACTGCGTGACAGAGGGAGGGAGGCCAATGATCAGAGCTGGCCATGAGATGAGTGGGGAGGGGATGGTTGAGGGGGGTGGTCAGCTTGCAGGGGATGTCAGGGCTGCAGTAGTGGGGAGGTGATATTGACACAAGCTAGAGGAAGGGATTGGTCAAGCCTGGCACAGATATGTTTGGGGAGGCAACAATCAGGCCGTGTTGGAGTCAGGGGGTCAGCATTGCAGGGGCTGTGGGGCTGGCCAGCGATCAAACTGGCCAACGATTGGCAAGCTGGCAGTGCGGGCCCACTGTGCATGCATCAATGTCAAGTGCTGGCAGATCAGCACATGCGCAGTGGCCTCCTCAGTGCTGTACTGCCAACCTCTCCAGCAGGAATAGACCTTGTCCACTGAATTTCAGAATGATTCACTCTAGGGCATTCTGCAGTGCACAGAGTATGGGAGATTCACGTTGAAACTCCTGTTGAAAAAAAAGCAGCATTATTTACTCCAGTTTTTAGGCAAATTCGACACATGAATTTTTTGAGGAGAATCACTCCTTGTTAGAAAATGCAGTTGTTACTATCCCTGCCTACCGTGGATCCGTGTCTGAGAGATAGTTCACTAGATTGTGAGTCTGAACCTACTCTGGATCTAGGTGCCACCAAAGTACATGTTTCATATACTTTGGCAATTGGGATGGAGGTTGGGGGGGTGCATGGCAGAAGGGGTCAGCTTGCTGGAGATGTCAGGGCTACGGTGGGGGGGAGGTCACAAAGAACAAAGAACAAAACAGCATGGGAAACAGGCCCTTCGGCCCAACGAGCCCGCGCCGCCACCCCGATGTTCCCACCTCTACCCGCGATCCCTGTCCATGTTTATAGATCTATGGATTAAAACCAAATTTGAGACAATTTAGGGAGAATTTGTTTTGCCAATTAGCCTAAGAGCACATCTTTGGGATGTGGGAGGAAACCGGAGCTCCCGGAGAAAACCCACACAAGCACGGGGAGAATGCGCAAACTCCCACAGACACAGGCCCAAATCCATGTATCTGCACAGCACAGCAATAGTCACTGAGCTGTCGTGTTGCCCATCAAATGGTCCAGGTCAAGCGTACACTAACGACGTGAAGCACTAGGATACTCTAGAAAAAAATCCAAGAGCAGCCCTCTCACGACCCATCGCGTGTATGCCCCTTGTTAAACAACAAGGTGGACCAAAGCACCTGTAGGATAAAAACAAGTACATCAATATCATTGTCTATTTACACACTTCCCAGGGACTCCCAAGGCTCATGATCCCTATTTTAAATCAGTTTTCTATACCCCTCCATTCCCATTCTGTTCATGTGCCCATCTAAGTATTTCTTAAATAACTCCAGAGTACCTGCCTCCACCACTTTACTTGGCAGCGCATTCCATACCCCCACCACCCTCTGTGTGAAAAAACTCCCTCTAGCATCCAAATTATACCTTACCCCCCTCACCCTAAGCCCGTAACCCCTCATGCTATTCGAGTCCGTCCTAGGGAAAAGCTTAACCCTGTTTACTCTATCTATGCCCCTCATAATCTTGTACACCTCTATTAAATCTCCTCTAAGTCAACATCTTTCTAAGGAAAACAGTCCCAATTTGCCTAACTTCTCCTCGTAACTCAGATCTTCCATACCAGGCAGCATCCTGGTAAACCTCCTCTGCACTCCCTCCAGAGTCTCCATGTCCTTCCAGTAGTAAGGTGACCAGAACTGAACGCAGTATTCCAAATGAGGTCTAACCAACGTTTTATACAACTGCAACATTAAAAGCCAGCTCCTGTACTCTTTACCCCTTCCTATAAAGGCTAGCATACCATATACTTTCTTCACAACCTTCTCCACCTGCTCTGCCACCTTCAGAGACTTGTGCATCTGCACCCCCAGGTCCCTCTGCGTTTCTATACTCTTAATAGGTCTACCCTTTATCCTATACCTCCCCCCTACATTCTTTTTCCCAAAATGCATCACCTCGCATTTATCAGGATTGAATTCCATCTGCCATCTCTCTGCCCAAGCTACCAGCCTATCTATGTCCTGCTGCATCGCCTGACAATACTCCTCACTATCCGCTAGTCCAGCCATCTTTGTATCGTCTGCAAACTTGCTGATCATTCATCGAGGCAGGCTGGAGTGAGGGATTGGTCAAGGCTGTCGGAGAGTGCAGGTGAACACAGCAATGGATCAATGTGAGGTAATGCACTTTGGAAGGTCTAATACAGTTAGAAAGTATACAGTAAATGGCAGAACTCTTAAATTTATTGTTAGGCAAAGGGATCTGGGTGTACAGGTATACAGGTCACTGAAAGTGGCAATGCAGGTAGAGAAGCTAGTCAAGATGGCATACGGCATATTTACCTTCATCGGCAGGGGCACTGAGTATAAAAATTGGCAAGTCATGTTGCAGCTGAATAGAACCTTAGTTAGGCCGCACTCGGAATATAGTGTTCAATTCTGGTCACCACACTACCAGAAGGATGTGGAAGCTTTGGAGACGGTGCTATCAGCAGAGGTACAGAAAGGAGTTACGAGGATGTTGCCTGGTATAGAGGGCATGAGCTATGCAGAAAGATTGGAGAAACTTGGTTTGTTCTCACTGGAGTGACAGAAGTTGAGGAAAACCTGATAGAAGTCTACAAGACTATAAGAGGCATAGACAGAGTAAATATTCAGAAGCTTTTTCCCAGCATGGAAGAGTCAATTACTAGGGGACATAGGTTAAAGGTGTGAGGAGCAAGGTTTAAAGGAGATTTATGAGACAGGTTTTTTTTCACAGAGAGTAGAGGGTGTCTGGAACTTATTGTCTGGGGAGGTAATGGAAGCAGAAATTACAGTAGTAATTTTTAAAGGGCGTCTTGACAAGTTCATTAATAGGATGGGAATAGGGGGATATGTTTCCTGGAAGGGTAGGGAGTTTTAGTTAAGTGCAGCAGCATGATCGATGCAGGCCTGTTCTTATGCTGTAATTTTCTTTGTTCTTTGATCTTCATTGGCAGATGGTTCTGTATCCTTATCTGATTTGGTTGGGGAGTGGGGCTGAGGTGCTTGATGAAGGACATCTTTCACCTTTTCTTGCAGGTAGCTGAAATAGAGAGATAATTAGTGATTGCCTAGGCAGGCCCAGCATTGTAAGTCACATTCAATCATTATCTACATATGACCAATGTATACACGGTGTACCTGTGCTGGCTTATTGGGGAGGCCAATTTCACCTTCAGCACAGGAACATTCACTATTCTCTTCAACCAGTTCTGTCACCTGTCCCTAGTGGATTGAGAATGTCCTCAGCACTGAGTCCACCCCCACCCACCTCCCCACCTCCGGTCTTCACTCTCTCGCTCTGCAAAAAGGGAGATAGGCTGCCTGTAAGTGCTATGAGTAGAAAAAGCAGTTCAGAAGTATGCATGCCAGTGGTGTGTACTATGCTGTGCCCAGTTAAGGCTTAAGACAATAGGTCTTACAGCTTAAGGTCATTTGTGAACAAGCTTATATGAGATGGTGATATTAAAGGGGCTGGCAGATATTCAGTGCTTATGTCTTATCTGCTTGTTATGTTTGGATTCTAACCCTTAGATTGCTGATGCCCTTGTAAGAGTGGGAGTTAAGAGCGAGCACTACTGCCAGAGACCCGGGTTTGATTCCCAGCTTGTATCACTGTTTATGCGGAATCTGTGCGTATTTCCTTTGGATGCTCCATTCCTTCCCACAATCTGAAAGACGTGGAGGTTCAGTGCATTGGCCATGCTAAATTTTTCCTCAGTGAATAGATGCTGGAGTGTAGTGACTAGGAAATTTTCACAGTAACCTCATTTCAGTGTTAATGAGAGCCTAACTGTGACAAATAAATAAAAATAAATAAGTTTTATGTACCCTGGCAGAGTGCGTTAGATTCTTTTCCTGCAATGTAGGGTGATCTTCATTTGTTTCCCATGACTGCCAGGATCATCTGGGAGGACCTCCTGCTCCCACTCCAAGGAAAGATGATCTTTCACTTTTATGGAAGGGAATCCCTAGTGAGGTCCCACTGAATCACTAAGCAGTGGGTTTGATTCTTTCCAGTGTCAATTGAGAACATGAATGCAACATCACATCTGGGCTCCAGTGAGTGAATATCTGTCTGAGTGCAATATGAATAAGGTGCCAGGACCTTCGACCCACAAAGTAGAACAGATGAAATCCTCCTTCTCCCTGCCTCCTCAACTGCCCACCCGCTGCGCATCACCTGATTTGTTAAGATCCTTGTTGATGTATAATTGATGAGCTGAAAAACAGAAAATTGCACGGTTTCATCTATCCCACCACCTAACAAGAATCATGCCAACTCTTTTTAAGATTCCTACAGTGCAGAAAGAGGCAATTTGGCTCATCAGGCCTGCACTGCCAACAATCCATAATTCCTGCTAATCCCTCTGACATTAAGGGGAAATTTAGCATGGCCAATCATCCTAATCTGCACATCTTTGGAGAGTGGGAGGAAAGCGGAGCACCTGGAGGAAACCCATGCAGACACAGGGAGAATATGCAGACTCCACACAGACAGTCATCCCAAGGCTGGAATTGAACGCAGATCCTGGTGATGTGAGGCAGCAGAGTTAATCACTTTGCCACCATGTCACTCCACCCACTGACGCACTTAATTTCACAGAATGAAAAATTCTGCTTTCAATTTCCAACCAATGTAAGCACCTTTTGTGCCTGTCCACTCTGTGCCCAGGAAGGTTTATTAATTTGCCTCTCCACCTCCATTCACTGTACTACATCTGCCTCTTGTACATCTCCCTCCCTTTAAATTCTTCTGTGCTCCTTACAGAAGAGGAAGATTAGATTTTTAAGGTCAGATGGCCCAAGCTTCTTTCTTTGCTTCTGTTTATTTAATTCATCACTGCACAGTTGTGTTTAAGCCTGATTGAACAGCCCTCCTTACATTTCAACAATATTACTGGCAAGACCAGGTTACGGCCAAGGCCTGGAGGAGCGGTGCAAATTCTGCACGTGGATCCAGATTGGTAAGCATTTGCAGTGAATAATGATTGAATATAATATAGTGTTAACTATTGTGTATGCACCTATTGAGTTAACGTACCTAAAGAACCATGAAGTGAGCTTGATAACTTGAACACTGCAAAGCTCTTTATTCTAGGTGTGCACTGTTCCACAGTCAGCTCCATGATTGCACAACCGGATCTGAGACTTGAAGAAGCTAAACTCCCAGGGATCACCAGACCTGCACTCTTAAAGTAGCAGTATGTAACCCAACCCCAACAAACATTATATACATATATCACATTAACTGAATGGAAGATGGGAGTGAGACCAGTGGCAGTTGATGGAGAACTCAAATATGCAAGGCAAGACTGCTGAAGGAACTGAGTTTAAAATCAATAACATAAATAGTAAAAGAAACATTGGCTTGGTGGATCATCAAGTGGAGATATTACCGCACATCTTGGAATCAGCATTGTTCCAGTTAAAAGAATATCAATTCTGGTGTGTCCAACTTCTATCTGCACCCTAAGTAGACAGGGCAGCAACCTGCTGGAAGAACATGCCCTGGTTCAGGAACTACTGCACTAGACATTCAGGAATGGGACAAATCTCATTCAATCCCAATCCCAATCAGATTTTTAAGCAGTTATTTTTTTAAGTGACTGGATGAATGCATCATCAATTGATTTTCCTCAGACCCAGTTTTGCACCTCAATCAACTCTGGGCATAAATAATTCTTCTAATATCTTGTCTTTTTTGAGGCTTATTAATTTCATGAATGATCCTGTAGCTGAGCTGAAACTATCTGAACAGCAGAGAATGATATGAGGAGGAACGAGAAAGCAGCATTAAGCTGAGCTATCATTAATGTACTAGGTTAGCATGTCTGGTGGTGACTGGAGCAGAAACCATTCAATACTGACATCCCAGAGAGATTCCAAACTGAAGTATGTGTTTCTCCCAAAGGCTATTGCCTCAAGAAACAACATCTGTCACAGGGTTTTCTTTGCTTGCAGTGAATCAGGAGTTCAAGTTGTTCAACTTTATCTGTTGTGAAGTCTGAACGATGGGTAGGATTACGCGGAGAAAGCTGGCCTCCCACTTCCTACTCGCTAAGGAGGTCCACTAGAAGACTTTAAAGTTTCTTTATTAGTCACAAGTAAGGCTTATATTAACACTGTGATGAAGTTACTGTGAAATTCGCCTAGTCGCCACCATTCAGTGCCTGTTCTGGTCAATGCACCTATCCATCTTTCAGACTGTGGGAGGAAACCAGAGCACACAGAGGAAGCCCATACAGATAAGGGGAGAATGTGCAAACTCCACACAGACAGTAACCCAAGCCGGGAAACGAACCCAGGTCCCTGGTGCTTTGAGGCAGTCGTGCTAACCACTGTACCGCCCACAGAAGAGATTCAGAATGGGGAGATCTTCGCAGACTGTTTACTATTATTAGGTCAGCTACAGTAGTGTACTGATTCTGACAACATATTAGCAATGCTATAATAAAAAAAATTGGCATTTGTCCAAAATTTCATTTGCTGCAACAGAACCAGAGAATCCCAACCATGGGTGGCATTGGAGAATTATGTTCAATGCCTGACAGATTAGCCAGACTGCCACGCTGTTTAGTGACTAACTTCACTTATACCCCTGTTTGGTGGGACATGTTACCTCTTACTTTTGATATCATGAGTTAAATTAACTGTAACACGCATTCTCACACAGTTCTTGCCATGGATCAGTTGCAATGTAATTACATTTGTGTAAATTGAACTTTTTAAAGATCATATAAAGCTAACATTATAAAAGTGCTCTGACAGTCTGCTGTGCTGCTTTAAAATTTCTAATACTAGAAAATAATTGATTTAATTTTAGACATTGATATTGGCAAACTAAACCAATTGAATGCACCTAAGGAGAGTTCTACTGTCTCCTAGCTTAAAAGGGCATAACTAAAAAGCATGAAGATGAGTGGGTTAGGTTGATTGGCCATGCTAAATTGACCCTAGGGTCAGAGGACTAGCAGGGTAAGTGTGCAGGGTTATGATGATAGGGCCTGGGTGGGATTGTGGTTAATGCAGACTCAATGGATCAAATGGCCTCTTTCTGCATTATAGGGATTCTTTGATTTCATCAATTATGAGTTCAAATCCAACCATGACAACCATCTGTGAAATGTAATTCAATAAATCAGTTAAATCATGATCAAAAAAAGGCCATGAAAATTATTGTAAAAAAACAATTAGTTCATTGATATTTTTCAGAGTGAATAAATAACTCACAAAAGACCGCAGTACTTCTGAGCACCAATTAAATCGATGTGTAGACCAGTTGGTCTTTTGAGCAAAAGAAGTACACAAGTTGAGGCCTGCAGAGATTTTAACTGTTGTGACCTTATCTTTATATATAGCCCTGAACCCAGCAGAATGTCAGAAAGTTTGGTGCAGTACTTTTCCTGATGAAGGGGCAATGCTCTGAAAGCTAATACTACCACATAAGCCTGTTGGACTTTAACCTGGTGTTGTGAGACTATTTATTGTGCCTACCCCAATCAAATGTTGGCAACTACACACCAGAAATTTTGCTGGCGGAAAACACTGCAGGGAACTCATTGGAAGAATCCCCCATGGTTAGACAAGAGGTAAAGTCCTAAGCAGAGGGGAGGTGAATCCTGGACCAAGGAAATCAAGGTTTATCCTTAGGGCCCAAAAAAGTATTCCTTCTCCTCACAACCCACAATGAAACTGGGCAAAAACATAGGTAGTTTCATCAAATCATAGAATAATATCCCTACAAGACAGGAGGTGGCCATTCAGCCCATTGACTCCATACCGGTCACAATCCCACTCAGGCCCTATCTCCATAACCCAAGTATTTATCCTACTAATCCCCTGACACTAGGCTCAATGTAACATGGTCAATCAACCTAACCCGCACACCTTTGGACTGTGGGAAGAAACTGGAGCATCCAGAGGAAACCCATGCAGATACGAAGAGAACTAGCAAACTCCACACAGACAATCACCCAAGGCCGTAATTGAACTTGGCTTCTTGGTGCTATGAGGCAGCAGTGCTAACCACTGTGCCATTGTGCCAGTTCACTGGGCTTCTTCTGTTCCCAGCTTTCTGGGGAGATATCATTGTCCTGCTAAGTTACAATGACATGTCAGGCCCGATAATGTCATCAAGGCACGATCTGTATTTTGAAGAGGATTGTGTCAACTTGGGATAGATGATTTTGCCTTTCAAAATTTCAAATTTTGCTTAGTTAGATCAGCTTTGATTCTGCCAGGTCAGGGCAGCAGCGTTGGGGGTTAAGGGGAGGAGGGGTGGTGTGGAATTCGGTGGGTGTTAGACTGCAGGGGCAGGGGCTGCTTTACTGTTAATTCACGATTACATTTATCACTTGAAAAGATTGGTTCAAGAATAATTGGTGGGTAATTGTTATCTTAGTAGAGGAGTTGAAAGTTGACAATATCAGATAAGCCATCAACTGCACATTCCCATCCACCTTCCTTTCCATTCAAGGTTACATCTAGTTCAGAGTATTCTTAAGAAATTCAAACCATGCAACTTCACGTCTGTTTCAGGTAAATAAAATCATGCAGCAATGAAAATGGAAAATGCTGAAAATACTCAGTAGATCAGGTAGCGCCTATGGAGAGGAAGAGAGTTATACAGGGGGAGTGGATTCTCTGCGCACCCCCGTGGCAGTTTCACAATGAATGGAGGCGGTCTACCACTGACCAGTGGCAAGTGATGGGACCTTCTGGTCCTGCCACTGTCAATGGGATTTCTGCTTGTGGCATCAGAACATCCCACGAACAGGAACGACCAGGAGAATTCTAGCCATGGAGCAGAATCTTGTGGAGGTAATGGGGTCTCAGCCACTAGTAAAACAGTCAAGCAAGAACCCCTCCCCTATGTCCTTCTCTCTCCCCACATCTCTTCCTCTTGAAGAGGTCCAACACAACTTATGCCACTCAGTCACTGACAGGACAATAGTGGGCCACCCACAAGATTAAGGACCCCAGAACTACCAGCCAGTCAGAGCTCAGAAGCTCCTCTGAACTCAGCAGTGCCACTGGGGAGGTGGTGGTTGCTGCAGGTATTACATCAATCTGGATGCTCAGATGAAGTACTGATGTACAGATGCCGGCGTTGGATTGGGGTGGTAAGAACTCAGTAAGAATTTAGCAACACCAATTTATAATCCAACCGATTTATTTGATAGTAAAAAAGCGAGCTTTCGACTCTTGTGTCTTCTTCAGGCAAATGCAGTGTTCTGGTCTGCAATAGCACACATCAGCACAGACAGTCAGACTGTCTTTAACCTGACTTTAACCTGGTATTGTGAGACTTCTTACTGTCTTCATCTGAGCACAGTAAGAATTTAGCAACACCAATTTATAATCCAACCGATTTATTTGATAGTAAAAAAGCGAGCTTTCGACTCTTGTGTCTTCTTCAGGCAAGTTACATAATAGCAGGTTAGATGTAAGGATTCGCATTCTAATCAGCAATCTCTGACTGTCTGTGCTGATGTATGCTATTGCAGACCAGAACACTGCATTTGCCTGAAGAAGACACAGGAGTCGAAAGCTCGCTTTTTTACTATCAAATAAATCGGTTGGATTATAAATTGGTGTTGCTAAATTCTTACTGTGCTCAGATGAAGACAGTAAGAAGTCTCACAATACCAGGTTAAAGTCTAACAGGTTTATTTATAGCAAACGCCACTAGCTTTTGGAACTGGCTGTTCCTTTGTCTGGTGGGTGAGAGTTTGTCTGGTGGGGGGGATCTCCCATCCACCTGATGAAGGAACAGCCAGTTCTGAAAGCTCATGGTGTTTGCTACAAATAAACCTGTTGGACTTTAACCTGGTGTTGTGAGACTTCTTACTGTGTTTATCCCAGTCCAATGCCAGCATCTCCACATTCTGACTACCATCGAGGCTTCAAATGAAGGACAGGCACAAGCGAACTGATGGTGGGACAGACTTGGATTGTGGGGGAGTGATGGACATCAACAGCAAGGGCAAGAATGTGATTTACAGCATCACTCTCTGTAGTAACTAGGTTTCACCAGTTAAGAACTAACTACAGATTTTTATTAACGAACAACAACTATTTATAGGATGATGCAAATTTAATGCTTTCAGGTATGACAAAGAATAACTGTTGGGTCAAGCTCAAATAAGTTTGAGAGAAGCCCCAATTTGAATCATGATAGATTAGCCCAGGTCAGTTGATCCTTTCAGAAGATTGCCCCCCTCCCCACTTAAAGGGATCAGACACCATATGACCCCTAACCTTTCCTGATACTAGATCCTTCAGTCAAGCACATTACAATGGTTTCACTTTATTCACGTGTACTGCATTGCTGATTTATTGACACAAGCTTAGAAAGAGATCCAAATGTATTGATACATTTCATGGTTGGTCTTCATTGAGGGTTAAGGGAAGTTTAAATATGGAATAAACAATGATCCAATGTCCAAAGCTCTGAGTTCTGGGCAGTGTATCTAGGGGAAAGTATCCCAAAGATGTGCTGCCCCTTCCCTCCCACCCATTTTCTGACCCATGCCCTGCATTGAGAACTAATGCATAATGCAATCTAAATCTGGCAATTTCCATATGTTACTCAGCAATAGTTATCCAAAAATGCTATAAGAATTTGAACTAGCTTCCGCCACTGCCCCTCCCTAGGCCCATCCTGGCACCATGGGGCTGCCCACAAATCCCACAGGACTGCCCCACACTCACCCTCCCCCATTGGGTCCAAACATTGTAGGACATGGCTGAACTTGTAGATTTAGCTAGCCCTTGCTTCTATGCATTGTATAGGACATTGTCCGAGATCACTCTCAGCAGGGATAATTGAAGTGTTGTAAGTGAACTCAAAGCCCTACAAGAACTCAGAGCTGGGGACACATTCAGGCAATATTCTGACCTTTAATTTGCATACATTGACAGACTGGTGAGCAAATGTTGTCTTCCACTGAAGTACAAAAGTAAAGAGGGAATTTTGTCACTGCTAATTCTCCAATATGGTAAGGCTAAGGCAGTGCTTTGGCTGATATTTTCAATGTATTCATTTCCCTTGGGGAAATTTTGGATAAATTGCACTTGTGTTGACTGGCTGTTTTGTTAAAATGACTAGGCCCAAATATTGTAATACCTTTTATTCTTAACTCCTACTTATTTAACGATGAATAGTCATTTTTATTTATTGGCAATAAAGCTAGTAAGTGGGTCATGTTCCTTCATAGTCATTCACATGGATAGTCATAAAAGGCAAACAGAAAAAGACCCAGTAACCTAGCCATCTGTCCCATAAGTTGTGATATCACCTTAAAAATAATGACCATCCTCCCAAAGCAATGGAATTTCCTGGCAAAGGAGGTGAAAAAAGACAAATCAGGCCATTTGAGGAAAGAACCAATTTGAAAATTCCTCCCAGCTTCCCCCTTCAGTCCATACACCAGCCTTCGGCAATCAAGACTAATCCATAATCAAGCAAGTTCAGGAACAGAAAATGCCAACACTTGCTACAAATCACCCTCTTCAGGTACCATGCTCTAAGATGGCATTGGTGACCACAGAATTATATTGGATTGGTCAATGATTATGCTCAGCAATGTTCTGTAGTGGGTTGTCATTGCCTCCTGCAGCAGTATGGCTAACTGGGGAACTCTTACCACCTGTCTTCAGGTGTGCTAGAAGGATTTACAGGCTGATAGCAACCTCCATGACCATGTTATGAACACATCTTCTTTGACCATCACATTCCAGAATCAGTACTGAATCCAAGCATCTAAACCAGAGGTAGGGGGCACCATCACTGCACCACAAAACTCTCTTCCTGCAAGTAGAAAAGGAAAACAAAATGAATAGACTTCCTACAGTGCAGAAGAAGGCCATTTGGTCCATCTAGTCTATACCAAAAACAATCCCACCCAAGCCCTATCCCCACAATCTCTTATATTTAACCTGCTAATCCTCCAACAGTAACAGGCAATTAAGTATGGCCAATCAAGCTAATCCACACATCTTTGGAGTGTGGGAGGAAGAACTCAGTAAGAATTTAGCAACACCAATTATTAATCCAACCGATTTATTTGATAGTAAATTTGAAAGTAAGCTCGCGGATTTACTATCAAATAAATCGGTTGGATTAATAATTGGTGTTGCTAAATTCTTACTGAGGTCTTACCACCCCAATCCAACGCCGGCATCTTTACATCGTGTGGGAGGAAACCAGAGCACCCAGAGGAAATCTACATAGATACGGGGAGAATGTACAAGCTCCACACAGACAGTCACTGAAAGCTGGAACAAAACCTAGGTCCTTGGCACTATGAGGCAATAGTGCTAACAACTATGCCACCATCCCATTTACACATGGAAGACTCTCAAATTGTTTATTTTTCAGTGCATGTAAGAGAATACAGGTAAAGAGGGAAAATTGCATAAATAAATGCAAAGGACAGTCATTGACACTATCTGAGTTGAGTTGAAAATTCACAACATAAAAACTATCCTTTGCAATTAGAATGAAAAAATTAGTTAACAGCCGAACGGGTTTTAGAAGTTATTACAGGGTTATGAAAACCCCTTAAAAATGAAAAGGGTTTTATTTCATTGATATAAATTAGTTTCATTTTTGACAAATATGGATGAAAGCTCAACAATACTGTTTACAATAACATTTCCTACCGCATTAAAATGAGTCATGACATGTTCACTTTTGGCCTCTTTTCTTTCAAGCTTTGTTTTACTGTTGCTCATGAACATCATGTGCTGTCAGTTAGGATTCTTATTTTAATAGTACAGATTTTTTGGAAAAAAAATTGCTCAGTTATCATATCTGACACAATTAAATGGGACCACACTAGAAAAATAACGCTGTTTTCGAAAAGCCTCAAATAAATTCAACTTAACAAATTGTGTTAGGCGCAGAATGTTTGTCATTATACTGTCACTTGAGAATTTGTTTTATTGAAGACTAAGTATCAGACGAGCCACGAAATGAATGGCTGATGATATTGCACAGGCGAATTCCTACCTCCTCAAAAATTTTGAAAGCTAAGAAGATACACAAAGTCAGTAAGTTTGAAGTTTAAACATCAAATTGGATTCTGAATCTCAAGAGACCTTAACTGCTCGGCACTAGGTCAAATGGTTTGTATTCTCAAACATTTGCTCTTCATGTATAGACAAGCAAAATATTCCTGCCTAATCCTGTATTGATTTCCTCACTATACGTCCTTTGTCTTCATTACAAGTTTCTTCTTTAATTCATTTTTTTTTCTCCTGGTCTGGTCAATGTGGGTAATGCCTAGATTCAAGCTCACATTTTTCATTGATATAAATTAGTTTCATTTTTGACAAGTATGGATGAAAGCTCAACAATACTGTTTACAATAACACTTTCTACCGCATTAAAATGAGTCATGACATGTTCACTTTTGGCCTCGTTCTTTTCAACTTTTGTTTTACTGTTGCTCATGAACTTCTAGTTCTGTCATTTAGGATTTTTATTTTAATAGAACAGATTTCACTCCAGACTTTGGGCCCAATTTTAACTCTTTGCAAGCGGATGGTTTTGAATGAGTTAAGATCAGGCCCTTTGAGTTCAGTTCCTCAGCATTATTGGCAGCTAACTGTCTGGAATACAGGTGAAACATGTATTGAATTCATGGTGGGGGTTGGGGTTTGGATGTAATCTTCCAGGGTAATGGAAAATGAGAGTTAACAAACCAGCAGCTCATTTAATGTCTCACCTGATTTTCTTTGTCAGTGCCCTCAGAACTGCATTGGAAGAAATCAATAGGAAGTGTCAATCCACTCTTTTGTCTGTGAGGGCAGAACAACTGAAAAGAAAAACAAAATAATCCAGGAAAATATTTTAACCCCTTTCAAAGTGACATTATTGCTATATCTTTCTGGTCTATTTATGAGATATTCTCTCACCTACAGTGGTATGGGATTCTGCAGCAGCTCATTCAGGCCCTTGCATTTGGCCCAATAATTTGCCTAATTGTAGGGTACTTGTGGGAGTGCTGCATTCCTGTCACACTCCCTAAATTTGCCTGAGTTGCACTGCTATATAAAGAGATATCCAATTATGTACATCATACTAATATATGATGGCAAGCATTCCATATATTCATCTACACCCTAACCCTTGAGATAATCCAGACTACCTGCCTTGTATAAAATTGATAATAAACTGGGGAAATGTTTGTTAGCTAATCCGTTTTATGGCTCATTGAAAGGGCAGGGGGTTGATATATTGAGGAAAATTAACCAGCAGGATAATTAAGAAGAATTATTAAAGTATGTGTTTTGTAGTGCAATGGTTTAATTAGTTCTCAAGATGTGAGCAAAGTTGGCAAGATTGCATTCATTGCATGTGTGGCCGTTTAAGAGGGGCATTTCTTGAGGATTGTGTGATCAGTTTGGATCCTATGGATCACCCTGGTGGGAAGTTGACTCACTCAGCAGGAGACAATGGGTCAAGGAAGATGTACAGTTGGAGCCAGAGGGTCAAGTAGAGTAGTCCGCATTGTAATTTAGTCTGACGTTGTTGTATATGTTAGTCTTATTGTTTGGCAATAAAGCCAAATAATAAAACTGATTCAGGCCACATCAAATCACTGTCAATCTATTACATTGGTGATGAGGCAAACCTTTAAAGTTGTCAGGGATTGCAGTATCCAGCTAGAGGGGTAGGAAGTTTGATCTTCAGGAACATGAAGAAGCATTCAACAATTTAACTTGAGAAATATGAATAAGATTACATTATTTTTTGTAATGAATGAAATACTTACTGAAGGTTGCAGATTAACTGTCAATAGAGGAGCACAGATAACTCTCTATGCTAAACTAGCAGGACGCTTAAAGTATGTTAACTTGGACTTCAATCATGCCTACCAGCAATTGGAGTTGGATGCGGACCACCAAAGGAGGAGAGTAGTATTGGACACAAGGGATCCACAGGTGACCCCTGTAGATAGTTCATGGATATTAGGCCAAATTACTGGAATTTTGGTGGAAAATGTAGACTGGAGAAACCGGGGTTTGTGGTGACAGAGAAGGCAGAATTTGCTGAAGAGCCACTGGACCCTGGATTAAAAAGTCTACTTTTTTTTGTCTTTGCTGGTCCTCTAAAGGTAGAGGAGCCTACTGCAGAGATTGGAAGTCTCTGAACTTATTGAACCTTTCATGAGTTTTCTAGTGATTCTTTCTGTTACCTTTTTTTATTTAAAGTCCATTGCGTGCCTTATTAATCCTGTTCTTTTGTTTCTCCAGAGGTGTATTTTGGATTTTAGGAGGAAGGAATGTAGTAACATGGCCCTTCAGGGCAGGGTGGGCTCATTTCCAGAGGGCTATGTGATCAGGCCAGACCTTATGGATTGTCATGATGGGAAGCTGAGCCAATCAGCAGGAGGGCACCTACCACAAGTCGAGGAGGGACTTGCCGCTGGAGCCATGGAGTCAAGTGGAACAGTTGTATTTTAGTCCGACCTTGCTGTATATACATTATACTTTATTTGGCAATAAAGCCTTCATTGATTCAAGCCACAGTGAGCCATTCTCAATCTATTGCATGTATCTCTTTCTCCTGAGATGATGGTAGGTTTTCTCCCGTAATTGCTAATTCTCCCGTAATGGTGTTGGATAGGAAATGCTAGGCTTTACAACTGACAATGAGGAGGAAATATATGTTCAGTAGTGTGTGATTTGGAGGTGGAAATTGGATTTGATGCAGCTCCATGATAGGACAGTGTCTCCCTGGATAAATGATATAGAAATGCCGGCGTTGAATTGGGGTAAACACAATAAGTTTCACAAAACCAGGTTAGAGTCCAACCTTCCACACACCTGACAAAGAAACATCGTTTCTGAAATCTTGTGAGATTACTGTCAAATAAATTGCTTGGACTCTAACCTGGTGTTGTGAGACTTCTTACCCTGGAAGAAATGCAAGATTATCTTAAATAAAAGGAAGTTACTCATGATTTCTTATTTCCCTAATCTCATCCCTTCCTGCTCTAGTTCTTTTCTATGGTAGGGGAATTGCAGGAAAGGGAAATATTGTTGAAGTGAGGCTGAATGGTGGCTGTACTGCAACCATGACTTGATGGTAGAAGGAGGAGATATTAAGGTCTGAAAGCAGGGACATCATATAAAGGTCCCTTATCATCCAACAAGCAGGTGAATGAACTTTATCAGTCAAATGCAAATCAGAACACTGATAAGGAATCTTAAAATAATATTTTTGTAACCTTGTAGCCCATTTGTACATTGTAAGGATCATACCTCCAATCATCTAAGTGTTTGAACCACTCAATCACCAGCAACACCTGTTTCAATATGCATATTGTATATAAGGATATGCAATTGTAATACTGTCCATTACATGTTTGCTTCTTCCTGTTGTATGCCGCCTTGCTCCACCATAAACAAATTATGTTGAAGTGCTGGAAAAAATAGGCCCTGACATCTCTGTCCACCGAGCATATGTATGAGGGAACTAACGTATAATATGCTCCAAGATTAAAGAAAGTTGTCTCTTTCAATGCAGAAAGGCAAACTTGTTTTATGGAAAATTTTTTGTGAGCGCAACTTTGCAGACACACCTGGCTCCAGATTTTAATGACAGCCAGCCTTTCAGCTATCTGAACATGACTATGAATCTATAAAAAAGTTATGAGTGTTTTGCATGTCAGTTGTCAAACCTTGAAAGAATCTCTGTGACTCACATATTTTGTGCATCTATTTTGCTTTACTGTTTTACCTCAGAAGATTTCCTGAAGCTGCTAACTTCTTCACTTTTTCTCTCAGTTCCTTCATGATACAGTTTGATCTCTTACCATGTTTTGCAAACACGGAAGATGCTTCTCTACCCTAAAAGAGGCGCCCTTCCTTTAACCCACATATTGGAGGAACAGCTCAACAGAAACAGCAGTAACTGGAACTGTTTTTCAGCTGAAATAATATTTTTTTTTGTCAAGGATTTGCCTGAGACTAGTTTTTATTTCTGAATGGAAGAAAAATCTTTTTAAGTGGCAGCCCCAGCCATTTGTAAGTATTTCTGCCATCCAGGAACCCCTCCTCCCATGTCCATCTTCACAATATAAAGCAAAATCGTGGAGGTTCAAACCCGCTCAGAAACTTGTCATGAGTAAATATAAGGGATTCCATTTCACATACCCCTTCCGGGTGTATTTGAGGCAGGACAGTACGTAAAATGTGATGGATGCCTACCCAAACACCTTCCCGCCCATCCCGGGCACTCCTTCCATAATATGTTAGGAATTGGCAGCATATTTAAATAGATAATCAAGAGTCAAGTAAGCTTGTTATCAAGCCAATTGACTTTGATAATATGCATCTATGCTATAAGGAAGTGAGGTCTATCTTTGGGAGCTTCCCTTTGAGGATAAGGGTGGGAGACCCCTGGAGGTAGAATCCCCCCTGTTTTTCCTGCCTGCCAGCAGCCTTCAACCACCTCTCCCACCTCTCCCATCTCCATTTTCTAATCTGCCCTAACCCTCCCTGACCAATATCCGGATGCATCTGTAATTGAGGATGCATTGCTTCTTCCTCTTGTTCCTTGTTATAGTCGCAGCACTGCCCACAAACCCACTTCTGACTCTGCTTGGACTGATGGAACTGCTGGCCAATTGGATTGACCAGCAACGCCCAAGAGCAGATCTTTCTACCCAGTGAGGAGTGGAAAGTCTCATTCAGCTCTCGTCTAACCTTGCCCAAAATACGTCATAGCTGTGGGGTCAGATGGCTGGTTGGCTCCGTAACGACTTCGCTTCCAAAGGGGGGGAGGGGAAGAAACAGGTGGTGAGCTTTCTGCTGCCCCATAATATTCAGCGTAAGAATAATCCTGGAAGTGTCGTTTTCCAAAAAAATGCAAACAGAAGTCCTGACAGCTTTCTGACTCTGTAATTAATGCTGTTACAGAACAATTCCTCTCTAGCCTTGAATAAAAGCATTGCTCAATTGTACATTTTACACAGTAGAATGGCATTAATTTTCCGATTAACATTCTTAAAACTGTATAATGGGTATTCCTGTGAGGAATTCAACCATAGATCTTTCAAAAAAATCACCCTCAGTCTGAATGATCAGTCAGATTGCTTCAACCAGGCTGGTAATCGGAGTTTAAATGAGATTGGGCTATATGCATTTCCATGATTTGACCCCATTTTACTACCACTAATTTACAATAGGTCATAAAACATCCAAAATATTTCAGTGGCTTGGGGTGTTTATCAGTGTGTCCAGCATAACTCCCTTTTCCATTAGAAAGCTTTAATTACAATACTAGATTACTGGATTATAAACTACATATAAATGTAGGGAGAGAGAGAAAGAGGCGGACAATGAAAATAAAAAAAGTAGTCTCTTTGGATTGAGGTAAGTCATCTCTCCTTAACTCCTTTTCTTTCAGCACAATACTGAATCATACAGAGTAAGATTCAATTGTTTGTGTGAAGTTGGCTGGTGGTAAGAGGTCTACAATTATTCCCCCAATTACTAAAGGGGAAACAAATCAGTGCAATGACTCCAGATGAGCATTACATCTAAGTCCAGTGCTCTTCTTAATGTCGCTAAGGTTCACAAAGCCTGCGATTATTTGCTATCCACTTCATAAATAAAGAGTGGCCATGGAGTGGAGGCTCTGAGATCTTGTGAAACTATTCCCTGTCTTTGAGGTACGTTAGAGGCACAGGAAAACAAAATCAAATGTACGAGCCTAATGACAAAACATAATCGGGACAAATGCAATCTGCAGTAATTCAATGCCAAATTGAACCTTTTAACAGGTAGTGTACCTTTTGTGAACAATCCAAGTTTGGCAGTGATGTTTGTGGCCTGTCATTACACACAGTTGCATCTTGAAATAATCTCTGTAAGTTATTAATGCCTCTTGCAGCGCATGTTTTTGGGCTGGCTCAGAAGAAACAGATGTGACAACCTACAGAGGATATAGAATTGAAATGAGTCACCACTGAGGTTTGCTTTGCTTGGTTCCTGCAGTTCTAAGATATGTGCCTGCCAGCCTCTTATTATATCAGCACACTTCATTGCATTTGCTATCATATTGCTCAGATAAAAGCCACAGGCTTTGGAACCCCCACAGCTACAGCAGGGCAAATTGCCACATTTATAATTTGTTTTTTTTGTTACCAATGAGAGATCCTTTGCTGGGAGTTTCGGTCCAAAACACACAATCTGCAAAGGCTGTTGGTTTGTGACGAGTAGCAAAGGATATTCTTGACATGTAACAAATAGAGCATCCCAGCATTCATTGCTGCAAGGGTGCTTCTGGCTACACTCACTTACTCCAAGATGAAGGCTGATATAACAACTACTAACATGCAAATGTTTTACACCTGATGGAACCATAAACTGTAAAAAGGAAGAAATAGTATACAGGAAAGAGCTGTATTGAGGAGTGTAAAATATATGCATGTTTTCAAATCAAGAAAGTCTAACCACAGAAGCAACCTTGCAAATAATGTAATAATAATGTCACACTTTAGAGGTCTGAGCCAAATTCTTCTGTAGTTTTATTTTGCTCCAGTGTTTCTTCATGCTTGTTTCAATTGATTTATAATTTCAGTCAGAATAATTTAATTTAACCTTCTTGTTTTCATGCACCAACATATGTCTGAAGTCAGTTTTCTGGCTGTATTAACACTTATTGTATAAGGAAGAACTTGCATTATATTGTTCCTTTTGCAATCAGGACTTCCCACAGCACCAAGTAAGTACTTCTGAAATGCAGTTATTGTATGGAAATGCAGCAGTCAGTCTGCAAATAATGAGGTTTCATGAAATAGCAAATAGATAAAGTTTAAAGTTTATTTATTAGTGTCACAAGTAGACTTACATTAACATCACTGGAGTTACTGTGAAAGTCCACTATTTGCCATACTCCGGCAGTTGTTCAGGTACACTGAGCAATGTAGCATTGCCAATGCCTCTAACCAGCATATCTTTGGACTATGGGAGAAAATGAGAGCACCTGGAAGAAACCCATAGAAACATGGGGAAAATGTGCAGGCTCTGCACAAACAGTGACCCAAGCAGGTCCCTGGCACTGTGAGGCAGCAGTGCTAACCATTGTGCTGCTGTGCCACTATAAATAACTAATAACTTTATTTTAGTGGTATTGATTGAGGGACAAATATTGGCCTGCAAATGTTGGCATACCAGAAAATGTCTCTGCTCTTTTTCATATGGAGTAGGAGTACACTGCCAATAGAATACAACCAAGAAATTTTCAGGACCTGTAGATTTTGCTGTATCCAGTGCCTTCAATCCATGTTTGAAGACACTGGATACAGCAAAGGAAATGGGCCGTAAAAATATCTCTGCTAGACCACTGAAGATTTGTGCTCCAGAAGCTAGTCAAATTGTTCTAATACAGCTACAACGCTGGCAGTTTAGAAAATTGGCCAAATATGTCCTGTCCATGGAAAGCAAATTAAATCCAATCTGGCCAATTACCATGCCATCATTATACTCTTGAAGATTAACAAAGTGATGGAAGGGTTTGTTGACAGTGTAACTGAGCAGTGCTTATACGGTTCATTGATCCACCACTTGGGATCTACCAGGGCAACTTGTTTTCAGACCTCGTTACAGCCTTAGTCCAAACATGATAGAAGAGCTGAACTCTTGAAAGTGATTGTCCTTGACAACCTGCAGTATTTGACCAAATGTGATATCAAGGAGCCAGAACAAAACTGAAGTCAATGGGAATCAGACAAGGAAAGTGATGACAGATGGGGTCGGTTGGTGAGGTGAGTGGTCAGGCAGTTGACAGGGGTACAGATCATAAGACATAAGAAACAATACTAAACCTACTACTAAAATACTATTTATTGTCAAAGGGTCATGAACAAAGCCCAATCCATCACTTAAACCAGCCTCCAGCCCATTGACACTATCTATACTTCCTACTGCCTCGGAAAAGCAGCCAGCATAATTAAGGACCTCACACAGCCCGGACATAATTTCTCCCACCTTTAAAGTCTAATGACACGTACCAACCGATTCAAGAACAGCTTCTTCCCTACTGCCAACTGACGTTTGAATGGACCTGCCTCATATTAAGTTTATCTTTCTCTACATGCTAGCTATAACTATAATATTACATCCTGCACTCTCTTCTTTTCTTCTCTATGTACGGTAGGCTTTCTCTGTATGGCATTGCAAGAAACAATATTTTTCACTATATACTATATCACAATAATAAATCAAATAAACCATATGGCTCATCAAGTCTGTCCACCATTCAATTAGATCATTGATGGGATTTGCAACCATGCTTGCTCCAAGACCAGAAAATCTTGTCTAAGGTCAACAGAACTTTGCATGGTAGCTTCAGATTAAAGTTAACCAATATTTCAGGCTTCTTCTAAGCATCTTTGGCATTCTTGCATGCTTTCTCACATTCTCTTGTCCAGTTCCATGATTGTCTCACATGTAGCATATTATGCAATGGCTTTGTTAATGTAACTAAATTAGGAAAAGATTTATCATAATTATTTACTAATCCTAGAAAGGATGTCAATTGGGTTGTATTCATTGGATATAGAACTTCTAAAATAACTTGCATCCCTTTGGGTGCTTCATGTAAGTCTTTACTATCAACAAAATGACCCAGTACTAGATTGACATCTGGAAAAAGTTATACTTTTCTTTCTGGATATGCAGACTATGTGCTTTCCAATTTTGCTTCTAAATTATTCAAGTGCTTCTGTTCACTGGACCTCAAAATTAGAATATTATCCAGGTAACATTGTACAGCAGAGAGACCACTTAAAACCTGACCAATCAATCTTTGGAATAGAGTTGATATTGTGTTAATCCAAAAAAACAATCTTTTATAATGGGAAAAAAAATCTTTACACATAACAATGGGAAGCAATGGTTGAGATTCAGTGGCTGCATTCATTTGTAAATATGGCTTATGACAAAGTAATTTTGCTGAATTTCTTCCTGATAACCCAGCAAACAAATCTTCAATTATGGAGGCAGACACTGATCAGCACACAACACTGGAATTAGGATTGTTTTAAAATAAGCACAAATATGAGCTGAACCATTTGGTCCTATGATAGGTATGATAGTGATTGGGTACTCATTGGAACAGGCTCTAAAATATCACTAATAACAAGAACAAAGAATGAAAACAATACAGCACAGAAAACAGGCCCTTTGGCCCTCCAAGTCGGTGCCGTGCATTGGTCCAATTAGACCATTCGTTTGTATCTCTCCATTCCCAGGCTGCTCGTGTGACTATCCAGGTAATTCTTAAATTATGCCAGCTTGTCTGCCTCCACCATCCTACTTGGCAGCACATTCCAGGCCCTCACCAGCCTTTGCGTAAAAACATCCCTTTGATAGCAGAGTTATCCTTTGCCCATCTCATCTTGAGCCTGTAACCCTTCATGATTGTCACATCCAACCTGGGAAAAAGCTTCCCTCTGTTCACTCTATCTATACCTTTCATAATTTTGTACACCTTTATTGGGTCTCCCCTCATTCTCTGTCATTCCAGGGAGAACAACCCCAGTCTACCCAATTTCTCCTCATAGCTAAAAAGTCATACTAATTGTTCTTGGGAAAAATTGCAGATGACACTACATTTGTTTTGAGACTTTGTGGTTTATTATTAGGCTTTATCTTGAGTTTCACTTGAACTCTCTTCATTGAACGAAGTGTCTCTTTAGAAACACTTTGCATTTATTCAGAAAGTGCTGGAGGTCTGTTTTGACGTTGAGCAACCTATTGAAAGCATTCCAGTTAAACTTTAGCTTCTGCAACAATGGTCTCCCTAGAACTGGAAAATTACCACAGGCCACATGGAGATACAACTCTGCAATTTGTTCACTAAACTCTATATTGACCATATGTAACAATATAAGGACCTGATCGCTTCTGTGAATGTTCTTGAAATCACATCAGCTCGTTTCAAAGGAAGATGCTTCAGCTTCTGCTGGTAAGTAGTCTCAGGAATCAATTATACAACAGCATCAACCTCTATCCTAATAGGTTATCAACTTAACTTCAGAATCACCCTAATCTATGTAATTCTTTATAGATAAGATGTTCAAGTTAGATCTCCTTATCATATTTCTGGATATTCTCTTCTCTGCAGTCATAATTTTTTTCTTCTACATTGTACATTTTTATTATAGGGTGCAATTTGTTGTCCTTCTTGAAGTACCCAGATCTTCTTTTGAATATTCTTCTGGAAGCTAATCTAGCCCAATAAGCTTTTGCAATGTGCCTTTTTTTTCCACAATTCCTGCATTGACTATCTCTGCTCCAGCATTCACTCACTGAATGGCCAATTTTGGTGCATCAATGACATCCTTGTTGCTGTTTGAATTCTGCTGGCCAATTCCCAACTTGGGGATTTCAATTCCTGCACCAAATTCTGAAGTTTCTTTGGCAGCCTGTCATTCGACACTGTGATTTCTATTGCTGGCTTTAAATCCAAAGCTGGTTCAGTAAGGAATCTTTTTAGAGAGCCTCATTTGGAGACCATAACCTAGACGATCTCGAACAGTATCTTCTAACCACTCACCAAATTCACAATGCTGTGCCAACCTTTTCAATGCTACCACAAACTGAGCAACACTTCTGCCTTTCACTTGATTTCTCCAGTGAAACCTGAAAAGTTCCATGGTGATGAAGGGCTTTGGAGAGTAACATTCATCAAGGATCTTTGTCAAGTCATCATAATGTTTGGTTCCTGGTTTTGCTGAATCTTCACATCTTTGCTGAATAAACCAGGCACTGGAATAAATTATTAGTTTTACTTCCTATTGGAATCAAAAAAAGTTGGTCTAAGCAACATATTTCAATTTTATTAGCTTGTACAAAGTACTGAAAACACTCTGCATAGGAACTCCATGATTCATTTTCTTCAGCGAAAGGGTTCATGGATCCTAATTGACCTGCCATGACTCTGGCAGGCATTAGTGACTTGAGACTGCTCCATACATTGTTTTTACAGTTTTTCTTGTACACACCATTTTACCTTGGAGACCATTGATTTGATACGTTTTTTTTCTTTCAAATGGCCCCAACCACACAATACAGCAATATGCCCAGTACTGCCAGGAATCTCACCCCTCTCTGATCAAAAAAAAATGTCTTTTAAAACAACACAGAGAGCTTTTTTTCTTACTTGGTCTACCTGCATCGCCAGCTTAATCTTTAATCCTGATATTGCCTCACCCAAAGCCTTCTAATATTCAAAGCATGAAGACCGACAATGTATTTTTTTTTCACTTCCAGGGGTCTTTTCTTGATGTTCTCAATGAAACAAGATCCCAACTCATCACCAATTTTCTTTTTGTAATGTTTTGGATTGTGGGTTTTAAACAAGAAAAGATGTGGTTTACACATGTAGATTCAAACTAACAACAACAGATCTATTCTAGGAGCCCTTGCCTGTACAGTGGCACAGTGTTAGCACTGCTGCCTCACATGCCAGGGACCCATCTTGCATCACTGCCCATGTGGAGTCTGCACATTCTCCCCATGTCTGCATGAGTTTCTTCTAGGTGCTCCGGTTTCCTCCCATAGTCCAAAAGGCATGCTGATTAGGTGCATTAACCACGCTAAGTTTTCCCTCAGTGTATCTGAACAAGTGCCGACTTGGGATTTTCACATTAACTTCATTGCAATGTTAATATAAACCCACTTGTGGCACTAATAAATAAAAACTTTAAAGTAGAAACTGAAATTAAAACACCAGCCTGTGCAACACCTTAATGACATCACCATCAAACTATGTGACCAGCTCTTAAACGAATCACACAATCATTTCAAAAAAAAACAAGAAGCTCAACAACATCTTGGACAAAGTATTCCAGTTCTTCAGGACCCCATCCAGTACCTTAAAAATTAATTCCCTTCACCATATACATTCCATATCCAAAATGTACTGCAGCAATTCCCCAAACCTCCCATGATAATGACTCCTAATACTTGGAAGGCCAAGGATAGCAGGTGCATGGGAATGCCACCACATGCATGTTCCCCTCCAAGTGATACACCATTCTGATTTGGAACTGCAAGACCATTCTTTCAATGTCTCTTCGACAAAATCCTGGTCAAATCTCCTGAAACAACACAATGGCAGTACCTTCATCACATGGACCAACCAAGAAGATTGCTCACTATCACCTTCTCAAGGGAATGAGCAACAAATGTTGGCATTGCCGATGATGTTCACATATTTTGAAAGAATCTGAAACAAAATTGGAGGTCCTAACTTGTGGAAGGATGGGTTAGTAAGTTTGCCGACGATACAAAGGTTGATGGTGTTGTGGATAGTCTGGAGGGATGTCAGAAGTTGCAGCAAGACATAAATAGAATAGAAGAATGGACAGAAAAGTGGCAGATGGACTTCAACACAGATAAATGTGTAGTGGTCTATTTTGGCAGGAACAATGGGATGAAGGAGTACAATGTCAAGGGTAAGAGTCTTAGTAGTGTTGAGGAGCAAAAGGATCTTGGGGTCAGGGTCCATAGGACTCTTAAATCAGCCTTGCAGGTGGAGGATGTGGTCAAGAAGGCATATGGTGTATTGGCCTTCATTAATCGAGGGATCGAGTTTAGGGGTTGGGAGGTAGTGCTGCAACTTTATAAGACCCTTGTCAGACCCCGCTTGGAGTACTGTGTGCAGTTCTGGTCACCTCACTACAGCAAGGATGTGGAAGCTATTGAGAGGGTGCAGAGGAAATTTACAAGGATGTTGCCTGGATTAGGAGGCATGTCCTATGAAGGTAGATTGAGGGAGCTAGGCTTCTTCTCCCTGGAGAGACGAAGGTTGAGAGGCTACTTGATAGAGGTTTATAAAATGTTGAGAGGAATAGATAGGGTGGATTCTTGGAGGCTATTTCCCAGAGCTGAAATGGTTTCTACGAGAGGACACAGGTTTAAGTGCTGAGCAGCAAGTACAGAGGAGATGTTAAGGGTAAGTTTTTCACTCAGAGGATGGTGAGTGAATGGAATCACCTGCCGTCGGTGTGGTGGAGGCAAACTCGCTGGGGTCTTTTAAAAGACTTCTGGATGAGTACTTGGGATTAAATGGGATTGGGAGTTAGAGATAGTTCTATGGCCTCGTAGATATGGGTATGATCGGCGCAACTTGTGAGCCGAAGGGCTTGTTTGTGCTGTAGTGTTCTATGTTCTATGTTCCAAGATGAAAAGCAGGAGATTTCAGAAGGACCTTGACACTGCAAGAAATTGAGTGGATGTGACAAGGTGTAGCTCAATGCGGGTAAAGGTGCAGTAGTACATACTTAGAAGAAAAAAAGATAAAATGTTAGAGTAAATTTCTGGTTTGCATTCACCACTGAGAGTTCAATCTTGCCAGCAGCGCATTTTCAAAAGTCTGATGAGTATTTGATGCTCCAACCATCTAAATTAATGGTTATGAAATGGTTCATAAAATACATATTGCTGCATCACACCAATGGTATCATATCAGAAAATTAATTCTGTAATCTAAATGGTAAAATCTCCATTAAATGAAAAAGACCCAACACCACAGATGTAAAATGTTACAAGTAGAAAAAAGGCATGAAAGGGAAAATGGAAATCTGAGAAAGTGACTTCTCTTGTTGTTTTCATCTTGAGCTATTTTTTTTCGACTGAACATTTATGGGATAACTCCCATAGACTCCTGATCTGTTCTGTATCTTTATCTGCCCTTTGCAATTCAAAGCGAATCCACCAATTGACTAGAAAACCATGATTATTTCAGCTACATTAGAAGTTCCTATGTAATCATTGTGACTTTGGAAGATGAAGGACAAGAATATTTCCAGATCTTGGCTTAGGCTACAATCTGCAAATGGATTTATGGAACAGCTAATAGACCAGTCAGTGAACCGGTAACAAAGTTGCATAAATTAATTAATTTATGTGGATAAAAAAGAAACTAGAAGATATATTTTGACACAAAGGAGTATTAATATATGGAATGCATTATAGGGATGGGACGTTGAAACTGAGTCAATCATGAAATCTAAGAGAAAAATATATCTTTGTCCTGGAATTTCCTTCATCAATGCAACACTGACACAAAAATGTTCCATCTGCTGATTTTAACTCATGTGAAAGCCTCATTACAATATACCCAAAAGTTAAGTGGGCAGAAACCGATCAAAATCTAGTGCAAACAATTGGTACACAAGAAAAGTTTTTGAACTTACAATTTTTTTAATATAAAAATTAAAGTTATAACTCATGTAACCGTCATTCATGCAAATTTAGCCCAGCATGTTTAAGATTCTGCAATTAGGGAAGCACTTCAATTTTTAATCTGAAATACTTATGCTATAAAAATCCATTCAAGATAATTTTTTCAAATGCTCAACTATGTCAATAAAACACAAAAAACGTTTGACCCCTGCTGTGCCTGAACAGCCTTTTGTAATTTGAAGAGAGTGTCTGAGCAAACATAATTGCAAGAATTGTGCATGTAAGGTTTTGTAAAACGGGCATCAAGCTATTATTATGGATGGAGTTGCTCTGGAGTAAAACAATCCCTCATTTTCATTATTTCAGATCAATGAGTTTTGGGTATATACTGTACTTGCACACATAAGTCACTTATGCCCAAAATTGAATAATTTCCCTTCATGCTACCTTTTTGATTTGATTTGCGCCCAGATCTGCATGTTCGCCAAGTTGTCAGAAATTCCTGGTTACTGTTACGACCAGGAGGGGTGAAATGATTCCACTCTTTATCCCACTCCTAGGTGGTTATAACAGAGTTTGAATTTTAGAAAGAAGTGTTATTTCCAATTTAATATGTAAGTGTAAATATATTTAGCTATGTGTAACTCAATGTAAGAAATGAGCCTTAGTTTGTTGTGAAACACACACACAAAACACTGTAGATGAAGACAGTTCTATTAATGTTGTATATATGAACTTTCAGAAGGCATTTCTAAAATATTTGAAAACAAGTCCATGATGTTAAATGGAAAGTGGTAATTTGGATAGATAATTTATCAAAGGCCAGAGGCAAATAATAGTGGTGAATGAATGCATTTCTGACAGCACACAAGTATACAGTGGAATGTCCTCACAGGATGAGTATTATCTGTATAAGTAATCGAGAGCAGGTATACAAAGTTCAATTATTGTCTCTGGATGGTAGAATTTCTGGCAGTGTAGGAAATAATTTAAAAAGGCTATTGGACATGTACTTGAAGTGGACAAATTTGCAAGGTAATGGGTTTAAAACCAGGATGTAGGATTCAATAGTTTTGGATAGTTCTTTCAAAAATCCAGGCATATCAGGTTGAGCTCCTATAATTTTATAATTCTAAGAATGGTGACCAGAATCATGGTCAAAGTCAAACGTATGAAGGCAGGCTCTGAATAAAGGAATGGTAGTTGAGATATTTAAGAAGGGAATTCCAGAATGTGGTGCCTGGATGGCTGAAGTCTTGGCTGTCAATGGTGAGTACGAGCGAGCAATGAAACGTAGGATGCCAGGATCAGAGAAACTGAGAGGGGAATTTAGAACAGCTACTTGTTATACATCTTTCCTGATCTTCATTTCCACTGATGTCAATAATCTGTCATGCTAAATGCTGTCAAGAGGTTAATGAGAATGAGGATGTATCATACTTACAAAGAATGCAATTAATGATTTCAGTTATGGATATGTCAATGTTTCAGGAGGAATAGAATTCAGATTGGAATGATTTAAATAATAGATGATAGATCTCTAAGGTGCCCAGACATTCAAAAATGTTGACGAGGAAATGCAGTTTGGAGATTTGCTGGCAATGTATCAGTATAGATTGGTCAAGATTGGATGTATTGAAGTGTGAATTAATGATGAATGTTTGAAAGGGAGGGTGACAATGCTTAAGGACAAGCTACTGTTTATAATGTCCTTTATGAAGAAGGAATATTGGGTAATCATCCATTTCTGAAGGAATAAGAGATAAAACATATGGCTGAGATGTACTCCAAGAGCACTTGGGGTGAATGGGACCAAAAATTATGGACAGAAAGCAGGATTAGGCTATTAAGTTGGATGATCAGCCATGATCATAATGAATGATGGAGCAGGCTTGAAGGGCCAAATGGTCTCCTCCTGCTCTTATCTTCTATGTTTCTATGACCACTGCACTGTGGTTGCAGTACGTACTGTAGCAATGCACAATGTTTCAGTCCCACAATCTCCAAGGACAAAAGCAGCAGTGTCATGCAAACTGAGAGTGAACTGCGATGTGAAACTTCTACAGGCTGTCAAGGAAAACAACTCAAGTTGAAATATCAGGAGACAATAAGCCAAAGAGGGATCTGCCTTTGAGCAGACTACACATGAGGATTAGACAGTAGCTGAATAAAAATCTAAAATTCCTCACTTTATATAATTACTACAAAGACTACAGTAGTCAAAGATGAATATTCCAGTGTCACTATTTTATTAGCACAATGATTGCAGTCTTGCCAAAAAAATCAGCTTTCATGTGGTTAGAACTTGCAAAACTGATCAAAGTGTTTCATTTCTATTCCTTATTTTCTTACACAACACAATTCAAGTTTAAAAATCAGGGTTTTTACACACTTATAATTTGGAAAATTAAATTATAGTTCAAATAGAGAAAATATATTTATATGTTACAATAATCACAAGTTATCCATAACTAATAAGACTTTGGGGTTCATTGAAGTTAAATTTGATCCTTTCTTTGAAATGCCCCAGAATGACTTCATGTAATTTCATTTGTAAGCATTGAGTCATATCTGTTTGCCTCACATAGAAGTAACAGGCTGCCACTGATCATCCACTGAATCCTCAGCATGCCATTTAGGAGCCAAGAATCCTTAGTTTACAATTATATTATCGTTGAAGGTCCTCCGGTTCTTACTGTAAATGAGGAGGTAAAACTATTATCTAAATGTTGGGGTAATGTGACCATATAATAGTACAATTCTGGAAAATAAACTTCATTTGATATTCATGCACAAGGCAAATTTCAAGTTATGATGCCATTTAGCTAATTCAAATTGATAGCTACTTGGCAATTAACAAAATTCAAGGGCTCATAGAGTACACTGGATTGTACAAGAATAAATCATTCAAAACACTTTAAATACAAATGCAGAACTTGTAAAATAAGAAGTGAGATTGATATTGTTACTGTTTTGTGAAGAAAACTGACTTGTTTTCAAAGGAGCAGGTCTGCAAGAGCAGTTGATTTCTGAACGAAGCATCATAATCCAACAGAACAATCAATCACATGCCTATCCCCTATTAGTTGAGAATAGGTTTGAGAGCAGCTGTAATATTTCTTTCAAACACAATGTAAACAATTTAGCCCAATTCAAAGGACATGTGATGATTTACAAGCAATAAACCACATAGCGACACCAGGTCACATCAACTCCCCAGAAGAACAGATGCACATAAGGCAATCCAACCCCGTGGCAACTAAAGCTGCCTCCTCAACTCATATTCCATTTTTACAATTTTAAAAAAATGTGTACAATACAAATTAAGGAACTTAATTTTACAAGATAATAAATTAATTCCAAATTTGAGAACCAAACGCATATTTTGATATT
This sequence comes from Sphyrna mokarran, assembly GCA_024679065.1. Taxonomy (NCBI): domain Eukaryota; kingdom Metazoa; phylum Chordata; class Chondrichthyes; order Carcharhiniformes; family Carcharhinidae; genus Sphyrna; species Sphyrna mokarran. The sequence goes on along the minus strand of JAGIQG010000006.1, from coordinate 89,379,287 downwards.
GATTATAACATTCACATTTCCTCTGTTGCATCCTTAGAAATTCCACATACATATGGGGCAATTAAATCTCCTTTGAAAAAGTGTGAATATGAATTGTGAAATAGTATTTTAACAAAACAGATCATGTCCAAAGAAGCTCCAAGAAAAAGAGGCCAGTGTCTGTACATGGCACACCCAAATATATCATTGATGCTATTTAATCGGTTGCAGTTAGAAAGATCTCACTATCTAATGGTGAACGGCCATCAGAGGTGGTCTGGAATGCCAAACACCAAGTGAGAGGACCATGGTTCATGTTGAACTGGCTTCTGGGCAGAAATTTTAAATCCAGTGCATCCAGATTTCCAAATTCAGATTTCGAGAACAACAGTAAAAATCGGAAAATCATATTATTCTTCCCTCTCTTCTCCAATGTGTTGATCTTTTCTTTGTTCTCCCATACAGCTTCCCACTATCTCATTTAAGTGCTATCCTTCATGTATGAACTTTTGCTGTAAGTAAAAGCAGATTATTTAATGACTTTAACTTCTATCTATCTATATACAATGTATATAAAATATTACATATAATATATTATGTATATATAGAAATTTTTGTAAAGAACATTTTTGCTAAGCAGAAAACATTGGCCTAAAGCAGTTGCTATGCTGCATCCTGTGAACAACACAGACTATTTTATGGAGACACCAAACAGGATTTTCCGACCACACTTGCTCCAAAGCCGGAAAATCCCGTCAGAGGTCAATGGGCCTTTGCATGATTCTTGTCCCACCTGCTATGATTCCCAAAGCAGGGAGGACAGGAAAATTCCATCCAAAGAGTTTACAGAGCTCTCAGAGACAGTGTCCAAGATAAGCACAGATTGAAACCAGAGAGAGATCACAAGACTTCTTTGTAGTAAATAGGTATTGCTTTTGAACCAACAATCAGAGAAACTGCGACAGGGTTAAAAACAGGAAGAGATGGTTCATCAACTAGCATGGTGGTGATTCCAAATAAAATGGGGGAAGCCAAAAGAAGAACTCTGTGTTAAATGTTCTGTAAATGATTGTCATTGCCCATTGTGTTCTGAAGTGTAGAATCTTTCGACAATCTCAACAAATTTCTCAAATGAAATTAGAGAGAACGAGGAGATAATCGACAGGAGTTATCAACAGGTGGTCACACCAGGGCAACGAGAAGGCAGCGCGTGGGTGACTATCAGGAAGGGGAAAACTCGGGTGATGAAGAGCACACCGGAGGGTGTCCCCCTTCATAATAAGTACTCCTGCTTGAGTACTAATGGGGGGGACAACTCGTCTGAGGGAGCCAGCAGTGGCCTGCTCTCTAAACCTGAGCCAGTACGCAAAAAATCTAAGGAAGAGAGAGGAAAGGCGATACTAATAGGGGATTCCACTGTGAGGGGTTCAGACAGGCGATTTTGTGGACGCAGGAGAGAGTCGCGGATGGTGGTTTGTCTTCCTGGAGCTGGGATCCGGGATGTTTCTGGACGCCTCCCAGACATCCTGAAAGGGGAGGGTGAGGAACCTGAAGTTGTGGTGCATATAGGTACTGCAGACATAGGCAGGAAGAGGGAGACAGTCATCAAAAGGGATTATAGAGAACTGGGTAGGAAGCTGAGGAAGAGAAAAGTGAAGGCAGTAATTTCAGGATTGCTGCCTGCGCCTCGGGAGAATGAGAGCAGGAATCAAATGAGGTGGAGGATGAATGCATGGCTGAGGCTCTGGAGCAGGGGGCAGGGATTCAGGTTCATAGATCATTGGGACCTCTTTAGGAGCAGGTGTGACCTGTACAGTAAGGACGGGTGGCACTTGAACCCTAGGGGGACTAATATCTTGGCAGGTAGACTAGCTAGGGCTACTGGGAAGTCTTTAAACTAGAAAAGCTGGGGGGTGGGAATACCGATGGGACAGTGAATAAGGAGGTTAGTTCCCAGGTAGGGAAGGACTGTAGGCACTCTGAGAGGAGGGGTTAGGCAGGTGGTGGAAAAGGGAAATATCCTGAGTGAGGGGCTGAGGTGTGTCTATTTTAATGCCAGGAGTGTAGTAAATAAGGTAGATGAGCTTAGGGCGTGGATTGCTGCTTGGGAGTGGGATGTGGTGGCCATTACAGAGACTTGGTTGTCTCAGGGACAGGACTGGGTACTTCAGGTGCCGGGATTCAGGTGCTTCAGGAGGGACAGGGTTGGGGGCAAAAGAGGAGGTGGTGTGGCACTTTTGATCAGGGACAGTGTCATGGCTGTAGAGAAGGTGGAAGACGGGGAGGGATTGTCTACGGAGTCTCTGTGGGTGGAAGTTAGGAACAGCAAAGGCTCGATAACTTTGCTGGGTGTATTCTATAGGCCACCCAACAGCGGCAGGGAACTTGAGGTGCAGATAGGGAAACAGATCCTAGACAGATGTAGAAATAACAGGGTTGTCGTGATGGGAGATTTCAATTTCCCAAACATCGATTGGAATATCCCAAGGGTAAGGGGTTTGAATGGTGTGGACTTTGTTAGGTGTGTTCAGGAAGGTTTCCTGACACAGTACGTGGAAAAGCCTATGAGAGGAGAGGCTGTACTTGACCTGGTGCTTGCTAATGAGCCAAGACAGGTGTCGGATCTCACGGTAGGTGAGCATCTTGGGAATGGAGATCATAATTCTATCTCTTTCACAATAGAAATGGAAAGAGATAGGATCAGGCAGGCTAGGAAGGTGTATGTCTGGAGTAAGGGGAAATATGAAAACATTAGGCAGGTAATTGGACGCATAAACTGGAAGGAGGTGTTCTTGGGGAAGAGTACAGAAGGAAAGTGGCGGTTTTTCAAGGAATGTTTGTCTAGGGCAAGACAACGTTCCGAGGAGTCAAGGAGGTTCTGGTAGGACGCGGGAACCGTGGTGCACGAAGGTAGTGGTGAACCTAGTTAGGAAGAAAAAAATGGTATATAAAAGGTTCAGAGAGCTGGGGGATGTTAGGGATCTAGAGGAGTATAAGGTGTGTAGAAGGGAACTTAAAAAGGAAATTAGGAGAGCCAGAAGGGGTCATGAGAAGAACTTGGCAGGTAAGATTAAGGAGAATCCCAAGGCCTTCTACAAAGGCCTTGTGAAAAGTAAAAGGATGAGAAGAGAAGGGATAGGGCCTGTAAAAGGTGAAGGGGGAAAAGTCTGTGTGAATCCAGAAGAAATGGCAGAGGTGCTTAACGAGTACTTTGCCTCGGTATTCACGGTGGAAAGTGAAATGGGAGATTGCACTGCAGGTTTGCGGCATACGGAAAAGATTGAGTATGTGGATGTTAGGAAAGAGGATGTGTTAGACCCGTTAAATTCTATCAAGATAGACAAGTCACCGGGACCAGATGGGATGTACCCCAGATTATTTTGGAAGGTGAGGGAAGTGGTTGCAGAGCCCCTGGCGATGATCTTTGCGTCATCCATGGAAACGGGAGAGGTTCCGGAGGATTGGAGGATTGCGGATGTCATTCCTATCTTTAAGAAAGGGAACAGGGATAGTCCAGGAAATTACCGACCGGTGAGTTTGACTTCAGTGGTTGGTAAGCTGATGGAGAGGCTTCTGAGGGATAAGATATATGAACATTTGGAGAAATTTGGACTGATTAGAAATAGTCAGCATGGTTTTGTCAAGGGCAGGTCATGCCTTATGAGCCTAGTTGAGTTCTTCGAAAATGTGACTGAACACATTGACGAAGGAAGGGCAGTGGACGTAGTGTACATGGACTTTAGTAAGGCATTTGATAAGGTCCCACATGCAAGGCTTCTGGAGAAGGTGAGAGGGCATGGGATCCAAGGGGCTTTGGCCTCGTGGATCCAGAACTGGATTGCCGGCAGAAGGCAGAGAGTGGTTGTGGATGGGTCTTGTTCTGCATGGAGGTCGGTAACCAGTGGAGTGCCCCAGGGATCTGTTCTGGGACCCCTGCTGTTTGTCATTTTCATAAATGACCTGGATGAGGAAGTGGAGGGATGGGTTAGCAAGTTCGCCGACAATACAAAGATCGGTGGTGTTGTGGATGGTCTGGAGGGATGCCAAAAGTTGCAGCGGGACAGAGACAGGATGCAAGACTGGGCGGAGAAGTGGCAGATGGACTTCAACGCAGATAAATGTGTAGTGGTCCATTTTGGCAGGAATAATGGGATGAAGGAGTACAATATAATGGGTAGGAGTCTTAGCTGTGTTGTAGAGCATAAGGATCTCGGGGTCCGGGTCTATAGGACTCTTTAATCGGCATCGCAGGTGGAGGAAGTAGTCAAGAAGGCGTACGGTGTACTGGCCTTCATTAATCGAGGAATAGAGTTTAGGAGTCAGGAGGTAATGATGCAGCTCTATAAGATTCTTGTCAGACCCCACTTAGATTATTGTGCGCAGTTCTGGTCGCCTCATTATAGGAAGGATGTAGAGGCTATTGAGGGAGATCAGAAGAGACTTACAAGGATGCTGCCTGGATTGGGAGGCAGGCCTTATGAAGATAGGTTGAGGGAGCTGGGACTGTTCTCACTGGAGAGACGTAGGTTGAGAGGCGACCTGATAGATGTTTATAAAATGTTGACAGGGATAGATAGGGTGGACTCTCAGAGACTATTTCCCCGAGCTGAAATGGTCACTATGAGAGGACACAGATTTAAGGTACAGGGAAGCAAATACAAAGGAGATGTCAAGGGTAGGTTTTTCACTCAGAGGGTGGTGAGTGAATGGAACCGACTGCCGTCGGAGGTTGTTGAGGCAAACTCACTGGGGTTTTTTAAGAGACTTCTGGATGAGTATATGGAACAGAATAGGATAGGGGGTTATAGATAGGTCTGTGGATTGGTAGATGTGATCGGCGCAACTCGTGGGCCGAAGGGCCTGTTTGTGCTGTATTGTTTTATGTTTTATGTTCTATGTTCTATGAACAAAAACAAAGGGAGGAAAATGCTGGAACCGTTTTCCCATGAATGTTTATCAAAGGAGAATAGAGATTATTAGCAGTTGTCAGTAAGTATTTATTTGGAACAAAGAACAAAGAACAAAACAGCACAGGAAACAGGCCCTTCGGCCCAACAAGCCCGCGCCACCACCCCGATGTTCCCACCTCTACCCCGATCCCTGTCAATGTTTATAGATCTATGGATTAAAAACCAAATTTGAGACAATTTAGGGAGAATTTGTTTTGCCAATTAGCCTAAGAGCACATCTTTGGGATGTGGGAGGAAACCGGATCACCCGGAGAAAACCCATGCAAGCACGGGGAGAACGCGCAAACTCCCACAGACACAGGCCCAAATCCATGTATCTGCACAGCACAGCGATAGTCACTGAGCTGTCGTGTTGCCCATCAAATGGTCCAGGTCAAGCGTACATTAACGACGTGAAGCACTAGAATACTCTTGAAATAGTATGGCAGATTTTTCAATTGGGCTGGAGTCAAGCATGGAGTTATTACTCACCTGACCGTCAGTGTGTTGTTTCCAATGAACTTTTTTACAGCCAACTTAATTTGCCTATGGATGGGCTCAAGGGCCATATTGCACCTGCTGTTCATATCTTGCAGAAATAGGATGGAAAAAAGATATGTAGGTATCTTTAAAGGCATGTTTACTAAGGGTAATTAATAAATTAAAAGAATTGGAGCCGATTGTAAGATGAGTGGTCAGTAGCAGAGTTTATTCTTAATGTGTTCATAGGAACTGAGTGCCGTTTACAAGGCCAATAATAGTTACTCTAATTATCCCTAATTGCTCTGGAGAAGGTGAAGATGAGCAGATATCTAATGAAGAAACATCATCATTTATCTGGCAGCCATGACCATTAGCTCAGGCACTGGTACTGTTTGTATTTTAGAAGATAGTTTAAAACTGAGATCAGTGCCTGGTGAGTCACTGGGCATAAATGGTCTACAGTCAGACTGGGAGGAAATGGGGGCAAAATCGCAGTTTGATCTGACTTTGATGGGGTGTTGTATAGGTCAAGATTGATGGGCATGCATGCAGAAAGGTTTGGTGAATTTGCAGGCAGGCCACAAAGCCTCTTGATACTCTAAAGAAGCAGACCATTGCTTAAAGAGTCATCCAGTCTCTCACAGTAGTCCACCAATTATATGCTTCTGTGGATTGCTGAGACATTCCCCCAAGGTAGCCCCAGGCAATGGGTCAATTCCTCCCTCAGAATGAATCACTGGTTCACCCACCATTGCTCCATCAGCGCCAATGCGGGGAAACAGGAGTTATAGAATCATTGAGTTAAACAGCACAGAAAAGATCATTCGGTCCATCTAGTTTGCACCAACAATAACTATCGCCAAAAGTGGGCAAATCCTACTTTCCTTATAGGTCAAATGCTTTTTCCCAGGAAACATCCTGGTGATCCTCCTTTGTACCCCAGCTAGTGCTATCCTTGTTTGATGAATTATTCGTGTAATCTTATAATATTTATCTACTTTAGTATTTTTGTCAGACCAGCCAATGATTTACTGAATAATGTAAATTCAGTAACTATCGCCAAAAGCGGGCAAATCCTACTTTCCTTATGTACTTGGCCATTTCATCTCACTCTGCAAGCACCCTGAAATATTTTCTGAAGACCCCATCAAAGTCAGGGTCCAACTGCGATTTTGCCCTCTTTTTCTCCCAGTCTGGCTGTAGACTGTTTATGCCCAATGACTCATCATGCATTGATCTCAATTTTAAACTATCTTCTAAAATACACACAGTGCCAGTATCTGAGCTGGTGGGGTCATGGGTGACAGATAGGGCCGAAGAAAAGTAAAAGCTCTTCAACTCTAAGTCCCATGCTGATATTTCACAAAGGCACTGGTGGAGTTGTAGCTCTTCATGCAAGCATACAACCATTCAGTATGTGTACATGTTGAAGACAGGACCTACGATGTTCAAAATGGCAGATTGGGTGTGAAATCAGGATTAGGCGATCAGGAACATCACAATCTTTCCACTCTGCATTCTTCTGACACAAGAACAGCAAATCTGGGCTATCATCCTTCCAAAAATGGTGATCCAGAATGGAAGTGGCTGGAAACATTTTGACCACCATTTTAGCTCTGCCAGGATCCTGTGTTGACCCGAGCAACATCACAAAACTCAGTTCTTCAGCTTTTATGATTGCTGATGAAATGAATTTATGTCATATGATGGTAAAATAAAATGAGCTGCAGCACAATTGAAAGAAACAGGAAACTTCTTGTTGAATCCCTTCAGGTTTAAACCAATTCCAAAATTTACAGAGGTGCCAGGTAGCAGGAAGCCAGCAATTTTCTGGCATGTTTAATTAAGGTTCCCATATTTGTGAAATTGGAATTATTGCACAAGCAAGTACCTACACTGCCATTGCATTGTTTTTATTTTGATTTGGAAGAGAGTTGACAGGCTTCTTAGGCGGATGAAAATAGAAAGGCAGCACATGAGGAAGCATAAGCTTTAAAAAAAAAGCCGTAAGTGCTTGTTGCGTCAACTTTAGTTATACTGCAGCCAGCATAAGGAAAAGTGACACAGGACCATCTCCCAGAGGTGGCAAAGTTAAGATTGGGAGAGAAGAGAATGAGCCAGTAAGAAGAAAATCACAATGCAGCACCAGCTATAAAACCCCAGCATAATGGAACATTACTGAGCTGAAAACACAATTTAATACATTCACGTAACAGATCAATCTCTTTCTAACTTCCTTTTGTTTGAAGAATGGTTTCATTACATTGCAATGCCATGCTGAATAGCGATGAACGGATGACTATTTAATGTAACAATGTATGGGTAGAGGTGCTTTGGAAATGTTTTTGTCTATCAGAAACTCAGTACAAAATGTGCCCTTTTAAACTGATATAGGTGATTTGCTGCATTTTTCAGTCTGCTGAAGTTTTCTTAAGAATACATTTGACTATAAATTGCATCACATTTCTTTGTTACTGAATGACAGGAACTGATTTTCCAATTAATTAAAGTGAAATTGCCGCAGTTAACCTCAACTGCATCCACAGAGAGGCTTCAAGACATTTTCACCTCATGTGAATATTGTTAATTTCTGTGTTTCTGCAGTTAACAACACTATGAGACTGAATAAAACCAGAAAGTGGTGCTCAAATATCTGATATGAAAACCCTAAGATATGTTATGAAGCCAGACTAGACCCCAACAATTTTATATTTTGGCATGAATGAGAGGATAAGATGTTTCACCTGAAGATGTGATTTTTCCTGACAAACTCAGGAGCTTTTATCAAAACAAACTTTATTTAACAACACAGTTAACTGTAACAATTGAATTAGCTTAACTTTTAACAAGTAAACAATACTTAAACATAAGATACAATTTTTAATTGCTAATCTATCACCATTAGTTTGAATCAAGCAATATTTCTCTTATTGATTTAAATGTTTAAAATGTATTGGCAAAATACAAGCATATTTGCTTATAATTTAGTTTACCAGTCATGGAGCATTCACAAAGTATCTGGAGAGAAAGAGAGACAGACAGACAGACAGACAAACAGCAAGAGAGAGGCACATCCTTTTTCCAGCAGTCCCAGTCAGCAACTACCCTTTTTTTAAAATGAAAATGAAATTCTCTTTTCTTGCAAGCTCAGTTCTTCCCATCAACTACATGACACTGTATCCCTCATCTAAAGTCCCAGGAGAACATAAAAAGTCCATTACATCTGCAAAGTAACACATTCCAAGCTAAAATCAGTTATTATCCTGTATTCTCAGCATGTGAGCTGATTGGTTTCCTAGACAAATTGACTCTTGTGACAAAACACTGCCTCATATATTAGCACCACCATAAACATATAAAGTAGTGAAATTGCATGGTATCATCGCAGTGATGAGAACACATCACAGGTGAGGCAGTCTGTATTGAGATAGAGAGAAAAAAAAACAACTTTTCAGTTCAATAGCCTTTCATCAGAAACCAGAAATTGAACAGTCTGCATTTAATGGGCCTAATGGCAAGAAAGACCATCAATAGTCTGCAAGGTCTTCTGTCACAGCCCTAGTCTCCTCCTGTGGGCTGCTGAGTACACTGAAGTCCTTCAGCACATCTCAATGCAGAGGGCATGAAATGAGCAAGTTGATAACCAGAGTAAATGACTCCTCCCATTGACAGGTCTAACAAAGGCATTGAAAGTCAGAATTGTAAAGATTGGAAGGAAGTCATTTAACCATGGCTCCTGAAGGAGCTATCCAAGTAGCCTACTTGCTCGCTTATGTTTTTTTTCATATTTGTTGCGCATCTCATCTAAGGTCGTAATCTTATTCTAAAGCAAGGCCCTGTTCCAACATTACAAATAGCACAGAAAAAAATCTCAACATAAGGAATAGAAGCATAGGCCATATGTCCACTTGAGCCTGGATCACCATTCAATAAGATTATGATTCATTTTCATTCCCCACTCCACCTTCCTGCTATATTCTTGTGATTCCCAGAGTCTAAAAATTTATTGTTCTCTGCATCTAAGCTAAAATCTGTTATTATTCCATATTCTCAACATTTGAGCTATGAGCCTCACAGCCATCTGGGATAGAAAATTCTAAAAATCCACAACCATTTGTGGGAAGAGATTTCCTGGTGCCTCAATCCTAAATGACTAACTCTTTATGTCCAGATGATACCCCTTTCACGTTGAACTGTCCAATCAGGATAAACAGAGTCCTAACATTTACCTCGTCAATCCCTTTTATAGTCTTATATTTCACTGAGCTCACCTCTTACTTTTCTAAACTTGATTATAGGTTCATTTTACTTACTCAATTTCTCCTCAAAGAACAGCCCTCTCACCCCATAAGCTAATTTAGCAAATAAAAGCAAAATGTTGTGGATGCTAGAAATCCAAACTAAAAACAAAATGTGCTGGAGAACTCAACAAGTCTGGCAGCATCTGCAGAGAGAGATAACAGACTTAATATTTTGGGTCCAAAATGACTCTTCATCATAACTAGAGGAGTAGAAATGTGATGGGTTTTATACTGTTGTAAAAGGAGAGAGAGTCAGATGGAGCAAAGAGGGGAGGCCACAGATAGCTTTGGGGATTGTGGAGATTAAATTATAAAGATTCATGTAACAAAAGTCAAAGAGAGTGTAAGTGGCAGTAATAAAAGAATAAAACAGTAGTCTTGAGCAGGTATTAATAGCAGGATAAAGGTCTGCACTACCTAAAAGCAAAATAGCAGAATATATTAACAGCAGAATAAAAGTCAGTGTTGTCAGAAAGCAAATCTATCAATCCAGCGAAATTGTGTTGCATCCCTCTAAGGCAAAACGTTCTTTCTTGGATAGGAAGGATAAAACTGTACACAGTAGTCCAGATGTGTCTCACCAAATCATAGAAATCAGAGAAACCCTAACGTGCAAAAGGAGGCCAATATGTGCATCAAGTCTGCACCAATAACAATCTCACCTTGGCTTTATCCCCTGAACTCCACATATTTACCCTATTAATTCCTCTTACCTGTGCATTCCAGGATACTAAGGGGCAATTTAGCATAACCAATGCATCTAACCCGCACACCTTTGGACTATGGAAGGAAACCAGAACACCTGGAGGAAACACATGCATAAATGAGGAGAACATGAAAGCACCACATAGTCAGTGACCCAAGGCTGGAATTGAACCCAGATCCTTGGAGCTATGAGGCAGCAATGCTAACTACTGCTCCACTGTGCTGCCCAAAGTCCTGTACAATCGCACAAACGCTTCTATATTCTTGTGTTCCAATGTATGCACAGCTCATTTGTTGCACTGAGCATCATATTTCAGATTGTTGCACAAACACACACCCAAACCGCTTCAACAATTTAGACTCCAGTGTCTTTGTAAGAAAGGTCCACATTTGAATTATCTACTTAATTGCTTGCTGGACATATTTGTTAATTTCCTGTGTTTCATGTCCATTGACAGCTAAATCCTCTGAATATCAATGTCCAGTAATTTCTTATAATTTAAATATCATTTTGTTTTTCAGTTCTTCCTACTAAAGTGATAATGTTACTTTTCTCCACATTATTACCTCATCTGTCATCTTCTAGCCACTTGCTTAAACTATCTGCATCTCACTGTTTTTTCTTCTTGCAGTTAATTTCCAACTATCAGCAAAATGTATTGCACTCAGTCTCTTAGAATCATAGAATCCTACAGTGCAGAAGATGGCCATTTGGTCCATCATTCCACACTGATCACAATCTCACCCAGTCCCTATCCCCATAACCCCACGTATTTACCTTAGCTAGTTCCCCAACACTAAGGGGCAATTTAGCATGGCCAATCCAAGTAACACCCACATCTTTGGTCTGTGGGAGGAAACCATAGTACCCGGAGGAAATCCACGCAGACATGGAGAGAACGTGCAAACTCCACACAGACAGTAACCCAAGCCGGGAATCAAACCCAGATCCCTACTGCTGTGAGGCAGTAGTGCTAGCCCCTGTGCCACCATGCTGCTCATCATTTAAATCATTCACATAAATTGTAAATAACAAAGATGATTCACTGGTCTTTGTGGCATCCAAATACTAACAGTTTGCCAAGGTGAAAATTACCTGTTTTTCCTATTCTTTATTTTCTATCCTTAAACCAATCCTCAATCTATTATCATATATTGTTCCCAACCCCGAGCAACTAACTGTGCAACAACTCATCTGACATTGCATCAGATTGAATGGGCAGTTTGAAGCCCAGCACCAAGGAATACTTTTGCGACGGAATACTTCTTTAACTTGCAAATTTAGTGAGTCAGAGGATTTGGTGCAAGGAGGGAAGAAGTGCTATTTCAGAACAAGGAGTGATCCAAAAGCAGGAGCGAGCTGAAGTCCAGAGACATAGTAGGTAGCAAACGCTTTATGTTTCTAAGGACAGGAGGCAAGCTGTAAGAAATGTAAGCAGCCTGAATATAAACAGGATAGGACAGAGGTAGGGAACAATGAAATTAGGGTGCACACTGATGTCTAAAAATAAATAGGGGGAATCTAAAAAGATGGTTAAACGTAAAGTGACAGGAAATCCTTTTACAAATGTGACAAGTAGAGGTTGCAGCATTTCAAGTATCTGGGAACACATACAAACCAGAAGCTAAGCTTCACAGAGAACACCGATTATATTTTCAATAAGATTAGCCAGAGTCTGTTTTTAATCACAAAACTGAAGTGAGTCAGGATGATTTGGAGAGGGTATATAAAAATCTGGTGGAATTACTCTAACATTTAATATGACATTCTGGAAGGTAACCCCAAGTTTGAAATGCAAAAGTAAGCTGGCCAGAATTATCAACACTGCAGGTAAAATCATTGGCAGACAGCATAGAATCAGAAATTCACAGAATCGCACAGTGCAGAAGAGGCCCCTTGGCCCATCAAATCTGCACCGACACATTAGAAACACCTGAACTCCCACCTAATACCCATCTGCCAGCATTTAGCCCTGACAGTTATGATGTGCCAAATGGTCATTCAGGTACTTTTTAAAGGATATGAGGTGACCTGCCTCTACCACCCTCCCAGCAGACACAGCTCGATAGCCTATTTCACACTGCAGTTAAGAGGAAAGTTCAAGTCATCATTGGTGATCCCTTTCATTCTTTGCGTCTTCAATTTGAAAGGCTCCCTTCGGGCCAATGATTTAGAATACTTATGGCCAGGAAAAATCTGTTCAAAATGTCTTTTGTTCCCAGTGCTATTAAGGTTACAAAATAACAATGTAAACTCAGCCAGCTGTTTTAATTTATTTTGTTTTTTCAACTGCAGTAAGTGCTGTAATGGCAGAGTGAAATCCGTTATGCTGGTGTGGTATGGATGTATGAATGTAGGCATACATGAAATATTCACCACTTTTAAAGTAATGATATATGTTATACTGGAGATAAGGACAAAGATAAATTTCTACCTTTTTGTGTATAATAATGTTCTAGTCTATTGTATTCTGTTCTAGAATGTCTGTATAGCACATAATGGTGGTGATAAAAGAAGGGAGTCGGAGGCAATCATGTCTTGTGAGGAACCAGGTGTAGGACTTATGGAAGCTTGGCACAGAAAAATCAAGACTGAGAATAAAACATTGCAAGGTATAACATATTTAGAAGAGATAGGGAGACAAAACAGGGAGGTGGAATACTAATGGAATCTACAGATAAGTCAAGGAAAGAAATTAGTTGTTTCACTATCAGTTTATAAAAAGGATGAAGGAGAAACTAATTACATTTAAGAGAGACAGATCTTCAGGATCTGACAGATTCCACCATAAGTCATGAAAGGAAATAACTGAGCAAATTGCAGGTTCATTAGTCATCATTTCCCAAAGTTCAGACATATTGCTCTTTGGATTGAAAAATTGCAAATGCCACTCCATTAGTTAAGCAGAGAGGGAAAGCAAAACCAGGCATCCAGAGACCAGTCAGTTTAACATTAGTATTCACTGGAATTGATCACCTTGGATAGAGTGACTGAGCATTTGGACAAGAATCATCTGCAGAAAAAGAGAACCAGCACCAATTCATGAATTATCTGTCACGTCTAACTAGTTGAATTTTTCGATTAGGTAATGATCATCGTGGATAGGGGAATATCTAGGAATGTTGTTTAGTTGGATTGTCAGTAGCCATCTGATAAAGTCTCAAGCCAAATGTTATTAGCATAAATGGGAGGTAACTGTGTGATATGAGAGATCAATGCTTGAACGTTCCTGCTTGGTTCGAAACCCCAATATTCATCACAATTCCAAGTTGGGAATCAGGGTGTGATGTTGGTTACAATCACCCAAAGGTAGCCAATTAAGAAGCTGCCTCTGGACTGCTGTTGAATTAAGAATGGTGAGAGGACCAGAAGGCGCAGTTGGAAGGCCTGCAGCTGAATTTAACCAGCAGCCCCACTGGGAAAGGTTGGTAATGCTGAGGGAGGCAGAAGATCTTGAGGATGCCTCAAAATGGAATTGCAGCTTTAGGAAATATTTAAAATAATGCATTTGCAGAGCCATAAGGCCATGAGTATGGAGGGAAACCTCCATTGGAAAGCTTTTTGCTGCAACTGTGGCTATTGTTCTCTAGTGGGTCTGTGCTGGAGTGACGCATTGGAGGTGTCAATGGTTCACACTCACCACAACAGCCAGCCCCTCTCTATCAGTGGGAAGATACATCTAGTTGCCAGCCAGTTCCAAGCTTAGAAATAACAGTTGCCTGGGACTAAATATATTCATCCCATAGAGATGAAATAAATGTTCCTTGGTTGTGGGATACAATAAATGATGTTCCTCAGAAATTTGTACAAGCATCTCTGCATTTCACGTTCTCTGTGAATAATTTGGTTGAAGGAATGACAGAGTTATACATTCATAGAATCCGATACTGCAGGAGGAGGCCATTCAACCCATTATAGAATCCCTACAGTACAGAAGGTGGCCATTCAGTCCATCAAGTCTGTACAAACCATAGTACCGCTCATGCTCTATTCCCTTAACCCTGCTAATCCCCCTGATACTAGGGTCAATTCAGCATGGCCAATCAGCCTAATCTGTACATCTTTGGACTATAGGAGGAAAGTAGAGCACCTGGAGGAAACCCAGACAGACACAAGGAGGAAGTGCAAACTCACACAGACAGTGATCTGAGGCTGGAATTGAACTTGGGTCTCTGGCGCTGTGAGACAGCAGTGCTAACCACTGCGCCACTATGCTGCCTTTAAAGTTTATTTATTAGGATACACTGAAGGACAATTTAGCATGGTCAATGCTCCTAACCAGTTCATGGGAGGAAAGTGTAGACCCGGGGAGAAAGTGTAGACACCACACAGTGAACCAAGCCAGGAATCAAACCCGAGTTCCTGGCACTGTGAGGCAGCAGTGCTAACCACTATGCCACCGTTCTGTCTGGTAAATATCAATTCATACACTCTAGCTAGTCCCCCTGACACTAAGGAGCAATTTAACACAGCCAATTAACCTTTAGGTTTGCAGATGACAATAAAGTAGGAGGCAATGTATGTTGGGTGACTGGGAGGAAGGTAAAATGGAAGATATATACAGTGAGTAGACAAAATTGTGGTGAATGATGTTCACTGAGGGAAGTATGTGTTCTTCCACTCAGGATTTGAGAGAGACAAAATTGGAGTAATTTCTCAATGGTGAGAGATTAGGAACTGTAGAGGAGCAAAGAGATTTGGGTAACTATGTACATCAATCCCCAAAAGGTTAATGCAAGAATGAAAAAGAATCAGATGGCTAATGGAATGTTGGCATTTAACCCCACGAGGATTGGAATTCAACAATTACGAAGTAGCGAAATTACTGTGTACAGTTCTGGGCACCACAATATCAGAAGGGTGTAAACACATTGAAGAGACTGCAGAAGAGTTTTACAAGAATGGTTCCAGGGGAATGGCACTAAGTCATGATACTAATTTAGAAAGCAGCGCCAATATGATGGGCCAAACGGCCTCCTTCTGCCCTGTAACAATTCCGTGATTATTCTTCAATCATCTGGAGTCACGTTACAGACCTTATCCACTGACCATGCTAAATTGTCCCCTAGTGTCAAGTGGAGTAGCTAAGTTAAATGCATGAGGTTGCGGGGTAGGATTGTGGTTGATGCAGACTTGATGGTCCAAATGGCCTCCTTCTGCACTGTAGGATTCTATGATTCTATGAATGTGTAATTCTCTTATCCCATCAACCACACCATTAATGAAGAATGCGAAATACTGAGGTGCTGGCACCGATCTCTGAGAAACACCACTTATTATATCTCACCAATCAAAGAATATTCATCTTTATATCAATCAAACTCCTTTTTATCCCCTTCTCCAACATTTTTATAACTAATAAACTTGCATTAGTATACAGAAGATTACTCTCTAAAGCCTGGTGACTCCTAAACACTCCAGTAGGAATGGCAACATAGCTCTGAATATCATAAGTTCAACAAAGCACATGTATTAGATCATGGATCAGCTCAAGTGCAACTTTTATTTTGTTTTGAATTCAGTGAAAGAAGCTGCTTGGATCAGAAGTTACAACTGTACTCCTGAGAATCTAAAGATGAAGGTGTTGTTATTAACCTTTCTTTCACAAAGATTAGGAACAGAAATTTAATGAATGAGGATGAGATTAAATTAATTCAAAATGGAGCAAAAGCGTCCATCAAACTGCAGAGCATCGTACTTGCAACACAATACTGAAGCTGAATTATTTTCTGTAAGTAGCCAGCACATTTTCAGGGGGACAAGAAATCTCCACATATAATCCCATTCATATCCTTTCTTTCATTTAAACTGTTTTCAATTTTTGCAGATGTGGGATTGTAGAAAATCTGATTTGGCACATTCCCAGTCAAGGGAATCAGCCGACAATCATGAGCTGGCAAGCAGAGTAGGATCTTTCTCCTGGATCATAAATGTTGATTTTATTTCATTTGGGTTTCCTATTCTAACACTATTTTGTTTCAGAAGTGGATTGGAATCTAGATACACTACTACTGTTCACTTGTAAAGAACAGAAGTGAATAGCCACTGAAATGGACAAGTTAAGGGCCAGGATTCTCTACACCAGGAGATCACTCTTTGGCACATAGAACTGTAGAAAAGTTATAGTACACAAGGTGGCCATTAAGCCCATCTTATCCACAGATACCCTTTCTAATCCCACTTTCCTGCACCCAGCCCTCATTTGTTAAATTTCAGTTCCTAATCTTTGTAAAAGAAAGTTAATAACAACACTTTCATCTTTAAATTCTCAGAAGTACAGTTGTAACTTCTGACCCAAGCAGCTTCTTTCACTGAACTCAAAACACAGCACATAAAGGTGCAGATCTGGAGGAAAGGGTCACTGCTTCCACCACTAACTCAGTGAACTTCAGGCACCCTTTGCATAAAAAAGTTCTTCCTCTTGATCTTTCTATACCTATGCCACATAAAAAATCTGGTATAATTTCAGATCCTTGTACATATGCTGGGAGAAAGCGCATTGACCTCCAGAAGGAACTTAAGTGAGCCCCACTATTGCAGCTTGAACCCTAATGATAAGCTGCATGTTTTTTCCCATTTTATTTTGCATTGACCCCCTTTGCTAAAATGGTGGAAAGGGCCAGTGGGGCAATTTGTTCCCTGCATTCCTAAGACCTATCCACATGATGGCTGGTCTCCAGGATTTCTGACAAAGTGAAATGGTAGATACCTGAGGATGCAGCCAAAATACAATCATATCTCTCACAGTAACCCCTACATAACTGTAAGATCTTACATTATACATCTTCAAGCTGAAAGTGTATCCTTGTTGACATTTTATATTTCAATGAATGCCAAATTTCACTATTATTGATTATGTGCCATTTTGAAATTGAAACAATTAAAGTAAGTATAGGTTTTGCTTCTTTGCCAAGAAAATGTCTTCAAAGGGACTGAGAAAAGTTTTGTGCTTCTTTTGCATTAACCAACTAAACTAAATTTAACAAGCTGAGGGATAGCTTAAAAAGTGGCCTCATAAAGGGATACTGCATGCAAGTAATCAGAATCCCAGAGGAAACTTAAAACATCAAAACAAAGTTTGATTAAAAGGGTCAATAAAACATTCTGGTCTCTACTGTGTCTGGGCATGAAAGGCCTCGATGGTGCCTATCGACAGTGCGTGCTCCCTTTCCAGGAATACCCAGTATGAACATAGTCATGAGAAAAGGGCAGACTGCCTGGACCTATCAAGGGGCAACTTGGTCATGCCAAAAAGTAGGCCCATGAGGAGATCCTCCTCCCTCCCTCCATCCTTACCTCCTTCCACATCGGGTGCCCAAAGATCAAGAGCTGGAAAATAACCAAAAAGAAAGCACCAGGTTTTTCATAAAACTAAAAACGGAATGCAACCTAAATCTGTGGCCCAGATTCCATAAGGCTGCAAAAGACACAGATATCTTGAGAGTTGGTGATCCAATGCAACCTATGGTTGTATTGGAGTGTTTTATTGGCCCCTTTCATCACATGTAACCCCTTTAATCATCTTCACCCAGGCCCCCACTGATAAGGGAAAGGACTCCCGTGTGCAAAGCCCTCTACTAGGGACATCTGCGGCCAGATGTCAACAAGGCACATGGTAGACAAGGAGGCAAAAGATGTTCAGTAACAACCCGTACAGAAATATTTTCTGCACCTTGCAACAGGACATTGCCAGGAGATTGTGGAGCACAGGCACCTGAGGGAGTGTTGGGGGCTTGGGGCCAATGTGAAATTCCAACCAAGTAGGGGTGCACTCAGATGGGAGCCCACCGTGTACTTGATTATCCTTCACACCTGGTATACAACTGAAGCCAAGCAGCATAATTTGAAGGCATTGGATGGCATTGGCCATGATCTGGTCACCCACTTAGGAAATTGTTATATGTGCACCCATGCTTTTGTGAGTATGTTCAGAATTGTGGTCTATGATTACAAAATAATTAATAATCCAGTATTCCTCTCAGTATATTCTAATACTTTACAATTTAAGTGCCAAATGGTTATGAAGAAATTTCACAGCTTGATTTTCCATTATCTTTTTGGATAGAGGTAGCATATTTCTGTTACAGTGGACCATAATTTTGATTGTAAGCTCTATATTCCATGTAATATTAGGAAGGGAAAAACAAGCTTCTCCGTCAAGTTGTGGACAAAGGTAATTTTAGTTTTTCTCCCTCCCCTTACTATCACAGATTAACACATACTATAAGGCACAATATATTGATAGGTAAGCACTCATTGGAAGTGTCCTGCAATGTAATATATTTTCCTTTGTAATTTCAATATATATTCCCAGGAAATAATTGCAACAAACAGGCCCTACGTCACTCACTTTTCTTGTTGGAAATAACATTATGATGAGAGTCACCTCAGTGTATTTAGGCAACCTGTTTGAGAATGAAGCACAAGGTGAATGACAGATGCAAATAAGAAAAATAATGCAGTTGTGATAGTTCAGAAGCAGGAACATCCTTCTTTAGTTACAAGAGCACCAAGGTTTTGATCTCTTGGGCCTACATAAAATGAAAGACTGCTAGGTCTAGGCTTCATATCTCTGACAGTTGTAAGGTAATATATTTGCTCAGCATTTCGTTATACTGCTCTTTCTTTCTCTCTCTGTCTCTCTGCTGCCCTCTCTGTTGAGGAGGTGTAAATTAAGTTATTCAATAATGGTTACCTTCAGTTAAGCTTGTGTTAGTCTGTGTCTGCATCGGTTTCCTCAGGGTGCTCTGGTTTTCTCCCACAGTCCAAACATGTGCAGGTTAGGTGTATTGATCATGTTAAATTGCCCCTTAGTGTCCTGGGATGCATAGGTTAGAGGGATTAATGGGGCAAATATGTGGAGTTGTGGGGTAGGGCCTGGGTGGGATTGTTGTCCTTGCAGACTCGATGGGCCAAATGGCCTGCTTCTACACTGTAGGGATTCTATGAAAATCCATGAAAAGAAATCAGTCTGCCCCCCGCCTCCCCCCACCCACACACACACATACAGTAAACATTGGGGGTGGAGAATAAGATAAGGAAAGGAATTTTACAGTACAAAAAGCACTGAAAATTAAGATTAGTTCACACAAGTTCCGGAGTCAAAGGCTGGGAATCCGTTTGCAGACGCTCTCGAGTTCAGATGGCTGAAGATTGAGATTGTAAGATTTGATTTCAGTTGGTGTTCAGATCGCAAAGTGAAGTAGGTGTGCAGAGATAGAGTTGGTTCTGTAGATCATGGTACAAAACCCTCCAGCAGAGCCAGGCTTGGCGGACAGGCTGTTGTTCAGCCAAGAGGAGAATGTATTCCCAATATGGAATTATAACTGTATGCTGCTTCCACTTCCTCCCTTTTTGATATTGAAGTGCCAAAGACATGCTTGCAAAACACAATCAATTTAGCAGCAGGGAAAGTTGTTCAATGGTGAAAAATACTGCATTTATGAGGTGCTATTAAAAAACCACCTGATCAAACAGGGAGCCTTTGTATCACTGTCACAACTTCCAACTCCAATTCCATTAACATTAGATGTGAGAGCACAAAGATGGCATGGGTATTTTTCAAAATTAAATTTCACTTATAGTTATTTCACATTGCATTGGTTTGACTTTATTCTTGTGTGCATCATTATTTATTGAAATTAACTTAGTCAATGCGATAAATGTACTACTGGCATACCTTATGGTTGGTACACATTGATGGTTGCGGCAGAGTTAGGGACATTTCCTTTATCATGGAAGAAACAATTTTTTTTTGAGTTCACTCTTCAATGAATGCTCATGTTAGTGTTTGTGTTGTTCTTGCTACTCAGAGAGACGTGGCTGAACATGCAAACTCTGTGCATTGTAAAGGACATTGTCTGAGGTCACAGTTAGTGAGGACAATTAAAATTTGTAAGTGAGCTCAAAACCCTGCAAGGACTCAGCCAGCCAACACTCTGAAATGGAAATACATTTAGACAGTTCTGATACTACCCTTAAAGTCCCTCATTTTCTTTCCTTGGCTGACTGCCCCTACAACCCTCATTAAAACCAGGATGTCATCCTTCTATTTCACTTCTCTATAACTCCAACTCCACCCTCTAACCTCTCTTGGATCTTTCTTCCATTCCTCCAAGCCACTGGCTCCACTCCAAAGTGTCCCTCACCATTGACTCACCTTTGCTGGTCCTGATTCTCAATGCAGGCTGCCACTCTCCTGCTCCTCTACTTTGCACTGTAGAGTTAAATGAGGAAAATGACGAACCTTACACACAACTGTACAAATTCAACTGTTGCACACCACCTTTAAACAATCCAGTACTGGGTGATACGAGATTCCTGTGAACCACTGATTTTATCTTGAAGATAGGATGTCATCTTGAAAAGTTTTACGCTAATGACCATTCACTGAATGCAAATATATTACAAGTAGGAACCACCATAGGCTAATATAATGCTCCACACACCACTAACTTTACCTCAACCTGCCATCAAGATCTTGGGCTTGTTTCAGCCTTCAGTAAGAACATGTCTGATCTGCAACATAATTCTGGATAGGTTACAGATCAGTCTCCTTAATTCAACAATAACCAGAAGTTCCACAAAGCATCATGTCATGTTTGTGTTTCTCATAAGATTCAAACCTAAAAACCTTGCTGAAAAAGAATTGAAGATTTGAAGTTTACCAAGAAATATTGTTATATGTAAATTTTTATGAGGCAAATGTATAACTGAGCTTCCCAAAGAAGCTGGCTCAGTTACTTAGCATTTTAAATTGAATTTAATACCTTGTTCAAATTAAATGTACATGTTCCTCTAATATACATATATTAAAATGTGACAGATACATTTATTTTGATGGAAGCTATATATATTTTTGAACAAATAAGAACTATCTCTTGTAAGATTTATAGAAGAAGCACTTTAAATTTGAAAAAATATTATTTGACTCAAAATTTAACGTTAATTCAATAACATTAGTTGCAACAATAATTCATTTTACACTGATTATTTCTATACTGCAAAAATGCAGATGTTTTTTCATTCCTCTGGGTATGTGGCACAACTGAAAAGATTTTTAAAAATCCATTGATAGGATGAGGGTATTGCTGGCTAGACTAGCATTTATTTCTCATTTCAAGTTGCTCATAAGGTGACGGTGAGCTGCCTTCTTGAACAGCTAGTATTCCTAAGGTATAAGGACATCTACAGTGCTGTTAGGGAAGATTTCCTGAATTTTGATGCAGCAAATGTGAAGGAACAGGGACATAGTTCTAGGTAAAGATAGTGCATGACTTTGCGGGGAATTTCCAGATGGTGATGTTCCCTGTTATCTGCTGCCTGTTCTGCGAGATGGTAGAATTTTTGGGTTTGGAAGGTGTTGCCTAAAAAGCCTTGTTGAGTTGTTGCCACTGTGCATCATTGCTGGAGAGATTGAGTGTTTGTGGAAGGAATAGCAATCAAATGGGTTGTTTTGTGTTGGATGGCGTCAAGCTTCTTGAGTTTTGTTGGAGCTGCGCTCATCCAGGCATGTGGAGAGTATCCCATCACACTCCTGACTTGTTCCTTGTAGATGGTGGACAAACTTTGAGGAGACAGGAGGTGAATTATTTGCCGGAAGATTCCTGGCTTCTATCTTTCTTTTCTAGCCATGAGTTTACTATCTAATAGATCAATTGGTCTTAAACCTGGTGTTGTCAGACTTCTTATATTGCTTTTGTAGCTACAGTATTTTATATGGCTGGTTCAGTTCAGTTTCTGTTAATGGTAACCCCAAAAATGTTGATAGTGAGGAATTCAGCTATGATAATGTCATTGAATGTCAAGGGCAATGATTAGATTCTCTCTTGTTGGAAATGGGCACTGCTTGGCACTTGTGTAGCACTTGCCACACGTCAGACCAAGCCTGAATCTTGTCCAGGTCTTGCTACAATTAGACATGGACTCCTTCGGTACGTGAGAAATTGTGAATGATTTTACAAATTGTGCAGTCATCAACGAACAGCCCTAAATCTGATTTTATAATGGAAGAAATGTCACTAATAAAACAGCTGAATATGGTTGGTCCTAGGACACTATCCTGAGGAACTCCTACAAGAATGTCCTGGAAATGAGGTGATTGACCTCCAACAATCACCACCATCTTCATTTGTACTACTTATTACTCCAACCAGCAGTGTTATCCCCCGACTAATACCACTGACTCCAGTTTGACCAGGGCTTCTTGATACCATATTTCCTTAATGTCAAGGGCAGTTACTTCCTCCTCACCTCTGGAATTCAGCTCTTTTGTCCATGTTTGAACCAAGGTTATAATAAGGTCAGGAACTGAGTGACCCTTTGCGGAACCCGAACTAGGCATTAGTGAGTAGGTTATCGCTGAGTAAGTGTCATTTGATAGCACTGTTTATGATCTCTTTGATTGCTTTATTGATGATCGAGAGTAGACTGATAGGTGGTAATTGACCAGATTGGATTTATCTTGTTTTGTTTATGCAGGACATACCCTGGCAATTTTCTGGGTAATTGCTGGGTAATTGCTGGTGTTGTTACTGTACTGGAACAGCATGGCTGGAGGTGCAGCAATTTCTGGAGCACAAATCTTCAATACGATTGCTGGAATATTGTCAGAGCCTTTGCAGTATCTGAGTCTTCAGCCATTTCTTAATATCATATGGAATGAACTGAATTGGCTAAAGACTGGCAGTTGTGATGCTGGAGATATCTGAAGAAGGCCTGATCATCCACTTGGCACTTCAGGCTGAAGGTTGTTGTAAATCCTTCAGTCTTATCTTTTATGCTGATGTGCTGGGTTCCTCCATCATCTAAGATGGGGATATTTGTGGAACTTCTTCCGCCATTGAGTTGTTTGACTGCTCACCATCATTCACAACTGAATGTGGCAGGATTGTGGAGCTTGGATTTGATCCATTGGTTATGGAATTGCTTAACTCTGACTATCACTTGTTGTTCATGCTGTTTGGCACCCAAGTAGTCCTATGTCGTAGCTTCACTAGGCTGACATCTCATTTTTGGGGATGCCTCATACTGCACCTCGGATGCCCTCCTGCTCTCTTTGTTGAATCAAATTTGATTCCCTGCCTTGGTGGTAATGGTAGAATGAGGGATACGCTGGGATATGAGGCTACAAGTTGCGATGGAGTGTAATTCTGCTGCTGCTGATGTCCCACAGTACCTCATGGATGCCTAGTCTTGAGCTGCTAAATCTGTTCAAAGTCTAACCCATTTAAAATGGTGGTAGTACCACACAACACAATCTAAAATCATGGACATTTATAGCATGGAAATAGGCCTTTGGCCCAACTTGTCCATGCTGCCTTTTTTTAAACCTCTAAGCTAATCCCAATTGCCCGTATTTGGCCCATATCCCTCTGTACACATCGTACCCATGTAACTATCTGAATGTTTTTTTAAAATTGTACCCGTCTCTGCTTCTACCTCTGGCAGTTTGTACCATATACTCACCACTCTCTATGTGAAAATATTGTTTCTCTGGACACTTCTGTATCTCTCCTCTCTTACCTTAAACCTATGCCTTCTAGTTTTAGACTCCCCCACTTCTAGGAAAAGATATTGACTACCTACCTTATCTATATCTCTCATTATTTTATAAACTTCTACACGGTCATCCTTCAACCTCCTAAGCTCCAGAGCAAAAAGTCCCAGTCTATCCAGTCTCCTTATAACTCAATCCATCAAGTCCTGGTAGCATCCAAGTAAATTTTTTCTACACTCTTTCCAATTTAATAATATTCTTTCTGTAATAGGGTTACCAAGTGTGGCCTTACTAATGTTGTGTATAACTTCAACAAGACTTCAACAACTCCTGTACTCTATGTTCTGACCAATGAAACCAAGCATGCTGAATGTCTTTTTCACCACTCTGTTCACTGTGACTCCACTTTCAAGGAGCTATGAACATGTACCCCTAAATCTCTTTATTCTATAACTGTCCCCAATATCCTATAATTAACTGAGTAAGCCCTGCCCTGGTTCAATCTACCAAAATGCATTACCTGACATTTGCCTACGTTTCCTTAATGTTAAGATGGGACTTTGCCTCCACAAGGAATACATGATGGTCACTCCTCGAGATACAATCATGGACAGATGAATCTGCAGCAGGCAGATTGGTGAGAATGAGCTCAAATATGTTTTTCATTCTTACTGCTTCCCTCACTCCCTGCCACAGATCGAGTCATTTAGGGCAGTTTGGTGACACATAGGATAGTACAGTGACACAGTGGTTAGCAATGCTGCCTCAAAACTTCAGGGACCTGGGTTCAACCCCCAGCTTGGGTCACTCTGTGTGGATTTTGCACATTCTCCCCATGTCTGCATTGGTTCCCTCCAGGTGTTCTGGTTTCCTCCCACAGTCCAAAGATATGCGGGTTACGTGGATTGGCTATGCTAAATTGTCCCTTAGCTTCAAGGCGACTAGCTAGTGGCAATGCATGGGGTTATAGGGATAGAGCCTGGGTGGGATTATGATCAGTGCAGACCCAATGGGCCGAATGGCCTCCTTCTGCACTGTCAGGATCCTATGATCCAAACATTTCAGTCTGTGGTGGTACTAGCGAGCCACTCTTGGATGCTCTCTCACCCAGAGCATTCCTCCTGGTGGCGTTCAACATGACATACTGAATCATCAGCTGAAAGAGGACAGTATATGGTAATCAGCAAGAGGTTTCCTTACTGTTACTTGACCTGATACCATGAGTCAATGTTGAGGACTCCCAGGGCTACTCTCTCCTGACTTCATAGAACTGTCATCTCTGCTTGGTCTATCCTGCTGATAGAATGGTGGTATCTGGAACATTATCCATAAGGTATAGTGTGTCAGGCTGCTGCTAGATTGGTTTGTGAGACAACTCTCACAATTTTGGCACAATCCCCCAAACATTAGCACTATTGTTGGAATATTGTCTGGGCCCAGTGCTTTCAATCATGTGCAGAAGTAACAGGGCTAGATTTGCCATTGTTGCTCCCTGTGCCTCAGTCTATGCCAGATGGACCATTCAATTTCATTCTTCTTTGTTTTATTTTCTTTGTAGCAGTTGGCTAGGCTATTTTTAAAACTCAACCACAAAGTCACACAAAGCCAGAGCAGGTAAGGCAAGGTAAGGCATTAATGAAGCAGATAGGTTTCTACAACAATTGACAATGATTATGGTTATCATTAGACTTTCAATTTGAAATATTTTTTACTGAATTTAAATTCCACCATCTGCCAAGGTGGGATGTGAACCAGGATCCTCAGAGCTTTACTCTGGTCTCTGGATTGCTAGTCCAGTGACAATACTACCTTTCACCCACAAGAAAAGAATTCAGAAACAATTTTCTTTTTAATCGCCACTCCTTCTAGCCCCAACCCCTCACACAATTTGTACAGTTGTCAGAGACAACACACCTAAATTGTTTTCCATTTATAATGACCAATCTGCCTGAATTTCTGCATTTACACCATTCACATTGGTCACTTGCTTCTCCATAACAAATCCACTCCTGGAGAGGCTCTAAGGCATTGAAGTGGTGGATGGTGACATGTGGAGAAGGAAAATTAGTCTTTCTTGAAAGCTCCAAAGGCCAGAATTTGAAATAACCAACAATGTCATGGTCTTCTGATTGCTTCCCCCTCACCTATGCCATGGCTCCCATGATGGTCCATAGCCTCTAGTGAGTGCATTACCAACACCTGACATGACTTTTGCCAGCATTATCTGCAAATCACAACTATCAGCATTTGATTCACTAGGAGCTCTTCAGGGGGTGGGATTTCAATAATAGGGTCCTCCATCTCAGGAAAGACCCATTGCTGGCCAATTAGGTGCCTAACTGGCACTTAATAAGGCAGGCTTTTCCCAAAGGAACAACCATGAGGCTTTTTGCTGGCTTTTCAACCAGAGAACATACATAAATCAGGTTGATTACTCCCTTCCCCAATCAAGAAAACTTCAGAAATTCTGGGACAATGGAAAGAGGCTAATGCCTTATTTATTTGTTTCTTGCACTTTGAAACTATCCTTGTTTCCACACCACAGGAATGTCAATCTTTTTAACTCCATACACTGGCTTTTAACCCATGGTTTTAATACTGGATCGACTGAGATCTGGAGCATGGTTGTCATGTCGAGCTGCTAATAATGGCAGTCCATTAACTTGACTTGTTCTTTTAAAGGCAACTGTTTAAATTCTCTTTTGTCGGGATTATTGTAAGATTCTGTTCAGTAGATCTCAGTAAGAGGCTCAGAGATTGTAAAATTGGATATTAGTGCATTTGATAATACATACAAACTAGGAGCTAACTTCTACTCAAATCTCTGTATACAACTCTGTCTACTGTGGTATGCCTCTCTGCATAATACTTTGGGCAATACTGTTCTAGCATCCTAACCTTGCTATGCCAAACATTCTTATACCACAGGGATGTGGGCTAAACAGGCATGTCCTGGGATCAGTTTAATAACTGCAACAATTTCTATAGTTTGACAGATGTTTGTAAATTCCTGGTACCTGACAGATGCCACTCAGTTTTTAAATTTAGTAGGAGGAAATGACAACTTTCTTTCACTTCATTGTATTCTAAAGATTGTTGTGGATCAGCCAGAGCTTGTGATGTGAGATTTTAAGTGTGGCATCTGAAATGTCAGACAATTACTGATAGTACAGTATAGTTTACAAATTGCAGCTCGCCTTTTGTGGATGCTTGCAATAAGGTCTTAGTTCTTAAATTTGGGTGGTTTTGCTCTGATGAAACTTGGTGTTCCATTCTGCTGTCATATTTCTGGGGGCAGACCTTATCCAACAGAAAGCTTTACAGTTTGTTACTCACAGCACATGATCTTAATTCTGTATCAAGTTGGGAGAACATAGTTTTCATTTTACACTGTGTTTCAACAGCCACTTTAATCCCTCATTTCCTCAATATCAGATTTTTTGATTCCACTATCTTGCAGCACTGTATTGCGTGGCTCCTATGTGTAGCATTTGAATCTAGCCATATTAGTTCAACCTGCACTAGAACTATCGCCTTAACAACATAATCTGAAATGATAAACATCCAATTTCTGCACAAGATATGAGCATAAATGACACAATTTACAATAAAATATAAAACACAAGTAACTTCATATTTTTGCCTTTCCAAATGAGTCAGTTGCTGCCTTACCTTCACGCACACTATGTAGTCACGTCAGACATTCTGTTTATGTGATGTATCTAAATAACCATTTTATGGACTGCATATTTAAAATGTAATCAATAGGTCTGACTATGTTGTTGTTTCACTGATATAGATTCAACAACAAAGAACCTTAACATGGGCAGACTAATTTGTAAATCAGCTGTTTGCACACTTACGATATATATTTCAAACTAATTGAGATTATATTACTGAGGTAAACATCCCATGTGGTGCCCAGAGCAGACTGAAGATAACTTTTGTTGTTTGGTGTATAATTTCTTTAAAAATCTAGGATGTAAAATGTCTGTTCGTTTAACCTATAGAATCCCTACAGCAGTGCAGAAGGAGGCCATTTGGCCCATTGAGCCTGCATCGACAACAATCCCACCCAGGCCCTATCCCTATATGTAACCCCACATATTTACCCTGCTAGACCCCCTGACACCAAGGGACAATTTAGCATTGTCAATCAACCTAACCAACACATATTTGGAAACTGGAGCACCCAGACGAAACATGTACAGGCATAGGCAGAACGTGCAAACTCCACACAGACAGTGACTCGAGGCTAGAATCAAACCCAGGTTGCAGCGCTGTGAGACAGCACTGTTAACCACTGTGCCACCATGCTGACCTAATATTCAAACTTCTTTCCCAGATTATTAGACTGGATCTCTAGATTACTAGCCAGTGAAAATACACTACTATGTGAGGAAATGAGAGGAATTAAAGGGGCACTCACACTCTACAAACTCTATGTCAGATTTCCATTTAGGTCTCTTTGCTATTGAGAAGATGAACCAGAGCTTTACCATCGCTATCTTCCTTAATGACTATTTCTCAATAGTACCTATACGATCAACCCTGCAACTGTTTCTGCATGGATTTGGCTGCATTATCAAGGATTTCATTCATTACACAAGACTGGAGAATGACCAATTATCCTGAATCTTGCCACTAAGTATGTAGTTTCACATTTTCAGGGGAAGAGATTTCAAAAGCAAGAACCAAACTGTAAGATATGTAGCTACCCTGGAGTCATCACATCATTGCATCTGTATACTTAACATCATGCTGTCTTTCTTATGAGAGAGAAACTATGGGTTTTAAGCTTTGGCTCATGCAGTGCTAAAGCCCCAAAGCCTAAGGCAATTGAGCTATGATGGGACGCAGACATCCGCGTAAGAACTAATAAAGCACACATTTGGGATCCAGAAAATACAGTTCTGTTGGTTAGATTTTATAAGGCCAGTACATTACAATAAAATTCAATATAGCAATATGGTTTAACAAATAACTTACTGCCTGCAGCACCATCTACCATATGGCAACACTATGGGGTAATTTACTAAAAATCTCCAGTGGCAGTGCTTGTGATGGATGACCCGGAAGCAAGTCAGAATAAGATTTACTATGGATGTCCATGAAAGCTTCCTACACAATCACTTTTCATAGAGGTTGTTGGAAGAATTATTACAGGCTTATGAGCAGATTACCATAATGGGATAGAATGAAGAGCACGTGTTTGGAGTTATAAGTATGAGCAATACTTAATAACATCCACTTAATTGGAAAGCTATTATGGGTAGGATCATTGATTTATGGTGACTGAATAAATCGAGGTTTTTTTTTATAAAGGTTTCTTGGATTTTTATCAGTTTTAGAATTGCATTCCACAGTTCAGCCTGTTTTGCTGTGAGAAGTACAAATTAACTTTTATTAAAAAGCATGGAATCATTCTATGTTACTGCATGACGTATACAGAGTAATAGAATCATAGAGTCCTAGATTGCAGAAGGAGGCCCATCAAGACTGCAGTGACCACAATCCCACCCAGGCCCTATCCCCATAATCCCATGCATTTACCCTAGCTGGTCACCCTGACATGAACACGCATTCGGCAGGTGGTGCGGGTACAGCTCTTGGATGTTGATTCATGGGTTGCCTGGTACCTCATGTCGTATATGAGTGCTTTATGTGGACCATCTAAAGGGCACCATGACAGCTCAGAGACTATCGATGTGGCTGTGCAGACACTTGGAATTGGGCCGGTGTCTGCGGGAGTTTGCGCGTTCTCCCCGTGGTTGCGTGGGTTTTCTCCGGGCACTCCGGTTTCCTCCCACAACCCAAAAATTCGCTCTTAGGCTGATTGGGTAACAAATTGTCCCTATGGTGAAAATTTCCATATTAGGAATAATATATATATTATTATATAGGAATATTAAAATAGGATAATGTATTTGGTATGACGGCGGCGCGGGCTCGTTGGGCCGAAGGGCCTGTTTCCCGTGCTGTGTTGCTTAATAAAAAAAAATTAATAAAAATGAAGGGCAATTTAGCATGGCCAACCTCCATCTTTGGACTATGGGAAGAAACCGAATCACATGGGGGGAAATTCACGCAAACACGGGGAAAATGTGCAAATTCCATGCTGACAGTGACCCAAGCATGAAATCAAACCTGAATCCCTGGCGCTGTGAGACAGCAGTGCTAACCACTGTACCACTGTGCCGCTCAAATAAAGGAGGTCTCAATGTAATTTTTTTTTAAATTGCAGTTTGAGGGGACTGCTTCAATTTATTCTTGTCCAACCCAGTAAACCATATTCTGTTCTGATATTGGTCAGAAGCATTAAACCCTTTCTCTCTAGGGTACTGGTTACCAAATTGCATTATGTGAGTAATTCTGGTTTCTAAGGTACATTTTTCACTGATTTAACTTTGTTGTAAATGTCTAATTTCATGACCCCGTTTGCACAAAACTTTGGAGCGACTAAATTGATAGCCTCCACAAATGGGCGTAGGGATCGTGATGCATGATTAATCTGTAGCATTGGATGTAATATAGGAAGCATGGCATCATCATGATATTTGTGTGAAACTGAAGTTAACTACACTGTACATTGGTTGCATACGTCAGCAGATTTGGAGGGCAAAACTGTATCTTGAAGGTGCTGTTGAAAGCTAGTCTTCACCTCTTAAAAGAGATATATATATTGGGTTTGGAACAGGCACCAAGATCCTTTACAAACTGTAACTGACCTGGGAAAGGGACAGGACTCTCTGAACATGAGAAAGACCAGGCACTAAGGTCTTCTGACACAATACTCGAGGCCTTGTTGGAGCAGATAAAAAAAAGGAGACATATTGTCCATCGTGCGACTGGATGTGATGGAGGTGGGGGAGGGAGGGATGATGAGCAGGAGGCCCTCCAGAACACAGTAGGAGGAAATAGCCAATGGGATCAAAGCTATAAATTTTAGCCCCAGGGAAGTGATAACAGTGAATACAGCTGTATTCACTTCAAAATCAGTGAATGCTTCTTCAAATGGTCATAATTTTAATCTTATCAATTTCACCATCCATTTCACACATTGCTCAAATCATGACCTTCCCAACTCTTAACAGCAACAATTTCCATCAATCAGGACTCATGCTTAACGTTCCTTCTCCCTTATTGCACACTCTCTTCCAATTGCAGGTGGTGCAGGCATGTACCTCTTTTAATCCCCTCTCTCTACTCCACAAAACAACTCTTGTCTCTTTTTTCTTTTATTCCTTTCTTCCTCCATTGCCTGGATCTGGCCAATGAATTAGATGGATTGGCTACGCTAAATTGACCCTTAATGTCAGAAGATTAGCAGGGTAAATTGGGCCTGGGTAAGAATATTGTCATTGCAGTCTTGATGGGCCAAATAGCTTCTTTCTGAACTGTAGGGATGTGAAAATGAGTGTTCAAAGGGGCCTGCATGGTGTCATAGCAGTCCAGCAGATTACTATCATCATTCAGGCACCACCGCAGGAGAGTGGCAATAACTTCATGGAGTGTAAATCTACTGCCCTTCCATTCATAATCCATCCCTGCCAGTGCTTTTGCAGTTTCCTATCAAATAACCCAGATGGCTGTGGTCCATGCCAAGGTGGTGCAGTCTGAAGAAAGGGCTTCTGAGCCCAGAGCCACTCAAGGCGATCTTCCTTGTGAAAGAAGCCTTGCTGACTTTCACTGCAAGGCCACTTGCAGTGAAAGTCAGCAGCTTTCCCCCCACCATGCTGCAGCCTCTCTTGGAGTACTGCATAAAGGCAGGCAAAGACACATAAAAGGCAAGAACTGTCAATTCTGACAGAATTCTAAAGGGTGATTTCTTTAATTTTATGTGACATGTTTTAATTTATAAATGTGGTGTCTATGTTGGCTTTCATTTATGAACTATGGTCCAAGAGGATTCAAAGATGGTCAGTAACACAGGAAAGAGAAGCATTATTGATGGGGTTGGTGAATGGAGAGTTCTGATTGTGGTTACCAGTCTCACACTTGCATTATTTCTTCATATGTTGACCTATCAGAAAGATATTGCCTCAGTTCCTTTTCCTCCTCTTTAACCTTCAATTTTTCACCTCATAGTGGCAAAGATTGCTGCTGTTCCTGCAGGCTGGCAACATTGTGTAGCATGAAGCAAAACAGCACATATATTGAGATGAGAACTGCAGAACTCCACCAAGGTGATCCAAATCGTTATCTGAGCACACTATCAGCTCTATCGCCTTCTTCATGCAGCATGGATCTTGCTGTATGCCTGCTATGCATGCATTGCCAACTAGAGCTGTTAGAGACATTGTCAATGGATCACCCATATCGTACTGTAGTCACTCTTTGGCTTGTTGTTGTGGCTGGAATATAAATTGAACAGTAGACTATTGTAAAATGAAAGCATCATGACTGCTGTAGGATACTGGGTATTAACCTACTTAATGCCTGCGGTCACATCATTTTGAGGATGTGGAGTGCCCTTTATTTCCAGTACATGGCAGAGTTGACATGCAGGACCCGCATGTCTGGCAGTCAATAACACCCTGCACGATGGTGAATCTAATAACCTTGCAAATCCTTGCTTCTGTCTGACAAGCAAGAATGAATTGAAGTTATCTGTTTTGAATAGGGAACTTCAATGACCTCTGTGATACAACAGTGCACTGCAATTGATAGATATCACTAATCTCTCCAACATCAGTCTGGAAAGTTAAAGTTCAGAGCCATGATTACTTTCACGGTCACTGTTTTCTTCATTCATTTGTGGGATATAGATGTTGGCTGGCCAGCATTTATTGTCTACCCGTTGTTGCCCTTGTTCACAGTGTAGTTAAGAGTGAACCACACTGCTGTGGCTCTGGAGTTACACGTAGGCCAGATCAGCAAGTTTCCTTGCCTAAAGGACATTAGTGAACCAGATAGATTTTTCCCACATTTGACAATATCGCCAGATACTTTTTTATTAAATTCAAATTCCACCATCTACCATGACAGGATTTGAACCTGGGTCCTGAGAACATTAGCTGAGTTTCTGGATTAATAGTCTAGTGATAATACCACTAGTCTTCACTCCCCTAGTCATCCTTGTCCTGTTCTACAGTTGGAATTGTAGCCATAACCCTCAGTCGGCTAACCTTCTCAGTGAAGTGCAGATGGCTCACACCTTGGTTGTCTCTAAGATTCAGGGAAGAAACTTTCAGACCACCCTGATTAGATTTGCCCTCCTGCTTCTTTTCCTTTATCTTTGAACAGCTTGTTATATGTACCTTGAGTCATTCAGCATGTTGTGCTGCATTCCAAAGAGCCTGCCCATTAGTGTCTGAGGTAGCAGCTGATTTGTAGTAGTGAACACAATGTATGTTTGATAGTGGATTAGAATAGTATCTTACAATGTATGTTACTACCATTCATCCCACTCTCTGAAACAACTATGAGAAGCAACAACAAATGTGTAGAATTTTTTCAATAGTCAAAAGAAATGAACTAGCAATGAACCAGTAATTATGTTGATCATCACTGTAGGGTAGGGATGGGAAGAGGATGCAAGCAGAGGGTCATCCTTTATGCTGCATAGTGCATGTTCCACTATGCAAGATCATGCAATGGTGTCAACTGAAGAAGAAAGCATCAACAAAGCAGCAGTTGTCAAATCAGTGTATCATATTGTTTAACATCCTGATCTAGCTGGTCTGGATGTCTTCTGCAAGGACTAACACTTTTCCAAGCTGATGTCCAAGATGCTTTGTATCCACAGAGTATGTGCATGCTGTGAACATCAAATTGAATCCAGTTGGATCTCAAAAAAATGAATGCAACTAAGCTCAATTCAACCATCTTTTGTTGAGGCAGCTGTGATGAGATTCTGTGGAAGGAGCTCCAGCTCTTGGCAATGGCAGTGTTACAAACTAAGTTTGTCATGAGAACTCACACCAGGATCTTAGTGAGAAACCATCTCTATGACATGTTGATAGAGAGAATTGTAAAAATAAAGTCTGGCTCAAAGTCCTGTGGCTTACAGCAGAGGCATTTGGAATTGGAAAATTTCTGTAAAGGGATGCTCAAGATCAAAAACTCAGAAATAATTTCTGTAAACCTGAAGGAAACTGAACGATGAATGTTGTAGGGGCAGATTTGCCTATTCCTTCGTGAATTATATTGTCTTGGGTATAGTATATGAAAGGAAGATGATTATATCCTTTTAAGGGAGTCGCTTGGTATCCATTCATTTTGCTAACTCCACCAATTGGTGTTATTAGTGCAGTAGCCTAGAAATTCTGTCAGTAGACTGCTGCTTACATTCAGGTTCACCAGATCCCAGGAGATCTACTAGGGTCAGAACAGGGGCATTCTGGTGGCCAGATGTCAATGCATTTCAGTGGGTAACTACCAGAGAGGAAAATCTAGGGTAAAAATTAAAAAAAAACATTTTTTCTGAAGTTGTAGTTGTGTCGAAAGTCAATCAAGGGTGTGCTGACAATCTCCTTTGTATGGACAAATAGGTAGTTGGAATATTTATGCATAATGTTAGGGAGAATGATATACTGCAAAGGCAAATATAGCTTGATTGCTCATGGAACAAAGATTACATTCCACAAATATTTTGATTCAGGGTTGAACAATTTGGCTTAGAATAGGTTGATATTCATACATACAAAAATTAAGATTTATCTAGTATTTTTAAAGGCCCTGTTTTCCTCTCCCTAATATTCTGTTCTCACCTATTTCTGGGGTAATGGATAAAGGAAAAAATAACACTGAACAGGCATTTTAACTGCAAAAAGCCAGTGGACTTGGATCAAGTGAGGCATAAACCTTTAAAAATCTAAAATCAAAAGCAATGTGCCCCAAACCTGTCCACTTTTAGTTTTAACAAAGCTAAGATGTAGCATGGGCAGGCAGCCCAATCCCTGGAGGCTGGTTACTCCCTTTAAGGGCACTGCGTATCTCAAATTTTTTCTGGAACATTGCTACCCTATAGGGTTCATAACCAGTTAATTAGCCAATCTTTCAAACTGGGATAATGTTGGAAAAAGAAGGGACACACTCTGGAGGAACTTCTCTACAACATCTGAAGCAAGCAAAATTCCCACCCTCAATGTAATTACAAAAGTAAGACTATTTCCCTTCATTATCCTTTCCAAGCTCAGTATCCAACAGATGTGCAATAGCTACCCTTGAAAGAATTAATTTTTCATATCCGGGACTGTATAAACTTTGATCTCCAATTTTGTGCCAACACAGCCTTTAAAAGTAAGTAAACTTAGTCAGTTTAAATTTATTTAAAGCTTTATTTTTATTTAAAATGTTTCAACATAAACACGTAACTTTATTTAATCAACAGCTGCTAGGAGAAATCATCAGATGGTCAGAGTAGCTCTGAGATAGAGCAGCTAGGCCTCTCCAATAAATTCTGATGTTTATAATTCAAAACAGACCAATTATAGGTCTTGTCAATTTCTCCCATTCTTTCATTAGCTTAAAATCAATCATCTTCAATATATACAAATCACCAATAATACCTGTCATAAATCTTAGCCAACTGCATCCCACCCCTGTGGCACAATGGCATTTTATTAGTCAGTAAAATCCAGAAGCTAATTGATGTCCTGACTGACCCCACTTCTCATGTTGCCTGGCAAGCTCAGATACTTGCCCAAAGTTCAAATGAATATTTCCATGGGTTCCCTTAAAGGTCACTGCCAAACCAGATTAATACATAACTCCATGCCTGGGCACATCCATTTCGTCTGCACAGTGAATAAACCTTATTCATGAAGTGTGATTAAGTGTTCTCTCTGTCCAAAACTTTCCTGATAAATCTTGCCTTTTCATAAGATCTTGGAAAATGGCTTAGCCCTAATGCCTTTTACCATGATTCTTTGCAGCAAACTGCTGATGGCTAAAACGAACAATATATCTTTAAAAAAACATTAAAACATTCAAAATATCAGCAGTGTTTTAAAATCATAATTATTTGTTTAAATATCTTACTGTATCTCATATGTGTAACTGCTTTCTTGTTAGCTCATAAGCTTGTTTTAGAAGTCATTTAACTTAATGCTGATAGTTCTCAATGCCTTAATGTCTAATGTTTAAAAAAACTTACTAACCTATTAGGGTTGCCCCTTACACCTTCTTTTCATCAATCACAAGGGGCATCTTCGTTAGTTTCTTTTCTTCCACTCAATAATTTGTTTCCATTCAACGGGTTGCCTGTCTTCAGTGCTAAAGTTGTGACTGATGGTTGATTCCACAACCTCACATCAATTTTGATTTGCTTCCTGTCTGACATTTCGGCTAGGATTTTACCGTCCCGTCCACCACGGAAATCGAAGCGGGTGAGGGGAAGACATTGGAAAGGTCAATTGATATCAGCTGCCTTTCAACCTGTCTCTTTGCCCCATTGTTTTAAATCCTTCAATCACGTGATGTTTTAACTACTTTGTCCCATCATGCATGATTTTACGACCCTAACCAATCTGTAATCTCTTCTTCTTCATTGGAAACAACCACAATCTTCCAGTGTTTCTAGTTCCTCATAGTCAATGGCATCCTCATGAATCTGTGCCATTACGTTCTCTTTTTCCTTTGGAAGAAGTTTTACAACACAAGTTAAAGTCCAACAGGTTTATTTGGAATCATGAGCTTTCAGAGTGTTGCTCCTTCATCAAGTGATTCCAAATAAATCTGTTGGACTTTAACCTGGTGTTATGAGACTTCTTACTGTGCCCACCCCAGTCCAACCCTGGCTTCTCCATATCCTTAGCACGTCTTCCATTGTGTGAAGCCTAAAGTTGCAATCAGTGCTCCAGCTCTGGTTTGATATAAGTTGCAATTGAACTCAACTTTCGTTTTATCCCGCGCACTTTGAAATGCGGCATTACATGTTTATGGCTTTATCCAACTGAGGTACTGCCTTTAATATGTTGCAGCAGTGAATCCTCAAATCCCATTCTGCACTGATTTCCTCTACTCAAAGATATATTTATTACCTTTGTTTCACACTTACTGACATTGAATTCCATCTGCCATTTATTTGCCCATTTCAGAATCTTACCAATATCCCCTGACAACTCCCTTCCTGCATCTATATATTAGGCAGGAGGAATGAAATAGTCAATTTCTCTCTCTGTGTGCAATCTTCATAAAGAACATGGCACTTCTGCTGCATTTCAATAAATTGTAACAGAGGCTGCTTTCTCAGAGACAAACATAACTGTTGAGATGTATTCGAGATAGAAATTATTGGATTGAA
This sequence comes from Sphyrna mokarran, assembly GCA_024679065.1. Taxonomy (NCBI): domain Eukaryota; kingdom Metazoa; phylum Chordata; class Chondrichthyes; order Carcharhiniformes; family Carcharhinidae; genus Sphyrna; species Sphyrna mokarran. The sequence goes on along the minus strand of JAGIQG010000006.1, from coordinate 89,342,122 downwards.
TTCTGGCTAATTTTAATATCAAATAGCTGATGTGGATCTTAGTTCCCCACAATAGGAGGCTAATGGTGTGCTCTTGCAGACATTTACTGCATCTTGCTTGGGTGCATTTGATATCAGCTAAATTAATAGGGGCTTTATGCGGAGTGATATTTTACCCCATATTTATGAATATGGCAATCATCTGAATCCTGTTTCACCTGAAATCTGAAACTTGTACAAAGAGATTCATTAGGCATAAAGAGGAACTGCACATGGAGTGGGCAGCTGAAACTAAATGGGAAAGACAGCTCCGATACTAGAATATTAATTAATTCACTATTAGACAATTTGGAGTGACATCCACTGCCACATTTAATATTATCAAGAACTAGCACTGGGTGTTATTGGTGTTAGGAATACGTTGGTGTTTGCTTTCCCATAATTTAACAAAAAGATGAAACAAATGGAATTACCTGCCAGTTCTATAACAAAGGTCATAGCATAAACGTATGAGAATGCTGGAGGAAATTGCCGAATGCACAATAAGGTCACATTCATGAAATAAAGTGTGTGATCTTATGCAACATGATTCAAAGTTTCTGCACAGCAGCACCTCTGAGACAGTTTAAATACAATGAATGACAGCTGTGAGAAAAGAAAACTTTTAAAAATAAAATACTGAGTAAAAATAAACAAACAAAAGGAGAACATAAGCTTCATTGTACCAGCAATACTTTTTCACCTATGATATAATTTTAATATGTATTTACTTAGAGTCAAATATCAAAAAGGGGTTAAAATGGTCAAGGTTCCCAACGCTCTTGTGCACATCCACACTCATTCCATGACACTTGGGTCCAAATGCAGAGAGAGAAATGCTGCACCAAGGTAGCCAGACATCTGGGTACAGTGGCTGGTTAAAGGCTTGAATGTTCTTATGTTTTATATCCCTTACTACATGTGACTGAAGTTATGGCATCAAATCTAATTCATTCTGATGGGTGGCAATAGAGTGCATCCCTGCTGCCTTGCTTCTGCTTGAATCCCACTAATAGTATTTTAATTTCTCATTGTAATTAAGACTGAAATTTTCTGTTCTGGTGTCCAAGTTAGGTGGTAAGTGTAGAAATGGGAATGACTTGGCCATAACACACAGGCAGGGGAACATCAGAAGAGATGCCAGAGGCCATACACAAGCTGGGCCAAAAAATGGCAGAATGATTTTGCTTTGTGTCTCCTGTTGCGACTGATACACGAGTGCATGGTAAAGGTGACAACCACCTTGGAGACACAGGTTCAGGAAAATGCACAGTGACTGCTGCATATGCAATTGGATCTGAGCTCTGTTGTTCTAGCTTTGTGAGCAATATACCAGTGGATGTGCAAAAATGTCCCTTCTCCTCAAGGAATCACAGAGATGCCATGAGGCACCATGGGAAGGACATGAATCAGAATCCCAAGAACTTCATCTTGGGATACTCCAAGTTGCTTGGGTTGCTTCACTTTCCCTCAAACAGTGACCCAATTGCCTCCAGCAGGTCAGGTCAAGAAGGGCAACTGCAACTCAGCAGAAGACCACGAACTGGTCAGGGCCCTGCAGGCCTTGGGCCACCAGAGGAGCCGACAGGGTACAACAGTTGGCAAGTTGCCTTCACCTCAAATGTGCATCAAAAATAATAAGTGGGCAAAAAAAATGAAAGGTGTCCTCAATGTGAAGATAGCATGTTGTCTCTACAAGAGTTATGTAGTGGTCACTCTTATCAATGTTATCATGGACAGTTGCATCTGCAACAAGTAGTTTTGAAGGCACACAGGTGACATGGGAGTACAATTATTGGACATACTTTTGGCACTTGTAAACTTTGCACAGTTTTGCAGATAGTAGAGTTGTGTCATGAAGAGCAGTGAACTGTGCTGTTTTATATGGGTAAATGAAGAGTTGTGCTGCAAAAGTCCACTGAGAATTCTTTGTGGGATCCAGTATCATTCCTTAACATTAGTATTAATTTAGTTCAAACTAATGATAATAATGTACTATATGCTCATGACCTCATAACTTGAGAAAATGAATTTTCCTGCGGGACGCACTTTAACCCTCAGGACTAATTTTCCAGGACTTTTTTGGTAAATGCGAATGTTACAGCATCAATTGCCTGGCCAGGAAGGAGAACTCATACAGAATCTGAACTCCTAATGGTCAATTCCTCTCTTAAATGAAAGATGGCATTTCTCTTTAAGTAATGATCCATTAACAAACTGTATTTTCAAACCTTACACCCATCTGGCAGCCAGCAAATCTGTTTGCAGCAGACAACTGGGCCTTCTAAAATAATTCTTCAGAGGGCAATATCCCTTCACCAGATTCCTTTAATTTGCAAACTCTATTCCATTCCCAGAGTATTTCAGGTTCACAGCCAGAAGACCTGACACTCTCATTTCAAAATATAGTGATTGGGCAGGCAATAATGTCCAATCTTTATGGCCAACCAAATAAACTAAATAAAATTAACAAGAGGACAAATTAAGATGGGCTGCTCCCAAAAGGAGAGCTAATGCTCAAAACAAAAGATAAAGTGGAAAGGAAACTTAAAATATCAAATCAAAATGTGAATTAAGGGGTCAATAATGAACCCCAGTGGAGGGCATTAATAATGACCTCAATCAGGGAGCTCATACTCCAAAAGACCAACCTTGTGTGTCTCATTGAAGTCATTATAACTTACACATTGTGTTCTAAACGAACCTGCAAAATGGGACATGCTGGTGCTTTCAAGTTTATTTATTAGTCACAAATAAGGCTTACATTAACACTGCAATGAGTTGCCATAGTTCGGTGCCTCTTTGGGTCAATGCATCTAACCAGCACATCCTTTTTTTTTGTGAATATGGGAGGAAACCAAGGCACTTGGAGATAACCCATGTGGACACAGGGAGAATGTACAGACTCCCACAGACAGTGACCCAAATGATGAATTGAATCCAGGTCCCTGGTACTTTGAAGCAGCAGTGTTAACCATTGTGCTACATTCTGCTTGAAGCTCCTGGTCTCAGCTCCATCACCCAGAACCATATTTGCCAAGGCAGACCACAGAATCCCAGTAATGGTGGATGTAATGGATTCCTGATGTTTCTTCATGGGGTCCTGTGCTGTCCCTCTGGAATCATGGCAGATGACTAGCAGAGACTTAAGGGATTTTCTTGCCATTATTATTTTCTTCAAATGAGTGTAAGAGAGCGGTACCCTGGAAGGTTCAGTAACAATTGATTCTTTCTTTTGTTCCTCATTTTCCTTTTCAATTGTCACTTTTTTTTGTGACATATCAGATCAGTAACTGTAGTTTGATTTAATACCTTTTTTCTTCAAATCAAACCAGAATTATAACATTTATTGCATTGGTTGAAAGTAATTTGGTGCATTTTCATCCCTTTTAAAACTGTATTGTTGAAGGATTTCCTAATTACCAGCAACAGAGTAAAAGGTTTCAATCAATTATTGATATTCCCTTCACTTTCAAAGCCTCCTCTTTTATTGCATTTCAGTCAGAAAAAAATGAATTGTCTTCCCACAAATTCAAATATATCTTGCGGTGAATGAGGAATTGTGACAAAAAGCTGTTGGATTCCCAATACTCTCTACAGACAGATCTTAATATTCATACAAGCATAACTTGTCAGTGAAAGTGAAAAGCTGAAAAGTGATTTTAAGTAAAATTCTAACCATTCTTTTCATGTAACTATTTTACTGTAAAGACATCGGGTGGGATTTTCCTGCTGCACTTGCCCCAAGATCAGAAAATCCTACCCCAGGCCAACATTCCTTTGCATGGTTTGTGACCTTTCCATTATAATTTTACTGATGGGTGAGTTGGGAAGATTCCACCAATTGTTTACACTTTAAATGCCTAATAGGATTCATCATTAAATTCTATTTATATATTTTATGCCAGGACTTCCCAAAGTGCAGGTCATGATCTCAACTGGGGCAAGATTTTGGGGTCATGAATTCCGAGACAGAAGTGACAGCCATGGAACTTATTGTTTTTGGCATCACGTGTAGTTTAATCATCTGTTCTCTGAGGTCTGATTGCTGCAACAAACACAGCCTACAGCAAGCTGGATATTCACTTTGTCCAGGTGAACCCAGTAGGCTTAAACTCCTTCCAACATCTATTTAACAATTCTCTAACCAGCACTCCCACTCCACTGTCTTAGGTTTCAAATTTTCTGGAAGTGTAACTTTCTTGATGTTGGAAACAGTGTTGGGTCAGTTCTCAGATCTTTTGGATTCTATGAGATCAGGTCAGAGTATTTAGAACCTGCTTACAGTTGTTTCCACCCCATTGCTAGAACTTTCTGGTAACAGTATCATAGAATCCCTACAGTGCAGAGGGAGGCCATTTGGCTCATCGAGTCTGCACGAGCCCCAGTCCCACCCAGGCCCTGTTCCTGTAACCCTACATATTTACCCTGCTGATTCCCTGACACTAGGATCAATTTAACATGGCTATTCAACCTAACCCGCACATCTTTGGACTCTGGGAAGAAACCAGAGCGCCCAGAGGAAACCCACACAAACATGGGGAGCATGTGCAAACTCTACACAGACAGTGACCCAAGCTGGCAATCGAACCTAGATACCTGGCACTGTGAGGCAAGTGCTAACCACTGTGCTACCATGCTGCGCAAAGGTGGCCATTCAGCCCATCGAACCTGCCCCACCAACAATCCCCATCCATGCCTTATTCCAGTTACCCCACATAGGGTAGGGCAGGTCCTATGCAGGTCCTATGCAGGTCCTATGCAGGGAGGTTGAAGGATTTGAGGTTGTTTTCGTTAGAAAGGAGGCGGCTAAGAGGGGATCTTATTGAAGCATATAAGATGATTAGAGGTTTAGATAGGGTGGACAGTGATAGCCTTTTTCCTAGGATGGAGAAAGCTAGCACGAGGGGACACAGCTTTAAATTAAGGGGTATGAGTTATAGGACGGATATCAGAGGTAGGTTCTTTACTCAAAGAGTGATTAGGGAGTGGAATGCCCTGCCTGCAGCTGTTGTAGATGCGCCAAGTTTGGTGGCGTTTAAGAGGTTAATTGATAAGTATATGGAAGAGAAGGGAATGGTTTAGTTTGGAGGGGCATTGCTTTTTATTTTGGTCGGCACAACATCGAAGGCCGAAGGGCCTGTTCTGTGCTGTAATGTTCTATGTTCTATGTTCTATGTTCTATATTTACCCAGTTAATCACCTGACAGTAAGGGCAATTTAGCATATTCAATCAATCAATCCAGCACATTTTTGGGATTTGGGAGGAAACTGGAGCACCTGGAGAAAACTCATGCAGACACGGGGACACACCGTGCAGACACAGGCAGTTGCCTGAGGCTGGAATTGAACCCAGGTTCCTGGTACTGTGAGACAGCAATACTAACTATTGTGCCGCCCATGCAGGTCAAACTCCCGCCAAGGTTGAGGCAACACTCTGTTGAGAAGATCAGGGAAACTGCAGATCAAGATTTGGTTCCTGCTATCTATAATGTCCTAACTATATTGGGATTGTGGGTTTTAAACAAAAAGAAAAGATATGGTTTGCACATGTAAATTCAAACTAACAACAAGAGTTTTACTGAAGGAGCCTGTTGCCTGTACAGAATGCAAAATGAAATGAAGCAGGAGCTTGTAAAACACCCCACAGACACAACCATCAAATCATATGACCAGGTCTTAATGCCATCATTCAACCACTTAAATATAAAACACGATCCAAGCTGTAAAGTCAGAACTGATATTGTTTGAATCCTTTTCCTTCTCCTGTCTGAAATCTCGAGCAAAAAGAAAGTGTACTTTAGAAAGAATATGCTGCTCATTAGCTGCACTGTTAGGCTGCTCTAGTCTTTCTGAATGGTTCAATTCTCAGCAGAATATCAAAGCAGTTTAAAGTTCACTTCAGTGCATCACTTAGCATAGGAGGTGCATATTAATAAGCTAGGGTCATTTTTCAGAAAGAATCAGCAGTGCTACCTTGGTTGGATGCCAAGAACAAATGCTGCTTTGATAAAATTCTTTGACTTTACACTACCCAGTCAGAAACCTTACCAAGAGAGAGAGCATATTGGAAATTTGGCCATTATCTGCATATGCTTTTCCAAGCAAAATGGTCAGAAATCATACTGAACACACACCTCAATTCCCTGGAGGACAAGTTTCTCCATTGTCATTTAGAATATTTCTGATTGCCACATTACTAGAAGGATGTGGATGCTTTGGAGAGGGTACAGAAGAGATTTACCAGGCTTTTGCCCTGTCTGAAGGGTGTGAGCTATCAGGAGAGGTTGGTTAAACTTGGTTTGTTCCCACTGTAATGACCGAGATTTGAGGGATGACCTGAAAGAGGTTTACAAGATTATGAGTGGCGTGGACAGAATGGATAGAGTTCCTAGGATAGAGAAGTCAAGTACAAGCGACATAGGTTTAAGGTGCTTGGAGAAAAGCTTTGAGGATATGTGAGAGGCTCATTTTTATACAGAGGATAGTGAATATCTGGAATGTGCTGTCTAGGGAGGTGATAGGAGCAGGTATGATAGCGACATTTAGGAAGCAACTAAATAAATACATGAATAGAATGAGAATGGAAGGGTGTAGGCTCCATACATCTATATAGTTTTGGTTTAGGCAGGCATTGGAGGGCCGAAGGCCCTGTTCCTGTGCTGAACTTTTCTTTGTTCTTTGCTAGCATCAAGTCAGGTCTTCAACATTGTTGTAATAAAAAAGACATTTCATCCAAAATTGCAGTTTTGACTGGAGAAAATTAAGCTCTTTTTATTCAAGAAAAGAAACTTAAAACTAAGTGATTCAGATCACTTTCGATTTTCATGCATCTTCTTTTTTAATTCTAAACAGGACCAGCCAAGAACAAAGCAAAAGCCTTTGTATTTCTTATGATCATACTTAGTATCTGGGATTGCAAGGTGGTGCATTGAGGGTGAAGCCTGAGATGGGAAGCTGATGGAGCCTTTGTGGTTTGGGATCATGCTCTGTTATTTGAATGGGGATTAAATACCCCTGAAAGGTTGATTGTGCTCCCCTAGTCAGTGGAGGGGATGGGGGAGCACACTATTTCCATTTTGGTGGGGGAGGGGGAACCTGTCGGTCAACATGGGGTGCCCTTTAAAAATGGCGCCCCGATTTCTCAGCAGCTGAGCTGGCCTATGTGTTTCGTAGTTTGTATAAATTTGCATCCATCAGGTGGACGAATCTCACCTGACAAAGATTGCCAGTGTCAGCAGGAAACATTCCCATTTTCCTGGAAGTGGAAACACTTTGATAACAGGAGAATTCTGCCCATCCTATATTGCAAGAATAATAGTGAGAATGTTTCAGTTATACCAGGCTTGGTGAGGCCACATCTCAAACAGTGTATGCCGTTTTGGTCACCTTATTTGAGGAAGTATGTAAATGTATTGGAGGAGGTTCAGAGGAGGTTTGCAAGATTGAACTCTGAAAAGAACGAGTTGTCCTATGAGAATAGGTTGAAAAACTGGGCTTATTTTCACTTGAGTTTAGAATAGTGAGGGGTGAGTTGATTGAAGTATTTAAGATTCTGAACGGTGAATGTGGAAAGGATGTTTTCTCCTGTGGGTGAGTCCAGATCTAGGGGGCATTATTTTAAAATTAGGTGTTGCTCCTAAAGGGCAGAGATGGGACAACTTCTCTCAGAGGTTTGTATAACTTTGGAATTTTCCTGGGATTTTCCATCTGCACTTGTCCCAAGGTCAGAAATTCCCACCCAAGGTCAATAGATCTTTGCATGGACAGCCCCCACCCCTGTCCACTACGATCCCTGTGATAGGTGAGACAGGAGAATTCCGCACTCTGTCTCAGAAGATGGTAGAAGCAGGATCATTGAATATTTTTAAGGCAGAGCGAAAAAATTGGTATTTGTTGTCGTGATGATTGGTGTCTGAAAGAATAATCATTGGGGACAAGCTCACACATGGAAAAAATGTACCAGTCAAAAATAAATACATAATACTTACACTCCAAATATCACTTTTATGACTATGCACCCAAATTCCACTCTGACTCGATTTTCAAGTTTGCTGATGACACCACCACAGTTGGTCGGATCTCAAGCAATGATGAGACAGAGTACCAGAGAGAGAGAAACTGGTGAATTAGTGCAATGACAATAATCTTTCCCTCATTGTCAGTAAAATGAAGGAGATAGTTCATGACTTCAGGAAGCGTCACAGAAGACATGCCCATCTATCTCAAGGGGGATGAAGTGGAAATGGTCAAGGACTTCAGGTTTCCAGTTGTCCAGATCACCACAATCTGTCCTGGTCCCTCCACATCAATGCTTTATTTAAAAAAGCCCACCAATGCCTTTACTTTCTCAGAAAGCTAAAGAGCTTCAACATATCTGCTATGACTCTCTCTAATGTTTGCAGATGCGCAAGAGAAAGCATTCTTTTTGGATTTATCGCAGCTTGGTATCGCTCCTGCTCTGTCCAAGACACAAGAAACTACAAATGGTTGTGATTGTAGCCCAGTCCATCATGCAAACCAGTCTCCCATCTACTGACTCCAGCTACACTTCCTGCAGCCTTGGAAAAACAGCCAGCATAATTGAGGGCCCCATGCAGCCAGGACCTCTCTCCGTCTGGAAAAAACTACTAAAGTCTGGGATTACATACCAACCAATTCAAGAATAGCTACTACTCAGCTGCCATCAGACTTTTGTATGGTCCTACCTTATATTATGTTGATCTTCCTCTATATCCTAGCTATGATTGTAACACCACATTCAGCACCCTATCCTTTTCTTCTCCCCTATGTAGTCTATGAATGATATGCTTTGTCTGTATAGCGTGTAAAGGCACAATACTTTTCACTGTACCCGAACACATGTGATAATACTAAATCAGATCAGATCAAATCAAACAGGTCAGTCAACAGCATGTTGGGGTTTGATCCCAGGCTGACCTGTGGGTGCTGTGCCTTACATAGGTACAAGAACTCACTACCATCTCAGATGTGCTCTGACCCTAAACTTGACCCAAACCCAATCATTGACCAGAACCCAGCTCTTACAAAAATGCCGGACGAATTCAGACAGTATTTATTGGTATAGTTTTGTGAGTCACAAAATTATTGACTTCATTTCCAGACCCGAAGATAGAAATTCAGCCTCGAATCCCTGGATTCAATTAAAAATCAATTAGATGTTAAGATGGGAAAATATAAGGTGGAAGGAGAGTAGAAGGGCTGAAACGTCTCCTTCAACTAAACCTATCTTTTGAACGTAATATTAGGAAGAGAGTCTGAGGGACCCTGTAGTTACTTTAAATCTGTGACTTGTTACTGTTGTTCCCTCCAGCAATTGAGTGTTATTGAGATTGGTGCTGTGGGATGAGGAAATGTTTCACATCATCCTGCACTATATTCAAAAGGACAAGTCTGAGAATTTTTTTCCCTGAAGCTGTCCTTGGGAGATGTACAAGAGCATATTAGAGTTGTATTACTGAGCAGGAATGTGTTTTAGGATCAGCGTACAGGTTTTAGATGCGCATAATTCTTAAAATCCTATCAGGTTGAACAGGAATAGGAATCAGCCCATCAAGAGAAGGGGCTATTCTGGATAATAAAGGTGAAAAGTAGAAAGGTTATAAGTGAGAGAACATGTTGGGAATGATCTAATTCAATGCATTTAGTATAGAATTGGAAGAAGTCAAGAATAAGCTAATTTTATTAAGCTGAGATGTGACTGAGCAAAAGTGGATTGAAAACAGCTACTTAAACATGAATCAACATCAAAACATCAAAGGATTGGGATATATTCAAGGAGTAGATAAATATTCCCATAAAATATTCCCACAAACATATTTCTACAAAATTTCACAACCCTGTGTAGTTTTTTGCGATATTGCTCAGAGAAGGAGCCATTTCAAACTGTGATACATCTGGAAAAGATGCTTTCTATGGTGTATCTGTAAAAATTGGTGAAAGTCATAGCAGACTAGCTGAATTTCCTTAGCTTCCTGAAAATATAGAGGCATTGGTGGGTTTTCTTAAATATAGCATTGGTATGGATGGACCAGGACAGTTGTGGTGATCTGGACACCTAGAAACCTGAATTTAGAGTTTCCTGGATGTTAAAAAGCATAATGGGTATATGAAGATGAAAAAGGGAAGTTTATTTCAAGTAGAGATAAAGTCACCAGATAATTACAGGCTGTTCTCCCCTTTGAAAGGGAGAGCTGGCTGGTGGTGATCTAACCTGAGGATTATCACATCTCAGGCAAAGGGCATGATTGAGAAGACTGTGCCATTATGAATAACCTTGGCCAGTACGGAAATTGAACTCATGCTCTTGGCATAGCCCCACATCGTGAACATAAGAACTAGGAGCAGGAGTAGGCAATTCAGCTTCTCAAGCGACCTCATTCAATGCAATCGTGGATGATCTCATCTCAGCCGAATTTCCTGCCCTTCATGCCCTTATTAATCTTTCCACATCTTCCTGAAATTTTCTCAATGTCCTGGCATCCATCAGTTCTGGTGTAGAGAATTCCTCAGATTTACTAGCTTTTGAGAAAGTAATTTTTCTCATCTCTGTTTTAAATCTGCAACCCCTTATCCTAAAACTATGACCTCATGTTGAAATGAGGAGGCTGCACATCACAACCAGACTACTCCACTGCTTGAGCGTGCTATATTCCTTGGGAAAATGAGTGACTGCTGAAGTGGAGCAGTTCCACAGTTTGGTGCTGCCTCTCTACATGTTCTCCTCCAAACCACCAGTGAAAGAGCGGGAGGGTGCTCTCTACTGAGAATGGTATTAGAAGGCTTTCCCTTGCAAATCAAGAAGGCCTGGATGGAGATAAAAAGGGAGGTGAGAAAGCATGGGATCATGCTGGACCCAGTGCCAAACCTGGACCCAGTGCAAAGATAGGCCAACAGCCTGGTGGACTACCACTGGAGTTGTGTAAACCTCTTTTATACATCCTCGTGTCACAGACTGTGAAATGCCACCTTGTCACTCCCTCAAAAACAATACTGGCACAGATCATTGAGTATACAATGCAGGAGGAAGCCATTCGGCCCATCGAGCCTGCATGGACAACAATCTCACCTAGGCCCTGTCCCCTTAATCTGAAGTATTTACCCTGCTAGTCCCTCTGATGCTAACAGACATCTAGCATGACCAGTCAATCTAACCTGCACACCTTTGGATGTGGGAGGAAACTGGAGAACCCGGAGGAAACCCATGCAGAGACAGGAAGAATGTGCAAACTCCACACAGAGTGTGACTCGAGGCCAGAACTAAACCCAGCTCCTTGGTGCTGTGAGGCAGCAGTGCTAACCACTGCCAGCGTTCCGCTCTTAAATGTGTGTGTGACTGGGAATGCGTGGGTGTCTTTGTGTGTGGGGTATGTAAATGATGTTTGTGGTTAAGAGTGGTTGTGTGTGTTGTGGGGTGGGTGCGTTGGTTGTGCCTGTTTTTGGATGTAGATTTTTGTGTGTTTCAATGGGTGTGTGCGTGGGGGACTCTGTGTGTGTGTGTGTGTGTGTGTGTGTGTGTGTGTGTATACAAGGCTGTATATGATGTGTGTTTGTATGTGTATGTTGGAGGGAGGGGTTTCTATGGATGTGTGTAAGTGTGTTGGTGTGTGCATGTGGGGTGTAAGATTAGGGGGATTTTTTTGTGGGAAAAACAGAGGTTTTTGTGTACGTGTGTGTTCTGGGATCTGTGTGGGAGTGTGCACATATGTTGTGTGTGTGGGATATGTGTCTATGGGTTGTATGTTAGAATGTCTCTGTATTGGGGTGTGTGTTTCCATGTTGGGACTGTGTGGGGAGGGGAGGAATGTATGATGAGATTGTGTGTGGATGTATGTATGCATGTATTGGGGTTTGTGTATATGAGGTGTGTGTGAGTGTTTGTGTGGGTGCATATTTATATGTGGGGTCTAGTGTGTGGATGCATGGTGTGTGTGTATGTGTGGTGGTGTGGGGTAGAGGGGACTGTATTTTTGTGACAATGTGAGTTCTTTATCGAGGGGCTCGATGTGTGGGGAGCGGGGTATGAGGGGTAAGTGACTGAGTGTTTGTGCAGGAAGTGGGCTATGAAAGTGTGTGTGCGAGAGGGAGTGTGTGGGGTGCACATTTGTATGTGGGGGGGCTAGTTTGTGGGTGGTACGTGTGTGTGTAGGGAGGAGGGTACATGTGTGATAATATGGAGTCTTTTTGAAGGTTGTGAATATGTGGGGAGTGAGGTGTATGGGAGAGTGTGTGTGTACAGAGTGAGGTGTGAGAGAGTCTGTATGTGTATATGTTTATATGTATGTGTGTGAGAGATAAATGAGCAGTGAGAGAGAGGGAGGAGTATACCTGGTTCACTCCCAATCTTGAGCTTCCATTCACCCTCACCCACACACACCAGTGGGCACTCCTACCCGCTCTCACAGAGTGACTGAACATCCCAAGGCTGGGAGTGAGCTGTTCATACATACATTCCCACCTTTTCATATTCCAATGGCTGTCTCTATTTATTACTCATTTTTTAATTATCGGTTTATTGTCGGGACATTTTTGCTCAGCCAATTGTTCCTTTTCCTATATCAGATTGTTTGGAAATTCATGTATAATGTTATAACAAACCTTACTTTCTGAAATTTGTTCATCGGCCCCCCGAGTGTGAGAGAAATTGAAATGTGGCCGCCCAGGCAATAAGTTTGGACAAGCATAATCAGGTTGAATGGTGGTGCTGCCTCGGGAGGCTAAATAGTTTACACCTGATCCTATGTTGATTCAGATGGATCTTACATTCAGAAAACTGTGCTTGAAAAAAGATATTATAATTATAGTGTATGTTATATTCCAAACCCTGATCCTTTATTCTATTCTCTCCTCTGTCACCCTCATATTTGCGCCATCACCCTTGACCCATTTAACATGACCTTTCCTCTCCCGCTTTGAACTTCACCCTTACTCTGGACATTATTAACATTTTCATTCTGCATGCCATTTCTCTCCACTGTGCCTGCACTCATCACCATCCTAATGCCCACCTTAACTTTGCTCCCCTCCATTACCCTCCTTCGTTCTTTTGTTTGCTCATGTGAGGCACTCCAGGGAGTCTCCTGACCCGGATTCTGAAAGCACCCTATACTGAGTAACGTTTCCCCTGTTGACTGTGATTGTTGCCTCTGACAGCCAACACTCCCCATTCTATCATCAGAACATCTCCAGTAACGATATCAACTCCACCCTTCATCTATCGTTCAATCTCTGCTTTGGCTAGCCCACCACATCCTCGAACAGCACCACCACACCCAGAATCCCAGGCATTCCTTTCCCTCATCACCCTGCACCCAATCAACAACCATCGCCATGAGTCCAGCTTGGAAATCCGGCTATCTTAGTCACAACAGCACAAAGCCAAATGGTGCAGACCACCTTTAAACAACAATATATCGGGTGTCACAATATCATTTTAACCTAAGACTTGCACTTTATTGAAAATTGGTTGAGGTTAATGAGTATTCATGGCAGACAAATGTAAGTATGAAACTATCACAAGCTAGTTGGCGGAATTTTCCACCATCTACCATTTTTTTGGGGTAGTGGGTGGAGTGGGGGTTGGGGTAAAAGGCTTACAGGAGTTCCAAAACAGCTTGTGGACTTACAACTCCAGGGTTTCCCCAATCAAATGTTTTCTTCTCTGCCTATGATGTACCAGGAATCCTGACTTTAAATCAGCATCCTAATTTCCATCAATTTGAATCGTGTTATCAGGTCTTAATCCCCCTCTGGGTTAATTCTCCATTCATGTGGATGTAAGGGCATATCAAAGTGAATCACGACAGGACCCCACCGCAAGTACCTAAATAAGCAGAGTCCAACAATATGCACATTGAGCCCCAGTAGGAAGAGGGTCATGTCTGAGCAGGACCCTGGCAATGCCCCCTTTTTAAAAAGTTTATTTAGTTTTTATTTGTGTCTCAAGTGGGCTTACATTAACACTGCAGTGAAGTTACTGTGAAAGTCTCCTAGTTGCCACACTCAGGTACACTAAGGATGAATTTAGCATGGCCAATGCATCTAACCAGCACATCTATCGGACTGTAGGAGGAAACCTGAGCACCTGCAGAAAACCCACACAGACACAGAGAGAACATGCAGACTCTTCACAGACAGTGACCCAAGCTGGGAGTCAAACCTGGGTCCCTGGCACTGTGAGGCAGCAGTGCTAACCATTGTGCCACTGTGCCACATCTGTACTACCTCCTGGAACTTTGGCATGGGACCCATTCCTTTCACTTTTAACTATCAGTTTAAAATACAAATACTGGTCAATGCTGCCATTGGCCTATCTTTAGCTGTTCCTTCCTGAGCTGACACTTGGAAACAAAATGGCAAAATTCAACCCAATGCAATTTTCAGCTTTACCTCAGCATCTCAACCCACCTGTAAAATTGAAATTTTGCATCTGACCTAATTAAGTGACCTTATATACCGATTTGTTGCTCTCATGGGCTCAATAAACTGTCTCCTCCCTCCATGAATTCAATATTACAGGAAATGCAGAGACGAAATTAAACAGAAAATTAGACAAGCAAAGTCAGGGCATGAGGACATACTGATAAGTAAAACCAAGGAAAATATTCAGGTGTCATATAAATACATAAATAGCAAGAAGATAACTAAAGAATGAATTTGGGCTATGGAGACCAAGAAGGTGACTTGCATGTGGTGACAGAAGACTTGGGCATATTTCTTAATGAATACTTTTATGCGTCTGTCTTTATTAAAGGTGGATATCATGCAGAAATTGTGGTTAAAAAAGAGAACTATGAAATATTGAATGGGATAAATATTCTGAGAAAGGAAATATCAGGGAGCTTAGTATCTTTGAATTTAGATAACTTATTAGGCCTGAATGAAAAGCATCCCAGGCTGTTGAGCAAAGCAAGTGAAATGGTGACAGCTTTGACCATTATTTTCCAATCCTATCTAGCTACAGGCTGGTATGACAGGGAGACTCCTAAAATTATGCAGTTGTTTAAAAAGACAGAAAGGGATGAAGATGAAGCAATTACAGGCCCGTCAGCCTAATCACAGTGGTTGGAAAAATTATTTTCTAAAAACCAAGGGATAGTCTGATCATTCAGAAAGACATGGATTAATTATGAATTAATTAATTATAATGATGGATCTGTTAAGGGAAGATTGTATTTGACTGTCCTGACAAAGGGGCATCGTGATTCAAAACATTAGTTCTATTCTCAGTCCATAGACGCCATTAGGCCATTCTGTTCCAGAATTTCCAGCATTTTCTGTTATTACATTTGACTAATCTGACTGAAATGATAACAGCCAAGATCAATAAAAATAGAATGTTGATATTGTCAAAATATATTTTAGCAGACTTTCAACATGTCTCGTATGACAACTGGTCAGAAAAGTAAAAGCCCTTGTGATCCAAATTGGATCAAAAATTGGCTCAACTATGTCAAGAAGTAAAGGATACTGGTCAACATGTTCTGTGGCCAGAAGGTCATTTTCAATAGGCTTTCACAGGTCTTCTACTGGATTGCTCTCTCTTTGTGATATTTATCGAAGATTGATGAGGACTTGTCTGTTGAGGTAGTATGGGCTGAGATTAGAAACAGGAGAGGAGAGGTCACCCTGTTGGGAGTCTTTTATAGACCTCCTAAAAGTTCTAGAGAGGTAGAGGAAAGGATTGCAAAGTCGATCCTGGACAGGAGTGAAAGCAATAGGGTAATTGTTATGGGGGACTTTAACTTTACTAATATTGATTGGAATAGCTATAGCTCTAGCTCATTAGAGGGGTCAGTTTTTGTACAAAGTGTGCAGGAAGGTTTTTTGAATCAGTATGTAGATAGGCCAACTAGAGGTGAGGCTACATTGGATTTGGTGCTGGGCAATGAGCCAGACCAGGTGTTAGGCTTAGAAGTTAGTGAACATTTTGGTGATAGTGACCACAATTCGGTTACGTTCAACTTAGTGATGGACAGGGATAGGCATGAAGCTGGGGGCAGTAGTTATAGCTGGGGGAAGGGTAATTATGAGGCCATCAGGAGAGAATTAGGGTGCATAGATTGCACTAGGAAACTACAGGGACTGGGAACATCTGGAATGTGGAGCTTATTCAAGGAGCAGCTGCTGCGAGTCCTTGATAAGTAGGTCCCTGTCAGGCAAGGAGGAAATGGTCGAGTAAGAGAACCTTGGTGTACGAAAAAAGTTGATTTGCTGGTTAAAAGGAAAAAGGAGGCTTATGTCAGGATGAGGCTTGAAGGCTCGGTTAGTGCAATGGATAGCTATAGATTAGCCAGGAGGGAGCTAAAGAGTGAACTGAGGAGAGCTAAGAGAGGACACGAGAAGACTTTGGCTGATAGGATTAAGGAGAATCCTAAAGCTTTCTTTAGATATGTTAAGAATAGAAGATTGGTTAGGACAAGATTAGGGCCAGTCACAGGCAGCAGTGGGAAGTTGTGCGTGGAGCCTGAAGAGATTGGAGAGGCACTGAATAAATATTTCTCTTCGATATTCACGCAGGATGATGTAAATGTAGTTGTGGAGAACACTGAGGTACAGGGTTGCAAACTGGAAAGTATTGAAGTAGACAGGGAGGATGTGCTAGATATTCTCGAGGGTTTGAAGTTGGATAAGTCCCCTGGGCCGGACGGGATTTACCCTAGGATTCTCTAGGAGGCAAGAGAGGCGATTGCAGAGCCTCTGGCTCTGATCTTCAGGTCGTCGTTGGTTACAGGTATAGTGCCGGAAGACTGGAGGATAGCGAATGTTGTCCCATTGTTCAAGAAGGGGAATAGAGACTTTCCTGGGAATTATAGACCGGTGAGTCTTACTTCTGTTGTGGGCAAAGTATTGGAGAGAATAATTAGGGATAGGATTTATAGTTATTTAGAGAGAAATGAATTGATTGGAGATAGTCAGCATGGTTGTGTGAAGGGTAGGTCGTGCCTTACTAACCTCATTGAGTTTTTTGAAAAAGTGACTAAAGCGGTGGATGGGGGTAAGGCGGTTGATGTGGTATATATGGACTTTAGTAAGGCGTTTGATAAGGTGGCCCATGGAAGACTTCTGCAGAAAATGCAGATGTATGGGATAGAGGGTGATTTAGCTAATTGGATTAGGAATTGGCTAGCAGATAGAAGACAGAGGGTGGTGCTTGATGGGAGATATTCATCGTGGAGTTCGGTGACAAGTGGTGTACCTCAGGGGTCTGTTTTGGTGCCCCTGCTGTTTGTAATTTTTATAAATGATCTGGATGAGGGTATTGAAGGATGGATTAGTAAATTTGCGAATGACACTAAAGTCGGAGGAGTGGTAGATAGTGAAGAGGGGTGTTCTAGTTTGCAGAGAGACTTGGACAAGTTGCAGAGCTGGGCTGAGAGGTGGCAAATGGAGTTTAATGTGGAAAAGTGTGAGGTAATGCACTTTGGCAGGAATAATAAATGTGTAGAGTATAGGGCTAATGGTAGGATTCTTAATAGTGTGGATGAACAGAGGGATCTTGGTGTGTATGTGCATAGATCCCTGAAAGTAGGCAGTCAAGTCGAGAAGGTTGTTAAGAAGGCATATGGAGTCTTAGCTTTTATTGGTAGGGGGATTGAATTTCCGAGCCGCAACGTCATGTTGCAACTGTACAAAACTCTAGTGCGGCCGCACTTGGAGTATTGTGTACAGTTCTGGTCCCCACATTATAAGAAAGATGTGGAGGCATTGGAGAGGGTACAGAGGAGTTTACCAGGATGTTGCCTGGTATGGAGGGCAGGTCTTATGAAGAGAGGCTGAGGGAATTGAGGTTGTTTTCGTTAGAAAGGAGGCGGCTAAGAGGGGACCTAATCGAAACATATAAGATGATTAGAGGTTTAGATAGGGTGGACAGTGATAGCCTTTTCCTAGGATGGAGAAAGCTAGCACGAGGGGACACAGCTTTAAATTAAGGGGGGATAGTTATAGGACGGATATCAGAGGTAAGTTCTTTACCCAAAGGGTGGTTCGGGAGTGGAATGCCCTGCCTGCAGCAGTTGTAGATGCGCCAAGTTTGGTGGCGTTTAAGAGGTTAGTTTATAAGTATATGGAAGAGAAGGGAATGGTTTAGTTTGGAGGGGCATTGCTTTTTATTTTGGTCGGCGCAACATCGAAGGCCGAAGGGCCTGTTCTGTGCTGTAATGTTCTATGTTCTATGTTCTATGATTTAAGATTTAAATATCGGGAATATAATTGAGAATGTAGCAATCATACAAAAATTTGATGTGTATTTGATGGTGAGAAAGAAAGGTATAAACTGCAGGAAAATATCAATGGACTGGTCGGGTGGGCAGAAAAGAGGAGCGTGGAATTCAGTCTGGAGAAGTTTGACTTAATGCATTTGGGGAGAATAAATAAGACAATAAATGTTAGGATAACGAGAAGTATAGAGGAACAGTGCGCACATAACCATGAAGACATCAGGACAGAGAGACGAATGGTAATGAAGGCTTATGGAATTCCTTTCTTTATTAGCTGAGGCAGAGTATGAAATCAGTAGGGTTACATTAGAACTATTTAGACCACAGCTAGAGTACTCATACAACTCTGACAGGAAAGATGTGATGACACTATGTCCAGGCGAGATTTATAAGGATGTTTACAGGATTGAAACTTTTGAACTCTGAAGAAAAATTGGATAGGCTGTTATTTTTTTTCCCTTTGGAACAGAGAAACTGAAAGGAGCTTTAATTGAGGTGTATAAAATTATGAGGGCTTCGAAAGAATGGATCAGAAGAAATAATTTCCTTTCACACAGAGAACAGTAACAGTAAATGTAAAGAGATCAGAGAGGAGTTGAGGAGAATTATTTGACTCAGAGTGGTGACTCTGGGACTCACTGTAAGGTTGGTAGCGATAAAAACACTAACCGCATTGAATATTCATACAAAGTACCATAACCTACAGGGATACAGCACTAGGACTGAAAGGTGGGATTAGGCCAGACAGCTTTTGGTCAGCGCAAACACAGTGAGCCAAATAGCCTTCTTCTGTGCCATGAATTTCCAGGTTTCTACATCTTTTCATGGTCCTTTAATACTGAGGGAGCCATAAAGTATACATAAGTGTCACAATGAGAAGGCTGGTTATTGTATTCCATTCAAGAAGATGACAAGGAAACTGTTTAAATCTGCAATCACCTTTATTTACCAGACATCAGGTGACAGTGTCAGAAAATTACATTCAGCTTTCTCTTAAAGAAAATGTTTTTGAGAGTCGAGTTCAGGTACACAAGCAACACTAATTTGGCAAGACATTGAGGTTGAATCAATGTTATAGATTTAACAAACTCAGGCTGAGAGAAATTCCCAAGAAACAGCCAACATATTATCGTGTCTGTTTCAAAATGAATGTTAGCAATAGCTTATTTCTTTCCTTGCCCTTTCGTGATAGCACATTCTACCCATCTGCATCGACACGAGTAAATGTATTGTGAGACATCTGGAGCCAAATGCAAAAATAAATCACTTGGATTGTACCTTGTTGCATATAACTGCTTCTCATTATTTTAATTTGGTAAAAAACGTCCGTGCTGTGAGCTGCAATGTGGCAGAGTTAATGGCTGGGATACATCCAAAAAAAAACTAAGTGCCCATTGGGTGGGAAAACGGGAGAATTTACCATCCATTTTTTGGGCATACTTGTCTGGATGGATCTCCGACACTAAGCAATGCAGAATGCCTGAGGGAAAGTTGGGGGAGAGGGGAAGGTGAGGGAGAATAGCCAGCCCTGACCTCACCCATTCCCTCCCCATTGGCCAGCCCTGACCACCAACATCCCCACCCCACCCCACCCCCGACAATGACCAGCACTGACCCCCCTCCTCCATCCCTCCGCCACTGATTCCATTGCAGAAAGGCACTGGGTACTTCCCACCACTGATCACTCCCCCCTCCAGTAGGTCCACTCACCCTGCCCCCTTGTGTGCACTGGCCTCTCTGGCCCACCCCTCCTTGGTAATGCATGGTGGGTAATGTGCACCTTGGGGTGCCATCTTTGCCCTTGATCTCCTAGGATGGTTCAGTAGCCTCTGTCTCCCACCAGTGGTGTGAGGATGCCTGTTCTCCATTAGTGGGGAACAGTCGTAAACCCACTGGTGAGAACCTCTCCCATCAGTGGAGGAAATGCCAGCAGCTAGAAGAATACTATCCTGGAACTGCTAACTATATGAAAATTGTAAACTAGAGTAATGCAGTGAGCTGAGAAAATCCTAGCTAATATGCTGATAGAGGGGGAGAGAATGCTACTGGGGACAATAAAGAGCAAAGAACAAAACAGCACGGGAAACAGGCCCTTCAGCCAACAAGCCCGCACCGCCATCTCAACATTCCCACTTCTACCCACGATCTCTACCATCCCTGTCTATGTTTATAGATCTATGCATTAGAACCAAATTTGAGACAATTTAGGGAGAATTTGTTCTGCCAATCAGCCTAAGAGCACATCTTTGGGATGTGGGAGAAAACCGGAGCACCCGGAGAAAACCCACGCAAGCACGGGGAGAATGCGCAAACTCCCACAGACACAGGCCCAAATCCATGTATCTGCACAGCACAGCGATAGTCACTGAGCTGTCATGTTGCCCATCAAATGGTCCAGGTCAAGCGTACACTAACGGCGTGAAGCACTAGGATACTCTCGAAAAATCCAAGAGCAGCCCTCTCACAACCCATCACGTGTATGCCCCTTGTTAGATAAGGCAGACCGAAGTACCTGTAGGATAAAACAAATACATCAATATCATTGACAATTTACACACTTCCCAGAGAACTCACCCCAAGGCTCACGATCCCTATTTTAAATCAATTTTCTATACTGCTCCATTCCCATTCTGTTCATGTGCCCATCTAAGTATCTCTTAAATAACTCTAGACTGCCTGCCTCCACCACTTTATTTGTTAGCACATTCCATATCCCCACCATCCTCTGTGTGAATAAACTCCTTCCAGCATCCAAATTATACCTTACCCCCTCACCTAAGCCCATGACCCCTTGTGCTATTCGAGTCCATCCTAGGAAAAAGCTTAAACCTGTTTACTCTATCTATACCCCTCATAATCTTGTACACCTCTATTAGATCTCCTCTAAGTCTACGTCTTTCTAAGAAAAACAGCCCCAATTTGCCTAACCTCTCCTCGTAACTCAGACCTTCCATACCAGTGCGAATCACTTTTCTAAAATAATTTGATTTGGTCCGTTGTCACATGCATTGGTACACAGTGAAAAGTATTGTTTCTTGCATGCTATACAGATAAAGCATACTGTTGATAGAGTACATAAGGGAGAAGGAAAGGAGAGGGAGCAGAACATTGTGTTGCAGTTACAACTAGGGTAAGGAGAAAGACCCATTTAATATGTGATAAGTCCTTTCAAAAGGCTTTCAGCAGCAGGAAAGAAGTTGTTCCTGAGTCAGTTGATATGTGATCTCAGACTTCAGTATATTTTTCTCAATGGAAGACTTGGTGCACCAGTACTCTATCAAGGTTTTTTTAAAAATAAGAAAGTGTAAAACAGCCTCCAGCTTTCACCCACACTCCTCAACTCCCATACATACCCATGGACATTTCATGCAAACTCATGACACCACATGCCTCCCAGTTGCCACAATGGCCCCTCATACCCTCCATGCCAACCCATGCATCCTGGTGATTATCCATGGTTCCTCATGTCCTCCAAAGCACTTCATGCCCCTTCACTTCAGGTATGATCAAATGACCCATGAGGGAGCTTTAATCAAACAAAGTTTATTTAAAGAATTCAGTTCACATATAGAAATAAAACTAGCATCAGCCTTAGCGAATTACGAACCAGAGAAAAGCATCAACCATGATATTGTATAAACTTTAACAAATAAATGAAATGTTCTAATCAACCAAATCTCCTTATAAACATACTTCTGCCAGAGGTTTAACATAGCAAGGGTGCTTATGTGATGCTTTTGGATTCTGCTGCATTCTTGATGTGTGCATGTGCACATTTGAAGTCAGAATTGCTTCCCAAAACACCATGGAGAGAAAGAGGGAAAGAGAACTCTGCATCCAAGCATGCAGTAAAACACCTTTTCACTAAAACAGCAGCCAGCAGCCCAAACTGAAAGTGAATAAATTCTTGGGAGAAAGAAAACTGACCCACTTGACTTATCAATCATTCTTTCTCCAGCAATTCAGGATCATAACAATCCTGGGCACTACATTAGGCCCAGAGTAAAAACAAACAAAACCCTATAATCCCATTTAAACCATTTAAGCAGCAATGAAAGTACTTCTAAACACACAGCTCAATGCCTGCTTATTATTGAAGAAAACATGATTAAAAAATACATTTCTTAATGAGATCACTAACTGATCTTTTCTCACTGTGATCTATTATGGCCTACTCTCTGGTCAGCTCCAGAACATGATGTTCTAAGAAACTTTCCATATAACGCTCTGGGTTACCTTATCCAGTATTTATGCCATTATAACAGAACAGACCTGGCCATCATTTATCAGCGGAGAGGCAGAAGAATGAAAAAAAAAGGAGAAGGCGCAAGAAAAGAAGGCTCAGATGAGAACAAGGATAGAAAAGAAAGGGAGGCTGCAATAGACAGATCTTTTCTGCTCGATTGTATGAGAAGAATTCATTCAAAAGCAATAGCAAGAACATCAAGAATGTCAAACCCCATTGTCCCACCATTGTCTAACAATCCCACATTTCATAACATATATCACTGACCAACGCAGCATCCTCTTGGCCACAGTGCAAAATTAGATGACAAAATACAAGTTCCAAATCAAACTTGTGAATCAATATGTGCCTTTTGGCATACAAAATTAAACTAATTACCCTTTGTACCCTTAATGCCTATCTTCCAGGTAGCTTTGCCTTTATTCCAATGTAGAGTTACCTCAGGTTCTGCAAAATGTCTAGTGGAAGGCTGCTGACTGCAAATACTCAAACAGGATAACCTAGAGCATCTTTGGGTCTAGAAGGTCTAACTTCAGACTGTACCACCTCCACATAGGTGATAATGGTCTGGACTGACTAACTAACAAAAGCAAGGAAGGATGGCAAGTGATCATAATATTGTCATCACGAGAGGGGGCAACAGCTTGGTGCACCACTGGGGCTGTCCCTCAGCAATGTTGGTGATCTATTGGAGGATAGCGTGCAGGACTGCTGTCATACTCTGCAAGTTCTTTCAACACTGGCATCCACAGCTGTGGTGACAGCAGGTTGAACTGACACTGCTGTTCCTGGATGTCTGAAAGGTAAAGGGAACAAGGGTAAACTTGTGAAGTGGGTCAAGGGGCTTACATCATCTACGTTCTGTAATTTAGATTACAGGATGTGATTATAGGATGTGAAGGAAGTGGGAATATAAAAAAAAAACCTTGGTAATGATGCTTCCAGTAAAGGACAGCATCAAGTCCCCAATGAGGTCAGAGGGAGGTAATGGTAATTTCACTGGACTGGAGACTGAGGCAGTCTCTGGGGACGTAGGTTCAAATCCCATTACAACAGATGTTGAAATTTGAATTCAATAAAAATTTGGAATTAAAAGTCTAATTAAAACTTTGAAACTATTTCCAATTGTCATAATAAATGATGGTCCCGTCAGCAGTGCCCATGAATGAATAATTAAATAAAAGAATAGATTGGCACACTCCTGCCCCTTCAATTAGTTCTTACCATCTCTTATTGTATGCCACCTTCTCCTCAAATGAGTGTTGTGCAATTACTTTGGGTGATGTAACTGTCAAAATTGAATCAAGCTGTGAAATGTAGATGAGGTTTGCAGCATTGCTCAGTATCTGAGGCTGAGGTAAAGCATTTGAATTTTAAGTAGAATTCCTTACCAACAGAGACTGTTGTTAAGTGACTGATGGGCAAATGGTGTATTGAGCAGTGGCTGAGGATAGTGATGCAGTTGGTGAGTTAGAAAGAAGATGCATTCACTGACTTTGACCACTTATTTAAAGTCATTAAACTTATCAGAGCACTGCAGTCAAGCCTTTGAATCTGTACTTGTAGCAGTAACCTTTGTGCCTACTCGCTCCCTTGCCATTTTATCCATATGTTTCAAAGGCTTCTTGCCTCCTTTATTGAGATTGAGTGTCTCTTATCCTTTCTACTTTCTTCATCATGTCCTCCAGTATACTGTCAAAATATCTTGCGCCACACTACCTCTAATGATCAGCAATTATTCCTTATTACGCAGTGCTATTCTGAATACATCAGCACGTGCTCCAGCCACAAACTCACCTTCCCTTGAAGAAGTGGAATCAAGTTTTGAGCAGTGCAGGCTCTCATTGAGTAGTACTAGCAAATAACAATATTGGGCCTCCTGTTAGCATGTGCAGGCAATGAATAGTGTGTTCCACATTGGCTGCACAAAGCAAGCATGGTAATGAGAAGTGAGCACAAGGATAGTGTGCTATCTGTGCTATATTGAACCAAAAGGGCGAGTGATGCATCAGGATCTGTAAACTGGCTTTTGAGGGGGGGGGGGGGGGGGGGGGGGGGGGTATCTATTTTAAGTTTTCATTTCTACAGAAATGGATTACATAGCACGGAAAGAAAATAAATTTATATAAAATGTTGATTAAACCACTCTTTGAAAACTGCAAACTACAAACTACAAAAGCGTACTGAAATATAATTATAAAGGTCTGACACAAAAGTTAACATAGGACTGAGTACAGTACTGCCCACATTGTGATGTAAGAGAACATGACCCACATCTAGGGGGGCAGTGTTGGACAGAGTTATGTGTAGCAGCAAACATGGAGACAGCTATTACCTTGGATCTTTACTGCAAGTATGTATCTAGTTTCTAGTCATTAAGAAATACTGGTGAACCTCCTAAAACTATAAGTACCTTAATAAGACCAACAGAACTATGCTCAACACCTTACAACATAAAACTCTGGAGGAAGGACAAAAATGACTGACAAGGCAGTTGCCAAAATTGAGAGGATATACCCATCAGGAATGATTGAGGAGATTGAAGCTCATATTTCTGAAAGTGCAAACCATAAACTTTCTGAACTGAATGTTCTGTTTCTGTGATGTAGATACCATGCAATTTGCCATACTTCATCCTAGTTTTATCATCTAACCTCCTGTTTACTTGGCCACAGAACTCAACTGTTTGGTATATGATACATTTTCTTCATAGGAACGAACTCAATCCATTTCATTTTTAGTGTGAAGCCACACAGACTCGATATGTTAATTTTATTTACCCTCTCCACCACTGCTGCCAGACCCGCTGAGTTTTTCCAGCATTTCCTGTTTTTGTTTCGGATTGCAGCACCTGCAGTATTTTGCTTTTATCTATCCATTTATATTGTGTCAAGAACTGTCTTGAATTTGTTCACAGAGTCCGTCTACCTGGAGGAGTTAACACATGTTCACCATTTGAGTTCATGTCATGTATACCATTGACTGAATTTTAGATAAGAACTAGTGTGAGCTGAGCTTACCTCCTGGCCAGATAACATTGCACCAAACCAACGTCATGTCGCAACGTCATGTTGCAACTGTACAAAACTCTAGTGCGGCCGCACTTGGAGTATTGTGTGCAGTTCTGGTCCCCACATTATAAGAAAGATGTGGAGGCATTGGAGAGGGTACAGAGGAGGTTTACCAGGATGTTGCCTGGTATGGAGGGCAGGTCTTATGAGGAGAGGCTGAGGGATTTGAGGTTGTTTTCGTTAGAAAGGAGGAGGCTAAGAGGGGACCTGATCGAAACATATAAGATGATTAGAGGTTTAGATAGGGTGGACAGTGATAGCCTTTTTCCTAGGATGGAGAAAGCTAGCACGAGGGGACACAGCTTTAAATTAAGGGGTGATAGTTATAGGACGGATATCAGAGGCATGTTCTTTACCCAAAGGGTGGTTCGGGAGTGGAATGCCCTGCCTGCAGCAGTTGTAGATGCGCCAAGTTTGGTGCCGTTTAAGAGGTTAGTTGATAAGTATATGGAAGAGAAGGGAATGGTTTAGTTTGGAGGGCATTGCTTTTTATATTGGTCGGCGCAACATCGAAGGCCGAAGGGCCTGTTCTGTGCTGTAATGTTCTATGTTCTATGTTCTAAACCATGCAGGTTAGTAATCACAAAATGCATTTGAATGTTGTGTAGTCTCAGCATTCTGACATACATGGAATCCCTACAGCATAGAAAGCTTTTCAGCTCATTAAGCCTGCACCAAAAACAATTCTACCCAGGTCCTTTCTCCATCACCCCATCGTTTACCCTAGTAAATTCCCCCAACAGTAAAGGGCAAGTTAGTATGGCCAATCCACCTAATCTGCACATCTTTGGACTGTGGTAGGAAATCAGAGCACCTGGAGGAAACCCACACACAGGCACAGGAAGACCGTGCAGACTTCATACAGATAGTGACTTGTAACTGCAATTGAACCTGGGTCGCTGCTGCTGTGAGGCAGCAGTGGTAACCACTGTGTTACTATGTCACCCATACTTCCATTGCCTGAGACTTCAGCTGGGTAGTTAATTCAGTGGAAACAAACCATTAGACATAATCACTTGGACAATGAGACTCAGGTTGAGTGAGGCATTCCCAGACATGTCCTAATCAGGTTACAATTGGAATTCACTAACCATGACCTGATCTGTATCACTGATCAGTTAAAATAGAACAAATTTGACAAACTAATCTGCTGTATGTTTTAATCACCTGCTTGTTCTGTGGAACTAAACAAGTAAGAAGTCTCTCAACACCAGGTTAAATCCAACAGGTTTATTTGATAGTAAACACCACAAGCTTTCGGAACACTGTTCCTTCGCCTTCCCACTCACCTGACGAAGGAACAGTGCTCCGAAAGTTTGTGATGTTTACTATCAAATAAACCTGTTGGATTTAACCTGGTGTTGAGAGACTTCTTACTGTGTTTACCCAAGTTCAACAATGACATCTCCACATCAGACTTAAAAAGTAACAGAGACATTGAAGGAACAACATTCTCAGTGGGTTTATTTTCTCCCTCTCTAACCAACTTGCAAGTTTGTGAAATCTGATTACTAATTTTCATTGTCGATGTCCCACAGACAGAGATTTTAAAAGTAACTCAAACTGGTGCAGCTATCTTCATAAGCACAGATAAATCACCCATTTACAACCTTAAACTGTTTCAAAGTCAAAAGCAACAAAATTGCTAAATTTAGTCACTGAAACTATAAACTTCAAGAGCTCCTTCAATTTTACCGGACTCTAAATTATTTCATCTATCCTCTCCATTCCCCACATCTACCATCCATTTGCTATGGAATCAGAGCAGCAAGGAGTATGGAAAGGACGGTTGAGCTCGAGTGGGACTTTACATATTCAGGATGAGCGAGGCCATAAATTCCCACCCAACATGTTACTAACTACAGAGAAAGAAAACCTGACAATAAGAGGACATTGATTTTCATTCTCCCATGTCCTTCCCTATTAAAATACACAGGCAAAGGAATGAGTATTATTCTTGTATGAGATGTGCATCAGGCTGTAGACAGGTGCCTTTGTGGGGAATCGCTTGCACATTTTGCAATCCTAAACACAGTATCAAACTTGAGTGAGGTGGTTAAAGCAGCGTGGTGAAAAAAACAACAACGTTCCTCATGGGCTTTTCTCTGACATTGATAGATGGTTCCTCTTTTATTGAAAATAATCCAATACACTAAAGTATTAAAAACTAGAAAGCATTTGTGCATAAAAGTACTTACACTAAAGTAGGTTTTAATCATTTATTGACTTAAATAAAAATTCCCATCACAGATCTTTAAGAGGATTCCAACACTGCAAAATAAAAACACAGTTGACAAATTTGCTCTGATGCCAGGCAGCACAGAGACATTTGCAGTGATCTAATATTATCAGCGTTTAAGTTGCACAATGACTGATAAACAGCATTATCCACTGGAAGATTAAACGCTGGTGGTGTTGCATTATGATGCTAAGCCATTTTAAATCATATTGTGTCCCTAAATTCTCTTATAACACAGTAATAAAAGTCTGTGGCATTGGTGCCCAAAAGGGATCTTATTGACTCTGACCTTTAGTCATTTGTGATATAAATAGACCCTTTGGACTCTACCCATCAAACACAAGGTTAGTGATATGACTACAGTTTCAAGACCGACATTGAGACTATTGTTGGTGGCGTCAGTTTTTTTCATACTACAGCATATTTTAAACAGGCAGCAAAAACAAGTTAAGATTTTGGAAACTACTCATAAAATTGTTGCTTTATCATGTTAAAATCTCTCAAAATACATATTATACACTAAGAGATTCATTTTCTTCATGTTTATTGTAAGATGATATTGTTTTATTGAAGTCACAGAACTTGCTCACTTCTCAGAATTTGTATGAATGTAGTTGATGGTGTGTTTCCAAATTGATAGAGAAATGTTTTGTTTTAAATCTCAGCTTTGAATTAGTCAGCAACACTACAAAGTACAATTTGAATAGAATTAGCACATTCTGCTGCATTGGCATTGCTAGAATATTTAACAGCTTGAGTGGGAAGGATGTTGAGTCATATCTGAGATACTCCAAATGATGGTTTTCAGTTCTTGACATACTGGAAATTTGCCATGGATTCTTCTGATAAGATGCCAGTTCAGCAAAAAGATCAAAGTTATGAAGGGTACTTAAGTTAACATTGGAGGGAATTCCCAGTGTAGTTATACAAACCTGGGAAGGCACAAGACTATGATCAAGATGTTCTGCATGAGAAAAACAGTAGATAATCACCTTAGGCTCTTCTCACAATCACCCTTCAGAACAGTGCAAAAAACATAAAGAAATAGGTTTTTTGAGTCTGCTCCAACATAAAGAAATCTCCCTCAACTTCACTTTCCTGCTGTACCCCCATATTCTTTGGTTTCCTTAGTGTCCATGAAACCTATTGAACATATTCAATAACTGAGCTTCCACAACTCCATACAGCTGGGAATCCCAAAGATTCATAGAAAATAGGAACGGAGGAGGTTATTTGGTCTTTCGAGCCTGTTCCACCAATGATTATGATCATGGCTGATTGTCCAACTCAATAGCTTAATCCTGCTTTTCCCCAGAACCTTTGATCCCATTTGCCCCAAGTGCTACATCTAGCTGTCTCTTGAATATATTCAATGTTTCGGCATCAACTACTTCCTGTGGTCATGAATTCCACATGCTCACTGCTCTTTGGTAAAGAAATGTCTCCTAATCTCTGATTTAAATGGTTTATCCTGAGTCCTCAGACTGCGACCCCAGCTCTGGACTCCCCCACCAGCATCCTTGCATCCACCCTGTCTAGTCCTGTTACAATTTTATGAGCCTTTATGAGATCCCCCTCTTATTCATCTGAACTCCAGTGAAAACAATCCTAATCTCATCAATCTCTCCGCTCACTTCAGTCCCGCCACCCCCAGAATCAGCCTGGTAAACTTTCATGGATGCTCTCAAAAGCAAGAACATCCTTCCTCAGAAAGAGAGACCAAAACTCCACATAATACTCCATGTGTGGTTTCACCAAGGCTTTGTATAATTGCAACCACATATCTCTGCTCTTGTACCCAAAAGCTCTTGCAAGGAGGGCCTTCTTTACTGTCTGCTGCATCTGCATGCTTACCTTCAAGACACAAGGACACCCAGGTCTCTCTGCACAATCTTTGGATGAAGAGGCTTCTCATTTTCTGCTTAATGACTGATTTCTCATTCTCATTTTGCATTCCTTATTCCAAGCCAGGGAAATATTCATCCAACATTGATCCTGTCAAAAAACATTAAGAATTATTTTATTTGTCAATGAGACCACTTCTAAACTCCAGAGAGTATAGGCTTGGATATACTCAACCACTGAACATCTACCATCCTCATGGGTAGAGAATTCCAAAGATTCATGAATCTCTAAATGAAGGAAATTCACCTCATCTTAGTACTAAATGGCTAAAGCCTTATCCTGAGACTATCGCTTATAAAGTTAGACTCTCTGGCCAGGGGAAACAGTGTCTCAGCATCTAGACTGTCAAGCCTTCTAATAATCTTATACATTTCAATGAGATCACCTCTCAATCTTCTGAACTCTAGGGAATATAGACCAAGTCTATTCAATCTTTTTTTCACAGATCAATGCTCTCATCCAAGGAATCAACCTACTGAATCTTTCTCGCACCCACTCTGAGCAAGTATATTCTTCTCTGAGTAAAAAGCAAAATTGTACATGATATTCCAGGAATGTTCTTAGCAAGGCCCTAGATAATTCCAATAAAAATTATTTACTATCCATTTACAATAACAGCTTTTATACCATTTGGTTTCCTAATTGCCTGCAGTGCGTGCATGTTAACTTTCTGTAATTTATGTACAAAGACATGATGTGTCACTCTGGATACTAGCATTTCTAGGTCCCTCACCATCAGAAAAGAAGACCTGTATTTCTATTTTTCCTACTAACAAGGATAACTTCACTTTTCTCATAATATTCTACTTGTCATCGTCTTGCCCATTCATTTAACTTGTCTTGTTTGCAACCTCTTTGTGTCCTCCTCAAAGCTTACTTTTGCACCTAGCTTTGTACGATCAGAAAACTTTATCTGCATTTTTAATAAAGATTGTAAATATTTGAGGCCTAACCTTGATCCGTTCTGTCCCCACTTGTTACAGCTTGCTGACCTGAAAATGATCTGTTTATTCATACTATGTTCTGTCTGTCAGTCGATCCTAAATCCATGCAAAGATATTCCCATGATGACCCCTACTTTTGTGTGATAATCTCTGATGTAGTAATTTGTGAAAATCCATTGTTTCCTCCTTCAACCTCAAAAACCGCAAAGAAATTTATGAACCACGTTCCCTTTCCATAAATGTGACTCAATTCTGTCCAATGTAGAAGATGGCAATATGTGGAATTATGATGAAGAAGTCAGAACTTCTTTGACAAAGAATTGAATATACTCATAAGTGAGGCTGAAGATAAAGGAAGGTATGGTGGCATAGTGGTTTGCACTCTGCTTCACAATGTCACGGACTCGAGTTCAATTCCTACCTTGACTAGCTGTGTGGAGTTTGCATATTCTCCCGTGTATTGTGAATTTCCTTGTGGTGCTCTGGTTTCCTCCAACAGTCCAAAAATGTGTAGGCTAGGGGGAATAGCAGTGTTAATACATGGAATTATGGGGCCTGGGTAGGATGCTCTGTCAGAGAACCGGTGCAGATTTGATGGGCCAAATGGACTCTTTCTATGTGGGACTGTGGGATTTCTATGATTCTATGATGATAGGCACAATCAAATCATATGACATAGAAAGACAAAACCATCAAGGAATGTTCAGAGCACTGCCTGAAAGGAAGTAGCTGCTGTTGTTACTGCATGCATAAACTGTGGATCATGCATAAGGTGCAAGATTTAATGTGTGCTGCCAGTGTATGTATATAACTATCCACATTAAATGATTCCTAAAACGTCAAAGCCAAGTTTGTGAATTTAAAAATCCTAAAGGTCACAGGATGTTTTGTGTGCTAGGTTTCTGAGGTGTCCTAAAATAGTTGCCTTGGAGATGTCTTTGAATTAGTTTCTGTTATACCTGTTGATATGACAATGCAGAAAGGTAGATATTAAGTTTCTGAGGTATCATAAAATGCCGTTGCCTTGGAAATGCTTCGATTTTGTCATAAGTGTTATCATAGAATAAGACATCCCCCGGGGTACAAGCTATTAGCTGTCTCCAGAAGTCATAAAATGTGTCACAGGACAGGACAGCAAGATTTTTTTTTAAACTTTAATTTCTATCTATAGACAAAGCTACCACATAATGCCCAGGAGCGTCCATTGACTGGGGAAGGGGCTGCTATATATCAGAGACCCCATAGAAAAGAAAGAGCACGCATGGAGGCTGAACTCGTGTCTCCAATACCATAATAAACAGCAGTGTGTCAGATGTGGGGATGAGTAAAGGTGATGCTAAAAAAAAAGCTAAGTGTTTGCACCATCAACTTGGCAGTTAGTTTGTAACAAAAAAAATTGTGTAAAATTTTTACTCTCACAGATGCCATGGACACATCAAATGGCAATCGAGGTGAGTTTGCTTCCGTATCTGAACTGAAAGGAGGCCAGGTTGGAGTGGAGGTGAGTACATCAGAGCAATGTAACATGGAGTGGAGGATGGAGAGACTTGTTAGGGAGAGTTCTGACTTTAGAAGGTGATGCTGATGGCAATCCAGTCATTTAACAAACAAAGAACAACACAGCACGGGAAACAGGCCCTTCGGGCCCGCGCCGCCATCCTAACGTCTTAATGACATATCGAGACCAATATAGGGACAATTTGTTACCCAATCAGCCTAAGAGCACATTTTTGGGATGTGGGAGGAAACCGGAGCACCCGGAGAAAACCCACGCAACCACGGGGAGAACGCGCAAACTCCCGCAGACACAGGCCCAAATCCATGTGTCTACACAGCAACAGCGATAGTCTCTGAGCTGTCATGTTGCCCATCTGATGGTCCAGTTTAAGCATACACTAACGACATGAAGCACTAGGCCACTCCTGAAGTAACATCCAGGAGCAGCCCTCGCACGACCTGCCGAATGCATGCACCTTGTTGGTCAACAATGTTGGACCGAACAGCCTGTGGAAACAATTAAAGTATTTAAACAGTTCTCCTATATCCCTCTATCTGCAGACCGCTCATGTGGCTGTCCAAGAGACCCTTAAACAACCCTAGCGTGCCTGCTCCCACCACCTTACTCGGCAGTGCATTCCACACCCCCACTACCCTTGTGTGAAAAACTGGCCTCTAATATTCGTCTTATACATAGCCCCCCTCACCCTGAGCCCGTGACCCCTCGTTCTATCCATTTCTAATGGTGGAAAAAGCTTACCACCATTTACTCTATCTACACCCCTCATAATCTTATATACCTCTAATAGATCCCCTCTCAGCCGACGTCTTTCAAGGGAAAACAACGCCAGTGCGTTCAATCTTTCCTCGTAAGACAGCCCTTCCATACCACGCAGCATCCTGGTAAATCTCCTCTGCACTCTCTCCAGGGACTCCACATCCTTCCGGTAGTACGGCGACCAGAACTGGACGCAGTACTTCAAGTGAGGCCTAACCAACGTTCTATACACTTGCAACATCAAACTCCTACTCTTGTATTCTATACCCCTTCCTATGAAGGCTAACATACCATACGCTTTCTTTATCACTTTTTCCACCTGTGCTGACACCTTCAGAGACTTGTGAACCTGCACCCCCAGGTCTCTCTGCATCTCTATACTCCGGATAGTTTTACTTTTATCCTATAACTCCCCTCTACATTATTCCGGCCAAAATGCATCACCTCGCATTTATCCGGATTAAATTCCATTTGCCATCTATCTGCCCAATCTACCAGCCTATCAATGTCTGTTGTATTGCCTGGCACTGCTCCTCAGTCCCCGCCAATCCAAGTATCTTAGTGTCATCAGCAAATTTGCTGATCACACCACCTACCCCCCTCTTCCAAGTCATTTATATAAATCACAAATAGAAGAGGTCCTGGTACTGAGCCCTGTGGCACACCACTAGTGACTGACCTCCAGTTGGAAAAAGAGCCTTCCACTACTACCCGCTGTCTCCTCCTCCCAAGCCAGTTCTCAACCCATCTACATACCTGGCCCTGTATCCCATGCGCCTTCACCTTTTTTTTATCAGCCTACCATGGGGAACCTTGTCAAACGCCTTACTGAAATCCATGTAGACGACATCAACGGCTTGTCCTTCATCAACCATTTTTGTCACCTCTTCAAAAAATTCCACTAGGTTCGTAAGGCACGACCTCCCCTTAACGAAGCCATGCTGCGTATCCCTGATCAGATCGCAGTGCTCCAGATGCTCATACATCCTGTTCCTGAGGATCCTCTCCATTAGCTTACCTATAACTGAAGTCAAGCTCACCGGCCTATAGTTCCCTGGGTTATCCTCTGACCCTTTTTAAACAACGGTACTACATTTGCAATCCTCCAGTCCTCTGGGACCTCACCTGTGTCCAAAGAAGAGACAAAGATTTGCGTCAGAGGCCCAGCAATGTCATCTCTCACCTCTCTTAGCAGCCTGGGATAAATACCATCAGGCCCCGGAGCTTTATAAGTATTTATGCTACCTAAAAGCCCCAACACCTCGTCCCTCGTAATGATTATTTCCTTTAACGGGTCCTCAAAATCCTCAAAGCAAGCATCAGACATCAGGCCCCTCTCCCGCGTGAATACTGACGCAAAGTATTCATTCAGGATCTCCCCCATCCCCTCAGGCTCTAAGCATAGATCCCCTCCTCTGTCCCTGAGAGGATCAATCTTCCCTCTAACCATCCTTTTGCTCCTTACATAGGAGTAAAATGCCTTAGGATTTTCCTTAATCCTACCTGCCAAAGCCATTTCGTGGCCCCTAATGGTGGCTGAGGAGGGAAAGGTCTATGATGATGTGGCTGCTGTGTTGGAAGGGAGGGGTACTTTGAAATCTTTAGAAGGTGCAGTGCCTGTGGTAATTCCAGCCATCTCCATAACCACATAGACAACTTTCAATCCAAGCAACTGATGATGTAAGTGCCAAGAGGATCCTTAACCTCTAACATCAGGATCTGTCACAGGGAATGGAAAGTTCCATAAGACAAATTCATGTGTGCTTCAGCAAGCCTTGATTGATCTAAAAACAGAGGTTAGCCAGCACTTGCAAAGGTTAACTGAGATTAAGCATGCCCAGATCATGCTGGAGCAGAATGCGTTGATAAGAGAGCGTAATGAGATTCTGGCTAAAATTGTAATGTCAGCACTTTCTGGCCAGCAGCAGCCCAGTGAAGGGACATTTGCTGTTGGGCATGCTGGAGTACCAGCACCTTCTGGCCAGCAAAGAGCTCTGCACAGAGAAATCTACTGCTGTACATGCCTCTGAGGTTACGTCACAAGGAGGGGGATGACATAGAAGGAATTATGGTTCTCCCCACTCCCTCCAATACTGCCTCTTCTACCTCATTCACTCCCCATTTTATCATGAGGGATATGTTGTCTATATTTTCATTTGTCTGTGTTTGTCCCTTATTGTTGTATTGACCACTAACCGCACTGCTACATTTGCCTTTTTAAATAGTCATTTGGAAGTACAGAACATGAATATTGCTGAAAAGAAAGACTATTTTTTGTCAAAGCTTTTCATCCTGAACTCATCAGGACAGTTTGCGAGAATGCCAATATCAGGGGCAATATCAAACTTGTAGCCACCCGAGGCTTGTAAGATGCTGCCCAATGCCAATGGAGAATACTATTCTGTGAGCCTCATCCACCCTGATTCTGGAGCGAAGTGCTGGTAACATTCCAGCCATACGGACTGAGAACCGAGTGCTGATTAATTGGCACTCTCTTTGCATACAGTATAAATTTGCAGTTTCCATCAACATTGGTACGCTTGTGAACAGTCTTGTGAATACACGATGAAAAGCTTCAACAACAGTAAGATGTCTTTTTCCAGCAACACTCAAGCTTTTGGTTTGTGCAATTTGTTTAAAAATGTACTGTTGCACTTGGATTTGTTATTTATTTGAGTTATGTTATCCATTTATTATCATATATTAAAGTATTTTGTAACTTTGATGCTGGAATAGCATACATGCAATGGTCTGTAATGTTTAATGAAAAAATTTCATTCACAAAAATCAATCAAAACTTTCAATATTTGAGAATAAAATTTTTTATGTAAAGAGATAAACTTTGAAATATTGAATAGTAACTACTTCAGAAGTTTTTTTCACAAGTTTTGAACAAAAATAAAGCAATTTTTTAAAACTTTAGAACAATAGTTGTCTTATTTTGGAAGGGCGGGAAGGAGGGAGAGATGGACAGACAGTGAATTTTCTATGGGTTGGATCTTTCCAAAAATTCACAGAGTGTTGGCTCAGGTGAGAAAACCGGTGTGAAGCTTGCAGGCTTTACTCATTGTATTGAATAACACTGCATTTTAAAAGAGCTGCAAGAATCAGTCAGTCAGTCAGGGGAAAAGGCCTCATCTATTTGCTTCTTCAATCTAATATATGTTATATCGACAGCCCACTCACTTTGGGAAACCCATGGAATGCAATAGACTTTGTGTTCATCCTCACAGGGCAAAATCAAAATGAATATACTTTGAAACCTGATGAAAATTTGCCTGTTAGCTGGTAAATCCAGGGTCTCATGGTATTCTGCAAAATGTTATCCAATTTTTTCTTTATTTTTTCATAGGATGTGGGAATCTTTGGCTAGGCCAGCATTTGTTGTCCATTTTTAATTGCCCTTGAACCATTTCAAAGAGCATTTAAGAGTCAACCACATTGCTGTGGTTCTGGAGTAGATCGGACCAGATAAGGATGGCAGATGTATTTTACCAAAGGACATTAGTGAACCAGATGGGTTTTTACAACACTTGACAAAGATTTCATAGTCATCATTAGACTCATAATTGCAAATCTTGACTAAATTCAAATTTCACCATCTGCCATGGTGGGATTCGAACACAAGTCCCCAGACCATTACCCTGGGTTACTGGACAAGTAGCTCAGTGACAAAAGCACTGTGTCATTGCCTCTGTAGTATCACCAACAATATGTTGAAATGAGCCTCATACAAAATAATTAATTTCCACTTTTAAGGCAGTGCAGCATTTTGAGTTTGGCCTTCAACATTCCACAGAGTGAAATTTCACTTTCTTATTGAAAGATGGTCTCTTAGCAAAAGAATTTTAAATGTCAAATCAGTGTAAAAATTGGAGAGAATTGCACCCATTTTTCAGCTGGTTCTCAGCAGAATCATATGTTAGTTGGGCTAAGTGTGATTCACGCTATAGAGACAGTGGACAGAGTCTATTCTCACAGAATGCTGGCTACTCACCTTACAGGGTGCCATTGCACATGAATCAATGAGTCAATCTCAGTGTATTGGACAAGTGCAAACAGTACACTGAGCAATCTCTCATGCCCTCCAACCCTCTTCCCATCGCTGGTCTCCACTCCCTACCTATCGATTGCCACCTGGATATTTCCCACTGCCTTTGAGATGATTGCACCCCCATTACCCACACTCCCACCCCTCCCTCCCTCCCTGGTTGATTGCCGGCCCAGCGATCCCCAACTGCAGAGTGTGGAGCTCCATCTTGCCTCCCTTTAGGCCCCGCCCTTCATGTTAATCCCTCCCTTTCAGACCCCACAGCTGAGCACTCAAGTGGACAGTGGTAGGGTGCCAGGGTGGCAGTGTCAGAGTGCATGGTGGGTATCCCAGAGTGCCAGGCTGGCAGTTTGAGGAAATTAAGGCTCTTTTATTCCAATGTTGTCCACTCTACTGACATTAGGTTAACTGCTCCATTTGTTCTCTGTTTTCTCTTGAAAAGCTGGGTTTAAGTTCGCTACCTTCCAATACAGGTGAACCATTTTAAAATCTAGGGAGTTCTAGAAGGCCACAATTAATGCATCCACTTTCTCTGTGGTCACCTTTTTCAAAAGCCAAGGATGCAGTCCATCAGGTCCAAGACATTGTTGTGTTTTACTTCCATTAATTTGGGCGACATGGTAGCACAGTGGTTAGCACTACTGCTTCATGGCTCCAGGGACTTGGGTTTGAATCCCTGCTTAGGTGACTGTCTGTGTGGAATTTACACATTCTCCCTGTGTCTGTGTGGGTTTCCTCCAGATGTTCTGGTTTCTTCCCTCAGTCCAAAGATGTGTGGGCTAGGTTGATTGGCATTCTGAAGTGTCCCGGAATGCACGGATTAGTGAGTAAATATATTGGGATTGGGCCTGGGGGGTGGGGAGTGGATTGTGATTGGTGCAGACTAAACAGGCCAAATAGCCACTTTCTGCACTATAGGATTCTATAAATTTCTCCAAAAAGTATCTCTTTATTACTAATTCCTCACAAGTACTCCATTATTTCCAAAATTTTTTTTTGTCTTCGACTATGAAGACAGGTGGAATCTCAGTACCCTATGAGATTCAAAGGGGTCAGGACTATATAAGGGTCCTGACACCACTGGTGTCCAGGCCCCATTCACCTATGCAATCTTTGTAGAGTTGGTCAATTAACAGGCTGCCTCTGGGAACTCCAACTAATTGGAGACCCTGTGGGCTGTGCAGTTGGGAGGGCCAGTTGGATCACCAAGTCTATTGGAGAAACAGACCCATCTGCAGAGATGGCGCGCTGCCCATCTAAGTGGGATCTGTGAGCCCCTCAAGACGGAGGCACCCTCTGAATTAAGCTAATGGAGAGGATCCTCAGGGACAGGATGTATGAGCATCTGGAGCGCTGCGATCTGATCAGGGATACGCAGCATGGCTTCGTTAAGGGGAGGTCGTGCCTTACGAACCTAGTGGAATTTTTTGAAGAGGTGACAAAAACGGTTGATGAAGGACAAGCCGTTGATGTCGTCTACATGGATTTCAGTAAGGCGTTTGACAAGGTTCCCCATGGTAGGCTGATAAAAAAGGTCAAGGCGCATGGGATACAGGGCCAGGTATGTAGATGGGTTGAGAACTGGCTTGGGAGGAGGAGACAGCGGGTAGTAGTGGAAGGCTCTTTTTCCAACTGGAGGTCAGTCACTAGTGGTGTGCCACAGGGCTCAGTACTAGGACCTCTTCTATTTGTGATTTATATAAATGACTTGGAAGAGGGGGTAGGTGGTGTGATCAGCAAATTTGCTGATGACACTAAGATACTTGGATTGGTGGGGACTGAGGAGCAGTGCCAACAGGGCATAGATAGGCTGGTAGATTGGGCAGATAGATGGCAAATGGAATTTAATCCGGATAAATGCGAGGTGATGCATTTTGGCCGGAATAATGTAGAGGGGAGTTATAGGATAAAAGGTAAAACTATCCGGAGTATAGAGACGCAGAGAGACGTGGGGGTGCAGGTTCACAAGTCTCTGAAGGTGTCAGTACAGGTGGAGAAAGTGATAAAGAAAGCGTATGGTATGTTAGCCTTCATAAGAAGGGGTTTAGAATACAAGAGTAGGAGTCTGATGTTGCAAGTGTGTAGAACGTTGGTTAGGCCTCACTTGGAGTACTGCGTCCAGTTCTGGTCGCCGTACTACCGTAAGGATGTGGAGGCCCTGGAGAGAGTGCAGAGGAGATTTACCAGGATGCTGCCTGGTATGGAAGGGCTGTCTTACGAGGAAAGATTGAACGCACTGGGGTTGTTTTCCCTTGAAAGATGTCGGCTGAGAGGGGATCTATTAGAGGTATATAAGATTATGAGGGGTATAGATAGAGTAAATGGTGGTAAGCTTTTTCCACCATTAGATTCGGATAGAACGAGGGGTCACGGCCTTAGGGTGAGGGGGGCTATGTATAAGACTAATATTAGAGGGCATTTTTTCACACAAAGGGTAGTGGGGGTGTGGAATGCACTACCGAGTAAGGTGGTGGGAGCAGGCATGCTAGGGTTGTTTAAGGGTCTCTTGGACAGCCACATGAGCGGTCTGCAGATAGAGGGATATAGGAGGACTGTTTAAATACTTTATTTGTTTCCACAGGCTATTCGGTCCACCTCGTTGACCAACAAGGTGCATGCATTCGGCAGGTCGTGCGAGGGCTGCTCTTGGATGTTACTTCAGGAGTGGCCTAGTGCTTCATGTCGTTAGTGTATGCTTAAACTGGACCATCAGATGGGCAACATGACAGCTCAGAGACTATCGCTGTTGCTGTGCAGACACATGGATTTGGGCCTGTGTCTGCGGGAGTTTGCGCGTTCTCCCCGTGGTTGCGTGGGTTTTCTCCGGGTGCTCCGGTTTCCTCCCACATCCCAAAAATGTGCTCTTAGGCTGATTGGGTAACAAATTGTCCTTATATTGGTCTCTATATGTCATTAAGACGTTAGGACGGCGGCGCGTGCTCGTTGGGCCGAAGGGCCTGTTTCCCGTGCTGTGTTGTTCTTTGTTCTTTGTTCTTTGATTTTTTTTTAAATTTGGTGAAGATAGGAAATGTCCACTGCAAAGCTGGACTGCGCCTGAAAATGGGTGCAGGGATTGTATGCGGGTTACCTCTCATACACTGCTTCTGATGCAGGCAAACTTTGTAACCATGCTAATGCAAAGGGTTGCAGTTAGCAGCCAGTGCTAAACACATTGTTGGGTGGCGGGATGGCTGAACAGGAGGTGAAAAGCCATGAGAGGTTATCATGAGTTCAAGCAAGCTTGTTCTGGCTAAAGCCAATCAGTACTTTTTCCCTGTACTGCTTAGTTGAAAAGGAATAGAACTTTCACAGATATACTAGTCACATGTTTTTTTAAAAAAAATCCATAGTCTGAAGGGAAGATCATCCACACAATTTGCCTTATTGCTGCCAATTTATGTCACAGACCATTTCCCTCAACCTCTTAGGATTGCCATCTGATACTATATCATGGCAACAACAAGGATGAAAATAAAGGAGCTACAACAGGAACCTCACTACAGATTGATAAAATGGGAGTTTTTTTTACCACATTATGTGAGTAATAGCTAGAAATGGAAGATGGTGGTGTAACAGATGAGACTGATGATCCTTATCATTTGGATCAGATTGCAACTGACAACCTATCCTCAGCCTCTGAAATGGGGCCAGAGGATCAATTGCAAACTGTGAATGTCTGGGTGATTGGTGATGTGTAATGTTATTTCTCCTGTCGATGATGATCCTATTGCTCTTACACTCCAAATAGCTTCTTCTTGGCAGGTTTAAGTTGGATCAGTCCTTTTCTTTTTTTTAAACTGAATTTTAACTGAATCCAGTACTAATTCCTTTGGATGATATGTAACAATGCTGTGTGCTTACAGTGTAAACTGTGTGCCATTCAATCACCCTAATTCTTAAATTTAATTTTAAAATCTATCAACGGGATTGAAAATACAGATTATACAAAACTCCAATAAAGTGTAAAAGTGGTTTGAAAGTGTTCCATAAAGCTCATTTTCACTTGAAACCTGAGGGTAGAAATTTCATAGAATTTACAGTCATTTGGCCCAAGTAGTCTAAGCCAATATTTATGCTCCACATGAGTTTTCTTCCCTGCTGCATCGAAACCTATCAGTATGTCCTTCTATTCCTTTGTCCCTCAATTATTTATCTGGCTTCTCTTAACTATGCATCAACTGTCGCATGTGGTTGCACGTTCCACATTTTAACCATTCTCTGGGTACTGAAGTTCCCCCGAATTCTTCCTTGATTTTGGTAGTGACAATATGATATTTTTGTAACAATCTTCAATCAGAAGTGCCAAGTCGAATATCCATCTTCCACTGACGCCAGTCTTCAGCCAATTCAATTCACTCCACCTGATATCAAGAAATAGCTGAATATAACAAAAGCTATGGGCCCTGACCATATATTGGCAATGGTGAAGGTTTGTACTCCAAAACTAGCTATTCCTCTAGCCAAGCCATTCAAGTAGTAGTAACAACACCGACATTTATCTGGCAGTGGGAAATTGTCCTAGATCCGTCCTGTCCATAAAAAAGCAGAACAAATCCAACCCAGCCAATTACCACATCACCTCTCAGACATCTGCAAAGTGATGGAAGGTTGTTGTCAACAGTGCTGTCCAGCAGCATTTGCTTAGCGATAACCTGCTCATTGATGCTCAGGCTGGGTTTTGCCAAAGCCAATTAGTTCCTGATCTCAATTCAAACATGGACAAAAGAGCTAGATTCAAGAGGTGAGGTGAGAGGGACTGCCTTTGACATCAAGACTACATTTGACCAAACCGAAGAAAAGGGAAAAAACTTTCCGCTGGTTGGAGTCGTAACTAGCAGAAAGGAAGATGTCTGTGATTGCTGGAAGTCACTTATCCCAGTCCCAGGATATCACTGCAAGTGTTCCTCAAGTTAGCATTCTAGGCCCAACCATCTTCATCAATGATCTTCTCTCCATCATAAGGTCAGAAGTGGGGATGTTTGTCGATGACTGCACAAAGTTCAGCGCCATTCTTGACTCCTCAGATGCTGAAGAAATTCATGTCAAATGCTTCATGATCTGGACAATATTCAGGCTTGTGAAAAGTGACAAGTAATACTTACGCCATACAAGTGTTGGATAATGGTCATCTCCAACAAGACAGCATCTAAGTGACATTCATTGCTGAATCCCCCACAGTTAACTAACTAGGCCAGCCATATAAATACTGCAGGAGCAGGCCAGGGATTCTCTGACAATAAACTTACCTCCTGACTCCTCAAACCCTCTCCACCATCTACTAAACACAAGTCAGGAGTCTGATAGAATACTCTCCACTTGCCTGGTGATTGCAGGTACAACAATACTCAGAAATCCTCTCACCATTTTTAATGAGGCTGATCTAATGAGTAAAGTTCATTTATTAGTCACAAATAGGCTTACATTAACACTGCAATGAAGTACTGTGAAAATTCCCTAGTTGCCACACTCCAGCACCTGTTCAGGTACTCTGAGGGAGAAGTTAGCATGGCCAATACATCTAACCAGCACATCTTT
The DNA here is from genome assembly GCA_024679065.1 of Sphyrna mokarran. Taxonomy (NCBI): domain Eukaryota; kingdom Metazoa; phylum Chordata; class Chondrichthyes; order Carcharhiniformes; family Carcharhinidae; genus Sphyrna; species Sphyrna mokarran. Next base: position 89,299,599 of record JAGIQG010000006.1, on the reverse strand, counting down.
GGAGTGTAGGAGAAAACTGGAGCACCTGGAGGAAATCTACGCAGACACGGGGAGGGCATGCAAATAGCACACAGACAGTGACCCAAGCCAGGAATTGAACCTGGGCCCCTGGCATTGTGAGGCAGCAGTGCCAACCACTGTTCCACTCCAATGAATGCACCCATTTTAACATACATGGCATGGGAGTGTGCCAACAGCATGATTTTCAGTAGATAGTGTGAACAAAACTTGGAACAGCCGTGGGATTACATTTGACTTTGTTGTCTGAATAATTCCATTTCCTAGCACAAGTGAAAATAATTATATGACTGTAAACAAAGAGTCAGTGTAGAATCATTACAAAAAGATAACATACTGGGGAATGGAGAAAACAATGACATAAAAAAGATCAAAAGGCAAGTTTTCCAACTTTGCACTTCCAGTTTCACTCACCCTCTTCCTATAGTTTCCCACAAAGTTTTAGCCATCAATCAAAGGAGTCAAAAGATTGTGGGCTCATATGCTGCACTTCAGAGAATTCATCACATAAATTAAGCTGACATTTTAGTGTAGTGCTGCACCGTTTCTGATGCCACCTCTCTGATGAGACATTAAGCCTCATCAAATCTCTTAGATGGACATAAAAGATCCCACAGCACCATTCAAAGTTCTCCTAGTGTCTTTTCCCACAGGAACATCTCAAACAGATGACCTGGCTATTTACTTCATTTCAGTCTTACAGGGTTTACTTTGCAGAAATTTCCAATATTAGAGGTGACTCAGTACTTAAAATCATTGAACATTACTGCACATCAGGAGACTATTCTGACCAGTGTGCCAGTGCTGGTTCTTTGAAGATATTATTGAGCAGAATTTAATCCATTCCATTTTAGAGAGCAACATGGCAGCCAGCTCATTTAATTGGAGGAGAGGTATTTCACACTTCAATCTCCCACTGGCGGGAATACCTCTTGCAATTAAGTTGGAGATGGAATGGAGCCAACTCAAGAAACTTGCCAGCTCACTGCAGGGGATGAATTAGGCTCATTAACGAGCCAAAGGACGCCCATTATCCCTGTATCCATCCACAATTTAGCAATGCTCAAGGATTAACTGGGATCACACAGCCTTCTCAGATCTGCTGAAGTCTTCCCAGCTAACCCTGTCGGGTTTGCCACCGGCCTGTTGGGGCCGTTGAAAGGCACTTTGTGCTTGATCGAGAGATTATGCATCAGAGAGTGATGCAATAAAAGTACCATCCCTGTCCTTGGGTTCTTCTGACAATCAACACTGGTGTCATGATCATTATTAGACTTCTAAATTTTTGTTTAATTAAACTCAAATTACACTATCCGCCATAATGGGATTCAAACACAGTTCCTGGCTCTCTGGATGATGAACCCATGACAGGACCATCATGTCATCACACATCCCCAATATTCTAACCCCTTTTGGAAGGGATTATTGAACCATTTCCACCACTCTTTCATGCAGCTTCTTTCAGACCACTTAACTTTCTATCTAATTTGAACTCAATTCCTTTCCTCTTGTGTTCTCTGCGCTCTCTGGTTACTGACCCTTCTGCCACTGGGAATAATCCTCACTATTTACTGCATCGAAGCCTTCATGATTTTGAACAACTTTCCTTAAATCTCCCCTTAACTTTCTTTACTCCAAGGAGAACAACCCCAGATTCTCTACTTATTTCCTGTAACAGAAACCTTCACTCACATGATATAATTCTAATAAATCTTCCCTGAATCCTCTCTGGAACCTTGACATCCACCCTCAATTGTGATGCCGAGGTGAGTCGCAATACTCCAGCTGCTCCTAACCAGTGATTTATAAAGCTCTAATATAACTTCCCTGTTTTTCTACTCTGTCTCTGCTTATAAATCCAAAGATTTAGGAGTCTTTTCAACCTGTCCTATTACCTTCAGAAGTTTGTGCACATTTAGATCCAGGTCTATTTCTGAAACACTTTTAAAATTGCATCATTTAGTTTATATTGTCTCTCCGCACCCTCCCGATCAAAATGCATCACTTCACACCTCTGTGTTAAATTGCATCTGCTGTGTCTACAAATTTTACCAGTCTGTGTCTTGAGAGATGTCCATAATTATCCCCCTCACTGTTCACAGCATTTCCAACTCCTGTATAACTTTGTAATTATTACACATGCACAAATTCAGCTCATTAGTATAGATCAAAAATGCTGTGATCCTAATATTGAACACTGTATACTTAAGTTTTAAGTTTATTTATTAGTGCCACAAGTCATTTTACATTAACACTGCAATGAAGTAACTGTGAGAATTCCCTAGGTGCCACACTCCAGTGCCCATTGGGAGAATTTAGAATGGCCAATGCAACTAACCAGCACATCTTTTGGACTGTGGGAGGAAACCAGAGCACACAGAAGAAAAGCATACAGACACGGGGAGAACATGCAGGCACCACACACACAGCAACAGCAAGCCAGGAATCGAGCCTTGATCCCTGGTGCTGTGAGGTAGCAGTTCTAACTACTGTGTCACCATGCCACTTGTTACAGATCAAAGACTTCAAGTTCAGGGGAGAGGATTTCAACAATTTCTACTTACTGGGAAGCCACAGCAACTTCAGATCAAAGTTGTTTGCATATACTGGGGCTGAGAGCACAGCTGTGCAGACTGCAACACCCTTTCCAATTGAAATTGACATCTCCTCTCTGCCAGTGGACTTCAAAGAGGTCTGATTATACCTACAGCTTCTGACAAGCAGAAAGGAAAATCCTTCCTGCAGAATGGAGTGCTGCAATGATTTAAAATCCAGCCAGGTGACTGGGAAGCATGAAGGTTAAAGTAACATGGCCACTTCAGAATTCACATGGCGGACACGCAAGAATGTAGAAATTAATCACAGGGCACCATGAGTGAGGTGATTCTCAGGTCTGCCAGGGCTAGAAGAGGCAAGACACCCTGATCACAGAGGCGTGTGGTGAGGTCAACAACTTGCCCCCAGACCAAGCCCACACAACCCCAGGACCTTTGAGGAATCTGTCCTCTACAGCAGCAGAGTGGCAAATGGCCCACTGGATTCATTGCAAGTCCTCTGGGCAATAGGCCTGGCTGTCAGTGCCAGTATGCTGCAATAGTGAACTGTTGGCATTGCCAAGATGCTTGGTCTGAAGAGAAGCTGAGTGAGGTCTGAAGGGGGTGAGGGGGGGAGATGATCTGAATAGGTGGTTGAGTCATATAAACATCATGCCTGTGTGTTGTGGGGTGGGGAGGATGTCTCTCATTGTTAAGGGGTTGGTTGTGCTTCCTCGACCCTCGGTCATCAACATGCCGGCTCATCGTTTGTAAGGTCCTGTACCAAAGTCAGCCTGGTGCCGGATCCGCTGGGGAGCTGGGTGAATAGCAAAGACCTATTAGGTCCTCCCATCCTGTCTGGCTGAGAACCTGATCGGCACCGGCAGAGCAGCCTGGGATGGTCACACTGACTGTGATGGCTGGCTCAAAACCTGCTGTCCTGCTGACTCCCGATTCTCTGGGCCACTGCATCAGGGCTAGAGATCCCAAAGAATCCTTCCTCCGAGACAGCTTTTGGGAAATTCTGCCCATTGTTTTAACGAGGGAAGCAGAAGGTAATTTGCACATAGCAAGGTGTCATACACAGCAATGAGATACATCACCAGGTATTTTCTTTTAGTAAATATTAGTTGACACTAGGATAGTGGGGAGAGCTCTATTCTTCATCAAGAAGTGCTATGGGATTCTTCATGTCCATGGGGAAGGCAGATACGGGGCTCGATTTTCTTGCCACCCTGCCCAAAACAGGAAATTCCCACTCAAGGTCAATGGATCTTTAAAGGGTCTGTGAAGGTTTCTGCCCTGCCCATTGCAATTCCCATGGTTTACCCCAGCTCTTAGTTTAACGTCACAGCACTTTATATTTCAGACAAGGTTGTGTGCTGAAGTGGGTCATAAACCCACAACTTTCTGATTCAGAGTAAAACTCAGTCACAATTCACAGCCAGCTTGGGTTTGTATGTCACTGTTACTCCCATTCTTATTTGGCTTGTCCTGCTTTGTAACGCACAGCAATGGTAATGGAAAGTTACCCTTTATTGCAAGCAGGTAGCTTACAAAAGTAAGAAAATCTTGCTACATCTGTACAAGTCTGCAATACAATCACACCTAGAATATTCTGCAATTCTGGACTCCTGATTTAAGGAGAGATATATTTGTAGTGGCAATAGTGAGAAGGTTCGGAAGCCAATTCCTGGAATAAAATGGTAGTCTAATGAGCAAAGGTTGAGCAGGTTGGATGTGTACACTTTGGAGTTAGAACAATGAGAGATAATCTTATTGAAAGACAAGGCTGGAATGTTTGTAACCAGGCCAGAAGTGCTGGATGGATGACCCATCTTGACCTTCACCTGAGTTCCCCAGCATTGCAGATGCCAATCTTTGACCAATGTAATTCACTCCATAGATTACTAATAAAAGGTTGAAGGCTAGATATTACAAAGGCTGTGGGTACTGATGATATCCCAGTTGTAGTATTGAAGACTTTGTGCTCCAGAACTAACTGTACATTCATTAAGCTGTGCCAGTACAAAGACGACATTGGCATTTACCTGACAATGTAGAAAGTTGCCCCTGGTATGCTCTGTCCACAAAAAGCTAACAAAATCAAATCTAACCAATTATCATCTCATCAGTCCACCCTTGGTCATTAACAAAGTGATGGAAGGTGTCACTGACAATATGATCAATGTTATTACAGAGCAATACTCTGCCACTAACTCTCAGTCTGGGTTCTGCCAGGGTCACTCAACTCCTGACCTCATTACAGCAATGGTACAAACATGAACGAAATAGCTGAACTCAGAGATGAGGGGAGTGGAGTTGAGAGTGACTGCTCTCTTTTTTATTCAGTCATGGGACATGAGCATCATTGGCTGGCCAAGAATTATTTTCCATCCCTTGTTGCTCTTGGAGAGCAGTTGAGAGCCAACCACATTGCTGTGGCTTTGGAGTCACATGTAGGCCAGACCAGGTAAGGATGGTAGATTTCCTTCCCTAAGGGACATTAGTGAACCAGATTTTTTTTTCCTGACAATCTACAATGGTTTCAAGGTCCTCAATAAACTGTTAATTCCAGATATATTTTTAATCGAATTCAAATTCCACCATCTGCTGTGGCAGAATTCGAACCTAGGTCCCCAGAACATTAGCTGAGTTTCTGGATTAATAATCCAATGATAATACCACCCAGTCATCTCCTCCCCTCTTGTCATCAAGGCAGCATTTGTTTAACTATGGCTTGAAGGAGTCCTGGCATAAAATGCAGTCATTGAGATTCAAAGTCACAGGCAAAAAAGTATTTTTTTTACAGTCTGTGATCAATGTGTTTTCTTTTACCGTGTGTTTATTTTCTTACCATCAGAGTGAATTTCCAATTTAAATAGTTCCACAGCAATAATTTCTGTATGTTTGAAACCAAAGAAGTTTACTTATTATCTCACACTTGCTGGTGGGGGAGGACAGGGGTTTAAGAAAAAATGATATCTCACTTATTTATCTCAGACAACATCACTCACATGAAGGTTAGATAATAGATGAAAGAAAAGAAATGTAACTATCTCAGTCTCTTTCTATAACAGGTCTGCAGTTTCTTAGATGAGTTGATGTTTTCAGTTGAAACTAAGATTTTGTAAGCCAAGCATTCTCAGTTAGTTTCAGATATTCTTATAGTTAAATTTCCAAAAGATTGGTTATTTGGTGATATTGGAACAGTTTAGGAAAATTTCTTCTTGTACTTGCAAGGTATGATCCTTTATTATCTTGGCTGCGTAGTTGATGTGAGGCCAGGAATAGGTCTGTGAGAGCTCTAGAGAATGTGACTATATCAAAAGAGGAAGTGTTGGTATTTTACAATACATTAAGGTAGACAAATCTTGGGGCCACATGAGATCCATGCCAACTTACTATGGGAGGCAAGGGAAGATATAGTTGGGGCCTTAACAGATATCTTCACATCTGCTTTGTCCACAGATGAGGTTCCAGAGGACTGGAGAATAGCAATGTTTCTGAAAGGAAACTGGTGATAATCCAGGAAATTATAAACAATGAACTTGACATCAGTGGTGGGGAAGCTTCTGGTGAAGATACTGAGGAATAGGATATATGCTGTAGAAGAAAATGGATTAGTTAGTGACAGGCAGCATAATTTTGTACAGAGAAGATCGTGTTTCACCAACTTGATTAAGTTTTTTGAAGTAGCAACAAAGATAATTGATGAGGGAAGGGCTATAGATGTACATTATATGGACTTTAATAAGGCATTTGACAAAGTGCCATATGCCAGACTGATAAAAATGTAAAATCACCTGGCATTTGGTGTGAACTGGCTAGATGGATACAGAACTGACTTGGTCAGAGAAAACGGTAGAGATGGAAGGGTGTTTTTCAGAATGTAGCTGGTGGTGTTTTGCAGCGATCAGTGCTGGAATCTCTTCTGCTTGTTGTATATATAAATTATCTGGAGGAAAACGTGGGTGATCTGATTAGTAAGTTTGTGGATGACATGAAGATTAGTGGAGTTGCTGATAGCGCTGGGTATTGTCAGAGGATACAACAGCATATAGATAGATTACAGACTTGGTTCTCGATATGGGAGTTCTTCCTTTTTCCTTCAGGATTTTAGTGGGGGAGGGGGGGGCGGTGTTCCAAATGACCGCCCCGTACAATAATGGTTTGAATCAATTCAGTGATTCCCAGGACACCTGCTATCTCTGAGTGGAGGGATCTGTGCTTGACATTTATATAGAGTGAGTAAGGTTGAAGCTCCTTTTCCATCACCTGAAGGCGTTGCTCCTTAATTTCTGATTGCATTTCAGCCCCATGCTTTTGATCTTTAACCATCCAGTGTGGTAGAGGTCAGGCACTGCACTGCTCCTGACTCTAGCTAAGAAAGGCAATAATAGGCTCTGGCAGTCTAACTGCCTGCTTCTCCTTCATGGTTGCATCTGTTGTCCTTGAGGAGAACAGTGTCCACCTGTACATTTGAGCTTGTCTGCAGCTGATGAGTACCTGGGTGAAGTGGGAGTTCCTGGAAAACCTATTTCAATTTGAATTAACAAGTTTCATTTAAAATTTTGTTACAGTGCTGGATGCCATAGTAGCACAAGCACCTCAGGTTCGATTCCTGGCTTGGGTTGCTATTCTCTCCGTGTCTGCCTGGGTTTCCCCCAGTGCTCCACTTTCTTCCCACAGTCTGAAAGACATGCTGCTTAGGCTCATTGGCCATGCTAACTTCTCCCTCACTGTACCTGAACAGGTGCCGGAGTGTTGGTCACTAGGGGATTTTCACAATAACTTAATTGCAGTATTAGTGTAAGCCTTTTAGAGACTAATAAACAAACTTTACTTTAAAGTCGGTAAGTCGTTTCCAGAAAGAGGAATGAACAAAATTGGAATTGGGGCTTGGGTTAAGGAAATTCACATTTGTGAAATGTAATTCTGAATAAATGTTCATAAATGTAAAGATTGGCTCCTGTTTCATCAATCACTACCAGGCTTTCTGAAGAGTAACAAGATATGTTTCCTACTAAGGCACTCTGCTCATTTGTTTAGTTTCTTACTTTTTAAAATCAGTATGATCGGAAATAATAGAAAATCATGGAAATGTTCCACCAGTCTCCTAGTAGAACATAGAACATTACAGCGCAGTACAGGCCCTTTGGCCCTCGATGTTGCACCGACCAATGGAACCAATTTTATGACCCTCTAACCTAAACTATTCCATTGCTAACCATATGCCTATCCACTGACCATTTGAACGCCCTAAACTTGGCGAGTCCACAACTGCTGCAGGCAGGGCATTCCATGCCCTTACTATCCTCTGAGTAAAGAATCCACCTCTAACATCCATCCTATAACTACCGCCCCTTAATTTAAAGCTATGTCCGCTCGTGTTATCCATCTCCATCCGAGGAAAAAGGCTCTCACTATCCATTGTATCTAACCCTCTGATCATCTTATATGTCTCAATTAGGTCAGCTCTTAGCCTTCTTCTCTCTAATGAAAATAACCTCAAGTCCCTTAGCTTTTCCTCATAAGACCTACCCATCATACCAGGCAACATCCTGGTAAACCTCCTCTGCACCCTTTCCAATGCCTCCACATCTTTCTTATAATGTGGCGACCAAACCATACACAATACTCCAAGTGCGGCCGCAACAGAGTTTTATACCGTTGCAACATGACATCTCGATTCTGAAATTTAATCCCTCTACCAATAAATGCTAACACACTATACATCTTCTTAACAACCTTATCAACTTGAGTACCAACTTTCAGGGATCTATGCACTTGTACACTGAGATCTCTCTGCTCACCTACACTACTAAGAGTCCTACCATTAGCCCTATATACTGCACATATTTTACTCTTACCAAAGTGAATTACCTCACACTTTTCCACATTAAACTCCATTTGCCACTTCTCAACCCAGCTCTGCAACTTATCTATGTCCGTCTGCAAACTATAACATCCATCCTCACTGTCTACAATTCCTCCGACTTTAGTGTCGTCAGCAAATTTACTAACTCATCCCTCTACACCCTCATCCAGGCCATCTATAAAAATAACAAACAACAGTGGCCCCAAAACAGATCCCTGAGGTGCATCACTAGTAACTAAACTCTGGGTTGAATATATCCCATCAAACACCACCCCCTGTCTTCTATCAGCTAGCCAATTCCTAATCCAAATTGCTAAATCACCCTCAATCCCATGCATCCGCATTTTCTGCAGTAGTTTTCCATGGGGAACCTATCAAACGCTTTGCTAAAATCCATATATACCACATCAACTGCCTTACCCTTATCCATCTCTTTGGTCACCTTTTCAAATAACTCAATAAGGTTTGTGAGGCATGACCTTCCCTTCACAAATCCATGTTGACTATCCCTAATCAATTCATTTATTTCTAAATGACTATAAATCCTATCCCTTGTAATTCTTTCCAAAACTTTCCCTACAACAGTTGTAAGGCTCACTGGTCTATAATTTGCAGGATGGTCTCTACTCCCCTTTTTAAACAGGGGACAACATTTGCCGTCCTCCAGTCTTCTGGCACCAACCCTGTAGCCAATGATGACATGAAGATCAAAGCCAAAGGCTCCGCAATTTCCTCTCTAGCCTCCTCGAGTAACCTGGGATAAATCCCATCTGGCCCAGGGGACTTACCTATTTTCATACTCTCAAGAATAGCTAAAACCTCCTCCTTATGTACCTCTATCCCATCTAATCTACAACCCTGTATCCCAGTATTCTCCCCAACTCCATTGACATTTTCCTACGTGAAGTATCTGTTGTTTAACAAAAGTGAAAACACAGGTTAACATTTTGTACATCTGTCTTCAAAATGATTTGGATCTGGCCTCCAAACATCTTTCTATTACAGAGGGCTACTGGAAATCTATAAAGTATATTGTCCCCCTGTTTACATTTTATGAAATTATTTATTTAATCCAAGTCTTTTCTCTCTGAAATGTCATGTGAAGTTTTATTGCAGCAATCTGGCTATTGGAGGTCTCATTTTTAACTCCCCCGAGTATGCAGAAACTATTGGCTCAACTCTTTTAGATTTATAAAATTTACCTGTAATTGACAAGGAGGGCAATGCAACAGAATGTTTCAGCCTGTCAAAAAGGCTCCTGCTGGATGGCCAAGCGAGTTATGTTTCAAAACCTTATTGTATGTAATAGAATATAAAAGAGAAAAAACTGGTTATTAAGTTACAACCAAACTTAGAATCATATAAACATGGAATCCCTACAGTGCAGGAGGTGGCCATTCAGCTCATTGAGCATGCACTGACAAGAATCCCACCCAGGCCTTATCCCCATAATCTTACATATTTACCTTGATACTAAGGGGCAACTTAGCATGGCAGATCCATCTAACATGTACTTTTGGGCTGTGGAAGGAAACTAGAGCACCCGGAGGATATCCATGCAGACATGGGGAGAATGTGCAAACTCCACACAGACAGTCATTCAATCCGAGAATTAAACCCAGGTCCCTGGTGGTGAGAGACAGTTAACCAATGTGCCATTGTGTATCTCCCCCATTCCCCTGCATTGGCTATGACTTAGTTTTGACTAATATGCTCACACTAATGTTAAACATTTCATGGACATTTTAGATCCACAGCATAATTTTCTCAGAGAGAACAGGCCACAATTTCAATCCTTCCATCACCAACACTCTGTACACACTGCTGTCAGTATCTAAAAGATGCACTGCAGAAATTCATCAGAGATCCTTAGACAGCATCTTTCAAACCCATAGCCACTTTCACTTTTAAGGACAAGGGCAGCAGATACATGGAAACACCACTACCTGCAAGTTCCCCTCCAAGTCACTCATTGTCCTGACCTGGAAATATATCACCATTCCTTCACAGTCTCTGAGTCAAAATCCTGGAACTCCCTCTCTAACAGCATTGTGGGCCAACCCACAAAACATGGAGTGCAGCTATTCAAGAAGGCAGCTCACCACCATCTTCTCAAGAGACAACTAGGAATCAAACAATAAATGCTGGCCAGCCAGCAACACTTATGTCCCATGAATGAATAAAAAAAAGACACAGAGAGAAAGAGCAAACTGCACACAGACAGTGACCCAAGGCCAGAATTGAACCCAGGTCCCTAACACTGTGCCACCATGCCGCCCAAAAAAAAATCACCAGCAAAGTGATAAATATGGGCAAAACTTTGATTGTTATTGTAGGGAAAATGTAAATAAAAGGATCTGAACTTCAAGATAATAAAATAGACTCTTTTAGCAATGTTAAGTCTGATTCTGTGCTCTCAGCTAAGCATTGCACTTATTGGAACAGCATCATGGAAAATTGCTGGTTCACAGCTCATGATTTTCCATCTATTAATTTCAGCACTCATAAAATCATGAACTGTGCATTTTCATTTCTTGCAATGTGCACCCACAAGTGATTATGTAACTTACAGAGCTGTCTTGCAGAATGAGCTTCACCAAATCCTGGTACAAAGATATTTAACAAAGATCAACAGATGTAAATTTGTTTCACTCTTTTCTTACCTGTTATTATATAAAGCTGTACCTGAACAGCTGGACAGTAAAGACAAAGAGCTGATTGTCTGCGTGGCAGACATATTAATTTATGCAACTTGTACATGAGTAGATCAATTATGTATCAACATACAATAAATAAACATTTTACAGAAGCCAACTAAAAAAAATTCTCCTTGATATCTTACAGATTTTTAACAAAATTATGGCAGCCTCACCAATTTTCCCAACAGCCTCTTCGAACAAAGTAACCTCTAAATCATTGCGCAGGATTGTCCAGTAACACTTGCCTCAAAACCAGAGAATCCTGCCCATGATCAAAAGATCTTTGCATTGTCCACCTCCCCCTGCCTGCTACAATTCACATGGCAGCAGGACAGAAGCATTCTGACTATTATGAGTAAAGATCTATTAAGTAACCATAAGAATTATTGCCAGAAAAAAATCTCTAGTTTATAATTTTTATTCTTGTTTAAACTGATAGCTCCAAAGAAGGTGATGTTTTGCAACAAATTCTTTGGAAAACCTTTTTTTTTGTGTGCAAACCTATAATATAGGCTAATGTAAGGAAGGTGGGGGGGATGAATGGTAGATGTGGTTGTACAGTAACAACGTTCCACGGAACAGTTGAAAAGCAATTTTTTTGTTTCGTTGCTTGGATTTTCGATTTCCAGCGGCTGCAATATTTTGCTTTGTGTTTCACGCAGTCAGCATAGTGGTTAGCACTGCTGCATCGCAGCACCAGGGACCCAGTTTCAATTCTGGGCTTGGGCCACACTCTGTGTGGAGTCTGCACGTTCTCCCCCACATTTGCATGGGCTTATTCCAGATGCTCTGGTTTCCTTCCACAATCTGAAAGACATTTTAGTTAAGTGCATTGGCCATGCTAAATTCTTCATCAGCGTACCTGAACAGGCGCCAGAGTGTGGCAACTCGGGAATTTTCACAATAATTTTATTGCAGTGTTAATGTGAGCCAACTTCATTGAATCATATAATCATACAATGCAGAAGGAAGTTATTTAGCCTATTGAGACTGTACCAACCCCATCCCATCCAGGCTGCATTCCCATAAACCCACATATTTATCCCTTAACATTAGGGTCAATTTAAAATACCCAATCAACCTAACCCGCACATCTTTGACTATGGGGGGAAATCAGAGCACCCAGAGGAAACCCACGCAGACACAGGGAGAAAGTGCAAACTCCACACAGACAATGACCCGAGGATTGACCCTGGGATCCTGGTGCTATGAGGTAGCAGTGCTAACCAGTGTGTCACCATGCCACCCAAGATACTAATAAATAAAATAAACTCATAGCTTCATTTGGGTAGTAAGTGTATGGCAAGGGATGGAGAGGTCTTTTTGTTAAAGCATTGAGATGATTTTGTTTTTTCTAGCACATAGATAATCCTAAAGTCTGAAATTACTGGGAAGAGCTGGTGAGGAAGGATCTAAAACCACGCCAAGCATACTGGTCAGGATTCTTCCAAAAAGATTCTTAGTACCAAATTCACATAAAAACTGATGTAAATCCAACTGATATTTTCAGCGGGATTTTCAAAATGAATCTGTGCAATGCAGAATGTCTCAGAATTGAATCACTCCAAAAATCAGGGGCAGTGCCTATTTCTGCTGGAGGGCCTGGCAGGATAATGCAGAGTGGGCAACTGTGCATGTGCTGCTCTGTCTCAGTGGTGATCAGCGCATATGTAGTAGCCCCACATGATTGGCCGCTAAGGAGATTGAAATGAGAATTAAAATATGGAGATCAGTTCTGAGCTGATTTTAGCCATGGAGCTGACAATGCAAGAAATCTGGCAGTCAGAGACTTGGAGGCTGTGGTGTCCAGCGAGAAGCCCACTAAACAGTCTCTGTTTATGCATTCTGGCCAGCTAAAGCAGCACAGTTGTGTGGTGGAATTGCCCCCATCATTTATGTTCTTGGTCCAGTCTAGAACCACAAGCTTTGGCTAGCCTCTTTATTTCAGCTGAGCACCTCCACTCTTTCAACATCTAGGACGTCAGCCTCCAAAAAGGGTTATGGGAAGAAAGTGGCAGAGGGATTTTATTCTGCAAACTTACTATTGCAATCTGAGCCAGCAGAGCAACTGAGGTGCAAAGCAAAAGAGTAGGAAGGACTAGAATTTAAATTTTCAACTTCATTAAGCATGATTTCCCCTTAGCAAATGCATGCTGATTTTGTCTGATTATACCACTGCCTTTCAAACGCTGAGTTATGAAATCCTTTATAACGGAGTCTAGCAACTTCCCCAGTACAAAGTTAGGCTCACTGGTCTATAGTTCACTGTTTTCTCTCTACCTCCCTTTTTGAATAACAGGTTTACATTAACTACCCTCCAGTCTGTAAGAACTAGTCCAGAGTCCAAAAAATCTCACCTGGAAAGACATCAATATTACGTAATGCAGTCTGGGTTTGAATAGCCACTGAATAGTGACAATGCTAATTGAATGGTTCCAATCAGATCATTGAAGCCCTCGGATACTTCCCTATATCCCATCCCCAATAACTTGGAGAGCAGAAGAGATAACCTTCTTTAATCTAATGCTACATTGAGCAAAAGCATGCTAGGCTTTATTTGCAGGGACAAAGAGTACAAAACAAAGAAACTATGTTAAGTTTATACAAAAAATTGGTTTGCTATCAACGTATCCAGTCCTAAGCCTAAGCTTTAGGAAATATATGAAGGCATTAGTAAAAGTGCAGTAAAAGTTGACAAGAATATCTCCATGGATGTGCAACTTACTACTCAAATAGATTAGAACATTGGGACAATCTTCCTTGGAGAGAGGAAGTTTTAGAGGAGATTTGATACAGGCATTCAAAATCATGAAGGATTTGGACAGATTTGCTCGGAAGAAACTGTTTCCATTGCAAATCAATTGCAAATTGATTGCAAATCAATGGACACAGAGTTAACATAATTGGGAAAAGAAGTATTGGTAACATGCTAAAAATGATTTTAATGCCACAAGTGGTTTGAGATGTGCTGCTGAGAGTAGAGGTAGGTTCAATTGAGGCATTCGTGTGGGAATTGGATTATTATCTGAAAAGAAAGAATGTGCAGGGCTGTGGGAAAAAAGCAGAGATATGGCATTTGATAAATTGCTCTTCAGAGGGGCAGCGCAGGGATACTGGGCTGTAAGTTCTGTCACCATTCTATGATGCTATGGCAGTAATGATGTGGAGATGCTGGTGTTGGATTGGGGTAAACACAGTAAGAAATCTCACAACACCAGGTGATAGTCCAACAGGTTTATTTGGTAGCAAATGCCACTAGCTTTCAGAGCTTTGCCCCTATGAAGGGGCAGTAGTCGCTGCCTCTTCGTATGGCAGTAGTCAGTGCAGCAATAGAGGATTTATTAACAACTTTGAGTGTGAATATTCTGTGCAGATACATCTAGAAATTATCATGTATTGCATAGTGACATGTACTGCTGTAAAGCAATCCATTAGCATAGTGCATTCAAATCATTGAATTTTTTCAAGGATGTATTTATAATTTAGAAAAGGAATAAAGGGATATGGGGAACGGGTTGAGAGGTGGATTTGAGTCCAGGAGAGATTAGCCATGACCTGACTGAATAGCGGACTAGGCTCAAAGGGCTTAATTTGCTTACTTCAGATCATAATTCTTGTGTTCTTATGTCCCACCATGCTGCAGCATTGGACTCCTCAACCATAATTATCTTTTCATAATCCATTCCTGGTGCCTACTAATAGCTCTGATATTCAGCAAACATCCTTCTTGTAATATATATAAATGATTTGGAGGAAAATGTAACTGGTTCGATTAATAAGTTTGCGGACAACACAAAAGTTGGTAGAATTGTGGAGACCAATGAGGACTGTCAAAGGATACAGCACGATATAGATCAGTTGGAGACTTGAGTGGAGAGATGATGGATGGAGTTCACTCCGGACAAATGTAAGGATTTGGAAGATTGAAGACAATTGGGAAATATACAGTAATTGGCAGAACCCTTAAGAGTATTGATAGGCAAAGGGATCTGGGTGCTTGCTTGCCTTCATCAATCGGGGCATTGAGTTTAAACACTAGCAAGTCATGTTATAGCTTTATAGAACTTTTGTTAGGCTGCACTTAGAATTCTGGTTGCCACATTACCAGAAAGATGTGAAGGCTTTGGAGAGGGTACAGAAAAGATTTACCAGGATGTTGTCAGGTATGGAGGGTGTTAGCTATAAGGATAGATTGGAGAAACTTTCTTACTGGAACAATGGAGGTTGAGGGACAACCTGATAGAAGTTCCCTTGGAGCAGCACGGAGAGGCAGCGATTTGGGAAAGCGTGAAGTTCGTGTGTTAAGTACTTTTTTAACTTTTCTCTTTGTTTAAAATAGCGAGCGGGGGTAGTTTTTGCCGTTTTTATTTAAACTAACAAGAAACCGGAAGTCGTCACTAGGAGGCTGCCGGTAGTTGTAGTTTTTTCTCTGTCTCTATAAATTGGTAAGAACTCAGTAAGAATTTAGCAACACCAATTATTAATCCAACCGATTTATTTGATAGTAAAAAAGCGAGCTTTCAACACTCCCGTGTCTTCATCAGGCAAGTGCAGTGTTCTGGTCTGCAATAGCACACATCAGCACAGACAGTCAGAGATTGCTGATTAGAATGCGAATCCTTACATCTAACCTGCTATTCAAGTGTTAAAGTGGCTAACAATGTGTGTGAAGGGGATCCTGAGCATTGTTAGAGAATTGTGTATTTTCTCCAGACAGCACAGTAAGTGAGGTTTTTTGCTAACCCAGGCAAGTTACGGGGGTTACAGATAGTGTGTCATGAAGCCAAGATCCCTGTTAAGACCGTCCTCATGTGTGCGGAGCTTGGCTATCAGTCTCTGCTCAGCGACTCTGCGCTGTCGTGTATCACGAAAGCCCCCTTGAAGAACATTTACCCGCAGGTCGGAGGCCGAATGCCCATGACTGCTGAAGTGTTCGCCCACAGGAAGGGAACTGTTTTGCCTGGTGATTGTTGAGCGATGCTCATTCATCCGCTGTCGTAGTGTCTGCATGGTCTCCCCAATATACCATGCTTCGGGACATCCTTTCTTGCAACGTATTAGGTAGACAACGTTGGCCGAGTTGCAAGAGTATGTACCGTGCACCTGGTGAATGGTATCCTCACGTTTGATGATGTCGTCCATGTCTATGATCCGGCATGTCTTGCAGAGGTTGCTGTGGCAGGGTTGTGTGGTATTGTGGTCACTGTTCTCCTGAAGGTTGGGTAGTTTGCTGCGAACAATGATCTGTTTGAGGTTGTGCGGTTGTCTGAAAGCAAGAAGTGGGGGGGTGGGGATGGCCCTAGCGAGATGTTCATCATCATCAATGATATGTTGAAGACTCCGGAGAAGATGTCGTAGCTTCTCCGCTCCGGGGAAGTACTGGACAACAAAGGGTACTCTGTCCACCGTGTCCCGTGTTCGTCTTCTGAGGAGATCAGTGCGGTTTATCGTTGTGGCACGTTGGAACTGTCGATCGATGAGTCGAGCGCCATATCCTGTTCTCACGAGTGCATCCTTCAGTGTCTGGAGGTGTCTGTCACGATCCTCCTCATCTGAGCAAATTCTGTGTATACGGAGGGCTTGTCCATAGGGAATGGCTTCTTTAACGTGTCTAGGGTGGAAGCTGGAGAAGTGGAGCATTGTGAGGTTGTCTGTCGGTTTGCGGTACAGTGAGGTGCTGAGGTGACCGTCCTTGATGGAGATGCGTGTGTCCAAGAATGCAACTGATTCTGGAGAATAGTCCATGGTGAGTCTGATGGTGGGATGGAACTTGTTGATATCATCATACAGTTGTTTCAATGATTGTTCACCATGAGTCCAAAGGAAAAAGATGTCATCAATGTATCTAGTATATAACCTTGGTTGGAGATCTTGTGTGGTGAAGAAGTCTTGTTCGAACCTGTGCATGAAGATGTTGGCATACTGAGGTGCGAATTTGGTCCCCATGGCTGTTCCGTGTGTCTGGATGAAAAGCTGATTGTTGAAGGTGAAGACATTGTGGTCCAAGATGAAGCGGATGAGTTGTAAAATTGCATCTGGAAACTGGCAGTTGTTGGCATTGAGTACTGAGGCAGTTGCAGCAATACCATCGTCGTGGGGGATGTTGGTGTAGAGCGCCGAGACATCCATTGTGACAAGAAGTGTCCCTGTTTCTACTGCTCCATGTGTGCTGAGTTTCTGCAGGAAGTCCGTAGTGTCAAGACAAAAGCTGGGGGTTCTTTGTACGATGGGTTTCAGGATGCCCTCGATATAGCCAGAGAGGTTCTCACACAGGGTCCCATTGCCAGATACGATGGGACGGCCGGGTATGTTTGCCAAACTAGATACAGTTTGTCTACTGTATCTTTGGGAGGCAGTAGAGATCTCCAATGCGGGGAGTGCGTGGAATGAGAGCCCGGAGGGTGTTCTGAATGTCCGGATCAAGGGTTTCGATCAGAGTGTTGAGTTGACGAGTGTGTTCTTTGGTCGGATCTGCTGGTAACTGTCTGTAGTGTTTCTCATTGTTTAGTTGTCGGTACACTTCTTCACAGTAGTCCGTTCTGTTCAGTATGACGGTGGCACCTCCTTTGTCTGCTGGTTTGATGACAATGTTGCGGTTGGTCTTGAGAGCACGGATGGCCTTGCGTTGTACTTGGGTGATGTTCGGGACTGTCTTGTAAGTGCGGTTGATAAATCTGGTGTTCACGCACCTCCTGATGGCTTGGGCATACATGTCCAGTCGGGGGCAGCGGCCTTCCGGAGGAGTCCAATTGGATTCATTCCTCTTCGGTTGCTGCACTGCGGATCCCTCTGTCGGCTGTTCTGGTTCATTAGCTATCTCATTGAGTCCACTATTGGCCTCTTGGGGTTTGTGGAAGAACTCTCGCAGCCTCATTCGCCTGATGAATTCCTCTGTATCTGCTGCGAGACTGATGGGATCCATTTTGGTGGTGGGACAGAAATTGAGCCCTCGGCTGAGAACTTCGATTTCCTCTGATTGAAGTGTGTAGTCCGACAGGTTAACAATGGACCTCCCTGCGGTAGTGTTGTTTTCTACTGTGGTGCCAAGGGAGGTTTGGTTGTTGCTGGTGGCGATGCCGAGTTTTTCAAGTTTCCTGTTCTTGGTGTGCATGTAAATGGTGTAGTTTCTTTGTCTCATCTGCTTGGCAAAGTTTCGCAGCTGGTCTGCGTCCTGAGTGCAAGTTGAGAATATGTATTCCATTTTACTTTCCAGGGTGCGGCGTTTGCTATAGAGCTGGTGTATGAGGTGATTGAGGAGTGTGAGAGAGGTGCGACGGCAAAGCCTCTCAGCGTAGTCTGTGTTATAGGTTGACCTGAGTGGGTTCGTGATCTGTAGAACCTTTGGTATCCTGTCTGCTTTCTTGCATCTCTGTAGAAACTTGATGTCTGTGTCGATATGTGCAATCCTCTTGGAGATCCTTTCCACTTGGATCCGGCAGTATGCGGTGTCAATAGTAGTCATGATGTACAGATGCCGGCGTTGGATTGGGGTGGTAAGAACTCGGTAAGAATTTAGCAACACCAATTTATAATCCAACCGATTTATTTGATAGTAAAAAAGCGAGCTTTCGACTCCTGTGTCTTCCTCAGGCAAATGCAGTGTTCTGGTCTGCAATAGCACACATCAGCACATCATGACTACTATCGACACCGCATACTGCCGGATCCAAGTGGAGAGGATCTCCAAGAGGATTGCACATATCGACACAGACATCAAGTTTCTACAGAGATGCAAGAAAGCAGACAGGATACCAAAGGGACTACAGATCACGAACCCACTCAGGTCAACTGAGACAAAGAAACTACACCATTTACATGCACACCAAGAACAGGAAACTTGAAAAACTCGGCATCGCCACCAGCAACAACCAAACCTCCCTTGGCACCACAGTAGAAAACAACACTACCGCAGGGAGGTCCATTGTTAACCTGTCGGACTACACACTTCAATCAGAGGAAATCAAAGTTCTCAGCCGAGGGCTCAATTTCTGTCCCACCACCAAAATGGATCCCATCAGTCTCGCAGCAGATACAGAGGAATTCATCAGGCGAATGAGGCTGCGAGAGTTCTTCCACAAACCCCAAGAGGCCAATAGTGGACTCAATGAGATAGCAAATGAACCAGAATAGCCGACAGAGGGATCCGCAGTGCAGCAACCGAAGAGGAATGAATCCAATTGGACTCCTCCGGAAGGCCGCTGCCCCCGACTGGACATGAATGCCCAAGCCATCAGGAGGTACGTGAACACCAGATTTATCAACCGCACTTACAAGACAGTCCTGAACATCACCCAAGTACAACGCAAGGCCATCCGTGCTCTCAAGACCAACCGCAACATTGTCATCAAACCAGCAGACAAAGGAGGCGCCACCATCATACTGAACAAAACGGACTACTGTGAAGAAGTGTACCGACAACTAAACAATGAGAAACACTACAGACAGTTACCAGCAGATCCGACCAAAGAACACACTCGTCAACTCAACACTCTGATCAAAACCTTTGATCCGGACATTCAGAACACCCTCCGGGCTCTCATTCCACGTACTCCCCGCATTGGAGATCTCTACTGCCTCCCAAAGATACACAAGGCAAACATACCCGGCCGTCCCATCGTATCTGCAATGGGACCCTGTGTGAGAACCTCTCCGGCTATATCGAGGGCATCCTGAAACCCATCGTACAAAGAACCCCCAGCTTTTGTCTTGACACTACGGACTTCCTACAGAAACTCAGCACACATGGAGCAGTAGAACCAGGGACACTTCTTGTCACAATGGATGTCTCGGCGCTCTACACCAACATCCCCCACGACGATGGTATTGCTGCAACTGCCTCAGTACTCAATGCCAACAACTGCCAGTTTCCAGATGCAATTTTACAACTCATCCGCTTCATCTTGGACCACAATGTCTTCACCTTCAACAATCAGCTTTTCATCCAGACACACGGAACAGCCATGGGGACCAAATTCGCACCTCAGTATGCCAACATCTTCATGCACAGGTTCGAACAAGACTTCTTCACCACACAAGATCTCCAACCAAGGTTATATACTAGATACATTGATGACATCTTTTTCCTTTGGACTCATGGTGAACAATCATTGAAACAACTGTATGATGATATCAACAAGTTCCATCCCACCATCAGACTCACCATGGACTATTCTCCAGAATCAGTTGCATTCTTGGACACACGCATCTCCATCAAGGACGGTCACCTCAGCACCTCACTGTACCGCAAACCGACAGACAACCTCACAATGCTCCACTTCTCCAGCTTCCACCCTAGACACGTTAAAGAAGCCATTCCCTATGGACAAGCCCTCCGTATACACAGAATTTGCTCAGATGAGGAGGATCGTGACAGACACCTCCAGACACTGAAGGATGCACTCGTGAGAACAGGATATGGCGCTCGACTCATCGATCGACAGTTCCAACGTGCCACAACGATAAACCGCACTGATCTCCTCAGAAGACGAACACGGGACACGGTGGACAGAGTACCCTTTGTTGTCCAGTACTTCCCCGGAGCGGAGAAGCTACGACATCTTCTCCGGAGTCTTCAACATATCATTGATGACGATGAACATCTCGCTAGGGCCATCCCCACCCCCCCACTTCTTGCTTTCAGACAACCGCACAACCTCAAACAGATCATTGTTCGCAGCAAACTACCCAACCTTCAGGAGAACAGTGACCACAATACCACACAACCCTGCCACAGCAACCTCTGCAAGACATGCCAGATCATAGACATGGACGACATCATCAAACGTGAGGATACCATTCACCAGGTGCACGGTACATACTCTTGCAACTCGGCCAACGTTGTCTACCTAATACGTTGCAAGAAAGGATGTCCCGAAGCATGGTATATTGGGGAGACCATGCAGACACTACGACAGCGGATGAATGAGCATCGCTCAACAATCACCAGGCAAAACAGTTCCCTTCCTGTGGGCGAACACTTCAGCAGTCATGGGCATTCGGCCTCCGACCTGCGGGTAAATGTTCTTCAAGGGGGCTTTCGTGATACACGACAGCGCAGAGTCGCTGAACAGAGACTGATAGCCAAGCTCCGCACACATGAGGACGGTCTTAACAGGGATCTTGGCTTCATGACACACTATCTGTAACCCCCGTAACTTGCCTGGGTTAGCAAAAAACCTCACTTACTGTGCTGTCTGGAGAAAATACACAATTCTCTAACAATGCTCAGGATCCCCTTCACACACATTGTTAGCCACTTTAACACTTGAATAGCAGGTTAGATGTAAGGATTCGCATTCTAATCAGCAATCTCTGACTGTCTGTGCTGATGTGTGCTATTGCAGACCAGAACACTGCACTTGCCTGAGGAAGACACGGGAGTGTTGAAAGCTCGCTTTTTTACTATCAAATAAATCGGTTGGATTAATAATTGGTGTTGCTAAATTCTTACTGAGTTCTTACCACCCCAATCCAACGCCGGCATCTTTACATCATCTATAAATTGGTCCAGAGAGGAAACCCGATACTCTACACAGGTAGAGTATCCCACCCTCCCCCCTCCTGTAACCTAATAATATAAGTGTGTGGGAAGTTTTTTTTTCTCTCTCCTTAAAGTAAATTAAAGTATCAGGGATAGCAGTGCAGGCAGTCCATTGCAACTCCTGTAGTATGTATGAGGTGAGGGATGCCAGTAGTGTTCATGCTGATTATACCTGCAGGAAGTGTGCCCATTTGCAGCTCCTTGAGGATCGTGTTAAGGAGCTGGAGCTGGAATTAGAGGAACTCAGGATAATCCGAGAGGTTGACGAGGATATTGGCAGGAGTGACAAAGAGATAGTCACTCCTAAAAGTGATTCGTGGGTAACTGTTAGGAGGAGGGGTAAGAAGCAATCGGGTAGACAATCCCCTGGGGCTGTTCCCCTCCGAAACAAATTTTCTGTCTTGGAAGCTACAGTTGAGGAAGAATCAACTGGAGATGACCAAAGGGAGCAGGTCTCTGGGGGTGAGCCTGCTGAGAATGCTCAGGTGGGTAGGGAAAACAAGAGATTGGGCCTAGTAATTGGAGACTCCATAGTTAGAGGGACAGATAGGAGAGTAAGTAGTAATAAAAGTGACTCAGGGCTGGTGTGTTGCCTCCCAGGTGCTGGAGTCCAGGATGTCACAGATCGGGTTTTTAAGATTCTTAAGGGAGAGGGGAGTCAACCCCAAGTCATAGTTCATGTAGGGACACATGATATAGGTAGGAAAAGGGAAGGGGATATTAAACAGAAATATATGGAGTTGGGGTGGAAGCTTAGGGCCAAAACTGGCAGAGTGGTTATCTCTGGACTCTTGCCTGTGCCAAGGGATAGTTTGGAGAAGAATAGAGAGAGGGAATGTTTGAACTCGTGGCTACAGGGATGGTGCAGGAGGGAGGGGTTCAGGTTCCTGAACAATTGGGACTCATTCTGGGATAGGTGGGACCTCTACAAGAGAGATGGTCTACACCTGAACCAGAGGGGAACTAATATCTTGGGGGGAAAATTTGCTAAGGCTATGCAGGGGGCTTTAAACTGATTCGGGGGGGGGGTGGGATCCTGAATAGTTGGGGTGCTAAGAGGGATGAGAGTAAGGGGGTCCTAGAGGAAAGCCGTAAAACACAGCAGCATACGGGTGGGGTAGGGCATGGTTTGAAATGCGTATACTTTAATGCAAGGAGTATTCGCAATAAGGGGGAGGAACTTGCAGCTTGGACCAGTACCTGGAACTTCGATGTTGTGGCCATTTCAGAGACTTAGAACATAGAACATAGAACACACATTACAGCACAGAACAGGCCCTTCGGCCTTCGATGTTGTGCCGACCAAAATAAAAAGCAATGCCCCTCCTAACTAAACATTCCCTTCTCATCCATATACTTATCAACTAACCTCTTAAACGCCACCAAACTTGGCGCATCTACAACAGCTGCAGGCAGGGCATTCCACTCCCTAATCACTCTGAGTAAAGAACCTACCTCTGATATCCGTCCTATAACTCATACCCCTTAATTTAAAGCTGTGTCCCCTCGTGCTAGCTTTCTCCATCCTAGGAAAAAGGCTATCACTGTCCACCCTATCCAAACCTCTAATCATCTTATATGCTTCAATAAGATCCCCCCTTAGCCGCCTCCTTTCTAACGAAAACAACCTCAAATCCTTCAACCTCTCTTCATAGGACCTGCCCTCCATACCAGGCAACATCCTAGTAAACCTCCTCTGTACCCTCTCCAATGCTCCACATCTTTCTTATAATGTGGCGACCAGAACTGCACACAATACTCCAAGTGCGGCCGCACTAGAGTTTTGTACAGATGCAACATGATGCTGCGGCTCCTAAATTCAATCCCCCTACCAATAAAAGCTAAGACTCCATATGCCTTCTTAACAACTTTATCCACTTGACTGCCTACTTTCAGGGATCTATTGACACATACACCAAGATCCTTCTGTTCCTCAACACTATTAAGAGCCTACCATTAGCCCTATACTCTACACATTTATTGTTCCTGCCAAAGTGCATTACCTCACACTTTTCCACATTAAACTCCATTTGCCACCTCTCGGCCCAGCTCTGCAACTTGTCCAAGTCACTCTGTAAACTAAAACACCCCTCTTCACTATCTACCACACCACCGACTTTAGTATCATCTGCAAATTTACTGATCCATCCCTCAATACCCTCATCCAGATCATTTATAAAAATTACAAACAGCAGGGGCCCCAAAACAGACCCCTGAGGCACACCACTCGTCACCGAACTCCACGATGAATATCTCCCATCAACCACCACCCTCTGTCTTCTATCTGCCAGCCAATTCCTAATCCAATTAGCTAAATCACCCTCTATTCCACACATCTGCATTTTCTGTAGAAGTCTCCCATGGGCCACCTTATCAAAAGCCTTACTAAAGTCCATATAAACTACATCAACCGCCTAACCCCCATCCACCTCTCTGGTCACCTTCTCAAAAAACTCAATGAGGTTAGTAAGGCATGACCTACCCTTCACGAAACCATGCTGACTATCCCCAATCAATTCATTTCTCTCCAAATAACTATAAATCCTACCCCTAATAATTCTCTCCAATACCTTGCCCACAACAGAAGTAAGACTCACTGGCCTATAATTCCCTGG